>CM042908.1:12046666-13432500 GCA_023653625.1 Triadica sebifera | reverse complement strand
AAATTTTCATTTAATAACTAAATTGACATTTTTTTTAAATATTCGAATATACATAAGGATTCAATTATCGAATATATCATCATGTTACATAAATATTATACTTCATTATAATTACCAAAATTAATGGGTTTTACCTTACATCTAACTATATATATACAATAACAAAATACAAAATATGTTCTTAACTATATACAAGACATGTCTAACAAATCCATATGCATGATAATGAAGAAAATACAAAAATAATATGCATCCGACCCTGAACCAGTTATGACGCGTCTCCTCTAGTATGGGCTTGTACTTCCTCCATCAACTTCACAGTTTACTACTTGCAAGCTCCAGTTCCAACGTGGTAAAAACCCACGCTAAGCCATTTCTAGCTAAGTGGTACATATAAGCATTTAAGTTTTTTCATGCAGTCACACAATTGTGGGTCATAATAATCATGATATAATTTAAATAAAGCATTGCATAAAATTCAGAAAATATTATAATAAAATAAAATTTATGTTCCATTATATTATCATTATATTTCAAATCTCAATCCATATAAGCATAAATATTTTAACATACAGTTACCAAAAATGCATGGTAGATAATTCATAATACAGTACACAATATTCCAACATACATTATAAAGGGACAATCACATGATTTTACAATATTACCAAATTCATTGATTATATATATATATATATATATATATATATATATATATATATATATATATATATATATATATATATATATATATATATATATATAACTCAATTATAAATTTAGCTTACCTTAATAAATACTTATAATTCATGCTATTTCACACATTTTATCTCTCAACGTGTACAAGTATGTCTTTTAATTAATTTATATATAATGTTTTAATATAAATAGCTCAAATTTCATTCCCGGATTGTCCAGATATAGGGCGTGTAGTAAGGCCGCTCGCGGAGCTTAAGCACCCTACTCACTATAGTCTTAAATCAAGAGCGCTCGCGGAGCTTAAGCCTCATGACCGAGTATAATCACATCATCTGTGTACAATTAGGACAAGGATGCTCTCGGAGCTAATATCACCCTGTTCCTAAACCATGTCAATATCGGTACCATAATGCAGTCGCAATAGTGCACCATTTATCCCTAATTAGTCCACAGGTTGAGAACTGGGCAATTAAGGTTATTACTTATTTATTTTCTTTATATATTAATTTGCTAGAATCAATATTCACATTACATTTATAATAAAAATATGATTAAAAAATTTTAAAATCATATAATCATATGATATTCCATTATATATAACCATTTAAGTAATATTGGCATACTTTAATTAGTTTTCTATACAATCAAAGCCAAAAATCTTTTAATACAAAACCAAAATTTATAATAACTTTACAATTCCAAGTATGTCATATAACCTCTCTTTTCATATCAAATACATATGTCATACATGACTTTCTAACTTTACTATTTATTGTCCTAATTATTCAATAATTACCATTAATAATTATCACATTCTTAATCAATCATATACTAATCCATATTGAAAAATATATTATGTTACATATTGTAAACCAAAATTTCCTACATTTTATCAATCAATTATTCATCCATATGTCTATACAAGCATTAATATGAAGTTTTATTGATAAGCACTCAATTCATTTCATATTTACATAATTTAATACATTATTCAAATATGCCACTTATTCAATTAACACACAAGCATGCAACAAGACAAACTAAAATGCATATATGTACAAACCTCAATGGGGCTTTTCCAAAATCTAAAATTTGGAGCTTGTCTACTTTTATTGCTCTTCTTCTTGTTGAGATCCTAATTCAAAAATATGAATAATTAATACATTGATAAAATATTTATTTTTAATATAGTTTAAATAAATAACTACAATTCTTTTAAGCTGGAACATGACCTCTTAGGACTGTTGGATATATAAGTTTTTTTACACTTATCTGATTTATATGATTCTTGATCCTAATTAAATTTAACATCTAAAAATAAAACATACTACAATTTCAGAATTTTTGAATCATTACACGATTTTTGGTATAATTGTAAATGTTGCTTTGTTCTCTGCCCTTAGGCAGTTTTGGGTACCATATTTAAAACTTCATATCTTTCAATGTGTAGCTTAAATTATTATGAAACTTTTAATACATTTATACAACTTAATTTGAAATATTTTTCATGTTTACCTCATTTCTATATTTGGTCTCTAAGATTCTCAAATACTAGAGGACTTATAACTGATTTAACATAGAGTATCAACCCGACCAGTTCAATTGTTCAGCTCATAACTCACAAAATACATGACATTTTAAGGTAAGACATTCAAAAAACTTTAGATAAGACATAGGTGCAAAACTTTCATGTTTTGAAGTTTCGCTAATTTGATCTAAAAAGAGGTCAAATATAAGGACGAATTTACTGGAGCTGTACAGGTATATGAAACCAGCTCAATCAAGAAGCAGTCATAGTTCATTTCAATCTAACTCAACCTACACAAGAGATATTTATACACAATTTTGCAGAGACCTAAGTAACACATATACCTACAACTTTCAGGTTTTACAAAACTTCAGATTCAGCCATTAAGAGGATCAATGTAAACCAAAATAGTAGGTTATTTAGTTGATACGTCTCCCTGAACTAGTTTCACTCCAATGATTATTTCTCTTCATATACTCAAAATCATTCAATAATATTTTACAGACAGATACACAAGACATATATAAGCAAATTTTATGCTTTACACCTTCTCAAATGCAATTTATAGGGTACTCAAAAAAATGCACAAAATACAATGCAGAACATAATCTTAAAAGCTCTAATAACACAATAATAAGGGAAAAGATATTACTTACCAAGATCATATTTATTTAGAGTGAATTTTCTTGAAAATAATGAAGGAGAGGAAGAAGATTTTGGGGCTGTGATATGGAGGAAAGAAAGGGATGAAGAAGAAGAACAAGAATAAGAAGAAGAAGAAGAAGAAGAGAGGTGAAGTTCGAAGAAATGAGGTAAAGTATTAATTGACTTCCCCTCCCCTCCCTTATTCCCGATTTTAGTCTTCCTTTTTTTTTTATTTTCTGTTGTCCCTTGTATTGTTCACTTTTCTATTTTTTTAATTTAATTTTATTATTATTATTATTATTATTATTATTATTATTATTATTATTATTATTATTATTATTATTATTATTATTATTATTATTATTATTATTATTATTATTATCATCATCATCATCATCATCATCTTCGTATATTTACTTATATCTAGTCCTTTTAAATTTTTACCAAAAATACAATTTAATTATGTGGTCTAATTTAATCAAATTTATATTATCTATCAATTTAATTTATTTTAATTTCTAATTTAATTAATGATTCTATCTATTTTAATCTCTATTATCTATCATGTTTTTTCCTATTTACACCACATATTTATTATAATTAAACTCTAATTAGTGGGCGTTATAATAAGTCCCACCATATTTTACCATAACTGATATTTAGACTATATTAACTTGTTAATCCATTTTTTTGCTAGGATGGTTGGCCAAATAAGTTATTATGTCCAATTTATATATTTAATTGGTAAATATCCCAATTAATCCTCAAATTTTTGTTAAATTGCATTAGCTATTCCAAAACTTTTCAAAATTTGAATTTTAGTCCTTTATTATAATCTAATATCTTTAAACATTTAAACACTTTATTAGGCATTTTCTATAATTATTTTTTGTTATTTTTCAGTCAAAATCTAAATTTATACTATGATCAATCCAACGTGTCAATTTAGTGATACACATGACTTGGGGCCTAAATTAGTGGATATGACATTCTATCCCCTTTAAAATAAATTTCGTCATCGAAATTTTACCTATTTATTCTGTACTAAATAGTTGGGAATACTATCTATTCATAATTGCCTCGCTCTCCCATGTAGCTTCTTCAACCAAATGGTTCTGCCATAATATTTTAACTAGAGGCACTCTTTTGTTCTGAAGAACCTTTTCCTCACATGCCAAGATAGGCACTAGTTCCTTTTCATATGTTAAATCTATTTATATTTCTATCTCTTTGGCTAGAATAATATAAGTATTGTTCAAATGATACCTCCTTAGCATAGAAACATGAAAAATATTATGAATTTTCTCTAGCTCTGGCAGAAGAGCTAATTTATATTCCACAGGTGTGACTCTATCTGATATCTCATAGAGGCTAATGAATCTTGGACTTTGTTTCCCCTTCTTACCAAACCTCAACACTTTCTTCCATGGAGAAACCTTTAGAAATACTTTATCACCCACGACATATTCTACGTCCCACCTTTTTAGGTCAACATATGATTTCTATCGAGCTTGAGCTGCCTCCAGTCTTTCCTTGATAATTCTAACTTTCTCTTCTATTTGTTGTACTAATTCTGGCCTTATCAACTTTTTCTCACTTAATTTAGTCCAACAAATCGGTTTCCTACAATTCCTTTTGTATAATGCCTAATAAGGAGTCATATCTATGCTTGTCTCATAGCTGTTATTGTAGGCAAACTCCATAAGAGGTAGATATTGATCCCTACTTCCCTCAAATTTGAGCACATAGCTTCTCATCGTATCCTCTAATAGTTGAATTACCTACTCTGATTATCTATCTGCCTGCGGATGGAAAGTCGTGCTAAAGTTGAGTCGGATTCTCAAAGCCTATTGTAAGCTCTTCCTAAATTGTGAAACAAATTTGGGATCTCTATAAAAAATGATGGACATTGGTACTCCGTGAAGTCTCACAATCTCACTGACATAAATTTTGGTCAGCTTATTTAGTGAGTAATCCATCCTAATTGGTAGGAAGTATGTTGATTTTATCAGTCAATCCATTATCACTCACATTGTATCATGTCTCCTTTGAGTCACTAGTAAGCCTGAAATAAAATTCATTGTGACTTTGTCCCATTTCCATTTTGGTATCCAAATTGGTTGTAGCAATCCTATGGGTAACTGATGTTCAACTTTGACTTGCAAGCAAGTCAAACACTTAGCAATATATTATGTAATATCTTTTTTTATTCCTAGCCGCCAGTACTGTACTTTCAAGTCTTGATACATTTTATATCAACCTGGATGCATGATATATGTTGTCTCATGTGTTTAACTTCAAAAATCGTGTGTCGAATAATTAAGCTCATGTGGCTTAAGATGTCTGAAGGTACACACAATCACCATTCCTTCCAGTATAAGGACATAACCCAAGCCATTATGGCTGGCATCAATATATACCATAAAACTTTTTCCTAAAATACGATGAGTTAAGACTGGTGCTTTAGTCATCATTGACTTAAGTCGATCAAAACTTGTTTGACATTTATCAATCCATTCAAACCGAATGACTTTTCACAACAATCGAGTCAAATGAGTAACTATGGATGAAAATCCTTTCCCAAATCTCCTATAATATCCAGCTAACCCAAGGAAACTCCTCACTTCCATCACATTACGATGTGGTTTCCAATTAAGAGCAGCCTCGAACATACTAGGGTCAACTCAGATACCTTCAGCTAAAACTATGTGACCTAAGAAACTGATTACCTCAAGCCAAAATTCAAACTTACATAGCTTTGCATACAATTACTTTTTCCCTCATGTTTGCAGTACTATTCTAAGGTGTTGATCATGTTCCTCTCTATCCCTAGAATATACAGGGATGTCGTCAATGAACACTACTATAAATTGATCAAAATATGGCCTAAACATTCGGTTCATCAGATCCATAAACGTTGTTGGTGTATTCATCAAACCAAATGGCATTACCAAGAACTCATAATCACTTTAAAGAGTCCTGAATGTTGTCTTAGGTACATCTGACTCTTTAATCTTCAATGGATAATACCCTAATCGGAGATCTATCTTTGAAAATATGTCTACTCCTTTCAATTGATCAAAAAGTTTATCAATCCTAGGTAACAGGTACTTATTCTTGATAGTCACCCTATTGAGTTATCAGTAATTGATGCACAAATGTAAGGTGTCATCTTTATTTTTATTGCTTTCAATTGAAATCTTATTAGGACTAATAGCTTGATGCAATGCCAAAAGGCTTAAAAGACAAGCTTCTTACGGAGCAAAGTTAGAATCCAACAAAACATGTAAGAAAGGCACATCTATAATAAAGTGCAAACCTAAAGAAAATATAAGGATTTAAAAGAAAGAGGAAAAACAACCTTTGTTTGAATTAACCCCAAAGAATAGTTCCTTTTTTAGTTTATTATCTTTCTTTTTGCCAAATAAGAAGACAAAAGGGTTTTAAAAATATGAAATAGAGCACAAAAATGCTAGATTATTAAATCTAGGTCAAAATTTTAGGCATGAACAAAAAATTTAGGATGCAAATTGGACACATTATCTGTAGAATTTTGTTTCTATTATTTTCTCCAATCACTTAGAATATCTTTTTTTGTAGGCCATCATATTATATTGGCAATAATAGTATTTTAAGGAGTATGATATGTGTCTCTTCTATCTCCCCAACCTGTATAGTATATCAACAACTATACACAACAATTGGGGACCTTAAAGTTAGCAATACTGAGAACAGTGTTGTTCAGAAAGGTACCAAACCTATCAATTTATTTAGAGCTTATTTTTTCTCAAGTAGGTTTGTACATTATATATTTGACAATAAATTTGATTAGATTATGCACTTTTGTCATCACTACCTTCTCTCCTTGGTCATTCTATCACACCTATTTCTTTAACCTAGTTGGTTTATGAATGCGCTTTGAGGGGGAAAAACCACGAAATACAAGTAGACAATTATATCATAAGAGTTTGTGAATTTTAGAAGATAAAGGATGGAGGAAGTAGCTTAAATCTGTAAATTTTTTTAACTGTAACCACTACAAAGATCTGCTAATTTAAAAAATAGAAGTGATTCAAATTTACAGTTATGTTTGAATTCATGGTTGCCTTTGGTATTAGATTTTGCAATGCAATTCAATTGTGAATTGAATACTGCATAGGCCTATAACGAGGATTTAAGCTAAGGTTTACATTGTTAATATCATAGTAGATTGTATTATGATGAAATAGACAGTAACATGATTCTAATATGGCATTAAAAAAGAAGGTGAAGAAACCTACTAGAGGGATTAGGCACGCTAGAGGTCGAGAATAAAGGTTTCAATTAAGATTTGTACATATACACATTTTAATTTGAAATATGGTATGCTTTTGTATTTAATGAAGTGATTGTTGGGTTAATTAGCATGTAATACTATGCAAGAGTTATTGGAATTAAATAAGTAACATGATGGAATCAGAAATGCATATGGGATTGGTATATGAACTTTGACAGTGTTATGACATAGATAAGGTGTGTTGAATCTAGTTCAAATGATATTGAATTTTAATTAGCAAGATTATAGCTTTGAAATGATAAAATATGTTGGAAAGTATTGATAGGAGTGACTAACATTTGTTAGCCTTAGAGACTTTGCATATAGTGCGCATAATTGCCATAAAACAATGGTGAAATTTGAGACAGATTGTTGATTCACAGCCATGAAGAAATGTTTCATGCCCATGAATGACCACACAGAGACTATTCACGGTTGAGTCACAAGTAGACAGCCCATGAAAGAATGTTTCACAACTCATATTCAAGTAGTCCAAGTCTAAAGTTTTGGACAGATAATTGTTAAAACTAGTAGCAAGGAAAAAAATCAGAAACATAGAAATCGAATACAATTATATTATATAATGAAAAAGGAAAAACAATAACCATGTACATAAAATTAAGAAATGGGATTTTGGCATTATATGATATGATTACTATACATATATGATGATATGGATTTTACTTACGTGTTATATGATATGGATGTACTGCATGGTTTAAATCGCGATAATAGTCATGATCGTAGACGCATTCGCATGTAATAGAAACGAATTCATAATGGCATAACGCAATAGTAACGAACTGTCGCAGCGCAATATTTTTTGTAAAAATTGCAAAACTTATGGAATTAATGTATTTTAAAAGAATTTACTACAATTAAGAAATATAATTATCTAATTAGCATAAATTCAAAAGGAAAACACATTTAATTTAAAAATATAACCCATTATAACATAAATTATTAATTTAAAGCACTATTTTGAATATTACTTTTAGTGTAAATTTTTAATCATTTCCCGAAAACCAACAAAATACAAGAGAATTGATAGATCAATAGTAGAATCAGTATATTAAGAGGAAAAAGGACATAAAACTATACTGACCAAGAATCAACTGATTTCAACAAATCTTTAGTGTCCAGAAGCTACTGTTCACATATCACAACCCTTACCTCCGTATCCACCAAATTTCAGATGTGAATCAATAATCCTTAGAAGCCCATATATCTTTCACATGTAAAAATCATGTCAGTTTTCTTAAGAGTTAAGTTACACAGCCACAATTTATTATGATTTTCAAATATAGAGGATAACGTTATTTAACACATCCACCTTATACCTCATGTCGTTATCCGCTATTTCACGTTGTCATGTATCGCCATTATACAACGACGGCAACAGTAACAGTAGACCATTTTTTCTTTAAATAATGGTCATTATATTACGTAACAACCGTTATTTAATGATGGCATAGTTGAGCACACATATACGTACATCTATATATGTTATGGTGATGAATGAATGCATATTATAATTTTTATATTTATATGTACCACTAAATTTTTAATAACTTAGCAAGTAGATTTCCTTGCACACAGATATAAAGTCAATAAATAACTGAGTTGATGAGAAGATGAGTCCGAGCCCAATATAACAGTTAGAGTTGACCCATTATGTTTAGGTCAGTTTCATTTTATTCATTTTTTTTTCATTTGTTATATTCTCATGACATGGGATAGAAACAATTAGTAATTCATTTATTTTTTTTAATAAATGATGACATCATTGAATTAGTTTATTTTAAATAAAGTTGAATTTTATAGTAAATGGCTAGTTTACTCCCAAACTAGTTTATTTAATGAATATGGCTTTGGCTTACATGCAAATTCAAGAAATTGTTTATACAATATTTGATTATCAACTATATGACAAACAATTGCTTTATTATGCATGTTAAACAAATTTAAATGGATATAGTCATATGGCATCCGCTTGTATACCGTGTGTGTTCTCCGAGTTTCAACCACCTTATTCTCAAATAAAACATATGGTATCGTAAACCCTTTTAATGAAATATCATCTATCCTATAGCTAGTCCTAAATTAGAGAAATAGGCATTTCAGGTTCTTATAACTTATTCCCTTTTATATTTTCATTATCTTTTACATCTTCATAAGCATATCACATATCCATAATACATGATTATGCATCATCATATATCCAATACATAAGCTCATATACAATACTCACATATGATATTTCATGCATTCATATAGTTCATAACATGTGCTTAATCAAATACATCATAAAACATTCTGATCAAAAAATTCACTATGCATCGCGGGCATGAATACTCATTCATGGCTATGAAGATAACATTCACGGGTGCCCTACCTGTGCATCGCGACCCACAAAGGATATTTCATGGTAGTCAAACCATGTTTTATGGCTTCCTGACCATGGAACAATTCGTGAAATTCTGGGTGTGTTCAAAGAAAATTAGGGTTTCGATGTTCACGGCCGTAACTCCTAATTCAATGGCATGAACTCATGCAATCATGGCTTCTCTACCCGTGAAGCAAGGGGTGAAAGCTTCTGCCCATTTTGGACATTTTCTATGCTGAGGTTTCACGAGCGCGAACCTTGTTCTGGATTGAACATTCATGACTGTGAACTCTATCACAGGCATGAATCCTGGTATTTTAAAGGTAGAAACCAAACCAAAATAGAGTACATTGAAAAATCTTGCAACGGCTTCTAAGATTGACAAATGACAATCACTCCTATCAATATTCAATTGCATTTAACATAAAGGAAAGCATTTGAACAATAAAACATGCCCAAAATTCTCTTGAATATCTTGAACATCCAAACTCATTTCTATGGATTTTTTTACATTTATATCACACAACTATTATGCATTTTCATACAAGTAACACATTCATTACATAAACCATGTATTCAAATCATCTCATAGCATTAAACATATCAAACATACAAGAAAATGGATTTAATATGCATATATGTACAAACTTTTAAAATGGAGCCTAACACTCAAGCTTTTCAAGCTTGCCTATCAACCTATTGGTCCTCACTACCTCTTCTATCAACACTTAGAACACCAAAAATGCTCTTGTAAGATCCTTATAAAAAAAACACACAAGCGACTCTTAAAAATCGAACTCCATCTCATCCTCTCAAGAACACTTTCATTAATTACCCTTTGTTAAGCTCAAACCCACTTTTGATCAATGGAAACCCTGTGTGAAAGAGAGAAGAGATGAAGAAGATGATGGAGAAAAGAAGTATGGCATGTAGGGAAAGATTTTAAGGTATGGGGAGAAGTTGTGTAGCAGGTGCAAGGGATGAGAGAAAGAGAAAAACATAGCTTTGACTCACCTACTCGACTAACTATATATAGTTCACATGTGTGAACACCCACTATCACAATCATGACAAAACCTTTTATGGGAGTGATCCTGAGTCACGACATTCACAATTGTGACAAACTCTTCACGGGTGTAAATCATTCTAAAACTCTGCTGTTTTGAAAATACAACACTTTCATAGGCATAAAAGCACCATTTTTCATGAAGTTTAACCTTTTCAACCTTAATCTACCCACACTCTCTCTATTACAACCCAAAAACGTATTGACCCTAAGAACCGAGAAGTGCATTTTTTGTCTATCCACATTTATATATGAAAGATCTACGCCATCTAACTATTACAGTCAATAAAATTTGCAGGCATATTTGGAAGTTATGAACTTATCAGCAAGTTCTTACTTCATCCCTGACTTTGCTTCCATGAAATACTTAAATTATGGTGCTGCAATTAGAGAGGCAAGTTTGCTCGCTACACCTTTTATTTCTATATTTTTCATTAAGCATGTCCTTAAACTAAAGTCATGTTTCTCAATATAAGCTAGAAGGAGGATGACCTTCCATACTCATAGTTATACCTACACATGCTACTGGAGGTGATATGGACATGTTGGAAAATAACAAAATTGCAATAGAAGCAAAATATAGAAATTAAGAAAAGATTGAGGCTACATATTTTATTTGATTCAAGCTGAATTTCATATAGAGAAAAAATAACCATTAATCAATAATGGTTACAATTTAAATTTAAAATAAGAAACTAATCCTAGATTCATTTAGATTTTCTATTAATCAAATAAAAACTAAAATTTCAAAGCTATTTCAAAATTATAACCATATTTTTTTAATTCTTTTTTTTTTCCAACCTAATGCCCTAATTTCAACATAATAATTTAGGAGCGTATTAGTTTCCTAAATTGAAAAATGTGCATTTTATATGAGTCTATGGTAATACAGATGGAGATAGACCTTCTGATAGGGAAAACAACAATTTTGAGATCAAATATCAAATACGATTGTGGACAAAGTCTCAACCCTGCTATGGATCTGGGATAGGTTAGTAGTATTTATAGCCAAGATAAATTATTTACCTTTCTTTGGGAATCAACAACAAATGTGAGGGGAAAGTAAAAATGTGAGGAAAATGGGGTTATGGGCCCCACATAGCAAATTATGCGGATGCCACACATCATTTTTCTCCCTCTCCGTCTTCGGAATAGATAAAAATATTTTTGCATTTTTTCATTTGTTTTTAGACTATATCCTCTTTAAATGTACTTGGATTTCATTAGTTCTTAGAATTCAGTTTAGGGTAACATTTTGAATATAAAGAAGTTGCAAGTAATCAATTTTCATGGTGTTATATGTTGAGAGTAATGGAATTGTTGCCTACAGATTAAAAGAGTTTTTGTCCAAGGAATTAGGTTTTTCATGCTTGAAGAATACATAACAAACTCAGGTGGATTAGTAGACAGTGAAGGCATATGGACCTGCGAGATCCCAACCATAAACACTATTCCAAAACAATTCAATGTTGAGATACTTACGAGTGGACACCACCAAAAGCGTGTTCTCTTCAAAAGGTAATACTTTTTTCCATCTCCATTGATATAAAAAAATTACCTTTATAATTTCCAAATGGCAAAAAGGGTTTTGGACAACTAGAACAATTAGGGCTTAGAATAGGGTACTTTTGGTTGGAATAGCAAAAATTAAGTAGCTTTAAAGATGATAACCTTAGAATTATAATTTTGAATTCGGACATGAAAAATGCAATACATAAATTAGGTATTGTTTTGCTATTTATGCTAGTTAGGACAGTACTAACTATAGATTGAAAATTGTCTAATTAAGTAAAATGTTTTACTCAATGGGGATCCTAAATACATGAGGTGGGTGTTTTTATGGATGCTTTTTCAAATCCGTAGACTGGTTGTCCTACTAATTCTAGTCCTATTGTGAATCTGCATTGGTGTTGTCCTCCAAAAAGCATTTTCAAGCTAAGAGTGGCAACGGGACAGAGTTCTTCATCCTTATCCCCGACCTTGAAAATCTGATCATGCCCCCACCCCATTCCCCGACGGAAAACAATTATGGGCCCCCTCCCCCCACCACACAAGGACAGAGATCCATGATCTCCAATTTTATTAAAAAAATTTATTTTATTTTAATATTAAAATTTGTTTTTTTTATTATTTTAGTTAATTGCATAATTTTTTAAATAAAAATATATTTTTATTTTATTATTTTTAGAAATGAATTGTGTTAATATATATATATATATTATAACTGGATATGAAGATAAAAAGTTATTTTTATCTCTACTTATATTTATCTCTTACTTATCTTTACTTGTATTTATATTTTAGTTGTATACTTAAACTCGACTAGGGTTGTCTTATCTAAATACCAAGTTAATTATAACTAAAACACTCTAAGCATCTCTATATATTCTCTTATAAACTCAATATAAAGCAATATAATACAAACTCTTTCATGGTATCAGAGCCATTAAACCATGGCAGACGAATCCTCCTCCTCCCCTTCTCTCACTTCCCAAATTACACCACCCGTCTCAACCACCATCTCCTCAACTACAGTTGTCCACTTTTTTGGTATTAAACTGAAATTTACAAACTACCTAGCCTAGAAAATTCAATTCATTCCTCTTTTAAACAACCAAAATTTGATGCATCTAGTTGATGGAATACCACCCCTATCAAAGGAAATACTAACCGAAACAAATCCCACAATTTATGTACCTAATCCAACCTTTCATGACTAGTTTAGGAAAGATCACATGTTAATGTCCTGGCTTTTTTCCTTCTTATCCGAAGAAGTCTTCTCCTATATCATTTGTTTCACATCTCCTCCTTAAGTTTGGAAGGCCCTTGCAACTGCCTTTGGCTCAATCTTCAGGAGTTGAAGAAAAATGATCTTACGGTCTCTCAATATTTGCAAAAAGCAAAGGCTTTGGCTGATGAATTAAGCGTCGCAGGCAAGCCATCATCAACTGAATTCAATGTCATAATCTATAGGAATATTGGCTCTAAATTTCACCCAATAATCATTACTCTTAGTGTAAGACCTGAACCCGTCCTTTTCCATGAGCTTTATGGCCAAGTTGTAGCCTATGAAATTCTTGTTAAAAGCCATCAAGCCCTTCCAATTGTCAGTAATGTTCAAAAGTCTGTTCTTCTTCCAATACCAAAATTCAACTCTAACATATACCACCCGACCCCTATCTCTTCCTCCAATAGAAGGAACATTCAAAACCACAACCCATGTTAGATTTGTGGGCTCAGGATCATATAGAAAATCGGCGCAGGAAGAGGTATGCTCCTAGAAATTATTCTCCAAATTATTCCAATGGCTCTCACTTCCCTTCTCAAGTTGATGCGTCCCACATCGGTTGTAGAGGAACTCCTGGACTAGTTTATAAGGTTGGGTTCAAACCTTCCTATTTGAGCATGCTTTTGGGGTGAAGTTAGGAGTCCACATTCTTATCATTTGGTATCAGAGTCAGCCCTGTATACCGGCCTTCGGGTTATGACAGATCGCCGACTGAGGCAGTCAGGGTCTTAAGGGGGTGGGGATGATGCGTCCCACATCGGTTGCAGAGGAACTCCTGGACTGGTTTATAAGGCTGAGTTCAAACTTTCCCTTTTGAGTACGCTTTTGGGGCGAAGTTAGAAGTCCACATTCTTATCACAAGCCAATATGGCACGAGCTGGACAATAATATTTTTCCTACAAATTTTGGTTCGGTCTTGCCTTGGTTTCCTTATACAAGTGCAACTCACCATGTTGTTCCTGCTCTCGTAAATTTAAACATCATTAACACCTACAAAGGTAATACTGATTAGCTTCATCTTGCCGACAGTAAGGATTTGAAAATTTCTCATTCTAGCTCCTCTACTTTTCCATCTTCCATTCGGCCCATGCTTTTACACAACATATTACATGTCCCTCAAATTTCTAAATGGTTATTATCAGTTCACCAATTCACAAAAGACAACAATTACTTCTTTGAATTTCTTTTTTCTTTTTTTTTGTTAAGGATCAGAGCACACAAGAGATCCTACTTCAAGGAACAACTGAAGGTGGTCTATACAAGTTATTACCTCCTCCACAAACTAAAGCAAATTCAGTAGAAAAATATCTATAGCAGATTGGCATGCTCGTTTAATCTGTGCAAAGTCCATAGAATAGTTTCTAATTTTTAGTTGCTTTGTTCTTTTTTCATAATAAAAATTTTCCTTATTCTTCTTGTCATTATGGCAAAGTTACAAAGTTTCCTCTTCCTCTCGTTACGCATTCCAGTTCACAGCCTTTAGAACTTTTATATTCAAATATTTGGGGACCTTCCCCACATGTTTCAGATTTGAGTTATAAGTATTTTGTATTTTTTGTAGATGACTATACTGGATTTACATAGTTCTTTCCTTTAAAACTCAAAAGTGAACTTTGTGATTTTTTTTTTGAGAAATAACGAAAAACGGCAAGAAAAAATAGAAGAAAGATAGAAGAATGTAGATTTAACAAGGTTCGGCAATGTATCTACGTTCTCAGAAGCATAACGACTAGATTTTCTTATTAGATGTGTCAAAAACTAGGGTTACAATACAATTAATATATGTATAAGTTGTATGGTAATATTTTACAAAATTACCCTTTTAATAAACCGAGAAACCCCCCAAGGACATATGTTGTCACTTCGCTCCGTTCCACTCAACTCCTCGCTAGCGCTTCGTCATTGCGCTCCAGCATCTGTCCACTAACTATGCATATGAGTCATACACAACAATCTCCACCTTGGTGAATATCAAACCCTTTAAGAGATAAAATCCTTAAGTTTCTCACAAACCAAATGGGTCAGAGTTACACATGCTTGTCTAGTATTTAGCAACATTTAACAAGTCCAAACAATACTTAAACTTGTCAGTAGAAACTGGCTTGGTCAACATATAAGTTGCATCCTCAGAAGTATGAATCTTGAGTAACAATATGTGACCAAATGCAATCAACTCTCTGATCTTGTGAATTCTCACATCAATATGCTTAGTCCTAGCATGGTACACCTGGTTCTTTGCCAAATAAATGGCACTCCGACTATCACAATGAAATTGAACTCCACCTTGCTCAATACCTAGTTCCTCTGCCAACCCTGAAAGCCACAAAGCTTTTTTGGCAACTTTAGCTACTCCATAGATTCAGCTTTAGTTGTAGATGTCATTATAGATTAAATTTGTCATCACTTCGCTCCGCTCTACTCTAGCATATGTTCACTAACTGTATATATGAGTCATACAAAACAATTTTTATTTGGTTTAAAAGCTAGTTGAAAATATATTAACACTAAAATCAAGCTATTCAATTTGATTGGGGAGGAGAATTTCGAAAATTAATCAAAATTTTAAGTGATTATTGCATTGCTCACCGTATGGATTGTCCACATACACATGAGAAAATGGGGTTGTTGAGTGAAGGATATGTCATGTGGTTGACACTGGTTTAACTATATTGCTCACAGCAAAGTACCTCTCAAATTTTGGCCATATGCTTTTGATAATGCTAATCATAATAGAACTTATCCAATGGAACTCTGCCTCAGCACTGTCCTTCAAAGAGTTGCTCACACTATAATCAAACATAAACAAAAAACCCAACAACCTAATTTCTTGACAGCCGAACCATGAACGTACAAACAAGTCAATCATTTAGAAGTGTGGAAAAAAGCTATGAATGAGAAAATTCAGGCCTTGATCAAAACTAAGACATGGAGTCTAATACGTTGCCCATCCAACACCAATGTTGTTGGTAACAAATGGATATATCAAATCATGATAAATCCAGATGGGAGTATTAATCATTATAAGGCCAAACTTGTGGCCAAGGGATACAATCAAAAGTTGGTGTGGACTATCATGAAACTTTTAGTCTTGTCATTAAATTATTACTATTCACACCATGCTTACCTTGGTTGTTCAAAATGATTGGACCATACGGCAATTGAATATTTCTAATGCCTTCTTACATGGAACCTTTGAGGAAGAAATATACATGTCCCAACCGCCTAGGTTTATTGATTCCAGCTGCCCCAATCATATTTGTAAGTTGCATTGTTCCCTTTATGGCTTAAAATAAGTCTATCGTGCTTGGTTTCAATGCTTATGTTCTTTTCTTTTGGGACTTGGATTTCAAAATTCAAAGGCAGATAGTTTTCTCTTTTACTCTACTAATGGAAAGGGCAAGATTTTTTTCCTTATTTATGTAGATGACATAGTGATCACTGGTACCTCCCAAACTGGTATTGATTCTTTGGTTACACAAATGGAGCTAAATTTTCCCGTTCAGGATAGGGAAAATTGAGCTATTTTCCTGGTATTGAAGTTTATTCTCATGGTGATGGCATTATTTGACTGAACAAAGTATATTCGGGACTTGTTGGACATAACTAATATGAGAGATTCCAAACCACAACTCACCTCCATGGCTGCCTCACCACCCTTATCTAGAACAATGGGTACAACTCTTTCCCAAAGTGAGCTCTATTGTCAAATCATAGGGGCACTTCAATATGTGACTCTAACTCGGCCTGATATAGCATTTTAAGTCAACAAATTGTGTCAATTTATGCACTGCCTAACAAATGTCCATTGGAAGACCATCATCTTTTGGGTTACATCTACACAAATGCACAAATTTTACTCTTCATTGTTTTGCTAACAACGATTGTGGTGGCTATCCCGATGATTGGATTTTTGGGTAGAAATTTAGTGGCTTGGAGTGCTAAAAAGCAGCCTACTATAGCCGATTCTTCTACAAAATGGGAGTACAAGGTTGTTGCTAATGCAGCCAGTGAAACTCTATGGCTGAGATCTCTCCTTACTAAGATTGGATTCCCACTTTCTGCTTCTATTTTCAATTTGGTGTGACAATTTCGGTGCAGTTTACCTATCTTCTAATCTCATGTTTCATGCTCAAACTAAACACATCGAGCTTGACTATCATTTTTTTCAGGAACAGATTGCTGCCAAAGAATTTCAAACTCAGTTTCTACTCTCTAAGGATCAGGTCACCCATATTTTTACCAAATGGGGGGTGTAACGGGATATGAAGATAAAAAGCTATCTTTATCTCTACTTGTATTTATCTCTTACTTATCTTTGCTTATATTTATTTCTTAATTGTAGACTTAAACTCTTTAAGCAGCTCTATATATTCTCTTGTAAACTCAATATACAGAAATACAATATATATATATATATATATATATATATATATCATCTCCACCCCGTTCGAGGCTAGGCACTATATAACAAGTCTAATTGTCATCCCTATTTCAAGCTAAATATTTATCTTCAGTATCTAATGGTACTGGTATTACTTTTGGGGGTGGGCTCATCCGTGACTCTGTAGGGAAATGGTGTGCTCGTTTTGTTTGTAATATTGGGCATAGTCCCATCTTAAGAGCTGAGTTGTGGACCTTACTTCAAGGCATTCAGTTGGCGCTGGATCATAGCTTTTCGAAGCTTATTGTGGAGTCTGACAACTCTGTGGCAGTCAACATGGCTATGGGGAAGCTTTCAATTAGTGCCAATTGTCATTCCTTGGTTTATTTGAATAGGAATTTTTTGCCTCGGTTCTCTTTCATCTCTATCAATCATGTTCATCGCAAGGCAAATTCTGCGGCTGATTTCTTGTCTCTCACTTGGCTTATGGGTACTTTCTTGGTCTATATTGTATGATTGATTCTCCTTCTCAGATTAACACCTGGCTTATTCATGATATTGTAGGTGTTACCTACAACAGATAGGCTTCTTTTGTGTTTTTGTGGGTTCTTTCCCACCCTTATTTACACACAAAAAAAAAAATAGAAAGAGTCCCAAATAAAGAAGAGAAACTGAAAACTATTCATAATTAATTAAGTGAAATATTTTACTAAATAGAATCCCAAATAAAGAAGGAAAACTGAAATAAAATATAAAACTGCTGCCATGTTTTCTCAATGGGTGCAGTAATTCAAAAAGTTTTCCTTGTAATCAAGTTTTCAATGTTTTTCTTGTAACCTTATCGGTGGATGTGAAATATGATTTTTAATTGGTAATTTATTGATCTGATTAGCATAACAGAAGGAAGAGGGATAATTGTTTAGTGAAAGTAAGGATAAAAAATATTAATGAATTGCATGATTAATGTTTGCTGTGTTAATTTTTCAAATTAAATTACATTGGAAATTAAAAATATATATATATAATCTCATCATTCAAATTTTGCCATGAAATGTCTAATGAGCTTGCTCAAAGACAAGTCAAATGACAGATTATTTTTCAGAAGCACGATGGTAATGAATAACAGGATGAGCAAATGTGATGTGCTGTCGGTGCATGCAATTGATGTCTTCAGCAAAGAAACTCTCATTCACGACTTGCAACATGAGTTTAGCAACCAGAATATTTTAATTATTTTATTTTGAAATGAAGGGAATAGCATGTAAAAAATTCATTATCTTGGAGATCTATAAATATGAAACTTGATAAACATAACGAAGTGAATTTTAGATGAAAATGAAATTCATTTAATGAATGCCAAAAGGAACAGCATTAGAATAAAATGAAATTTAGAAGTTCAAAGAAACTTATGAGATTAGCATTACCGTTAAAATATATCAACATAATTGATTGGGCTACAATGGCAACAATCGAAGGACATATACTGTCTAAATGTAAAACTTGGAGAGGTTATCTATAGTTTGATAAGAAGACTTTCATGCCTTGTGCAGCTTCTGGTGAGCCACCTTTACTCCTAGCAGCATCAGTTCACTGTGCTACAAGAGCTGCCATTAGAGATGCACGACAACAGCTTCATTCATGGGCTATTGAGAGGATGATTTCTACTTGGAAATTATTTTGTACGCTTGCATATATATGATCTCACAAAATGATGCAAAAGATGTCAATCTAGCAACTAAAATTTAACCTGCACAAGCAAATGAGTACATTGAATTAATTCTTGAAGTTATAAAGTTTTAGATTCTTGGATTGACAAAATAAACTATGATTTATTTCCAATCATAATTTTATTTTTTTAATTTTGACCATTAAATATTTTATCTACTGTCTAAATTCATATGATAGATCAAACTTGGTACTTTTAATCAGTTACCTATTTCTTGTCAATCAGATTTTGATCGGATGCAAGCTCTATTTGAAAGCTCGGGGAGAGTCCCTAAGTCTCTCTATTGGCATATTCTCCCCCTCCTATAAAACCGTAATTTGCATTTTAAATATTTGTGATATATTAGCACATCCACAACATATAAAAGGAAAAACAAAAATTGAACTGTACATCCATAATTGTAGAATCACCAATAGCCCTTGCAGAAGCAGGATCCTTTCTTGAAATGATGGAAGCAGCTTGAGTCTCTCAATATGATTTCATGTTCAATGATCATATATATGTAAGTCATGGCACTATGGCAATCACCACAGATGCACAAATTCTTGGTGATCGTTATAGGAGCATCTGGAGCTGATGTTAGGATGCCATAGGCAAGAGGTAACTTCTCACTGTGCTCAAAAAGAAGTTAACCTTTCTCTTCATCATCCACATCATGGAGTGCAAATCTTGTCTCTGGAACATATCCCAGAAGTTTAATTCTTCCAATGAGTTCAGTGAGAATTCTGTATATCTGTTTCGACTGCGGATGTGTCCTGTCCCCAACAAAGAATGTTGCAGTGCCTTTCCTTCCTTGCACCCAACTACAACCAGGCCTCTTCTTAATTCCTGTAAGTTTCATCAATGATCTGATCCTGGTCACATCTTTCCATCGCCTTGCGTTGGCATAAATGTTAGAGAGCAATGTATATGAGCCATCGCTTTCTGTTTCTAACTCTAGTAGTTTGTTTGCAGCAAATTCCCCAAGTTCCACATTTGCATGTTTTCTGCAACCACTCAGCAATGCCACCCATACTACAGGACCAGCTTCAATTGGCATGCCTTCAATGAGCTTCATGGCTTCATCCAAGCGTCCAGCACGACCCAATAGGTCAACCATACAGGCATAGTGTTCTTCTCCAGGAATAACACCAAATTCCTTGCTCATGACATTGAAGTATTCAATACCTTCATCAACCATGCCAGAATGGCTGCAGGCATAGAGAACAACAAGGAAAGTTATACCATCAGGAGCAAGACCCTCCCTTCTCATCTCATCAAAGACTTTAATGGCCTCTTCACCATAACCATGCATACCATAACCTGACATTAGGGAGGTCCACGAAACAGTATTTCTCTGCTTCATGTTATTAAATACCACCCTAGCAACATCAATATCTCCAGACTTAGAATACATATCTATGAGGCAATTGGCCACAAAAAGTACATCAGAACCGTATTGATT
Organism: Triadica sebifera; assembly: GCA_023653625.1. NCBI lineage: Eukaryota > Viridiplantae > Streptophyta > Magnoliopsida > Malpighiales > Euphorbiaceae > Triadica > Triadica sebifera. The sequence goes on along the minus strand of CM042908.1, from coordinate 13,411,522 downwards.
GCGTAATGCATAAGCATGGATTTGTCTACCAAATCTGAGGGCAGCTAATCGAGCACATGCCATCAAGACACAAGATATGGTATATGCGTTTGGCTTTACTGATCTATTTTCCTTGAGCATCAGGGAGAAGAGCTGTAATGCATCATTGGCTTCTCCATGTTGAGCATACCCTCCTATCATAACTGTCCAAGTCACAACATTTATATTCTTTGCGGCCACAGAATCAAAAATTGCACGAGCCACATTGATACTTTCGCATTTAGTGTACATGTCTATTATTGCATTGATCAACAAAAGCTCATCCATTGGATCACACCTGTCAAAGTTCAAAATGCACTTTATGGAATAGGAATGACTCTCCTTCCCATGAAGCAATGCTCCAACTGAAGCACAACCAGAAAGGACTGACACAAGGGTAACCTCATTTGGCTTAGATCCATGAACTTGCATTTGCCTGAACACATTAAGTGCTTCATAGCCATGCTCTCTTTGCGCATATCCTGCAATAACAGCGCTCCAAGTTACAACATCCAACTCAATGTTCTCCTCCTTCATTTTCTTGAACAAACCAAGAGCATCCTCAAACCTACCAATTTGAGAATACCCAGTGACCATTGCATTCCAAGAAACGACATCCTTCTCCTGCATCCGTTGGAAAACCCTGTCAGCTTCATGCATCATTCCACACTTGGCATACATGTCCACCAATGAATTAGCCACGAACACATCTTCAAATAACCCAGTCCTCATTGCAAAACCGTGCACCTGCTTACCACACAGCCAAGCACCCAAAGACGCACAAGCAGGAAGCACATTCACAAGACTAACAGCATCCGGCCGAATATCAGTATCACCCACTTTGCACATCTTACGGAACAACCCAAGTGCTCTCTTCGAATCCCCATTTTGTATGTAAGCGGAAACGATTGAATTCCACGAAACCAAATCAAATAACTCACTCTTACATATTTCATCAAACGCTTGGCGCGCATCATCCAATGCGCCACACCGGCTATACATCGAAACGATCGCATTGCAAACGAAAACATTGGATTCAAACCCATTTGAGCACACAAGAGCGTGAAAGGAACTACCATAGCGAAAGGAGGGGAGCTCGCCGCAAGCCTTGAAAACGAAGGGGAATGTATAGTGGTCAGGGGACCATCCAAGACGCAGCATTGCGCGAGCGAGTGAAAGAGTGCGGTGTAGAAGGCCAAGACGGACGGCACGGCGGATGAGTACATTCCACCAGAAGACGGCAAAGGGAGAGGGAGAAAGGCGTTGGAGGAGGGAAAGAGCATGAAATGGAGCATTGAGGGCTAAGTAGGTGGAGATAAGATTGATAGAGAGGTGGGTTAATAAACCTTGGATTAAGGCCTGCTGGTGAATAAGGTTCGCTTGGAATATAGATTTGCATTGCTTTAGTAGCGCAGTAAATATTAGAGGAGCAGTTCTGGAGGTTGCAGAAAATGAGAAGTAGCGGAGAAGATGGAGTTGTTGCTTTGGACCGAGGCGGAAGAGCATGCTAACTTAGGTGGTGGGTTCAAGTTTCTCGCAGGCTAATATCGAGTTCTTTTAGGGCATCGAATCCAAAAATATCGTGATTGCATATTACTGGGCCAGACCCGAAAGCTTCTCATACAATATAAATTCCTCCTCGGTTCTTAATTTGCCTTGTTTTCTTGTGTTATATGAGATAGCATGTGACTGGGCGGTTTGGAGGTTTTCCTTCTTTTTTTTTCAATTCTATCCTCAGTCATTTACTCTTTACCTATACTCTCATAAGTTATTTTCTTTCTCATGTCTATAATTTTCCCATAAACCTTCATTTATTTTAATTTTTTGACCATTTCCAATCTTAAAGTCTTTGATAAAAATTTAAGATCAATAAGTTTTCAAATTTAAGTAACAAAATAATTATACAAGATAAATTTACACTAAATTATTATAATTATATAAAAAAATAAAATTGTATTTATTAATATAATTAAAATATTTATAATTTTTTTAAATAAGTTTAATTAATTAGTTTTTATATCTAAAGCTTTCATTTTTAAGATAAGGGTATTTTAGTAAACTTTTATATTTAATTTTACATAAAAACCTCCATTTACTGTATCTTACTCCCAAATATAAAAAGGATAAGAGTCATATCTTTACCTTACTTTATTTAATGTCCTGTACCACCCCACCCAAATGGACCATTAGATTATATTAAGATAGCTAATGCACATAGCTTGTTAATTTCCCTCTTTGTGGCTATTGCCATTTTGCTTGATGTTAATATATTATAATGCTTAAAAGTTGATTTTAGGAGTTGTTGATGATATATATCACTATTGCATGTTACGATTCGATCCCACCTTTTAGGGTTTTAAAGCCCGTGTCGGATATTGCTAATACTAATTGTATTGATGGTTTAGTAGTCTAGTGATGATACAGGATCATTTGATAGATGTAATATTTGTGTCGTGACTGATGTAATGATTGTAGTAGCTTAGGTCATATTTGTTGACTTTGTATAATTTTGATGCTTAATTGGATGTGAAGTATTTGTCTGGGCATACATAAATACCCATATGAATTTATATAAAAATGTTATTTGCACACTTTAATTTAATCTTGAAAGTTATTTATCTCTTTATGTTATAAAAAATATAATATTTGTATATTTATGGCAACAAGTGGAAGAAAGTGAAAAAAGAAACGGGACATATGCATAAAAAATAATTTTCTTACTCCTTTATAATGTGTCATGCCTAAATATAAGGACTAGGAGTGTAAATATTACACTTTTAATAATTTAAAGTGCATACTAAATCACTATAAGAAAATAATAGAATAGTGATAGAAATTAGCGACGGAATATTATTTGAAGTAAATAGCTGCGAAATAGTGACAAATTAGCGAGTAAAAATAATAAAAAAAATTTAAAAATGTAGTAGTAGAATTAGCGACAACAATTTGCTTTAGATAGTCACCGTCACTAAAATTCGTAGCTAATTATTACAGAAAGATATGGCGTCATTATTTGCGATAGTATAGAGACATAATTGCGAGAAAAAGTTATTGACAGATTTTCCGTAGCTAAATAAATTTTAAAAAATAAAAGTTAGCGACAGATTTTCCGTCATTATTTTTTAGCTACGAGATAATCCGTCACTATGATTGTATGAGTTAATGGAAAAGATTTTAGCGATGGAAAAATATTTTGTCACTAATTTTTTTTGTTTTGTTACAATTTTTGTGACGGAAAAAAAGGTCGCTAAATTTGCAGCACATTTTTTATCATATGGAAATGACGTCGTTTTCAATTATTTGAATATGTTTAACTCATATATTTTTATGGACCTATTCACAGCACCCTATACCTCTCCCTCTCTCTCTTCCTTGTCGCACCCTCACCCTCACCCTCACCCATTCTCTTGTCATTTGTTGTCTCCTCTCTTTAATCGTGTGGTCTACTGCTCATGTACTGCTGGTCTTCTCCCGCTGCTGTTGGTCATCTCCTTCCTCCATGCGTTGTCTCTATCGTTCGCTGTCTCCTCGCTCTAATCACATAATCTGCTGCTCCTCTGCTGCTGGTTTGAGACCCGTCTTATGCTTCTAGTGTAATAAGTTATTAGTCTTATGCTATTAGTCTTATGCTTCTAGTGTAAGAGGCCAATTCAGTTATTTTTCAAATTAACCTATTAGTCTTATGCTTCTAATGTAATAAGCTACTAAGGGTACCCCTTGAGGGTTTTGCTTATGTTGTATTAATTTCCTTTTTAGACCACACAATTTGTTGAAACAGGGTGGGGGGAATGGAATGATTTTAATATTGCTTAATGGAAATAATGGAATATATTTTGGTTCTTCTTTTCTGACATTATTTTTCTTTTAAAGGCATTTGGAAAACAATCAATTTACTGGAGAAATCCCTTCATCATTTGGAAATATTGCAAATCTCAGAAAACTGTAAGTATTAGTTACCATAGTAAATATGCATACTGCAATTTCGTTTGCTTCTTTTTCAATGAATTGTTTATTTGTTATCAAGGATCACTACATGTGGCATATATATACTGCAACCGATATGGTTAGCATATTCCTCCACTGATAAATCTCAGATTTACTGACGGAGCCAAGCAACAATGGCAATTACCCCACAATGGTGGATTTTGTTACATATATTTTATATATTTTGCTTGATATATTTTGATGTATTTAAGTTATTTTGCATTAGTATGTATTGTAAACTAAGATCATGGGATAAGAATAGCAAGATGACGCAAGTTTATTTCTTATATATATATATATTAATAAATCTTATAGCATTTCTTATCTGAATATATAAGATGATATAAACAGAAGAGTAATGGGTGTTACATAAACTCTTCTACTAAAAAACTTTTATTAAAAACTCTATAAGATTTTGTAGAATTAGAATAGCCAATAAATATACCTTTATCAGTTTTTGCATCAAATTTTCTAGGATTATCCTCAGTGTTTAATATAAAATATTTGCATCTAAACATTCTTAGATAAGAAATCTTAAGTTTTCTACCATTTCATAGCTCATAATGAGTTTTATTTTAAATAGATCTAATAAAAGCCCTATTTGAAATATAACATGCAGTATTGATAACTTCAACCCAAAAGTATTTTGACAAATTATATTCATTCAGCATTATTCTAGTCATTTCTACCAATGTTTTATTTTCTCTTTTGACAACTCATTTTTGTTGAGGTGTGTTAGGAGAAAACAAATTACGTGAAATTTCATTTTCAATGCAAAACAGTTTTAAAAATTTATTTTTAAATTATTTTCTATAATCACTCTTTATGGAAGAGATCTTCAAACCTATTTCATTTTGAATACGTTTTGCAAAAACATCAAAACTATTATCCTTGTGAGCTAAAAAAGATACTCAGGTAAATCTAGAGTAATAATTAACAATGTCGTATACATAATACATTCTAGCTAGACTAGCAACTTTACATGGCCCAAATAAAATCCATGTGTAATAATTGAAGAGATCTAGTGGTACTTACCTTGTTTTTAGGTTTGAAAGAATATTTTACTTGTTCACCCATTTGGCATGCTCCACATAATTTGTCTTTTTGGAATCTGACTATAGGAAGGCCAATGACTAGATAACCTTTACTTAGATCTCCTATGAGTTCCATGTTGGCATATCCAAGTTTTCTATGCCAAACCCATGTGTCATTTTTAATGGCAACAAAACACTCAACAACTTGGTTAGTCAAACATGTAAAATCAATAGTATACACTTTATTAACTCTTTCACCATAAAAAATAATTTTGTTATCCAAAATTCGAGTCACAAAGCATTTTGTAGTTTCAAAAATTACTTTGTATCCTTTATCACACAGTTCACTAATACTAAATAAATTATATTTTAAACCATCAACGAAAAGAACATTTTCAATAAGAGTTGAGCCTTTCTTACCAATTTGACCAATGCCAATGATGTTATATTTGACTTTGTCAATGAAAGTTACCTTACTATAGTACCCTCTCGTCTAACCAGGATTAACTCGACTAAATAACTAAGTGCTGCGAAAACTGGTGTGCGAAAAACCTGTGAAATTTTAAAACTTTTCTTTTACTTGGAAAACCATTTTTCATAAACACTTCATTTGCATATGAAACTATATTACAACATCTTTTATGTAAAATAGTCTATAGAGAAATTTTTTAATCCAATAGAAACATCATCATCATATATAAAAGAAAATAATATATTTAGGGCTCAGAAGGTCCGATGTTTATAAAAATATATGTCTTTATAAAAGCTAAAAAATATATATGTAAATACAACACATGTATGCAAGTAAACAATCCAAATTCCTATGCCATGTACAAAACACAAAATATGACATATGATATCACTGACATGTGTTGAGTCTACACTATTGTCTCTGATATTGGACTGACTTCTCTTGTTCAACTTCAACTCTATCTACAAGGCCCTAACCCGTATGAGAAAACACTCAAACACTAAACTATTAAAGGCTTAGTGGCACATATAGGCATAAAAATTCACATGCAATCAAACAGTAAACATTTTCATAGCAACATATAAAACATCATGGCATGGTAGTGAATTCATACTATCATATAGATATTTTACCTTATGGGATGAACTAACTCATTAAATATAAAACATTACTAAAAAGAACATCTAATCCCTTTTTAATCACATATAACATATTACCGTGTACTCTTGTATACTTGTGTTTTAGACCTTATTTTCATTTCATTATATTCTTAATCCCCTTGATATGATTAATTGATTGATTGCTTCCCCAACAACTTTCAATATGAATTATTAGGATATGAGTTGTGAATAGGGGTGCTCTTCGAGCTTTAACTACCTTGTTACTATATGTAATCATGTGTGCAAGCCAAGGCATCTCAGTCAATGACACTCTCAAAGCTTAAGCCATATTGATAAGTATAAACACATTTGTCAGTCGAGGCATCTCAAGTCAATAGTGCTCCCAGAGCTTAAGCCACATTGACGAGTATAAACATATGTGTCAGTCGAGGCATCTCAAGTCAATGAGGCTCCCATAGCTTAAGTGTAACACCTCATCACCCTAGCAGCTCGTGCCCGAATGAGGGTGTGCTACACTGACTTCATCGATTAAAATATCATTATATAAGTTATATATAAAGCAAAATCACTCGTACATTTTTTTTTCATTTCCAATATTCACTATTTATTTACTTTGCATTTATAAAAGAAATATAACATAAAAGTTAAACTACCTTTTTATATAGTAACATGATCTTTACAAAATATACTATTTATTTTACAAATACTACAAAATAAAGTTTACAAGATAATATACAAAAGTTGTGTAACTCACGATGTGTGCAACAAGCTGCTTTACTAGATTATGTCACGGTTAGCTTTGTCTACTATCTTCTATTTATTCTTTACTAAATCTGCGTGAGAAAAACTCCCACATTAAGCTCTTGGCTTAGTGGTGCATATAGATAAAACAATAAAATATTTTATGCAATCATGCATTATCATATATCAACTCATTCTTAATCATATGCTCATGCAAATCATGGTATTCTAACATGTATATACATCAAATTATATTATATTATCTCATACTTATTCATTTTATTACCACCTTATTGTATAATACTAAACATTCTTTTTTTCCATGCCACAATTCATAATTCCATTTTTATTATCCATGTCACAAATCATAATTTCAGCTTTATTTTCAATAATTCTTTTATGTTTCATAACTTCTTTATTTATGTTTTCATTTATGCTCAGGACACCTATGAACCACTGAATAGGATAACGGAGTTGTCATCCAGGCACTTAGGAGTGTCACCCGGGCAATATAATGTGCGCATATAAGTATCAAACCCGACGTAGATAACCGTGTCAAACTCGGCGTAGATAATAATGTCATACCCGGCATAAATAACAGTGTCAAACCCGGCGTAGATAACATTTCCAAACCCGGCGTAGATAATCATACTATTAATGGAATTAATCATTTTCATCATACTCTCCCCCTATTTGGCATGCCAAAGTATCCTAAGTTGGTTCTATTTAGGTGTTCTAGGGCTTATACAATTTCATTAAAATTCATAATAATTAATTTCATATTTTTCATGCATGTAATGTAACGGCTGGATCTACTGGAATCCGGGTCCTGGCCTATTGCCACAGTAGTCCACCCGCCGTCTCACTGAGACCAACGGACTGCCGGGGTTCATGGCCCAATACCTCCAACCCATCACTGGAATCGCACTCAAGGTGTTTGACACAGTAGGTTGTTGGAGGCAGGGATCGAACCCTCAACCTCCCTTTAGCCTCAGTAAGAGACTACCAGTTGTACCATCTTACTGAGGCTAAAGGGAGGTTGAGGGTTCGATCCCTGCCTCCAACAACCTACTGTGTCAAACACCTTGAGTGCGATTCCAGTGATGGGTTGGAGGTATTGGGCCATGGACCCCAACAGCCCGTTGGTCTCAGTGAGACGGCGGGTGGACTACTGTGGCAATGGGCCAGGACCCGGATTCCAGTAGATCCAGCCGTTACATAAAAGGTACCTTTTGTATCATGGTACAATTGGTAGTCTCTTACTGAGGCTAAAGGGAGGTCAAGGGTTCGAATCTTGCCTCCAACAACCTACTGTGGCAAACACCTTGAGTGCGATTCTAGTGATGGGTTGGAGGTATTGGGCCATGGACCCCGGCAACCCATTGGTCTCAGTGAGACGGCGAGTGGGCCTACTGTGGCAATGGGCCAAGACCTTGATTCCAGTAGCCCAGCCGTTACATGGGTGTGATCTTATTCGTGAGATGAGATTCACGGTCGTGAATACCTATTCACGGAAAGAAAATTAAAGACAAGCATTCATTATGAGTCACGTATAAGGCTCTAAGGATTGTCCTATGACAACCTTTTTCTATCCACATTCTCATCACATCATGTATTAAAATATGTTAAAGCTTTATTTAAACTCAAGAGAACACATAATCATTCAATTCTCTCTTTTCATACTCATTATGCATATTAACAATCATCTATGATCCCATATGTATTAATACATCATTTATTGATTCTTTTAACCACTTAAGACATTATCAATCAATATGCTCATAAATGCACATTTAACACATTTATTATAATCCATAATATGGAATCATTAATAACTCTTATCAAGCATACTTAACATTCAATTCTTGTAATATCATGACATTAATTAATTTCTTTAAACTCATTATAAACAATAGCTAGCATTTAAGGCATTCAACGAATTTAACATATACAACATGCCAAAATTGGAATTTAAATGCATATATATACATACCTCTAATGGAGCATCAAAAACTAAGTTTCTCTCAAGTTTGCTTATCTTTTTTGTGGATTTCACCACATATTCTTTCAATTTTTATCACATATAACACATCTATATCAAAATCTATAACTCATACATTTAACCTTTAAAGCTATAAAGACAAAAACCCTAACCTGAACCCTTTTATATAATTTTAACCTCATAAAACTTTTTACTAAATCATATTATAAGCTTAATTAAGCTTAAAAATGGTTCTATAAACATAAAAACTCATGTTCAACTAAAACCCTAAACTATATGGAAATGGGTTTCTAACAAAATGGTTCCATATAGAAAAAGGTTATGAAAGCTTGTAAAAATGAAAGGGAAACGTGATTCCTTACCACAATTGAAGGAACACGTGGGTAGGATGGAAGATTCGACTCCCTTCTTCCTCTTATGGGTCAGCCTCCTTAAGAACACTATTTCTTTAAACTCTTCTCTCATAAGAACTTGTCTAAACTTTAATCTTTAGTGTTGGTTTGGTGTTTAAGGTCTAGGAATCAAAGAAAACATAAGACTTGGTCTCAGATAGGAAGAATATTCGAGTTATAGGGTTTACTTATGGATTTAGTTCATGAGAGAAAGAAAAAATAACTATTGGGATTTTATATCTGACGATGTTCATGGGCATTACAACTGCTGTTAGGATTGTGAATCAACTAAAACCTAAAACTTTATCTCGCAATGGTTCACGATCATGAAAGCATTGCCACGGACATGAACAATGTGACATTTTATTTTCTTATTTCTTTTCAACTCTCTCCATATATCATCACTCTTAAACACGTATGTATCTTCCCTTAATCCATCTTATTTACTAAGCCCTAATTTTGGGCGTGACATTACCAATATTTTTCATCTCTAGGTGAGTGAATAAGTTGGCATTTCTGGTCATATGACTTGAACATTGACTATCAAGATACCATTTACTTTCGTTCATGGTGGATTTCAAACATACCTGCAAAAAGGTAAATTAATTGGTTTTAGGTACCTAAATATATTTGGGTCCTTAGGGGGTTAGTATTGAAATGATATAAGTGAGCCTTCCTTATAAAGCATCATATTAATATGTCCTATATTACCACAATTATCTCATTCTCTGTTGGCTCTTCAAATTCTATGAAGTAGAGGTTTGTAGCTTCGCCATCGAGTTCACCATCACTATTGTTTAAGTCATTCCAAGTTACTTTGAAGGCTTTTCTTTTCTCCTTCTTTTCTTTTTTTAATCTTGGACATTCTAATCAATAGTGTCTAAGCTTATTGCACTCATAGAAAATTTGTAGTTCCTTTTTATGTGAGGTTTTTAAACTTTCTAGTGAGCATTGAAGCTTTTCATCAACATTACTGACTCATTTTCACTAGTATTTTTGCTAGCTTTGAAAGCAATGCTTGTCTCTTTTTACTTTTTCTTCTTTTGTGACTTGAGTCATCTTGATCTCATGAGTAAGGAGTTTACCCCAGAGTTCATCAGTAGGAACCTTTGAAAGATCATTCGCTTTTTCAGTGGAGGATATTCTGACTTCCCAAATTCTTTAAGGTAAATCCACAAGAATTTTGTTGTTAATATCTCCAACAAAAACTTTTTTGCCAAGTTTTCTCATTGAGATGATAAGAGTGATGAGTCTTCTATACATATGGCTGATTCACTCATTAGGCTTCATCTCAAATAGTTCGTACTCTCTTTTGAGTATTTGTAGCTTTTTTCTTTTGACTTGGTCCATTCCTTCATGCTTGGTTCTGAGACACTCCTAGATTTTCTTAGGTGATCATAGATGCTTAATTCTATTGTATTCTTCTCTACTCAAACCACAATAAAGAATAGTAATTACTTTTTCTATTCTTTAAATTGGCTTTTTGTTGTGCTTCATTTCATTTGCTCCTTGGAATGGGAGCTTAATTTTCATCCTTATCTTTCTCAATTGGATGAGTCCATCCTTTTTCTATGATGTCTAATAAGTTGACACATTCACTATCCAAGAACATTTCTATCTTGTTTATCCAATAAACAAAATCAGTGCCATTAAAGAATGAATGTCTTGTGTAGCTTGGTCTGTGGACTTCAAGAGTTTGACTTATGGAGGCCATTATCCTTTTTCTCTGAGATGACTAAATTTTCTCAAAATGGAGATCTTGCTATAATACCAATTGAAAAGCTTCAAGCACCAAGACAAAGGTGAATTGGTGATTTTTGTAAGGAATGAAAATTAAAAATTTAAACAAAGTAAAAAAGCAAAGGAGAAAAATAACACCGAGATTTATAGAAGTTCGGCCTTCAAAATCTACATCCTCTCCTCAACCATTGTTAAGAGTTTAAACCACTAACAATCCACTTTTAGGTTAAATTAAACTCATACAAGTGTTTCCCTAGGCTCACACTCAAACCCTTACAAGTGTTTTTAATGGTTTAACACAAAACCCTTACAAATGTTTAATTTTTCAACCCTAATCATTTAATCTCACTATTAAGCAATTGTTTGCAAGAATAAAAACATGCAGATAACTACCAACTAAAGATCACTTAAGCTTTACACAATCAGAATGAGAAATCAAAATGAAACAAGAGAGATTGCAATAAAGAATTAAAACATAAACTATCAAAAAATGATTTCTCAAGGATTTCTCAAAGTAATTAAGCTCTCAATGCTCTAGTTGATATTCTTGCTTCAGAAATATGAGTTATTTATAGAATTATTTTGAAATCTAGATGTTAAAGATGTTTTAATTTGAATTATAATCGTTCAACCACCTCATGAGTCTGCTGTAATGTTATATTTTCTAGTTTTCATAGGCATAAACAGTCTTTCACTGACATGAATTGCTTCGCTCTTGAATTTTCATATTTCTAAAATTTAGCATGAATAATGTTTCATGTGCGTGAATAGTAAATAGTGTTTTCATAGGCATGAATAGTGTTTTGACCATTATTGACTTGAATTTTTGAATTCTTTGACTCTTCAGCACCTTCACGGTCATGACGTAATGCTTTATGGGCATAAATACCTTATATTTTTCATATTTGAACATCATTTGTCTTGATTTTTTTGGCTATGATGTTTCAATATAAATTTAACCTATATAATTATTTAAAACACAGAGAGTGGTTAAAAATTTTTATTGCTCAATTATTTGTTATAATCATCAAAATAATAGAAATATCCTCCAAGTTAAATTAAATAACCCTCAAGGTTCAACAATGTTAATGTTAAAATTGATGAATTTTGAGAAGTGAAATTATGTTTGAATGAGATTTAAAATGTGTTAAAAAGGTATACAAGGCATGGATTTGAGTTACATGTATGTTTGTATGTTGATACGAGTAATTGTCATTGGCCAATCTTAGAAAATTTTCATGTGTTTTGCAATGCTCTATTTTAAGCACGAATCTGATTGCTGAAATTCCTAGATTCATGCTTGTGAACTATGTGTCACAACCGTGAATGTTTGATTTTCATATTATGGTTTTTGGGAAAAAGCATTCAAACTTTTGTATCATGATCTGTGTCATGCCTATGACAAATTGGTCATGCCAATGAATGTCGATTTGTGAGATCAGTAGTTTACATGGTTGAGAGTCAATACCAGATTCGCTAGTGGTAACCAGTGAATGTTTAGTCACAACTGTGAAGGTAGTTGTTTGATGCCCATGAGCTTGAGAGTTACAACTGTGAACATAATATTCAAGTATAATTTGTTACTTGATGATAAATATTTGAGAATTATATGTTTTAGACATGTTTCAAATATGATATGCCACAGTCCCAGTCAATACTAGAATATAGTATGAGTGTTATAATGTCATAATGCATGTTAAACGTATGGATAGTCGGAATACATGATATGATTTTATGGTATGAGATGCATAAATTGCTATGGATTTGTATTCTGACATGATAAACATGATTTTGGCATAATTTATGGGTAAATAAGTTGTATACATTTTTAAGCTCAGGTGAGCATATAATGGTTACATGATTTCAAAGTGTACGAATCATGGATGATTCCAATGATTGTAAATCCATTTTTTTCTGTTATTATTAACACTGAATGACCATAAACATGTGTGGTTCAGTAGTTTAATGCACAAGGTATGCATGGTATGAATATGAGCATAAGGTACGGTAATGGTTAATGCACAACATAATTTTGGATAAAAGGCAAAAATGTGGTTAAGCCTAATACTCTAACTAGAACTAGAGTTAGGATAAATGACATACCATTAAGGAAAAAATGACACTGGGTGACCTAGATTGGTCATTGTAGATTATTTCTCATGGACAAGGATTTAAAGCTTAAGTGAGCTATCTTAGTTTAGAAACACGCACATACTTTTTTATATTAGGTAGATGACCTAAGAGCTACTTTTATCTCAAACAAGTATTTTGAAGAACTTAAGTAGGTATCTTGAGGGGCTTAAGTGAGAGCACTGGATTTACCCGTATCCAATTTAGTATAGTGTAGAGTAATGCATGCAATATATTTAATATATATGGTGAACCTTTGTATGATCCTATGGTATAATGGTGATTGGTTTTCATAATGCTTAAGATATATGGTATATTGGCATGTTGGTACATAGTAATCATGATATCATTGGTATAACAAATGTTGACATGATATGACAATAAGCATGGTGAATATGGTATGATATATTGCATGCTCTTGTGAGTAAGATATGTCATGATTGAATACATCTCTACATGTTCGTAATTAAAAATTGTGTAGATAAGGAATTGAATGTTTTCACATGCTTATAAATAGTGATAAATGAATCAGTTATGGATATTAATATGCAACCAAGTGATATAAATGTGAATCTTTATATATGTGGAACAAGTTATGCCATGACATTGTATAATTATGCATGAGTGTAATCATGATTGTGATGAATTTGTTTACAGAGGTTAATATGGTCATAGGTATGATTAGAAATGTTGAGCATAGCTATGAATGTTGGCATGATGTATTGTGAACTTATATTCTTAAATGTGCATTATGTATTGTCATGTCTTAATGTGTTAAGGAAGGGTATGCATGTATGAGTGTTAGAGTATGTACATATGATTGTTGTTATATATATACATATATATCGCTAGACACAAGTTGCTTAGCATGTGAGTACTTCTCACAAACAGGTTAAAGATGGTTAAATACTTACTAACAGAGAATGAGAGTCTGAAGGAAGATTCATAAGACACAACCCAGTTTGGATGGGTGATACATCAATGATGTCTTTTATTTTGTTTTCAGATGTTAAAAGTTTTGTATTTCCCTTTTTAGGATGTCATTTGTAAACTTAAGGATATTAGAAAACCAACACGGTATTTCAATGTGATTAAATATTTTATCCTGCTTTTTTTTTTAATTATTTTTGTTATGATGTTTTGAAGTAGCCATTATGACCATGATGCAACTAAAGTGATATAAAGGAAATTTTTATTTTAATCAGATTTTGAAAAGGTTGGTTTTGTAACACTCCCTTATATAGTTGGATTAGTGCAAATTATATTAGAGGATGTTACATTGGTATTGGCTAATCTTAGAAACTTTGCTTAAGTTTGTGGTTGCTCTATGATTTCCCAAATTCACGATCATGAATGCTTGTTTTTTAGATTGTGATTTTTTGGCAGGAGCATTCATGCTTTGTGTCACACCTATGACAACCTAGTCACGCTTATGAATATCGATTTATGATATGTGATTTGAAACAAAAAGTTTACACGGTTCAGTCAGGACCAAATTCACTAGTGGTAACCTGTGAAGGTCATCTTCATGCCCATGAATGTTTAGTTATAGCCATGAAGTCATGGTTTACATTTGTGAACACAATATGCCAATAAAACTAGTTAATGATGATAAATGGTTGAGAATTATATGTGTTGGTTATGGTTTGACGCATGAGTTAAAAAGAATGAAAAACCATGGTACACTGATTACCTTAATGACATAAGGCATGTTAAATGTAAGAATGGCCTTGAATACATTATATGATTTTATAATATGAGTATGCATGAGATCCTAAGATTTTGTATGAGATGTATAAATTGCTATGAATTTATGTTATAGTATGATAAACATGAGTTTGGCATAATGTATGGATACATAATTCATATACATTACTAAACTCAGGTGAACATGTAATGGTTATGTGATTTCAAAGTGTATGAATCAATGTTGATTCAAATAAATGTGGTATACTACTTAATTTTTGTTATAATATGGTATGATTTTTAATGTGCAGTAATGGTTAATGCACAAGATAAACATGGTTTGGTAAATGTGGTTAAGCCCATCACTCTAACCTAAGATTAGAGTTAGGATAGATGACATGTTATTAAGGGAAAAAGGGTACAGGGAGACCTAGGTTGGTTAATGTGGATTATCTTCTATGGACAAGCGCTAAAAAGCTCAAGTGAGCTCCCTTGGATTGGAATTGTATGCATACTAATTTATATAACTCAAGTTGGTGACTTGAGAACTACTTTTATCTCAGGTAGGTGACCTAAGGGGCTCAAGTCAAAGTCTTAGATTTTATTACCCGTATCCAGTTTAGTCTAATTTAGAGTAATGCAGACATCTTATTTAAGAAATAAATATGGTGAGCTTTTATATGATCCTATAGTGAATGGTTTTCATCATGCATGAGATACACGATAAATTGGCATATTGGTTATTTGTGTTTTGATATCGTCGGTATAATGATTGTTGACATGAGATGATAAACATGGTGATTATGGTATTTTATATTGTATGTTTTTATGATAAGTAATTTTTGAACATGGTATATTTTGATATGCTATTTCATGGATGTATGTAGCATGAACACATATATAATATATGGATGAACTGTGAGAACTTTGTAATAATGTTGAAGACATATGCAATGTTACCTATATGTTTCACATGTATATAAATAAGGGTAAATGAGTGGTAATTATGAATATTAATGATGTAATGATCTAAATATGATAAATAATCAGCATAAGTATGAGCACATAGAATATACATGGTTGGTTATGTATGCTTTGAACATACAATAATGGGTATTTTATTTATGAGGAAAATGCATTGTAAATCTATGTTATTAAATGTGCACTATGTAAGGTAATATCTTAACATGATAAGAAATGTATGCACGTATGAATTTTTGATTATATATACGGTTGTTGTTATATATACACATGTACTGCTAGGTACGAGTTACTTAGCGTGTGATGTTTCTCACATGTAAGTTGGAGTTGGTTAGATAGTTGCTGACAAAATATGACAGCCTAAAAGAATAATCACATGACACAACCCAATTTGGGTGAGTGATACACCAATGAGTCTTTTATTTTGTTTTCATGTGTTAAAAAGATTTGTCTTTTTCCTTCGGAATGTAGTTTGTAAATTTAAGTCTATTTGGAACACAATACAATATTTCAATATAATGAAACATTTTATTTTGCTTTTTCTTTTACTATCCTTCATATGAAATTTAAAATAGTCTTCATGATTGTAATGTGACCAAAGTGATTTAAATGAAAGTTTTATTTTAATCTGATTTTAAAAATTGTGGTTTTGTAACACTATATAGTTAAATAAATATTAATTGTATGAGAGGATGTTATAATACAAGTGGCGGGTGCAACTAATCCAAATACTCTATTAGCAAAAATATTAAAGTAGATTATCAGGGGAGACATACTCATGCGTTGGCTAAGATAGAGAATCAGCTAGATGATGAAATAGTTTGAATTGAAGAGTTTCCTCCCACAATTTCCTTGATCATTTTATAGGATTTTTTTTAGCATGTGAATCATTTTTGTAATAACCTTTTCAGTTTTTCGCTTGGAATGGACCCTAAATTAGATTATCAGAGGAGATCTATTGGTCAGAGTTTAGATCGTCCTTTCTCGTGTTTTCCTAATAGGTTTTAGTTTCTTTTGATTTAATTTATGATTTCTTATTCTCAAAATAATAATAATAATAATAATAATAATAATAATAATAATAATAATAATAATAATTAAAAATTGTTGAGGATATGTTTGATAATGGAGCAATTTAATGTTTTAAGAAATATTTTCTTAACGCATGAAATTTAAATTTGTAAATCTTATAAGTTTATAGATAGTTCTAATATAATTAAACTAGATTTCATGGATATTATTTTGAGAGACGTTATAAGTAGGATGGGCCTGGTTTAGCATATTAAGAAAGACAAATTTAAATAAAGTTCATAGAATGTAGGATTCCAATTAGAATTAGATGATAATTATTCATTACAAAATTCCAAAACCGAGTTCCAACGTTCACATTTTTTGGACCCCAGAACTGCACATGTATTTGAAAAACAAAAACTAATTTCAAGTTGTTGAGCCGTTGCAATCTGTAAAGATGCTTGGGATATATTTTTCTTACCCTTTAGAAATTCCATTATTACGGAATTTATGATTTCAAATAAAAAAAATATTACGGAATATATGTTCTATGATATAAACTCAAAAGTATTTTCGCCCTCCTACTAGATATGATTTGTCAATTTTTTCACGTAATTTTTATTTTTCAATTGCATATTTGCATATATATATATATATATATATATATATATATATATATATATATATATATATATATATATATATATATATATATATATATATATATCTAATATTTAGTATGGACAAATTTTATTGAAATTCATTTATATATGTTTAATTAGTCTAAAATTAATATATTTTTTTTGAGGAAATTACTATTTACCACTTGAGGTTTAATCTATTGTACTAGTACCCCTCTAAAGTTCAAAAATTATATGATCGGCCCCCTCTATTTATTTTCATTAAATTATGTAGTTATTCTATTAAATTTTAAAATATTTACCGTTAGTAAGAAAAAAATAATTTCTTTTGCTCATAGGGGTACTAGTATAATGGATCAAAATTTAGGGCATAAATAGTAATTTTTTCCTTATAATTTTCACTACAATATATTTAATGTTTTTCTAATAGAAAATCCAACAGAAAAACATATTAATAGAATATGATAAGATAAATAGTTACATATCGTATAATTTCTAAACATCAAGAGATATTAGTACAATTAATCAAATATCATGATGTAAATAGTAATTTTTTTTATTTTTTATCCATAATTTAAAAAAAAGCGATGGGAGGGGCAGAACTATAAATTTGTGTTGGGGGAAAAGGTGAATTATATGTATGTATGTATGTATGTATATATATATATATATATATATATATATATATATATATATTGTAACACCTGTATATATGTTCTATAAGTTATGTTAATGATTGGTGAGAGTTAGGAGTTAAGAAGAGTATTAAAAGGTTTTAAAGTTATTGATTTTGTTGTTTCATGTCTATGATAAGTGGTGTTACGGTCGTGAATATCAAGTCTTCAGTAAATAAATTGTGAGGGTTAATCACATCCGTAATGGATAGATCATGCTCGTGAAGGATAAATCATGACTGTGAATCCTGGGCAGATAGGGCAGGTGAGACAACCATAATTTTTTTTTTATTGTGATCTCTTTAAAATCCGATCCCCACTCTTTGTTAACCAACCAAACATACCACCTCCATTCTCTTTTACCATTAGAAATCGTTATTCTCTATTTTTGGAGCTTCAAAGACCTAGTTTTATGAAAGTAAAGTTAGAGAGAATAGTGAAAAAGAGAGGGTTATGAGTTGCAAGGAAAGAGTTGGTTTTGGTGTTGTTGCTTTTGGTTCCAGTTCTAAAAAATTTAAAGTGATATTTTTTTATTACTAGGAGGTGATAGAGATACTGGAAGTCCATCTCAAGGGAGAAGACAAACTTAGAGAGCTAAAGTTTTAGTTAGGCTCCATCTTAGGTGAAAGGTTTGTACATAACCACATTCAAAGACTTGAGTTG
Organism: Triadica sebifera; assembly: GCA_023653625.1. Lineage (NCBI taxonomy): Eukaryota > Viridiplantae > Streptophyta > Magnoliopsida > Malpighiales > Euphorbiaceae > Triadica > Triadica sebifera. The sequence continues at coordinate 13,392,733 of CM042908.1, read as the reverse complement.
CATAAATATATGTTATTTGCTTTAAATGCATGCTGTTAGTGGTCAATAAGGTGTTAAATGGCATGATTAAGATTGATTTTGCTTGTTGAGGGTTTTTATGCTATTATATGAGTATAATAGTTTTGAAATGTTATATGGCTCAATGTTGATGTTTTGAGAATTAATGGTATGCTGGTTGATATGTGATATATGTTGGAATGTTGATAAGGTGATTAACATTGGTTAATCGTAGAGAAATGTATGTATATTGCTATACTCTATTTCTAAATTTACAGTCATGAACTGGTAGTTCACGGGAGTGAATGTTGTGAATATAAATTTTGTTGCTGAAGCAAACTCGTTCACAAGCAGTTTCACTGTTAGGATCACAGTTTGGTCCATGTTTGTGAATGGTGGATCATGGTCGTGAATATGTTATTGATTCACAGGTAAATCACGATTTGATTCACGGATTAACTACCTGTGAAGAGGTTCTTCATGACTATGAAATTGTATTCACGGACGTGAAGCTGTTTAATCTTGAAAAGTTGTATGTTTGCATGTGAATCGAGTTTAATTCGGTTTAATTTTGTTTGAGGTGGAATACCTCTGTTTTATGGTTATAGCATGTTATGGTTATGATTATGAGAATTATAGATGTTGTACTTATGAAAATGGTATGTGATGTGATAAACAATTAAGCTCAATTCTCTAACTAGGACTAGAGCTAGGAGAGATGACATGCTATTGAGGGAGACTGGTACCAAGTAACATAGGTTGGTCACGATAGAGATTCTTTGCAGCCAAGGTTAAGCAAGGCGTGCTTCTCTCAGTGCTTGATATTTGCACATTATTTATCCTCAGACAGGTATTTTGGAAAACTCAGGCAGATATTTTAAGGGATTGAGTGAAAGTCATAAATTATCCATATCCAATTTAGTCTAGTTAAGAGTAAAACAGAAAAAGAAAAAGGTAATTAATAATTTATGTGTAGTATACACTTATTTATTTGATGGTTATTTATATTTTTATGCCACACATACTTTAGTATTGCGTTGAGAATATTGAGCTATGACATTATAAATACATGATATGTTGTATGTGCAGATGATGAGATAAGCCATATTGGTATGATGATCAGTATATTATGCATTTTTTTTATATATATACTGTGTTTTGCTTGTTGTTATGTACCATTAAGTATTAGGTTGCTTAACGTAGGAGTGTTCCCGTATGCAGGTTTAGAGCTCAGGTCTTGATCAATAGAGGAGGATGTCTAAGAGCATAGTCCAAGATACATATTTGGGGTGGGTAATACAACTGTTGTATTTGTTATTTTTGTTGGGTTTGGATAGTTATAGATGTACATATTTTTATTTTCAGAAACATGTAATTTTATAGCTATCCATTCTGTAAATTTATTGGGCTAGTAATTTTCCCTTTTATTTATTGTATTAAATCTTTTATTGTATTTAAGTCTTGTAATGATGTTTTATGACTTTAACAAGTCATCATAGTCATGGTGCATCAATATTTTAATTTATGGCGTTTTGAAATCATACATATCGTAAAATTCTTTGGTATAATTGAGTTTATTGTTAATTACATCGAAGGGTGTTACTTATATGAAAATGTTAAAAATTCAGTTAAAAAAGGTTAAAAATAAATAATAAATGAAGGAAATATATTAATTTTTAAACTAAATTTTTTAAGAGGTGAATTGGCAAATAAATTCAATAGATTTTATAAAATTCATATATAATAAATATGTTTTAGTATAATTAAACATATATATTTTCATTTTTTACCATTAAAGAACTTAGTAGCTTATGTGCATAAAAAATCTCATGAGATACTTATCTACACAAACTCATATGTATTAAAATAGTATAAAATGACAAATATAGATATTTAAATGATAAAAAATGATAAATACATAGATCGATGACAAAATTTTAAATACAACTATTTAATTGTTTATGATTTCTAAAAGTAAATACACAAAGACACAAGCAATTTCTCATCATTTTGCTTCTTAGTTTACTGCCAATGAACAATCCGATTGGCTATGGCTTAGGAGACCACAACCAAAATGAAAGGTAGTTAACCTTTTATATTTCAACTTGATCCAATAAGCCTTTAAATTTAAAGGCTTTCCAATCGGAATTGCAACCCTAAATAGTAGAAAGTGTGACAATCCATATTATTCACACAATCCTAATTTTATGTTTCAACTTGATCAATCTAAGCTTCCAATTTGTTTTGCGACAGTTTCTACTTCTGTTTTGGATTGCCATCTAAATGGAACTCCTTATACACATACCCAAAAAATGGCCTCATCAATTTCCACATGTGGCGGAGTATCTTCATCCTTCATCTCCCTTATTAATAACAATTGATCATCGAAATACCATGAACTATAGACTTTAGAATCTTTTTGTAGATCAATATTAGCCAAAAATTGAAAAACAAATTAATAGATTCTCTCCAACTTGACTAAAAACTGTATCCCTTTTGAAGTCTCCAAATATTAATCACTGTCTTTTGAAATGCAGAAACATTAAATTCTTTATGATTAAGTAGTCCCCTAATTAAAATCAATCTGGCTCATATTTTAGGGACATCACCCATTGAAGCCTCAACCGATGCCTCATTCACCACATTTTCTTCCTCATTGAGGATTAAGGAAGATAACAATCCATCGACATCCATATTATCCACTATTACTATAAAAGGAAATCTTGACAATAAAGAAAAGGAAACAAGTAGAAGATAAAAGAAGAAAATAGAAAGAAGAAAAAGATGAAAAAAAATGTATAGAAGAAGGTAATAATAAGACCCTAGTCGCGGCGAGGGAGAAGAAACCTTAGATTAACATTAAATGATGGAAAACTCTAGTTGTGACTAAGGAGCGTATTTGTAAGTAACATTTTAACTTTTAATGCACTTTATTAAATGTCCCATTCTTGGGGGAATTGAATTCCCATTTCCTAGTGATTCTTCTCTAACTGAATATTAAGAATGAAAATAGCCCATTCCAATTATGATTCCCACCTTTTTTTTTTAAAGAACTAAATGCCACCTGCAAAAAATAATATAATATAAATATGATCGCTAGTACCCTTCTAATTTGATTTGTATGCATGTTAAGAGTTGTAATATAACACTAAAAAAACCCATTTGGTGATGTAATTCTATAAATAATAGTGCAATTAAATTTATAAATAATGTAAAATTAGAAATCATGCCCTTTTTAAGATATTATAGGTATTCAATTCATTCATTAATACTGTTTTTAAAAAATCCAAAAATACTAATATTTTATTTATATTGATTTATTTCCTTATAGATAAAAGATATAAAACAAGGGATAAATGGATAACTATCTTTAAATTTATTTCTTTGTGAAAAATGTAAAATAGGAAAGTAAATAATTTTGTTCTTATCCTAATAATTCAGCTTTATCAATTAAAACTTATTTGTCACGGATAAATTTTATCATAAAATGATTTGAATTGAATTTAGTATAAAGTTGTTTAAAAAAGGTGCAGATAAATTAAAGTCTTACGAGACATTGAAATTTTTTTATATAATTTTATGATATTTTAAATATTAAAAATTATTTGAAAGGGACACCTCAGTGGAGGTCCTTCCAAAAAGAATCCCCGGTATATGATGTAATGTTTTTTGAAAAATTATTTTATAAATATAAATACTAAATTCTTTGAAACATAAAAATTGAATAAATATAAAATATTTATATTTTTTCTCTTAGATATTAAAAAAATTAAAATTAAAATTTATTTAATTAACTGATTTTTTAATTTTTTATAAAAAAATATTTATTTATATAATTTCCACTAAAATCGATTTTTAAAAATTAAAAAAATAAAAAAAAATCTCCAAAAATAGCTCATTTGAATAAACTTCTTGCAAATTGCAATTTCGCTTTTCAAAAACTTGGATAGGGCAATCCATAAATAAAATAAGGAGGCGAATATTATCATAAATTATTAAGGTAAAAAATCATAAAGTTTCTATATAAGCAGAGGCAGACCAGTGGGAGAGTGCCTTGGTTCTCGGGCTTATACCCTGAATCAGGGGAGCGAATAGCAGTTTAATTTCCGATCCAAGATCTACTATTCTTTTATCTTTCTTCCTTCGTTTCTTCTTATATTTCTCTTGCTCTTTGAAGTTTTAACTTCTGGGTATGTAATTTCATAAGAACTTGCTACATTCTCAATTCTTCTTCGTCTTCTTCTTCTTCTTCTTCTTCTTCTTCGTTTCTGCATTTCATACGCTTTCAATGTACTCTAATGTTATTAGGGTGTGTATGAAAATGCCAATGAAGTTGCTTGCTTTTGTTCCATTACTTCTTTGATGTCTATATGTATCTTTCGCTCTCTGTTTTACTTCTTTTTCCTGCTCGACTCTCTTAGAAATTTGATTCAGCTTTGATTTTAATTTGCTTACCACTTTTGAGCTTGATTTTGATTTATACATTTGAGCTTAGTTACTCACTAATGGCTGATTTACAGATATGGGTACTAAAATGGGGAGACTTTCCATACCCATTTGGGGATTTCTGCTAGTGTGCTGCTTGGCTGCTGCTGCTGGAGAAAATAAGTATCTTCAATACAAAGACCCAAAACAGCCATTGGGTGTTAGGATCAAAGATTTGATGAGCAGAATGACTCTAGAGGAAAAGATTGGGCAAATGGTGCAGATTGAGCGCAATGTTGCAACCCCAGATGTAATGAAGAAGTATTTCATAGGTAATTCCATTTGTTTTCACATGCTTACCTGTCTTGTTTATTGGATCGGAATGGTACTTTTGTGAATTTTATTGGATCAGAATGGTACTATTTTGAATGATGACTAGGATTAGATTGGGTGGTTTACTGTGTATAGGGAGTGTGCTGAGTGGTGGAGGAAGTGTGCCAGCACCTAAGGCTTCAGCTGAGACTTGGATCAATGCTGTGAATACTATCCAAAAGGGGTCTCTATCAACCCGGCTTGGAATTCCCATGATCTATGGGATTGATGCGGTTCATGGTCACAACAATGTGTACAAGGCCACCATATTTCCCCACAATGTTGGGCTTGGAGCTACCAGGTATGTTCATTCAATGAAATGCCTTCATGAGTACTTAATTTTATGAGTATGTACGTTCTTCTTTTGAGAACAATGTCAAACTTGGAGAATTGATTTGTAAATTTTTAATGGCCACTTGGGTCACAGTTACTAACGATAAAAGTATTTGGAATCTTCTAATTCATTGTTTTTCTGAACTGATAATATGTCCAGGTTCACTAATTGAGCCCAAAAATTACCAGATCAATAACCAGGGATTTTGGAGTGTTAAAAATCAATTGTGTTTATTTCAAAAAGGTGTGAATTTTCTAATTTGATTGGAATCCTCCACAATTTTACACTAACAATGCAAATTTGTATAAATTTTTAAACCTTTTGAATTATTGTGCAGTTTCACTGTTTAACTTATTGCCTGGTCTATCTTTCTAAGATAAAGAAGTATGCATAAAGATTTTTGTTGACTTGTGGTTCCTTTTTCCCTGTATATTAGCAAAATAATCTGCTCTGTGGTAAAATTATACTGTAATAGTGACAGTTTTGATTTGCATCAGGGATCCTGAGCTTGTTAAAAGGATTGGAGAAGCAACTGCTCTTGAAGTTAGAGCTACAGGAATCCCCTATGTCTTTGCTCCTTGTATTGCTGTAAGTAAAATGACAGCACAATGATGAATACATTTTCTAGATTGTATCCATCAAGTTTTGTAGTATGCTATTTTTTTTTATCTTCTGCTATCACAGGTTTGCAGGGATCCAAGATGGGGTAGATGCTATGAAAGCTATAGTGAAGATCATAAAATTGTTCAAGCAATGACACAGATTATTCCTGGTTTACAAGGAGACCTACCAGCCAATTCTAAAAAGGGAGTTCCCTTTGTTGCTCCCATAAAGTAAGTGCCTTATACAGCAAAATCCTTCCTTTATCTGTCTATTGATTTGACGGTGAATTTCTGGCGCAAATTATGCTTATGGAATATTTGCATATATATTATATATATTGTTTTGGTCTGTATTCAAGGGAGGTCCTCACATTATTTTGAGTCCAAAATTGACTGTTCCAGATTTGAAAATTCAATTATGCTTGATTTCATCGTGTTCTTATTTCTTTTTACATTTCACATGCTGTGGGGTTAATTGGATATTTATACGGCGGTCTCACTCCATGAGTGGGGCCCACATGGTGGACCATTTAGTTCTCTGGATATGGAACATACATAAATGACAAACACAAAATGTGTAGGTCTAGGGTCTCTTACTGGCCCTCTGCAGTTTAAAATCGGCATAATGTGTAAACACATCTCTGAATTTGTATAAAAATATCGTTTACATACGTCAACATTAAAAATCATCTAATCTTCATTTTAAATAGCAAAAAATGTAATATCTGCACCCTTGCGGGAACACATTGCAGAAAGTAAGAAGAGCAATAGTTTATGCGTGTGAAAAAAATAATTTCTTACCCTCTACTACTTTTTACCACGTGTCTCATAGCAGTGAAAATGTTATGATTTTAATAACTTTATATGTGCAATAAGTAATTTTTAAAATTAAGGTGTGTAAACTGCATTTTTATTCCAATTCAAGGGTTTATTTATATATTAAACCATTTAATATTGATCCATAACATTGGCAGTTGCATCATCTTCTTTGCTGTTTGGAAACTGTCAATAACTTAAAGGGTGAGTCACTACCATTTTGCATGATGTAAACCCTTTTCGGTGGTCTCAGAACTCGTTATGTGGATGGCATTATTGGTGGGCCAGCACGCCCTCTAAAAAAGACCACTGATAGATGGCCACATTAGCCCTCAAATTAATTCTAGCTTCTCATTTCTGACCTAATAAGTTCACCTTTTGATGTCGGTCTAAAATATCCAAAATTCTCTCTAATTTGACGTAGTGGTGCAATTAGAGTAGCTACTTGGGGAAATTATGTTCCTTGCCTAACCAAAATTTGAAGCAACATTTCAACATTAGGAGCTAAGCATGCCGAAATGCTGAAATACACGGACAACAGGGATCCCACATGCTATATCTATTTTCATTAGATAACATTAATCAAACTGCCAAATCCACCTTGTAGTTTCAATTAATTCCAAAGGAATTTTCGGTCAATGAATTGACCATTTGGATCTCAGTCTCCACAAATAGAAGATGGTACGCTTGATTAGAGAATATTTTTTTCACCACGCTAATCATAAGGAAAATGCTGCATGGTTGGTCTGATCATCGCTTTCCTTTTAGAAGTCCTTTTAATATTAGTCTTGAAGATATCAGCTAGTGCAGCGGTATAATATATTATCAAAATCAATTTTTTGCTGCAATTTATTGGTGACCAACTACTAAAATTTAGCTGGGACTTTTTGATTTTTCTTTCTTCATTGGGTTATGCATATAATGGAGAATGTCTTTTCGATCAATGTTTGAAATTTGCTTGAGATTTAGTATACATACTTTAATGGCTGTAATGGGATTCACTAAGGGATGCAATTTTGTCATTTGAATTTTTAATAATCTTTAGTCTTGTTTTGGAAAAATTTGATCATCAGTTTCCCATAATGAATTATTTTCACTAGGACCAAGGTTGCAGCATGTGCCAAACACTTTGTTGGAGATGGAGGCACTACTAGGGGCATCAATGAAAATAACACCGTGATAAATTGGAACGGATTGCTGAATATCCACATGCCAGCATATTTTAATGCTATCAGCAAGGGTGTTGCAACAGTCATGATCTCCTACTCAAGCTGGAATGGAAAGAAAATGCATGCTAATCATGATCTTGTTACTGGATTCCTCAAGCACAAGATGAAGTTCAGGGTAAAAATATTTGTTGAGTTAAATATCTGCTATTCCCTCAAGTCACTTGACTGAAATAAAATGAAATAGATCCGAGATATAATTTGTTTGTGTTGATACATTTCAGGGGTTCGTAATATCAGATTGGCAGGGGATTGATAGGATTACCTCTCCTCCACATGCTAATTATTCATATTCTGTTGAAGCTGGAGTTGGTGCTGGAATTGACATGGTGAGTAAACTTTTTTTATTCTCTGTAACATTAGTTCATAATATTCGTCTTCAGTGACTACTTTTTGTTTCAAAAATTGGAGTATTCAATCCTAAATTGATTGTTTTCAAAATATTATATATTTTTTTTTCTTCATTTTTTAATTTCTAATGTGTCTCCTTTTGTATTGTAGGTCATGGTTCCCTATAACTTCACAGAGTTCATTGATGATCTAACCTATCAAGTGAAGAACAAAATTATCCCCATAAGCAGGATAAATGACGCTGTAAAAAGAATTTTAAGAGTTAAATATATTATGGGTCTTTTCGAAAAGCCCCTTGCTGATCTCAGTTTGGTCAATCAACTTGGCAGTCAGGTTTGCTGATTCAATCTTCTTGTTGTAAAAGGCTTAGATGCCTTTTTCATTTTTTTCCCAGATTTTGAATTTATTTTTGTTTGTCACATGATATGGCTTGAATAGGAACACAGAGAATTAGCAAGAGAGGCTGTAAGGAAATCACTTGTGCTGCTAAAGAATGGCGAATCTGCTGATAAACCATTGTTGCCCCTTCCCAAGAAAGCTACAAAGATACTAGTTGCTGGAAGCCATGCTGACAACTTGGGCTATCAATGCGGTGGATGGACAATTACATGGCAGGGTCTTGGCGGCAATGACCTAACATCTGGTACGTTTTCTAAATGACCGATGATAAAAATTTTATGGGAACTTTCAACTGATTGCAACACAACAATGTTTTCAGTGAAATGTTATCTTCATCAACAGGTACTACGATTCTAAATGCAGTGAAAAATACAGTTGATAATAACACCCAAGTTGTGTACAATGAGAACCCAGATGCAAACTTTGTCAAGTCTAACAAGTTCTCCTATGCCATAGTTGTAGTTGGTGAGCCACCCTATGCAGAAACATTTGGTGACAATTTTAATCTGACAATACCTGAGCCCGGTCCAAGTACTATAAACAATGTATGTGGAAGTGTGAAATGTGTTGTTGTCATCGTATCTGGCCGTCCGGTTGTGATCCAGCCCTATCTTTCAACCATAGATGCTCTTGTAGCTGCTTGGCTTCCAGGAACTGAAGGTCAAGGTGTTGCTGATGCCCTGTTTGGTGATTATGGATTCAACGGAAAGCTTTCGCGTACCTGGTTCAAGACAGTGGATCAGCTGCCAATGAATGTTGGTGATGGACATTATGATCCTCTGTTTCCCTTCGGGTTTGGGCTGACAACTAAGCCTACCAAGAACTGAACTTCACCAATGGTCCGTGCTTTATTGCATTAGTAACTCATAGGTATGCTCCTCCGTGGTTGAAACTTTTGAGGTTGTTTTCCTTCTATTCGAGGAGTTATAGAAAGAGTCAAGCTGTCAGCAACACAAATGGAAATGAGAAAGATTGCTCCAATTTCTTTATGCCGTACTTCATTTTCATTACTATAGTATTGAGATGTATGATTTTGGACGATTCAGTGATACAATGGTCTGCATTAGAAAATATGTGCGCGCTTTGTCTTTTTTTTTTTTTTTTAAATCCTGTTTCATTTCTCTTTCCCTTTTAAATGTTTAAAGTTTAAACTACTTTGCATATGAGCCCAGCATTAAAGATGACTGTTAAACTCGAATTGGACTCCAACTATAAAATTTGACGCTTGAAACTTGACTCAACCTGATCAAAATTTATTTTTATAAATTCATATTCAAATTGACAATAAATACATTTAAGATGTTCGACCCGCTTTCACTCTATCTAATAATTAAAATTTTAAGTAATATTAATTCAAAATTTGAGTAAATTTGGTGGAGCTCAAATTCGTACTTGAATCAATGTTTTATCGTATATATTTAGAGAGAAAGTAAATATTATAAATTACTTTTAAATATATAATTGACTAAAGCTTGCTAGCTACTTTGAGTTGAGTATTCTAATTAACTCTACTAGCTACTCGAATTACTCAAAGCTCAAGCTATTCAGTAGATTTATTTTATGAGATGGTTGCATAATTTTTTTTTCTTTTTATTTGTTTGAAAAATATATTTCGGTTAATCAATAATTTTGTTCAATTAACTTTTTTAACTATATAATTTATTTAATCGACTATCTTTCTTATTAATTTTGAACTAATTTAGTTTCTATTATATAATAGTTAGCATCCAATTAACATTTAAGGGAGTCAATTAAATAAATTTTTAGCTAATATTTTTTTAATGAAACATTCAGCGTTAATAATAATTAATTGAATAAAATTAAAAAATAAATTAATTTAAAATTAATAATTAAAAATCATTTGAATAATTTTAAAATTTAAAATTTTAATTGCACAAATTATAAAAGATAATTAGTAATAAACGAACACGGATCTCAAAAAAATCCTATTTTCTTTAATTTTTAGAATCCTATTTGTGAAGTAAAATTATCAAAATTATAACATTAAAGATAATTAGAAATAATAAATTAACTCAAATTACATAATAATGAAATCATTTATAAGAAAAACTTGTATATGCATCCAAAAGGATAAACAGAAATGAGAGCAATTTGTCTTACGTACGTTTACTATCTAAGAAAATGCTTACACAAGTATTAAAAGCATATTTTCCACATATCTCATGTAAAAAAAAAAACAAATCCTTTTTAATCGATATTTTTGTTAATCGCTTTATCTAATGTTTGTTGGATTTTATTTTGTATGGTTCATTTTATTTGTTCTCTTGAGTATTTGAGCTGTTAACAAATTTAACAAATTGTTATTAAATACTCAAAGTTATTCTACTTAATTTATCAACAGGTCACCTTTTTGAACAATAAATAAAGCATATTAATTGGTCATATCATGTCAGCAAGTGACCAATAAGTTGCTTTTGAGAAGTATAATAATAAGATTTAGAATTTCCAACTTATTAAATTGTTAACTATTGTTAATAAATTATAGAATTAATTAAAACTATTAGATTTTTTTTATAATAGTTGAAAAAATTATCAGAAATATATAACATGTACCTCAGTAAGAAAATTATCAAGAATGGCAAATAACTTAATTAGGTAGACACATCATTTATTAATAACTGAAAAAAAAAAACCAACCTCATAAATACGAATAGAAAACATATTTTAGACAAGCAACCAAAATACTCAATATTAAATACAAAATTTTAATTATAACAATCTAATCACAAATCCACAAATTCATACTCATACTTCAATAGTACCCAAAATAAAAGAAATTAAATTAAAATTTATGAGAAGTCTTGCGATTTCGAGATAGCAAATAAACTATAAGAATGTAGGGTGTGTTTACTTATAAATTTGTTTTGTTTTCATTTTGTAATTTTTAAGAAAAATGAAAACTCTTTGTTTTCATAGAAAATTTGTAAATATATATTTACTTACTATTATACAAAAAAACTTCTTAAATTTAAATTGTAAACTTAAAATAAATAAAAACTCTTTATTTTCATTTACATCTTATATATATATATATATATATATATATATATATAGAAAATTTGTTAAATTTTGTTTTTCAAAGTTTAATTCTATTTTAGAAAATATGAAAAACTATTTTCTATTTCTATTTTATAAAAATAGTACAAATAAATACAAAATTATGTTTTGTATTTTCATTTGAAAATTTTTCTAGAAAATTAAACTAACTTTCTACGAGTAAACTAAGAAAATGAAAAAAAAAAAAGAAACACTTGTAAGTTGCAATTTATCTCTGAATATTATTTTCTTCCTTTGGACCTTGAAACGTTTTATTTAGTTTTTTTTTTCTTTTTCTAATTTTTAAATCATATATATTTTAATATTTTTATACTACATTTCAACTGTAAAATAAATTATTATTTTATTTTCACCAAAAAATATAAAAAAAAAATTCTTATTTTATTCTTATTTGAATATATGAATGATATTAGTAAAAAATATAAACAAATTGTTGAAATATATATATATATATATATATATATATATATATATATATATATATTCAGCTTGACGGCCTCACCAGTTGACCAGTCAAAACAAGCGCCATTTCTCTGTAATTTCGTGAAATAAAGACAATCTAGAACAATAATTTGATGTTGTCAGATATCAATTGGTCGAAAAGTTAAAGACTTGTTCTCATCCATCGAAATTGTTGACCTTTTCCTTCATCTCCTGCAGAACTTGTCTCTATATATGTTTATAGAACACATTGCTTTGGCATATAGCATTGGGTTTTATCTGACAAAAAAAGATAGAGATGTTGGGACTTTGGTTTTTAATGCTGATTACAAAAGCAGTAGCTTCACAAAATGTAATATCTAACGATTGCCCACAAATGTGTGGTAATGTTTCTGTTCCATACCCATTTGGGATTGATGCCAAATGTGCAATCGACGACTCATTTGTGTTCATATGCAATTATACTTTCAATCCTCCCCAGCTATTTTCAGGTAAAAACATGCCGATTCATAATATATCAGTAGAAGAAGGAACATTCTCCGTTAGAATTGACTCCTCATTCAAGTGCTATAACAGCACAGGCTTGATTGAAGATCAAAATTTTCAGCAGGAGATCAGATTGGGTGATGGTCCGTTCTGGTTCTCTAGTTCACGCAACAAGCTTACTGCCATTGGCTGCGATACCTTAATCCTGATGCAGGATGCTGAGGCCACTTTCGGCAGCGGCTGCGTGTCCTTATGCAACATAAACGCCACTCTACCTCCGCAAGATTCTTGTTCTGGTTTTGGATGTTGCCAGACTTCAATACCCAGCAACCTAAAGAATTTAAGTATTAGTCTTGCAAGTCCCACCAATCACAGTAGGGTTTGGCAGTCCAATCCTTGCGAATTCGCCTTCATTGCTGATGAAAGAACTTTCGATGCTTCGGATTGGCCGCTTTCTCTTCGGCCTTTTTCAACCATAACAGAAGATTATGTCAAATCTGATGTTGTTATCGAATGGGTTGTCAGAAAGGAGACTTGTGCAGAAGCACAATCGAGTTCGAACACGAATGCATATGCCTGTGGAAGTAATACTAATTGCTCCGACTCCAAAAATGGACAGGGATATCGCTGCGTATGCAAGGATGGATTCGTAGGAAATCCTTATATGCCGCAAGGATGCCAAGGTATATGCATATATTACTCATCAATCTTGTAATTATTTTAACTTTGTGTTCTAATTTCTTTGGTATCCACCATCCGAATAGACATAGATGAGTGCAAACAACCTGAAAAATACGCGTGTGATGGGCGTTGCAAGAATACTTTCGGGAGTTACATTTGCAAATGCCCTCTCGGGATGCACGGTGATGGTAAAGTTGGCTGTCAAGGATTTCGCATTGAAACTATTGCTGCAGGTACTATCTAGCTATGAGCTTCATGGTCATTTTTCCTACTTAATTAATTCTTCAACTGACAACATATTCTGATGAATTAGCCTTGTGTTTCGATCAATTGCAGTCGTAGGAGCAGTATTGTTTATCATGATCATTGCTATCTTGATGGTGATCATATACAAGAGGCGAAGAAAGGAAAGGAACTTTCTAGAAAACGGAGGCATGCTGTTGAAGCACCAGAGAGTGAGAATCTTTAGTGAAGCAGAGTTAGTAAAGGCCACCAATAATTATGATGCAAGTCAACTTCTTGGTGAAGGTGGTTTTGGTTATGTTTACAGAGGAGTATTAATCGATAATACTCAAATTACTGTGAAGAAGCCTAAAGCCATCGACAAGGCTCAAATAAATCAAGAGTACCAGCAAGAAATTGGGATTGTTTCACAAGTTAACCATAAAAATGTGGTGAAGTTATTAGGCCTTTGTTTGGAGACCAAAATTCCATTATTAGTCTATGAGTTCATATCAAATGGAACACTCTTCCACCATATCCATCACAAGAAGTCTCATGAATTAGCAAATTGGAAAAATCGGTTACAAATTGCTGCAGAGACTGCACTTGCTCTTGATTATCTGCATTCTTTAGCAGACCCACCAATCATTCATGGAGATGTCAAGTCATCCAACATACTCTTAGATGATAATTACACTGCAAAAGTGTCTGATTTTGGAGCTTCAGTATTGATATCCCCAGCTGGTCAATCTGATATGGCTACAAAAATCAAAGGAACTTTTGGGTACTTGGATCCTGAATATCTTATGACGGGTTCTTTAACAGAAAAGAGCGATGTATACAGCTTCGGAGTTGTTCTCATTGAGCTTTTAACTGGAGAAAAACCAAATTCATCAATTGCGAGAGGTGGAGAAAAAAGTAACATCATTCAATATTTTTTGTCATCATTGGAAAGTAACAATCTTCTTCAAATACTTTGTTTTAGGGTAGCGAGTAAAGATGAAATGGAAAAGATTGAACATTTTGCGGAGGTTGTAAAACAATGCGTGTGTAGCAGTGGGCCGAACAGGCCAACCATGAAAGAAGTTGCTGAGGAGCTTGGCAGGTTGAGAAAGTTGCATGAGAGTTTAAGAAAAAATCATGACCAAAAAAATGAAGAAACAGAACATTTATTAGGTGAATCATCTTACTATTCCATTGATATTGGATCCGAAAACCTGATCCAACCTGAAATCCTTAGTTTGAGAACATTTGAGATGGACTGCTCTATAAATAGCATTTAAGATTTGGTTACAATTTTGAATGATATCGAGGCTTGACAAAGCACTCTATATATTTGCTTGATTATCCATGAAATAGGTCTAGACAATATTGTTTCACTTAATATTAAATTTTTTTTCATCAAAAAATCTGTATTTAATTTGATACATATGAAATTTGTGCCTTGAATAATTTATACACTTGAAAACTATTATCATAAATTCACAACCACTACTATATAAATAGGACCTATATATGCAAGCAGATTTAAAATTGTTGCTATATTAACTATATAACAATAGATTAGCAATAATTTTAAATTCTAACTATTGCAACAAAACATTCAAATTGTTGCAATAACCTATATATGACATTGATAGCAAATGAAGCGGCTGTCGATTCGTTATTATACACCATTAATAACAATTTTAAAAACATGTGGCAATTGTTTTATGTCATTGCCATAATGTCATTTTAGTGGCAGTGAATCTTGAAATGTTACATGGATTTTTTGAATGATATTTGCCTCTTCTATATAAGTGAAAAATCATAAGAAAATCTATCTCTATAAATTTAAAATACATGACGACAAATAGGACAGGCTAAATTGATCTTTAACCAATCATCTTTGCATTTCAAATGAAACATCTAATTGCACAAAGGCAAAATTCTGCATTATGCTCTATCATTATAATCCTCCATATGTATAACACGATCTTCACATTTTGATTTCAATTTGTTGTGGTCATATATTATGAAAGACAATAATTTCTCAAAATAATGTATTTTTGCTTTTTCGTCTTTTATTTTTTTCAAGTATTTCAATTTAATTCAACTCCAAATCTTGTACAAGAATCTGGGTAGATTATATACTATGATGTATGTGATACATGTTCAAAATCCAACAAAAACTACCCTTACTAGAAAGTCAGAATGAGTAACTTTATTCAACTTATTGGGAAGTGATCTTCGATGGCTACACTCATCATACAAATACAGGAAATGATGTAAGCCGAAGGAAAGCAATTAAAGAAATTAAAGATGAATAAAATGATCTTGTAAAAGTTAATGCAAGGGCAATGAATTTCTTGTTCCATCCATTTGACGTTAATCAGCCTAGGAATGAACAAGTCAAGCACTCACATATAGGGAATAGACTAAGTCAAGCACTCACATCTATATGTAGCAATGAACGAGTTCAAAGCTTTTAGAATAAAACCTGATGATGGAATGTTTGAGGCCAATGACATATTTGTCAACATTAACCACACAATTAAAGCTCTTGGAAAATCTATTTGTGAGGATAACCAAATCAAAAAACTATTCCTCTCTCTCCCCCCAAAATGTGAAACAAAAGTGAGAATCCTTTTGGATAAAAATATTAAAAACATGAGGTATGATGAGTTAATTGGTTTTTTACTTTCTCACAAGTTATTGCTTAAATGCCAAAGTGTAGAACCAACGAAAAAGAAAAATGGGATAACATTTAAGGCTTCCTTAGATGAAGAGGGAGAATCATCCAGTTTTGATGAAAAATTAGCCATGATGACAAAGAGATTCAAACACAATTTTCAAAAAGAACAATGGGAGATTTACCAAAAGAATATAGGAGAAGTCAAATTCAAGCTAAACCTATTTTTGAAAGAACTCATTTCCAAATGGGTTAGGTTTTAGTCTAAGCTTGAGTTTTTATGGCCAAAGAATTTTTTAAGCATAATTAAGGGTTGTAGTATGTTTTAGAAAGGGGGTTAAGTGAGTTTAAGGTTATATAGAAGGTTTTAAAGTTATGGTTTTATCTTTTATGGCTTTTAAGATAAGTTTATAGTTTATAGATGCTAATAGAGATGTTTATATGTGATAGTAGTAGGAAGATGATGCAACACTCATAATTAGGGCCTAGTAAATAAGAGGGATTAAGGAAAGTTAAGTGTGTGTTTAAGAGTAAGGGTATATGGAGAGAGTTGAAAAGAAACAAGAAAATGAAATGTCAAATTGTTCATGTCTATGAAAATACTTTCAAAACCGTTAACTATCACAAGATGAAATTCTGGGTTCAAGTTGATTCACGGTATAAAATTCCAACAGTTCTCTTTTTCTCTCATGAGCTAAACTGAAAAGTAAACCATGGAACTTGAATGTTCTTCCTATTTGAGACTAAGTCTTGTGTTTCTTTTGATTCCTAGACCTTAAATACCAAATCAACACCAAAGATTAAAGTTTAGACAAATTCTTTTGAGAAATGAGCTTAAAGAAGAGGTATTTTTGAGGAGGCTGGCCCATAAGAGGAAGAAGGAAGTTGAATCTTCCATGCTAACCGTGGTTTCGTCAATTGTGGTAAGGAATCATGTTTCCCTTTTATTTTTACAAGCTTTCATAACCTTTTTCTATATGGACTCTTTTTGGTAGAGACCCATTTCCATATGGGTTAGGGTTTCAGTTGAACATGAACTTTTATATTTATAAACCTCTCTTTAAGCTTGATTAAGATCATAATATGTTTTAGTAAGAGGTTTTATGAGGTTAAAGTTATATAAGAGGGTTAATGTTAGGTTTTTATCTTTATGGCTTTAAAAGTTAAGTGTATGAGTTATAGATTTTGATATATATATATATATATATATATATATATATATATATATATGTGATAGGAGCTAAAAGAGGAGGTGGTAAAATCCACCAAAAGGATAAGCAAGCTTGAGATAAACTTGATTTTTAAGGCTCTATTAGAGGTATGTACATATATGCATTTAAATTTTAATTTTAGCATGTTGTATGTGTTAAATTCCTTGAATATCTTAAATGCTAGTTGTGACACCCTTATAACAATCATTCTATACATACGTTATGTGAGTTAATATGATTATAGCCGATGTGTGTCAAAAAAATTTTCTTAACTTATTTTAATGACCATAATATTATTAGCACTTTATTAGTCTTTTTTATTTTTTTCAAAAATTTTGGCAGCATAACGGCTTTAATTTAATTATCCCACATGTACTGCAAACAATCCACAACCCATTTTTGGGCACAACAATACTCTTATAATATAAAATATTCTTTATTCATATAGTTTGACATATTATTCCTTATATACACAATAATGGTTCATCAACAATTCTTATCGTAGCATATGTTGCCCAGATAATAAACCAAGAAGGAGGTTGAATTGGTTAACAAATAAAAATTTACTTAATTGAAAGTGCATAATAAATAAAATAAAGGAAGGAGAGATATCACACACAAGATTTATAGAGGTTCGGGTATTAACAAACCCTACTCTTATTCCCAATCTCAATTGGGTGTTTCACTAACACACTAAGTGTTACAATGGAGTCTTTAAAGCTCACTCCAACTATGGTGTTTCTCACAATGGCTAATACCTAACCCAAATATTCCCTTGTATTTTTCAATGGCTCACACAAAAACCAATTCCTTGAATTTTATGGCTTACATAATAAACCCTTTAAAAGTGTTTCACTTTTAACCCAATATACTCAAGCTCACTTTTGAGTAATTGATTACAATGAAAAACACTCATCAACCTACAATGCTCAAAAGTTATGAGTAATTAGGCTTTCACAAAAAGTAGAAGATTGTTGAAAAATAATTAATGCACAAGGCTACAATAAGATCAAAGATGAAAAATAATTGTTTTTCTTCTTGTTCTTCTTATTGGGATTCATAAATAACTTGCATTTATACTCTCTATGTGAATTATAGTCGTTTGGGTGCATTTAATGTAAAAAATAGTCGTTAAACCAACTTTTAAATCGCGCCTAACATGTTTCTCTGTCTTAATTCACGGGCGTGACTATATGTGTCACGGGCATGCATGTTCTTCCAAGGCCGTGGTCCAAGTGGTGACTCTGGCTGTGACACTCTTTGGAAGAATTGAAAATGTTTGCTCACGGGCGTGACTAATCTTTCATGGGTGTGAATGTTTTTCTAAGTCGTGGTTCAAGTAGTGACTCTGGCTGTGACACTCTCTAAAAAAATTGGAAATGTTTGGTCATGACTTGTTTGATCATTCATGGTTGATTTGATCCTTTATGGCCGTAAACTTTGAATGGTAGAAAATTGGCACTAAGTTATATTCACGGGCATGACATTAATAGTCACGAGTGTAACACTTTGCTATTTCTTTGATTTTTATCTTCTAAAATTATCTTTCAATCTTGCTTCATGTTCTAATCAAAGTATATCATGTTTAACACACTTAGAACACAAACATTGTTAACTACATTATTGTTATTCTATTTGTTATCATCAAAATGAAGGAAATACCCCTCAAAGTTCAACAATCTCCCTCTTTTTTATGGTGACAAATAATCTAGCAATATGTGCTTTTGAGAAGTCTCCCTCTCAAAAGGTGCTTAAGATAAAATAATAAAGTGCAAGATTTGAAAGAAATATAGCAAAGGTATTTACGAACTAATAAGGTATATGCAAGGTATATCTTAAGCATATCTCATTAAATAAAACATATATAACCAAGTGTATTCAAAGTATATGTGAGATATATGTTAAGTATATCTTATGCATAAAATAAAATGAGTTCAAATAAGTTCAAGTTGGAAGGTAAATATGAGGTTGATGTGAGCAAAGTTATTTGCAAACTAGTAAGGTCTATGCAAGGTATATCTTAAGTATATCTCATCAAATAAAACATATATAACTAAGTGTATTCAAAGTATATATGAGATATATGTTAAGTATATCTTATGCATTAAATAAAATGAGTTCAAATAAGTTCAAGTTGCAAGGTATATGTGTAGCACCCACTCACCCAAACCGCATATGCCCGAATGCGGGGGTGCTACTGCCTGTCTTCTTTACTTCTTTAAATCGCTATATATTTTTTTTATATAATAAATAATGTACATTTTATTTACATAAGATAGTATTTATAAATACCAATGTACTATTAACAAACTTTGAAAACTAATTTACAACTTATAAGTATATATAATGCAGAAAACAAAATACAAGAGTTTAAAAGTTTATGACCCACTATTTTGAGATCGGCTGCTTTAATTTGAATAGGATCACTGCTTTTTTTATCTGCCACCTTTAGCTACCTTTCTATATCTGCACGGAAAGAAACTCTCACGCTAAGCACTAAGCTTAGTGGTGTATATAAATAAGGCAATATACTACATCATGCAACAAGCATTAACATGTATCATTTTATGCATTAAAATCTTTACATGCTAGCAACATGTTCTTATTTCATACAAGTATAAATATCATGCGCACATATACAATGTTATTTTTCATTTATCTTTAATGGTAAGTTACTCTGTTAATCTCTTTATTATTATATCTCAATCTCATATCATCATCATCATCATTTTTTTTCTCTTTTCTATTTTCCGACTTAGTTTCATTATTTTGCCCACATCACTCTAAATTTGAACTGATTGGATACGAGTTATGGATCAAGAGCGCTCCCAAAGCTATAGTCACCTTGTCCACTATCTGGCTCAACAAAGCTTCTCAAATCAATGGCGCTCTCCGAGCTTAAGCCACATTGCTTAAGTATTATTTCATCATAGATGAATAACCGGACCAATGGTGCTCTCCGAGCTTAAGCCACCCTATCCTCAATTTATATGTGCTCTATAGAGCTTCTCAAGTCAATGGCGTTCTTTAAGCTTAAGCCACATTGACCGAGCATCTCAGATCAATGGCGCTTTCCGAGCTTAAGCCACATTGATCGAGGAATATCTCATATACTACGGTACCATTCACCCCTTTAATGATATGTCATCTATCCTGATTCTAGTTCGCAGGTAGAGTAATAGGCATTTTTGTATTTTCACATCAATCATATATCTTTATTTAATTTTTATTTTACATCCATTTCATCATCCTCATATTATACATAACATCATCTTCATTCTTAAATTTAGACACATCAATATTCTCATGTATCAACATCTCAATTTTGTTCTTTTGCAAACATCTCATCTTGCTCATACATACTGGATAACATCTTTTCATTTGTTTAACTGGATACATCAATAGATAATCATATTCATAATTTATTTGAAAATAGAGCATTCACAGCCGTGACTACTAATTCATGCCTGTGAATTAGTTCACGCGCATAATCCAAAACCGTGAACGCTACTGGAATGAATCATGCCAAAAGCATTCATGGTCGTGAATACTCAGTTGTGCCCATGAATGAGTACACGCCCGCGATTCCCAACCGTGAACGATTTTGGAATGAATAGTACCATTTCCACACCAAAGTCATAACCGTGAACTATCAGGTTCACACCCGTGACCCGATAGTCACGCCCATGACTCTCGGCAGGAAATCTGCATATTCACATTTTATTCATTCTAATTACACCAAATCATATCAAAAACCAACTAATACATCTTTGGAGTCCTTTATTCAACATATCATGACTAATATATATAAATGCCTTAATCACAAGTAAATTCTCTAACATGCATCACTTAATTCAACAAATCACAAGAAAACTCATTTTTTTTATCTCTAACATATGGTTTCATGCCATAGTCATCATTAATGCATTTCAATCATCAATTATCATACTAACATGCATTATTTTAAACAAAGATAGGCTATTGCCTTAAATTATGCACAAACCTTAATCTTTCTTCTTTACTCTTCTAGGTAGTTTTCTCTTTTCCTTTGCTCCTTAGTGTTTGTTCCTTGTCACTTGGAACTCCTACAACATCATAAATCATTATTATCATATGATTTTCTCAAGACCCTAAACTCTCTTATTCTCTCTCAAAACCCTAATTTCTCTCTCTTTCCATATGAGTCTTGGATGAGTTCAAAAATTCAATTTTTTTTAAGAAAAGATAAAGAAGAAGAATCACTTCTTACCTAAGCTCTTTTCTTCACTAAATCACAACTTTGGAGATTTTCTCTCTCCATCAAACTTGATTTTTCTTCCTCTCTCTGGCTTTTCCCAGCTTCTTTAGGAATTGTAGACCATGAAAATCACTTGCTTTTGATCTTTTCCCCTCTTCTCTTCCTTTCTCTCTCTAAAATTCTGGTTTGGCTATGGAGGAAATGAGGCTGGCGTAGCTAGATGGAAAAGAGAGAAAGAAGAGAGCAGAAAATAAGGAGAAGAAGAAAAGAAAGGAAAACATAAAAGTCCTCATATGAGACCCACAATTTTTGACAAATTCTTGACGTTAGGCTTAATCACATTTAATTCTTGTTCTTCCTCATGCTATGGCTGGACAAACCAATTTAAAATTTCCCATCTCTTATGTTATTTAGCAAGCAATCTCATTGATCCTCCAAAATTTTGGTAAATTGCAATTTGACTCCAAAACTTATCAAAATTTGCAATTTAGTCCTTTATTGTAAATCAACTTCTTTAAACTTTATAATCACTTAATTAGGCATATATCATTTAATTTCATCATTACTTGATTAATTTCGATAAAAAATCTGAATTTAAACTCCGATCGATCAAACACGTCAATTTCATGACACATGCGACTCAGTGTCTAAATTAGCAGATATTACATTCTCTCTCTTAAATAAATTTCGTCCTCGGAATTCACCTATTCATTATGGGTTAAACAACTGGGGATACTGCTTCCTCATCACTTCTTCACTTTCCTAAGTGGCTTCTTCAATTGTATGATTCTGCCACCAGACTTTAACTAGAGGGACTCTCTTGTTCCGAAGAACTTTCTCTTCATATACTATTATAGCTACTGGTTCCTCCTCATAAGACATGTCTGTCTGTACCTCTATTTCTTCAATCAGTATAATATGGGTCGAGTCTGAACGGTATCTTCTTAACATTAAATTGTGGAACATGTTATGAATTTTGTCTAACTCCAGAGGAAGAGCTGCTCGGTAAGCCACAGGTCCTATCCTTTCTAGAATCACATAAGGACCAATAAACCTTGGACTTAACTTTCCTTTTCTACCGAACCTCAATACTTTTTTCCAAGACGAAACTTTAAGGAATACTTTGTCACCTACTGCATATTCTATGTTTCATCTTTTTAAATCAGCATATGATTTCTGTCAATCTTGTGCTGCATTTAGTCTTTCTTTGATCACTTTAACTTTTTCCTCGGTCTGTTGAATTATCTCTGGCCCAATCAACTTTTTCTCATTTAACTCGATCCAACAGACTGGTGTCCTACATTTTCTTCCATATAAAGCCCTATAAGGAGTCATGCCAATGCTCGTTTGATGACTGATGTTATAGGCAAACTACATAAGAGGTAGATGTCGATCCCAACTTCCCTCAAATTCAAGCACACAACTTCTCATTATATCTTCTAGCAACTAAATAACTCGGTCCGATTGTCCATCCGTTTGCGGATGAAATGTCGTACTGAATCTGAGTCGAGTTTCCAAAGTCTGTTGTAAACTTTTCCAGAACTGCGATGTAAATCTGGGGTCTCTATCGGAGATAATAGACACAGGTACTCCATGAAGTCTCACTATCTTATTCACATAAATCTCAGCCAGCTTGTTCAAAATATAGTCCATCCGCACTGGTAGGAAATGTGCTGACTTCATCAATCGATCCACTATCACCCACACTGCATCATGCTTTCTTTGAGTTATCGGTAAGTCAGACACAAAATCCATCGTTATTCTCTCCCACTTCCATTCTGGTATGGAAATCTGTTTTAGTAATCATGTGGGTAATTGATGTTCAGCTTTCACTTGTTGACAGATTAGACATTTAGCAACATATTCAGTGATATCCTTCTTCATCCCTGACCACCAATACTGTGCTTTCAAATCTTGGTACATCTTGTTCCCACTTGGGTGCATGGTATAAACCGCTTTATGAGCTTCCTTTAAAATCTTTGACCTCAACTCTTCTATACTTGGTACACAAATCCAGTTCTTGAAATACACAGTACCATCTTCTATTAAAGAAAATTTTGATTTTTCTCTATTTTTCACAGCTTCGACCATTTATTAGCATGGACATCTTTAATTCTCTGCATCAATATGGATTCCACTCGCATCTCAACTAAAATTTTTGGCTTAGTGCATCTACTACCACATTAGCTTTGCCTGGCTGGTAGTCGATCACATAGTCATAATCTTTAATCAATTTCAACCATCTTCGCTGCCTCAGGTTTAACTCTTTCTATGAAGGAAGATACTTAAGACTTTTGTGGTCCGTATAAATGTAACATCTTTCTCCATACAGATAAATGTAAAACTATCACTACAAGTTCTAAATCATGCATCAGATAGTTAAGCTCATGAGGCTTAAGCTGTTTGGAGGCATACACAATCACTTTTCCCTCTTGCATAAGAACACATCCTAGCCCATTGTGACTTGCATCACTGTACACAACATAATCTTTTCCTAGAGTAGGCTGAGTCAAAACTGGTGATTCAGTCCACATTGCCTTTAATCGATCAAGGCTTGATTATATTAATAAAATTATTAAATGTATATCACTATATGATTAAATTAGTTACAGAAAATATGATATAATAAGTCTATTTAAAAATTTATGTTGTAATGGCAGAAACCAACATGGTGCATATGGGTCTATATATGGTCAGGGTGGGTCGGGTAATGGGTATCAATGTTGGCATTTATGGAGGCCATTCAAAACAGACCTCTTTTCGCAGCAGTCGTGTCAAAGGATTTGCTATAGATGAAAATGCTTTCACAAATCTCCTATAATATCCGGCTAATCCAAGGAAACTCCTCATCTCAGTCACGTTGCGAGGTGGTTTCCAATTAAGAATAGCCTCGATTTTACTAGGATCAATTCGAATACCTTCTGCTGAAATTACATGACCCAGAAAACTAACTGCTTCCAACCAAAACTCACACTTTGACAGCTTTACATACAATTGTTTCTCTCTTAAGGTCTGTAATACTTTTCTGAGATGTTGGTCATGCTTTACTCGATCTCTAAAATAGACAAGAATGTCATCAATGAATACAACTACAAATTGATCAATATATGGCCTGAACACTCGGTTCATTAGGTCCATAAAAACAGCCGATGCATTCGTCAATCCAAATGGCATCACCAAGAACTCATAATGACCATAACTGGCATCACCAAGAACTCATAATGACCATAACGAGTCCTGAATGTAGTCTTAGATACATGTGACCCTTTGATCTTCAGTTGATGATACCCCGATCGAAGATCTATCTTTGAAAATATACTTACACCTTTCAACTCATCAAATAAATCATCAATCCTAGGTGGTGGGTATTTATTCTTAACAGTAACCCTATTAAGCTGCCTGTAGTCAATGCAAAGACGTAGAGTACCGTCTTTCTTCTTCACAAATAATACTGGAGCACCCCATGGTTATACATTAGGTAGTATATGTAACGTCACATCTTATGCATTTGAGTATAACCTATCCTGTATCAAGTAATCATACATGGCATACTGGAAAGGTAAAATACCCTGTTAACAATAGTAGTCAATTTTTTTTTTCATATCATATCCTGTAATATAATTCAATAACTTTGCAAGTGTTATATCCTGTAATATCACTCAATGACTTTTCAAGTCAATATTAAAAACCACAATTACGATATATCACATATATTAAAACATATACTTCACATCCGAAGGATTATGAGTTGTTTCCATTTATACATTTCAAAACTAATCTAGAGTGATAATACATATTCAAGCATATAAGTCTAAAATACAGATGACATGTTTTCATGCTTGTGTGGAATGCAAGGAGAGAGAGTGATGAGGCTCGACCAGTGACCTGTGCTCCATGTCTTTTATACGCTACTCAAAATGAGCTATCACTTTTCTTTACCTGAAAAATGATTCAAATTGATGAGTTATGGCTCAGTGAGAATAACCATCCAATGAGCTCTAAAGTACCATACAACTCATAGTAATAAATCACAATTCCAATACATACCAAGTATTTCATTCCATTCATCAGTATCATATAAGTATCAATAAAGTTGAAACATATAATCATTACTCTTTATGTATGCAAATGCTTTGCTTATTTCATTTTGTTGTGACCAAGTTAAACAGACATTGCCCCGAGTTTCCATGTGAATATTTGCCATGTGAACATTTGCATTTGCATTTGCTAGCTAGCTTGATCATTTGTTTCATTTGCACATTTGTTGGGCCATAGGCCTCTTCTTTTGCTTTACAATATCGATTAACTAGTCACAACGCCTTTTTAGCCCATATGCATATGCACTTGTATTTAAGCATTCATCAACCATTGCATCTTTATCATATACAACATACATATATTCTATATATACCTCATATGTCAAGCATATACCTTGCATATACTATACATATACCATGTATATATATCACATTTGTCAAACATATACCTCAAATATACCATTTATATGTACCACAATGTCACAAATTATCCATCATTACATTATCAAGGACCAATCATGACAACCATATGAATCACATAGCAAGCAACATTCATTTGCACTAAAGAATTCAATCGATAATTAGACTCACCGTTCTCCTTTGATTCCGACCCCTAACTTATTGTCTATCTGCTCCTTATGGGTCTCCAATATGTTGCGAGCCTAATATGAAAACATAATCGATTAACTCATGATTAGGGAGACTTAATGTGGCTTAAACAAATTAATATGCATTGTTCATGTCAATAGTTAAGATTTTTCCTATGAGGCAGTGTGACCTTATGGGACTGTTTAGCCTATAACTTTTTCTATAATTGACCAATTAATCTAATTCTTGTTCCTAATTAAAAATAACATATAATTATAGAACATATTAAAATTTCAGACCAATTAGATCATTGTACAATATTTGGTGGAATTTCTAAGAGTGTTCTGTTTTCTGCCTTGTTTTCTGCCTTTAGGCAGTTTCAGGGTACTCATTTGGGTTCATCATAACTTATAATATATAAGTCATATTTTAATGATACTTTACAGAAACTTATATGGATTCATATGGAACATGTTTCATGTTTACAACTTTTACCAATTATGTCTCTAAGGGCTTCTAATTATACCAAACATTTTACTGGTCCATAATAGAATTGACTTCCGGAACAGTATGACTTTCGAAGGCCATAACTTAGTCTATACATAACCAATGAAGTTTAAATTAGTACCAAATGTTAGCTAAGACATATTACTATAAATCTCATGTTTTGATCATTTACATAATCTTGTTCTAACAAGCTCAAATTAGCCAACCAAGTTATGTATCTTCCCAGGGCACTCAATATGCAGTTCAAACCATGGAACAGTCATGGTTCCATTCACCATACCTCACAATTTACAAGGTCTATGAACCTGAAATTTGGTATAAAGATACATAACACATATATCGATAACTTTTATGTTTTGCAAGACTTCAAATAATGGCTTTAACATATTCGAAATCAAACCACACAGTAGCTAACTTGGTTAGGGTTCACACCCTGACCAGTTTCAGTACGAAGAGCATATCTCTCCTTATACATAACATCTTGCAAAAATGTTTACATATCAATAAATATAAGATATAAAGGAACAACCTTTGTGTTTTACACATTTCCAGAATCAATTTATATTAACATCAAAATTGGGGTACAATTCAGTGCCTAATATTGAACCTAAGCAACTCAAATCAACCCTATAGCAATAAGAATTGATTACTTACCAAGAACGAACTTGCAAGGGATCAATTTGGTGAAAATACTAGGTGAAACAAGGAAGAATTAAGTTCTAGAATGGAGAAAGATGAAGAAGAAAATGGGGCTGAAGTGAGGAGGCAGAAATGGGGAAGAAAGATGAAGATAAAGCCAACTTGTTTTTTGTCCTTTTCTCTTTTTCTCTTCTCTTTTCTCTTCTCATTTCTCATTTCTATTCTCTTCTATTTCTCTTTTGTTTCATTTTCATTTTATTTTATATTGTTATTATTATTATTTACATAGATTTATAATTCCACTAATTCACACAATGATACAGCTTAATCATTTGACCCGATTTAACTAAATTAACAATGTAAATGTTCACTAATCTTAATATAATCATTTTTCTTACTTTAATTTAGTCACCTTATTCAATTCATTTCTAATACTTTGTTATCCTTATTTAGGTTATAAGGATACACGTGTAACTCGATACAAGTGCCAAATATTATGACAAGTAGCTAGTGCGTGTCATAAACTTGTTCCTACAAAAATACGTATAAAATGCACGTGTTCAATTGAATTGTATGCAAGATGCTTATGTTCGATGAGATGCATGTGGGGAAGGTCAAGGATGTTACAATTCTCCCCTCCTTTTAAAAATTTCATCCTTGAAATTAATACCTGAAAACTGGTATGAATATTGCTTTTTCATATTTTCTTCTGTTTCCCATGTTGCCTCTTCTTGTAAATGGTTACGCCATAATACTTTAACCAAAGGTATTTCTCAATTTCTTAGCTGTTTAGTCTTGTATCCAATGATTTGCACTGGTTCCTCAACATAACTCATGTCCTCTGCAATCTCAATGGCTTGATCTTTAAGTACATGTGTAGGATCTGACCTATATCTTCTAAGCATGCTCACATGAAACACATTATGTATCTGAGTCATCTCTGGTGGTAACGCCAATCTATATGCCAATGGACCAATCTTCTCAAGAATTTCATAAGGCCCTATATACCTTGGACTCAATTTACCCTTTTTGCCAAATCGAATTATCCCTTTCCATGGAGACACACGAAGAAATACCTTTTCACCCAACTCGTATTCCATTTCCCTTCTATGCTGATCAACATAACTTTTCTGCCTATCCTGTGCTGCCTTTAGCTTGTTTTTGACAACCTTGATCTTATCCACTGTGTCTTGCACTATCTCTGGCCCTTCTAATGCATGTGCTCCTTCTTCATCCCAAATGATAGGGCTTCGGCACTTTCTGCCATACAATGCCTCATATGGTGCCATCTGGATACTGCTATGATACTGGTTATTGTAAGCAAATTCAATCAATGCTATATATTCATCCCAAGCACCTCTGAATTCCATAGAACATGCCCTAAGCATTTCTTCCAATGTCTGTATAGTCCTTTCTAATTGTCCATCAGTCTGTGGGTGGAATGCAGTGCTAAAGTTCAATTTTGTTCCCAATGCATTCTGTAAACTCACCCAAAAATGTGAAGTAAACCGTGGATCTCTATCAGACACAATGGACACTGGAATGCCATGCAATCTGACTATCTCATTCACATATAATTTGGCCAAACTCTCAAGTGTACAGCCCTATCTGATAGGTAGAAAATGTGCTGACTTGGTTAATCTGTCGATAATTATCCATACTGCATCATTTTTCCGTGGAGTTCTTGGCAATCCATAGACAAAATCCATCGTTATTCTTTTCCATTTCCATTCTAGCACTGCAAATGGATGTAATTTACCAATTGGTGCCTGATGTTCAATTTTAATCTGCTGACATGTCAAGTACTTGGAAACATATTCTGCTATGTCTTTCTTCATTCTTGCCCACCAGTAATGAGGCCTTAAACTGTGATACATCTTTGTCATCCCTGGGTGCATTGCATAGGGTGCATTATGTGCCTCTTTCATTATTTCCTGACGCAAGTTCTCAGAGTCTGGAACACATATGCGTGACTTTAACATCAGTACCTCATCCTGCAATTGAAAATCTTTACTGTTTCCCTGCCTTACTGATTCAATTTTCTCACACAATTTAGTTTCTTTGCTTTGTGCTTCTTTGATCCTCTCCTTTAGTATAGGTCTGACTTGAAGAGTAGTAATCAGTGATCCTTCATCATGTATATTTAATTCAACATTCATATATCGTAATTGAATCAAATATGGAAAAGAGGATACTTGCAAGTGAGCTACACTGCTACTAGCCTTCCTACTCAATGCATCTGCTACCACATTGGCTTTCCCTGGATGGTATTCAATTGTACAGTCATAATCTTTCAATAGCTCTAACCATCGTCTCTGCCTCATGTTTAATTCTTTCTATGTCAACAAATAACCCAAGCTTTTATGGTATGTGAAGATTTGGAATGTCTCACCATACAGATAATGCCTCCAAATCTTCAATGCAAATACGACTGTAGCCAGTTCTAAATCATGCACTGGATATGAGATCTCATGTGGTCTCAGTTGCCTAGATGCATAAGCTATCACCTTACCATGTTGCATTAATACACACCCCAAGCCTTGGTGAGAAGCATCATTATATACTGTAAACCCACCTGTACCTGTAGGGATGGTTAACACTGGTGCTGAGGTTATCCTGTGTTTTAGTTCATCGAAACTCCTTTGACATTCAGAAGTCCACTTAAAAGGCACATTCTTTCTCAACAATTTAGTCAAAGGGCTAGCAATTAAGGAGAATCCATCAACAAATCTACGATAATATCCGACTAAACCCAAAAAACTACGCATTTCAGAAACATTTTTAGGAGCTTCCCAATTTACCATAGCTTCAATTTTCTTTGGGTCAACCTCTATGCCCTTGCTCGACACCACATGTCTGAGAAACACCAAATGATCTAACCAGAATTCACATTTACTCAATTTGGCATATAATTGTTTCTCCCTCAAAGTTTGCAACACAATCTTTAAATGTTGTTCATGTTCTCCCCTATTCTTTGAGTACACCAATATGTCATCAATAAATACTATCACAAACCTATCCAAACATGGTTGAAACACCTTATTCATTAAAGCCATAAATGCAGCTGGAGCATTAGTCAATCCAAATGGCATTACTAAAAATTCATAATGTCCATACCTGGTTTGAAAGACAGTCTTTGGAACATCTGTTTTTGCTACCTTGAGCTGGTAATAGCCTAATTTCAGATCAATCTTGGAGAATATTTGGGCTCCTTGCAACTGGTCAAACAAATCATCTATTCTAGGCAATGAATATTTGTTCTTCACCGTCATTTTGTTCAGTTGCCTATAATTGATGCACAATCTCATTGTTCCATCTTTCGTTCTAACAAATAACACTGGAGCTCCCCAAGGTGATACACTAGGTCTAATATACCCTTTGTCAAGTAACTCCTGCGATTGGACCTTTAGTTCTTTCAACTCAACTGGGGCCATTCTGTAGGGTGACCTTGATATTGGTGCAGTTCCTGGTACTAATTCAATAGTAAATTCTATCTCTCTATCTGGTGGTAAACCAGGTAGATCATCTGGGAATACATCATCAAATTCCCTTATCACTGGTATATTTTCAAGCAAGCTATCAGTGGTTCTAGTATCAGTCACATATGCCAAATATGCTTCACATCCCCCTTTGATCATTCGAAATGCCTTTACAGCTGAAACTAGACATGTAGGCACAAGTTTTCTTTCACCTAGAAATACTACCCTTGGCTGGTTTGGTGATTCCAAAATTACTTCCTTAGTAAAGCAATTCACTATTGCATGATGTCTAGTTAACCAGTCCATTCCCAGTATCACATCAAATTCATATATTGGCAATAAAATCAGATCAACTATTAACTCAGCTCTATCAATGCATATCAGGCAATCACGATAGACATTATTCACAACTACCACTGTTCCCAATGGCGTACTCACATTTATGTCAATCCCCAAAGGCTCATGCATTTGATGCAATTCAGATGCCATATGCAATGATATAAATGAATGAGTGGAGCCTGGGTCAATCAATGCATATGCTAATATTTTAGAAATATAAATATTACCAGTGACTACTTCAGGAGCATCCACTGCCTCTTGTCTAGTCATAGCAAACACCCTGGCCTGAGTAGGAGGTCCAGAACTCTGACCTTCAGATCTGGTCACTCCTCTGCCCAGTGTACCAGTCCTGCCCCTGCCTCTTCCTCTGCCTTGTGTCCCACTAGTAGGGTAGACCCTTGGTGCCTCAACAGTAGTCTCAGATACTCCTCTGCCTCTGCTAGTTTGGCTTTATTTGGACAGTTTCTATACATGTGCTCCATCGATCCACAGAAATAACATGCTCCTGTGAGCCTTCTACATTCGCCCGTATGATGTCTGCCACAATGACTACATGTGGGCCTCTGTTCAACATATTGGCTCTGCCCTCTGCCTGGGTATGAGAAAGTCATTCCTCGACCTCTAGAACTGGAGTACCCACTTTTGTTACCAGATTGTGCAGGCATATATCTACCTCTTTTCCCCAACCTTATGCTAGACTCACCAAAGAACTCACGTGATGGCCTTTTTATTTATTGTTCCCCAGCTTCTTTCATTAACCGTTCAGCTCTGAGCCTGGCATAACTATCAAGATCAGTAGTTGTAATTCTGTTTCTGATCTCATATTTGAGGCCCTCCTCAAACTTCTTGCATTTGTCTCTTTCAGTAGAGACCATGAAAGTGGCATAATGGGAAAGTTTGTTAAATTGTACTTCATACTCCTCAATAGACATATTCCCCTGTTTCAGATTCAGGAATTCCTTCCTCTTCTCATCTTTATATGCTTCAGTCATGTAATTGTTCTGAAATTCCAGGAGAAAATCATTCCATGTCAACACCGGTGGTTGTGCATCACTGTCAGGGACTGTTTCCCACCATTCATAAGCATTTCCTTGCAGTAAGGATACTGCATAATCGAATTTCTCATCTGGGGTACATCTCATCATATTCAGTACCCTCTGTGTCCTTTTCAGCCATGTCTCAGCTTCTGCTGGGTCTGTTGTGCCATTGAAATCAGTTGCACCATGTTTCCTCAGCTTGTCATAACGTCTTTCCTTGTACATTTCAGGACCATATACTTCTTGTTCTAGGTTTTCATGGGGTACTTCTGCATGAGATGACTGTGATGCATGTACTCCTATTGCTGGTTGCTCTCTATGTAAATGAGGTGATGCCTCATGAGAATGCATTTCGGCCGGCCTCTCCCTCCTTGGTGAATTATGTCTTATGATGTCTCTAAAATAAATGAAAGTATGTCACTACATAATGTTCAACACATAGGATGCATATATTATCATGCTCTTATGCATATGCATGTTCCCATGGAACCTATCCCGGCTCTGATACCAAAAATGTAACGTCACATCTTATGCATTTGAGTATAACCTATCCCTGTATCAAGTAATCATACATGGCATACTGGAAAGGTAAAATACCCTGTTAACAATAGTAGTCAATTTTTTTTTCATATCATATCCTGTAATATAATTCAATGACTTTGCAAGTCTTATATCCTGTAATATCACTCAATGACTTTTCAAGTCAACATTAAAAACCACAATTACGATATATCACATATATTAAAACATATACTTCACATCCGAAGGATTACGGGTTGTTTCCATTTATACATTTCAAAACTAATCTAGAATGATAATACATATTCAAGCATATAAGTCCAAAATACAGATGACATGTTTTCATGCTTGTGTGGAATGCAAGGAGAGAGAGAGTGATGAGGCTCGGCCAGTGACCTGTGCTCCATGTCTTTTATACGCTACTCAAAATGAGCTATCACTTTTCTTTACCTGAAAAATGATGCAAATTGATGAGTTATGGCTCAGTGAGAATAACCATCCAATGAGCTCTAAAGTACCAAACAACTCATAGTAATAAATCACAATTCCAATACATACCATGTATTTCATTCCATTCATCAGTATCATATAAGTATCAATAAAGTTGAAATATATAATCATTACTCTTTATGTATGCAAATGCTTTGCTTATTTCATTTTGTTGTGACCAAGTTAAACAGACATTGCCCCGGGTTTCCATGTGAATATTTTCCATGTGAACATTTGCATTTGCATTTGCTAGCTAGCTTGATCATTTGTTTCATTTGCACATTTGTTGGGCTATAGGCCTCTTCTTTTGCTTTACAATATCGATTAACTAGTCACAATGCCTTTTTAGCCCATATGCATATGCACTTGTATTTAAGCATTCATCAACCATTGCATCTTTATCATATACAACATACATATATTCCATATATACCTCATATGTCAAGCATATACCTTGCATATACTATACATATACCATGTATATATATCACATTTGTCAAACATATACCTCAAATATACCGCAAGTATACCATTTATATGTACCACAATGTCACAAATTATCCATCATTACATTATCAAGGACCAATCATGACAACCACATGAATCACATAGCAAGCAACATTCATTTGCACTAAAGAATTAATCGACAATTAGACTCACCGTTCTCCTTTGATTCCGACCCCTAACTTATTGTCTATCTGCTCCTTATGGGTCTCCAATATGTTGCGAGCCTAATATGAAAACATAATCGATTAACTCATGATTAGGGAGACTTAATGTGGCTTAAACAAATTAATATGCATTGTTCATGTCAATAGTTAAGATTTTTCCTATGAGGCAGTGTGACCTTATGGGACTGTTTAGCCTATAACTTTTTCTATAATTGACCAATTAATCTAATTCTTATTCCTAATTAAAAATAACATATAATTATAGAACATATTAAAATTTCAGACCAATTAGATCATTGTACAATATTTGGTGGAATTTCTAAGAGTGTTATGTTTTCTGCCTTATTTTCTGCCTTTAGGCAGTTTCAGGGTACTCATTTGGGTTCATCATAACTTATAATATATAAGTCATATTTTAATGATACTTTACAGAAACTTATATGGATTCATATGGAACATGTTTCATGTTTACAACTTTTACCAATTATGTCTCTAAGGGCTTCTAATTATACCAAACATTTTACTGGTCCAGAATAGAATTGACTTCCGGACCAGTATGACTTTCAAATGCCATAACTTAGTCTATACATAACCAATGAAGTTTAAATTAGTACCAAATGTTAGCTAAGACATATACCATATATACCTCATATGTCAAGCATATACCTTGCATATACTATACATATACCATGTATATATATCACATTTGTCAAACATATACCTCAAATATACCGCAAGTATACCATTTATATGTACCACAATGTCACAAATTATCCATCATTACATTATCAAGGACCAATCATGACAACCACATGAATCACATAGCAAGCAACATTCATTTGCACTAAAGAATTCAATCGATAATTAGACTCACCGTTCTCCTTTGATTCCGACCCCTAACTTATTGTCTATCTGCTCCTTATGGGTCTCCAATTTGTTGCGAGCCTAATATGAAAACATAATCGATTAACTCATGATTAGGGAGACTTAATGTGGCTTAAACAAATTAATATGCATTGTTCATGTCAATAGTTAAGATTTTTCCTATGAGGCAGTTTGACCTTATGGGACTGTTTAGCCTATAACTTTTTCTATAATTGACCAATTAATCGGATTCTTTTTCCTAATTACAAATAACATATAGTTATAGAAAATATTAAAATTTCAGACCAATTGGATCATTTTACAATATTTGGTAGAATTTCTAAAAGTGTTATATTTTCTGCCTTGTTTTCTGCCTTTAGGCAGTTTCAGGGTACTCATTTGGGTTCATCATAACTTATAATATATAAGTCCTATTTTAATGAAACGTTACATACACTTATATGGATTCATATGGAACATGTTTCATGTTTACAACTTTTACCAATTATGTCTCTAAGGTCTTCTAATTATACCAAACATTTTACTGGTCCAGAATAGAATTGACTTCCGGACCAGTATGGCTTTCAAAGGCCATAACTTAGTCTATACATAACCAATGAAGTTTACATTAGTACCAAATGTTAGCTAAGACATATACCTATAACTCTAATGTTTTGATCATTTACATAATCAAGTTCTAACAAGCTCAAATTAGCCAACCAATATACTGTATCTTCCTAGGGCACTCAGTATGCAGTTCAAACCATGGAACAGTCATGGTTCCATTCACCATACCTCACAATTTACAAGGTCTATGAACCTGAAATTTGGTATACAGATACAAAACACATATATATACAACTTTTATTTTTTGAAATACTTCAAATAATGGCGTTAACATATTCGAAATCAAACCACACTGTAGCTAACTTGTTTTTTGTCCTTTTCTCTTTTTCTCTTTTTCTCTTCTCTTTTCTCTTCTCATTTCTCATTTCTCTTCTCTTCTATTTCTCTTTTGTTTCATTTTCATTTTATTTTATATTGTTATTATTATTATTTACATAGATTTATAATTCCACTAATTCACACAATGATACAGCTTAATCATTTGACCCGATTTAACTAAATTAGCAATGTAAATGTTCACTAATCTTAATATAATCATTTTTCTTACTTTAATTTAGTCACCTTATTCAATTCATTTCTAATACTTTGTTATCCTTATTTAGGTTATAAGGATACACGTGTGACTCGATACAAGTGCCAAATACTATGACACGTAGCTAGTGCGTGTCATAAACTTATTCCTACAAAAATACGTATGAAATGCACGTGTTCAATTGAATTGTATGCAAGATGCTTATGTTCGATGAAATGCATGTGGGAAAGGTCAAGGATGTTACAGTATAAATCCTTTATCCAACATTTCTTGTAACTGTATCTTCAACTCTTTCAACTCTATGAGTGCCATCCTATATGGTGTAATAGATATAGGAGCGGTGTCAGGTACTAATTCGATAGCAAACTCCATCTCTCGGTCAAGTGGTAGTCCTGACAGCTCCTCAGGGAACACATCAGAAAACTCACTAACAGTTGGGATGTCGGCCAACTTCGGACTTTTCTTTTGGGTATCAATCACATATGCTAGGTAAGTCTCACATCCCTTATTGATGAGTTTTCGAGCTTTCAACACTGATATCACATTGTTTTAATATCCTCTATTCTCGCACATCACTACTATCTCTTCTTGTTCTGAAACTTTAATCCTCATCTCTCTCTTTCTACAATCTATTATCATTTCATGTTGAGCTAGCCAATCCATTCCTAAGATCACATTGAACTCATGAAATGGTAGCTCTATTAAATCCGCTAGGAATTGTTTATCTTGAATTTTGATTAGGCAACCCCGAAAGATTTTACTAACCCTCACACAGTGCCCTAACGGGTTAGTCACACGAATATCATATTTCTAGAGTCTCTGGTTTAAACCCTCTCGACCCGGTGGTGGTGTGCATATGTATGAATGTGTCGACCTCGGATCTATCAATGCAGGTATATAAGAGCCAAAGAGAAAGAATTTACCCACTATGACGTCAGGTGCATCCTACTCCTCTCGGCATCGCATGGCATAAGCTCTTGTTGGAGCAACTCTACTACCTTCCGGCCTCTCCACTGTGTCTGACCTAAACTAGCTTGGCCATATATGGCCTCCTCTTCCTTGTCCTTGGCCTTGACCTCTGCCTTGTCCTATAGTCTGTATCGGTACCGACTCAATACTCCCAAAACCTCTGCCAAACTGTAGCAATGGACAATCTTTTGTTATATGGTCCTTGGAGCCGCATCTCAAGCATGCTCTTGTCATCCACCAACACTCTCTTGGGTGAGGACGACCACAATGTTGACACACTGGTAGAGGGGTAGATATATGGGATGCCTGTGTTGATGCACTAGCTGTTGATGAAATAGATCTTGCGGTTTGTCCCCGCCTATAAGACTGAGGTTTGCTGGAACCCCCAGCTTGGATTGGGTCACTAAAAGATTTGGCTTTCTTGCTGCTCAACTATACTCCACTTGGTTGTGGTGCGGGTCCTCTAACCCCACTAACCTGCATAGGCTGTTGTGTCGCCAAGACTCTTTAAACTGTTCTAGTAGATGCTAGTAAACTGGGGAAGCTCATTAGACGTAGGGCTCAAACTTGTAACTTGATCGTATCCCTCAACCCATCTTTAAAATGTCGACATTTATCAGCTTCTTTGAATACAATGCCCTCAGCATACTTACATAAATGTGTGAATTCCCTCTCATATTCTGTTACTGACATGTTTTCTTGTTTCAGGGTCAGAAACTCTCTCTTCTTATCATCTGTGTATATAGGGAGGGATATACTGTTTCTTAAATTTCTCTAGAAAGAATTCTCATGTCATAGAGTCGGGTGCCTCTATGCTTTGTGACTCAAATTGCCACTAGTCATATGCATGCTCTTGTAGCAGCGATATTGCATACTCATATTTCTGCTCATATGTGCAATGTAGTTGATCGAAGACTCGTTCTGTCCGTTCTAACCAAAAATCTACCGCAGAAGGATCATCTTCCATTTTTCCATAAAAATCGGGTGCCCCTAACTTCATCAGTCTCTCAAATTGTAATCCAGATGAGGTTGGTTATGATGCTCTCTGTAGCAATTCTATCATATTTTTCATGAGCTTCGTCTGACCCGTATTAGAAGCTGACTGCTCACGGGATGAGTTAGCACCAGATCTCGGTGCTGCAGCTCAGCGACGACTTGGTCGCGATAAAGCTCTTATCTCTGAGGGCTCATTACTCTCAGCTTCTTCCACTACTATTCGTCTTGATCCAGAAGTCATACCTTACCTATAACATAAAGGTAACGACCCTAATCATAAAAGCAGCGATTCCAAAAATTCAATTGTTGGTACTCTTCAAGATATAAACATTTTCAAAATTCACTTTTTTTAAAAAAAACCCAAAACCGTACAAACTGGGCTCTGATACCAAAAACTTTGTAGCATCCATTCACCCAAACCGCACATGCCCGGATGCGGGGGTGCTACTGCCTGTCTTCTTTACTTCTTTAAATCGCTATATTTTTTATATAAAAATAATGTATATTTTATTTACATAAGATAGTATTTATAAATACCAATTTACTATTAACAAACTTTGAAATCTAATTTACAACTTATAAGTATATATAATACGGAAAACAAAATACAAGAGTTGAAAAGTTTGTGACCCACTATTTCGAGATCGACTGCTTTAATTTGAATAGGATCACTG
The DNA here is from genome assembly GCA_023653625.1 of Triadica sebifera. Taxonomy (NCBI): domain Eukaryota; kingdom Viridiplantae; phylum Streptophyta; class Magnoliopsida; order Malpighiales; family Euphorbiaceae; genus Triadica; species Triadica sebifera. The sequence continues at coordinate 13,354,217 of CM042908.1, read as the reverse complement.
CTTTTTTTATCTACCACCTTTAGCTACCTTTCTATATCTGCACGGAAAGAAACTCTCACGCTAAGCACTAAGCTTAGTGGTGTATATAAATAAGGTAATATACTCAATCATGCAACAAGCATTAACATGTATCATTTTATGCATTAAAATCTTTAATCTTTACATGTTAATCCTATCAACATGTTCCTATTTCATACAAGTATAAATATCATGCACACATATACAATGTTATTTTTCATTAATCTTTAATGGTAAGTTACTCTGTTAATCTCTTTATTATTATATCTCAATCTCATATCATCATCATCATCATTTTTTTTCTCTTTTCTATTTTCCGACTTAGCTTCATTATCTTGCCCACCTCACTCTAAATTTAGACTGACTGGATATAGGTTATGGATCAGGAGAGCTCCCAGAGCTATAGCCACCCTGTCCACTATCTATCTCAATAGAGCTTCTCAAATCAATGGCGCTCTCCGAGCATAAGCCACATTGATTGAGTATTATTTCATTATAGATGAATAACCGAACCAAGGGCATTCTCCAAGCTTAAGCCACCTTGTCCTCAATTTATATGTGCTCTACAAAGCTTCTCAAGTCAATGGCGCTCTCTGAGCTTAAGCCACATTGACCGAGCATCTCAGATCAATGGCGCTCTCCGAGCTTAAGCCACATTGATCGAGGAATATCTCATATATTACGGTACCGTTTGCCCCCTTAATGACATGTCATCTATCCTGATTCTGGTCTGCAAGTAAAGTAATAGACATCTTTGTATTTTCACATCAATCATATATCTTTATTTAATTTTTATTTTACATCCATTTCATCATCCTCATATTATACATAACATCATCTTCATTCTTAAATTTTGACACATCAATATTCTCATGTATCAACATCTCAATTTTCTTGTTTTGCAAACATCTCATCATGCTCATACATACTGAATAACATCTTTTCATTTTTTTAACTAGATACATCAATAGATAATCATATTCATAATTTATTTGAAAATAGAGATTCATGCCCATGAATTTGTTCACACCCGTAATCCAAAACTGTGAACGCTACTGGAATGAATCGTGTCAAAAGCATTCACAGTCATGAATACTCATTTGTGCCCGTGATTCCCAACCGTGAATGCTTCTAGAATGAATAGTATCATTTCCACAGCAAAGTCACAACCGTGATACGAATCAGTCACAACCGTGAACCATCAGGTTCACGCCCATGACTCGATAGTCACGCCCATGAGTTTTCGGCAGGAAATCTGCATATTAACATTTCATTCATTCTAATTACACCAAATCATATCAAAACACAACTCATGCATTTCTGGAGTCCTTTATTCAACATATCATGAGTAATATATGTAAATGCCTTAATCATTAATGCATTTCAATAATCAATTATCATACTAACATGCATTATTTCAAACAAAGATAGACTATTGCCTTAAATTATGCACAAACCTTAATCTTTGTCCTTCACTCTTCTAGGTAGCTTTCTCTTTTCCTTTGCTCCTTAATGTTTATTCCTTGTCACTTAGAACTCCTATAACATCATAGATCATTATTATCATCTGATTTTCTCAAGACCCTAAACTCTCTTATTCTCTCTCAAAACCCTAATTTCTCTCTCTTTCCATATGAGTCTTGGATGAGTTCAAAAATTCAAATTCTTTAAGAAAAGATGATGAAGAAGAAGAATCACTTCTTACATTACTCTTTTATTCACTAAATCACAACTTTGGAGATTTTCTCTCTCCACCAAACTTGATTTTTCTTCCTCTTTTTGGCTTTTTCCAGCTTCCTTAGGAATTGTAGACCATGAAAATCACTTGCTTTTGATCTTTTCCCCCTCTTCTCTTCCTTTCTCTCTCTAAAATTATGGTTTGGCTATGGAGGAAATGAGATTGGCGTAGCTGGACAGAAAAGAGAGAAAGAAAAGAGCAGAAAATAAGGAGAAGAAGAAAAGAAAGGAAAACATAAAAGTCCTTATGTGGGACCCACAATTTTTGACAAATTCTTGACATTAGGCTTAATCACATTTAATTATTGTTCTTCCTCATGCTATGGCCGGAAAAACCAATTTAAAATGTCCCATCTCTAATGTTAATTAGCAAACAATCTCATTGATCTTCCAAATTTTTGGTAAATTACAATTTGACCCCAAAACTTATGAAAATTTGCAATTTAGTCCTTTACCGTAAATCAACTTATTTAAAATTTATAATCACTTAATTATGCATACATCATTTAATTTATTCATTACTTGATTAATTCCGATCAAAAATCCAAATTTAAACTCCGATCGATCAAACGCGTCAATTTCGCGACACGTGCGACTCGGTGTCTAAATTAGCAGATATTACAATATGTGAGGTTGATGTGAGGTATAGCTTATGCATATCATCAATTGAAATAAAATTTGCATATTTCATTATATAAACACACATTGCATATTGCATGTTCATGTCATCATATATTGAACACATATATGCTTGTTTCTCCCCTTTCTCACCAGCAAAAAGATTGAAATGTAAATAAGATAGTTGTATTAAAAATTAAAGGACAAGGATTACATGAAAATTAAAATGCATAATGATAAAGTCCTATTACAACAAAGGTAAAGCTACTACATGGTAACTAGGACTCTAAGTAGACTTAAAGCCTGACAAACCATATCCCTAAGACGTGCCACCTCCGCCTCGAGGCTTTCCATATGAGACTCCATACAGTCTTTAAGGTTCTCCAACCTCTCATCGATGGAAGCCTACATCATGTTAAGGTGAGGTGCTAGAAGATCAGTAACCTGTTGTGCTAAAGTGGATGTGGAAGAGGTCGATGTCTGACCAATATCCCCAGCCGCTGCCGGTGTTGATGTCTCGATACGGGCTCTCTTCCGTTGCTGGACATTTGAAAGCTTCAGAGTCATTATCCTCCCAAGCAATTTGACCAACGGGAGTGGTGAAAGGATAATAGACTTCTCCTTTATGAAGAATATGAGCAGCTGCTCCCATTTTTATAAATGACTCAACATCGAATCAGTCTCGTGGATGTGTCGGAATGAAAGTGTAGATATGTTCATCGAGGTTCAAATAACCTAGCTCAATGGCAAGGTGTGTCACATATCCTCCAATCAAAATGTCTCTCGATGACTTTGTTGCAATGGAGAGGAGGAGATTTGCGTTAGGGCTACGGTCAGTCCTTTATAGGCCATTTTCAACTTCCTAATAGCACCGTTGCTATCCCCATAAGAAAATATACTATAGGTGAGAAACCTATGTATATACTTGTGCACAAGAGTTAGAAGATGGGTGCTCTTTGTCTTTTTCACATCCCAGCTGCATTATGTGCCAAAATGTGTCCAAGTTGAATGGTCATAGAACTCTACCTAGCTCTCATTGATGATGCCATCAGAAGGGAGCTTGAAAATGATGCCAAATTCTGTTACAGAGAGAGAGTACAAGTATGTTTGCATAGTTGGAATTTGACGGTTCCAATGGGTGAGACCTGTAACGTGCTAAGGAACTCGAGAGTGGTTAGTATTGGACGATAGATGTCTACAAACTCTCAGAGCTGACATGCTTGTAGTTGTTCGATCATGCCAATTTCAAAACCAAAAGTCTTGATACAACTCCCTCAAAAGAGCGTGATGAGAGCATAGGTCATTTCTTGAGAACGGCATAACACGGATGGCAATGGTCTAGAATGACATTGAGTAGGAAATCGGTGTAACATTTAGGAGCATGTGTTTTCTTCTTAGTGCCCTTAGAGGAACTAGAATCCATCTTTTTGATAGCTTGAACAAAAGAAGAGAAGATATTTGAAAAAAAAATAGATTGAAACCCTTGAGAAACTAGTAATTCTTTAATGAGAAAGGGGTTTAAGAGGGTTTTATAGAGGGAAAAGTAAGTGAGGAGGCCAGATTTTGTGAGAAATATTGAATGTGTATGTTAAATGCCAGAATTTAGAGAGATGGAAATGAGAAAAGACAAAAAAAAATTATTTTATAGTCAATAGCTTCACGGACATGAATAACCAATCACGGGCATGAAAAATCGGGGTCACAGTTTGTTGAAGGGGCGCTCTAGCCATGAAAAGAAAACTGAAATGAGTCACGGTTGTGACATTAAACAGTTACGAATGTGAAGAAGGGTTTTCATGGGTGTGACAAATATAGTAACGGACGTGAAGCTTAGTCTTCACTACTTCTTCCCGTGAGGCAAGTCGTGAAGCAAGACGTGAAAGCTTTTGAAACTTTTTGCTATCTTTGTTCACTACTGTGAATATATGTCACGAGCGTGAAGAAGACCTTTCAGGTGTGACAAATATAGCAACGAACATGAATCATAGTCTTCACTACCTCTTCCTGTGAGGCAAGTCGTGAAGCAAAGCATGAAAGCTTCTAAAACTTTTTGCAATATTTGTTCATGGTCGTGAATATATGTCACAGGAGTGAACCACTTGAAATCTTCAAAAAATAAAAGTAAGTCTAAAACAAGAGTAGAAGATTTCTAAAAAGTTTTTATGCATTAAAACACATATTTCTATCATATTAACCATTTCATACCATAAAAATCAATTATGTAAAATGCATCACATGAAGGAATTAACATTCAAGGTTCACATGACATACAATTGGGAAAAAAAGTTAATACAATGTTGATCCATTAAGCATACCAAGCTCTCTTCTTATAAAATAAAAACTTTCTTCATTAAGAGGTTTGGTAAAAATATCTGTCAATTGATTATTTGTATCAATAAATTCTAACACAACATCTCTATATTGAACATGATCCCTAAGAAAATGATGTCTAATGTCAATATGTTTACTTCTAGAGTGTTGAATGGGATTCTTAGATAGGTTGATGGCACTAGTATTGTCACATTTGAAGAGTATATAGTCCAAACTATGACCATAATCATTAAGTGGTTGTCTCATCTATAGGATTTGAGTGCAACAACACCTTGCTACCACATATTCCGCTTCAGTGGTAGATAAGACAACCGAAACTTGTTTCTTGCTAAACCAAGAAACTAAGCATTCACCGATAAAGTGACAAGTGTCTGAGGTACTTTTTCTATCCAAAAGACTACTGACATCATCTGCATCCTAATATCCTATGATATGGAAAGATGAATTTCTAGAAAACCATAAACCTAGATACAATGTGCCATTTAAGTATTTTAAAAATCCTTTTTACAGCATTCAAATGTGATTCTTTAGGACAAGATCGAAATCTAGCACATAAGCATACACTATACATTATATCGAGCCTAGAGGCAGCAAGGTATAAAAGTGATCCGAGCATACCTCTATAGAGCTTTTCATTTTTACTCTTCCCTTTCTCATCTTTGTACAATTTTGTTGATGTGCTTATAGGAGTGTTAGAATTTTTGCATCATTTCATTCCAAATTTATTGATTAACTCTTTGGTGTACTTGGATTGGTTGATGAATATGCCCTCATTGCTTTGCTTGATTTGTAGACCAAGGAAGAACTTAAGTTCACCCATCATGCTCATTTCAAATTCCCTAGTTATACATTTAGCAAATTATTGGCAAAACAATTCATTGGTAGACCCAAATATGATATCATCAACATAAATTTGAATAATTAAAATGTCATGCTTATGCTTTTAATTAAACAAAGTTGTATCAACATGTCCTTTCGAAAAATTATTTTCTAAAAGAATAGAATTTAGTCTTTCATACCAAGCTCTTGGAGCTTGTTTTAATCCATACAAGGCTTTTGAAAGTTTAAAAACATGATTAGGCAAGTTATGGCTTTCAAAACCTGAAGGTTGTTATGCATATACTTCCTTTTCTATAAAACCATTTAAGAATGCACTTTTGACATCCATTTGAAAAAGTTTAAAATTCATATGACATGCAAATGCTAAAATTATTCTTATGGCTTCTAATCTAGCTACCGGAGCATAGGTTTCATCATAGTCTATACCTTCTTCTTGATTATAACCTTTAGCAACTAACCTAGTTTTATTCCTAGTTATTGAACCTTGTTCATCTAACTTATTTCTAGACATCCATTTACTACCAATGATTTTATGGCCTTTGGGTCTAGGAACTAAGGTCCATACCTTACTTCTCTCAAATTGGTTGAGTTCCTCTTGCATAGCAATCACCCAACTTTCATCATTAAAAGCCTCATCAATATTTTTAGGCTCAATTTGAGAGACAAAAGCAAGGTTAGAATATAAGAGTTTGAGATGAGATCTAGTACTTACACCCTTAGTAGGATCACCAATGATTTGTTTCTCGGGGTGATTCTTTATCATTTTTCATTCATTTGGGAGCTCTTGCTTGTCTTGCTCTTGAGCTTGAGGTAGATAGACATCTTTTTGTTGTTTCTCTTAATCATCATCATCTTTCTCATGATCAAGTTCAAGCTTCTCCATTGTACCTACAATATCATCAAGAACACTACCTTTCACAAGATCAAGCTTACTAGATTCATCATAAACAACATGCATAGACTCTTTAACAACTAAAGACCTTTTATTAAAGAATTTATAAGCCTTGTTAGTTGTAAAGTATCCTAAGAAGATACCTTCACCGGATTTAGAGGCAAATTTTCTAAAGTTATCCTTGATGTTTAATATATAACACTTGCATCTAAATACTCTAAAGTAAGATATCATGGGTTTTCTTCCATTCTATAGCTCAAAAGAAGTTTTGTTTAAAGTGGTCTTTTGAAAACTCGATTTGAAATATAACACGTAGTATTAGTGGCTTCGGCCCAAAAGTAGGTTGGTAAACCATACTCATTGAGCATTGTTCGAGCCATTTCAATTAAAGTTTGATTTTTCCTTTTTACTACCCCATTTTGTTGAGGTGTCCTAGGAGTTGAAAAATCGTGTGAAATACCATATTCTAAACAAAAGTTTTCAAAGTTTTCATTTTTAAATTATTTTCCATGATCGCTTCTTATTATGGAAATAAAATAGCCTTCATTTTGAACTATTTTAGCAAAATTTTTGAAAAATTCAAAAGCATCACTCTTTTGAGCTAAGAAAATTACCCAAGTGAAACTAGAGTAATCATCAACAATGATAAAAGCATAGTGTTTACCTCCTAAACTAGCAACTCTACTAGGTCCAAAAAGATTTAAATGCAAAAGTTGTAGACGTTTAAAGGTACTTTCTACATTTTTGGATTTGAATGGTGACTTTTGTTATTTTCCTCTTTGGCAAGGTTCACATGTCTTATCTCTTTCAAATTTGACTTTTGGAAGTCCACTCACTAGCTCTCCTTTGCTAACGCTTTGAATTAATTTCATGCTTGCATGACCAAGCCTTTTATGCCATAACCAAGATTCATCACTAATAGACATAAGACACTTAGAGGAAAGGTTAGATATTTTGTGTAAGTCTATTATGTAAGTATTGACATCTCTATCTCTTTTGAATATCTCTTGGCCACTTAAAGAGGTTACAAGACATTCATTCGAGGTAAAGATAATTTGGTTTCCCTTATCACATAATTGACTTACACTTAATAAATTATGTTTCAAACCATCAACATGCAAAGCATCTTCAATAAAAGTTGTATTATTAATACCAATAGATCCAATGCCAATTACCTTACCCTTAGCATTGTTCCTAAAAGTTACCTTACCAACATCAATTCTTTTGATGTAATTGAAGAGTTTTTTATTTTCAATTATATGCCTTAAGCATCATCCACTATCCACAAGTCAAACATATTCCTTTATAGTAGACTTGAGGCATACTTATAAAACCACGATTCAAGTTTAGTTTTTAGGTACCCAAATGAACTTGGGTCCTTAGGGGTTAGCACTTGAAGGTTTCCAATGATCCTTTCTTATCCAACAATGCTTGTTGATATGACCAAATTTCATACAATAATTGCATTTCTTTTAGAATGAGTTTGTGTGCAATGACATACACATGCATGATAATAGATGTTTTCCTAGATACACCTTTTATACATAAAGCATGATTGGACTTTTGAGGTTTCCCTCTTAAGCCAACTGACCCTTGACTATTTTTCTTTCGAATAGAGGGTTTTGTGTATGCTATGCTCTTAGCCCTTGGGACTATTACCTCAATAGTGGAGGTTTATAGTACACTAGACTTAACAAATATAGTCTTGTGAGATGAAAATGATATTTCATTAAAGCCTAGACCATGTTTTATTAAAGGTGGTCTTTGAAAGACTATGAGAGTATCTAAACTCTCTTTCCCTTTATGAAACTGTTAAACCTTGAGGAGTATTTCCGTCATTTTGATGATAACAAATAAAATAGCAATATTGAATTTAACATACTTGTTTTTTAAGTCTATTATACAGGACATGGATTAAAATAGCAAGAATGGAGATTGGAAGAATAATCCTTGAAAGACAAAATTAAGGAAGTAGCATGTTCATTGTCGTGACTCTATGTGTCACGCCCGTGAAAGGAGCTAACCGTTACCAAAACCAACATTTGAAGTTCACGGCCATGAAGGAAGAACAAACCGTGAAGTGGACATTTCAGTCACCCCCGTGAATAAATATGTCACCCCCATAAATGTTCATGCATTTTCATCCAGAGAGTTTCACGACCAAAGTCACCACTTGGATCACAGCTGGGAAGTTTGTCATGCCCGTGAATAAGTATGTCACGCCCGTGACTCAATATGTCAAAACATTCTAGAGAGCTTCACGACCAAGGTCACCACTTCAGTCACGGCTTGGGAAGAAATGTCACGCCCGTGACAAACATGGTCACGCCTGTGAACAATGAAACAGAAAAATGTCAGGCGCGATTATTTGGTCGGTACAACGACTAGTTTCGTATCTAATGCACCCCAATGGCTATATTCAGTCATGAGAGTATAAATGGAAGTCATTTATGCATTCAGAAAAAAGAGGTTATGAGAATAACAATAGAATAACATATACTTCGAATTTAATTCTTATTACAAGCTATTTGTACATTCAATACTTTGAGAACAAAAGATATTCTCTGTAAAAATCTTTTTTCTCTTCATTTATTGAGCAATTAAGATTTGTAAGTGGTTCTCTCTGTAATCTTTACTCAAGTGAGCTTTGGGTATTTCTGGGTTAAGAGTATAACACTTGTAAGGGTTAGTTGTGTAAGCCTCAAAACACAAATCAAAAGGTTCTTTGTGTGAGCCTGTAAAAACACAAAGTGAAAGTTATTTGTGTAAGCCTGTAAAAACACAAAGTGAAGGTTATTTGTGTTAGCCTGTAAAACACAAGGAATTGGTTATTGTGTGAGCCATTAAAACACAAGAAATTTCTGGGTTAGGTGTGAGCCATTGTGAGAAATACCATAGTTGGGAGTGAGCTTGTAAAACTCCATTGTAACACTTAGTGTGTTAGTGAAACTCCCAATTGCAATTGGGGAGAAGAGTAGGGTTTGTTAACACCCGAACCTCTATAAAATCCTTGTGTCAAATTCTCTCTATCCCTCCTAAAATTAATATTTTATTTCCGCACTTTAAAGTTTAATTTTTAAACTTCAATTCAACCCCCCTTTTTGGCTTAATATCTGGGCAACAATTGGTATCAGAGCTTTGTCTAGCATCGAAGCCTAAAAAGTGCTAGTAAAGATTAAGATATGGCCAGTGAAGGATTCCAAAGTCTAAAACCTTACTTTGATGGAGCAAATTATGCCCATTGGAAGTTTCGGATGGAGACATACTTGGATAGTGAAGGAATTAAAGTCTAGGATAGTGTACGAAATGAATGGACACCACCAACCAGAAGAGGAGCTGATGGTGAAGAAGAAATCCTATCAAGAGATGATTGGACAGAGCCTCAAAGAAGAGCAAATTTCAAAAACAAAAAGGCAATGACAATCCTATCAAGCTCATTATCTATTGAAGAATGTGGGAGAATACAACACTGCCCAACAACATACAGCATGTGGAAGACATTGGAGAATTATCATGAAGGAACTAAGCAAGTCAAATCCAAGAAGATTCAACTTCTAACCTCAGAATATGAGCTCTTCAAAATTAAATCCAATGAGTCAATCACTGACATGACAAATTGTCTCCTAGCCATTATAAATGGAATGAGGAAACTTGGGAAACATCTGAGTTTGGAGGATGTAAATAATAAAATCTTGAGAAGTCTTCCTCTTAAAGACTATGGCTCAAGAGTTGCTGGCATAGAAGAAGCAAATGAAGATATGAGCATCATGAATACTGATGTGCTGATTGGCAAACTTCTCACACATGAGATGGCAGTGAAGAGAGATAGAGAGCTTGAAGCAGAACCGGAGAAAAGAAAGCCCTTTGCACTCAAAGCCTCTACTTCAAAATCTCAATAAGAAAGTGAAGATGATGAAGAAATGAGTGATGATGAAAATGAGGACATTGTTATGCTTTCAAGAAGACTAAAAAGAATCATTGAGAATAAAATGAGCAACTCCAGAAAACTCAGGCAAAGAAACCTCAAAGAAACCTCAAACAAACTTCTAATGACACACATAGAGGTAAGGAAGAGGTAAAGTGCTATGAGTGTGGAAAGAAAGGACATATCAAACCATAATGTCCAAGGCTCAAGAAGCACAAGAGCAAATACCAAAGAGACAATGGGGAGAAAGGTCACAAAGCCACATGGGATGACGAAAGCTCTTCAAGTGAAAAAAATGATAATGAAAGTGAAGAGGTCAGCCTATGTTTCATGGCTATCGAAGATCATGTCTCAAATAAGGTAAGATCACTACACTCATACTCTTTGAACAATGATAGTAGTGATAATGATGATGATAGTGATGATGATGATAATGATGAGCAAAGCCTAATAGAAGAATTAAATCTAGAATCAGAGAAATATAGAACTAAATTTAGTACCTATAGAAATAATATATTTAATTTAAAAAATAAGATAGATGGTTTAGAAAAGGAAAACATAAAGCTTAAATCATCTAATGAATCTTTCCAAAAGTCATTAGATGAATACTCATCAAGACCCTTAACAGCCTCCTTGCTAAAAGAAAATAATACTTTGAAAAATGAAGTTGAGGAACTTAGAAATTCCATTTCTAAATTTCACAAAGGTAAAGAGAGCTTAGATACTCTCATTGTGTCTCAAAGATCACCCTTAATTAGACATGGTCTAGGATTTAAGGACACATCATCATCTTCTCACAAAACCATATTTGTTAAGTCTAAAAAACCTCACATCTCCACAACTGTTAGAACAGCACCAAGAAATAAGCATGTTAAACCTTCTATACAGAAAAAGAATAATCATGCCTTTATATATAGGAAGCATGCATCTAGAAAATCTAAAATTAATCATAACTGTGCAGGTCATCATTCTCAAAATAAATTTGATGGAAAAATGGTATTAAAAAATATTGTAAGACCAAACAATGTAATTATTGTATGAAAATGGGTCACATAAATAAATATTGTTGGATAAGGAAGGCTCATTGGGAACCTTCATGTGCTAACCCCCAAGGACCCAAACTCATTTGGTACCTAAAAATCATACTTGAATTGTGATTCTATAGGTATGTGTCAAGTCCACAATAAACAAAAATGCTTGGCTAGTAGACAGTGGATGCTCAAGGCATATGACAGGAGACAAAGAACTTTTCAATGAAATCAAAAGTATTGATGGAGGTAAAGTTACCTTTGGAAACAATGCAAAGGGTAAGGTAATTGGCATTGGTTCTATTGGTATTAATGGTACTACCTTTATTAAAGATGTCCTACTTGTTGATGGCTTGAAACATAACTTGTTAAGTGTAAGTCAATTATGTGATAGAGGAAACAAAGTAATTTTTACTTCAAATGAATGTCTTGTGATCTCTATCGATGGTCAAGAGATATTTAAAGGAAATAGAGATATCAATACATACATAATAAACTTACATGAACTATCTAACCATTCCTCTAAGTGTCTTGTGACTACTAGTGATGAATCTTGGCTGTGGCATAGAAGACTTGGTCATGCTAACGTGGACTTAATACAAAGTCTCAGCATATGAGAACTAGTAAAAGGACTACCAAGAGTTAAATATGAAAAAGGCAAGACATGTGATCCTTGCCAAAGAGGAAAGCAACACAAGTCATCCTTCAAAGCCAAAAACATAATAAGTACTTCAAAACCTCTTCAACTCCTGCATTTAGACTTATTTGGACCTACTAGAATTGTTAGCTTAGGAGGAAAACAATATGCATTTGTCATCGTAGATGATTACTCTAGATTTACTTGGGTAATTTTCTTAGCTCAAAAGAGTGATGCTTTTGAAAATTTCAAAAACTTTGCTAAAAGAGTTCAAAATGAAAAAGGGTATTGTATTTCAAAAATAAAAAGTGATCATGGGAAAGAATTTGAAAATGAAAACTTTGAAAGCTTTTGTCTTGAACATGACATTTCACATAATTTCTCATCTCCTAGGACACCTCAACAAAATGGGGTAGTTGAAAGGAAAAATCGAACTTTAATTGAAATGGCTAGAACAATGCTCAATGAATATGAATTACCAACTTATTTTTGGGCAGAAGCCACAAACACTGCATGTTATATTTCAAATCGAGTTTTCAAAAGACCTCTTTTAAACAAAACCTCATTTGAGCTATGGAATGGAAGAAAGCCCTTGATATCATACTTTAGAGTATTTGGATGCAAGTGTTTTATATTGAACACCAAGGACAATCTTGGAAAATTTGCCTCTAAATCCGATGAAGGTATCTTTTTAGGATACTCTACAACCAGCAAAGCATATAGAGTATTTAATAAAAGATCACTAACGGTTGAAGAATCCATGCATGTTATTTTTAATGAATCTAGTAGACTTGATCTTGTGAAACGTAGTGTTCTTGATGATGTTGTAGGTAATATGGAAAGACTTGATATTGGAAATGGGAAAGAAGAAAATGATCAAGAAGATTTACATCAAAATGATTCTCTACCTCAAAATCAAGAAGAAAATGAACAAGAACTTCCAAAAGAATGGAGAATGACGAAAGATCATCCAAAATAACAAATCATCAGTGATCTATCAAGGGGAGTAAGTACTATATCTCATTTCAAATATCTAATCACTGACATTGCTTTTATTTCACAAATTGAGTCTAAAAATATTGATGAGACTCTTAATGATGAAAGTTGGGTAATTGTCATGCAAGAGGAACTCAACCAATTTGAGAGAAATAAGGTATGGACCCTAGTACCTAGACCCAAGGATCATCAAATCATAGGTAGCAAATGGGTATTTAGAAACAAATTAGATGAACAAGGTTTAATAACCAGGAACAAGGCTAGATTAGTTGCAAAATGATATAATCAGGAAGAAGGTATAGATTATGATGAAACATATGCACCTGTAGCTAGATTAGAAGCCATAAGAATACTTTTAGCATATGCATGTCACATGAATTTCAAACTTTTTCAAATGGATGTGAAAAGTGCATTTCTAAATGATTATATAGATGAAGAAGTGTATGTAGAACAACCACCAGGTTTTGAAAGCTATGATTTGCCAAATCATGTTTTTAAACTTTCAAAAGCTTTGTATGGTTTAAAACAAGCTCCAAGAGCTTGGTATGAGAGGCTAAGTTCTTTTTTATTAGAAAATAGCTTTACAAAGGGAAATGTTGACACTACATTATTCATCAAAAAGCATAAACATGATATACTAATTGTTCAAATTTATGTTGATGATATAATATTCGGATGTACTAATAAGTTGCTTTGTCAAGAATTTGCTAAGTGTATGACTAAGGAATTTGAAATGAGCATGATGGGAGAGCTTAAGTATTTCATTGGTCTACAAATAAAGCAAAGCAATGAGGGCATATTCATCAACCAATCCAAATATGCCAAAGATTTAATTAAGAAATTTGGTATGGAAGGATGCAAAAATGCCAAGACTCCTATGAGCACATCAATAAAATTGGACAAGGATGAAAAGGGTAAGAGCATTAATGAAAAGCTTTATAGAGGTATGATCGGATCACTTTTATATCTCACTGCTTCTAGACCCAATATAATGTATAGTGTTTGCTTGTATGCACGATTTCAATCATGTCCTAAAGAATCTCATTTAAATGCAATAAAAAGAATTTTAAGATATTTACATGGATCTTTGCATCTAGGTTTATGGTATCCTAGGAATTCATCCTTTTATATTATAGGATATTCAGATGCAGACTATGCTGGTAGTCTTTTAGATAGGAAAAGTACTTTAGGTATTTGTCACTTCATTGGAAAATGCTTAGTTTCTTGGTTTAGCAAGAAACAAGTTTCAGTTGCTCTCTCAACTGCAGAAGCAGAATATGTAGCAGCTGGATGTTATTGTACACAAATGCTTTGGATGAAACAACAACTTAAGGACTATGGTCATGAGATGAACCATATACCTATTAAATGTGACAATACAAGTGCTATAAATCTGTCAAAGAATCCTATTCAACCCTCAAGAAGTAAGCATATTGACATTATACACCACTTTATTAGAGATCATCTTCAATATGGAGATGTTGCATTAGAATTTATAAGCACAGAAAATCAATTAGCAGATATTTTCACTAAGTCTCTAAATGAGGAAAGATTTAATTTCATTAGAAGAGAACTTGATATGATTGATGGATTAACCTTGTGATTGCTAAATTATGAAATTTTAATTGATGATTTTAATTCATATCACAAGACATAAGATAGAAATTTTGATGAAAATTTATGTTTTAAGGAATAAAATCTTTGTTGAAATGATTTAGTCTTGTTTTATGACTTAATTTTATTTGATGAAAATTTTAGGGGAGCCACGCCTGTGACTTAAATGGCCAAAAGAGGCAGTGTCGTTCACGACTTAGTTCACGGCTTCAAGTGGTGAAGCTTATTTTCACGGCTTCATTCACTCCCGTGAAAAGAGACTTTCATGCCCGTGAAAAGAGACTTTCATGCCCGTAAAAAGAGACTTTCATGCCCGTGATGAATTTTCACTCCCGTGAACTATTACACCCCAAAACTCACAGACACTTTCACGCCTTGAGTCACGGCTTGCTTCACGGGCCTAAGTAGTAAAATTCAACATTTGACGCCCGTGACTATGTGTTCACCCCCGTGACGGTTGATCATTTACGCCCGTGATGTTCAAAGATCACGCTCATGAACTTATTCACGCCTTCATTCACGGGTGGAACACTCTTTCAGCAAACCGTGAACACGACCATTCATGCCCGTGAACACCCACTTCACGCCCGTGAATGTATCGAGTATATAAAAGAACAGTCGGTTATATTTTTCATTTCAACTCTCTAACTCCCAAAACCGCTCTCATTTACACACATTCATTGAGACATTGAAGATTCCGGCCACCAAAAGTTCAAATCTTCATAAAAAAAATCATACATTTCTAGGGTTTCCATAAAGATTTTCTATCAAAAATTTTCCCAATCAATCACAAACAGATTTCTTCAAAACAAATGGAGACTGCTTCATCCAAGAGAAAAAGAAAGAAGTCCCATGCTCCTCGGAAGTATGCAGATTACCTCATGAACCGCATTCCAGAGCAATGTCATCCTCGATACTCAACTTTGAAGAAGAGACCTCTACTGTCATCAAGGTCCTGCGAATGGCAGATAGTCCAAAGTCTCGGACTTGAGACGACTATGACAGAGCAACTACAAGCCTGTCATCTGAAAGATTTTATGGAAATTCACCAGCCAACCTTGAGGGAGCCAACACTGGAATTCCTCAGCACCTTGCAGGTTTCACCTACTAGAGTGGTGAAATTCCAACTCTGCAATAATCCCCACACCCTTAGTGCCATTGAATTTGGAGAATTGTTCAATCTACCATCTGATGGCATCTCGAATGATACTGAGGTAGAATTCTCTACCCCTCGAGCTTGGACACATTTTGGG
This sequence comes from Triadica sebifera, assembly GCA_023653625.1. NCBI lineage: Eukaryota > Viridiplantae > Streptophyta > Magnoliopsida > Malpighiales > Euphorbiaceae > Triadica > Triadica sebifera. The sequence continues at coordinate 13,338,328 of CM042908.1, read as the reverse complement.
CATGATTGTAGCTGGGATGTTAAGAAGACAAAGAACACTCATCTTGTGTCCCTCGTGCACAGGTATTTACATAGGTTCCTAACCTATAGGATATTTGCTAGAGGAGAAAACAACGGGACAATCAGGAAGTCGGAGCTCTTCCTCTTTGAGATGGCCCGCAGAGGACTCACCATGGCACTCTCTAGATGGTTTGCAAACCATCTTCTATCCATTGCCACCAAGCCTACTGGAGATATCTTGATTAGTGCATATGTCACCCACATAGCAGTAAAGCTTGAGTATCTGAAGCTGGATGAGCATCACTTCAACCTCATCCCTGGATATCCTTGAGATCGCTTGGATGTCGAGTCCTTCATCAAGATGGGAGCGACTGTCATAATCATTTTCCAGAACGATATCTTCTACCGCTTCACTGACACTGCTGGGGAGATCATCTGGGAAGATAATGACATGGAGGACTTTAAAGCAGGCCTCCAGGGAGTCCAGCAAAAGAAGAGGGCTCGGGTTGAGGAAGCACCTCCAGTAGCTGAGCAGGACATCGGACAGTCCTCGGCTTCCACACAGACTTTAGCGCAGCAGGTGGTTGACCTCTTGGCACCACGTTTTGAGACCTGCAGACTTCGATGGATGAGAGGTTGGAGAACCTCAAAGACTTCATAGAGTCTTGGATGGACAGCCTTGAGGCTGAAGTAGCTAGGCTTCGTGATAAGATGTCCGGCTAGGAGTTAGGCTAGAGTGTAGCCTAAATTTGCTTGTTTATTTCTTATTTTATGTTTGTTGTTGTGTAGGAAATTTTCAATTTCCTTTCTGAACATTTAACTTTGTTTGTATCTTTTCCTTTAATTAATGTATTTGTTTTTTCTTATCTCATTGATATATTTTTATCCTTTTTGATTGATGACAAAAGGGGGAGAAAACTAGCAATATATTATAGGGAAAATGGTATCAAACTAGCAATTTAAGGAGAAACTAGCAATATATATTAAGGTAAATGAATTTTGAATCAAAAATTAAAATTGAATTGACATTGAAATAGATTAAAAGGGATTAGAAACCTTGATTCAAAAGTATAAAATTGAAAACTTGAGCTTTATATACATTAGATATACCTTAAGTATATTTTGCATATATCTTCATGCAAGTTACAAAAATAAATATGCCATGATATACCTTAAATATACCTTCCATATACTTCATGCCTTAAAAAGGAATTATGGTATATATTGGATATACTTCTCATATAACTTGCATATACTTAAAATCTAGTATGTTTATTTCAATGCTACATCATTCTTTACAATTCTTGCATTTTATAAATTATTTATCCTAAGTATATTTTGAGGGGGAGACTTCTCAAAATCACATATTGCTAGATTATTTGTCACCATCAAAAAGGGAGAGATTGTTAGACCTTGAGGGGTATTTCTGTCATTTTGATGATAACAAATAAAATAGCAATATTGTATTTAACATAATTGTTTTTTAAGTCTATTATACAGGACATGGATTAAAATAGCAAGAATGGAGATTGGAAGAATAATCCTTGAAAGACAAAATTAAGGAAGTAGCATGTTCACTGCCGTGACTCTATGTGTCACGCCCGTGAAAGGAGCTAACCGTTACCAAAGCCAACATTTGAAGTTCACGACCATGAAGGAAGAACAAACCGTGAAGTGGACATTTCAGTCACCCCCGTGAATGTTCATGCATTTTCATCCAGAGAGCTTCACGACCAAAGTCACCACTTGGATCACGGCTGGGAAGTTTGTCACGCCCGTGAATGAGTATGTAACGCCCGTGACTCAATATGTCAAAACATTCCAGAGAGCTTCACGACCAAGGTCACCACTTCAGTCACGGCTTGGGAAGAAATGTCACGCCCGTAACAAATATAGTCACGCCCGTGAACAATGAAAGAGAAAAATGTCAGGCGCGATTATTTGGTTGGTACAACGGCTAGTTTCATATCTAATGCACCCCAATGGCTACATTCAGTCATAGGAGTATAAATGGAAGTCATTTATGCGTTCAGAAAAAAGAGGATATGAGAATAACAATAGAATAGCATATACTTCAAATTTAATTCTTATTACAAGTTATTTGTACATTCAATACTTTGAGAACAAAATTTATTCTCTGTAAAAATCTTTTTGCTCTTCATTTATTGAGCAATTAAGATTTGTAAGTGGTTTTCTCTGTAATCTTTACTCAAGTGAGCTTTGGGTATTTCTGGGTTAAGAGTAGAACACTTGTAAGGGTTAGTTGTGTAAGACTCAAAACAGAAATCAAAAGGTTCTTTGTGTGAGCCTGTAAAAACACAAAGTGAAGGTTGTTTGTGTGAGCCTATAAAAACACAAAGTGAAGGTTATTTGTGTGAGTCTGTAAAACACAAGGAATTGGTTATTGTATGAGCGATTAAAACACAAGGGATTTCTGGGTTAGGTGTGAGCCATTGTGAGAAACACCATAGTTGGGAGTGAGCTTGTAAAACTCCATTGTAATACTTAGTGTGTTAGTGAAACTCCCAATTGCGATTGGGGAGAGGAGTAGGGTTTGTTAACATCCGAACCTCTATAAAATCCTTGTGTCAAATTCTCTTTATCCCTCCTAAAATTAATCTTTTATTTCCGCACTTTAAAGTTTAATTTTTAAACTCCAATTCAACCCCCCTTCTTGGCTTAATATCTAGGCAACAGAAACTTTGAAATTGAGTTTCTAAGTTCCTCAACTTCATTTTTTAAAATATTGTTTTCTTTAAGCAAATATTTAGTTGAGGCTCTAGAGGAGTATTCATCTAAAGATTTTTGAAGAGTTTCATTAAAAGTCTTAAAATCAGAATTCTCTTTTTGTAAAACTTCCATTTTATTTTTCAAATTTAAAATATTATTTTATAAGTTTTAATTCTACTTCTATATTTTTCTAATTATAGGTTCAACACTTCTATAAATTTTTGCTCATCATCATCTTCACTGTCACTATTATTATCACTACTATTATCATTAAAAGAGTATGAGTAAGAAGGACCTACCTCATCCGTGAAGTGATCCTCTAAAGCCATGAAGTATAGGTTGACCTCTTCTATTTCATTATCATCTTTTTCCCTTGAAGAGCTTTTGTCATCTCATGTGGCTTTGTGACCTTTCTCCCCATCATCTTTTTGAAATTTTTGTGTTTCTTGAGCTTTGGACATTTTGGTTTGATATGTCCTTTCTTCCTGCATTCATAACACTTTACCTTCTCTTTATTTCTTTAAAAGTCATTTGAAGAGTGTTTGCAGGTTCTTTATGTGAAGTCTCTTTTCAATCAATCTTTTTATTCTTCTTGAAAGCATGACAATGTCCTCATTCTCATCATCACTCTTCTTTTCATCATCTTCAATTACTTTTTGAGATTTTGAAGTATAGGCTTTCTTTTTTCTGGTTTGGCTTCAAGTTCTCTATCTCTTTTTACTGCCATCTCGTGCATTAGAAGTTTGCCAATAAGCACATCGGTAGGCATGATGCTCATGTCTTCATTGGACTCTTCTATACTCGCAACTCTTGAACCATAATCTTTGAGAGGAAGGCTTCTTAGAATTTTGTTGTTCACATCTTCCAAGCTCAAGTGCTTTCCTAGATTTCTCATGCCATTGATGATGGCTAGAAGACGGTTCGTCATGTCAGTGATGGATTTATTGGATTTCATTTTGAAGAGTTCATATTCCGAAGTAAGAAGTTGAATTTTCTTGGATTTTACTTGCTTGGTTCCTTCATGATAATTCTCTAATGTTTTCCATACGCTATATGCAGTAGGACAATGTTGGATTCTACCACATTCTTCAATAGATAAGAGCTTGAAAGGATTGTCATTGCCTTTTTATTTTTGAAATTAGCTCTTCATTAAGGCTCCATCCAATCATTTCTTGAGAGAATTTCTTCTTCACCATCGACTCCTTTTTTGGTTGGTGGTGTCCATTCTTTCCAAAACTATCCCAAACTTCAATTCCTTCACTATCAAGATATGTCTCCATCCGAAATTTCCAATGAGCATAGTTCACTCCATCAAAGTAAGGCTTGAGACTTTGAAATCCTTCATTGGTCATTTCTTGATCTTTACTAGCGCTTATTAGGCTTGGTTTCCAGACAAGATCTAATACCAATTGTTTCCTAGACAATGAATCAAGAAGGGAGTTGAATTGGTTAGTAAATAAAAATTTGCTTAATTGAAAGTGCTGAATAAATAAAATAGAGGAAGGAATGAGGGATATCACACACAAGATTTATAAAGGTTCGGATATTAACAAACCCTACCCCTCTCTCCAATCTCAATTGGGTGTTTCACTAACACACTAAGTGTTACAATGGAGTTTTTCAAGCTCACTCCCAACTATGATGTTTCTCTTAATGGCTAACACCTAACCTAAGGATTCCCTTGTATTTTTCAATGGCTCACACAAAAACCAAATCCTTATGTTTTATGGCTCACACAATAAACCATTTAAAAGTGTTTCACTCTTAACCCAATATACCCAAGCTCACTTTTGAGTAATTGATTACAATGAAAAACCCTCACCAACCTACAATGCTCAGAAATTATGAGCAATTAGGTTTTTACAAAAAGTAAAGGATTGCTGAAAAATAATTAATGCACAAGGCTACTACAAGATTAAAGATAAAAAAATAATTGTTGTTCTTCTTATTGGGATTCATAAATGACTTGCATTTATATTTTCTCTATGAATTATAGTCGTTTGAGTGCATTTAATGCAAACAATAACTGTTGAACCAACTCTTAAAAGGCCTGATATGTTTCTCTATCCTAGTTCACGGACGTGACTATATGTGTCACGGGCATGAATATTTTTCGAAGACCATGGTCCAAGTGGTGACTCTGGCCACAACACTCTCTGGAAGAATTGAAAATATTTGGTCATGGGCATGACTAATCTTTCACTGGCATCAATGTTCTTCCAAGCCATGGTCTAAGTGGTGACTCTGGCTGTGACACTCCCTGCAAGAATTGGAAATGTTTGGTCACGGGCATTACTAAACTTTCACGGGTGTGACTTGTTTGATCATTCACGGTTGGTTTTATCCTTCATGGTTGTGAACTTTGAATGGTGAAAAATTGACGCTAAGCTATATTCACAGGCGTGACACTTTGCAATTTCTTTGATTTTTATCTTCAAAAATTATCGTTTCAATCTTGCTTCGTATTCTAATCAAAGTATATCCTGTTTAATATACTTAAAATACAAACATTGTTAAATACATTATTGCTATTTTATTTATTATCATCAAAATGACGAAAATACCCCTCAAGATTCAACAGCATACATAATTCCATTCCAGTTTACATATCCAAATGTATATATATATATATACATGTCATTCTTATTAATAACCTCCTATTATTTATTCTTTTATCAGCTCCTAACATTTGTACGGCTACTATTGTCTTTTCCGCTATCACCTGCGCGCAGTTAAATAACTACGTGCTGAGTATTTATATGCCCAATCGTGATTACTAATCTAAAAATTTCCTTTGGCTTATATTTTCATACATATACATGCAATATTATATTTACTACACGATTTAAATTTTTTCTTTAATATATTATTATTCTTTTTATCAATGCTTTATTATTCTTTACCCTTAATTTACTATTTAATATCTTCATTAAATTTAATAATTTTTCTCAATTAATGTTATATTTTTTTTCTATTTAATCCTGAACTTTCATTTTCTTTCAATTTAGTCCATTTTTCACCTTACCACTTTAATTAACTCTTCTTTTCTCTTTTTTTAATCTTTTATTTAATTAGCTACAAATTTCACTTTAGTTCCTAAATTTCCATTTATTTACAATCATGTCACTACTTTACATTTATTTACACTTTTCCACTAACTATTTTACTTTTTATTCATTTTCCTTTTAACTACATAATTTAACATTTTTATTCCACTTATTTTTTATTTTTCTATTTTTGTCACATTTATCTCATTTATCATTATTATTCGTATACCATTTTTATCATTTTTATCACTTTTATCATATTTATTATATTTATTACTTATATCCTTTTTATAATATTTTTTACTTATTTTATTTTTACCGTATTTCTACTACTTTTATTCATATTTGCCCATAGTTTCAATCTGATAGAAAATCTTCGGACCAGATACATGGGACGTTGACTCCAAAAGTCCACTACATTGAAAAGTAATCTCGAATGATCACCCAAGCACTGTATTGTACATTGATCATTGAATCATTATCACTGAAGTAGATCATCATTGACCTACATAAACAAGTCGTTATGACCCGCACTGCAGTAATTGTGTCTCTATGGGTAGCTAATTATATCAGATGTTAGATTTAACCATCAGCAATATAACTAAGGGCAGAATCTTATTTCTTTAATCCAATTTTCATTAAATTCATAAACTCCATTATTTTTACATTAATAATTACTTAACATTTTATTCATTCATAACAATTTTATCACTACCATAATGTTTCCATATTTTTCATTCTAATATGTCAATATATCATCATTAATAATCAATTAAGTCATTAAACTCACTGATTACACTTTATTCATTTATTTTTTATTTCATGCATAAAATAATCAATAATTAGAAAATTATTCAATACATATTTTAAAAATTTGCAATAAATTTCTATACACTTAATATCATATTTTCTTGCATTTTATGACTTAATTTTCATTTAATTAGCAAGGAAAATAATAATTTTCTTTTCTTCATATTTCGGCTTACACTAGATTTTCATCATTAAAATTTTTCTTTCACTTTCTAATTATTCATTTCACTAATTTATACATTCATTATTCCATATGTACCATAATATTACACTAAAATGTAATTATACCTTATTATATATTTTTTACATAATAGGGTCATATTTTTGAATTTCTATTAATTAATTTTTTAATTGAAATTAACCATTCAAATACATTTTTTATAATCCCTTAATCATGTTTAAGCATCAATTATCAATTACATGCAAAACACACAAAATTTCTAATTTTCATAACCCTAAATCATGCTTAATCAATGGAAATATGTAGATTTTGAAATCACTAATCTTATTTTCCTTCTTTTAGCCTTCTTAGGCTTCCTTTTCCTTAGCTTTTTCCTTGAAAGTACCTTCACTTCCCTTTGAACCTACCATGGTCGAAATTTTACATCAATAATCCACCACTATTTTGCTTCCTTAACTTAATCTAACTTCATAATTATCATCTACATACCTTAAACTATATATTTGAATCATTAAACCAATTTAAAACTGTTGAACCTTGGGGGATATTTCTGTTATTTTGATGCTAAATAAAATAGCAATAATATATTTAACATACTTGTTTTCTAAGTTTATTGAATAGGGTATGAAATATGATGCAAGAATGGAGAATGAAAGACTCACCTTAAAAAGACAAAAAAATTGAAGAAATAGCATGTTCACGCCTGTGACCTTTTATGTCATGCTTGTGATGAAGCTTAGCACCAAGTACCCAACATTTAAAGTTCACGACCATGAAGGATTATAGCAACTGTGAATAATCATCAGTCACGCCCATGAAAGAAAGTCACGCCAGTGAGAAAAATATGTCAAATTCCTCCAGAGAGCTTCACGGCCAGAGTCACCACTTGGACCACGGCTTGGAAGGATGTTCACGCCCGTGAAAGAATAATGTCACGCCCGTGATCAAACACTTTAAATCCTTCTAGAATGTTTCACGACCAGAGTCACCACTCAAGTCACGATTTGGAAGAACTTTCATAACCGTGATACACATATTCACGACTGTGAATGAGGAAAGAGAAACATGTCAGACTCAAAATTAAGAGTTGATGCAATGACTATTTTTGTATTAAATACAACAAACGACTATAATTCGCCATGAAAGTATAAATATTTGTAAGTCATATATGAATCCAGAACAAGAGAATAGCAAATACTTCTAATCAAAATTTTGTTGCAGCTATTTGTGCATTTATTACTTTCAAACAAACATTAATTCTCTGTAAAAAATCTTTTTGCTCATTATTTTCTGAGCATTATAGATTTGTGAGTGTTTCTCTTTGTAATCTACTACTCAAGTGAGTTTGGGTATATTGGGTTAAGAGTAGAACACTTGTAAAGGGTTATTTATATGAGCCATTAAAACACAAGGAATTTTTGGGTTAGGTGTGATCCATTGATAGAAATACCATAGTTGGGAGTGAGCTTGTAAAACTCCACTATAACACTTAGTATGTTAATGAAACTCCCAATTGAGATTGGAGAGAGGAGTAGAATTTGTTAACACTCGAACCTCTATAAATTTTCCTGTGTGATATCTCTCTATCCCTACTCTACTTAACTTTTCTTTCCGCACTTAAAAGTTAAGAATTTTGTTAACCCCCTTCTTGGTTCAATTTCTGGGCAACAAAAACTATTAATTTCACTTACCTCCAATTTGTATCTAAACTTGTCTCCTTTAATTTTCTTTCACTCTAGCCCTCCAAATGAAGATTAAAAGGCTTCTACTAGCTACTAGAGATGCTGAAATTATATTAGCCTAGTTGATTTTGGTGTAAAAATTGGAGAAAATGGAATAATTTTGGAAAAGAAATGGGAAGAGATGAGTTCGGCCAAGCAAGGGGGTTTGGGGAAGAAGTTGTAGAATTCTCTCTAGAGAAATCTGATATTTTAGTCCTTATATAGTGCTTAAGGTGGGTAGGCATGGGCCAAACAAAGGCCAACCCATTTAGGCCCAATTAAGCACTATAAATTATTTCTCTTAATTTCCAAGCTCAATTTCATTCAAATATGATTCCATAATTCATAAAATATTTTTATATGTTTACAAAAAAAAACTTTCATCTCAATCGAAGCCTATTTTCTGTCCGACTCACTAAATTCAGACTGATTAATCAATTTTTGGTGTTACCGTAAAATTATTTTTTCACTGTCAAATAATTATAAATATTATTTAAAGACTATCCATATCTTAAAATAAATTTTTAGGTATCAGTTGCTATTTTTCCTAGCCCAGCCAAAATACGGTCAACCAATTTATTAACCAAATCGGATCCCTTTTTTCTTAGTTTTGACTTTTGATGACTTATTTGACCTTATTTTCACTCCAAATTTTACTCTCGGACTAGTAATAAACTATATTTTTCGATTATCAAATAAAATATTTGTCACCAATGGGTGTATTTTTCACATCTGAATATGCTGATCAATTTCGGAAACTACAGTTTACGACTAACCCATTATTTGGGCCATTACAATTCTCCTCTACTAATAAAAATTTTGTCCTCAAAATTTTATCTGGTATTGTACAATTATTAATACTGTTGCCTCATTGCAACTTCTAGCTCCCACATAGCTTCTTCCACATTGTGGTGACTCCATAATACATTCACTAGTGAGATTTGCTTATTCCTAAGCTGTCTAATTTCTCTGGCCATGATTTTTAGTAGTTTCTCTTCATAAGTCAGATAATCTTGTATCCAAATTTCCTCTAGCTTGATCACATGGTTAGGGTATGACCTATACTTCTGTAGCATTGACACATGGAACACATCATGAATTATTTCCAACTCCTGAGGTAGCTTCAGTCGATAGGCTATGAGTCTCACTCATTGTATAATCTCATAAGGTGTAACATCCTCGACCTTCCCCACATGCATATCCACATGCATTTCATTTGAACATATGCATCTTCCATATAATCCAATTGAACACGTGCATTTCATACATATTTTCTTAGAAACAAGTTCATGGCACGCACTAGCTACGTGTCCTAGTATTTGGCAATTGTATCGAGTCGCACGTGTGTACTTATAACCTAAATGAGGATAAAAAGCATTAGAAATAAATTGAATAAGGTGACTAAATTAAAGTAAGCAAAATGACTAGATTAAGATTAGTAAACATTTATATTGTTAATTTAGTTAAATTGGGCCAAATAATTAAGTTGTATTATTGTGGATTGGTGGAATTATATATATATATATATATATATATAATAATAATAATAATAATAATAATAATAATAATAATAATAATAATAACAACAACATAGATAAAATAAAATAAAAATGAAACAAAAGGAAAATAAAAGAAAAGAGAAGAGATGAAGAGAAAAAGATAAAAAGACAAAAACAAAAAAGTTAGCTTTATCTTCCTCCCCCATTTCTGCCTCCTCACTCCATCCCGTTTTCTTCTTCATCTTCCTCCATTCCATACTTCAATTCTTCCTAGTTTTACTTAGTTTTTGAGGAAAATTGATCCCTTGCAAATTCATTCTTGGTAAGTAATCAATTTTATTGCTATAGGGTTGATTTGAGTTGCTAAGGTTCATTAACAGGCACTGACTTGCACCCTAATTTTGATATCAATAGAAATTGATTTGGGAACAACTTAAAACACAAAACTTGTTCCTTTATATCTTAGCTTTATGGATATGTAAACCGTTTTGCAATTTGTGGTGTATAGAATGTGATATTCTCTCTCTATTGAAACTGACTAGGGTTAGAACCCTAACCAAGTTAGCTACTGTATTCTTTAGTTTTGAATATGTTAAAGCCATTATTGGAAGTATCTCAAAACATAAAAGTTGTATATATATGTGTTATATATCTATATACCAAATATCAGGATCATATGTCTTGTATAGTTTGAGTTATAGTCAATAGAACCATGATTGTTCCATGGTTTGAACTGCCTGCTTAGTACCCTAGGCAAATCTAGCAACTTGGTTGCATAATTTGAGCTCCTTAGAGCTAGATTCTGTAAATTATCAAAACATAAAAGTTATAGGTATATGGATTATATAAATATGGGTACTAATTTCAACTCAATATGTTATGTATGGGCTAAGTTATGGTCTTTAGAATTCATATTGGTTCGGAAGCCAATTCTATTCTAGACTAGTCAAATGTTTCTTATAATTTGAGGACCATAGAGACATAATTGATAAAAGTTGTAAATATAGAAAATGTTCCCTTTGCCTCCATATAAGTTTCTGTAAAGTTTCATTAAAATATGACTTATATATTCTAAGGTATGATGAACCAAAATTGGTACCCTAAAACTGCCAAAGGGCAGAAAACAGGGCAGAAAATAGAACACATTTAGAAATTCCACCAAAAATTGTAAAATGATCCAATTGGTCCGAAATTGTAATATGTTACATAATTATATATTAATTTAATTAGAAATAAAAATCAGATTAATTGGTCAAGTATAGAAAAAGTTATAGGTTAAACAGTCCCATAAGGTCACACTGCCTCATAGGAAAAATCTTAACTATTGATATGAACAATGCATATTAATTTGTTTAAGCCACATTAAGTCTCCCTAATCATGAGTTAATCAATTATATTTTCATATTCACAACATATTGAAGACCCACAAGGAGCGGATAAACAATAAGTTAGGGGTCAGAATCAAAGGAGAGAGGTGAGTCTAATTATCAATTGAATTCTTTAGTGCATATGAATGTTGCTTGCTATATGATTTATGTGATTGTCATGATTTGCCCCTGATAATATGATGATGGATAATTTGTGATATTTGTGATACACATAAGTGGTATACTTGTGATATATTTGAGGTATACGTTTGACATATGTGATATATATACATGGTATATGTATAATATATGCGAGGTATATGTGTGACATATGAGACATATATGCGGTATATGTATGTTATATGTGATAAGATGCAATGGTTGATGAATATTTAAGTACAAATGCATATGCATATGGACTTAAAAGGCGTTGTGACTAGTTAATTGATATTGTAAAGCAAAAGAAGAGGCCTATGGGCCCAACAAATATGCAAATGAAACAAATGATCAAGCTAGCTAGCAAATGCAAATGTTCACATGGAAAATGTTCATATGGAAACCCGGGGCAATGTCTGTTTAACTTGGTCACAATAAAATGAAATAAGCAAAACATTTGCATACGTAAAAAGTAATGATTATATATTTCAACTTTATTGATATTTATATGATACGGATGAATGGAATGGAATACATGGTATATATTGGATTTATGATTTATTACTATGAGTTGTTTGGTACTTTAGAGCTCATTGGATGATTATTCTCACTGAGATGCAACTCATCAATTTGCATCATTTTTCAGGTAAAGAAAAGTGATAGCTCATTTTAAGTAGCGTATAGAAGACATAGAGCACAGGTCACTGGCCGAGCCTCATCACTCTCTCTCCTTGCATTCCACACGAACATGAAAATATGTCATCTGCATTTTGTATTTACGTGTTTGAATATGTATAGTCATTTTGGAATGGGTTTTAAAAATGTATAAATGAAAGCAACTCATAAATACTTATGTGCAAAATTTAAGTTTTAATATATGTGATATATCGTATTGTGGCAAAAGCCTCAAAGTTGACTTGCAAAGTCATTGAATGATATTACAGGATACAAAAAAAGTTCACTACCAATGTTGATAGGGTATTTTACCTTTCCAGTCTATTATGTGTGATTACTTGATACAGGAATAGGTTATACTTCATTGCATAAGATGTGATGTTACAACTTAGCTTAAAAATCTCGGACTTAGTTTGCCCTTTTTGCCAAACTTCATAACCTTTTTTGAGGGTGATACCTTCAAAAATACTTGATCTTCGACCTGTAACTCTATATCTTTTCTTCTTAAATCCGCATATGATTTATGTCAGTATATGGCTTCTTTCAATCTATCCTTGATCACCCGTACCTTCTCTTCAGTTTTTCTAACCAAATTTGTCCCCATTAGCTTCTTCTCACTCAATTTTGTCCAACATAAATGAGTCCCACATTTCCTCCCATATAGTGCTTCATATGATGCCATTTTGATGCTGGACTGATAGTTGTTGTTGTAAGCAAACTCGACCAATGCCAAATACCTTTCCCAACTACTTTTAAACTCAATGACAGAACTTCTCAACATATCCTCAAGTATCTGTATCACACGCTCAGACTGCCCATTAGTTTGGGGATGAAAAGTTGTACTAAAATGAAGTTTTGTCCCCAATGCTTTCTGCAACTTCTTCAAGAACTGGGAAGTAAATCTGGGATCCCTATTTGAAATAATAAAGGATGGTACTCTATGGAGTCTCACTATCTCATTAATGTATATTTCTGCCAACTTGGTCAGTGGATAATCCATTCATAATGGTATAAAATGGGTTGATTTAATGAGTATATTAATGACTACCTAGATAAAATCATGCTTCTTTCCAGTCAAAAGCAGCCCCATCACAAAATCTATGGTCACTCGATCCTATTTACTATGGTATCGTGATAGACTGAAGTAAATCCAATGGAACTTGATGTTAAGCTTTCACCTACTGGCATTTGCTCACGAATTTTGTCATATCATGTTTTATTCCTAGGCACCAATAGTGTACTTTCAAGTCTTGATACATCTTGTTACCATCAAGATCCATCGCATAGCTGCTATGATGAGCTTCTGTGAGAATGTTCTTTCTCAATTCATCTTGATCGGGTACACATAACCTCTGGTTGAAATAAAGGTTGTCATCTTCACCTAAAGAATAATCACCTTCATTTCCCTCTTTTACTCTATTTAGTATGGCAATCAAGCGCTCATCTAGCTTTTATGCCGCTTTTACTTGCTGAAGAAAGTCTGGTTTTACTTGCATTTCCATTATTATCGCTCCATCTTGTGTCATATCCAATCTGACATTCATCACCCGAAGAGCTGCCATAAATTTTCTACTAAGTGCATCAGCTACTACATTCACCTTTTCTGGATGATAGTCGATTAAGCAGTCATAGTAAGCAAATGCCTCTGTCTCAAATAATGCCTCTGTCTCAAATTTAAGTTCCTTCTGTGTGAGCAAATATTTCAAACTTTTGTGATCTGTGTAAATGTAACATTTCTCACCATAAAAATAATGTCTCCAAATCTTCAAGATGAGTACAATTGTTGCAAGCTCAAGATCATGAGTAGGATAATTCTTCTCATGAGTCTTGAGTTATGGGGAAGCATATGCAATAACTTTACTTTCTTGCATCAATACACAACCTAACCCATTCTTGGAGGCATCACTGTAAATCACAAAATCTTTGTCAAATTCTGGTTGAGTTAACACTGGGGCTTCGGTCAACATATTTTTAAGCTTCTCAAAGCTTCCTTGACATTTATCCATCCACTCAAACTTAATATGCTTTTGTAACATTCGAGTGAGTGGTGTTGCTATGGTGGAACATTCTTTTACAAATCTCCTATAATACCCTGAAAAACCTAAGAAACTTCTAACTTTTATAACAGTCCTAGGTATTCTCCACTGTAAGATTGCTTCAATCTTTTTTGGATCCACCTTTATCCCTTCAGTAGAAACTACATAACCCAAGAATGATACTTCATTCAACCTGAAGTCACACTTACTGAACTTTGCATACTGTTTCTCTCTCAATATCTGCAAGACAATTCGTAGGTGCTTGTCATATTCTTCCAGTGTCTTCGAATATACTAGAATATCATTAATAAATACCACCACGAACTGATCTAGATAAGGATAAAAGATCCTATTCATTAGATCCATGAAAGTTGCTGGGGCATTTGTAAGGGCAAATGGTAGCCCAATCGTAGGTCAATCTTTGAAAATACACTTGCTCCCTTCAATTGATCAAATAAGTCTTCAATACATGGAAGGGGATACTTGTTCTTGAATGTCATCTTATTTAGCTGTCTGTAGTCAATACATAATCTAAGAGACCCATCCTTCTTCTTTACAAAGAGTACCAGTGCTCCCCATGGTGAAATACTAGGTCTGATAAAGCCTTTATCAAGCAATTCTCGCAGCTGAATCTTCAATTCCTTGAGTTCTGTAGATGTCATCCTGTAGGGTGCAATCGAAATAGGTGTCGTGCCTAGAGCTACATCAATAGTGAATTCGACTTCCCTGTCAGGTGGCAAGCTTGGTAGTTCATCAGGAAAGACATATGGAAAATCTTTCACTGTAGGCACATCTGAAACCTTAAGATCTTCCTTTTTAGCTTCCATTGCATAACACAAATAAACAATGCACCTCTTTCTTATGAGTCTCTTGGCATTTGTAGCTAAAATTACATCCGATAAGAAATATATTATTTCACCCCATAATAGTAATTTTCCGATCATCGGAGAGTTTAAGTGACACTCTCTTTCTTTTACAATTTACTGTCGCTGGGTGGGCGGATAACCAATCCATCCCTAATATCACATCAAGCTCGCGAAATGGGAGTTCAATTAGGTTAGCTAGAAATTCATAACCTTGCACACTAATGGGACAATTCCTATACAACCTGTTTACCACAACACTATTTCCTAAAGGATTGCTCACTAGGATGTCCTAGTCTAATTGTTAATCTCTTAACCCTTTCCCCCGTGCAACATCAGTATTTATGTAGGAATGTATGGAACCAAGATCAACAAGTGCATAAATAGAATCAGTCATAATTATGAATTTACCTACTATCACATTAGGAGCATCCTCCTCTTTTTTGGGGCATAAGTACGATTTGTAGCTCATCCTGACCTTGGGGTGGTTAAGCAGAAGGTCTAGATGTTGATGGATTAAAGGCTGCTCCCCTACCTTGGCCTCTTGATGGTAAAGACCCAATACCAGGTGCTAGTGATATAGCCGTAGAAGCTTGAGCCACTAGACAATCTCTGAACTAATGATCTTTTGAACCACACTTGAAATAGACACCAGTCAAATACCTGCATTCTTCTAGATGCGATCTACCATAATGACCACAGGTTTGAACTGCACTTCCCTCTCTGCCTCTAGGTGTACTGCCCACATAAATGACTAAGGCATTGCCATGGAATGTATTTCCTTGGCCACGCCCTGGTGCAACTGATGTACGACTTTGTGATGGAGCTGGTCCCCTAAACTTCTTACTCTGAGCACCCGAACCATTAAACTGTCCCAACTTCCTCTTCTACTGAAACTGAGTTTGTTGTTAGCTTCATTGGAATGGATATTTTCCACTTTAATAGCCACTTCTACCATATCATGCAAATTTGGATGTTGTTGTGCACCTACTATCTGTCTGATCTTCTTATGGAGACCCTTCTCAAATCTCTGACATAATTTATTCGATGTCAACTGATAGTCATCAAGATAGGCACTGAGGCACTCAAACTCACGCTCATATTCTGCTACTGTCTTATTTCCCTGCCCGATTCTCTAGAAAACATCTTGCAGCTCTACTTTATACTCCGACCTTATGTATTTTTTTTAAACTGGCCAAGAAGAAATTCTAATTCAACAGTTCACCTGGGGTATGCTTGCGTACTGAATCCCACCAAATGAATGCAAGACCCTGAAGTAATGCTACAGTACCTTCAAATTTTTCTTCAGGCAGGATGTGAGTGATTTCAAATAACCTCTTTATTTTGAATAATCATTCTTCAACTTGTACAGGGATTAATGGATCTTACCTGTAGAAATCTTCAGTTCCCAATTTTTTTAACTGCTCCAAAATCGTCTTCTTTTTAGGTGGACCAGGAGGTTGTACCTGTATCGCTAGTTGTGGCTATTGAGCTTGTTCAGCTTGCATTCTGTGTTGAATGTAATTAGACATAAGATTAAAAAAATCTAGCTGTGGTGGTGGAGGTGGTGCAATTGGTAGAGTGACATTTTGTTGCGAGGCTTCAATTTGCCTAGCATTAACCGATGTTTCACTCTCACCATCCCCAATACCTTGACCTTGTTGGGATGTCATCATTCACTATAAATCAGGAAAAGAGCAAACATGCAATAGACTTATAACACCATTCATCCATCAATTGGCTTGTATATACATATAATTCATTCACTTAATTCATACTTCGATCTTAGAACTGCCTCAACCATGCTCTGATACTAATAAAACTGTGACACCCTTATAACAATCATTCTATATGTACATTATGCAGGTTAATACGATTATAACGACTATAATTTAACTATCCCACATGCACTCCAAACAATCCACAACCCATTTTTTAGCACAACAATACACATAATATAAAATATTATTCATTCACATAGTTTAACATATTGTTCCTTATATACATAATAATGGTTCATCAACAATTTTTATCGTAGCATACATAATTCCACTCTAGTTTACATATCTATACGTGTGTATATATATATATATTAATAATAACCTACTATTATTATTATTTCGTCAGCTCCCAATATTTATACGTCTGCTCTTGCTCTTTCCACTACTATCAGTACATTAATATACCCAGTGGTGATTATTAATCTAAAAATTTCTATTGGCTTATGTTTTCATACATATATACAATAGTATATTTAATACTCTTTTTAAATTTTCTCTTTAACATATTATTATTCTTTTTATTAATGCTTTATTATTTTTTTACCCTTAATTTACTATTTAATATCTTCATTAAATTTAATAATTTTTTTTTCAATTAATCTTATAGTTTTTTTCTATTTAATTCTGAAATTTCATTTTCTTTCAATTTAGTCCATTTTTCATCTTACCACTTTAATTAACTCTTCTTTTCTTTTTTTTTTTCAATATTCTATTTAATTAGCTACAAATTTCACTTTAGTTCATAAATTTTCATTTATTTACAATCATGTCACTACTTTATATTTATTTACACTTTTTCCACTAACTATTTTATTTTTCATTCATTTTCCTTTTAACTACATAATTTAACATTTTTATTCCATTTATTTTTTATTTTTATATTTGTTCACATTTATCAACTTTATCATTATTATTATTATCCCATTTTTATCATTTTTATTACTTATATCCTTTTTATAATATTTTTTCACATATATCATTTTTTTCACCTTTTTGTTACCGTATTTTTACTACTTTTATTCACATTTTTCCATAGTTTCAATCCAATAGAAAATTTTTGGACCAAATACATGGGACATTGACTCCAAAAGTCCACTACACTGAAGAGTAATCTCGAAAGACCACCTGAGCATTGTATTGTACATTGATCACTGAATCACTATCACTGAAATAGACCATCATTGACCTACATAAGCAAGTCGCCATGACCCGCACCACAGTAATGGCGTCCCTATGGCTAGTCAATTATATCCTGAGCTAGATTTAACCATCAGAAAAATAACTAAGGGCACAATTTTATTCATTTAATCCAATTTCCATTAAATTCATAAACTCCATTATTTTTACAATAATAATTACTTAACATTTTATTCTTTCATAACAGTTTTATCACTACCATAAGTTTTCCACATTTTTCATTCTAATATATCAATATATCATCATTAATAATCAATTAAGTCATTAAACTCACTAAATACATTTTATTCATTATTTTTCATTTCATGCATAAAATAATCAATAATTAGAAAAATATTCAATACATATTTTAAAAATTTGCAATAAATTCCTAGCCCAGTCAAAATATGGTCAACCAATTTATTAACTAAATCATATCCCTTTTTTCTTAGTTTTGATTTTTGAGGACTTATTTGATCTTATTTTTACTCCAAATTTTACACCCAGACTAGTCATAACCTATATTTTTCGATGATGAAATAAAATATTTCTCACCCATTAGTGTATTTTTTGCCTCCCGGGTATGCTAATCAATTTCAAAAATTACAGTTTATTACTAACCTGATATTTAGGCCATTACACTAGCTATTGTATATAACGAGTTTAAAGAAAGTAATTAATGACATGATATTACAATAATTTAATGTTAAGTATGCTTGATAAGAGTTATTAATGATGCCATATTGTGGAGTATAATAAATGTGTCAAATGTGCATTTGTGAGTATATTGATTGATAATGGCTTAAGTGGTTGAAAAAAGCAATTAATGATGCATTATTACATATGGGATCATAGATGATTGTCCATATGCATAATGAGTATGAAAAGGGGGAATTGAATGATTATGTGTTCTCTTGAGTTTAAATGATGCTTTAGGATGTTTTAATATATGATGTGATGAGAATATTGATAGAAAAAGGTTGCCATAGGATAATCCTTAGAGCCTTGCATGTGACTTGTAATGAATGCTTATATTAAATGCTGTTAATTACTGGAAAACCCAGATTCACACCTGTGACTATATGTGTTCATGACCATAAATCTCATCCCATGAATAAGATCACACACATGAAGAATGTGCACAAAACAGACATAAGTTTTCACGACTTAGTTCATAATTTAGTTTATGGGTAGGTGTGTCCGTGATTAAACCTTCACGACTATGAACACATAGTTTACATTCGTGAAGCTTGCTAAAATGAGATATGATGTATGCTTAATGGTTATAATGCAATGGCTTTGCAAATGCTTTCTATATGATATGTTCTAAGTATGCTTCTATGAAGATCAAACCATGAATGCGACATGATGAGTTTATATATAAACAAAGTATATGTGTTGTAAGATATAAATGTCTTAATAAAGTATAATATGATAATATGATCAAGAAAAGCCCATGCTCGATACTAGGACTAGACGTAGGATAGGTTGCGTCATTAAGGGAGTTCGATACCCGTAATGATTATGATACCATGATTTTATACTCATTAATATGGCTTAGGCTCTAGGAGTGCCATTGACTTGAGAGGTCTCGATTGGCACACATATGTTTATACTTGTCAATATGGCTTAAACTCTATGAGTGCCATTGACTGAGATGCCTCGACTGGCACACATGATTATAGACAGTGGCAGGATGGCTTAAGCTCGAAGAGTACCCCTATTCACAATCCATTTCCAAATAGTATGTATTGTTGGACAATCAATCAATCAATCATCTCAAAGGGATTTAAGAGCATAATAAAATGAAAAAAATGTTCAAAAATACAAGTATACAAGAATATACAGTTAATATATTATGTTATTAGAAAGGAATTATATGTTATCTTTCATATAATTCAATGATCAATGAGTTAGTTCATCCCATAAGGTAAAGTATCTACATGATAGTATGAATTCATTGCCATACCATGATGTTTTATATGTTGCAATGAATTTTTTAATTATGATTGCATGTGAATTTGTATGCCTATATATACCATTAAACTTTTAGTAACTTAATGTGCAGGTGTTTCTCCCCGCAAGTCGGAGCCTTGTAAATATAATATAAGTTGAACAAAAGAAGTCATCCCAACATTAGAGATAACATATCAAACCTAACACGAGTGGTGATATCATGTCATATTTTGTATTTTTTACATGACATAGGGATTTGGGTTGTTTACCTACATACATGTCTTATATTTTGTGATATATTCTTAGCTTTTATAAGGGCATGTATTTTTGTAAACATCGGGCCTTCTGAGCTTTAAACATGTTATTTCTTATATATATGATGATGATGATGATGATGATGTTTCTATTGGATTAAAAGATTTCTCTATGGAAGATTTTATATAAGAGATGTTGTAATATGGTTTCATATGTAAAGGAAGTGTTTATGAAAATGGGTTTTCCAAAGAAAAGAAAAGATTTATAATTTCACAGGTTTTCCACACACTAGTTTCCACAGCACCCATTCATTTAGTCGAGTTGATCTTGGTTAGGCGAGAGGGTGCTACAAATGAGGTGGTGAAACCTACGAAGAGGATAAGCAAGCTTGAGTTAAAGCTTGGTTTTGAGGCTCCATAGAGTTATGTACATATATGCATTTAAATTCCAAACTAGTGTTATGTTATGTGTGTTAAATGCTTGTTGTTCCATAAATGCTAATTCTTAATTTTAATGAGATTGAAAGTGTAATGAATGCCACAAGAATATGAGTATTTAATGAAAAATGTTGTAAATGTTTAAGATGTTTAGAATGAGTGATTGTGATGCAATGATATGCGTGTTGTAATAAATATGCCAAAGGTGCAATTAATGGGAATATTGAATGATAGTGGTTGAAAAAGGTAAGTTAAGGATATAAATGCTCTATTTTAATGTCATAACTATTGGACCAGATTCACGCCCGTGACTAGGTGTTCATGTTAGAAAGGTGTTCATGTTAGAAAGGTGCCCTAAAGACAATAACTTTTCTCACTTAATGTACTCATTTATAATTAATAAAAGGCATTTCATTATATTTGTGTTCATTCACATATGAATTTGATTTAGATCTTAAACCATTTAATGAAGTCTTTGATATGTAACATAATATGAAAAAAAATCATGGTGAGATCATGATGGTTATCCCTAATCATGGATTAACAAGATGGTATATTGTTAATACGAAAAGACTAACATATGTTATACTCTTTGACTAGGTCAAAACTGATCTCATAAGCTAAAGACATGGGATGTTTAGAGTTAACATGTGGATGCTTGCTCGAGTAGTCAACTACATTGGATGACTTATTATGAGACAATCATATGGATATCTATTCAATGTTAGTGATAGTCTCATCATAGTAATAGTGCAAGTATCCTTAAACTTAAGATGCTCATGGTTATTTTGGATACTGAATCATATACTTGACTTCATTCTTTGTTGACTTTTAGAGGTTGTTCATAGGGTGGTGACTGGGTATAACATGAGGTATTAGAAGGTAGTTGAGCAGTTAATAAAATATTCACTGCTCCTGATAGAATGGGAGTATACTTATGATCTTTTGTAGAAATCATTATTCAGAAATTCTTAGCCGAGGTGGACAAGCCTTGAAAAAGGTCTTCAAGAATAGGTTTAATAGAGTAATGAGTCTCATAGATAAGAACTAATATTATTTGAACTATATATGATGTTGTAACACCCTTCGACATAATTAGGACTTAATCCAATTACACCAAAGAATACTATGATGCACATGATTTAAAATATCATAAATTAAAACTTTAATGCACTATGACCATGATGTCTAAATAAAACCATTTAAAGTGCTAAAATAAAAAAATTTTAATACAATAATAAATGGGCAATTACTAGCCCATCATTTGTACAAAAGAGGATAATTATAAAATTACATGTCTTAAGGAATTATTAAAAAATGTACACTTATAACTACAAAAACCCTCAAAACAACCAAAAATATACAATGATTGTATCACTCACCCCAAGTGTAATTCCTCTAACTCTGATCACTGGGCGTCCTCCTCTGATGCTCCAATCCTAAATCTGGAACCCGCGCATGAAAAATTCATACGTTAAGCAACTCGTGCCTAGTGGTACATAACAACATACACAACCATACATATATAATATGCATGACATACTTACCAACCTACCATGGCGACTTACCTCAAAGTCTACACATGCATCATTCATATTCTATATGACATAACATCATACTCTCATGTATCACATATACATCTTACATGGTATACCAAACATTCCATAGGAAATGCACAAGTATATATATTTCACACATAACCATTTATCTTAACTTTGCCCACATTACTTGTAACTAGACTAAGAATGGATAGGAGTAACGAATCACACTAGAGCCTGTATATAACCTACTGAGGAAGCTCTCATTGCTAACCTCTGAGCTTTCAGATATAACCCACTAAGAAAGCACTCAGTGTTAATCTTTGGGCCTTTAGATATAACCCACTGAAGAAGCACTCACTGCTAACATTTGGGCCTTCAGATATAATGTAGCACCTGCTCACCCGAACCGCACGTGCCCGGATGAGGGAGCGCTAATGTCCTTTCTTTCTCATACTTCATATATATATATATTTACATTTTTATTTTTTTTATTCATGTATATATAGATATAAATAAAAATCAGAGTACAATTTATTTACATAATATAGTAATTTTTAATATCAGAGTAATTCTTAACAAACTTTAAAAGTAAGTTTTACAAACTCAAACACTTCTTTAATATAAAAGTCAAATACAAAAGTTTCAAAACTTGTAATCCACTTTCTCAAGACTCGGCTGCTTTACTTGACTGGGATCACCGCTTGCTTTATCTAGCGTCTTCAGCTACCTTTCTATATCTGCGTGGAAATTAAACTCCACGCTAAGCTCTAAGCTTAGTGGTGCATCTAAAGAAGGCAATATACTATATCATGCAACAAGCATTAACAATTATCATTTTGTGCATTAAAATGTTTGCATGCATGACTATCAACATATTTCTATTTCATAAAAGTATAAATGTCATGCTCATATAGACATTGTTATTTTCATTTATCTTTAATAGCAAATTATTCTGTAAATCTCTTTATCATTACATTTCAATCTCATATCATCATCATTTTCTTATTCTTTCCTTTTCTTATCTTTCCGACATATCCTCATTATCTTGCCCACATCACTCTAAATTTTTGGACTGACTGGATACGGGTTATGGATCAGGAGCGCTCACACAAGCTTATGCCACCCTGTCCACTATCTGGCTCATAAGAGCTTCTCAAATCAATGGCGCTCACACAAGCTTATGCCACATTGATTGAGTATAATTTTATCATAGATGAATAACCGGATCAAGGCCGCTCACACAAACTTATGACACCTTGTCCTCATTTATATGTGCTCATCGGAGCTTTCTCAAGTCAGTAGCGCTCACACAAGCTTTAGCCACACTGACTGAGCATCCCAGACCAATGGCGCTCACACAAGCTTTAGCCACATTGGTTGACGTATAGTACGGTACCGTTCGCCCCCTTAATGACATGTCATCTATCCTGATTCTAGTCCGCAAGTAGAGTAATGTGCTTCTTTATATTTTCACATCAATCATTATTCTTAAATTTCAATACATCCATTTTTCTCATATTTATCAACATCTCAATTTTCTTGTTTTACAAGCATATAGTCATACTCATATATCTTTTCATTCATTTACTAGATTCATCAATATTCTCATGTTTATCATCTGCATCAGATTTCATATAATATCCATGACAATTCATTTTTCTACATCAATACATTTTTCTATATCACAACATATCACATTCTCACATCAATATATATATACATATATCCATATCCATATCATTCTTATTTTGCTTGGATAGATAATAACTTTCATTTACTTACCTGAATTTCTCATTTAATAACCACATTCATAATTTCAAATGCAGAGCATTCACGGCCGTGATTACTACTTTCATGCCCGTAATCCCAAGCCGTGAACGCTACTGGAATGAATCACCCAAAAGCATTCACGGTCGTGATTACTCATTCACGCCCGTGAATAAGTTCACTGCCGTGATTCCAACCCGTGAACACTTCTGGAATGAATAGTACCATTTCCACCCAGAAATTCACAACCGTGACACAATCATTCACAACCGCAAATCCTCAAGTTCACGCCCGTGACTCAATAGTCACACCCGTGACTTTCAGCAGGAAATCTGCATATTCACCTTTCATTCATTATAACATCATTCAAAACATACCAAATTCTATTTCATGCATTTCTAAGGCTCTTTACTCAACATATTACTTTTCAATACATTTACATGCCTTGATCACATAAGATTCTCTAATATGCATCCTTAATTCAATGTTACAATTATCTCATTCATACATGTCTAATCTTATGGTTTCATGCCATAATTATCATCATTCTTGAAATTGCATTTATCTCAAATCATATTCAGCATGCATTATTTCAAACAAAAATAGGCTATTGCCTTAAATTATGCACAAACCTTAATCTTTCTCCTTCACTCTTTTAGGTAGCTTTCTCTTTTCCTTTGCTCCTTAGAGCTTGTTCCTTGTCATTTGGAACTCCTACAACATCATAGATCATTTTCATCATCATCTAATTTCATTAAGACCCTAAACTCTCTTTTTCTCTCTCATTCCATATAAGTCTTAGATGAGCTCAAAATTCGAACTTCCTTTAGAAAAGATGAAGAAGAAGAAGAAATACTTCTTACCTTACACTTTTCTTCACTTGATCACCACTTTGGAGATTTTCTCTCTCTACCAAACTTGATTTTTCTTCCTCTTTCTTGTTCTTTCCAGCTTCCTTATGAGTTATGGAACATGAAAATCACCTTGTCTTGCTCTTTCCCTTCTCTTCCCTTCCTTTCTCTCTCTAGAATCAATGTGAGCTATGGAGGAGAATTGTGGCTGGCGTGACTGGTAAAGAAAAGAGAGAAGGAGCAGAAAATGAAGAGAAGAAGAAGAAGAAAATAAAGCCTTAAATAGGGTACCCAAAAATCTTCATGTGGGACCCACCATTTGACCATTTTCTCCCAATTTTACACTTAATTAATATTAATCATCTTCCTTTAATATCATGGCCGGCCAACCCAATTTTAAATGTCCAAATTTCTTAAGTTAATTAGCCATTAATCTCATAAATCTTCCAATTTTCGGTAAATTGCAAATTGACCCCAAAACTTATCAAATTTTGCAATTTTGTCCTTTACCGTAAATCAATTTTTTTAAACTCTATAATCACTTATTTAGACATTTATTATTTAGTTTAACCATTTCTTAATCAATTATTGTAAAAATCCGAATTTAGACTCCGATCGGTCACACGCGTCAATGTTGCAATACGTGCGACTCGGAAATCTAAATTAGCGGATATTACATATAACCCGCTATGGAAGCACTCACTGCTAACCTCTGGGCCTTCAGAATGACCACACTAGGTCACATGGTACTGGTTTGGTCTCTCCCCTTAATGACATTCCATCTATCCTAACTCTAGTCCTAGTCAAAGTATTGGGCTCAAAGTTATCTCGTTACCACATAGGTTCCACATTTTATAATATCAACCATGATTCACATTTATCATGCCACAACAAGTTCATACCATCATAGGTATTTCCACATTTTGCTATACATATACAACTGAAGTCTACCACCTCCCATGAATCAATCTCGATTCACATGTAACATACAAGTTTTTCAACTTAAACAAATCATGCTCATGAACTACTTTTCACAGCATGAATAAGTCCATCATGGATAGTTTACCTGTGAATCAAACCATGATTCTGCAATAGGCTTCACGACCATGATTATCTCATCATGAGCGTGAACCTAAATCATGAATTACACCATGACCCAGTCCGTGATAGTGCCTATTTCAACAACACCATAACCACGGTATTCACGGGTGTGAACCACCAGTTCATGGCTGTGAATCTGAAAATTTTTCATAGAAAATGTTGAACCTTGAGGGATATTTCCATCATTTTGATGCTAACAAATAAAAAGGCAATATTGTATTTAACATACTTGTTTTCTAATTCTATTAAATAGGGTATGGAATATGATAGCAAGAATAGAGAATGGAAGATTAATCTTTAAAAGATAAAATTGAAGAAGTAGTTTGTTCATGCCCGTGACTCTATGTGTCACGCCCGTGATGAATCCTAGTGCCAACAAACTAACATTTAAAGTTCAAGACCATGAAGAAAGATAGCAACCGTGAATGAAATTTTAGTCATGCCCTTGAATAAGTGTCACGCCCGTGAAAAGACATGACAAATTCTTCCAGAGAGCTTCACGACCAAAGTCACCACTTGGACCACGACTTGGAAGGTTGTCACGCCCGTGAAGATAAAATGTCATGCCCGTGAAGATAAAATGTCACGCCCGTGAACAAATGTTTCAAAACCTTCCTGAATGCTTCACGACCAAGGTCACCACTCAAGTCACGACTTGGAAGAACAGTCATGCCCATGACACACAGAGTCACGACCGTGAAAGATGAAAGAGAAAAATGTCAGGTGCGATTATTAGGGTTGGTGCAATGGCTAGTTTCATATTAAATGCATTCTAATGGCTATAATTTGCTATGGAAGTATAAATGAAAGTAATTTATGCATCCAGAACAAGAGAGTGAACAAGGAAAACAAAGAACAAGAGAATTGCTAATATTTTGAATCAAAACCTTGTTGTAAGCCATTTTGTGCATTTGATATTTATTCTCTGTAAAAATATTTTTGCTCATCATTTATTGAGTAATAAAGATTTGTAAGTGTTTCTCTCTGTAATCATTTACTCAAGTGAGTTTTGGGTATTTCTGGGTTAAGAGTAGAACACTTGTAAGGGTTAGTTGTGTGAGCCTCTAAAACACAAAGAAATGTTGTTTGTGTGAGCCTGTAAAACACAAGGTAAAGGTTGTTTATGTGAGCCTGTAAAACATAAGGTAAAGGTTATTTGTGTGAGCCATAAAAAACATAAGGGATTTCTAGGTTAGGTGTGAGCCATTGTTAGAAACACCATAGTTGGGAGTGAGATTGTAAAACTCTATTGTAACACTTAGTGTGTTAGGAAAACTCCCAATTGAGATTGGGGAGAGGAGTAGGGTTTGTTAATACTCGAACTTCTATAAAAATTTATGTGTCATATTCTTCTATCCCTACTAAACTTAAATTTTATTCTACACTTAAAAGTTAAATTTTTTAAACTCCAATTCAACCCCCTTTCTTGGCTCAATATCTAAGCAACAATTGGTATCAGAGCTAACTCTAGCATCGAAGCCTAAACAACACTAGTAAAGATCAAGATATGGCCAATGAAGGATTCCAAAGTCTCAAGCGATGGAACAAATTATGCCCATTGGAAGTTTCGGATGGAGACATATCTTGATAGTGAAGGAATTGAAGTCTAGGATAGTGTTAGAAAAGAATGGACACCACCAACCAGAAGAGGAGCTGATGGTGAAGAAGAAATCTTATCAAGAGATGATTGGACAGAGCCTCAAAGAAGAGCAAACTTCAAAAACAAGAAGGCAATAACAATTCTCTTAAGCTCATTATCAATTGAAGAATGTCGCAGAATACAACACTGCCCAACAGCTTACAGCATGTGGAAAATATTGGAAAACTATCATGAAGGAACTAAGCAAGTTAAATCCAAGAAATTCAACTTCTTACTTCAGAATATGAGCTCTTCAAGATGAAATCCAATGAGTCAATCACTGACATGACCAACCGTCTTCTAGCTATCATAAATGGAATGAGGAAACTTGGAAAGCATCTGAGCTTGGAAGATGTAAATAACAAAATCCTAAGAAGTCTTCCTCTTAAAGATTACTGTTCAAGAGTTACCGGTATAGAAGAAGCAAATGAAGACATGAGCATCATGAATACTGATGTGCTTATTGGCAAACTTCTCACACATGAAATGGCAGTGAAAAGAGATAGAGAGCTTAAAGCAGAGCCAGAAAAAAGAAAGCCTCTAGCACTAAAAGCCTCTACTTCAAAATATCAAGAAAAAGATGAAGATGATGAAGAAATGAGTGATGATGAGAATGAGGACATTATCATGCTCTCAAGAAGGCTGAAAGAATCATTGAGAAAAAAATGAGCAATTCCAGAAAATTTAGGCAAAGAAACCTCAAACAGACTTTTAATGATGCACAAAGAAGTAAGGAAGAGGTAAAATGCTATGAATGTGGAAAGAAATGGCATATTAAACCAGAATGTCCAAGGCTCAAGAAGCATAAGAGCAAATACCAAAGAGACAATGGGGAGAAAGGTCACAAAGCCACATAGGATGACGAAAGCTCTTCAAGCGAAAAACATGATAATGAAAGCGAAGAGGTCAACCTATGCTTCATGGCTATTGAGGATCACGTATCGGATAAGGTAAGATCACTACACTCATACTCTTTCAATAATGATAGTAGTGATAATGATAGTAGTAGTGATGATGATGATGATGATGAGCAAAGCCTAATAGAAGAATTGAATCTAGAATTAGAAAAATATAGGAGTAAATTTAGCACTTATAAGAATAACATTTCTAATTTGAAAATAAAAATGGATGCTTTAGAAAAGGAGAATTTTAAGCTTAAATCATCTAATGGAACTCTTCAAAAGTCATTAGATGAATACTCTTCAAGACCCTCAACTACTTCCTTGCTTAAAGAAAATAATACTTTAAAAAATAAAGTTGAGGAACTTAGAAATTCCATTTCAAAATTTCACAATGGAAAAGAGAGTTTAGATACTCTCATTGTGTCTCAAAGACCACCTTTAATTAGACACGGTTTAGGATTTAAAGACACATCGTCATCTTCTCATAAAACTATTTTTGTTAAGTCAAGTGACCCTCACATCTCCACACTTGCTGGAACAGCACTAAAGAATAAGTATACTAAACCCTCTATACATAAAAGGAATAATCAAGGATTGGTAAGCCTAAAAATGAAACCTCAAAAGGCTAATCATGCCTTTATGTATAAGAAGCATGTATCTAGAAAAGCACCAATTAATCATGATTGTGCATGCCATTGTTCTCAAAATCAGTCTAATAGAAATATGACATTCAAATACATTGTAAGACCAAAAAGCAATTTTAGACCTAAACAGTGTAATTATTGTATGAAAATTGGTCACATTGGGAACCTTCATGTGCTAACCCCCAAGGACTCAAGCTCATTTGGGTACCTAAAAATCATACTTGAATTGTGATTCTATAGGTATGCCTCAAGTCCACAATAAACAAAAATACTTGGCTAATAGATAATGGATGCTCAAGGCATATGACAGGAGACAAAGAACTCTTCAATGAAATTAAAAGTATTGATGGAGGTAAAGTTACCTTTGGAAACAATGCTAAGGGTAAGGTAATTGGCATTGGTTCTATTGGTATTAATGGTACTACTTTTATTAAAGATGTCTTACTTGTTGATGGCTTGAAACATAACTTGTTAAGTGTTAGTCAACTATGTGATAAAGGAAACAAAGTAACATTTACTTCCAACGAATGTATTGTAACCTCTATTAATGGTCAAGAGATATTTAAAGGAAATAGAGATGTCAACACTTACATAATAGACTGATACGAAATAACTAACCATTCATCTAAGTGTCTTGTGTCTACTAATAATGAATCATGGCTGTGGCATAGAAGGCTTGGATTTAATTCAAAGCCTCAGTACAGGAAAACTAGTAAAGGGACTGCCAAAAGTCAAATTTGAAAAAGGCAAGATATGTGAACCTTGCCAAAGAGGGAAGCAACACAAGTCATCCTTCAAAGCCAAAAACATAGTAAGTACTTCAAAACCTCTACAACTCCTGCATTTAGATTTATTTGGACCTACTAGAATTGTAAGCTTATGAGGAAAATATTATGCCTTTGTCATCGTAGATGATTACTCTAGATTTACTTGGGGTAATTTTCTTAGCTTAAAAGAGTGATGCTTTTGAAAATTTCAAAAACTTTGCTAAAAGAGTTCAAAATGAAAAATGATATTGTATTTCAAAAATAAGAAGTGACCATGGCAAAGAATTTGAAAATGAAAACTTTGAAAGTTTTTGTCTTGAACATGGCATTTCGCAGACTTTTTCATCTCCTAGGACACCTCAACAAAATGGGGTAGTTGAAAGAAAAAATCGAACCTTAATTGAAATGGCTAGAACAATGCTTAATGAGTATGGTTTACCAACTTACTTTTGGGCAGAAGCCACAAATACTGCTTGTTATATTTCAAATCTAGTTTTCAAAAGACCTCTTTTAAACAAAACCTCATTTCAGCTATGGAATGGAAGAAAGCCCTTGATATCATACTTTAGAGTATTTGGATGCAAGTGCTTCATATTGAATACCAAGGATAACCTTAGAAAATTTTCCTCTAAATCTGATGAAGGTATCTTTTTAGGATATTCTACAACCAGCAAAGCATATAGAGTATTTAATAAAAGGTCATTAACTATTGAAGAATCTATGCATGTTGTTTTTAATGAATCTAGTAGACTTGATCTTATGAAAGGTAGTGTTTTTGATGATGTTATAGGAACCATGGAAAGACTTGATCATGAAAATGGAAAAAAAGAAAATGATCAAGAAGATTCACATCAAGATGAGTCTCTACCTCAAGCTCAAGAAGAAAACAGGCAAGAGCTCCGAAAGGAATGGAGATTGACAAAAGATCACCCCAAAGAGTAAATCATTGGTGATCCTTCAAGGGGAGTAAGTACTAGATCTCATTTCAAACATTTAGCCTCTAACCTTGGTTTTATTTCTCAAATTAAGCCTAAAAACATTGATGAGGCTCTTAATAATGAAAGTTGGGTGATTACAATGCAAGAGGAACTCAACCAATTTGAGAGAAGTAAGGTATGGACCTTAGTACTTAGACCCAAGGATCATCAAATTATAGGTAGCAAATGGGTATTTAGAAATAAATTAGATGAACAAGGTTCAATAACTAGGAATAAGGCTAGATTAGTTGCAAAAGGGTATAATCAGGAGGAAGAAATAGATTATGATGAGACCTATGCTCTTGTAGCTAGATTAGAAGTCATAAGAATACTTTTAGCATATACATGCCACATGAATTTCAAACTCTTTTCAAATGGATGTGAAAAGTGCCTTTTTAAATGGTTATATAAAAGAAGAAGTTTATGTAGAACAACTACTAGATTTTGAAAGCTATGATTTGCCTAATCATATTTTTAAACTTTCAAAACCCTTATATGGTTTGAAACAAGCCCCAAGAGCTTGGTATGAAAGACTAAGTTCTTTTCTCTTAGAAAATAACTTTACAAAAGGGAATGTTGACACTACATTATTCATTAAAAAGCATAAGCATGATATTCTAATTGTTCAAATTTATGTTGATGATATCATATTTGGGTCTAGTAATGAATTGCTTTGTCAAGAATTTTCTAAGTGTATAACTAGGGAATTCGAAATGAGCATGATGGGTGAGCTTAAATATTTCCTTGGTCTACAAATAAAATAAGGCAATGAGGGCATATTCATCAACCAATCCAAATATGCCAAAGACTTACTTAAGAAATTTGGAATGGAAGGATGCAAGAATGCCAAGACTCCAATGAGCACATCAACAAAATTGGACAAGGATGAAAAGGGTAAGAGCATTAATGAAAAGCTCTATAGAGATATGATCGGATCACTTTTATATCTTACTGCTTCTAGACCTGACATAATGTATAGTGTATGCTTATGTGCACGTTTTCAATCATGCCCAAAAGAATATCATTTAAATGCAGTAAAAAGAATTCTAAGATATTTACATGGCTCATTGCATCTAGGTTTGTGGTATCCTAGAAATTTATCATTTTTCATTGTAGGATATTCAGATGCTGATTATGCTGGTAGTATTTTAGATAGAAAAAGTACTTCAGGTACTTGTCACTTTATTGGAGAGTGCTTAGTTTCTTGGTTTAGCAAGAAACAAGTTTCAGTTGCTCTTTCTACTGCTGAAGCAGAGTATGTAGCAGCAGGATGTTGTTGTACACAAATCCTTTGGATGAAACAACAACTTAAGGATTATGGTCATAGTATGAACCATATACCTATTAGATGTGACAATTCAAGTGCAATAAATCTCTCTAAGAATCCCATTCAACATTCTAGAAGTAAGCTTATTGACATTAGACACCATTTTATTAGAGATCATATTCAATATGGAGATGTTGTATTGGAATTTATAAACACAGACAATCAATTGGCAGATATCTTCACTAAGTCTCTAAATGAGGAAAGATTTAATTTTATAAGAAGGGAGCTTAGTATGATTGATGGATTAACTTTGTGATTGCCAAATTGTCAGACCTTAAGTGATAATCTTGTTTTTGTCTCATCTTACTAGATATAAGGCAGTTAATTTGATGGAAATTTATGTTATAAGGGATAGAATCTTCATAGAAATGCTTTAGTCTTGTTTTTAGACTTAATTTTATTTAATGAGAATTTTAGGCAATTCACGCCCGTGACATCTGTTAACGACCGTGAACTAAGTCGCCAAAAGAACCAGTAGCTTTCACGACTTGATTCACGATATGGTTCACGACTTCAAGTAGTGAAGACTATGTTTCACGACTTCATTCACCCCCGTGAAACCCTTTGTTCATGCACGTGATGCATTTTCACGACCATGAACATTTTTACCAAAAACTTACAAAAGCGTTCACGCTTTGTGTCACGCTTTGTTTGATGGTCATAAGTAGTGAAATTCAACACTTCACCCCCGTGACTCATTTTTCACCACCGTGATAGTTCATCATTCACGCCCGTGACCTTTAAATGTCACGACCGTGATCAATTTCATGCCTTTCTTCATGGGTAGAGCACCCCTTCAGCAAACCGTGAACACGACACTTCACGCCCGTGACTACGTTCTTCACACCAGTGAAGATGTCGGATATATAACGTTTCTACTGGTTATTTTTCACATTTCAACTCTACAACTTCTCTCAATTGTTCTCATTTACATACATTGAATGTCATATTAAAGATTCCGGCCCCCTAGCCACAAATTTTATCTATAAATACCTTCAAAATCCTCCTCCATCATCACAAATCATCTTTCCTTAGGGTTTCCTCACAAATTTTGTCAAACCTTTTTCCACTCTTCAAAAGTTTATTTCTTCAATCAAGATGGAAACCAGATCATCAAAGGGTACTAGGAAGAAATCTCATGCTCCCAGAAGGTACACAGATTACCTTTTGAAAATCATTCAAGAGCATTGTCATCCTAGGTACTCTGTACTTTAGAAAAGGCCTCTCACTTCCTCAAGATCATTTGAGTGGCAGACAGTACGTACTCTCGGCCTCGAGATGACCATGACAGAGTAACTCCAAACCTGTCATTTGAAGGAATTTGTTGATATTCATCAACCAATTTTGAGGGAGCCAACCTTGGAGTTTTTGAGCACCTTGCAAGTATCTCCCACTGGCACAGTGAAGTTCCAATTGTGCAAGCATCCAAACACCCTCTCTCCCACAAAATTTGGGGAGTAGGGGTGCTGAAGCTTCGTGAGCGGCCCTACTACAGGACCCATATTTGGACAGTCCGAAAATAGAATTTGGGCTACTTATATTAAAATCTTATATATAAATTAATTAAAAGGCATAAAGGTACATATTTAAGAGATAAATGTGTGAGGTAACATTACTTGTTTTTATGAGTTTTGGCATGACATGAAATGTAAGTATGTAATAAGGTAAGTTAAAATTGATAATCGAGTTATATATTATACATAATTGATAATCGAATTATATAGATTATCATTGAATTTGGTGATATTGCACAGTCATATATTGATTTTTGTATAATATATGTTAGATTATTGTGAATCGTATTATGAAATATTTGTCATACATCCTCGTAACTGTATGTTAAAACTTTAATGTTTATATGGAACAAGATTTGAGTTAACTAAATTAAAATATATTTAGAAAAATCAATTAAATTAAAATGATATATAGAAACTAATTAAATTAAAATAATAGGTGAAAATTTATTTAAATTAAAATTGTATGTAGAAATTTAAATATAATGATATAAAAAACAAAGTAAGAAAGGTGATAAAATATGGTAATAAGGGAGGAGTTAATATGTTTAATATTTTGTATATTACGTATGGTTGAATACATATAATTCATGTATTGATACAAATATAACGATAATATAATGGAATATGAGTTTTTTTTATAATATTTTCTAAATTTTGTACATTAATTTATTTAAATTATATCATTATATTTATGTCATATATTTGTGTGACTGCATATGAAAATTTAAATGCTTATATATACCACTAAACTATAAATGACTTAGCGTAGGTTTTTCCCACACAGGAACTAAAGCTTGCAAATAGTAGACTATAAAGTTCATGGAGGAAGTACAATCCTAGGTCTAGCCACAGTTTGGAATCGATCGGTTCCGCGATCCTAGAAAAAAGAGATCGGACAGGAACCAGGAGGGGCTGCTTCGGAACCAGTTAGTTCTGGTTCATGGAGGAAGTACAATCCTACTGTCACAAAAGTCAAATGTAATTGTTAAATAAATGTCAAGTTCAGGTGAAATAGAGGATGATTTTCATTTTTTTATATTTTTGCATTATCAAACGATCACCCTCTCTAATTTTTATCTATTCACCCAAATCTTGACTAACAATGCTACTAGTAGTAGTGATAGTAGTAGAAATATTATAAATCGAACTAAATTCCATAAATAAATCGCAAGTTAATTTTTTTTACATCATTAATTATAGTTTCAACACTAATATCTTCACCTAAACCTAATAATGAATAATAAATACTCAAATAATCCATACATTTTACATCTAGGATAAAAAATATAACATACAAGATTAATCAAAGGAATAAATTTAAAATAATTCAACAATTTATTTTTTATGATACAAATAAAATCATGCAAAATAGGATCATGAATATAATCTTGAAATGTATCAACAATATTAATACATTCGCACAATAATAAATGACATGTTGGACAATAAATATCGCTTAAAATACATGTTGCATCATTAAAACTTTTAAAATATCTAAAAGTTGTTGACAAACATCCCAATATTGTGGATATAAAATTAATTTATGACATTAATAAATGTGCACAATAATTCTGTATATCCATATGACTAATTGAGTAATTCATATGTAGAATTCCAATGAGTAGGAATATCTCTTGAAAATCTTTTAGATTTTTTTTTATCATTTTCACTATAAAATCGAGTCAATAATTTCATTATTTTAGAATGTGACAAAAAAAAATTGCTACTTTAATTGGAGTAATTATACCATTCAAAGATTTTAAATCATCTTGAATATATAAATTAACACATGATATGTACATCTAATATGAATAAATCTACCTCTAATGTTAGGTTAACATAATACTTGAAGGTCTTAAAGTGAGCCAGTATTTGTCGCCGCATTATAAAAAGCAATTGAAAAAATTTTATGAACTAAGCCATATTTTTTCAAAATATTTTTTTATCATTTTAAAAATATTATCGGCGGTATGCCGATCATCAAAAACTCTAAATGTAAGTAAATTTTTTTGTAATTGTCATTGACCATCAACATAATGACATGTAATATCCATGTAAGAATACATTTGTTAATAATCATTCCAAATATTACTACAAATACAAACACGTCTGTTTAAAGAATAAAATATTTTGAGCAATTCTTTTTTATTTTCTTAATAGAAATTATATAAACCACGTTTAAGAGTATTTCTAGGTACATATTTAGCAGATGAATTTAATGCATTTTGACAATAATTAACGAAAGCTACTTTTTCACCAAAACTAAAAGATAAATGTTTCATACTTATTGTTTTTGCCAATTCTTTTTTATTTTTTATTATTATATTGAAATAATTGAGAAGTAGAAGAAAATGTTGTGTATCTGAAAATTTGACTTTGTCTTTTTTCTATTACAAATTGAGCAACATGTGATACGTCTCAGGTCTGGGGGTGTGGAACGAGTTTGGCAGGTGGCACACAAAGTTGAAAGAGACTGGTGGCCCTTGTTTGATCCTGGATAAAGGAATAAAGTTGTGCCTCTGCTATCAGCTTAAGCTTTTGGCAGAACGGTAAGCGATCTTTCCGGTTAAGCGTGCTTGAGTAGAGGGAGTACCATGATGGGTGACCTCTTGGGAAGTGCTTGGCTCAAGGCGGTTAAGCGGCCGATTAAGCGTTCTTGAGCAAGGTTAGTACCAGGATGGGTGACTTTCTGGGAATACCTTGACCCAGTCGCATCATTTGGTATCAGAGCCTGAAGTCGGGTATGGATCCTACTGCTGTGTTCCAGGTTCGAGGATGAATCTCCTCAAAGAGGGAGCGAATGATACGTCTCGGGTCTAGGGGTGTGGAACGGGTTTGGCCAGGTGGCACACAAAGTCGAAAGAGACTGATGGCCCTTGTTTGATCCTGGATAAAGGAATAGAGTTGCGCCTCTCCTATCAGCTTAAGCTTTTGGTAGAACGGTAAGCGCTCTTTCCAGTTAAGTGTACTTAAGGAGGGGGAGTACCGTGATGGGTGACCTCCCGGGAAGTGCTTGGCTCAAAGCAGTTAAGCAGCCTATTAAGCATTTTTTAGCAAGGTCAGTACTAGGACTGGGAATACCTTGGCTCAGTCGCATCATTAAACTGATGTGGAACCCTAAAGACCGTGCCTTGAAACCTCTCAACATGACAAGGTAAACAAACCTTAAGTTATGGTGATCATAGATTGAGTCCGACCCAAAGCTAACCAATGTAGCAAATAACCAAGATTATAAGGATTATTAAGAATAGCCATGCCACAAGCAATATCACTTGATAAGTAATTAATTCCTAAAGGTAATAAAGAGATGCAAATCTGCCTCACTTTAAAGAAAAACACTCAAATTCGCTCTTATTCATTGATTCATTCATTGATGTCTTGTACAAGAAGCCTAGATGAGTATTTATAGCCCTAAGTCTTTGAATCCTTTGTGGTAAAGGATAACTAAGTCCTATTCTAACTCAACTCTTAAAAGTATAGTCATAATCTAACTCATATTCTAAAAAGTAAAGTCATACTTGAATTAGGATACTAATTGAATCCTTCTAAAATGAGACAAGTGGTGGGTTGGGCTTTATTTCTTTGGCTCACATGTCTATCACTAATTAAAGCCTAAGGTAATTTAAATTAGGTAGCCCACATATATAATTAAGCCCAATTACAAGTTAAACGCCAAATCACATAAGTAGGAACACGGTTGGCACATGATCTTGATTCTTGAGCACATGGTTGGCACATGACTCCTAGCACATGATTTGCACATGACTTGTAATCTTCAAGGTTTATGGACTTTGCCTTATTTAGCCCATTTGAATTTAATCTTTATGAAAGACTCCTTTGATCTTCACTTTAGGCTTCCCTTTACGTAATATTGACCCATAAGCTTGATTGTGAATTTTAGGCCCATTATTACTCTCAAAGATCCATTTCTGCATCATATGGTTTGGAACACGCCCCATAAGCATTTTGATCATATTAATGGGCTTTTTAACTCCTTTTAAGCTTATTTCAATGATATAAGATTGCTCCACTCCATTGACAAAAGATTGTCTTTCTTGCCTTCCATGCATGGTTCCCGTACATACATCATTCCCCATTTCCTCAAGAAGATTCGTCCTCGAATCTTTACCTACCTCCAAAGAAAAATGCACAACATGAAGCAAAGGATAATTGAAAGTGTTACTAAAAAATTCACTTTTCACCTCTTTCTCTTTTTCACACACATTCACTGTTTTCTCTCTTAGCTCATTACTACTAGTTTTATCCCTCAAAACCATATCTCTCTCAATTCTCTCTTCAACTTCTCCATAAACTGCCCTTTCTTTCATCTCAATCTCACTCACCCTTACTCCCTTAAGCTCATCCAATTCATGTTCATCACTTACCTCCATGGATTCACTATCATTAGTTACAAATTCATCTCGAATGATGTTTTTACTTTCAATTGCAATGCTCTCAAAAACACTAACACCATTAACTTCTTCTAGTGAAATAGAATCAATACTCCCACCTACAATTTCAACTTCACTAGTATGAGCATCATTAATATCCTCATGAATTTGATTCTTACCATCATCCACCATTTTAAACTTAGGAACAAAATCAGATTCATAATGAAAATTTGATTTTTGAATTTC
Organism: Triadica sebifera; assembly: GCA_023653625.1. NCBI lineage: Eukaryota > Viridiplantae > Streptophyta > Magnoliopsida > Malpighiales > Euphorbiaceae > Triadica > Triadica sebifera. Next base: position 13,299,969 of record CM042908.1, on the reverse strand, counting down.
ACACCTTCTTGGATAAGAATTCTTCATTTCATTATATTTCTCTTCATTCCCCCACCTATCAATCCTGACACGCATCTTGTCCATTTCTTTTTGAAAGGCACTTACTGAAGATGCTTTGTCTTTCTTTCTTTCTCTTCTTTGTCTATCATTATCATAATGTTCAAAATATTCTTTTTCTTCATGAGATTGAAACCTCCTAATGCCTTGAGGTCGAGACCCCTCTCTTGATCTTCTTGTGTCAAAGATACTTTGTTGCCTCAAATCTTCAATTTTCTGATTTTTTCTCTCCATCTTGTCTATAATTTTTCCAATCTTTACCTCCAATATTTGAATGTAAGATTGAACAACATCCGTTGGCACATAACCACCATATTCCTCATGTCCACTACTTCCTCTTGTGCTTTTCTTTGACATGGTTAGTAATTCAAGAAAGTAACTATGAAGTAAAATGACCTCACAATCATTTCCTCTCGTGTTTCACTCAAATCATAATATGACTACTCTCGTGTTTCACACAAATAATGCCTTTTACCCTATTTTAGGCCCACCTCTCTTGCCTTTTACCACTCAAAGTTTGAATCTCAATATTACAATTAAGAACCAGAAACAAAATCAAACAATATGCAAGTGATCTATGCTAAGAATTAACAATGAACCCTAACAAGAATGAATAGAACAAAGTCTAAAAGCAAACTAATGTGAAAGAAATTTATATTTAAAACTATACACGAATTTAAATAGGTGTATGCTACTGATTTTTGTTCAAATTACATCTAAGAATGCAAATTAGACTTAACTAATGTAATTAGATGCAAAAAGGACAGAATTAAAAGAATGAAAACTTAAGAGCACAAAGAATTAGACAATATTGAAAAAAATTTAGGATCGGTTTCCTCCTAGTAAGTAGCCGATTGTCCCTTAATTAAACCCGTGTTCAACCTTAATTTATCACCAACTAGCAAGAACTCAAGGTATATTTAATAGATAAGCTCAATTCCTCAAGATCAAATCAATGCTCAATATGATCACTAAAGTATCTGAATTCAAAAGTTGTACTTTTCAACCTCAAAACCAATTATTTAAGTTGGATGGTGGTAGTTTATGATGATAACAAATAATTTCAGCAATCAATAATCACAAGATTTCAAATTAAAGCTCAAAATACCACACTTTTCACAATTTTGGTGCTAAATTCGAAATTCTAAATTTTTTTCTTTTTTCTTTTTTATTTTTTTTAATCAAATAACACTAAACTAATGCTTAATAAACCTCAAACATATCAAAGAATTGAAAAGAAACCCAAACTTGCAATTTTACTCTTTATGGAAGAAATTTTTCCTAAGATACCTCTAATGGAAGAATTTAAATATAACTAAGTTAACAACTAGAAAGCAATTTTAAAGGATAGATAATGATTACCTAACCAAAAACTCTGATACCAAATTGATGCGGAACCCCAAAGACCGCAACTTAAAACCCCTCAACAAGACAAGGTAAACAAACCTTAAGCTATGGTGATCATAGATTGAATCCGACTCAAAGCTAACCAATGTAGTAAAGAACCAAAATTATAAGGATTATTAAGAATAACCACGCCACAAGCAATATCACTTGATAAGTAACTAATTCCTAAAGGTAATAAAGAGATGCAAATCTGGCTTACTTTAAAGAAAAACACTCAAATTCATTTTTATTCACTGATTCATTCATTGGTCTCTTGTACAAGAAGCCTAGATGAGTATTTATAGCCCTAAGTCTTTGAATCCTTTATGGTAAAGCATAACTAAATCCTATTCTAACTCAACTCCTAAAAGTACAGTCATAATCTAACTCATATTCTAAAAAGTAGAGTCTTACTTGAATTATGATACTAATTAAATCCTTCTAAAATAAGACAAATGGTGGGTTGGGTTTTATTTCTTTGGCCCATATATCTATCACTAATTAAAGCCTAAGATAATTTAAATTAGGTAGATCACATACATAATTAAGCCCAGTTACAAGTTAAGCCCCAAATCACATAAGTAGGCACACGGTTGGCACATGATCTTGATTCTTGAGCACATAGTTGGCACATGACTCCTAGCACATGATTTGCACATGACTTGTAATCTTCAATGTTTATGGACTTTGCCTTGTTTAGCCCATATGAATTTAATCTTCATGAAAGACTCATTTGATCTTCACTTTAGGCTTCCCTTTATGTAATATTGGCCCATAAGCTTGATTGTGAATTTTAGGCCCATTATTGCTCTCAAAGATCCATTTCTGCCTCATATGGTTTGGAACATGCCCCATAAGCATTTTGATCATATTAATGGGCTTTTAAACTTCTTTTAAACTCATTTCAATGATATAAGATTGCTCCACTCCATTGATAAAATATTGTCTTTCTTGCCTTCCATGCATGGTTCCCGTGCATACATCAGCATGTTTGTTTTACAAGTACCTTCAAAATGTGATATAACCACCTCTAGCTTTAAATTTATATATTTTTACACAATAATTGCACACAACATCAAATGATCTATCATTTTTTTGAATTTTCTTAAAATGAATTTGAAAAATGTTAAATGTTTGAATTTTTGCTTCAGATGATGTCGCCGCAGGACCAAGTTGTTCATCACCCCTATTTCTATGGCTTTCTTCAGTTGGAATTTTGAACTCCCCCTTCTCATCTAAATTTTTAAATCAACAATATTTTCATCAAAAAAATTGCCCATTCCACTATGGCTTGCCATTATTTATGATTAAATTTTGTAAAACAAATTTAGAGAAAATTAAAAAAAATGTAGAGAAATATAAGGAAAAAATAATTGTAGTATTAAGGAAAAATTGAGAATTAGAGAAAATTGAAGAATTGAAAAAAAATTGAGATTATGTACAGGTATAATTAAAAAGAAATTAGAAAGAAATAATAATTAAGAGTGTAATTAGAGAGAGATTAGAAATATATGTAGAGATAATTGAGATTGAATTATAGAGAAATTGAGAATGAGATTGTGTAGGAAATGAAAAATATTGAAATGAATTTGGTATTTATAGAGAAGAAATTTGAAAATTTAAATTACAATAATACTCCTAAAATATAACTGTTATTTTTATATTATAAGAGGTATTTTTATCTTTTTATTCTATTTATATTTTAATTTTAATTAATATTTTTAAAAAAAAATGATGTGTGTGTTTAAAAAAAATTTGGCAACAATCTCATGACTATTGCTTTTTTTTTTTTTACGGTTTAGAACCGTGAACCGCTAGTTCCTAGGGGAAGGGCCCAGACCGGATCCTTCCTCTACTGGGCCACAGTCCGCGCTGGACTTGGAACCGGCCTAGTCCAGAGTGGGTTGGACTAGCCCGATTCTACGGGCCCAACCTGCTTATGGCCCGTTCTATACAAGCCATACCAAAGGAGATGCGTCATACCCAGTTTGAGGGTCAAATACAAGTTATTTTTCCATTTTGTTCACGATCATGCATATGAATTTGATAGACATGTTTTGTATATAGTTAAGAACATGTTTTATATTTGGTATTGTATATATATAATAATGGTTGGATGTGAGGTTTGGTAAGTCCAAAACCATTAATTTTGATAATTATAATCTAGTATAATTGAATTTGTATTTATATTTTGATATAAAAAATGTCAATTAAATTATTAAATGAAAAATTTTAAGTCATGCTAGTTTTATTTAGCTTGTCCATATCACTTCGCTTATGTAATGAGATTATTTCTATTAATAAAGAAGCAATAAGAATGAATGAGTAAGGAAATGAATATGCCATTGGATACCCAATTTAGAACTAAAGTTTTGGATAGTTTGACATTCCAATAATGGGGTATATATTAATACCAGTGATGACATATATATTAATGCCGGTAATGACACTCTTATAAATGCCGGTGATGACACCATTATTAATGCTAATGATAACGCATATATACATGCAAACCAATTAGTATAACAAAAAGTAAGTATGAATTAATGAGATAAGATATGGAAATATGATGTATGAAAAGATTGACACACATCATAAAAGCATAAAGTTGCATTATGCATGATATAGTTTATTGTCTTATTTTTATGCACCACTAAACTTCAAGCTTAGCATGGGAGTTTCCTCTTGTGTAGATCTAGAGAAAAGTGAGATGAGGCTGGTAAACAAGGCTAACAGTGATCCTATCAAGTAAACCAGTCGAACTCAATTTCATATTAATGCCAGGACCATGTCGAGTGCTAGCTAAAGTTTATGCTATAAGGGTCAAAAAGGACTAGGAGGCTACATATGTGATTGTTGTACATTTTCTCTTTATGACTCTATTATATGTGCATTGATTTATCCGGGTTCAACACACTCATATATATGCATAAACATTCCTAGACAACACAATATGATCAATGAGAATCTTGAATATGAAATTGAGGTCACAAACCCTTTAGGGCATAACATGATAATGAATCGGGTATATAAAGGCTGTCTTTTGATTGTACAAGGGAGAGAGTTCTTGACAGACTTGATAGAGTTGCCTTTTTGGGAATTTGATGCCATATTGAGCATGGATTGGCTAACACAACATGGTGCAATTGTAGAATGTAAGAAAAAATTTGTAATACTGAGAATTGTAGAAGAGGGAGATGTGAAAGTGGAAGGTGAGTTGTTCCCACAACTTCCATAGGTTATTTCAATGATGAAACAGAGAAAATGATAAGGAAATGATGCAAAGCCTATTTGGGTCATGGAGTTGGTACTAGAAAGGGAGGTCCATAACTTCAGGACATCCCCATAGTATATGAATTTCCAGATGTATTTTCTAAAGAGATATCAAGATTACCACCATACAGAGAGGTCGAGTTCTCTATAGAGCTCACCCCGGACACAACACCTATATGACAGCGCCATACAAAATGGCACTAATCGAGTTGAAAGAGCTTAAGGCTCAAATGTAAGAATTATTCAAGAAGGGTTATATTAGACCGAGTGTATCTCTATAGGATGCACCAGTGTTATTTGTCAAAAAAAAAGATGGGTTTATGAGGTTATGCATAAACTATAGACAGCTGAATAAGGTGACAGTCAAGAACATATATCTATTACCACAGATTGATGATCTATTTGATCAATTGAAGGGTGTAAGTGTGTTTTTGAAAATTGATTTGAGATCAAAGTATCACTGTTGAGAGTTAATGAGGAAGATATAGCCAAGAAGACATTTAGAATCAGATATGGCTATTACAAATTTATGGTTATGCCTTTTTAGTTAACCAATACTCCAGCAGTCTTTATGGACTTGATGAACAGGGGTTCAGATCCTACTTAGAACAGTGTATTATGGTCTTCATTGACAACATTTTGGTGTATTCTAAGACACATGATGAGCATGATTAGAACTTAAGAATGGTGTTACAGACACTTAAAGGAGCAAAAATTGTATGCCAAGTTCTCAAAGTGTGAATTTTTCCTTGATGAGGTAGCTTATATGGGACACATTGTTTCGTCAAATGGTATATAGGTTGATCCCAGCAAGATAGAGGCTATTATGAGTTGGAAGCCTCCCTGGGTTATTATAGGAGGTTTGTTAAAGGAGAAGCAATCATAGAAAATCCTTTAACCAGACTATGATTGCTTCTCCTTTATTATAGGATTTTCTATGATTGCTACTCCTTTAACCATGCTACTCAGAAAAGATGTGAAATATGAGTGGACTGAGAAATGCCAGTAGAGTTTTGACATTTTGAAAAAGATATTAACAGAGGCTACGATTTTGACACAACTAGTTCCCGATAAGAAGTATGTCATTTATAGTGATGCTTCTCACAATGGATTGGGGTGTGTACTTATGCAAGAAGGTAAGGTAGTGGCATACGCATCCAGACAGCTAAAGGTTCATGAGAAGAATTATCCCACACATGATTTAGAGTTGGCAGCCATTGTCTTTGCATTGAAGATATGACATCATTATCTTTATGGGGAGAAATATTTCATCTACGCAGACCATAAGAGTCTAAAATACCTGCCTACATAAAGAGATCTCAATTTGAGATAGAGACAGTGGTTAGAGCTGATAAAAGATTATAACTGTGTTATTGATTATCACATAGGCAAGACTAATGTGGTGGCTGATGTATTAAGTAGGAAGATGGTGGCCGAGTTGCATAACCAATCGATACTTAATCAGGAGATTATTGATGCATAGAGACAGGATAGTAGGCTTGTGGAGATAGTCGAGTCAGTCTTTAAGGGAGAGAGATCAAATTAGATAGTAGAATCTGATGGTGGATTATACTATCAAGGTCGTTTATGTGTGCCTAGTGTTGTTGAGCTAAGATACAAGATATTATAAGAAGCACATGAGACCAGGTATATTATGCACCATAAAAAGCACGAAGATATATAACGACCTAAAGAGTAAGTACTGGTGGACAAGTATGAAATGAGATATCACAGAGTATACTACCATATGTTTGACTTGTCAGCAGGTTAAGACAGAACACCAGGTACCATCAGGATTACTGCAACCTACCATTGTGTTGTTTCCTAGACAATCACTAAGAAGGGGGGGATGAATTGGTGGACATTAAAATTTTCCTGCAATTGCAAATAATCAAAATGTAAAAGAAGTGGAGGAAGAGAATATAGACACACAATTTATAAAGGTTCTGGTGTTAATGAACCATACTCCTCTCTTCAATCTTAATTGGGTATTTTTACTATCTCACACAACGAGATACACAGAAGTTTTACGAGCTCACTTCCAAACTACCTGTTTCACTCTCGGATCACATCAAACCCAAATTCCCTTGTGTTTTACTAGCTAACACAAAAATTAATTCTTTGTATTTTATGGCCCACACCATAAACCCTTACAAGTATTTTAATCCCAACCCAACTCACTCAAAACACACTCTTAAGTAATTGCTTGAAAGAATAAAACACTCAAACTCAATATCACTTGAGCTTTACAACATCAGAAAAAGAATAAGATGAAGTATTACAAATAATTAATGCATGAACTCTCAATTATAATTTTTGAAGAAATTCTCAATTTATTGAAGCTCTTATTGCTCTAATTTTTAATATTCCATGAGTAAAATGAGCTATTTGTAGTGTTCCTTTAGAATATAGCTGTTAGGGATGCATTAATTGAAAATCTAGTCGTTCAACAACCTTGGAGCGTGCTAAAATAATCATATTTCCAAGTCTTCACGGGTGTGACATGTTACATCATGGGCATGAATTACTTGATCCTCAATTTTCAAATTCTTAATCACAACATTCATGGGTGTGAATAGCATGTTCACGATTGTGAATAGTTTTCTTCAAACTGTGAATGAGACCGTGAATAATTCTGACCATTGGAGCTTTTTATCTTTGACCTTCACGGGCATGGCATTTTAATAATAAGCATGAACAACTTGATCTTTTGTATTTTTGCTACTTCAAGTTCTTTCACGGGTGTGAATATAGGTTCACGAGTGTGAACAACTTCCTTTTGTAAATTTTTGACTTGATTTATTTTGGCTTTGATGATTTAATATAAATTTAACCTGTTAATCACTTAAACAAAAAATGTGGTTAAATTCCTTATTGGTCAATTATTTGTTATCATCAAAATTATGGGAATAACCCTCAAGATTCAATAATCTCTCTTTTTTTTATGGTGACAAATAATTATGCAATATGTGGCTAAGGAGAATAAATTTCTTCCCTCATATGATGCTTAAAAAATAATTATGTAGATATGTAAAGCATGCCATATTTTATCAAGTCAAAATGATTATATTTTCCTAATGTATGTAGAATTCTAAACATGCCATATAATCAATATATAATCTACATATACCAAATATTTACTATCACATAAAAATTTCAAACAAATAAATAAAAATTTAGCCACATATTAGCAAACATTTTTCTCCCCCTTTGTCACTATCAAAAAGAAATTAATTCTAAGGAAGAGAAAAGAGAAACAACCATATGCATAAATAGTTTAAGATAATATCCAAAAAAATGTTAAAAAACAGATAAAGGGATAAAATAAAGCTGAATGATCATGGCTAGTCCTGAGTCTGATGAAGACAAAGACTGGTGATCTCGGACTCAACCAATGAAATACAAGCATCAAAATGCTCCCTGAAGTCTCTTAGCTGCTAGTGGACAAGATCGAATCTCTAATGAAAGTCTTGCTACAGCATATCCATCCTAATAATGAGTTGCTGCATCATATCTGTAGGAGATGAGGAGGAGGTCTTGCCAGCTAAGGAATCAGAAGGCACAACTCTGGCTCTCTTGTATTGTCTTTGTCCCACTAATCCTGCCCTAAAGGCATCATAGTCACCGTCCTCCCAAATCACCCCATCCTAAGGGTCCTTAGACCTATAAAAGGTCTCTCCCTGATAACTGGTCTTAGCGATAGGCCCCATATTTAGAAAGGACTCGATATCAAACTTGTCCTTAGCTAAGCCAGGTAAGGTAGTGAAGGTGTGATCCTCTAAGTCTAGAAGGCTAAGTTGAACAACAAGATGAGTCTACCTATGAAAATATTTCTTGTAGGTCGAGTAGCTATGGATAATAGATGGTTCACAAACCATCGACTCATAGTAATGAGCTGCTGTTTTCTAACATAATCAAATAATAAAAGCTCTGGCTTTTGAACAACCCCATTGCTATCACCTCTAGCAAAGATGTATGTCATAAATCTATGAATATATTTCAAAGCAGAAGAAGTTAAATGTATGCTCTTGGACAACCTAATGTCCTAAATGGAGTCTTTACCAACATGACTCCATGCATTAGCAACTACAAAATCTACAAATCTATTTCATTCATTAAACCCTCACTAGAGAGCTTAAAAATTCACCCAAAATCATTAAATAACAACTCACATGTCTCAGAACAAAGCTAGAAAGATACTTTTCCAAAATTGGCAACATGCAAAGTACTCATAAATTCCAAAGTAATTTCCCTAAATGTAGGATAAAAAATATCTACAAAATCCAACAATCCCAAGTTCATCAGCCATATCCTAACGTCATTTTCAATTCCTACTGTCCTAACAAACTCCCAGTCAAAGGCTCTGCAATTCAGAATGGGATGGGTTTTCAGAAAATTATACCTTTGAAGGGCACTTGCGGGTACCAAGAAGAGCATCAGGTTTGTGACTAGTCAGAAAGCAGTGGATTTTGCTTGTGTGCCTTTGCCTTATGATGAACCTAACGTGCTTGCCATCGAAAAACAACCAAAAATCGAGTTGCCTATGGTGAATAGTAATCCGAGAATGGGTTTTGCAAAATCTCTTCAAAAAGTGATAAAAACACTTAAAAACTTGTGAAAAACTTGATTAAATGACGAGAAGAGGTAAAAATCAGTCAAAAAAGGGAGAAGACGGTGAAAAAGTGAGAGAGAATGGGGACAAACCATTGAAGTTTGTGGCAGCTGGCGGAGAAGGAGAGAGAAAAAGAGGAGGAAGAAGATGGATTTTTTGGTTTTATCGTGTTCTTCACGACCTTAACTAAATCTTCATGGGCGTGAAGAACCAGTTCATGGGTTGCCAAGCCATGAACCTCAAATGTTAAAGTTTTGTCCATCCTTTCTTTGATATTCATGGCTGTGAATATATGTTCACGAGTGTGAATACTTTTTGTCACTGCTACCAAACCATGATACTTAAATGCGCCATTTTATCAACACAATTCATGACTGTGATTATATTTGTCACGGGCATGAATCCCTTTAAAATTTTAGTTTTAATTATTTTAAGTTTACTCTTCTCAAACAGAATATCACAACATTTTATTAAATCATCAAAATATATTTTACTCAAGGTTCAGAATAATGTAATCAATCAAATATGAAAGATTGAATTTTTTATTTCAAGATAGAGTGCTTCAATCAAACATACTTGGCTCTCTTTTTATAAAAAAAAAAATCTTTCTTCATTTAAGGGTTTGGTAAAGATATCAGCTAATTGATTGTTAGTGTCTATAAATTCAAGCACTACATCACCACATTGCAGATAATCCCTAATGAAATGATGTCTAACATCAATATATTTACTTCTAGAATGCTAAATGGGATTCTTTGAAAGATTGATAGTACTAGTGTTATGGGAATATGATCAACTACATGACCATAGTCTTTTAATTGTTTTATCCAAAGAACTTGTGTACAACAATAACCAGTCGTTACATATTCTATTTCAGCAGTGGACAAAGCTACTGAAATTTATTTATTACTAAACCAAGAAACTAAACATTCACCTATAAAGTGACAAGTTCCATATGTGCTTTTTCTATCTACTAGACTACCAGCATAATCAGTATCCAAAAAACCGGTTAAATAAAAAGATTTGTTCCTAGGATACCATAATCCTAAATATATTGAGCCATTAAGATATTTTAAAATTTGTTTTACAACATTTAGATGTGATGCTTTAGGACTAGATTGAAACCTAGCACATAAACATACAGAGCACATAATATCAGGTCTTAAAGCAGTAAAATATAAAATAATCCGATCATACCTCTATAGAGCTTTTCATTTATGGACTTATCCCTTTCGTCCTTATCCAATTTAGTTGATGTACTCATTAGGGTTTTTACATTTTTGCATTCCTTCATTCCAAATTTCCTTAAAAATTCCTTTGTGTATTTGGATTGGTTTAGGAAGATTCCTTCCTTGCTTTGCTTGATTTGAAAACCGAGAAAGAATTTGAGTTCACCTATCATGCTCATTTCAAATTCTTTAGTCATACAGTTAGCAAACTCTTAACAAAACAATTCATCAGTAGCTCCAAAAATAATATAATCAACATAAATTTGAACAATTAAAGTATCATGCTTATGCTTTTTAATGAAAAGAGTCATATCTACATGGCCTTTTGAAAAATTATTTTCTAAAAGAAATGCATTAAGTCTTTCATACTAAACTCTATGTGCTTGTTTAAACCATATAAGGCTTTAGTAAGTTTAAAAACATGATTAGGAAATTCATGATTTTCAAAACCATGTGGTTGTTCAACATATGCTCATCTTCAATAAAACCATTTAAGAATGCACTTTTAACATCCATTTGAAAAAGTCTAAAATTCATATGAGATGCATATGCTAAAAGAATTCTAATAGCCTCTAATCTTGCAACCTGACAATGTTACAAAAGTTCCTCTTTATCATCATATTTTTCTTCTTTCTTTGAACACTCACCAATTTTCTCATGATCAAAATTGAGTTTTTCAATTTCATCTGTAACATTGTCAAGAGAACTACCTTTTCCAAGATTAAGTTTACCCATTTCATCAAAATTAATATGCATAGATTCTTCGACAACTAATGTTCTTTTATTGAAAACCCTATATGTTTTATTAGATGCAAAATATCCTAAAAATATACCTTCATCAGATTTTGAAGCAAAATTTCTAAGATTATCCTTGGAGTTTAATATAAAGCATTTGCATCCAAATACTCTTAAGTATAAAATTTTGAATTTTCTTCCATTCCATAACTCATAAGAAGTTTTATTTAAAATAGGTCTTTTGAAAACTTGGTTTGAAATATAAAAAGTAGTGTTTGTGGCTTCTGCCCAAAAATAAGTTGACAAACTATATTCATTAAGCATTGTCCTAACCATTTCAATTAAGGTTCTATTTTTCCTTTCAACCACCCTATTTTGTTATGGTGTTCTAGGAGTTGAAAAATCATGTGAAATACCATTTTCTAAATATAAATTTTCAAAAAGTTCATTTTAAAATTTCGTACCATGATCACTTCATATTTTTGAAATACAATACCCTTTTTTATTTTAAATTTTCTTTGCAGCAAATTTGAAAGAAATAAAAGCTTCATTTTTATGAGCTAAGAACATTGCTTATGTAAACCTTGAGTAATCATCAACAATTACAAATGCACAGAATTTTCCTTCTAAACTAATAGTTCTATCAGGACCAAATAAATCCATATGCAAAAGTTGTAAAGGTCTAGAAGTACTTACAACATTCTTTGAATTGAAAGATGTCTTGTGTTGTTTTCCTTTTTAACATGGTTCACATGTTCTGTTTTTTATTGGTAAACTATCTACTAGATTTTGTTTTGCTAAGGCTTTGAATTAATTCAATGCTTGCATATCCAAGCCTTCTATGTCATAGCCATGATTCAATGCTAATAGATATAAGACACTTAGAAGAGATGTTAGTAAAATTATGTAAATCAATTATATAAGTATTTCCATATCTATCTCTTTTAAATATCTTTTGGCCATTTATAGTGCTTATGTGATCTATGCACGGGAATCATGCATGAAGGACAATCTTTTATCAATGGAATGGAGCAATCTTATATCATTAAAATGGGACTAAAAAGGGTTCAAAAGCCCATTAATATGATAAAAATTCTTATGGAGTGTGTTCCAAATCATATGAGACAGAAATGGATCTTTGAGAGAAACAATGGGCCTAAAATCCATAATCAAGCTTATGGACTAACACTACATAAAAGAAAGCCTAAAGTGAAGATAAAAGGAGTCTTATATGAAGATTCAAGTCAAATGGGCTAAACAAGGCAAAGTCCATAAATCTTGAAGATTACAAGTCATGTGCAACTCATGTGCAAATCATGTGCAAATCATGTGCTAGGATTCCTATGCCAAACATGTGCAAGATATGTGCAAATCGTGTGCTAGGATTCCTATGCCAAACATGTGCAAGACATGTGCTATCCATGTGGAAGACATCATGTGCCAACCATGTGCTCAAGATCATATGCCACGTATGTGCCTATTTATGAGATTTGGGCTTAACTTATAATTGGGCTTAATTATGTATGTGGGCTGCCTAATTTAAATTACCTTAGGCTTTAATTAGTGATAGACATGTGGGCCAAAGAAATAAAGCCAACCCACCATTTGTCTTATTTTAGAAGGATATAATTAGTGTCCTAATTCAAGTAGGACTCTACCTTTTTAGAAGATGAATTAGAATATTACTGTACTTTTAGGAGTTGGGTTAGAATAGAATTTAGTTTTCCTTTTTCCTTTTTGTTTTTTTGTTTTGTTTTTTTATATAGCAAATAACACTAAATTAATGCTTAATAAACCTCAAACATATCAAAGAATTGAAAAGAAACCCAAACTTGCAATTTTACTCTTTATGGAAGAAATTTTTCCTAAGGCACCTCTAATGGAAGAATTTAAATCTAACTAAGTTAACAACTAGAAAGCAATTTTAAAGGATAGATAATGATTACCTAACCAAAAGCTCTGATACCAAACTGATGCAGAATCCCAAAGACCGTGCTTTGAAACCTCTCAACAAGACAAGATAAACAAACCTTAAGCTATGGTAATCATAAATTGAATCCGACCCAAAGTTAACCAATGTAACAAAGAACCAAGATTATAAGTATTATTAAGAATAGCCACACCACAAGCATTATCACTTGATAAGTAACTAATTCCTAAAGGTAATAAAGAGATACAAATCTGCCTCACTTTAAAGAAAAACAATCAAATTTATTTTTATTCATTCATTGATGTCTTGTACAAGAAGTCTATATGAGTATTTATAGCCCTAAGTCTTTGAATCTTTTATGGTAAAGGATAACTAAATCCTATTCTAACTCAACTCCTAAAAGAACAGTCATATTCTAACTCATATTCCAAAAAGGTAGAGTCCTACTTGAATTAGGACACTAATTAAATCCTTCTAAAATAAGACAAGTGGTGGGTTGGACTTTATTTCTTTAGCCCACATGTCTATCACTAATTAAAGCCTAAGGTAATTTAAATTAAGCAGCCCACATGCATAATTAAGACCAATTACAAGTTAAGCCCAAATCCCATAAGTAGGCACATGCGTGGCACATGATCTTGAGCACATGGTTGGCACATGATATCTTTCACATGGATGGCACATGTCTTGCACATGTTTGGCATAGGACTCCTAGCACATTATTTACACATGAGTTGCACGTGACTTGTAATCTTCAAGGTTTATGGACTTTGCCTTGTTTAGCCCATTCAACTTGAATCTTCATATAAGACTCCTTTTATCTTCACTTTAGGCTTTCTTTTGTGTAGTGTTAGTTCATAAGCTTGATTGTGGATTTTAGGCCCGTTGTTGCTCTCAAAGATCCATTTCTATCTCATATGGTTTGGAACACGCCCCATGAGCATTTTGATCATATTAAGGGGCTTTTGAACCCTTTTTAGTTCCATTTCAATGATATAAGATTGCTCCATTCCATTGATAAAATATTGTCCTTCATGCATGGTTCCCATGCATACATCATTATGAGACATCCATTAGAATTAAAGGTGACCTGATTTCCTTTCTCATATAATTGACTAACACTTAAAAGATTATTCTTTAAACCATCAACAAGCAAAAAATTTTCAATTAAAGAAATACTATTTAAGCCAATAGAACCAATGTCAATAACATTACCCTTAGCATTATTTCCAAAGGTAACCTTACCACCATCATTTTTTTTTAATTTTGGAGAATAGGTTTTTATTACCAGTCATATGTCTAAAGCATCCACTATCCACAAGCCAAAAAGTTTCATTTATTATGGATTTTAGACATACCTGCAATAAAACAAATTAAGTTTTGTTTTTAGGTACCCAAACGTACTTGGGTCATTGGAGGTTAGCTTTGGAAGATTTCCAATGTTCCTTCTTTATTGGATGATATAAATTAATTGAAGAAGATTTTGATGAGTTTGATGATGATAGGGATAAAAATCGGTTTGGAGGTAGAGGGAGCAGAAATGATAGAGGAAGGAATATGAGAGAACATAGAGGTAGGGTAAAAGCGGATAGATTTGGGAACATCGAGAATTAGATAGATCGTAATTTGGGAAGTATTAAAATGAAAATTCCTACTTTTCAAGGTAGGAATGACACTGATGCTTACTTGGAGTGGGAGAGAAAAGTGGAATTTGTGTTTGAATGTCATAACTATTTTTAGGAGAAAAAGATAAAGTTGGCAGTTGTGGAATTCACTGACTATGTGTAACGTTACACCTTATGCATTTCAGTAAAACCTATCCCTGTATCAAATAATCACACATAGCATGCTGGAAAGACAAAATATCCTGTTAACAGTGATAGTAAATTTTTTTTTTTTATATCCTGTAATATCATATAATGACTTTGCAAGTCTCATATCCTATAATATCATTCAATGACTTTTCAAGTCAACACTAAGGTTTTCACCACAATATAATATATCACATCCATTAAAACTTAAACTTTACGTCTAAAGGATTGCGAGTTGCTTCCATTCATACATTTTAAAACTAATCTAGAGTGACTATACATATTCAAACATATAAATCCAAAATACAGATGACATGTTTTCATACTCATGTGGAATGCAAGGAGAGAGAGTGATGAGGCTCGGCCAGTGACCTGTGCTCCATGTCTTCTATACGCTACTCAAAATGAGCTATCACTTTTTTTACCTGAAAAATGATGCAAATTGATGAGTTGTGGCTCAGTGAGAATAATCATAAAATGAGCTCTAAAGTACCAAGAAACTTATAGTAATAAATCAAAAATCCAATACATACTATGTATTCCATTCCATTCAACAATATCATATACGTATCAATAAAGTTGAAACATACAATCATTACTCTTTACGTATGTAAATGCTTTGCTTATTTTATTTTGTTGTGACCAAGTTAAACAGACATTGCCCCGGATTTCCATAAGAACATTTTCCATATGAACATTTGCATTTGCTAGCTAGCTTGATCATTTGTTTTATTTGCACATTTGTTGGGCCTTAGGTCTCTTCTTTTGCTTTACAATATCGATTAACTAGTCATAATGCCTTTTAAGTCCATATGCATATGCACTTGTACTTAAACATTCATCAACCATTGCATCTTATCACATATAACATACATATACCGCATATATGCCTCCTATGCCACACACATACCTCGCATATATTATACATATACCATATATATATATCACATAAGTCAAACATATACCTCAACTATACCACTTATGTGTACCACAAATGTCACAAATTATCCCTCATCATATTATCAGGGGAAAATCATGACAATTATATGAATCACATAGCAAGCAACATTCATATGCACTAAAGAATTCAATTGATAATTAGACTCACCTTTCTCCTTTGATTTCCACCCCTAACTTATTGTCCATCTGCTCCTTGTGGGTCTCCAATATGTTGTGAGCCTAATATGAAAACATAATCGATTAACTCATGATTAGGAAGAATTAATTTGGCTTAAACAAATTAATATGCATTGTTCATATCAATAGTTAATATTTTTCCTATGAAGCAGTGTGACCTTATGAGACTGTTTAGCCTATAAATTTCTTTATAATTGACCAATTAATCTGATTCTTGCTCCTAATTCAAATTAATATATAATTATATAACCTATTAAAATTTTAGACCAATTGGATCATTGTACAATTTGTGGTGGAATTTCTAAATGTATTATGTTTTCTACCATATTTTCTGCCTTTAGGCAGTTTCAGGGTACCAACTTTAGTTCATCATAACTTATAATATATAAGTTATATTTTAATGAACCTTTACATACACTTATATGGGTTCAAATGGAACATTTTTCATATTTATAACTTTTATCAATTATGTCTCTATGGTTCTCAAATTATAAGAAACATGTGACTGGTCCAGAATAGAATTGGCTTCCGGACCAGTATGACTTCTCAAGACCATAACTTAGTCTATACATAACATATTAAGCTGAAATTAGTATCCAAATTTAGATAAGCCATATACCTATAACTTTCATATTTTGATAAGTTACAGAATCTCTAAGGAGCTCAAAATAGCCAAAAATGTTGTTGGATCTGCCCTGGGCACCAAGCAGGCAGTTCAAATCATGGAACAGTTATGGTTCCATTGACCATAACTCAACATATACAAGACATATGAACCCAAAATTTGGATACAGATACATAACACATATATTTACAATTTTTATGTTTTGAGATACTTCCAATAATGACTTTATTATATTCAAAACTAACAAATACAGTAGCTAACTCACTTAGGATTCATATCTGGACCAGTTTCAATAGAGAGAGAATTTATCTTCCTATACACCAAATCTTGCAAAAATATTTATATATCCATAAATCTAAAACATAAAGGGACAACTTTCATGTTTTAAACGTTTCCAGATTCGATCTCTAAGAGCATCAAAACTATGGCCCAAAATACTGCCTATTTATGAATCCTAAATACCATAATCAAGCTTAACACAAAAATAAATGTTTATTCACCTATAATCACTCTTAGCTAATCTTGTTGCTGCAATTTTTGGAGTGAAAGAGAGAAGAAAAGGTGGTTGGAACTTCAAAGAAAATGGATTGAAAAAATGAAGCAAAGGAGAAGAAGAAGATAAGGAAATGAAGGAAGATAATGGCAGCCTAATAGGTTAAAAGCCACCACTACCATTTTGTCTTTCCCTTTTCCATCCGTCCCTTTTTCTCATTTTTTTTCCTTTTTTCTGACTTTTTTTAGATTTTTATTATTTTTTTATTTTTTAATTATTCTTATTATTATTATACAAATCAACACAATATGCAATTTAATCTTAATTTAGTCATTTTGCATACTTTAATTTGGTCACCTTATTTCATTTATTTCAAATACTTTTTATCCTCATTTAGATTATAAATACACATGTGTGACTCGATACAGTTGCAATGTACTAGGACACATAGCTAGTGTGTGTCATGAACTAGTTCCTACGAAAATACGTATGAAATGCACGTGTTCAATTGAATTATATGCAAGATGCATATGTCAAAATAAAATGCATGTAATAATGCATATGTGGGATGTCAAGGATGTTACACTATGCCTTGGTATGGTGGGACCAAATCATCCTCAATAGGCATAGGAATGGGGAAAGGCCAATAAACACATGGGTGAGGATGAAGGCAGTCATGAGAAAGAGGTTTGTGCCTAGTTACTACTATAGGAAACTACATCAAAGGCTCAGAAGTTTGAGACAAAGGAATAAAAGTGTTGAGGACTATCATAAAGAAATGGAGATAGCTATGATGAGGGCTAATATTGATGAAAATAGAGAGGCTACCATGGCACATTTCTTGGCTGGTCTAAATAAGGAAATTGCAAATGTTGTTCAGTTGCACCACTATGTAGAGTTAGAGGAGATGGTGAATATGACTATGAAGGTGGAGAAGCAACTAAAGCAAAAGGGAACCAACAAACCAACCTATTTGGGTTCCATATCTAAAAGGGAAGACAAAGCCAAATATAAGATAAGAGAAGAAAAGGGTAAAGTAGAGCAAAAAGGTAACCCTAAAGCTAATGTTACTTCTTCTTCCAATACTGAAAAGCATAGGAACATAAAATGCTTTAAGTGTCTTAGCAATTGACATATTGCATCTCAATGCCCAAATAAAAAGATTATGAAATTGAAAGATAATGGTGTGATTGAATCCAAAAGTGATAAAGAATTTGATTCAATGTCTTCATTTGAAGATTGTAGTGGTGATGATAAGGCTGAGAATGCTATTGGTGGGGATTTAAATCTTGTGGTTAGGCGTGTACTTAATGCACAATTAAAAGAAGATGGGGTTGAACAAAGAGAAAATATCTTCCATTCCAGATGTTTGATAAATGGCAAAATTTGTAGTCTTATAATTGATGGAGGAAGTTGTACTAATGTTGCAAGTACTCCTTTAGTTGATAAGTTGGGGTTGGATTGTTTGAAACATCCTAGGCCATATAGACTACAATGGCTTAATGATTGTGGCGAGATAAGGGTAAATAAACAAGTTTTAATTTTATTCTCCATTGAAAGATATTCTGACTATGTACTTTGTGATGTAGTCCCTATGCATATAGGTCATGTGTTGCTTGGTAGCAATATGATAGAAAGGTGATGCATGATGGGTATAGAAATAGATACTCATTCATGATAGGGGATCAACGTATCATTTTGGCTCCTATGACTCCTAGTGAAGTTTATGAAGATCAAATGAAGCTGAAGAGGAGCATGGAGGAAGAAATGCAAAAAGAAGTTGAAAGGTCCAAATTGAGAGAAAATGAGCAAAAATAAAATGGAAAGGTCGAGAGTTGCAAAACAAGAAAGGTGAGAGGAAAAGAAAAAGGAGAGGCTAAGAAAGAGAAAAAAATGGGAGGAAAAGAGGCCTAAAAAGAAAAGCAAATAATTGGCCCAAAGGAGAGTGGTACAAAGAAAAACAATTTTTATGCAAAAGTAAGGAATATGAGAGTGACTTTTGAGAATCAACAATGTTTACTTGTACTCATGTACAAGGAATCATATTTTAATGAAGCTGCCTTTAACCCTTCTTTGCCTAGTGTTGTTGTTTCTTTATTGCAGGAATATGAGAATGCATTCCCTGAAGAGTTACCAAAAGGATTGCCACCAATAAGAGAAATTGAACATCAAATTGATTTCATACCTGGAGTTCAAATTCCAAACCGTCCAGCCTATAGGATCAACCCCTAAGAGAAAAAGGAACCTCAAAGGCAAGTGGAGAAGTTGTTAGCAAGGGGGCATATCCATGAGAGTCTTAGTCCATGTGCAGTGCTGGTGCTTTTGGTGCCTAAAAAGCATGGGAGTTGGCGCATGTATGTTGATTGTAGGGCTATGAATCACATAACAGTTAAGTATCGCTATCCAATACCCAGATTGGATGATATGTTAGATGAACTACATGGCGCATGTGTCTTTACTAAGATTGATTTAATGAGTGGGTATCACCAAATTAGGATGAAAGTTAGTGATGAATGGAAAACAACATTTAAAACAAAGTTTGGTTTATATGAGTGGCTCTTATGCCTTTTGGTCTAACCAATGCCCCTAACACTTTTATGAGATTGATGAATCATGTTTTGCATCAGTTCATTGGAAAATTTATTGTTTATTTTGATGATATTTTGATTTATAGTAAATCTGTTGATGAGCATGTACATCATCTTAGGGTTGTTTTGGATACACTTAGGAGAGAAAAATTGTATGCTGAACTTAAAAAGTGCACATTTTGCATGAATAGATTTATATTCTTAGGGTATGTGGTGAGTGCCAATGGAATTGAGGTTGATGAGGAGAAGATAAGGGCTATCTAAGAATGGCCAACCCCTAGGAATGTGAGTGATGTTAGGAGCTTTCATGGCCTTGCTAGCTTTTACAAGAGGTTTGTAAAGGATTTTAGTGTCATTGCTGCTCCTTTAACTGAAATCATTAAAAAGGATGTGGGGTTTAAGTGGGGCGAGGCGCAAAAACTTGCATTTAATACTTTGAAAGATAAACTTTGTTCTGCACTTGTTTTGAGTTTGCCTGATTTTAATTCTACTTTTGAGATTGAAAGTGATGCATCCAGGATAGGTATTGGTGCTGTTTTGATGAAGGGTAGGCGTCCAATTGCTTTCTTTAGTGAAAAGTTGAGTGGTGCACAACTCAATTATTCCACGTATGACAAGGAGTTGTATGCATTGGTGAGGGCTTTGGAGACTTGGCAGCATTATCTTTGGCCTAAAGAGTTTGTGATTCATAGTGATCATGAGTCTTTAAAGCATCTCAAGGGTCAAGGTAAGTTGAACAAACGACATGCCAAATGGTTGGAGTTCATTGAGACCTTTCCTTATGTGATTCAATACAAACAAGGTAAGGAAAATGTGGTTGCTGATGCATTGTCTAAAAGATATACTCTTATTACTACTTTGAGTTCTCGATTGATGGGATTTGAATATATAAGGGATTTGTATGCTTCTAATTCTGATTTTTCAAATGTTTATAATGCATGTGAACAATCTGCATTTCAAAAGTTTTATAGGCATGATGACTATTTATTTAGAGAAAATAAACTTTGCGTGCCTAATTGTCCAATGCGTGAGTTGCTTGTGCGTGAGGCTCATAATAGTGGTTTGATGGGTCGTTTTGGTATTGCTAAGACATTTGACATATTGCATGAGCATTTTTATTGGCCTAATATGAAAAAAGATGTTGAGAAAATTTGCTCTAAGTGTGTTGCATGTAAGCAAGCCAAGTCAAGAATTCAACCTCATAGGTTGTATACTCCTTTACCTATCCCTAGTCAGCCCTGGATTGACATTTCCATGAATTTTGTGTTGGGATTTCCCAGGACTAAAAGGGGAAGGGATAACATTTTGGTTGTAGTTGATAGGTTTAGCAAGATGGCACATTTCATAGCTTGCCATAAAACTGATGACGCTATACATATTTCTGATAAAGTTGGGAACAAAATTGTTATTTTCTACTACTTGTCATCCTCAAACAAATGGTCAAACTGAAGTGGTTAATAGAACTTTAGGATCGTTATTACGTGTTGTTGTTGGTAAGAATTTGAAAACTTGGGAAGATTGTTTGCCATTAGTAGAATTTGCATATAATAGAAGCATTCATTCATCTATAAGTTATTCTCGATTTGAAATTGTGTATGGTTTTAATCTGTTAACCCCTTTGGATTTGTTGCCTATACCTTTGAATGATATTTCTAACTTAGATGGGCAAAAGAAGACAGATTTGGTCAAGTCCATACATGAGAAGGCAAAGCAGCACATTGAGTTAAAGAACAAAATGATGTATGCACAGGAACCATAAACAAAGGATATGTACGATAGTGTTTTGTCAACGGAGTGAAAAAATCTTATATCATTGAAATAGACCAAAAAGGAGTTCAAAAGCCTATTCAAATGAATCAATCAATGAATAAAAATGAATTTGAGAGTTTTCTTTAAAGTGAGACAGATTTGCATCTCTTTATTACTTTTAGGAATTAGCTACTTATCAAGTGATATATTCTTAATAAACCGTATAATCTTGGTTCTTTGCTACATTGGTTAGCTTTGGGTTGGATTCAATCAATGATTACCATAGCTTAAGGTTTGTTTACCTTGTTTTGTTGAGGGGTTTCAAGGCATGGTCTAACTAATTCCTAAAAGTAATAAAGAGATGTAAATCTGCCTCACTTTAAAGAAAACTCTCAAATTCATTTTTTATTCATTGATTGATTCATTTGAATAGGCTTGTGAACTCTTTTTGGTCTATTTCAATGATATAAGACTGCTTCACTCCGTTGACAAAAGATTGTCGTTCATATCCTTCGTATATGGTTCTCGTGCATACATCACAAAAGTTATGCACAAAAAGCCAATCAAGGACGTAAAGTTGTGAAATTTGAACCTGGAGATTGGGTATGGATGCATTTTAGGAAAGAGAGATTTCCTAACCAAAGGAAATCCAAGTTGGATCCAAGAGGCCATGGACCTTTTCAAGTGGTTGAGAGAATCAATGACAATGCCTATAAGATTGACTTGCCGGGTGAGTATGGTGTTTCAGCAATTTTTAATTTTGCTGACCTTTCTCCTTTTGATAATGTAGGTGGTGATTCGAGGACGAATCCTTTTGAGAAGGAAGGGAATGATGCGAGCCAAGACAATAAAGACGATCTTACATGCCATGGAAGAGATGGATTGGTGATGCCACCTGGTCCAATCATAAGATCAAGCAGAAACAAGCTTAAGGCAGCCTTGCAAATGTATATTCAAAGTCTGGTGACAAGAGACATCAAGGAAGAGGCTTGGATCAGACTTGAAGAGATAGAATCGGTTGTTGATCCAAAGCTTGTGACACTCATTGGAGCATGTGATGGTGAAGACAACTAGCCTAATAGGCTAGAAAAGAGGTATATGTTACAAGCTTCAAGTTATGTGCAATATGCTATGTTAAGATGGACTTATGTTATTTCATGCTTGGGCCTAAGACTAAATGTAGTGGGATATTTTATTAGGTTGGTAACTAATTTGTAGCTTGAATCCAATTCTCTCTTCATACTCTTTGTTACCAATTTCTTGCTATTTGGTGATGAAGAGTCTAATCTAGCAATTGGTTAAACTTAAGATTTGTATCAAATTGATTTGGAGGTTGTCTAGACTTAGATTCTAGGTGATTGTTGCATCATTTTCCTATTGACTTGAATCTTTATAAAAGACTCATTTTATCTTCACTTTAGGCTTGTCTTTGTGTAGTGTTAGTCCATAAACTTGATCGTGAATTTTAGGCCCAATATTGTTTTTAAAGCTCCAATGCTGCCTCCAATGACTTGGAATACGCCATACATTGATTTAGATCATATGAATAGGTTTTTGAACTCATTTTAGGTCTATTTCAATGAGATAATATTGTTTCAATCCATTGACTAATTCCTTTTTGTATAGTTCTCGTGCATACATCATAGAGCGAGTCATGTAAAGAGGATGATGTTGGGTTTTGCAAAGTTTGGAAAAATTGTGGTATAATTGTAGTTTGAACCGAGAGCTAGAGGTGGATGTTAACCCTAATTTTGAACCATAAAATTTGGAGTTTAGTGAAGTTTTGAAGGCATACTTTAAAAAGGAGGAATTATTTTGGGCACAAATTCATCTTAAAACCAAGACAAGATGAGGAATTGGGATTTTAATTTATACTCTAACTCCTAAAAGGATTAAAACTGTTGTACAATAAATACTGTAAAATCTTCATCAATCAGAATACATTCATTCCACATATCAAATTCAATCCTAATTTTAGCTTTCAATAGTTTAATTTCTTTGCCTGTGATCTATCAGTTAGTATTCTATGCTTACTAGATTCTCTAGTCACATATATTCTCTAATTGCTTATCACAACTCTTGTCTATAGTAACCCCAGGATTTTAGTTTTTACTTTGTGAAACCTACAAGTTGGGTATTTAGTGTTAGTATTGGACCAACATATCGTTCTTATTAGATTTTGCCTAGAATTATTTTTGGGGTAAACAATGGTAATAAGATTAAGAAATAAAAAAAAAATTCAATATGTGATACTTTTTCATCTCCCAATTAAATTTTTCTTCTCTTATTTTGTTTCTTATATATTCTATTTTGAGTTTTTTTAATTAATCACAATATTCTTTTTTACTTTGACCATGCTCAACCAAATGAAAGTATCAAATTAATTATAAAAGAAATTAAAAAAAACACTTTTTTCTTCTTTTTGTCACTATAATTCCTTTAGTTTAAATTTAATTTAAATATTAAAATTTCTAAAAATAAAAAAGTAACAATGAAATGCATGAAAATTAGTTCATATAAAAGCATGATTAAAATATATTAAATATATTAAAAATTATTAATAGCTCATGTTAGCAAGCCATCTTTCCATGGACATTTTTCCAGTGAAGATGATAAAAGAACCAATTTTTTTTTTAACTGAATATAAAGTACCAATTACCTTCCATCCCTAATCCTATTTTTCTCCCTTCCTGAAAAAGCTGAAACTATAGTCTCCCATACGTAATACATACCGATCCAAATTAATATCTAAAAAGATACCTTACCCCTAATAAACACAAATTGGGAGTCACCTCTTTCCATCCATTCCAAACCCTAAACTAACCATCTATTCCATAATTGAAATCAGTCACTGAATACCTTGAAAAATTAATCTCTTCTTCTTCCTCAATATCACATTTTATGCCAAATTGCCCCAATTCCTTCCTCCACTTTCTTTCTTCTGTAAAAATTGGTCCTTCAATGTTCTCTTCCCCATTTGTTCTGACCTTTTCCCTTCTCCTTTCGCTTCCAATTCTTTTCCTTTTAGCCCCAAGAATTCTTCCTCCTCGCCTTCCTTCCATCTCTGCTTCCGATGAACAGGACGATCTTTCCTTCTTCCGGAAGGCCGCCGCCGATATTGCCTCTTCCCATCCTTCCTCATTTTCCCATCTCTCCTCCTCCAAGCCTAAGTTGAAGATCGCTTTCCTTTTCCTCACCAACACCAATCTCTACTTCGCCCCTTTGTGGGATAGCTTCTTTAAATCCCATCAAGATCGGTACAATATCTATGTCCACGGCGATCCTTCCGTCAATATCACCCGCCCTCGCGGTGTCCTTAACAACCACTTCATTCCTAACGCAAAACGTACCTACCGCGCTTCCCCCACTTTGGTTTCCGCCACGCGTCGCCTCCTCGCCACTGCTATCCTCGATGATCCCGCCAATGTATACTTCGCCGTTCTTTCCCAGTTCTGCATCCCTCTTCATTCCTTCAATTATGTCTATGATTCCCTCATCTCTTCAAAATCTTTCGATCTATCATCCTCCGAGTTGGACCCTGAGTCGACTCAATATGGAGTCAGAGTCCAATACAAGAGTTTCATCGAGATCATATCTAAAGAACCTCGTCTGTGGAAGCGTTACATTGCGAGAGGGAGGTATTCCATGATGCCTGAAGTGCCCTTTAACAAATTTAGAGTAGGATCGCAGTTTTTTGTATTGACTCGCCAGCACGCTCTCATGGTGATCAAGGATCGAAGTCTATGGAAGAAATTTAAACAACCCTGTTACAGAGCCGACGAATGTTACCCAGAAGAGCACTATTTTCCTACTCTATTATCCATGGCTGATCCTAAAGGTTGCACTCAATACTCGCTAACAAGGGTTAATTGGACAGGCACTACAAATGGCCATCCCTACACATACCAACCAAGTGAAATATCCCCGGTGCTGATTCGAGAGTTGAGGAAATCAAATTACTCCGGTTCATATTTGTTCGGGAGGAAATTCTCGCCGGATTGCTTAAAACCGTTGATGAAAATTGCCGACAAGGTCATTTTCCGGGACTGAAAAGTTTTGTAACCTGGTAAGTTATAAATTTTTCCTTCATTAATTTCAGTTTTAGATTATTTGCTTGATTGAGTTACTGAGTTGACACAGTGTGTTTGATAATGAGAAGTTGGTGGTGAAAATTGAATCATTATTTAGCTGGGGGCTAAGTCAGAGTCAAAAAGGCATTTTATTGGATGCTTTTAGATATACTGTTTATTAATCTTAGGGTAATTCACATTTTCTGTAGCTAAACATGGGCATGTTGTCATTTTCATAGTCCATAAATGAAACCCATCGGGGAGAACTGTGCATTGCATATTCCAAATTCTTTAGGGGTAATACAATAAGGAAATTTTGGTATATTCATTTATGAAAAATAGTTTAATTCTGAGTTGTGACATGATAGCGTATTCCATATTTGATAAAATGACTTTTTTGGCTTTGGTTTACTTAATTTTATAAATATAGTTGTCAAAATCTCAACCAACATTTGCTTGTATTCGTTGAAGTTGAAAATCTGAACCGTTAATAACACTATTTGTAAAGCCCGTGTTGTTTGCTTGGGTTTCTTGATTGCTTATAATGTGAAGTAGGCCATCTATTTTTTTTTCCTCTTTGGTAGGTAAATAAGACTAAATCCAAATAGATGGTTGTGTTATTATATGATTTGGCCGTGGAAGTATTCGATTGAATTTTCTTTTTGGCTTCGTTAGTTCCAATAATGTTGTGAAACCAATTGCAAGTAAAGTGATTAAATGTTGATTTTGACGAAAAACCTTTGCTAAACTTTTATGTTTATTAGTTTATTTTGTCGTGAAGATTAAATCACAACAATTCTCATGCGAGTTATAAAACTAATTTTGCATGTAATTTCCTAGTGGTTTGATTGAGCTTATAACTTATCCAAGTTGATCAATATTATGTAGGTGAATAAAGAGAGTTTGAAGATGATGGACAATTGGAAAAAAAGGTTATTGTTGGAAGAAAACTTGATGGAGAAATGGTTTAGAAGAGGCACAAAGTGCCCAAACCAACCAACCCAAAAGTTCCGACTCAAATGAGAACAGAAGAAAGGAATTAAAAGAAACGATAAAAATATGCAAGTGGTAAGCAAAATCCTAGACCTTTGCTAAAGGGTGTGTATTTTGTTGGTGTAAGAATATCAAAATGGTCAAGAGTTTTGTCTCTTTGCTGCGTTATGTATATATCGGAATGAAATGATCAATGCGAATGGAATCTTTATATTGCACCTTTTGGGTTTTTGAGGAAAGCAAATCATCATTGCAAAAGCAATGCGAGGAAATAGTGATGGGCATACATTAAAGAAGTTGGGCTAAATTCGGCCCCTTGTTTCTATATCAAATTTTGATGTCTTAATTTATTTTTTTCTTGATTAATCTTAAAAAATGAATTTAATATGAAACTAACTTTGGATTTTCTTATTTCTTTTTGGATAATGGTTTAGTTTAAATGTGCTTATTATGCATGGCAGTGTTGTCATTATAATGCATAGATTGGTTTCTGTACTTCATAGTAGTAGTCTAGTCGCACTCTGAACATTTGTTTAAATTCATCTCATATTTGAACTTTTATTTTTTTGTACACTTTAAGCTATGTTTGGTATAAATAAGTTGTATAAAATTAGTGACATTAATTTACAAAGCAACTTTTAAAATTTTAATTAAAAATTAATCTGTTTGTATTTTTCTAACATTCATACTTTTTGTTTGTATTTTTCTACCGTTGTACGAATTTTTTTTAAAGATATGGATGTAACGTGATAAATATATTCATTCTTATATTCGTCGTGGCCTTATGGTCGTGATAATCATAGGTCCTGAGCAATTGAACACTATGTGTCTCCATCTGATAGTACATCATCATATCAATATAGAACCATACTTCCCTATTAGCATGCCAATTTGTCTCCACTACTTTAGTCGAGGCTTAATCATGGACTTACAAAGTTCTTAATTTAACATCAATAATTTATTAAGTTCAATGTTTTTCGGTCTTTAATGACACATGTTCATATTTCCATTCCAGATTTTCGAATTTCATTGTGTTCTATCAAATAAATTTTCAAATAAGATATTTACCAGTGTCATATCACCTCACAACTACATATTGACACATATATCACCTCACAACTACATATTGACACATATATCACCTCACAACTACATATTAGCACATATACATACACACATAACTATCATGCATCTAATATGCCAAATCAAACACAAACAAACAAGTTTCCCTTTGTTATTCTATATTGCCCTTTATTCACAATTATTATTATTATTATTATTATTATTATTATTATTATTATTATTATTTCATTTCTTTTGGTCTCAATAAGAGAGTCACACGGTCTAGTGGTATTAATCCTTCTACTCTTACAATTTATTGTTCAAATTTGATTTTCTAACACTATCTTAGGTACATTACTAATGAAATGTTTCATGGTTCTCACAGATTTCACAGTATTGGTCCCAACACAATTCCAAGATTGAGCCACGATTTCACCATATTTCTTACTTTTCATTAACAAATCTTATGTAATTAGCACTTTAACTAATTAATTCTTTCCTTTTAACAATTATTATTTTATTTTTGTACAACACAGGCAGCCCAAAACTCCTTCAAGATCATGGTTTCACCTTCAATTTCTCATCTTCAACCAAGTTTCCACCAATTGATTAAACTAATTCTATGGATTTCACTTAATTTTAATGAATTTCAATTTCCTCATAATCCTTTCAATTTTCACAAATTCAAAGCAAAACTAGAGATATTTTTATTTTTTTTTCCATCAAAACCTCAAGTAAAGGAAAACAAAGAAATTAACTCACCTTCAACAAGAACTCTCCATGGCCGAAGTACTTACTTAGCTTCTCCTATCAATTTTGTTTTCTTTCTCTTTTTTTTTTTGTCTGTTTTTCTCCTTGTTTTTTTTAGTTTCAATTTAAGTCCTTCTCTAGCTGGTCAGCCTTCCCTCTCAGCTGCTTCTTCCTTTGCATCAAAATCTTCCGAGGTTGACCCACACACTCTTAGCTTTCCCTTTTGTGATTTCTTCTTCCCAAACTCAACTAAATTTTCTCCTTTTCATTTTATTAAACTCCCTTCATCAAGGTGCAGTTTCTTTCCTAATCTTTTAGCTAGGCCGAAACAAATGGAAAGGGGTTTGAGAGAAGAACAAAAGCTTCGTGTGAGTGAGGATAATGGATGGCGTGTAGAAGTTTCATCAAATTGTAATGGAATTGGGCCCTTCCATTATTTAGTAATTAGAGGTATAAGTGGAGAATTTGATTTTCAATTGGCCATTTTGGGTGGCAATGATAATTTGTTTAATTAATTAATTTCATTTTATTGTTATAATTTTTTTATATTTTTATATTTATTTATTTTACTATTATTTCGATTATTAAATTCTATTCTCATTTCTATTGGTCCATGTAATAATTAATGATGTTTATTTCAATTAACTTGACAAGTATCCTATTATGTTTTCAATCTTTCTAATTTTTATTAATTTACCTCTAAATTTTTGTTCTTTTCAATTTAAGCTACACCCTAATTTTATTTTCTCCAATTTTAAGCCTCAAACTAATTAGTTTTCAAAAATTACATATTCCATCATTCACGTTATAATTTATTCTACGTCATGGTGTCCTCAATTTCTTAGAGCACCTGTTGCCCAGATATTAAGCCCAGAAGGGGAGGGTTGAATTGAAGTTTAAAAATTTAACTTTTAAGTGCGGAAATAAAAATTAAGTTTAGTAGGGATAGTAGAATATGACATAAGAATTTTTATAGAGGTTCGGGTATTAACAAACCCTACTCCTCTCCCCGATCTCAATTGAGAGTTTCACTAACACATTAAATGTTACAATAGAGTTTTACAAGCTCACTCCCAACTATGGTGTTTCTAACAATGGATCACACCTAATCCAAAAATCCTTTGTATTTTAATGGCTCACACAAAAAACCAATTCCTTGTATTTTAAAGGCTCACACAAATAATTCTTACAAGTATTATACTCTTAACCCCAAAATACCCAAATTCACTTGAGTGGATGATTACAGAGAGAAACACTTACAAATCTTTAATGCTCAGAGAATAATGAGCAAAAAGATTTTTACAGAGAATAAATGTTTGTTTTAAAAGTATTAAATGCACAAATGGCTTACAACAAGATTTTGATTCGAAGTATTAGCTATTCTCTTGTTCTGAATTCATAAATTACTTGCATTTATACTTCCATGGTGAATTATAGTCGTTTGATTGCATTTAATGTGGAAATAGATGTTGCACCAACCCTTATAATCGCACCTGACATGTTTCTCTTTCATCTTTCACGGTCGTGACTAAGTGTATCACAATCGTGACTGTTCTTCCAAGTCGTGACTTGAGTGGTGACCTTGGTCGTGAAGCATTCTGGAAGGTTTTGTAAGTGTTGGTTCACGGGCGTGATATTTCATCTTCATGTGCGTGACATCCTTCCAAGCCGTGGTCCAAGTGGTGACTCTGGTCGTAAAGCTCTCTGGAAGAATTTGCCATGTCTTTTCACGGGCGTGACTGATATGATCATTCACAGTTGCTATCATTCTTTATGGCCGTGAACTTTAAATGTTGGTTTGTTGGTGCTAAGCTTCATCACGGGCGTGAACATGCTATTTCTTCAATTTTATCTTTTTAAGATTAATCTTCCATTCTCCATTATTGCTATCATATTCCATACCCTGTTAATAGACTTAGAAAATAAGTATGTTAAATACATTATTGCTATTTTATTTGTTATCATCAAAATAACGGAAATACCCCTCAAGTATCAACAATCTCCCCCTTTTTGATGGTGACAAATAATCTAGCAATATGTGCCTTTGAGAAGTCTCCCCCTGAAAAGATTCTTAAGATAAAGAATACTGAAGTGCAAGAATTGTAAAGAATGATGAAGTGTAGCATCAAAATATACTTTCTGGTTTTAAGTATATGCAAGTTATATGCAAAGTATATCCAATATATACCAAAATTTTTTTGAAAGCATGAAGTATATTTAAGGTATATTCAGAGTATATCAACTGCATATTCATTCATGTAACTTGCATCAAGGTATATACAAAGTATACTTAAGATATATTTAAGGTGTATAAAGCTATACTTGCATATTCATTTTTAATCAAAATTTAAGTATTGCACTTAACCTTAAACAATATATTGCTAGGTTCTCTATTTTGATTCAAAATTAAGTATTGCACTTATCTTTAAACAATATATTGCTAGGTTCTCCCCCTTTTGTCATCAACAAAAAGAATATCAAAAAGATAAAACACAATGGAAAACAAAAAGCAAATATATTAATTTTAAAAGACATAAGTACAAAAGAGATTAAAAAGTCTGAAAGGAAAATAGAATTTCCTACAATCAAACAAGCATAACAAGGCTAACATAAATATCTAGCCTAACATTTAGTCGGACATCCTATTTCTAAGACAAGCAACTTCCGCCTTGAGGCTCTGATTCGAGCCAAGACAACAGAAATGATCTTACATGCCATGGAGGAGATGGATTAGTGATGCCTCCTAGTCCAATCATAAGATCAAGTAGAAACAAGCTTAAGGCAGCCTTGCAAATGTATATTTAAAGCTTGGTGACAAGAGATATCAAGGAAAAGCCTTGGATCAGGCTTAAAGAGATGGAATCGGTTGGTGATCCAAAGCTTGTGACACTCATTGGGGCATGTGATGGTGAAGACAACTAGCCTAATGGGCTAGAGAAGAAGTATATATTACAAGGTTCAAGTCATGTGCAATATGCTATGTTAAGGTGGACTTATGTTACGTCATGGTTGGGCCTAAGATTAAATTTAGTGGGTTGTTTTATTTTAATTATTGGAATGTGATTTCATTAAAGACACATGATCAGCCTTATTTTAACTTGTCTTAGGTGTGTAAGCCTTATAAAATTAAGCTCATTCGTTTGTCCTTAAGTCATTAGGGTCATATTGGTTTTTTCTTCATTTTTGTACCTAGGGTTCGGTTTGTAGATGTATAAATACCTTCTTATGCGTGTAAGACAATCAGATTGGTGATTAAGATCAAAATTTGAGTGTTCTTCAAGTGGGAGGTGTGATCTTCATTGATATACCAAGGATTGTTTTCACTTATCAGGTTGGTAATTAATTTGTGGCGTGAATCCAATTCTCTCTTCATACTCTTTGTTACCAATTTCTTGCTGTTTTGGAGGTGAAGAGTCTAATCTTGAAATTAGTTAAACTTAAGATTTGTATCAAATTGATTTGGAGGTTGTTTAGACTTAGATTCTAGGTGGTTGTTGCATCATTTGGTATCAGAGCTTTGGTTCTAAATAAATTGTATTTATCTTTATTTTGCTGGTTTTAGTAATATTTGTTCAAGTTACAGCATAAAAAATTTTTTTAAAAAAAGTTAAACTATTTGTGGCTGAATTTGCCTATATTGTTGTCTATTGAAGTTTGGTTTATTTTTTTTTTTGGTATGAATTTTTGGTGTTTTTAATTTTTTTTGTTTATCAGATTACAAAAAAAACAAAAAAAAAATTCGTGCATATTGGCATTAATTGCCAAAAGTGGGACTGTTTGGATTCAATTGATTGCACATGTATATAAAATGAATTGCCTCTGAATATATTTGCTCTATTCTGATTAAAATTGATAATTTGAGCAATTTTGAGTGGAGTTCGTAATTGAAGTTGATTGGTTTCATATTGAGGTATAAGTTGAGATTTCATTGCTTATTGCTGGAAATTGTGCAATTACTGGATAATAAGTTACTAATAGGCATACAATTTGCTTATTTGGAAGTAAGTGGGGAATGGTTTAGGAATTTTAGGTTTTGGTTCGAATTCTATTATGGCAGTAGCACATATACACTTAACGTTTTCTAGTTTTGTTAATTTGTTGCATTTTTTTTATATTCTTGACTGCTGTCCTACTTGTTTCCATTACATTAGTTGAGTAATTTTGTATTCCATATTACTCAAATAACAACATTATATCTGCACACCTCATTCTTCATCCGTGTGTGCATATATCATATATTTGTCATTCCTTGCTTTCATTTCATTAATTTTGCTTCTAGTTTTGTGATGTTTCCTTTCTTTCTTAAGAATTGTCTGTTTTAATTTTCTATTGGATATTGTTGCTCATTATTATTGATCTAGTTGGTTGAAATTGATCCGGAAATATATCATAGTGAGGACACAAGAGCGGTAAAAGGCAAGAGTGGTTAGCTCAAAAGAGGGCAAAAGCCTTAATTGAGTGAAACACAAGCGAACATACACCTTTTGAGTGAAACATGTGAGGGAGTGTGTGAGGCCATTTATTTACATCATGTCTAAATCAAGCAACCAGGAAAGAAGTAGTGATGAAGGAAACAAAACTTTCTTCACATTGGAGGCTATGCAACAACAATTTGGAAGGCTTGAGATTCTGCTCCGAGATATGAATGATCGGTTTGACAAGTATGATAAGAGGTTAGAAGGCCATGATCAAGCTCTACATAATCTTAGAAGAGATACATCCTTGCAAAGTCGAATTGGAGGGAGAAGGGAAAGGTTAGCAACTCCTCAATCTGACTATGAATAAGATTTTGATGAGTTTGATGATGATAGGGATAGAAATCAATTTGGAGGTAGAGAGGGCAGAAATGATAGAGGAAGGAATAGGAGAGAACATAGAGGCAGGGTAGAGGCAGATAGATTTGGGAACGTCGAGAATCAGATAGATCGTAATTTAGGGAGTATTAAAGTGAAAATCTCTACTTTTCAAGGTAGGAATGATGCTAATGCTTACTTGGAGTGGGAGAGAAAAGTGGAATTGGTGTTTGAATGTCATAACTATTCTGAGGAGAAAAAAGTAAAGTTGGTAGCCATGGAATTCACTGACTATGCCTTGGTATGGTGGGACCAAATCATCCTCAATCGGCGTAGGAATGGGGAAAGGCCTATAAACACATGGGTGGGGATGAAGGTAGTCATGAGAAAGAGGTTTGTCCCTAGTTACTATTATAGGGAACTACATCAAAGGCTTCAAAGTTTGAGACAAGGGAATAAAAGTGTTGAGGACTATCATAAAGAAACGAAGATAGCTATGATGAGGGCTAATATTGATGAAGATAGGGAGGCTACCATGGCACGTTTCTTGGCTGGTCTAAATAAGGAAATTGCAAATGTTATTGAGCTGCACCACTATGTAGAGTTAGAGGAGATGGTGAATATGGCTATGAAGGTGGAGAAGCAACTAAAGCAAAAAGGAACCAATAAACCAACCTATTTGGGTTCCACATCTAATTGGAGCTCAAAGTGGCCTAAAAGGGAAGCCAAAACCAAAGACAAGGTAAGAGAAGAAAAGGGTAAAGTAGAGCAAAAAGGTAACCCTAAAGCTAATGCTACTTCTTCTTCCAATGCTGAAAAGCATAGAAACATAAAATGCTTTAAGTGCCTTGGCAATGGACATATTGCATCTCAATGCCCAAATAAAAACGTTATGATATTGAAAGATAATGGTGTAATTGAATCCGAAGGTGATAAAAAATCTGATTCAATGCCTTAATTTGAATATTGTAGTGATGATGATGAGGCCGAGCATGCTATTGGCGAGGATTTAAATCTTGTGGTTAGGCGTGTACTAAATGCACAATTGAAAGAATGTGGGGTTGAACAAAGGAAAAATATATTCCATTCCAGATGCTTGATAAATGGCAAAATTTATAGTCTTATAATTGATGAAGGAAGTTGTACTAATGTTGCAAGTACTACTTTAGTTGATAAGTTGGGGCTGGATTGTTTGAAACATCTTAGGCCATATAGACTACAATGGCTTAATGATTGCGGAGAGATAAGGGTAAATAAACAAGTTTTAATTTCATTTTTCATTGGAAGATATTCTGACCGTGTACTTTGTGATGTAGTACCTATGCATGCAGGTCATGTGTTGCTTGGTAGGCCATGGCAATATGACAGAAAGGTGACGCATGATGGGTATAGAAATAGACACTCATTCATGATGGGAGATCAATGTATCATTCTGGCTCATATGATTCCTAGTGAAGTTTATGAAGATCAAATGAAGCTAAAAAGGAGCATGGAGGAAGAAATGCAAAAAGAAGCCGAAAGGTCCAAATTGAGAGAAAAGGAGCAAAAAGAAAATGGAAAAGCCGAGAGTTGCAAAATAAGAGAGATGAGAGGAAATGAAAAAGGAGAGGCTGAGAAAGAGAGAAGAGGCCCAAAAAGAAAAGCAAATAATTGGCCCAAAGGAGAGTGGTACAAAGAAAAACAATTTTTATGCAAAAGTAAAGGATATGAGAGTAGCTTTTGAGAATTAGCAATGTTTATTTGTACTCATGTACAAGGAATCTTATTTTAATGAAGCTGACCTTAACCCTTATTTGCCTAGTGTTGTTGTTTCTTTATTGTAGGAATATGAGAATGTATCCCTTGAAGAGTTACCGCAAGGATTGCCACCAATAAGAGGAATTGAACATCAAATTGATTTCATACCAGGAGCTCAAATTCCAAACCTCCCAGCCTATAGAAGCAACCCCGAGGAGACAAAGGAACTTCAAAGGCAAGTGGAGGAGTTGTTAGCAAGGGGGCATATCCGTGAGAGTCTTAGTTTGTGTGCAGTGCCGGTGCTTTTGGTGCCAAAAAAGGATGGGAGTTGGCGCATGTGTGTTGATTGTAGGGCTGTGAATCGCATAACAGTTAAGTATCGCCATCCAATACCCAGATTGGATGATATGTTAGACGAACTGCATGGTGCATGTGTCTTTACTAAGATTGATTTGATGAGTGGGTATCACCAAATTAGGATGAAAGTTGGTGATGAATTGGAAACAACATTTAAAACAAAGCTTGATTTATATGAGTGGCTCGTTATACCTTTTGGTCTAACCAACGCCCCTAGCACTTTTATGAGATTGATGAATCATGTTTTGCGTCAGTTCATTGGAAAATTTTTTGTTGTTTATTTTGATGATATTTTGATTTATAGTAAATCTGTTGATGAGCATGTACATCATCTTAGGGCTGTTTTGGATACACTTAGGAGAGAAGAATTGTATGCTAAACTTAAAAAGTGCACATTTTGCATGAATAAAGTTATATTCTTAGGGTATGTGGTGAGTGCCAATGGAATTGAGGTTGATGAGGAGAAGATAAGGGCTATCCAAGAATGGCCAACCCCTAGGAGTGTGAGTGATGTTAGGAGCTTTCATGGCCTTGCTAGCTTTTACAAGAGGTTTGTAAAGGATTTTAGTGTCATTGCTGCTCCTTTAACTCAAATCAATAAAAATGATGTGGGGTTTGTGGGGCGAGACGCAAGAACTTGTATTTAATACTTTGAATGATAAACTTTGTTCTGCACCTGTTTTGAGTTTGCCTGATTTTAATTCTACTTTTGAGATTGAATGTGATGCCTCCGGGATAGGTATTGGTGCTGTTTCGATGCAGGGTAGGCATCCAATTGCTTTCTTTAGTGAAAAGTTGAGTGGTGCACAACTCAATTATTCCCCGTATGACAAGGAGTTGTATGCATTGGTGAGGGCTTTGGAGACTTGGCAACATTATCTTTGGCCTAAAGAGTTTGTGATTCATAGTGATCATGAGTCTTTAAAGCATCTCAAGGGTAAGGTAAGTTGAACAAATGACATGCCAAGTGGTTGGAGTTCATTGAGACATTTCCTTATGTGATTCAATACAAAGAAGGTAAGGAAAATGTGGTTGCTGATGCATTATCTAGAAGATATACTCTTATTAATACTTTGAGTTCTCGATTGATGGGATTTGAATATATAAGGGAATTGTATACTTCTGATTCTGATTTTTCAAATGTTTATAATGCATGTGAACAATATACGTTTCAAAGGTTTTATAGGCATGATGGTTATTTATTTAGAGAAAATAAACTTTGTGTGCCTAATTTTTCAATGCGTGAGTTGCTTGTGCGTGAGACTCATAATGGTGGTTTGATGGGTCATTTTGGTATTTCTTAGACACTTGACATCTTGCATGAGCATTTTTATTGGCCTAATATGAAGAAAGATGTTGAGAAAATTTGCTCTAGGTGTGTTGCATGTAAGCAAGCCAAGTCAAGAATTCAACCTCATGGGTTTACATTTCTATGAATTTTGTGTTGGGACTGCCCAGGACTAAAAGGGGAAGAGATAGCATTATTGTTGTAGTTGATAGGTTTAGCAAGATGGCACATTTCATCGCTTGCCATAAAACTAATGACGCTACACATTTATGATTTGTTCTTTATGGATGTTGTACGTTTGCATGGTGTTCCTAAAACTATTGTTTCTGATAGAGATTCTAAGTCTTTGAGTCATTTTTGGCGTGTGTTGTGGGGAAAGTTGGGAACAAAATTGTTATTTTCTACTATTTTTCATCTTCAAACAGATGGTTAAACTAAAGTGGTTAATAGAACTTTAGGATCATTATTACGTGTTGTTGTTGGTAAGAATTTGAAAACTTTGGAAGATTGTTTGCTATTAGTAGAATTTGCATATAATAGAAGCATTCATTCATCAACAGGTTATTCTCCATTTGAAATTGTCTATGGTTTTAATCCACTAACCCCTTTGGATTTGTTGCCTATACCGTTGAATGATATTTCTAACTTAGATGGGCAAAAGAAGACAGATTTGGTTAAGTCCATACATGAGAAGGCAAAACAGCACATTGAGTTAAAGAACAAAAGTTATGCACAAAAAGCCAATCAAGGACGTAAAGTTGTGAAATTTGAACTTGTAGATTGGGTATGGGTGCATTTTAGGAAAGGGAGATTTCCTAACCAAAGGAAATCCAAGTTGGATCCAAGAGGCGATGAACCTTTTCAAGTGGTTGAAAGGATCAATGACAATACCTATAAGATTTACTTGCCCAGTGAGTATGGGGCTTCAGCAACTTTTAATATTGTCGACCTTTCTCCTTTTGATAATGCAGGTGGTGATTCGAGGACGAATCCTTTTGAGGAGGGAGGGAATGATGTGAGCCAAGACAACAGAAATGATCTTACATGCCATGGAGGAGATGGATTGTAATATCCTTGACCTTCCCCACATGCATTTCATCGAACATAAGCATCTTGCATACAATTCAATTGAACACGTGCATTTCATACGTATTTTCGTAGGAACAAGTTCATGGCACGCGCTAGCTATTTGTCCTAGTATTTGACAATTATATCGAGTCACACGTGTATCCTTATAACCTAAATAAGAATAACAAAGTATTAGAAATGAATCGAATAAGGTGACTAAATTAAAGTAAGAAAAATGATTAGATTAAGATTAATGAACATTTACATTACTAATTTAGTTAAATCGGGTCAAATGATTAAGCTGTATCATTGTGTGAATTAGTGGAATTATAAATCTATGTAAATAATAATAATAATATAGACAAAATAAAATGAAAATGACATAAAAGAGAAAGAGAAGAGAAGAGAAGAGAAGAGAAGAGAAAGGAGAAGAGAAAGGAGATTGCTATAAGGTTGATTTGAGTTGCTAGGTTCAATATTAGGCACTGAATTGCACCCCAATTTTGATGTTAATAGAAATTGATTCTGGAAATGTGTAAAACACAAATTTGCTCCTTTATGTCTTAGAGTTATTTATAGGGAGAGATATGCTCTTCGTACTGAAACTGGTCAGGGTGTAAACCCTAACCAAGTTAACTACTGTGTAGTTTGATTTCGAATATGTTAAAGACATTATTTGAAGTCTTGCAAAACATAAAAGTTGTAGATATATGTGTTTTGTATCTGTCTACCAAATTTCAGGTTCATAGACCTTGTAAATTGTGAGTTATGGTGAATGGAACCATGACTGTTCCATGGTTTGAACTGCCTATTGAGTGCCCTGGGCAGATACAGTAACTTGTTTGGCTAATTTGAGCTTGTTAGACCTCGATTCTGTACATGATCAAAACATTAAAGTTATAGGTACATGTCTTATCTAAATTGTGGTACTAATTTCAGCTTCATTGGTTATGTATAGACCTTGTATGGCCTTTGAAAGCCATACTGGTCCGGAAGTCAATTCTATTCTGGACCAGTACAATTTTTGGTATAAGTAGAAGACCTTAGAGATATAATTGCTAAAAGTTGTAAACATTAAACATGTTACATATGAATCCATATAAGTGTCTGTAAATTTTCATTAAAATAGAACTTATAGATTATAAGTTATGATCAACCCAAATGAGTACCCTGAAACTGCCTAAAGGCAGAAAACAAGGCAGAAAACATAACACTCTTAGAAATTCCACCAAATATTGTAAAATGATCCAATTGGTCTGAAATTTTAATATGTTCTATAATTATATGTTATTTTTAATTAGGAACAAGAATCCGATTAATTGGTCAATTATAGAAAAAGTTATAGGTTAAACAGTCCTATAAGGTCACACTGCCTCATAGAAAAAATCTTAACTATTGACATGAACAATGCATATTAATTTGCTTAAGCTACATTAAGTCTCCCTAATCATGATTTAATCGATTATGTTTTTATATTAGGCTCGCAACATATTGGAGACCCACAAGGAGCAGATAGACAATAAGTTAGGGGTCAGAATCAAAGGAGAACGGTGAGTCTAATTATCGATTGAATTCTTTAGTGCAAATGAATGTTGCTTGCTATGTGATTCATGTGATTATCATGATTGGTCCTTGATAATGTAATTATGGATAATTTGTGACATTGTGGTACACATAAATGGTATACTTGCGGTATATTTGAGGTATATGTTTGACAAATGTGATATATATACATGGTATATGTATAGTATATGCAAGGTATATGCTTGACATATGAGGTATATATGGAATATATGTATGTTGTATATGATAAAGATGCAATGGTTGATGAATGCTTAAATACAAGTGCATATGCATATAGGCTAAAAAGGGGTTGTGACTAGTTAATCGATATTGTAAAGCAAAAGAAGAGGCCTATGGCCCAACAAATGTGGAAATGAAACAAATGATCAAGCTAGCTAGCAAATGCAAATGCAAATGCAAATGTTCACATGGCAAATATTCACATGGAAACCCGGGGCAATGTCTGTTTAACTTGGTCACAACAAAATGAAATAAGCAAAGCATTTGCATACATAAAGAGTAATGATTATATGTTTCAACTTTATTGATACTTATATGATACTGATGAATGGAATGGAATATATGGTATATATTGGAATTGTGATTTATTACTATGAGTTGTTTGGTACTTTAGAGCTCATTGGATGGTTATTCTCACTGAGCCACAACTCATCAATTTGCATCATTTTTCAAGTAAAGAAAAGTGATAGCTCATTTTGAGTAGCGTATAAAAGACATGGAGCACAGGTCACTGACCGAGCCTCATCACTCTCTCTCTCCTTGCATTCCACACAAGCATGAAAACATGTCATCTGTATTTTGGACTTATATGCTTGAATATGTATTATCACT
Source organism: Triadica sebifera (assembly GCA_023653625.1). Lineage (NCBI taxonomy): Eukaryota > Viridiplantae > Streptophyta > Magnoliopsida > Malpighiales > Euphorbiaceae > Triadica > Triadica sebifera. The sequence continues at coordinate 13,259,811 of CM042908.1, read as the reverse complement.
CAAGATTAGTTTTGAAATGTATAAATGGAAACAACCCGTAATCCTTCGGATGTGAAGTATATGTTTTAATATATGTGATATATCGTATTTGTGGTTTTTAATGTTGACTTGAAAAGTCATTGAGTGATATTACAGGATATGAAAAAACATGTCACTCTAGATTGAATATGTATTTTGGACTTATATGCTTGAATATGTATTATCACTCTAGATTAGTTTTGAAATGTATAAATGGAAACAACCCGTAATCCTTCGGATGTGAAGTATATGTTTTAATATATGTGATATATCGTATTTGTGGTTTTTAATGTTGACTTGAAAAGTCATTGAGTGATATTACAGGATATGAAAAAACATTTTACTACTATTGTTAACAGGGTATTTTACCTTTTCAGTATGCCATGTATGATTACTTGGTACAAGGATAGGTTATACTCTAATGCATAAGGTGTGACGCTACATTTTTGGTATCAGAGCATGGATAGATTCCAAGGGAACGTGCATATGCATATAAGCATGATAACATATGCATAATATGTGTTGAACATTATGTAGTGACATAATTTCATTTATTTTAGGGCCATCATTAGACATGATTCACCAAGGAGAGAGAGGCCGGCTGAAATGCATCCTCATGAGACATCGCCTCATTTGCATAGAGATCAACCAGTACCAGGAGCTAGGACTCCTGCACAAGCATCACAATCATCACATGCCGAAATACCATATGAAAACCCAGAACATGAAATGCATGAGCCTTTGGGGATTGACATAAATGTGAGTACGCCATTGGGAACAGTGGTAGTTGTGAATAATATCTGTCGTGATTGCCTGATATGCATTGACAGAGTTGAGTTAATAGCTGATTTGATTTTATTGCTAATATATGAATTTGATGTGATATTGGGAATGGACTGGTTAACTAGACATCATGCAATAGTGAATTGTTTTACTAAGAAAGTAATTTTGGAATCACCAAACCAGCCAAGGGTAGTATTTCTAGGTGAAAAAAAACTTGTGCCTAAATATCTAGTTTCAGTTGTAAAGGCATTTCGAATGATCAAAGGGGGATGTGAAGCATATTTGGCATATGTGACTGATACTAGAACCATTGATAGCTTGCTTGAAAATATACTAGTGGTAAGGGAATTTGCTGATATATTCCCAGATGATCTACCTGGTTTACCACCAGATAGAGAGATAGAATTTACTATTGAACTAGTACCAGGAACTGCACCAATATCAAGGTCACCCTACAGAATGGCCCCAGTTGAGTTGAAAGAACTAAAGGCCCAATTGCAGGAGTTACTTGACAAATGGTATATTAGACCTAGTATATCACCATGGGGAGCTCCAGTGTTATTTGTTAAAAAGAAAGATGGAACTATGAGATTGTGCATCGATTACAGGCAACTGAATAAAATGACAGTGAAGAACAAATATATGTTGCCCAGAATAGATGATTTGTTTGACCAGTTGCAAGGAGCCCAAATATTCTCTAAGATTGATCTGAAATCAGGTTATTACCAGCTGAAGGTAGCAGAAACGGATGTTCCAAAGACTGCCTTTCGAACCAGGTATGGACATTATGAATTTTTAGTAATGCCATTTGGATTGACTAATGCTCCAGCTGCATTTATGGCTTTAATGAATAAGGTGTTTCAACCATGTTTGGATAGGTTTGTGATAGTATTTATTGATGACATATTGGTGTACTCAAAGAATAGGGGAGAACATGAACAACATTTAAAAATTGTGTTGCAAACTTTGAAGGAAAAACAATTTGATGCAACAACCACCTAGAATCTAAGTCTAGACAACCTCCAAATCAATTTGATACAAATCTTAAGTTTAACCAATTGCAATATTAGACTCTTCACCCCCAAAACAGCAAGGAATTGGTAACAAAGAGTATGAAGAGAGAATTGAATTCACGCCACAAATTAATTACCAACCTGATAAGTGAAAACAATCCTTGGTATATCAATGGAGATCACACCTCCCACTTGAAGAACACTCAAGAACACTGAAATTTTGATCTTAATCACCAATCTGATTGTCTTACACGCATAAGGATGTATTTATACCTCTACAAACCAAACCCTAGCTGTAAACATGAAGAAAAGACCAATCTGACCCTAAGGACTTAAGGACAAACGAATGGGCTTAATTTTATAAGGCCTACACACTTAAGACAAGTTAAAATAAGGCTGATCATGTGTCTTTAAATGAAATTACATTCCAATAATTAAAATAAAACAGCCCACTAAAATTAATCTTAGGCCCAACCATGACATAACATAAGTTCACCTTAACATAGCATATTGCACATGAGTTGAACCTTGTAATATAGACTTCTTCTCTAGCCCATTAGGCTAGTTGTCTTCACCATCACATGCCCCAATGAGTGTCACAAGCTTTGGATCGCAAACGGATTCCATCTCTTCAAGCCTGGCCCAAGCCTCTTCCTTGATATCTCTTGTCACTAAGCTCTGAATATACATTTGCAAGGCTGCCTTGAGCTTGTTTCTACTTGATCTTATGATTGGACCAAGTGGCATCACTAATCCATCTCCTCTATGGCATGTAAGATCATTTTTGTTGTCTTGGTTCGCATCACAATTATATGCCAAATTGAGTAAATGTGAATTCTGGTTAGATCATTTGGTGTTTCTTGGACATGTGGTGTCATGTAAGGGCATAGAGGTTGACCCAAAGAAAATTGAGGCTATGGTAAATTGGGAAGCTCCTAAAAATATTTCTGAAATGCGTAGTTTTTTGGGTTTAGCCGGATACTACCGCAGATTTGTTGATGGATTCTCCTTAATTGCTAGCCCTTTGACTAAATTGTTGAGAAAGAATGTGCCTTTTAAGTGTACTTCTGAATGTCAGAGGAGTTTTGATGAACTAAAACACAGGCTAACCTCAGCACCAGTGTTAACCATCCCTACAGGTACAAGTGGGTTTACAGTATATAGTGATGCTTCTCAACAAGGCTTGGGATGTGTGTTGATGCAACATGGTAAGGTGATAGCTTATGCATCCAGACAACTGAGACCACATGAGATCTCATATCCAGTGCATGATTTAAAACTGGCTGCAGTCGTATTTGCATTGAAGATTTGGAGGCATTATCTGTATGGTGAGACATTCCAAATCTTCACAGACCATAAAAAGCTTGGGTTATTTACTGACACATAAAGAATTAAACATGAGGTAGAGACGGTGGTTAGAGCTATTGAAAGATTATGACTGTACAATTGAATATCATCCAGGGAAAGCCAATGTGGTAGCAGATGCATTGAGTAGGAAGGCTAGTGGCAGTGTAGCTCACTTGCAAGTATCCTCTTTTTCACATTTGATTCAATTACGATCTATGAATGTTAAATTAAATATACATGATGAAGGATCACTGATTGCTACTCTTCAAGTCAGACCTATACTAAAGGAGAGGATCAAAGAAGCACAAAGCAAAAATTCTGAATTATGTGAGAAAATTGATGTGGTAAGGCAGGGAAATAATACAGAGTTTCATTTGTAGAATGATACACTGATGTTAAAATCACACATATGTGTTTCAGACACTGAGAACTTGCGTCAGGAAATAATGGAAAAGGCACACAATGCACCGTATGCAATGCACCCAGGGATGACAAAGATGTATCACAGTTTAAGGCCTCATTACTGGTGGCCAAGAATGAAGAAAGATATAGCAGAATATATTTCCAAATGCTTGACATGCCAGTAGATTAAAATTGAACATCAGGCACCAATTGGTAAACTACATCCATTGCCAGTGCCAGAATGGAAATGGGAAAGAATAACGAGGATTTTGTCTATGGATTGCTAAGAACTCCACGGAAAAATGATGCAGTATGGGTAATTATTGACAGATTAACCAAGTCAGTACATTTTCTACCTATCAGAGGGGCTGTACACTTGAGAGTTTGGCCAAATTATATGTGAATGAGATAGTCAGATTGCATGGCATTCCAGTGTCCATTGTGTCTGATAGAGATCCACGGTTTACTTCACATTTTTGGGTGAGTTTACAGAATGCATTGGGAACAAAATTAAACTTTAGCACTGCATTCCACCCACAGACTGATGGACAATCAGAAAGGACTATACAGACATTGGAAGAAATGCTTAGGGCATGTTCTATGGAATTCAGAGGTGCTTGGGATAAATATATAGCATTGATTGAATTTGCTTACAATAACCAGTATCATAGCAGTATCCAGATGGCACCATATGAGGCATTGTATGGCAGAAAGTGCCGAAGCCCTATCATTTGGGATGAAGAAGGAGCATGTGCATTAGAAGGGCCAGAGATAGTGCAAGACACAGTGGATAAGATCAAGGTTGTCAAGAACAAGCTAAAGGCAGCACAGGATAGGCAGAAAAGTTATGTTGATCAGCATAGAAGGGAGATGGAATACGAGTTAGGTGAAAAGGTGTTTCTTCGTGTATATCCATGGAAAGGGATAATTCGATTTGGCAAAAAGGGTAAATTGAGCCCAAGGTATATAAGGCCTTATGAAATTCTTGAGAAGATTGGTCCATTGGCATATAGGTTGGCTTTACCACCCGAGATGGCTCAGATACATAATGTGTTTCATGTGAGCATGCTTAGAAGATACAGGTCAGATCTTACACATGTACTTAAAGATCAAGCCATTGAGATTGCAGAGGACATGAGTTATGTTGAGGAACCAGTGCAAATCATTGGATACAAGACTAAACAGCTAAGAAATAGAGAAATACCTTTGGTTAAGGTATTATGGCATAACCATTTACAAGAAGAGGCAACATAGGAAACAGAAGAAAATATGAAAAAGCAATATCCACACCTGTTTTCAGGTATTAATTTCGAGGACGAAATTTTTAAAAGGAGGGGAGAATTGTAATATCCTTGACCTTCCCCACATGCATTTCATCGAACATAAGCATCTTGCATACAATTCAATTGAACACGTGCATTTCATACGTATTTTCGTAGGAACAAGTTCATGGCACACGCTAGCTATGTGTCCTAGTATTTGGCAATTATATCGAGTCACACGTGTATCCTTATAACCTAAATAAGGATAACAAAGTATTAAAAATGAATCGAATAAGGTGACTAAATTAAAGTAAGAAAAATGATTAGATTAAGATTAGTGAACATTTATATTGCTAATTTAGTTAAATCGGGTCAAATGATTAAGCTGTATCATTGTGTGAATTAGTGGAATTATAAATCTATGTAAATAATAATAATAATAATATAGACAAAATAAAATGAAAATGACATAAAAGAGAAATAGAAGAGAAGAGAAGAGAAAGGAGAAGAGAAAGGAGAAAAGAGATGAGAAAAAGATAAAAAGGACAAAAACCAAAAGTTAGCTTTATCTTCCTATTTCTGCCTTCTTCTCCAGCCCGACTTCTTCTTCAATTTCCTCCATTCCAGCCACAAATTCTTCCTTGTTTCACTTGATTTTTGAGGCAAATTGATCCCTTGCAAGTTTTTTCTTGGTAAGTAATCAATTCTCATGGGTATAAGGTTGATTTGAGTTGCAAGGTTCAATATTAGGCACCGAATTGCACCCCGATTTTGATGTTAATAGAAATTGATTCTGGAAATGTGTAAAACACAAAGTTTGCTCCTTTATGTCTTAGAGTTGTGGATATGTAAACATATTTGCAAGATGTTATGTATAGGGAGAGATATGCTCTTTGTATTGAAACTGATCAGGGTGTAAACCCTAACCAAGTTAGCTACTGTGTGATTTGATTTTGAATATGTTAAAGCCATTATTGGAAGTCTCTCACAACATAAAGATTGTATATATATGTGTTTTGTATCGTTCTACCAAATTTTAGATTCATAGACCTTGTAAATTGTGAGTTATGGTGAATGGAACCGTGACTGTTCCATTATTTGAACTGCCTATTGAGTGCCCTGGGCAGATACAGTAACTTGTTTGGCTAATTGGAGCTTGTTAGACCTCGATTCTATACATGATCAAAACATTAAAGTTATAGGTATATGTCTTATCTAAATTGTGGTACTAAGTTCAGCTTCATTGGTTATGTATAGACTAAGTTCTGGCCTTTGGAAGCCATACTGGTCCGGAAGTCAATTCTATTCTGGACCAGTAAAATGTTTGGTAAAAGTAGAAGACCTTAGAGACATAATTGCTAAAAGTTGTAAACATGACACATGTTCCATATGAACCCATATAAGTGTCTGTAAAGTTTCATTAAAATAGGACTTATAGATTATAAGTTATGATGAAGCCAAATGAGTACCCTGAAACTGCCTAAAGGCAGAAAACAGAACACTATTAGAAATTCCACCAAATATTGTAAAATGATCCAATTGGTCTGAAATTTTAATATGTTCTATAATTATATGTTATTTTTAATTACGAATAAGAATCAAATTAATTGGTCAATTATAGAAAAAGTTATAGGCTAAACAGTCCTATAAGGTCACACTGCCTCATAGGAAAAATCTTAACTATTGACATGAACAATGCATATTAATTTGTTTAAGCAACATTAAGTTTTCATAATCATGAGTTAATCGATTATTTTCATATTAGACTCACAACATATTGGAGACCCACAAGGAGCAGATAGACAATAAGTTAGGGGTCACAATCAAAGGAGAACGGTGAGTCTAATTATCGATTGAATTCTTTAGTGCAAATGAATGTTGCTTGCTATGTGATTCATGTGATTGTCATGATTGGTCCTTGATAATGTAATGATGGATAATTTGTGACATTGTGGTACACATAAATGGTATACTTGCGGTATATTTGAGGTATATGTTTGACAAATGTGATATATATACATGGTATATGTATAGTATATGCAAGGTATATGCTTGACATATGAGGTATATATGGAATATATGTATGTTGTATATGATAAAGATGCAATGGTTGATGAATGCTTAAATACAAGTGCATATGCATATGGGCTAAAAAGGCGTTGTGACTAGTTAATCGATATTATAAAGCAAAAGAAGAAGCCTATGGCCCAACAAATGTGCAAATGAAACAAATGATCAAGCTAGCTAGAAAATGCAAATGCAAATGTTCACATGGCAAATATTCACATAGAAACCTGGGGCAATGTCTGTTTAACTTGGTCACAACAAAATGAAATAAGCAAAGCATTTGCATACATAATGAGTAATGATTATATGTTTCAACTTTATTGATACTTATATGATACTGATGAATGGAATGGAATACATGGTATATATTAGAATTGTGATTTATTACTATGAGTTGTTTGGTACTTTAGAGCTCATTGGATGGTTATTCTCACTGAGCCGCAACTCATCAATTTGCATCATTTTTCAGGTAAAGAAAAGTGATAGCTCATTTTGAGTAGCGTATAAAAGACATGGAGTACAGATCACTGGCCGAGCCTCATCACTCTCTCTCTCCTTGCATTCCACATAAGCATGAAAACATGTCATCTGTATTTTGGACTTATATGCTTGAATATGTATTATCACTCTAGATTAGTTTTGAAATGTATAAATGGAAACAACCCGTAATCCTTCGGATGTGAAGTATATGTTTTAATATATGTGATATATCGTATTTGTGATTTTTAATGTTGACTTGAAAAGTCATTGAGTGATATTACAGGATATGAAAAAACATTTTACTACTATTGTTAATAGGGTATTTTACCTTTCCAGTATACCATGTATGATTACTTGGTACAGGGATAGGTTATACTCAAATGCATAAGGTGTGACGCTACATGGATTATTGATGCCACCTAGTCCAATCATAAGATCAAGTATAAACAAGCTCAAGGCAGCCTTGCAAATGTATATTCAAAGCTCGGTGACAAGAGATATCAAGGAAGAGCCTTGGACCAGGCTTGAAGAGATGGAATCGGTTGGTGATCCAAAGCTTGTGACACTCATTGGGGCATGTGATGGTGAAGACAACTAGCCTAATGGGCTAGAGAAGAAGTATATATTACAAGGTTCAAGTCATGTGCAATATGCTATGTTAAGGTGGACTTATGTTATGTCATGGTTGGGCCTAAGATTAAATTTAGTGGGTTATTTTATTTTAATTATTGGAATGTGATTTCATTAAAGACACATGATCAACCTTATTTTAACTTATCTTAGGTGTGTAGGTCTTATAAAATTAAGTCCATTCGTTTGTCCTTAAGTCATTAGGGTCATATTTGTCTTTTCTTCATTTTTTCACCTAGGGTTTGGTTTGTAGATGTATAAATACCTCTTTATGCATGTAAGACAATCAGATTGGTGATTAAAATCAAAATTTGAGTGTTCTTCAAGTGGGAGGTGTGATCTCCATTGATATACCAAAGATTGTTTTCACTTATCAGGTTGGTAATTAATTTGTGACGTGAATCCAATTCTCTCTTCATACTCTTTGTTACCAATTCCTTGCTATTTTGGGGGTGAAGAGTCTAATCTTTAAATTGGTTAAACTTAAGATTTGTATCAAATTGATTTGGAGGTTGTCTAGACTTAGATTCTAGGTGGTTGCTGCTTCAGCTCTCCGTGCGAGTCTCCATGAAATCCTTGAGGTTCTCTAACCTCTCATCCATCGAAGCCTGCAACTGCTCAAACCGTGGTGCCAAGAGGTCAACCACTTGCTGAGCCAAGTTTGGTGTGGAGGCAGAGGATTGTCCGAGTTCCTAATCAGCCTCTAGAGGTGCCACCTCAACTTGAGCCATTTTTTCTGCTGAATTCCTTGGAGGCCAGCTTTGAAGTCCTCTGAGTCATTTTATTCGCAAATGATTTCACCAACAATGTTGGTGAAGCGATAGTAAATGTTGTTCTCAAAAACTATTCAAACAGTCGCTCCGATCTTGATGAAGGACTCGACGTCCAGTCGGTCTTAAGGATGCCTTGGAATGAGGTTGTAGTGATGTTCATCCAGCTTCAAGTATTTGAGCTTTAAGGCAATGTGAGTCACGTACCCACCAATCAGAATGTCTCTGGAGGGCTTGGTGGCAATTGACAAGGAATGGTTCGCAAACCATCAAGATAATGCCACTATGAGGCCTCTTCGGGCCATCTCTAGGAGAAAAATCTCTGACTTTCAGATTGTGTCATTGCTGTCTCCTCGGGCAAAGATGTTATAGGTCAGAAATCTATGCAAATACTTGTGCACTGGGGATCGAAGGTAAGTGCTCTTCGTCTTTTTGAAGTATCGTGTTCACGGTTTGCTGAAGAGATGCTCTACTCGTGAGGAAAGGCGTGAAATTGATCACGGTCGTGACATTTAAAGGTCACGGGCGTGAATGATGAACTATTACGGTGGTGAAAAAATTAGTCATGGGTGTGAAGTGTTAAACTTCACTACTTGTGATCGTGAACCAAAGCGTGACACAAAAGCATGAATTCTTCTGTAAGTTTTAGGTGGAAATGTTCACTGTCTTGAAAAAGCATCACGGACGTGAACAAAGGGTTTCATGGGGGTGAATGAAAAAGGCTGTAGTCATGAAACATAGTCTTCACTACTTTAAGTCGTGAATCATGTCGTGAAGTAAGTCATGAAAGCTACTGGTTCTTTTGGCGATTTAGTTCACGATCGTGAACATATGTCACGGGTGTGAATTGCCTAAAATTTTCATCAAATAAAATTAAGTCTGAAAACAAGACTAAAGCATTTCTAGGAAGATTCTATCCCTTATAACATAAACTTCCATCAAATTAACTACCTTATATCTAGTAAGATGAGACAAAAACAAGATTATTAATTAAGGTTTGGCAATTTGGCAACCACAAAGTCAATCCATCAATCATACCAAGCTCTCTTCTTATGAAATTAAATCTTTCCTCATTTAGAGACTTAGTAAAGATATCTGCCAATTGATTTCCTGTGCTTATAAATTCCAATACAACATCTCCATATTGAACATGATCTTTAATAAAATGGTGTCTAATGTCAATATGCTTACTTCTAGAATATTGAATGGGATTCTTAGAGAGATTTATTGCACTTGTATTGTCACATCTAATAGGTATATGATTCATACTATGACCATAATCCTTAAGTTGTTGTTTCATCCAAAGGATTTGTGTACAACATCCTGCTGCTACATACTCCGCTTCAGCGGTAGAAAGAGCAACTGAAACTTGTTTCTTACTAAACCAAGAAACTAAGCACTCTCCAATAAAGTGACAAGTACCTGAAGTACTTTTTCTATCTAAAAGACTACAAGCATAATCAGCATCTGAATATCTTACAATGTAAAATGATGAATTTCTAGGATACCACAAATCTAGATGCAATGAGCCATGAAATATCTTAGAATTCTTTTTACTGCATTTAAATGAGACTCTTTTGGACATGATTGAAATCATGCATATAAGCATACACTATACATTATATTGGGTCTAGAAGCAGTAAGATATAAAAGTGATCTGATCATACCTCTATAGAGCTTTTCATTAATGCTCCTACCCTTTTCATCCTTGTCCAATTTTGTTGATGTGCTCATTGGAGTCTTGGCATTCTTGCATTCTTCCATTCCAAATTTCTTAAATAAGTCTTTGGCATATTTGGATTGGTTGATGAATATGCCCTCATTGCCTTGTTTTATTTGTAGACCAAGGAAATATTTAAGCTCACTCATCATGCTCATTTCAAATTCCCTAGTCATACTTAGCAAATTCTTGACAAAGCAATTCATTAGTAGACCCAAATATGATACCATCAACATAAATTTGAACAATTAGAATATCATGCTTATGCTTTTTAATGAATAATGTAATGTCAATATTCCCCTTTTGTAAAGTTATTTTCTAAGAGAAAGGAACTTAGTCTTTCGTACCAAGCTCTTGGGGCTTGTTTCAAACCATATAAAGTTTTTGAAATTTTAAATACATGATTAGGCAAATCATGGCTTTCAAAACCTGGTGGTTGTTCTACATATATTTCTTCTTCTATAAAACCATTTAAAAAGACACTTTTCACATCCATTTGAAAGAGTTTGAAATTCATATGGCATGCATATGCTAAAAGTATTCTTATGGCTTCTAATCTAGCTACAGGAGCATAGGTCTCATCATAATCTATTCATTCTTCCTGATTATACCCTTTTGCAACCAATCTAGCCTTATTCCTATTTATGGAACCTTGTTCATTTAGTTTGTTTCTAAACACCCATTTGCTACCTATAATTTGATGCTCCTTGGGTCTAGGTACTAAGGTTCATACCTTACTTCTCTCAAATTGGTTGAGTTCCTCTTGCATGACAATCACCCAACTTTCATCATTAAGAGCCTCATCAATATTTTTAGGCTCAATTTGAGAAACAAAAGCAAGGTCAAAAGCTAAATGTTTGAGATGAGATATAGTACTTACTCCCGTTGAAGGATCACCAATGATTTGCTCTTTGGGGCGATCTTTTGTTAATCTTCATTCCTTTGGGAGCTCTTGCCTGTTTTCCTCTTGAGCTTGAGGTAGAGAATCATCTTGATGTGAATCTTCTTGATCATTTTCTTCTCTTTTATTTCTAAGATCAAGTCTTTCCATGATACCTACAACATCATCAATAACACTACCTTTCACAAGATCAAGTCTACTAGATTCATTAAAAATAACATGCATAGATTCTTCAACAGTTAATGACTTTTTATTAAATACTCTATATGCTTTGCTAGTTGTAGAGTATCCTAAAAAGATACCCTCATCAGATTTAGAAGCAAATTTTCCAAGGTTGTCCTTGGTATTCAATATGAAGCATTTGCATCCAAATACTCTAAAATATGATATCAAGGGCTTTCTTCCATTCCATAGCTCAAATGAAGTTTTGTTTAGGAGAGATCTTTTGAAAACTCGATTTGAAATATAACAAGCAGTATTTGTGGCTTCTGCCCAAAAGTAAGTTGGTAAACCATACTCATTGAGTATTGTTCTAGCCATTTCAATTAAAGTTCGATTTTTCCTTTCAACTATCCATTTTGTTGAGGTGTCCTAGGAGATGAAAAATTCTTCGAAATGCCTTGTTCAAGACAAAAACTTTCAAAGTTTTCATTTTCAAATATTTTGTCATGGTCACTTCTTATTTTTGAAATGCAATACTCTTTCATTTTGAACTCTTTTAGCAAAATTTTTGAAATTTTCAAAAGCATCACTCTTTTGAGCTAAGAAAATTACCCAAGTGAATCTAGAGTAATCATCTACGATGACAAAGGTATAATGTTTACGTCCTAAGCTTGCAATTCTAGTAGGTCCAAATAAATCTAGATAGAGGAGTTGTAGAGGTTTTGAGGTACTTACTATGTTTTTGGCTTTGAAAGATGACTTGTGTTGCTTCCCTCTTTGGAAAGGTTCACGTGTCTTGTCTTTTCAAATTGAACTTTTCCCAGTCCCTTTACTAGCTCTCCTGTGCTGAGGTTTTGAATTAAGTCCATGTTTGCATGACCAAGCCTTTTATGCCATAACCAAGATTCATCACTAGTAGTTACAAGACACTTAGAGGAATGGTTAGATATTTCGTGTAATTCTATTATGTAGGTGTTAACATCTTTATTTCCTTTAAATATCTCTTGACCATCAATAGAGGTTACAAGACATTCGTTGGAAGTAAAAGTTACTTTGTTTCCTTTATCACATAATTGACTTACACTCAACAAGTTATATTTTAAGCCATCAACAAGTAAGACATCTTTAATAAAAGTAGTACCATTAATACCAATAAAGCCAATGTCAATTATCTTACCCTTAGCATTGTTTCCAAAGGTAACTTTACCTCCATCAATACTTTTGATTTCATTGAAGAGTTTTTTGTCTCCTGTCATATGCCTTGAGCATCCACTGTCTACTAGCCAAGAATTTTTGTTTATTGTGGACTTGAGGCATACCTATAGAATCACAATTTAAGTATGGTGTTTAGGTACCCAAATGAGCTTGGGTCCTTGGGGGTTAGCACATGAAGGTTCCCAATGAGCCTTCCTTATCCAGCAATATTTATTTATGTGACCAAATTTCATACAATAATTACACTGTTTAGGTTAAAGATGCTTTTTGATCTTACAATGTTCTTGAATGTCATATTCCCATTAGACTGAGTTTGAGGACAATGGCATGCACAATCATGATTAATTGGTATTTTTCTAGATGCATGCTTCTTATACATAAAGGCATGATTAACCTTTTGAGGTTTCTTTCTTAGTCTTACCAATCCTTGATTATTCCTTTTATGTATAGAGGGTTTAGTGTACTTATTCCTTGGTGCTGTTCCAGCAAGTGTGGAGATGTGAGGTTCACTTGACTTAACAAAAATAGTATGTGCCCTTAAATCCTAGACCATGTCTAATTAAGGGAGGTATTTGAAACACAATGAGAGTATTTAAGCTCTCTTTTCCTTTTGTGAAATTTTGAAATGGAATTTCTAAGTTCCTCAATTTCATTTTTTAAAGTATTATTCTCTTTAAGCAAGGATTTAGTTGAGGGTCTTGATGAGTATTCATCTAATAATTTTTTAAGAGATTCATTAAATGATTTAAGCTTAAAGTTCTCATTTTCTAAAGTATCTATTTTGATTTGCAAATCAGAAATGTTATTTTTATAAGTATTGAATTTACTTCTATATTTTTCTAGTTCTAGATTCAATACTTCTATTAAGCTTTGCTCATCATCATCATCATCTTCACTATTACTATCATTATCACTACTATCATTATTGAAAGAGTATGAGTGAAGTGATCTTACCTTATCCGAGACGTGATCCTCTATAGCCATGAAGCATAGGTTGACCTCTTCGCTTTCATTATCATCTTTTTTACTTGAAGAACTTTCGTCATCCCATGTGGCCTTGTGACCTTTCTTCCCATTGTCTCTTTGGTATTTGCTCTTGTGCTTCTTGAGCCTTGGACATTCCGGTTTAATATGCCCTTTCTTTTCACATTCATAGCACTTACCTCTTATTTACTTCTTTGTGTATCATTAGAGGTTTGTTTGAGGTTTCTTTGTCTAAATTTTCTAGAGTTGCTCATTCTTTTCTCAATGATTCTTTTCAGCCTTCCTGAGAGCATAACAATGTCCTAATTTGCATCATCACTCTTTTTTTCATCATCTTCAACTTCCTCTTGAGATTTTGAAGTAGAGGCTTTTAGTGCTAGAGGCTTTTTTTTTCTGGCTCTGCTTTAAGCTCTCTATCTCTTTTTACTATCATTTCATGAGTGAGAAGTTTGCCAATAAGCATATCAGTATTCATGGTGCTCATGTCTTCATTTTCCTCTTCTATACCTGCAACTCTTGAACCGTAATCTTTGAGTGGAAGACTTCTTAGGATTTTGTTATTTACATCTTCCAAACTCAGGTGTTTCCCAAGTTTTCTCATTCCATTTATGATGGCTAGAAGATGGTTGGTCATGTCAGTAATTGACTCGTTAGATTTCATCTTGAAGAGCTCATACTATGAAGTAAGAAGTTGAATCTTCTTGGATTTAACTTGCTTAGTTCCTTCATGATAGTTTTCCAATATTTTCCATATGTTGTAAGCTATTGGGCAGTGTTGTATTCTACCACATTCTTCAATGGATAATGAGCTTGAGAGAATTGTCATTGCCTTCTTGTTTTTGAAGTTTGCTATTCTTTTAGGCTCTGTCCAATCATCTCTTGATAAGATTTCATCTTCACCCATCAACTCCTCTTCTACTTGGTGGTGTCCATTCTTTTCGAACACTATCCAGATATATCTCCATCTGAAACTTCCAATGCGCATAATTTACTCCATTACGGCTTGAGCCTTTGGAATCCTTCATTGGCCATATCTTGATCTTTACTAATGCTGATTAGGCTTCGATGCTAGACTGAGCTCTGATACCAATTGTTGCCCAGATATTGAGCCAAAAATGGGGGTTGAATTGGAGTTTAAAAATTTAACTTTTAAGTGCGGAAATAAAAATTAAGTTTAGTAGGGATAGTAGAATATGACACAAGAATTTTTATAGAGGTTCGGGTGTTAACAAACCCTACTCCTCTCCCCAATCTCAATTGGGAGTTTCACTAACATACTAAGTGTTACAATAGAGTTTTACAAACTCACTCCCAACTATGGTGTTTCTAACAATGGATCACACCTAACCCAAAAATCCCTTGTGTTTTAATGGCTCACACAAAACCAATTCCTTGTGTTTTAAAGGCTCACACAAATAACCCTTACAAGTATTCTACTCTTAGCCCCAAAATACCCAAACTCACTTGAGTGGATGATTACAGATAGAAACACTTACAAATCTTTAATGCTTAGAGAATAATGAGCAAAAAGATTTTCACAGAGAATATATGTTTGTTTTGAAAGTATTAAACGCACAAATGGCTTACAACAAGATTTTTATTCGAAGTATCAGCTATTCTCTTGTTCTTGATTCATAAATGACTTGCATTTATACTTCCATGTGAATTATAGCCGTTTGATTGCATTTAATGCGGAAATAGTCATTGCACCAACCCTTATAATCGCGTCTGACATGTTTCTCTTTCATCTTTCACGGTCGTGACTAGGTGTGTCACGGTCGTTACTGTTCTTCCAAAGTGACCTTGGTCATGAAGCATTCTGGAAGGTTTTGTAAGTGTTGGTTCACGGGCGTGACATTTCATCTTCACAGGCGTGATATCCTTCCAAGTCGTGGTCCAAGTGGTAACTCTGGCCGTAAAGCTCTCTGGAAGAATTTTCCATGTCTTTTCAAAGGCGTGACTTTATTTCACGAGCGTGACTGATATGACCATTCACGGTTGCTATCATTTTTTATGGCCGTGAACTTTAAATGTTAGTTTGTTGGTGCTAAGCTTCATCACGAGCGTGACACATAAGGTCACAGGCATGAACATGCTATTTCTTCAATTTTATCTTTTTAAGATTAATCTTCCATTCTCCATTCTTGCTATCATATTTCATACCCTGTTAATAGACTTAGAAAACAAGTATGTTAAATACATTATTGCTATTTTATTTGTTATCATCAAAATAACGGAAATACCCCTCAAGGTTCAACAACCAAAGCGAAAATTGCATTTTGATGTTTTAGTCCAGTTTTCCGATTTTGCTCTGTTACTTGGCGTTAAATATTTGTATCTTAATTTTTCAATTTTATTAGGTTCAAATTTAGACTATGATCTTATTGGTGTTGTTTTGATCATAAAGTTTTCAATCAGTCTAGCACATTCGGTCGTAAAATGCGTCTGTTGGTCAGGGCCTAAACTAGTGAAGTGACAAATGGTACAAGCTTATTACAGTAAAAGTTTTACCACTTAAAGTAAGCTCAGTGCAAGAGTTATTTTTTTCTAACACAAATTTTTGTTCGAGGTTAAATAACAACGTGAGAGAGAGATAGATAGATAGATAGAGAGAGAGAGAGTCGCATAAATCAGTTACCCACATCTAGAGTAGCACAACATGTCTGTTAGGTTGTGTGTAATATAATATGTAATTGGTATAATATAAAAATAGTCATGTATATGTAATTAATTTAGTTATTTAATAATATTGCTATATTTGTTATTCAGTCGGGTTGTGTGTATATAATATGTAACTAGTACAGTGAGCTAACAGGACATAGCATCACATTAGTCATCTCTATAGTAACCTCTAAAATCTAAGTCTAGACGACTTCCAAATTAATTTAGAATCAAATATTCAATTTTTAATAAAATCTGTCACCCCCAAATCAGTAAGGAATTGGTAATAAGAAAGAATTAGAACACATCATAAGTCATGACTAACATGATAAGTAAAATAATCCTTGCTAATGAGCTGAACACACAATTTAAGAAAACCTCACAAAATTATTTTATTCATGTAATCTTATGCCTTACACATTTTTTGGAAGTTTTTATACCTCAAATGAAGTTAAATCCCCATAAAAATAAGGATTTCTAATTATATTCCTACTCTAATCCCTTAAAGATAGGGATTTACAATTAATTTTATCTAAATCACTTAAAGAATAGGATTTGACAACTAATTAAATTGGAATCCTTTTCTAATAAAGAAAATTAAATCAAATCTAATTTTTAGAAGATAGAATCCAACTAAAATAAGGAAAACTAAGTTAAATCTAATTATCCACTTAGACCACATGAATTAGGCTTAAAATGATATATTAAAGGCTAAATATTAAGCTCAATATGCCTCCCAAGATTGCCTATAAGTTGTGTACATGCCTCGTACATGATCCCTTAAGTTGCACATGTATTGCACATAATTCTTTAAATCTTTCCACTTGATTTAATGGACTTGGACACATTGTAAATAGGCCAAATTGACTTAAATCTTCATGAAAGAATTATTTTATCTTTAATTTAGGCTTCACTTTGTGTAGCATTGATCTATAAGTTTGATTGTTAACTTTAGGCCTAATATTGCTTTTAATGCTCTAATGTTGCCTCTTATAGTTTGAATCACGCCCAAAATATATTTTGAACATATAAATAAGTTTTTGAACCCATTCTAGGCCCATGTTAAGGATATAAGATTACGCCAATTCATTGGTGCAAGATTACCCTCCATGCTTAGCACCCTTGCTCTTATCAGGGGGTGTTACAGGTCTTCTACTACTACTTATGTACGAGGAAAAACCACACACTTAGCCTATAGCTCAATGGTGCATACCTTTTGACTATTGCACACAAGCATACCCACATCATATATAATAAGCAAAAAATTCATAAAATGAAATAATCAACATGAGCAATTAAATAATGGAATTTATTAGTCATTTGATCCATGCCTTACGCAACCAAATTTTTATTGTTTTTCATTATTCATACACTTACCAACTTAATTTTGGGCCTGAGTATCAAAACATATACAATAACAATTAAAACAACACAAAATAAAATTCTAATTAATTAGTTTCTTTTGTTAATATTACTTTTGTAATCATTACTATTATTAGAGCTAGAAATTTTTGACATGACATGATCAAACGACATAGAGTTAATTATATATGGATTTAAGCTGAACAAATATAAGTTATAACTCTATCAATACAATTACGATACAAGAAAAACCGTTTCATAAATGAATTTTACCTGCATAACATATTAGACACAATTAAAAATAGGTTATTTTATCAATTATGGAGAGATGCCTATATAAAAAAAATTCAAATATATATATATATATATATATAATACATATTTATATATAAATAAAATTATAATACATGATATTAATTAATATTATACTAATATATTTACTAACTTATATTTAGATGAATTAATATATATTAATCAAATAATTATTTTACACCTAATTTTAAAAAAATCTAATAAGAAAAATTCTAGGATGTAAATAGAAATAATTTAATATTTAATATTTATGTCTATTCATGTATAATCATATTGCATTGTGTCAATTGTACACATTTAGATATGTTAAGTAAATCATATATAATCGTATTCATATCATATAAAATATACACATTTAGATATATTAAGTAAATTGTATATAATCGTGTTCATATTATGTCAAATATACACATTTAGATATATTAAATAAATTGTATATAATTTTGTTGTATTTGTGTAATATGTATATATTTAAACACATTTAATTAATTGTCTAGTTGTGTCATGTTAACACAAATTTTAACTATGCCGTGTTCATATTTTGAATTTTTGACATGATTAATTAAACATGTCTTGTTCATATTTAGTATAATTGTATTATATTTGATCGAGGCACGATACAGTATGAATTACCATTTCCAATTATTATTATTATTCTCTTTGTAATCTCACTAATTTTCCAAATGCTCTAATCACCAACTATTGGTGGGATTTACGGTTCGAGTGCCCATCGAGACATTTTTTATGTACTTATTATACTCATGGTTATCAAAACCAGCCCGGTCTTGCCGATTCGACCAGTAAATTCGTGAACCGGTCTGAAAATCAGGTTGGTTAATACTATAAAATTGGGAATATTTTAGTTTAGAAGAAAAATCAGTCAGTTGGACCGTGATCGGAACGAACCGGTCTAGTTTTTACTGGTTGGACCAGTTAATTAATTGCTGAAAGTGTCTAAAAAATATTGGATTTGTCTTTACCAAGGCTTGAACTTGGGATGAGTTAGCTATTAATAGCTCAATACTGTTTGACCACTTTTGATTATATATTTATATTCTTATAAAATTTTATATAAAATACGAATATGTATTTACAAATATAAAATTAAATTTAGTTGTTTGCATTAAATTTTTATACAAATTGTTTTGATAAATATTTAAAATATTATTTTAATTAAGAAATGAATATTGTATTATTTAAAAATTAAAAGTATGTAATTTAATTAATTTTTTTATAATTAAAATAAAAATTAAAAATATATATGCTATTATATTTGAGAATATTTTTAAACATAATTATGTATTAATTTAAATCATGAATATTAATGTTTTGAGCATACTATTTTGCATGAAATACATTTAGTATGTATATTTTTCATATTTTAGTATGTATAGAAATGTTAAAAGTTATATTTTTAGAAAATTCACTTTAACCAGTTCAACTTCGGTTGAACCTTAAACCTTGATCCACTGCCTTTTCATGTTCGTTGCCCAAACTGGGTTTGATAACCTTGATTATACTATTTCCTTTGTAGAACGATATTTCTTTTGTTGAATTTTCTCCTTTGTAGAAATTTTTTCTTTGTAGATATTAGCCTTAGTAAATCCCCTTTGTAGATTCTCTTTGTAGATATTTCCTCAGTATATTGCCTTTGTAGAAATTGTTGCTTCATAACAATTACCACCATTGTTATAGTTAATATTTTCCTTAGTATATTCCTTTTGTAGAAAATTTTTCTTTGTAAAACAATCACAACCATTGACATGGCTAATATTTACTCAAGTACTATCCTGTTGGCATGCCAATAATCTGAACCTCTAGTTCTAAACTAGGTATATGAGCTTTTGCTATATTGCATTCTTAAACTTAATATTTTTATGGGAGATATTCTCTTTTAAATTTCTAAACCGATAGCTTATCATGATTCATCACCCTTTCTCTTTTTTATTGTGATGAATATCTTTTTATATACATACTATAGAAAGAAGAAAAATAAAACTTAACAGCTACATGCAATAAACATATATTTGTCATCTTATATCACTTGTTTCTTTGTAAAAACTTGTCAACATGCTATAATACTTCAATTTACTTCCATAAATATAATCTCAAATACATTTTGATGCAGAACCCTAAAGATTGTGCCTTGAAACTCCTCAATAAGATAAGGTAAATAAACTTTAAAATATGGTGATCATAGGTTGAATCCGACCCAAAGTTAATCAATGCAGCAAAGAATCTAGATTATAAAGTTTATTAAGAAAAGTCACGTCATAAGCAATATTACATGATAAGTAACTAATTCTTAAAAGTAATAAAGAGATGCAAATATGCCTCAATTTGAAGAAAATACTCAAAATTCATTTTTATTCATCAATGCCTTGTAAAATATGCCCAAATGAGTATTTATAGCCCTAAGTCTTTGAATCATTTATGGTAAAAGATAACTAAGTCTCATGCTAACTCAAATCATAAAAAAATAGCTAAAATCATTTTTAATCCCTTAAAGATAGGGATTTAGATTCAAGTAATCTAAATCCCTAGCAAATAGGGATATGGCAACTAATAACTCAAATTCTTATCTAACAAAGAAAACTAATTCAGATATTCTAGAAACCTAATTAAAGGTGGCAGGTTGGGCTTCATATCCTTGGCCCACATACTTAATGTTGCCCAGATATTAAGCCAATAAGGGGGAATTGAATTGGAGTTTTAAAAATTAAACTTTAAGGTGCGGAAATAAACAATTAATTTTATGAGGGATAGAGAAAATTTGACACACAGATTTATAGAGGTTCGGGTGTTAACAAATCCTACTCCTCTCCCCAATCGAAATTGGGAGTTTCACTAACACACTAAGTGTTACAATGGAGTTTTACAAGCTCACTCCCAACTATGGTGTTTCTCACAATGGCTCACACCTAACCCAGAAAACCCTTGTGTTTTAATGGCTCACACAATAACCAATTCCTTGTGTTTTACAGGCTCACACAAACAACCTTCACTTTGTGTTTTACAGGCTCACACAAACAACTTTCACTTTGTATTTTACAGGCTCACACAAACAACCTTTTAATTTGTGTTTTGGAGGTTCACACAACTAATCCTTACAAGTGTTCTACTCTTAACCCAGAAATACCCAAAGCTCACTTGAGTAAAGATTACAGAGAGAACCACTTATAAATCTTAATTTGCTCAAATATGAGAGCAAAAAGATTTTTACAGAGAATAGATTTGTTCTCAAAGTATGAAAGTACAAATAGCTTGTAATCAGAATTAAATTTGAAGTATATGATATTCTTTTGTTATTCTACTCATTCTCTTGTTCTTAATGCATAAAATGACTTCCATTTTATACTCTCATGGCTGAATATAGCCGTTGGGGTGCATTAAATAAGAAACTAGCCGTTGTACCAACCAAAACATCGCACCTGACATTTTTCTCTTTCATTGTTCACGGGCGTGACTATGCTTGTCATGGGGGTGACAGTTCTTCCCAAACCGTGACTGAAGTGGTGACTCTGGTCGTGAAGCTCTCTGGATGAAATTGCATGAATCTTCACGGGGGTGACACCTTTATTCACGGGGGTGACTGAAATGCTTACTTCACGGTTTGTTTTTCCTTCATGGCCGTGAACTTCAAATGTTGGTTTTGGTAACAGTTAGCTTCCTTCACGGGAGTGACTCCTAGAGTCACGACAGTGAATATGCTACTACTTGAATTTTGTCTCTCAATGATTATTCTTCCAATTCTCCATTCTTGCTATTTTAATCCATTTCCTGTATAATATACTTACAAAAACAAGTATGTTATATACAATATTGCTATATTATTTGTTATAATCAAAATGACAAAAATACCCCTCAAGGTTTAACAATCTTTCCCTTTTTGATGGTGACAAATAATCTAGCAATATGTGATTTTGAGAAGTCTCCCCCTCAAAATATACTTAGGATAAAAAATTATAATGTGCAAAAATAGTAAATAATGATGTAGCATTGAACCAGATTTTAAGTATATGCAAGTTATATGAGAAGTATATCCAATATATATCATAATTTCTTTTTAAGACATGAAGTATATGTAAGGTATATTTAAGTTATATCATGGCATATTTTTATTTGTAACTTGCTTTAAGGTATATGCAAAGCATACTTAAGTTGTATCTAAGGTATATAAAGCTCAATTTTTATACTTTGCATATGAAATTTTGAATCAAGATTTTTAATCCATTTCAAAGTCAATTCATTTTTTGATTCAAAATTCTTATAATTGCTAGTTCTAGTTTGATACCATTCTCCCTTATCATATACTGTCTATCATATATTGCTAGTTTCTCCCTTATCATATATTGCCTATCATATATTGCTAGTTTTCTCCCCCTTTTGTCATCAATCAAAAAGGATATGAAGATTGAAGTAAACAAAAGCAAATATATATATCATAAAGGAAAGGATACAAGCTAAGTTAAAATATTCAGAAAGGAAATTTAAAAATTTCCTACACAAGCAAACATAAAAATAACAAACAATCAAATTTAGGCTACACTCTAGCCTCTCTCCTAGCCAGACATCCTGTCACGAAGCCTAGCTACTTCAGCCTCAAGGCTGTCCATCCGAGACTCCATGAAGTCTTTGAGGTTCTCCAACCTCTCATCCATTGAAGTCTGTAGCTGCTCAAAACGTGGTGCCAAGAGGTCAACCACCTGCTGCGCTAAGGACGGTATAGAAGCTGAGGACTGTCTGACGTCCTGCTCGGCTGCTGGAGGTGCTTCCTCAACCCGAGCCCTCTTCTTCTGCTGGACTCCCTGGAGGCCTGCTTTAAAGTCCTCTGTGTCATTATCTTCCCAGATAATCTCCCCAGCAGTGTCAGTGAAGCGGTATATCATTTTGAAAAATGATTCTGACAGTTGCTCCCATCTTGATGAACGACTCGACATCCAAGCTATCTCGAGGATGTGCAGGAATGATGTTGAAGTGATGGTCATCCAGCTTCAAGTAATTTGAGTTTCACTGCGATATGGGTGACATATGCCCCAATCAAAATATCTCATGTGGGCTTGGTGGCAATGGAGAGAAGATGGTTAGCAAACTATCTGGAAAGTGCCACTGTAAGTCCTCTTCGAGCCATCTCAAATAGGAAGAGTTCTGACTTCCTGATAGTCCCGTTGCTTTCTCCCCTAGCAAATATGCTATAGGTCAGGAACCTATGCAAATACCTATGCACTGAGGTTCTGAGATGTGTGCTCTTTGTTTTCTTGACATCCCAGCTGCAACCGGTGCCAAAATGTATCCAGGCTAGAGGGGCAAAGAATTCTACCTCAGTATCATTTAGGATACCCTCAGATGGTAGGCTGGACAATTCTCCAAACTCAATGGCACTCAGAGTGTTAGGATTGTTGCAGAGTTGGAATTTCACCACTCCAGTAGGTGAAACCTGCAAGGTGCTGAGGAATTCCAGTGTTGGCTCCCTCATAGTCGGCTGATGAATTTGAACAAAATCTTTGAGATGACAGGCTTGTAGTTGCTCTGTCATAGCTGATTCAAGCCCGAGACTTCGGACTGTCTGCTAATCTTATCTTGATGACAAAAGAGGTCTCTTCTTCAAAGTTGCATACTGAGGATGGCAATTCTCCGGAATGCAGTTCATGAGGTAATCTGCATACCTCTTAGGTGCATGGGACTTCTTTCTCTTTCCCTTGGATGAAGCAGGCTCCATATTTGAAGAAATTATCGGTTGCGGAGAAACTCCTGGACTGGTTTATAAGGCTGGGTTCAAACCTTCCCCTTTGAGCACGCTTTTGGGGCGAAGTTAGGAGTCCACATTCTTATCATTTGGTATCAGAGCCAGCCCTGTACACCGGTGTCCCTTCGGGATTACGACAGATCGCCGACTGAGGCAGTCGGGGTCTTAAGGGGGTGGGGATGATGCATCCCACATCGGTTGCGGAGGATCTCCTGTACTGGTTTATAAGGCTGGGTTCAAATCTTCCACATCATGTCTTGCACATGTTTGGCACATGACTCCTAACACATGATTTTCACATGTTTGGTAAATGACTCTTAGCACATGATTTGCACATGACTTGTAATCTTCAATTTTATGGACTTTGTCTTGTTTAGCCCATTTTAAATGAATCTTCATAAAAGACTCCCTTGATATTCACTTTAGGCTTCCCTTTGTGCAGTATTGGCCTATAAGCTTGATTGTGAATTTTAGGCCCATTGTTGCTCTCAAAGATCCATTTTGCCTCATATGGTTTGGAACACGCCCCATAAGCATTTTGATCATATTAATGGGATTTTGAACTCTTTTTAAGCCCATTTTAATGATATAAGATTGCTCCGCTCTATTGATAAAAGATTGTCCTTCATGTCCTTAATACATGGTTTCCGTGCATGCATCAAGTTCTTCACACACCCCAAGATAAGCAATGGGCCTTGGGTCTTCAATCAACTCCATCTCCTTTGTCATGCATGCATCTTTTGTGATTTCCTTAGTGACCAAGCTTTGAACATAGCCTTGCATTGCTTACCTTAGTTTGTTATCCCTTGATCTTGTGATCGCACCACTTGGCATGACTAGTGCATCGTTCTCCTTTTGTGAAGATTGACTTATATGTTCTTGATCTACATCACAACCCAAATGACATTACTAAAAATTCATAATGTCCATACCTGGTTCGAAAGGCAGTCTTGGAACATCTGCTTCTGCTACCTTCAGCTAGTAATAACCTGATTTCAAATCAATCTTGGAGAATATTTGGGCTCCTTGCAACTGGTAAAACAAATCATCTATTCAGGGCAACAAATATTTGTTCTTCACTGTCATTTTGTTTAGTTGCTTGTAATCAATGCACAATCTCATTGTTCTATCCTTTTATTTAACAAATAATACTAGAGCTCCCCAAGGTAATACACTAACTTTCATGTTTTAAGCTTCCTAAAATACATGTTCTATCATATTTAAAACCAATGAACACAATAGCTAACTCAACTAGAGTTCACACCCGCACTAATTCCAATAAGATGCCAATTTCTTTTCAGACACACCAAAGTTTGAACAAATATTTATATATCCATAAACCTAAGATATAAAGGAACAACTTTCATGTTTGTAATGTTTCCATAATCAGTTTCTATTGGTATCAAAATTGGGTTGCAAACACTGCTTCAACTTAACTATAACAGCTCCAACTACACTAGAACAATGGAGAGAATGTTACTTACCAAGAACGAACTTGAAATGGACCAATTTGCTGAAAAAATTAAATGAAATAAGGAAGAAAAGAAGGCTGAAATAGTGGAAGAAGGAGAAGAAATGAATCTAAAGTGAGGGAGGCAGAATTGTGAGGAGGAAGATAAGGTCCACATCTACCTCCTCACTTTTGTCATTTTCCTTTCTTTTTTTTTGTTTTTATTTTGTTTCTTTTCATTTTTCTTCATTAATTTCAATTTTATGTTATCCTCAACTATATTATATATAAAATGGACACGGGCAATTCAGCATAATTGCAAAAATACTCAGACATGTAGCTAGTGCATATCGTGAACTTGTCCCTATAAAAATAGATATAAAATGCACATTTTCAAGTGAAATATATGCAAATACATATGTGTAAATGAAATGCATGTAAAAATGCATACGTGGGAAGTTGAGGATGTTACAGTTCCTTCTCCCATACTTATTTTAGACATTGTCCTCAATGGCTAATTAAAAAATAGAAATAAAATGAATAAATGAAAAGGAATACTCCCTTGGTATGAAAAATATTTCACTGAGATGGAGGAGTAAGACACTCTAAAATTTGGCATAGAATAATGGTATGCTTTGCATTAGTTCACTCCAAATGGTCCATCCTATGATCCACCCAGTCTAGGTGCCACATCATTCTCTGTACTTTAGGTATGGAAAACTGCACAGGCTCATTTGACTATGATGGAGGTTGTTGCTCAGTTGGCTTGACATTGCCTTCTTATTGTGAAGGCTCAGCCTTGTCACTTGCTAGCACTAACCATTGAATAGTATCTCCTTCTTTAGTAACAAGGTTAGATCATTGCAAATAAACACTATCAAAATTTCCTTAGGTAGGAATTAATGTTAGTGTATTAATTGAAACATTAAAAGCCCAAAAATACCTAGCGAAGGCAGTGATAATATGGCCTAAACCAAGTATGGCCCTAGGACGTCTGATGGTGTAAAGAAGTTAAAAATAAATGTAGAAGTGCATAGTCTAGTTCTAGAATGCATACACCATAATAGATATAGCTCAATCTTAGAAACTTAATTACTCTTTAATTTTCCAAATATTGAATGATACAAATTTATGAAAGAGAGCAACACATCAATCTTTAAAGCTTATTATAGAAGCATTCCTAGGCATTTTTTGAACTCTTTCTATGAAGAATTTGAAAATTCTTGTATAGTTTTTTGGCTTATTGAGCACCATCTTCCAAATAATCTAAATTTCATTTGAGTGCATGCTTTGTTAATTATCAAAGTGTTGTAAAATTCTAACACTAGCTCCATAAAACTAGGGTTTGTCATAGCAATAAACTCAGTTTAGCCTAGGTGCCTAGCATAAGCTTTAATGGTGTCTAAACTATTTAATTGCTCCAATGTATCAAAATCAAAGAGTCTGCATGCAATCATAGTTCTAAACATATAAAGTTCATACCTTTCACATTCTTCAACCAAATAAATTGGGATTAGAGCATCATACCTGAAGGAGTTATCGATTTCTTCATTCTCTATAGCTTAATCAGCATTGTCACATGTTGTTTCTTCCTCTCCACAATCTTGATGTGGTGATGGGTCACCTGTGCATGAGGTCTCTCCATGCCGATGAGATGAACTTCTTTTTAGGTAATGGTGGCATCATTTATGTTTCCCCAACTTATTTTTCACATTAGAAAATTTTTCTTTCACATATTTTGTTGATGGAGATGTCTTCCTGAAAAATTAACAAATGAGTCACCCTTAACTTGAGAAATTTTCTTACCCTTATTATACATATTCCTTTAGCTTTAGAAAGGCTGGACTATAAGGCTCAGTTGCTCATGTAATTGAGATGTTGGAACTCTGCTTTTTGTCCTCTGATTCTATTTTAGTTTCTAGAGATTTTAATTCTTGGAATTGTAATTCATGTGTACCTACAAGTGAATTGTTCCTGATGTCAGTTTTCAGAAGTTACTTCATCATTATAGCGGTTACCATTCATCGTTATAGATCTGGCTTGATAGCTTCCCTTTTTTATTTTCCTATACAACTTTTGCTATTTGCCCAATCTGAATTTCCAGCTTTTTAAATGAAGCTTCTATTGAACAAGATTGTTTTTCGTTCTCTCCTGCTTGTCTTGAGTTGTTAGTATGAAACTAAAAATGTTTATTCTAGTGATGGTTTTCTAGATGTACTAGCAGGTCCCATTTGTTTGGATGTGGGTATGATTGTTAATTCGAAGGCTTCTGGTAGTTATACTGTGGATTTTGATTCTAGTTTCTATGGACTTGAGATGAGTTTTGATCAAAGTTTCTCTAAGAGAAATTGGGGTGATTTTTCTAGCTAGGGATTTAGGTGTTTGATTAAGGATTATTTTGTTACCTCAACTTAATGCGGAACCCCAAAGACCGTGCCTTGAAACCCCTCAACAAGACAAGGTAAACAAACTTTAAGCTATGGTGATCATAGATTGAATCTGACCCAAAGCTAACCAATGTAGCAAAGAACCAAGATTATATGGTTTATTAAGAATAGCCACGCCACAAGCAATATTACTTGATAAGTAACTAATTCCTAAAGGTAATAAAGAGATGCAAATCTGCCTCACTTTAAAGAAAAACACTCAAATTCGTTTTTATTCATTCATGTCATGTACAAGAAGCCTAGATGAGTATTTATAGCCCTAAGTCTTTAAATCCTTTATGGTAAAGGATAACTAAATCATATTCTAACTCAACTCCTAAAATTACAGTCATATTCTAATTCATATTCTAAAAAGTAGAGTCATACTTGAATTAGGACACTAATTAAATCCTTCTAAAATAAGACAAGTGGTGGGTTGGATTTTATTTATTTGGCCCACATGTCTATCACTAATTAAAGCCTAAGGTAATTTAAATTAGATAGCCCACATACATAATTAAGCCCAATTACAAGTTAAGCCCAAATCCCATAAGTAGGCACATGCATGGCACATGTTCTTGAGCACATGGTTGGTACATGATGTCATCCACATGGATGGCACATGTCTTGCACATGTTTGGCACATGACTCCTAGCACATGATTTGCAGTCTTTAATTTTATGGACTTTGCCTTGTTTAGCCCATTTGAATTGAATCTTCATGAAAGACTCCCTTGATCTTCACTTTAGGCCATTTGTGTATTATTGGCCCATAAGCTTGATTGTGAATTTTAGGCCCAATATAGCAACAAATGCTCCAATGCTGCCTTCTATGACTTGGAATACGCCCTACATTAATTTGGATCATTTGAATGGGCTTTTGAACTCCTTTTCAGTCTATTTCAATGATATAAGATTGCTCATCTCCATTGACAAAAGATTGATGTTCATATCCTTCAATTATGGTTTCCGTGCATACATCATTCCCCCTTTCCTCAAGAAGATTCGCCCTCGAATCTTTGCCTACATCAAAAGAAAAATGCACAACACGAAGCAAAGGATAATTAAAATTGTTAGTAAAAAATTTACTTTTCATCTCTTTCTCCTTTTCACACACATTCACTATTTTCTCTCTTTGCTCATTACTACTACTACTTTTATCCCTCAAAACCTCATCTCTCTCAATTCTCTCTTTGGCTTCTCCATAAACAGCCCCTTCTTTCATCTCAATCTCACTCATCGTTACTCCTTCAAGCTCATCCAATTCATGTTCATCACTCACCTTTATGGATTCACTATCATTAGCCACAAATTCATCTTGAATGATGTTTTCACTCTCAATTGCAATGCTCTCAAAAACACTAACACCATTAACTTCTTCTAGTGAAATAGAATCAATACTCTCACCTACAATTTCAACTTCACTAGTATGAGCATCATTAATATCCTCATGAATTTTATTATTACCATCATCCACCATTTTAAAATTAGGAACAAAATCAAATTCATAATGCAAATTTGATTTTTGAATTTCACACCTTCTTGGATAAGAATTCTTCATTTCATTATATTTCTCTTCATGCCCCCACCTATCGATCCTAGCATGCATCTTGTCCATTTCTTTTTGAAAGGCACTCATCGAAGATGCTTTGTCTTTCTTTCTTTCTCTTCTTTGTCTATCATTATCATAATATTCAAAATACTATTTTTCTTCATAAGATTGAAACCTCATAATGCTTTGAGGTCGAGACCCCTCTCTTGATCTTCTTGTGTTAAAGATACTTTGCTGTTTCAAATCTTCAATTTGCTCATTTTGTCTCTCCATCTTGTCTATAATTTTTCCAATCTTTACCTCCAATATTTGAATGTAAGATTGAACAACATCCGTTGGCACATAATCACCATGTTCAACATGTCCACTACTGCTCCTCATACTTCCCTTAGACATGGTTAGTAATTCAAGAAAGTAATAATGAAGTAAAAGGACCTCACAATCATTCTCTCACGTGTTTCTCTCAAAACAGACTATATACCACTCGTGTTTCACACAAATAATGGCTTTTACCCTCTTTTAAGCTCACCACTCTTGCCTTTTACACTCAAAATTTGATTCTCAAAATTACAAGTAAGAACCAGAAACAAAAACAAACAATATGCAAGTGATCTATGCTAAGAATTAACAATGAACCCTAACAAGAATGAATGGAACAATGTCTAGAAGTAAACTGATGTGAAAGAAATTTATATTTAAAGCTATACACGAATTTAAATAGGTGTATGCTACTGATTTTTGTTCCAATTAAATCTAAGAATGCAAATTAGACTTAACTAAGGTAATTAGATGCAAAAAGGACAGAATGAAAAGAATGAAAACTTAAGAGCATAAAGAATTAGACAATATTGAAAAAAAAAATTCAGAATCGGTTTTCTCCTAGTAAGTAGCTGATTGTCCCTTAATTAAACCGTATTCAACCTTAATTTATCACCAACTAGCAAGAACTCAATGTATATTTAATAGATAAGCTCAATTCCTCAAGATCAAATCAATGCTCAATATGATCACTAAGGTATCTGAATTCAAAAGTTGTACTTTTCAACCTCAAAACCAATTATTTAAGTTGGATTCCAGTAGTTTATGATGATACCAAATAATTCCAGCAATCAAAAATCACAAGATTTCAACTTGAAGCTCAAAATAGCACAAATTCACAATTTTAGTGCTAAATTCGAAATTCTGATTTTTTTCCTTTTTCCTTTTTTTTTGTTTTGTTTTTTTATAGCAAATAACACTGAACTAATGCTTAACCTCAAACATATCATGAATTGAAAAGAAATCCAAACATGTAATTTTACTCTTTATGGCAGAAATTTTCCTAAGGTATCTCCAATAGCAGAATTTAAATCTAGCTAAGTTAACAACTAGAAAGTAATTTTAAAGGATAGATAATGATTACCTAACCAAAAGCTCTGACACCAAACTGATGCGGAACCCCAAAGACCGTGCCTTGAAACCCCTCAACAAGACAAGGTAAACAAACCTTAAGCTATGGTGATCATAGATTGAATCTGATTCAAAGCTAACTAATGTAGCAAAGAACCAAGATTATATGGTTTATTAAGAATAGCCACGCCACAAGCAATATTACTTGATAAGTAACTAATTCCTAAAGGTAATAAAAAGATGCAAATCTGCCTCACTTTAAAGAAAAACACTCAAATTCGTTTTTATTCATTCATGTCATGTACAAGAAGCCTAGATGAGTATTTATAGCCCTAAGTCTTTGAATCCTTTATGGTAAAGGATAACTAAATCATATTCCAACTCAACTCCTAAAATTACAGTCATATTCTAACTCATATTCTAAAAAGTAGAGCCATACTTGAATTAGGACACTAATTAAATCCTTCTAAAATAAGACAAGTAATGGGTTGGACTTTATTTCTTTGGCCCACATGTCTATCACTAATTAAAGCCTAAGGTAATTTAAATTAAGCAGCCCACATACATAATTAAGCCCAATTACAAGTTAAGCCCAAATCCCATAAGTAGGCACATGCATGGCACATGTTCTTGAGCACATGGTTGGTACATGATGCCATCCACATGGATGGCACATGTCTTGCACATGTTTGGCACATGACTCCTAGCACATGATTTGCAATCTTTAATTTTATGGACTTTGCCTTGTTTAGCCCATTTGAATTGAATCTTCATGAAAGACTCCCTTGATCTTCACTTTAGGCTTCCCTTTGTGTATTATTGGCCCATAAGCTTGATTGTGAATTTTAGGCCCAATATAGAAACAAATGCTCCAATGCTGCCTTCTATGACTTGGAATATGCCCTACATTAATTTGGATCATTTGAATGGGATTTTGAACTCCTTTTCGGTCTATTTCAATGATATAAGATTGCTCCTCTCCATTGACAAAAGATTGACGTTCATATCCTTCAATTATGGTTCCCGTGCATACATCACAACTGAAAAGAGTTTAAGGCATTAGCTTACTCTACTTTGGTCCTTGCCAAAGAATTAAAAGAGGAACACATATTTGCTCCATGTCCATAAATACTACAAAATTCCACATACCTGATTTATTGATGTGTGATCTCTATTAGTTAGCATTTGGACTTGCTTTGTGAGCTCCGCTATTTGTAAATCCAATTCATTAAAATGGTAAATTTTATGCACTGTCATTTTCTTTCCTTTCACACTTTTTTGTTGAGAATTAGCTCCTAGAAGTTTAAATATGTCATATACTTCGACTGTTGTCTTTTCCCCCGTGGCTTCTCCAATTGCATTGTGAACCATGCATTGATATTGTTGACTCAAACCATTGTAGAAGGACTAATTCGTTATATGATGAGGGTACCCATGGTGAGGGCACTGCAAAAGAAGCATATTGAATCTATCCTGAGCTTCGTTGAATGTTTAAGAGCCATTTTGATAAAAATTAGTAATTTCAACTCTTAATTTCTTAATTTCTAATGCAACTAGAATTTACCCAAGAATTTGTGATATACCTCAGTCCAATTATTCAAAAAATTAGGAGGTAAAGTCATTAGCCACGCCGTGGCTTTGTCTTTTGAGGTGTAAAGAAACACCTTTTTCTCAATTGGTTTTCATTAAGTCTATTCAATGGAAAAGTGTTGATTATTGCAAACAATTCCCTTATGAATGTCAGATGATCGTCATTAGTTAACCCATAGAAGGATGGATGCATGTTCAAATGTATGTTTTTCAACTCATAATTCCTTGTTGCATCTCTTAACACTATACATAAAGTAGTGTTTCCAATTACAGGTCTGACATAGTCTTTTATAGCTAATTGACTTAGTGCTATAGCTTCTCTTAGTGCAATCGCCATTAGCTCTTTTACTGCTGCTTCTTCCAATTTTTCAGGATTTTCGAATATTTCCTTAGTGTCTTTAGGGGATTTTTCTTCTAGGCTATGAGTTTTGGATTGTAATTCATAATTTCGCTAAGTGGATGCTTCTCCTAACTTAGTTCAGTTACTAGTGCCTAGCATAAAACTAAAATTAGCAACTAAAAAATATAAAATAAAAAATGCAAAAAATTATTTAAAAGACAAAAGTTGGTAATTAATTTAACTAAGAATTTAAAGATAGTTCCCCGACAACGGCAATAAAAAACTTGATATAACTCAAGGTGTATTCACAAGTGCATGAGCGAATTGTAATACTGGCAAGTTACTCCTAAGGTAAATCTCTCAAAGTACTATGTATGCTTCATCTCTTAATTAACTTAAATTCACCAGTGGATGAAGAATTAAAATGCTAAACACTCTAGCCAATTTTAATGAGTTGATTATGCTAAAAGAGAAATTAATAACTAAGATTGTAATAAAAATTAATAAAGGAAATCAATAAGAAAAGAAGTAGGAACTTAGCTCACACCCTCCCAACTTGCACATCCTTTAACTAATTAAGCACTAATGAATATACACACATTATAGCTCTTGCCTTAAAGCACTAATTAATTAAACCAATGTATTAACTAGTTTTCAGTTCAATTTTTAGGTTAAATTACAAATGGTGTATTTAATAGTCCTAACATTTCCATTTAAAGTTGAATAATTGGTGATCAAGCAATTATTAAACTAAAAACTTATTAAGCACAATTAAAACTGAAGAAAACCATACATTCGTTAAATAGGTAAAAAAGAACAATACAAATTAAGGTTTCTCACTAAGCACCCATAAAAGTTAAAGCCTAACATCTTAATAACAATGATCATTTCTATTCTGATTGCTAAATCAAACATAAAAGATGAAAAGATAACTTCTTAAAACACTGCTACCAAATTCTTCACTTTTTTTTATTGCTCTCCTCTCTTTATCAACCATAAAATTATAGTAGAATTTATAACTTAAGAAGTGTTACATTAATTCTAATTCTAAATATACAATTTTTCTTAATTAAGAGATAATTTTCCCCATAGATAATGTTTATATCGAAAATTTATCTTCAAAGTATGGATTCCACTTGATCATAATAGAGTTTGGATCCAATTAGACTCTACAACAAAAAGGCATGTCACTGTCACACTGCCTAATTTAGGCCTTCATGACTGGATGCATCAGATTGACCAAAACCAAGTGTGTTCACAATTGAACTAGTGAGATACAACCATAGTCCAAATTTGGACTGAGAATAAGGGAGAAAATTAATTATGAACTTGTGATATTAAATTTTTCATGAAAACCAAAAAAAAGGGAATAGCGTAAAATACGCAATATTTGTTCTATTAGCGAATTACGAATAGAGAATGCCAGGATGTAGAGAATACTGATGATGCAAAACTCCAAATACCGTGCCTTGAAACCCCTCAACAAGACAAGGTGAACTAACCTTAAGCTATGGTGATCAAATATTGAATCCGACCCAAAGGTAACCAATGCAGCAAATAACCAAGATTATATGGTTTATTAAGAATAGTCACGCCTCAAGCAATATTACTTGATAAGTAACTAATTTCTAAAGGTAATAAAGAGATGCAAATCTGTCTCACTTTAAAGAAAACTCAAATTTGTTTTTATTCATTGATTCATTCATTGATTGATGTCTTGTAAAAGAAGCCTAGATGAGTATTTACAGCCCTAAGTCTTTGAATCCTTTATGGTAAAGGATAACTAAGTCCTATTTTAACTCAACTCCTAAAAGTACAGTCATATTCTTACTCAAATTCTAACAAATAGAATCCTACTTGAATTAGGACACTAATTAAATCCTTCTAAAATAAGACAAGTGGTGGGTTGGATTTTATTTCTTTGGCCCACATGTCTACCACTAATTAAAGCCTAAGGTAATTTAAATTAGGCAGCCCACATACATAATTAAACCCAATTACAAGTTAAGCCCAAATCCCATAAGTAGGCACATGATCTTGAGCATATGGTTGGCACATGACTCCTAGCACATGATTTGCACATGAATTGTAATCTTTAATTTTATGGACTTTGTCTTGTTTAGCCTATTGACTTGATTCTTCATAAAATACTCCTTTTATCTTCACTTTAGGCTTGCCTTTGTGTAATGTTAGCCCATAAGCTTGATTGTGGATCTTAGGCTCAATATAGGAATGAATGCTCCAATGCTGTCTTCTATGACTTGGAACATGCCCCACATTGAATTAGATCATACGAAAAGACTTTTGAACTCCTTTAAGTCTCATTTTAATGATATAAGATTGCTCCACTGCATTAACAAAAGACTGTCGTTCATATCCTTTATTTATGGTTCTCGTTCATACATCAATTGACACAAACTTGCTGATATAAAATGGTTGTAAAAAATCCAATGTTTTAGGGCATGAAATTGAATAAATAAATTTTAAGGTGCAATCCCGTGAAAATGCTAGAAAATTCAATTTTTACTCTAGTATGCCAATCGTGTAACTAAGAATGCTAGTGCATAGAATAAATTTTGCCATGAATACTGGTATATTTAATTGTAAGAAATTAAGTTGTTTTGAACTTGAAATTGGATAAATTAAAATCTAGAGTGTGGTTTTATATGGAAAGAAAGAAAGACCAAGGATAGAAATGGATATTTTAAGATAATAAAGATTAATTAAATAAATTAAAAGCCAATTAATATTAATCAAACTTTGCCTACCCGCCACCTCATCATGCTTTAACCTTAATTTATAAAACAAATATAAAAGGCATGATGTGGTCCACTATCTTCATCATTCTAGCAATTTCTACAAGTTTGGTGATGTTCTCTTCTTCATTATCTCTTGACTCGAGCCACCATCCCATACCTTTTCAAGCTTGCTTCAGCCAAATCATGTAGAGTGAATATTTAAATGAGTCAAATAAAACATAAGATAAAGAAGGAAAAGTGATCGAGTTGATGAGATTTATGTTGTAGCCAAAGAAAATGATTTGAGGAAGGATAAAAATCTGGTTATGCAAGAGATGAAGCTGATGAAATCCATGAGAAATAAAGAGTATTAAGGGAGAAAATAATAGCCAATTTGAAGGGGGGAAGTATGATAGGGGTTGAAGTATTGTATTAGAGGTGAGCCAAGAGTACCGCCATTCTTCTTTAATTTTGATGCAACTATGCTTTGAGGTTATGATAATATTTTAATTTGTGCAGTTTGGAGGAAATTAACATGAATTGGAAGAGAGGAGAAAGGAAAGAGTACAAGAGAATTTCAGACAAGGTAAAAAATTAAATAAATATTAATAAAAAAATTAGATTAAAGGAAATAATTAGTTAGAATATCAATTTATTTATGATGAAATTAAATTGGACAAATTAAAAGAAATAGACAGTAGCTACCCAAAAAATCAAAGTCTAGAAAAGATAAAAAAAAAAAAAAAGTTTGCCTAAACTATGGGATATACCTATCTTAAACCGAGAAATGTTTTCATTCGGATTATATGAAGTTGTAAGTATAAAAGAAAATGTGATAGAGTCTGAAACCATTTGAACCCATGATGTTGCCAAATAACCAAAAGGAGGGGGGGGGGGGTTGAATTGCTGGGAAATAAAAATTTTCTTAAGAAAATTTACCCAAGAATAATTTTTGAGAGAGAAAGATATTTGACACATAAGATTTATAGGGGTTCGGATATTAATGAACTTTACTCCTCTCTCCAATCTTAATTGGGTATTTCACTAACACTTAAAGTATTACAAATGGAGTTTTCTATGTTCACTCCCAACTATGGTGTTATACTCTTTTGGCTAACACCTAACCTAGATACCCTTGTATTTTAATAGCTAACACAATAATCAAATCCTTGTATTTTTAATGGCTCACAGAAAAACCCTTACAAGTATTTCACTCACAACCAAACTCACTCAAACTCACTTTTGAGTAATTGATTACAAGAATGAAAACACTAGTTGAATGATTTAGATTGTATAATGAATGAATTTAATTAGTTTAAACTAATTATATATTGCATATAATGATTTGAATTAATTATGCAAATTTTAGGAATTTATAAATGGAATTTCATTTAAATTTGAAAAGGGTTTGAAAGTCCTAGTTTTACTAGGATTCTATTATGTAATTTTAACTAGGATTCTTTAATCCTATTTGGCATCAAACTAATAACTAATTAAGGTAATTTAATTATGAATTAATTACTGGTTATATTTAATTTAATATTTAATATTATTAAATTATTAAATTCGGATTTAATATTGCATGCATTAAATTAGAAGTAACCTAATAGGCAAAGTAGGCAAATTTAGGAAACTTTTTCATATGATCAAATGTATACCTAAAATGCATGATTTTCATTTTAGGAAGTGTTTCTAAATATTTATATGATTATTTAATGAGATTAAATAATGATTTTATAATAAATTTCATTAAGGCCAAACAATCAAAACAATGTTTTAAGTGTTGAAACAAAAGGAACCCAAATTGTTACTTTCAAATATTACCTTTATTAATGCATTAGAGAATATATGCTAGGGGTGTATGGAATGACATGATAGTATGATTATAGACTTAACCAATGAGATTGATTATGCATGAAAATTTTATTTTGGTAAATAGCGCATGTGAGTCTCTGCCTTATCTATTCTCTCTATTGTATTTCTCTTCTCATCTTACTCCCCTGAAATAAAACTTGAGGTTTTCTTATAAAAAATTTATGTAACTAGATTACATAGGATTAGAATAGAATTGAAATACAAAGTAGTAAGAAGCCAATGAGATGGTGCCAAAAGCAAAGAAGCATTAGAATAGGAGATTGTTTTCTATTTTAGTGTTGTAATTTTATGTATCTACCTAGGTGAGACCTAGTCAATCCTTTCATGGCTCAAAGGATTGATGTTAGATTATGTCCATAATCATAACCATATAATTAGTGTAATTATCTTATATATCTATATGTGATGAATGGATATATTATGCATGCCAAATTGCTATGATGAGACCTAAAATTAAAGAATTCCCTCGTTAATTATATTAAGGCCAATGCCTTCCTTTAATATGGCAAGAATCAGAGTTCTTTTAGAGTTTGGGTTGTTGATTACACCTAAGCTTGCTCTACACAAATATATTCAAACCATAGAAATATGATTTCTTGATTAATGGGTTGGCTTTAACTAGTTATATTGGCTTGTTGGGCACAACCAAGGTCGATGTGAATTAGAAGTAGTATTGGGTAAGTATACATGAGATGTTCACATATCAAGAGTTGATAACCCAATGATTCAGTAGTTGTATGATATGATGCAATTGGTATGAAATACCTACCAATTGATCTAAGGTGGCTTGTTGGGCACACCCAAGGTCATTCTTAGTAATGTTGGATACTGACCCACTAGGAGAGCTTCTAATAGGTTTATTCAAAGTGAGGGCTATAGGTTCGTAATAAAATAATGAGAGTTATAATGCACATTTATTAAAGATATCATAATCATGCATTTAATACATTCTCTAACATGATCTTTCTTTACATCTAGGTTGCTAAAATTATGTTATCCAATATGAGCTTCCTAGATTGGCTAAGGAATTTGAGAATAGTTCTCAAAGCTGAAGAGTCACTTCCCTCCCCTCCTACAGATGATGCATCTGTTAATGAACAATTGGCATAAATGTCTCCTGAGCTTCAAAAGGAGTATGAGAACATGGATGCTAATACCATTGTGTATCATCTTAGGGAGTTTTTCAATGAGCAAGCTTGAACTGATCGATATGAGATATCCAAGTTGCTCTTTTGCTCCAAGACCATAGAAGGGACTTCTCTAGTGCAATATTCATTGAAGTTGAATGCGTAGATTGAGCGATTGGCTACTTTGGGGTTTATAATGGATCATAAGTTAAGTATAGACTTAATTGTCCAAAGTTTGTTGGATAGTTATGCACTCTTCGTGCTAAACTATCCTGTGAACATGATATCTACTTAGATCCCCAAATTGATTAATATGCTCAAGATAACTGAGCCTTCTGTAAAGAAAGAGCAAAAGGTTGTGATGTTGGTGGACACTTCTGGTTCTTCTATGAGAAAAAGAAGAAGTCCATAATGACCCAGGAAGGTGTGAAGAAAAAGGGCAAGGAGATTGCTTCAAAAGGGACTTGCTTTCATTGTGGCAAGACTAGCCATTGGAAGAGGAACTACAAAACCTATCTAGAGTTGATTAATAATGCATGGGTATTGGATACTGG
This sequence comes from Triadica sebifera, assembly GCA_023653625.1. NCBI lineage: Eukaryota > Viridiplantae > Streptophyta > Magnoliopsida > Malpighiales > Euphorbiaceae > Triadica > Triadica sebifera. The sequence goes on along the minus strand of CM042908.1, from coordinate 13,220,936 downwards.
ATGTGGTTCATATATATGTACTAATATGTAGGGCTTACAGAATAGTAAACAACACAAGAAAGGTGAGTCAGACCTGTATGTTGGCAATGGAGCAAGAGTTGTTGCATTAGGTGTAGGTGTTGGATTTTGAATATGCATCTCATACATGGAACAACAGAAATATAAAATTTAATCAAAACCAAAACCCAAAGAATGCCCTATGTTCAATAAAATTAGATTAACCATCGCATGGAGAAGTATAATTACCTTTCTTTGATTGTAACTTCAATCTTCAAGTTGTGAGCTTTCCTTCTAGTTAGGTTGTTATAAACCACAACAATCCAAAGCGTGTGGATTGCTCTAACGGTATCCATGTGAAGGAGTAAAGGGAATAACCTCAAAGGTTATGGGGTGTCAAAGCATCAAAGTGTTAGCAATGGTGGTTCAACTTGAAAGAGAAGAAGATGAAAGAATAACTTTTATTTCTCAAGGAGACCACTTTTTTCTAAACCCTTTTAAGGGTATTTATAGGTCCTCTAATCATAATTAGGGTTGGACACTAAAAACCCTATATTTGGCTTTTGAAAGGAATAGAAAACCTACAAAATTGCATATTGTCGAGCGCGCAAGGGGGTCCTCACATGCACAACAGCCTTATAGGCTGCATTTGTGGGTGCAGCAACAAGGCTTGCTATCGCGTGTGCGAGTAAGCCTTCATACTATCGCACTCATGCAATGCATCCTCTCAAAACTCTTTCGACGCACAACCCTTTTGGCTTTCATATGTGAAATTCTTTTGCAAAACAACCTCTCATGTTTTTGGATCCAATCCAAAACCCATTTCACATTTCCTTTATTCCTTTTATGTGTGTGGCTTAATAAGAGGAGCAACTATATTCTGATGAGTAGGAACTATCTCAATCATTATATCATGTCTACGAATGATTTCCAGTTATGTTGATAGCTCAAATAATCATATGATTTAAAGTAGATCATGAGCGGTATCTAGTAACACATCATGACCCACAATTGACCAGAAAATCAGTGGTTTGACTATAAACCCTTCCATATGAAATTACCATGCAATTTGTCCTTTCACCAAACTATACCTCATTTGGTTCAGAGTATGGACTGAGTCAACTCCCACTAGACTGACTACATCACATCTAGTCCAAATGATATTGGTTCTTGTTTATGAAACTCATTACTCTTTTAAATATGTCCTTGAAGACCTTCTTGAAGCCATGTCCACCTTGGCCAAGGATTTCTGAGCAATGATCTCTACAAAAGGCCATAGGTAGACTCTCCTTCAGGAGTGGTGAATCCTTTATTGACTACTCAACTACCTTCGAATGCTAAATATTATACCCAATCACCACCCTATGAGCAACCTTTGAGAGGCAACAAGGAATGGAGTCAAAAGTATAGGATTCAACATCCAAGATAACCTTGAGCATCTCTAGTCTAAGGATACTTGCACCATTGTTATGATGAGACTATCATTGACACTGAATAGATATCCATGTGATTGTCTCGTTGTATGTCATCCAATGTACTTGCTATTCTTAGTGAGCAGCCACATGTTAACTCTAAACATCTAATGCTTTTAGCTTATAAGATCAACTAATTGACCTAGTCAAAGAGTATAACATTTGCTAGTGTATCCAAATTAACAATGTCTCGTCTTATTAATCCTATGACTAGGGATAATTTGGGTATAAACACAATTGTACATGATAGCAATCTCATCATGAATTCCTTCATGTTGTGTTACATGCCATGGACTTCATTAAACGATTTAAGATCTATATCAATTCATATGCAATGAATACCATATAATGAAAATATCTTTTATTAATAATCAACGAGTACAACAAGTGCCTAAGGTGATTGTCTTTAGGGCACCTCTCTAACAATCTCCCAGTTGCACTAAAGCCAATTGCCTTTATACATTATACCATAGGTGAGTACATGACTATCATGTTTCTTTTGGAGAAATGGCTTAATGAGAGGATCAACTATATTCTGATGAGGTCTAGCCTTATTCATTGTGGGCATAGATTTGGTTGCATGGCATGGAGCAGTTCTAAACTGCAAAGAGAAGTTTGTGATGCTTAAAAAGCCAGAGCAGAGAGATGTGAAAGTGGAAGGTGAGTTATTCCCATAGTTTCTACAAATTATTTCAATGATGAAGGTAGAGAAAATGATGAGGAAGGGATGTGAAACCTTTTGGTTTATGTGGTTGACACTAGAAAGGGAGGTCCAGAACTTCAGGATATCCCCACAATAAATGAATTTCCATATGCGTTCCCTGAAGGTATACTGGGATTATCACCTCATAGAGAGGTCTAGTTCTCAATAGAGCTCACCCTAGGCACAACACCCATATCAGTAGTGCCATACAGAATGGAACCATTAGAATTGAAAGAACTTAAAGCTCAGCTAGAAAAATTGTTAGAGAAAGGGTATATCAAGCTGAGTGTATCCCCATGGGGTGCACCAGTATTATTTGGGAAAAAGAAAGATGGGTCTATGAGGTTATGGATAGACTATAGACAATTGAACAAGGAGACAATCAGGAACAAATATCTATTACCACATATTAATGACTTATTTGATTAGTTAAAGGGTGCAAATGTGTTTTCAAAGATTGATTTGACATCGAGGTATCACCAGTTGAGAGTTAGGGCCGAAGATATAACCAACACAACATTAAAAACTAGATATGGGCATTATAAATTTGTGGTTATGCCTTTTGGGTTAACTAATGCTCCAACAGCCTTCATGGACTTAATGAATAGAGTGTTCAAACCCTACTTAGACCAGTGTGTTATTGTCTTTATTGATGACATTCTGGTATATTCTAAGACACCTGAAAAGCTTGATTAGCACTTGAGAATAGTGTTATAGATAGTTAGAGAGCATAAATTGTATGCCAAGTTCTCAAAATGTGAATTTTTGCTTAATGATATAGCTTTCCTAAGACACCTTGTGTCATCAGATAGTATACGGGTTGATCCTAACAAGGTAAAGGTTGTTATGAGTTAGAAGGCTCCTCGCAATGTGATAGAGATCAAAACTTTCCTTAGGTTAGCCGGTTATTATAAGAGGTTTGTTAAAGGATTTTCTATGATTGCTTCTCTTTCAACCTAACTACTGGGAAAAGATGTGAAATATGAGTGGATTGAGAAATGCCATAAGAGTTTTGATAGTTTGAAGAAGATGTTAGTAGAGACTTTGATTTTGACACAACCAATTCTTGATAAGGAGTATGTCATTTATAATGATGCTTCTCACAGTGAACTAGGCTGTGTACTTTTGCAAGAAGGCAAGATAGTGGCATATGCATCTAGATAGCTAAAGGTTCATGAGAAGAATTATTGCATACAAGATTTAGAGTTGGTGACCATTGTCTTTGCATTGAAGATATGGTGTCACTATCTTTATAGGAAAAAATGTTTCATCTACATAGACCACAAGAGTCTGAAATACCAACCTACATAGACAAATCTCAATTTGAGATAGAGGCGATGGTTAGAGATGATGAAGGACTACAGCTATGTGATTGACTAATACCCAAGCAAAGCCAACGTAGTGGAAAATACTTTGAGTAAGAAGATGGTGGTTGAGTTGATCATTCGGCCTACACTTCATTTGGAGATCGTAGATACATAGAGGCAGGATAATCAGCTTGTTGAGATAGCCAAGGCAGTCTCTAAGTGTAACATCTTTGACTTCCCACATACATTTTATTTGCACATATGTATTTGCAAATATTTCACTTGAATATGTGCATTTTATATGCATTTTTATAGGTACAAGTTCATGACATGCACTAGCTACGTATCTGAGTATTTTACAATTGTGCTGAATTGCACATGTCCATTTTATAATTTAGTTGAGGATGACATGAAATTCAAATTTATGTGAACAAAATTATTAGATCAAATTAATGAAGAAAATGAAAAGAAACAGAAAAAAAAAGCAAGAAAAAAAACAAAAGAGATGAAATGACAAAAGTGAGGAGGTGGACCTTATCTTCCTCCTCACCATTCTCCCTCCCTCACTTCAGATTCGTTTCTTCTATTTCTTCCACCATTTTAGGCTTATTTTTTTCCTTATTTCACTTAAGTTTTTTAGTAAATTGATCCCTTTCAAGTTCGCTCTTGGTAAGTAATATTCTCTCCATTGTTCTAGTGTTGTTTGAGCTGTTAGGGCTAAGTTGAAGAAGGGGTTCCAATAGAAATTGATTCTGGAAAAGTTAAAAATATAAAAGTTGTTCCTTTATATCTTAGGTTTATGGATATATACATATATTTTCAAAATTTGGTGTATATTAAAAGATATTCGAATCTTATTGGAATTAGTCTGGGTGTAAACTCTAGTTGAGTTATGATAAGAATGTGGACTCCTAACTTCGCCCCAAAAAGCACGCTCAAAGGGGAAGGTTTGAACCCAGTCTTATAAATCAGTCTATGAGTTCCTCCACAACTGATGTGGGATGCATCATCCCCACCCCCTTAAGACTCCAACTGCCTCGGTCAGCTATCTGTCGTAATTCAAAGGGACATCGGTATACAGGGCTGGCTCTGATACCAAATCACCTAGAATCTGAGTCTAGAAAACCTCCAAATCAATTTGATACAAAATATTAAGTTTAGCCAATTGCAAGATTAGACTCTTCACCCCCAAAACAACAAGGAATTGGTAACAAAGGGTATGAAGAGAGAATTGGATTCACGCCAAAAATTAGTTACCAACCTGATAAGTGAATGTAATCCTTGATATCAATGGGGATCACACCTCCCACTTGAAGAACATTCAAGAATACTCATATTTTGATCTTAATCACTAATCTGATTGTCTTACATGCATAAGGAGATATTTATACCTCTACAAACCAAATCCTAGGTGCAAAAAAATGAAGAAAAGACTAATCTAACCCTAATGACTTAAGGACAAATGAATTGGCTTAATTTTATAAGGCCCACACACCTAAGACAAGTTAAAATAAGGTTGATCATGTGTCTTTAAATGAAATATATTCCAATAATTAAAATAAAACATACCACTAAATTTAATCTTAGGCCCAACTATGAAATAACATAAGTCCACCTTAACATAGCATATTGCACACGACTTGAAGCTTGTAATATAGACTTCTTATCTAGACCATTAGGCTTGTTGTCTTCACCATCACATGCCCCAATAAGTGTCACAAGCTTTGGATCACCAACTGATTCCATCTCTTCAAGCTTTATCCAAGCCTCTTCCTTGATATCTCTTGTCACCAAGCTTTGAATATACATTTGTAAGGTTGCCTTGAGCTTGTTTCTACTTGATCTTATGATTGGACCAGGTGGCATCACTAATCCATCTCCTCCATGGCATGTAAGATCATTTTTGTTGTCTCAGCTCGCATCAGCATCATATTCAATCTCAAAAGTAGAATTAAAATCAGGCAAACTCAAAACAGGTGTCAAACAAAGTTTATCTTTCAAAGTATGAAATGCAAGTTCTTGCCCCTCGCCCCACTTAAACCCCACATCTTTTTTAATGATTTCAGTTAAAGGAGTAGCAATGACACTAAAATCCTTTACAAACCTCATGTAAAAGCTAGCAAGGCCATGAAAGCTCTTAACATCACTCACATTCCTAGGGGTTGGCCATTCTTGGATAGCCCTTATCTTCTCCTTATCAACCTCAATTCCATTGGCACTCACCACATACCCTAAGAATATAACTCTATTCATGCAAAATGTGCACTTTTAAAGTTTAGCATACAATTCTTCTCTCCTAAGTGTATCCAAAACAACCCTAAGATGATGTATATGTCCATCAATAGATTTACTATAAATCAAAATATCATCAAAATAAACAATTTCAAACTTTCCAATGAATTGATGCAAAACATGATTCATCAATCTCATAAAAGTGCAAGGGGTGTTGGTTAGACCAAAAGGCATAACCAGCCACTCATATAAACCAAGCTTTGTTTTAAATGTTGTTTTCCATTCATCACCAACTTTCATCATAATTTGGTGATATCCACACATCAAATCAATCTTAGTAATGACACATGCGCCATGCAGTTCGTCTAACATATCATTCAATCTGGGTATTGGATGATGATACTTAACTGTTATGCGATGCAGCCTTGAAATCAACACACATGTGCCAACTCCCATCCTTTTTAGGCACCAAAAGCACCGGCACTGAACACGGACTAAGACTCTCACGGATATGCCCCCTTGCTAACAACGTCCTCCACTTGACTTTAAAGTTCCTCTGTCTCCTCGGGGTTGCTCCTATAGGCTGGGCAGTTTGGAATTTGAGCTCATGGTATGAAATCTATTTGATGTTCGATTCCTCTTATTGGTGGCAATCCTTATGGCAACTCTTCAGGGAATACATTCTCATATTCCTGCAATAAAGAAACAACAACACTAGGCAAATAAGGGTTAAGGTCAGCTTCATTAAAATAAGATTCCTTGTACATGAGTACAAGTAAATATTGCTGATTCTCAAAAGCCAATTATTTGCTTTTCTTTTTGGGCCTCTTTTCCTCTCATTTTTCTCTCTTTCTCCTTTTTCTTTTCCTCCCATTTTTCTCTCTTTCTCAGCCTCTCCTTTTTCTTTTCCTCCCATGTTTCTCTCTTTCTCAGCCTCTCCTTTTCCTCTCGGAGTAGAATCTCAAGCCTTCCAAATTGTTGTTGCATAGCCTCCAATGTGAAGAATGTTTTGTTTCCTTCGTCACTGCTTCTTTCCTGGTTGCTTGATTTAGACATGATGTAAATAAATGGCCTCACACACTCTCTCATGTGTTTCACTCAAAAGGTGTATATTCGCTTGTGTTTCACTCAATTAAGGCTTTTACCCTCTTTTGAGCTAACCACTCTTGCCTTTTACCGCTCTTGTGTCCTTACTATGATATATTTTCGGATCAATTTCAACCAACCAGATCAATAATAATGAGCAACAATATCCAATAGAAAATTAAAACAGACAATTCCTAAGAAAGAAAGAAAAATCACAAAACTAGAAGCAAAATTAATGAAATAAAAGCAAAGAATGACAAATATATGCTATATGTACACACAGATGAAGAATGAGGTGTGCAGATATAATATGTGTTATTTGAGTAATATGGAATGTAAAATTACTCAACTAATATAATGGAAACAAGTGGGACATCAATCAAGAATATGAAACAAAGAATGCAACAAATTGACAAAACTAGGAAAAATTAAGTGTATATATGTGCTACTGTCCTAATAGAATTCGAACCAGAACCTAAATATTCACTAAACCATTCCCAATTTACTGCCAAATAAGTTAATTGTATGCCTATTAGTATCTATTATCCACCAATTGCACAATCTCCAGCAATAAGCAATGAAATCTCAACTTATACCTCTATATGAAACCAATCAATTTCAATTACGAACTCCACTCAAAATTACTCAAATTATCAATTTTAATCAGAATAGAGCAAATATATTCAGAGGCAATTCATTTTATATATGTGTGCAATCAATTGAATTCAAACAGTCCCAATTTTGGCAATCAATGCCAATACGCACGATTTTTTTTTCGTATCTGATCTACAAAAAAAATTAAAAACACCAAAAATTCATAACCCAAAAAAAAAAAGAAATAAATCAAACTTCAATAGACAACAATATAGGCAGATTCAGCCACAAATAGATAAACTTTTTTTTTTAAAATTTTTATGCTGTAACTTGGATAAATATCACTAAAAACAGCAAAATAAAGATAAGTACAATTGATTTAGAAACAAAGCTTTGATACCAAATGATAAGAATGTTGACTCCTAACTTCGCCCCAAAAGCGCTCTCAAAGGAGAAGGTTTGAACCCAGCCTTATAAACCAGTCCAGGAGTTCCTCTGCAACCGATGTGGGATGCATCAAGTTAGCTATTGTGTTCGTTGGTTTTGATTATGATAGAGCCTATATTTTAGGAAGATCAAAACATAAAAGTTTTAGATACATGTGTTGTCTATATTTACACTAAATTTCAAATTCATATGTCTTGTTTATGTTGAGTTATGATGAATTAAACGATGAATGTTCCATAGTTTGAACTACCTGCTTAGTGCCTTAGGCAGATCCAGAAAAGTTTTTTGGCATTTTGAGCTCCTTAGAAATGGATTTTGTAAATTATCAAAACATTAAAGTTATATTTTTATGTATAGAGTGAGATATAGCCTTCACAAATCATATTTTTCCATATGCCAACTCTGTTCTAGACTAGTTAAATATTTTTTATAATTTGAGGAGCTTAGAGACATTAATAAAAGTTGTCAACATAAAACATGTTCAATTTTAACATATATAAGTGTCTACCAATTATAATTATAATTTGACTTACATATTGTAAGATATGAAGGACTAAAGTTGGCACGTTAAAACTACCAAAGGGAAGAAACAGAGTACAATTGGAAATTCCACCAAAATTGTACAATCCTCCAATTTCTCTGAAATTTGAGTATGTTATATAATTATATGTTAGATTTAATTATAAATAATAATCACATTAATTGGACAATTGAAGAAAAATTTATGGGCTAATCAATCCCATAAAGTTACACTGTCCCATAGGAAAAACCGTAACTATGTATATGAACTATGCACATTAATTTGTTTAAGTTACATTAAGTTTCTTTAGTCATAAATTAATCAATTATATTTCCATATGAGGCTCACAACATACTGGAGACCCACAATGAGGGGATAGACAATAAGTTAAGGATGAGAATCAAATGAGAAATGTGAGTATAGTTATCAAATGATTTCTTTAGTGCATATGAATATTGCTTACTATGTGATATGTGAGATGATTTATGGTTATGTGATTGAGATGATTGTCATGATTTGATCTTGATAATGAGTTGATGGATAATTTGTAACATATGCGGTACATATAAGTGGTATATTTGAGATATATATTTGGCATATGTGATATATACATGGTTTATGCATACTATATGTGAAGTATATGTGTGGCATATGTGGTATATATGTGATATATATATGGTATATGTGATAAAGATACAATGGTTGATGAATGCTTAGTATATGCATATGAACTAAAAAGGCATTGTGACTAGTTAATCAATATTGTAAATAAAAAAAAGAGGCCTATGGCTCAACAAATGTGCAAATGAAATAAATGATCAAGCTAGCTAGTAGATACAAATGTTGAGATGGAAACCCGGGGCAATGTCTATTTAACTTGGTCACAACAAAATGAAATAAGCAAAGCATGTGCATACATAAAGAGTAATGATTATATGCTTTAATTTTACTCGTAACTACATGATATTGATGAATGAAATGGAATACATGGTATGCGTTAGATTTGTGATTTTGTTACTATGAGTTACTTGGTACTTTAGAGCTTGTTTGATGATTACTCTCACTGAGCCATAACTCATCAATTTGCATCATTTTTCAGGTAAAGGAAAGTGATAACTTATTTTGAGTGGCATATAGAAGAAATGGAATACGGGTCATCGACCAAGCCTCACCACTCTGTCTCTCCCTGCATCCCACATGAACATGGAGTCATATCATTTACATTTTGGATCTATATAAATATATATGTATATTTGCTTAGAGTTGTACATTAATATGTAAATGGATGCAACTAGTAAATCTTAGATGTAAACTTTAAGTTTTAATATATGTGAAATATATTGATTTGCAGATTTATTGAATGATGATATGAATGCGATAAAAAAAAATTACTATCAATGTTAACCGGTTCATTTAACTTACTTGTATGCCACATAAGAGTGCTAGACATAAGGATAGTTTTTTCAGAAATGCATAAGGTTTGTTACACTAAGGGGGAGAGATCAAAATATACAATTGAGTTTGATGGTGGAATATACTATTAGGGCCACTTATTACGTGCCCAGTGCTGTTGAGCTAAGAAAAAGGATATTACAGGAAGCACATGAGACCAAGTATACTATACTATGCACCCTGGAAGCTTGAAAATATATAATGACTTAAAGAGTAAGTACCGGTGGATAGGTATGAAATGAGATATCATAGAGTATACAACTAGATGCTTGACTTGTCAGTAGGTCAACGTAGAACATCAGGTACCATTAGGACTATTGCAACCTATTACTATACTAGAATGGAAATCGGGTATGGGGTGTGGAATGGGTTTGGCCAGGTGGCACACAAAGTCAAAAGAGACTGGTGACCCTTGTTTGATCCTAGATAAAGGAATAGAGTTGCACCTTTGCTATCAGCTTAAGCTTTTGGTAGAATGGTAAGCGCTCTTTCCGGTTAAGCCTGCTTGAGCAGGGGGAGTACCATGATGGGTGACCTCCTAGGAAGTGCTTGGCTCAAGGCGGTTAAGAGGCCGATTAAACGTTCTTGAGTAGGGTCAGTACCAGGATGGGTGACTTTTTGGGAATACCTTAGCCTAGCGCATCAGAGTATTCTACAAAGAACTTTGGATACCAATCTCAGCTTCAGTGCAACTTTTCACCTCTAGATAGATGGACAATTAGAGAGGTTTATACAGATCTTAGAGGATATGATGAGCAGTTGTGTGATTGAATTTGACTGTAGCTAGGATAAATATATTCCATTGATGGAATTTGCTTACAATAACAACTATTAGTCTAGTATTAAAATGACTCCTTATGAGGATATGGTAAGAAGTGTCGAACACTCTTATGTTAAATAGAACTCAGTGATAGAAGGCTAGTGGGACCAAAGTTAGTGCAAGAAACATAAGAAAAAGTGAAGATCATACAAGAAAGATTGAAGGCAACTTCTAATATACATAAGTCATATGCATATCAAGAGGAAAGATGTTGAGTATGTTGTGGGAGACAAGGCTTTCCTTAAAGTCTCTCCAAGTAAGAAGGTTCTAAGATTCGGAAAGAAAGGGAAATTAAGCCCGAGATTTATTGGGCCTTATGAGATACTAGCAAGAGTGGGATCAGTTGCTTATAGACTCACTCTACCATAGGAGTTGAGTAAGATTCATGATTTGTTCCATGTCTCTATGTTGAGTAGATACAAACCAGATCCTTCTCATATTGTTCCAATTGAGAACATTGAGGTGAGACTTGATTTGACCAATGAGGAAGAACCAGTTCAAATTCTTGCTAAAGAAATCAATGAACTCAGGAACAAACGAGTACCATTAGTCAAATTATTATGGTGAAATCATGCAACAGAAGAGGCTATACTGAAAGCTCAGTACCCATAACTGTTCAGAGGTAGTACATCATGTAATTTCTATGCTGAAATTCTTTAAGGGGGAGAGAAATGTAACACCCACAAGTTAGGGCCTAGAAATTATATTTTAAAAAGGATATGCTGAGAATATATGAGATGTATATAGGGGCAAATGATTGTAATAACTTGAAAATAATGAAAAAGATAAGAAAAAGTGAAGTTCCTAGTGTTCATGTCTGTGATAGAGGTAATCATGGCCTCACATGTTGCGAAATTCAGATTCTGAAGCTGAGGTGCTTAACGGCCATGACACTACGGTTTGTGCCCATGAAGACCTGTAGGTTTAAATATAAGAGTTTCATATTTCGATAGAAAACTCACATAATTTCAATCAAGACCCTAGCCACTAATCCTCTGAAACCCCAAAAATTATTCTTCATTAAATCCTTTCGATTTGGGTTGATCAATTCCAAATCCCCACCATAAAAAAAATTAAATAGATTAAAAAACCAATGTTTTTGCCATAGATTTCAATATTGGAATCAAGGAGCATAAGAACGTAATTTTTAATTTCAGAACGCACATGTTTTCACGTAACAGAGGTGAGAGGTCACATTCCTCTGTGTCCTTTGATCTGTTTTGATTTGGTTTAATAGGGGGGATTGAGATTATAAACATTAAATCAATACTAAGATAAGGTTTTTATTAGTTGTGGCATAAATAGTTTAATTTCAATATTAGAATGATAATATAGTCTATGATTTTGTATCAGACACTGAGGTTGAAGTAGTAGACATGAGAGATTGAGTTTTAGGGCTACATTATTAGGTATGTATATATATGCATTTTTATTCAATTTGATATGCTTGTGATGTAAATTGTGGTTCTTATGTGTTAAATGACATGAAACTAATGATTTGGCATTACTGGAATCAAGTAAATCAAATTGTTAATTCTAGAATGTAAAATGGAATTGATATATTGAAAATGAATACATTTTGATGATATGGCATTGATGAATGAGGCATTGAGCCTAGATTGATGGATTAAAGAATGACAAAATGCATGTTTGTAATTGTTTTTTTTTGCTAGAATATGAGAAGTGTTAATAGGTATGGTTAACATTGGTTAGCTTAGTATTTTGCATGAATTTGTGTAGAATTGGCTTGAATCGATGCTAGACTATTGCTTTTGATTGATGAGTCACGCCCATGAAGCCATGCCTATGAATGCATGAACACAGTATGATGTAGATCAAGGAGATATAATCAATCTTCACATAAGGAGAATGATGCACTAGTCATGCCAAGTGGTGCGATCACAAGATCAAGGGCTAACAAACTAAGGCAAGCAATGCAAAGCTATGTTCAAAGCTTGGTCACTAAGGAGATCACAAAAGATGCATGCATGACAAAGGAGATGGAGTTGATTGAAGACCCAATGCCCATTACTTATCTTGGGGTGTGTGAAGAACCATCTTGGATGGACTAGTCCAATGGGCTAAACAAGGCAAAGTCCATAAAATTAAAGATTACAAGTCATGTGCCAACCATGTGCTCAAGATCATGTGCCACGCATGTGCCTACTTATGGGATTTGGGCTTAATTATGTATGTGGGCTGCCTAATTTAAATTACCTTAGGCTTTAATTAGTGATAGGTGGGCCAAAGAAATAAAGCCCAACCCACCACTTATCTTATTTTAGAAGGATTTAATTAGTATCCTAATTCAAGTAGGACACTACTTTTTTAGAATATGAGTTAGAATATGACTGTACTTTTAGGAGTTAAGTTAGAATAGGATTTAGTTATCCTTCACCATAAATGATTCAAAGACTTAGGGCTATAAATCGTCATCTAGGCTTCTTGTACAAGCCATCAATAAAAAAAATGAATTTGAGAGTTTTCTTTAAAGTGAGGCAGATTTGCATCTCTTTATTACCTTTAGGAATTAGTTACTTATCAAGTAATATTGCTTGTGGTGTGACTATTCGTAATAATACTTATAATCTTGGTTCTTTGCTACATTGGTTAGCTTTGGGTCGGATTCAATGTATGATCACCATAGCTTAAGGTTTGTTTTCTTTATCTTGTTGAGGGGTTTCAAGGCACAGTCTTTGGGGTTCCGCATCAGTTTGGTATCAGAGCTTTTGGTTAGGTAATCATTATCTATCCTTTAAAATTGCTTTCTAGTTGTTAACTTAGTCAAATTTAAATTTTGCCATTAGAGGTACCTTAGAAAAGTTTTTTGCCATAATGAGTAAAATTGTAAGATTGGATTTCTCTTCAATTCTTTGATATGTTTGAGGTTTATTAAGCATTAGTTTAGTGTTATTTGATTAAAAACAATAATCAGAATTTCGAATTTAGCACCAAAATTGTGAAATTGTGCTATATTGAGCTTCAAGTTGAAATTTTGTGATTATTGATTGCTAGAATTGTTTGGTATCATGATAAACTATTGCAATCCAACTTAAATAATTGGTTTTGAGGTTGAAAGTACAACTTTTGAATTCAGGTACCTTAGTGATCATTTTGAGCATTGATTTGATCTTGAGGAATTGAACTTATCTATTAAATATACCTTCAGTTCTTGCTAGTTGGTGATAAATTAAGGTTGAATAAGGGTTAAATCGGCTACTCACTAGGAGGAAACCGGTTCTGATTTTTATTCCATATTGTCTAATTCTTTGTGCTCTTAAGTTTTCATTCTTGTAATTATGTCCTTTTTGCTTCTAATTACATTAGTTAAGTCTAATTTGAATCCTTAGGCTTAAATTTAACAAAAATACACATCTCTGCATCTGTGTATAGCTTTACATGTATTGATTTTTTTCACATCAGTTTGCTTCTAGACTTTGTTCCATTCATTCTTGTTAGGGTTCATTATTAATTCTTAGCATAGATCACTTGCATATTATTTGATTTTGTTTCTTGTTCTTGTAATCTTGAGATTCAAATTTTGAGTGGTAAAAGGCAAGAGTGGTGAGCTTAAAAGAGGGTAAAAGCCATTATTTATGTGAAACATGAAAGTGGTTATATTCTGATTTGAGTGAAACACGTGAGGGAGTGATTGTGAGGACTTTTTATCTTCATTAACTCTTTCTTGTAGCTTAACCATATCTAAGGGAAGTATGAGGAGCAGTAATGGACATGAGGAACATGGAAATTATGTGCCAATGGATGTTGTTCAATCTTACATTCAAATATTGGAGGTAAAGATTGGAAAAATTATAGACAAGATGGAGAGACAAAATCAGAAAATTGAAGATTTGAGGCAGCAAAGTATCTTTGACACAAGAAGATCAAGAGAGGGGTCTCGGCCTCAAGGCATTAGGAGGTTTCAATCTCATAAAGATAGAGTATTTTGAATATTATGATAATGATAGACAAAGAAGAGAAAGAAAAAAAGACAAAGCATCTTCGGTGAGTGCCTTTCAAAAAGAAATGGACAAGATGCGTGCTAGGATTGATAGGTGGGGGCATGAAGGGAGAGAAGGAAATGAAGAATCCTTATCCAAGAAGGTGTGAAATTCAAAAATCAAAATTTCATTATGAATTTTATTTTTTTCTTAAGTTTAAAATTGTGGATGATGGTAAGAATCAAATTCATGAGGATATTAAATGATGCTCATACTAGTGAAGTTGTAATTGTAGGTGAGAGTATTGATTCTATTTCACTAGAAGAAGTTAATGGTGTTAGTGTTATTGAGAGCATTGCAATTGAACGTAAAAATATCATTCGAGATGAATTTGTAGCTAATGATAGTGAATCCATGGAGGTTAGTGATGAACATGAATTGGATGAGCTTGAGGGAGTAAAAGTGAGTGATGGAGCAAGAGAGAAAAGTAAGGGTGAGATTGTGAAGAGAGAAAAGAAAGTAAGCCTGTATGCAAGGGAGAAAGACTTGAGAGGTGCTTTTAATGCACAAAGGAGTCTTATTGTATTTAGGTACAAGGAGAATCTTTTAATTTTGACTGACATTGACCCTTGTTTGCCTAGTGTTTTTGTGTTTTTGTTGCAGGAATTTGAGGATGTTTTCCCTGAAGAGATTCCTAAAGGCCTCCCTCCATTAAGAGGTATTGAACATCAAATTGACTTTGTTCCCGGGGCTGCCATACCAAATAGACCAGCCTATAGAACCAATCCTGAGGAGACAAAGGAGATACAAAGACAAGTTGAAGAGCTTTTAGAGAAGGGGCACGTGAAGGAAAGCTTGAGTCCATGTGTCGTTCCTATGTTGTTAGTACCTAAAAAGGATGGATCTTGGAGGATGTGTGTGGATTGTCGTGCCATTAATAAAATAACAGTAAAGTATAGACATATTATTCCTAGACTTGATGATATGCTTGATGAATTATGTGGGGCATGTTACTTTTCCAAGATTGATCTTAAAAGTGGTTATTTTCAAGTTAGGATGAAAGTAGGAAATGAATGGAAAATCGCATTTAAAAGTGGTTATTTTAAAAGTGATCTTAAAAGTGGTTATTTTCAAGTTAGGATGAAACAAGGTTTATATGAGTGGTTGGTAATGCCTTTTGGTTTAACTAATGCACCTAACACTTTCATGTGACTTATGAATCAATGAACACTCGTTCTCTAGAGTACACAAGAATGTCATCAATAAACACCACTACAAATTGATCAAGATATGGTCTGAACACTCGGTTCATCAGGTCCATAAAAACTGTCGGTACATTCGTCAATCCAAATGGCATATCTAGGAACTCATAATGACTATAACGTGTCCTGAATGTCGTCTTAGATACATCTAACTCTTTTATCTTCAGTTGATAATACCTCGATCGAATATCTATCTTTGAAAATATGGTTGCACCTTTCAATTGGTCAAATAAGTCATCAATCCTAGGCAGCGGGTATTTATTCTTAATAGTCACCTTAAGTTGGCTGTAATCAATGCAAAGACGAAGAGTGTCATCTTTCTTCTTGACAAATAATACTGGAGCACCCCATAGTGATACACTGGGTCGTATAAAACCCTTATATAACAACTCCTGCAACTGTACATTCAGCTCTTTCAACTCTGCTGGTGCCATCCTATATGATATAATGAAATAGGGGTGGTGTCGGGTACCAAATCGATAGCAAATTTGATTTTTCTATCCGACGGTAACCCTGGCAACTCCTCTGGAAATACATCGGGAAACTCACTAACAGTAGTAATATCCATCAACTTCGGACTTGCTTTTTCCATATCATGCTAAGTATGCTTCGCATCCCTTACTGATGAGTTTCTGAGCTTTCAACACTGATATCACATTGTCTGGGTATCTTCTATTCTCACCCATCACCACTATCTCATCTTGTTATGGAATTCTAATGATCATCTGTCTTCTTCCACAATCCACTACCACTCCATAATGAGCTAAACAATTCATTCCCAAGATCACATCGAACTCATGGAATGGTAACTCTATCAAGTCTGCTGGGAATTGCCTTCCTTGAATTTCAACTGGGCAACCCCTAAACACCCTACTAACCCTCACACGGTGTCCTAATGGGTTAGTCACAAGAATCTCAAATTCTAGAGACTGTGGTTCTAAACCTTCTCGACCCGGTGGTGGTGTGCATATGTATGAATGCGTTGACCCCAGATCTATTAATGCATGAATATCAAAGCCAAAGAGAAGAAATTTACCAATCAAGACATCAGGTGTGTAACATCACACCTTATGCATTTGAGTATAACCTATCCCTGTATCAAGTAATCATACAAAGCATACTGGAAAGGTAAAATACCCTGTTAACAATAGTAGTAAATTTTTTTTTTTCATATCCTGTAATATAATTCAATGACTTTGCAAGTCTCATATCCTATAATTTCATTCAATGACTTGCAAGTCTCATATCCTGTAATATTATTCACTGACTTTGCAAAGTTAACACTGAGATTTTCACCACAATATAATACATCACATATATCAAAACATAAACTTTACAAATAAGTATTTTCGAGTTGATTTAATTTATACATTTTTAGATTCATTCCAAAATGACTATACATATTCAAGCACGTAAATACAAAACACATATGACATATTTTCATGCTTGTGTGGAATGCAAGGAGAGAGAGTGATGAGGCACGGCCAGTGACCTGTGCTCCATGTCTTTTATACGCTACTCAAAATGAAATATCACTTTTCTTTACCTAAAAAATGATGCAAATTGATGAGTTGCGGCTCAGTGAGAATAACCATCAAATAAGCTCTAAATTACCGAACAACTCATAATAATAACTCACAAATCCAAAACATACCATGTATTCCATTTCATTCATCAATATCATATAATATCAATAAAGTTGAAACATATAATCATTACTCTTTATGTATGCAAATGCTTTGCTTATTTTATTTTGTTGTGACCAAGTTAAACAGACATTGCCCCGGATTTCCATGTGAACATTTGCCATGTGAACATTTTCATTTTCATTTTCATTTGCATTTGCTAGCTAGCTTGATCATTTGTTTCATTTGCACATTTGTTGGGTCATAAGCCTCTTCTTTTGCTTTACAATATCGATTAACTAGTCACAACGCCTTTTTAGTCCATATGCATATGCACTTGTACTTAATCATTCATCAACCGTTGCATCTTATCACATATAATATACATATACCGCATATATGCCTCATATGCCACACAATACCTTGCATATACTATACATATACCATGTATACATATCACATATTTCAAACATATACCTCAAATATATCACAAGTATACCATTATGTGTACCACAATGTCACAAATCATCCATCATCACATTATCAGGGGCAAATCATGACAATCATATAAATCACATAGCAAGCAACAATCATTTGCACTAAAGAATTCAATCGATAATTAGACTCATAGTTCTCTTTTGATTCTGACCCCTAACTTATTGTCTATCCACTCCTTGTGAGTCTCCAATATGTTGCGAGCCTAATATGAAAATTTAATCGATTAACTCATGATTAGGGAGACTTAATGTGGCTTAAACAAATTAATATGCATTGTTCATGTCAATAGTTAAGATTTTTCCTATGAGGCAGTGTGACCATATGGGACTGTTTAGCTTATAACCTTTTCTATACTTGACCAATTAATCTGATTCTTATTTCTAATTAAAAATAACATATAATTATAGAACATATTAAAATTTCAGACCAATTAGATCATTGTACTATATTTTTTGGAATTTCTAAGTGTGTTCTATTTTCTGCCTTGTTTCCTGCTTTTAGGCAGTTTCAGGATACTCATTTGGGTTCATCATAACTTATAATATATAAGTCTTATTTTAAGAAAAATTTACAAAAACTTATATGGGTGCATAAGGAACATTTTTCATGTTTGGAACTTTTATCAATTATGTCTCTAAAGTCTTCAAATTATAACAAACATTTTACTGGTCCAGAATAAAATTGGCTTCCGGACCATTATGACTTAAAAAGGACATAACTTAGTCTATACATAACTAACTAAGATGAAATTAGTACCAATATTTAGCTAAGACATATATATCTATAACTTTTATGTTTTGAGAATTTACCGCATCTAGCTCTAACTAGCTCAAATGGGCCAAACCAGTTGCTGCATCTGTCCAGAGCACTCAATTGGCAGTTCAAGTCATGGAACAGTCATGGTTCCATTCACCATAACGCAACATTTACAAGATCTATGAACCTGAAATTTGGTATAAAGGTACAAAGTACATATATCTACAACTTTTATGTTTTGAGATACTTCAAATAATGGCTTTAAAATATTCGACATCAAAGTACACAGTAGCTAACTTGGTTAGGGTTCACACCCTGACCAGTTTCAGTACGAAGAGCATATCTCTTCCTATACATAACATCTTGCAAAAATGTTTATATATCTAAAAATCTAAGACATAAAGAAACAACTATTGTGTTTTACACTTTTCCAGAATCAATTTCTATTAATATCCAAATCTTTGTGCAATTCATTGCCTAATATTGAACCTAAGGAACTCAAATCAACCCTATAGAATAAGCATTGATTACTTACCAAGAACAACCTTTTAAGGGATCAATTAGCTTCAAAAACTAGGTGAAACAAGGAAGAATTGAAGTCTGAAATGGAGAAAATTGAAGAAGAAGTCGGGTTGGAGAAGATGGCAGAAATGGGAAGATAAAGCTAACTTTTGGTTTTTGTCTTTTTATCTTTTTCTCATCTCTTTTCTCCTTTCTCTTCTCTTCTCTTTTATGTCATTCTCATTTTATTTTGTCTATATTATTATTATTATTATTTACACATATTTATAATTCCACTAATTCACACAATGATACAGCTTAATCATTTGACCCGATTTAACTAAATTAGCAATGTAAATGTTCACTAATCTTAATCTAATCATTTTTCTTACTTTAATTTAGTCACCTTATTCAATTCATTTCTAATACTTTGTTATCCTTATTTAGGTTATAAGGATACACGTGTGACTCGATATAATTGCCAAATACTAGGACACGTAGCTAGTGTGTGCCATGAACTTGTTTCTAAGAAAATATGTGTGAAATGTATGTGTTCAATTGAATTGTATGCAAGATGCTTATGTTCAATGAAATGCATGTGGGGAAGGTCAAGGATGTTACAATTCTCCCCTCCTTTTAAAAATTTGTCCTCAAAATTAATACCTGAAAACAGGTGTGGATATTGCTTTTTCATATTTTCTTCTGTTTCCCATGTTGCCTCTTCTTGTAAATAGTTATGCCATAATACCTTAACCAAAGATATTTCTCAGTTTCTTAGCTGTTTAGTCTTGTATCCAATGATTTGCACTGGTTCCTCAACATAACTCATGTCCTCTGCAATCTCAATGGCTTGATCTTTAAGTACATGTGTAGGATCTGACTTGTATCTTCTAAGCATGCTCACATGAAACGCATTATGTATCTGAGCCATCTTGGGTGGTAAAGCCAACCTATAAGCCAATGGACCAATCTTCTCAAGAATTTCATAAGGCCCTATGTATCTTGGGCTCAATTTACCCTTCTTGCCAAATCGGATTATCCCTTTCCATGGAGATACACGAAGAAATACCTTTTCACCTATCTCATATTCCATCTCCCTTCTATGCTGATCATCGTAACTTTTTGTCTATCTTGGGCTGCCTTTAGTTTGTTCTTGACAACCTTGATCTTATCCACTGTGTCTTGCACTATCTCTGGCCCTTCTAATGCACATGCTCCTTTTTCATCCCAAATGATGGGGCTTCAGCACTTTCTGCCATACAATGCCTCATATGGTGCCATCTGGATACTACTATGATACTGGTTGTTGCAAGCAAATTCAATCAATGCTATATATTCATCCTAAGCACCTCTGAATTCCATAGAACATGCCCTAAGCATTTCTTCTAATGTATGTATAGTCCTTTCTGATTGTCCATCAGTCTGTGGGTGGAATGCATTGCTGAAATTCAATTTTGTTCCCAATGCATCTTGTAAACTCACCCAAAAATGTGAAGTAAATCGTGGATCTCTATCAGACACAATGGACACTGGAATGCCATGCAATTTGACTATCTCATTCACATATAATTTGGCCAAACTCTCAAGTGTACACCCCCATCTGATAGGTAGAAAATGTGCTGACTTTGTTAACCTATCAATAATTACCCATATTGCATCATTTTTCCATGGAGTTCTAGGCAATCCATAAACAAAATCCATCGTTATTCTTTCCCATTTCCATTCTGGCACTAACAATGGATGTAGTTTACCAACTGGTGCCTGATGTTCAATTTTAATCTGCTGACATGTCAAGCATTTGGAAACATATTCTACTATGTCTTTCTTCATTCTTGGCCACCAGTAATGAGGCCTTAAACTGTGATACATCTTTGTCATACCTGAGTGTATTGCATACGATGCATTGTGTGCCTCTTCCATTATTTCCTAATGCAAGTTCTCAGTATCTGGAACACATATGCGTGATTTTAACATCAGTGTACCATTCTGCAAATGAAACTCTATACTCTTTCCTTGCCTTATCATATCAACTTTCTCACATAATAAAGGATCTTTGTTTTGTGCTTCTTTGATCCTCTCCTTTAGTATAGGTCTGACTTGAAGAGTAGCAATCAGTGATCCTTCATCATGTATATTTAATTCAACATTCATAGATCGTAATTGAATCAAATATGGAAAAGAGGATACTTGCAAGTGAGTTACACTGCTACTAGCCTTCCTACTCAATGCATCTACTACCACATTAGCTTTCCCTGGATGGTATTCAATTGTACAATCATAATCTTTCAATTGCTCTAACCATCGTCTTTGCCTCATGTTTAACTCTTTTTGTGTTAGCAAATAACCCAAACTTTTATGGTCTGTGAAGATTTGGAATGTCTCACCATACAGATAATGCCTCCAAATCTTCAATGCAAATACAACTGCAGCCAATTCTAAATCGTGCACTGGATATGAGATCTCATGCGGTCTCAGTTGCCTAGATGCATAAGCTATCACCTTACCATGTTGCATTAATACACATCCCAAACCTTGGTGAGAAGCATCATTATATACTGTAAACCCACCTGTACCTATAGGGATAGTTAACACTGGTGCTGAGGTTAGTCTGTGTTTTAGTTCATCGAAACTCCTTTAACATTCTAGAGTCCACTTGAAAGGCACATTCTTTCTTAACAATTTAGTCAAAGGGCTAGCAATTAAGGAGAATCCATCAACAAATCTGCGGTAGTATCCGGCTAAACCCAAAAAACTACGCATTTCTGAAATATTTTTAGGAGCTTTCCAATTTACCATAGCCTCAATTTTCTTTGGGTCAACCTCTATGCCCTTACACGACACCACATGTCCAAGAAATACCAAATGATCTAACCAGAATTCATATTTACTCAATTTGGCATATAATTGTTTCTCCCTCAAAGTTTGCAACACAACTTTTAAATGTTGTTCATGTTTTCCCCTATTCTTTGAGTACACCAATATGTCATCAATAAATACTATCACAAACCTATCCAGATATGGTTGAAACGCCTTATTCATTAATGCCATAAATGCAGCTGGAGCATTAGTCAACCCAAATGGCATTACTAAAAATTCATAATGTCCATACCTGGTTCGAAAGGCAATCTTTGGAATATCCGCTGCTGCTACCTTCAGCTGATAATAGCCTAATTTCATATCAATCTTGGAGAATATTTGGGCTACTTGCAACTGGTCAAACAAATCATCTATTCTGGGCAACAGATATTTGTTCTTCACTGTCATTTTATTCAGTTGCCTATAATCAATACACAATCTCATTGTTCCATCTTTCTTTTTAACAAATAATACTGGAGCTCCCCAAGGTGATACACTAGGTCTAATATACCTTTTGTCAAATAACTCCTGCAATTGGGCCTTCAGTTCTTTCAACTCAACTGGAGCTATTCTCTAGGGTGACCTTGATATTGGTTTTGTTCCTGGTACTAGTTCAATAGTGAATTCTATCTCTCTATCTGGTGGTAAACCAGGTAGATCATCTGGGAATACATCAGCAAATTTCCTTACCACTGGTATATTTTCAAGCAAGCTATCAGTGATTCTAGTATCAGTCACATATGTCAAATATGTTTCACATCCCCCTTTGATCATTCGAAATGCCTTTACAACTAAAACTAGACATGTAGGCACAAGTTTTCTTTCACCTATAAATACTATCCTTGGCTGGTTTGGTGATTCCAAAATTACTTCCTTAGTAAAGCAATTCACTATTACATGATGTCTAGTTAACCAGTCCATTCCCAGTATCACATCAAATTCATATATTGGCAATAAAATCAGATCAGCTATTAACTCAGCTTTATCAATGCATATCAGACAATCATGACAGACATTATTCACAACTACCACTGTTCCCAATGGAGTACTCACATTTATGTCAATTCCCAAAGGCTCATGCGTTTGATGCAGTTTAGATGTCATATGCAATGATATAAATGAATGAGTGGAGCCTGGGTCAATCAATGCATATGATAACATATCATAGATGTAAATATTACCGGTAACTACTTCAGGAGCATCCACCTCCTCTTGTCTAGTCATAGCAAACACCCTGGCCTGAGTAGGGGGTCTAGAACTCTGACCTTCAGATCTGGTTATTCCTCTGCCCATTGTACCAGTCCTGCCCCTGCCTCTTCCTCTGCCCTGTGTCCCACTAGTAGGGTAGACCCTCTCAACTGTAGTCTCAGATACTTCTCTACCTCTGCTGGTCTCTACTAGTTTGGCTCTATTTGGACAGTCTCTATACATGTGCTCCATCGATCCACAAAAATAACATGCTCCTGTAAGCCTTCTGCATTCGCCCGTATGCTGTCTACCACAATGACTACATGTGGGCCTCTGTTCAACATATTGGCTCTGCCCTCTGCCTGGGTAAGAGAAAGTCATGCCTTGACCTCTAGAACTGGAGTACCCACTTCTGTTACCAGATTGTGCAGGCATATATCTACCTCTTTTCCCCAACCTTCTGCTAGACTCACCAAAGAACTCACATGATGGCATTTTTATTTGTTGTTCCCCAACTTCTTTCATTAACCGTTCAGCTCTGATTGCAGCAGCTCTGAGCCTGACACAACTATCAAGATCAGTAATTGTGATTATGTTTCTGATCTCATATTTGAGGCCCTCCTCAAACTTCCTGCATTTGTCTCTTTCAGTAGAGCCCATGAAGGTGGCATAATGGGAAAGTTTATTAAACTGTACTTCATACTCCGCAACAGACATATTCCCCTGTTTCAGATTCAGGAATTCCTTCCTCTTCTCATCTTTATATGCTTCAGGCATGTAATTATTCTGAAATTCCCGAAGGAAATCATTCTATGTCAACACCGGTGGTTGTGCATCACTGTCACGGACTGTCTCCCACCATTCATAAGCATTTCCTTGCAGCAAGGATACTGCATAATCGAATTTCTCATCCGGGGTACATCTCATCATATTCAGTACCCTCTGTGTCCTTTTCAGCCATGTCTCAGCTTCTGCTGGGTCTGTTGTGCCATTGAAATCAGTTGCACCATGTTTCCTCAGTTTGTCATAACGTCTTTCCTTGTACATTTCAGGACCATATATTTCCTGTTCTAGGTTTTCATGGGGTACTTCTGCATGAGATGACTGTGACGCATGTGTTGGAGCTCTAGCTCCTAGCACTGGTTGATCTCTATATAAATGAGGCGATGCCTTATGAGAATGCATTTCAGCCGGCCTCTTCCTCCTTGGTGAATCATGTCTTATGATGTCCCTAAAATAAAAGAAACTATGTCACTACATAATGTTCAACACATAGGATGCATATGTTATCATGCTCTTATGTATATGTATGTTCCCATGGAACATATCCCTGCTCTGATACCAAAAATGTAACGTCACACCTTATGCATTTGAGTATAACCTATCCCTGTATCAAGTAATCATATATGACATACTGGAAAGGTAAAATACCCTGTTAACAATAGTAGTAAATTTTTTTTTTTCATATCCTGTAATATAATTCAATGACTTTGCAAGTCTCATATCCTATAATTTCATTCAATGACTTGCAAGTCTCATATCCTGTAATATTATTCACTGACTTTGCAAAATTAACACTAAGGTTTTCACCACAATATAATACATCACATATATCAAAACATAAACTTTACAAATAAGTATTTTCGAGTCGATTTCATTTATACATTTTTAGACTCATTCCAAAATGACTATACATATTCAAGCACGTAAATACAAAACACATATGATATATTTTCATGCTTGTTTGGAATGCAAGGAGAGAGAGTGATGAGGCTCAGCCAGTGACCTGTGCTCCATGTCTTTTATACGCTACTCAAAATGAGCTATCACTTTTCTTTACCTGAAAAATGATGCAAATTGATGAGTTGCGGCTAAGTGAGAATAACCATCAAATTGATGAGTTGCGGCTAAGTGAGAATAACTCACAAATCCAATACATACCATGTATTCCATTTCATTCATCAATATCATATAATATCAATAAAGTTGAAACATATAATCATTACTCTTTATGTATGCAAATGCTTTGCTTATTTCATTTTGTTGTGACCAAGTTAAACAGACATTGCCCCGGGTTTCCATGTGAACATTTTCATTTGTATTTGCTAGCTAGCTTGATCATTTGTTTCATTTGCACATTTGTTGGGCCTTAGGCCTCTTCTTTTGCTTTACAATATCGATTAACTAGTCACAATGCCTTTTTAGTCCATATGCATATGCACTTGTACTTAATCATTCATCAACCGTTGCATCTTATCACATATAATATACATATACCGCATATATGCCTCATATGCCACACAATACCTTGCATATACTATACATATACCCTGTATACATATCACATATGTCAAACATATACCTCAAATATATCACAAGTATACCACTTATGTGTACCACAATGTCACAAATTATCCATCATCATATTATCAGGGGAAAATCATGACAATCATAAGAATCACATAGCAAGTAACAATCATTTGCACTAAAGAATTCAATCGATAATTAGACTCACAGTTCTCCTTTGATTCCGACCCCTAACTTATTGTCTATCCGCTCCTTGTGGGTCTCCAATATGTTGCGAGCCTAATATGAAAACATAATCGATTAACTCATGATTAGGGAGACTTAATGTGGCTTAAACAAATTAATATGCATTGTTCATATCAATAGTTAAGATTTTTCCTATGAGGCAGTGTGACCATATGAGACTATTTAGCCTATAACCTTTTCTATACTTGACCAATTAATATGATTCTTATTCCTAATTAAAAATAACATATAATTATATAACATATTAAAATTTCAGACAAATTGGATCATTGTACAATAATTTTTGGAATTTCTAAGTGTGTTCTATTTTCTGCCTTGTTTCCTGCCTTTAGGCAGTTTCAGGGTACTCATTTGGGTTCATCATAACTTATAATATATAAGTCTTATTTTAAGAACAATTTAAAGACACTTATATGGGTGCATATGGAACATTTTGAATGTTTGCAACTTTTATCAATTATGTCTCTAAGGTCTTCAAATTATAACAAACATTTTACTGGTCCAGAATAAAATTGGCTTCCGGACCATTATGAATTAAAAAGGACATAACTTAGTCTATACATAACCAACTAAGATGAAATTAGTACCAATATTTAGCTAAGACATATATCTATAACTTTTATGTTTTGAGAATTTACCGCATCTAGATATAACAAGCTCAAATGGGCCAAACCAATTGCTGGATCTGTCCAGAGCACTCAATTGGCAGTTCAAGTCATGGAACAGTCATGGTTCGATTCACCATAACGCAAAATTTACAAGACCTATGAACCTGAAATTTGGTATACAGATACAAAATACATATATCTACAACTTTTATGTTTTGATATACTTCAAATAATGGCTTTAAAATATTCGACATCAAAGCACACAGTAGCTAACTTGGTTAGGGTTCACACCCTAACCAGTTTCAGTACGAAGAGCATATCTCTTCCTATACATAACATCTTGCAAAAATGTTTATATATCTAAAAATATAAGACATAAAGAAATAACTTTTGTGTTTTACACTTTTCCATAATCAATTTCTATTAATGTCCAAATCTTGGTGCAATTCAGTGCCTAATATTGAACCTAAGCAACTCAAATCAACCCTATAGCAATAAGAATTGATTACTTACCAAGAACAACCTTGCAATGGATCAATTAGCTTCAAAAACTAGATGAAACAAGGAAGAATTGATGTCTGAAATGGAGAAAATTGAAGAAGAAGTCGGGCTGGAAAAGAAGGCAGAAATGGGAAGATTAAGCTAACTTTTGGTTTTTGTCTTTTTATCTTTTTCTCATCTCTTTTATCCTTTCTCTTCTCTTCTCTTTTATGTCATTTTCATTTTATTTTGTCTATATTATTATTATTATTATTATTATTATTATTATTATTATTTACATATATTTATAATTCCACTAATTCACACAATGATACAGCTTAATCATTTGACCCGATTTAACTAAATTAGCAATGTAAATGTTCACTAATCTTAATCTAATCATTTTTCTTACTTTAATTTAGTCACTTTATTCAATTCATTTCTAATACTTTGTTATCCTTATTTAGGTTATAAGGATACACGTGTGACTCGATATAATTGCCAAATACTAGGACACGTAGCTAGTGCGTGCCATGAACTTGTTTCTAAGAAAATATGTGTGAAATGCACGTGTTTAATTGAATTGTATGCAAGATGCTTATGTTCAATGAAATGCATGTGGGGAAGGTCAAGGATGTTACAAGGTGCATCCTGCTCCTCTTGGCCTCGCATGGCATATGCCCTAGCTTGGGAAGCTCTACTACATTTTGTCCTCTCAACTGTCTCTGATCGGAACTGACTGGACACTGATCAGCCTTCTCTTCCTTGCCCAAAAGCCTGTGTCTGTATCGGCTCAGTGCTCCCCGAACCTCTGCCATACTGTCACAAGGGACAATCTCTTTTCAAGTGATCTTTGGAGCCACACCTCCATCATGCTCCTGTCATCCATCAACATTCTCCTGGATGAGAACGACCACAATGTTGACATTCTAGTAGGGGTAGAGATCTATATGGTGTCTGTGTCGGTGCACTGGCTGTTGAAGAAATAGATCTCGTGGGTTATCCCCACCTGAAAGAAGAAGGCCTGCTGAAACCCCCAGCCTGAAATCGACCACTGGAAGATCTGGCTCTTTTGCCACTTGACCGTACTCTACTCAGTTGTGGCATGGGTCTCCTGAACCCTCTACCTTGTGTTGGCTGCTGTACTGCTAGAACTCTCTCAACTGTTCTGGTAGATGCTAGCAAACTAGGAAAACTCATCAGGTGTAGGGCTGAGACCTGTAGCTTGATTGGGTCTCTTAATCCATTTTCAAATCATCGGCACTTATTTGTCTCAGTGGACATAATGCCTCCCGCATATTTGAAGTGATGTGTAAATTCTCTTTCATATTCTGTTACTGACAAATTTCCTTATTTCAGCATCAAAAACTCTCTTTTCTTGTCGTCTATGTAGATAGGAGGAATATACTACTCCTTAAACTTCTCTAGAAAGAACTCCCATGTCATAGGATCAGGAACCTCTGTGCTCTGTGATTCAGATCGCCACCAGTCATATGCATGATCCTGTAGTAAAGATATTGCATACTCATATTTATGCTCATCTGTGCAATGCAGCTGATCAAAAACACTCTCTGCCCGTTCTAGCCAAAACTCTGCCACTGAGGGGTCATCTTCCCGTTTACCGTAGAAATCAGGCGCCCCTAGCTTCCTCGACCTTTTAAATTGCAACCCCAATGAGGTTGGTTATGATGCTCTTTGTAGCAAATCGATCATGTTCCTCATAAGCTCTGTTTGTCCTGTGCCAACAATAAACTGCCCTCTTGATAGGCTAGCACTGGATCTAGATACAGTAGCTCGATGACGACTAGGTCGCGATGAAGCCTCTGTTTCAGTAGGCTCATTACTTTCGCCTCCTTCGGCCACAATATGTCATGACCCTAAAGTCATACTCTACCTATATCATAAAATAACGACACCCAATCAGTAAGCAGCAACTTTAATACTTAATTGCGGGTACACACATATCATAATTATTTTTGAAAACCATTTTAAAATCCCAAACTGCCCAAACCGGGCTTTAATACCAAAATCCAGAAACACCAACCTAGTGCTTTGATACCAAAAACAGTAACACCCCCTCACCCCAGCAGCTCGTGCCCAGATGAGGGTATGCTATGCTGACTTCATTGATTAAAATATCATTTTTAAAAATTGTATACATGAAAATCATTCATATATTTTTTTTCATTTACAATTTATTTACTTTGCATTTATAAAAGAAATATAACAGAAAAGTTAGACTACATTTTTATATAGTAACATATTCTTTACAAAACATGCTATTTATTTTACAAATACTACAAAATAAAATTTACAAGATAATATACAAAAGTTGTGTAACCCACGAGATGTGCAACAGGCTGCTTTACTGGATTAGATCACCGCTGGCTTTGTCTACTATCTTCTATTTATTCTTTACTAAATCTGTGTGAGAAAACTCCCACGCTAAGCTCTTTGCTTAGACCAGCATATAAATAAGACAATAAACTATTTTATGCAATCATGCATTATCATATCTCAACTCATGCTTAATCATATTCTCATGCAAATATACATATCATGGTATTCTAGCATGTGTAGACATCAAATTATATTATTTTATCTCATATTTATTTATTTTATTATCACCTTATTGTATAACACTAAATATTCTTTTTATACATTCCACAATTTATAATTCCATTTTTATTATCAATAATTCTTTTATGTTCCATGACTTTTTATTTATGTCATTATTTATGTCCAAGACACCTATGAACCACTGACTCGGATAACGGAGTTGCCATCCAGACACTTAGAAGTGCCACTCGGGCAATATGATGTGCGCATATAAGTGTCATTACCGACGTAGATAACAGTGACATTACCGACGTAGATAACAGTGTCATTACCGGCGTAGATAACCGTGCTATTACCGGCAAAGATAAAAGTGTCATTACCGACATAGATAATAGTGTCATTAATGGATTTAATCATTTTCATCGTACTCCCCCTATTTGGCATACCAAACTATCCTAAGTTGGTTCTAGTTAGGTGTTCTAGGGCTTATACAATTTTATTAAAATTCATAATAATTAATTTCATACTTTTCATGCATGTAATATCTCAAAATAATCATATAATTACTCAATTAAAATAATATTTATATAATATAACAAAGTTCTCATCATTTTACTCATTTCATTTCTCAACTCACATGTTGCCCTGTGACTGACAGATTCTGTTCTTTGTTTTGGACCTTAATTTTGGTCCAGTTCCGTTCTGAATTTAGTTACATTATCTTCATAACAATTTTAGATATGGATCTTAGCTTTAATATGAAACTTGAATCACTTATTTCTGAGTTCTGTATCAAAATATATGATAATATTAACACTAATGGGTCACTAATAATTCTGCCCAGAATTTTCTGGACAGATTCTAAGTCTGAATTTTATGAATTTTTCTGGACTATTACAGACCTATTCAGATATTATGGTCTAAATAAAAATTATAACCCTATATCTTAGCTTTCAAACCAAATAAGGAACACACAAATCCAAGCTCCAGAACTCAGGTTATAACAGGTTAAGTACTTACTGCTCATTACTAACAATTCTGCCCAGAATTTCTGGACAGATTCTATGTCCGAACTTTATGAATTGTTTGGATAATTACAGACATATTCAGGTTTTATGGTCTAAATGAAAGTTATAGTCTTATGTCTTATCTTTCAAATCCAACATACAACATGAAAAACCAAGTTCCAGAAATTAAGTTATAACAGTTTAAGTAAATACTGTTCATCAATTTCCAACACAGAATACATACATAAACTATCTTCAATTTTTATCAAAATAAATCCAAAGTCTAGCAAACATGCATCCCCAAGATTTGTCATCAAAAATAATATTAATTCAGAATCATAAACATGCCAAATAATTAATTTATGTAATTAAAAAAATTTGCCTTAAGTTATGCACAAACCTCTCTTCTTCTCTTTTCTTTCTCTTTACTTATTTTTCTCCTTTCCTTTGCTCCCTTGATCTAGTTTCTTATTAACTTGAGTTCCTAAAATTTAAAATCAGATTATTAAAACTTCATAAACCCTAATTTTGCTCTTTTTCCTTACTCTCCTAAGCTTCCTTAGGCATGAAAATGGAATTTCCCATGCCTTTCTCTCTCTTTTTCTCACTTTCTCTTCTTAGAAAAGGTTTGGTTATGGCTGTCCAAGGGAAAAACGAGGCTAGTTTAGAGAATAGAGAATAGAGTGTTCTGGATGTTAGGATAAGGACGAAGGATGAGTAATTAAGAGGAAGAAGACAAAATTAATCAATACTTTGACACATAGGCTATAAAAATCTAGATATTTTCCTTAGGTAATTAATATGTTCATCTTCCTTTGATGTATGATAAGAGGAATGTGGAAGATAATGATGGGCAATTCTAGATACAAAGGATTAAGAAAGAAGAAGAAATAATCAAGAAGAAAATGACAAAAGTTATTAAGATGGGATGGACACGTAAGCATCAATCTAGAAACCTTCTGATGTGAGCCAAGACAACATAAATGATCTTACATGCCATGGAGGAGACGGATTAGTGATGCCACTTGGTCCAATCATAAGATCAAGTAGAAACAAGCTCAAGGCAGCCTTGCAAATGTATATTCAGAGCTTAGTGACAAGAGATATCAAGGAAGAGACTTGGGTCAGGCTTGAAGAGATGGAATTAGTTGGCAATCCAAAGCTTGTGACACTCATTGGGGCATGTGATGGTGAAGACAACTAGCCTAATAGGCTAGAAAAGAAGTATATATTACAAGGTTCAACTCATGTGCAATATGCTATGTTAAGGTGGACTTATGTTATGTCATGGTTGGGCCTAAGATTAAATTTAGTGGGCAGTTTTATTTTAATTATTGGAATGTAATTTCATTTAAAGACACATGTCATGGTTTCATATCAAATGAAGCTAAAAAGGAGTATGGAGGAAGAAATGCAAAAAGAAGCCAAAAGGTCCAAATTGAGAGAAAAGGAAAAAAAAAAAAGAAAATGGAAAGGCCGAGAGTTGCAAAATAAGAGAGATGAGAGGAAAAGAAAAAGGAGAGGCTGAGAAAGAGAGAAAAATGGGAGGAAAAGAGGCCCAAAAAGAAAAGCAAATAATTGGCCCAAATGAGAGTGGTACAAAGAAAAACAATTTTTATGCAAAAGTAAGGGATATGAGAGTGGCTTTTGAGAATCAACAATGTTTACTTGTACTCATGTACAAGGAATCTTATTTTAATGAAGCTGACCTTAACCCTTCTTTGCCTAGTGTTGTTGTTTCTTTATTGCAGGAATATGAGAATGTATTTCCTGAAGAGTTACCACAAGGATTGCCACCAATAAGAGGAATTGAACATCAAATTGATTTCATACCAGGAGCTCAAATTCTAAACCGCCCAGCCTATAGGAGCAACCCCGAGGAGACAAAGGAACTTCAAAGGCAAGTGGAGGAGTTGTTAGCAAGGGGGCATATCCGTGAGAGTCTTAGTCCGTGTGCAGTGCCGGTGCTTTGGTGCTAAAAAAGGATGGGAGTTGGCACATATGTGTTGATTGTAGGGCTATGAATCACATAATAGTTAAGTATCGCCATCCAATACCCAGATTGGATGATATGTTAGACGAACTGCATGGCGCATGTGTCTTTACTAAGATTGATTTGATGAGTGGATATCACCAAATTAGAATGAAAGTTGGTGATGAATGGAAAACAATATTTAAAACAAAGTTTGGTTTATATGAGTGGCTCGTTATGCCTTTTGGTCTAACCAACGCCCCTAGCACTTTTATGAGATTGATGAATCATGTTTTGCATCAGTTCATTGGAAAATTTGTTGTTGTTTATTTTGATGATGTTTTGAATTATAGTAAATTTGTTGATGAGCATGTACATCATCTTAGGGCTGTTTTGAGGCGCAAGAACTTGCATTTAATACTTTGAAAGATAAACTTTGTTCTACACCTGTTTTGAGTTTGCCTGATTTTAATTCTACTTTTGAGATTGAGTGTGATGCCTCCGGGATAGGTATTGGTGTTGTTTTGATGCAGGGTAGGCGTCCAATTGCTTTCTTTAGTGAAAATTTGAGTGGTGCACAACTTAATTATTCCACGTATGACAAAGAATTGTATGCATTGGTGAGGGCTTTGGAGACTTGGCAGCATCATCTTTGGCCTAAAGAGTTTGTGATTCATAGTGATCATGAGTCTTTAAAGCATCTCAAGGGTCAAGGTAAGTTGAACAAACGACATGCCAAGTGGTTGGAGTTCATTGAGACCTTTCCTTATGTGATTCAATACAAACAAGGTAAGGAAAATGTGGTTGCTGATGCATTATCTAGAAGATATACTCTTATTAATACTTTGAGTTCTCGATTGATGGGATTTGAATATATAAGGGAATTGTATGCTTCTGATTTTTCAAATGTTTATAATGCATGTGAACAATCTGCATTTCAAAAGTTTTATAGGCATGATGGTTATTTATTTAGAGAAAATAAACTTTGTGTTCCTAATTGTTCAATGCGTGAGTTGCTTGTACGTGAGGCTCATAATGGTGGTTTGATGGGTCATTTTGGTATTGCTAAGACACTTGACATCTTGCATGAGCATTTTTATTGGCCTAATATGAAGAAAGATGTTGAGAAAATTTGCTCTAGGTGTGTTGCATGTAAGCAAGCCAAGTCAAGAATTCAACCTCATGGGTTGTATACTCTTTTACCCATCCCTAGTCAGCCCTGTATTGACATTTTTATGAATTTTGTGTTGGGACTGCCCAGGACCAAAAGGGGAAGAGATATCATTTTTTTTGTAGTTGATAGGTTTAGCAAAATGGCACATTTCATCGCTAGCCATAAAACTGATGACGCTACGCATATTTCTGATTTGTTCTTTAAGCATGTTGTGCATTTGCATGGTGTTCCTAAAACTATTGTTTCTGATAGAGATTCTAAGTTTTTGAGTCATTTTTGGCATGTGTTGTGGGGAAAGTTGGGAACAAAGTTACTATTTTCTACTACTTGTCATCCTCAAACAGATGGTCAAACTGAAGTGGTTAATAGAACTTTAGGATCATTATTACGTGCTGTTGTTGGAAAGAATTTGAAAACTTGGGAAGATTGTTTGCTATTAGTAGAATTTGCATATAATAGAAGCATTCATTCATCAACAGGTTATTCTCCATTGAAATTGTCTATGGTTTTAATCCGCTAACCCCTTTGGATTTGTTGCCTATACCTTTGAATGATATTTCTAACTTAGATGGGCAAAAGAAGGCAGATTTGGTTAAGTCCATACATGAGAAGGCAAAGCAGCACATTGAGTTAAAGAACAAAAGTTATGCACAAAAATCCAATCAAGGACGTAAAGTTGTGAAATTTGAACCTGGAGATTGGGTATGGGTGCATTTTAGGAAAGAGAGATTTCCTAACCAAAGGAAATCCAAGTTGGATCCAAGAGGAGATGGACCTTTTCAAGTGGTTGAGAGGATCAATGACAATGCCTATAAGATTGGCTTGCCCGGTGAGTATGGTGTTTCAACAACTTTTAATGTTGCTGACCTTTCTCCTTTTGATAATGCAGGTGGTGATTCAAGGACGAATCCTTTTGAGGAGGGAGGGAATGATGCGACCCAAGACAACATAAATGATCTTACATGCCATGGAGGAGATGGATTAGTGATGCCACCTGGTCCAATCATAAGATCAAGTAGAAACAAGCTCAAGGTAGCCTTGCAAATGTATATTCAGAGCTTAGTGACAAGAGATATCAAGGAAGAGGCTTGGGTCAGGCTTGAAGAGATGAAATCGGTTGGCAATCCAAAACTTGTGACACTCATTGGGGCATGTGATGGTGAAGACAACTAGCCTAATGAGCTAGAAAAGAAGTCTATATTACAAGGTTCAACTCATGTGCAATATGTTATGTTAAGGTGGACTTATGTTATGTCATGGTTGGGGCTAAAATTAAATTTAGTGGGTTGTTTTATTTTAATTATTGGAATGTAATTTCATTTAAAAACACATGATCAGCCTTATTTTAACTTGTCTTAGGTGTGTAGGCCTTATAAAATTAAGTCCATGCGTTTGTCCTTAAGTCATTAGGGTCAGTTGGTCTTTTCTTCATTTTTGCACCTAGGGTTTGGTTTGTAGAGGTATAAATACCTCCTTATGCGTGTAAGACAACCAGATTGGTGATTAAGATCAAAATTTGAGTGTTTTTTAGTATTCTTCAAGTGGGAGGTGTGATCTCCATTGATATACCGATGATTGTTTTCACTTATCAGGTTGGTATTAATTTGTGGCGTGAATCCAATTCTCTCTTCATACTCTTTGTTACTAATTCCTTGCTGTTTTGGGGATGAAGAGTCTAATCTTGCAATTGATTAAACTTAAGATTTGTATCAAATTGATTTGGAGGTTGTCTAGACTTAGATTTTAGGTGGTTGTTGCATCACCTTCCTTAATGTTAAATGCATGTATCTTAATTAGCTTATTAAAATTTGCTACTTGGTTAAGCTAGCCTCCACATGCTTAAAATGTCCCAATCATGCATTTAATTTATGATTATCCCAATAAATTCTCTAATTTTTTAATAAATTACAAATTGACCCCTAAACTTTTCAAAATTTGCAATTTAATCTTTTACCGAAATTTAACATCTTTAAATATTTTAAACACTTTATTGATTATATTCCATACTTAATTGTCATTATTTTCATTATTTTTTTTATAAAAATCCAAATTTAGACTTTGGTCAAACCGACGAGTCGATTTAACAACTTCGTGACTTAGGTCTAAATTAGCGGATATGTCATAACTTGCTTAAATTAATTGTTAATTTAAATGGCTAATATAACCGGTAAAGTAATGGGTCATGCGCATTAGAGATGTGAAGAATGATTAAAATGGTTTTGGATGGGATCTAAAAATATGATAGAACTATTGTGGGTCAGATTGCAATGAGATCATATGGAAAAATTACTCAGAGGGATCACGGGTCTATTTAGGCTATTGGCCTCGCTAGAGAACTGTTGGCAAATTTTGCCAGTAGCTAGCCTATTAAGGCCAAATAAGGAAATAAAACACCAAAATCTCTCCCACTGCCTTGTGCATTTTGTACCTAGACTAATTTTGGGGTAAAAATATTATTGAAGACTTCAAAAGTTTGAAAATTATTTCTTAAAATAAAAAAGAAATTTAAAAAGAAAAAAAGAGTTATTTTTCATATTCTCTCAAATAGAGCATACAACATTGCTCTTGAAGTTTGTTCTCATATTTTTGCTTGGATTAACACTAGTAACGTCCTAGTGTCGATTGTTATGGTTTGCTACAACCTAACAAGGTAAAAATTTGAAGAACAAATCAAGAAATTATAAGATATAATTTTTAGTCTTTATGGTTTGATAAATTAGTTTTAATGACACAAGCAAGATCCTTATTTTGGATTTTTGAAAATTTAATTATTCGATGAGTTTATGAATGAGATTCATCTTCAAAACTCAACATTAGTATTAGAGCCTGGTTGTGTCCATTAAAATTAATATTAATTGAAAGTGCAATAGGATTGCACAGTTTTGACAGTTTTAAATCAATATGTTTGAAAAATTGAAATTAGTTGGTAAAATTTATTTTACACATTTTTCGTTCTCGGATATGATCATAGATTATTAAGGATGATCATTTTGATTGAAAAAAGGTATGAATGTGATTCAAATAATTAATTTCGAATTTATTTTAAAAATGCTAAAAATTTCATTGTTTATGAACAAAAATATTAATGTCATCCTACAGAATGGCCCCAATTGAGTTAAATGAACTAAAAGGTCCAATTGCAGGAGTTGCTTGATAAAAGGTATATCAGACCTAGTGTATCAGCTTGGGAAGCTCCAGTATTATTCGTTAAAAAGAAAGATGGAACAATAAGATTATGCATTGATTATAGGCAACTGAACAAAATGACAATCAAGAAAAAATATTTGTTGCCCAGAATAGATGATTTGTTTGACTAGTTCCAAGGAGCCCAAATATTTTCCAAGATTGATTTGAAAATCAGGCAATCAAAATCAAAGGTAGCAGAAGCTGATTCCAAAGACTGTCTTTCAAACTAGATATGGACATTATGAATTTTTAGTAATGCCATTTGGATTGACTAATGCTCCAGCTACATTTATGGCATTAATGAATACAATTTTTCAATCATATCTGGATAAGTTTGTGATAGTATTTATTGATAACATATTGTTGTACTCAAAGAATAGGGAGGAACATGAACAATATTTAAAAATTGTGTTGCAAACTTTGAGGGAGAAACAATTATATGCCAAAGTAAGCAAATGTGAGTTCTAGTTAGATCATTTGGTGTTTCTTGGACATGTGGTATCAAGCAAAGGCATAGAGGTATAGCCAAAGAAAATAGAGGCCATGGTAAATTAGGAAGCCCCTAAAAATGTTTTGTAAATGCTTAGTTTTCTTAATGTAGATCAAGGAGATGTAAGTCAATCTTCACAGAAGGAGAATGATGCGCTAATCATGCCAAGTGGTGCGATCACAAGATCAAGGGCTAACAAACTAAGGTAAGCAATGCAAGGCTATGTTCAAAGCTTGGTCACTAAGGAGATCACAAGAGAGGCATGCATGACAAAGGAGTTGGAGCTGATCGAAGACCCAAGACCCATTACTTATCTTGGGGTGTGTGAAGAACCATCTTGCATGGACAAGTCTAATGGGCTAAACAAGACAAAGTCCATAAAATTGAAGATTACAAGTCATGTGCTATGCATGTGGCTATTTATGAAATTTGGGCTTAACTTGTAATTAGGCTTAATAATGTAAATGGGCTGCCTATTATCTATCTATAGTTTAAATTAGGAGAATGGCAGCATGTGGCCCAAAAGGATATTAGGGTTTAAAGCCCAGCCCACCACTTGTCTTATTTTAGAAAGATTTACGGTTTTTCTTTAAGGTGAGGCAGATTTACATCTCTTTATTACCTTTAAGAATTAGTTACTTATCAAGTGATATTGCTTGTGGCGTGGTTATTCTTAATAATCCTTATAATCTTGGCTATTTGCTACATTGGTTAGCTTTGGATCAGATTCAATTTATGATCACCATAGTTTAAGATTTGTTTACCTTGTCTTGTTGAGGGGTTTCAAGGCACGCTCTTTAGGGTTCCTCATCAGTTTGGTATCAGAGCTTTTGGTTAGTTAATCATTATCTATCCTTTAAATTTACTTTCCAGTTGTTAACTTAGATTTAAATTCTGCCATTAGAGGTACCTTAGGCAAAATTTCTGCCATAAAGATTAAAATTGCATGTTTGGATTTCTTTTTAATTCTTTGATATGTTTGAGGTTTATTTAGTATTAATAACTTCTGATTAGTGTTATTTGATTAAAAAAAAAAAGAAAAAACAATTTCAGAATTTCCAATTTAGCACCAAAATTGTGAAATTGGAAATTCTGAAGTTGTGCTATTTTGAGCTTCAAATTGAAATCTTATAATTATTGATTGCTGGAATTATTTGGTATCGTCATAAACTACTGCAATCCAACTTAAATAATTGGTTTTGAGGTTGAAAAGGACAACTTTTGAATTCAAGTACCTTAATGATCATGCTGAGCAATGATTTAATATTGAGAAATTGAACTTATCTATTAAATATACCTTGAGTTCTTGCTAGTTGGTGATAAATTAAGGTTGAATAAGGGTTAAATCGGCTATGCATTAAGAGGAAACCGGTTCTGATTTTTATTCCATATTGTTTAATTCTTTGTGCTCTTTAGTTTTCTTTCTTTTAATTATGTCCTTTTTGCATCTAATTACATTAGTTAAGTCTAATTTGCATTCTTAGTTTTAATTTGAACAAAAATCAGTAGCATACACCTATTTTTATTCGTGTATAGCTTTATATATAATTAATTTCTTTCGCATCAGTTTGCTTCTAGACTTTGTTCCATTCATTCTTGTTATGATTCATTGTTAATTCTTAACATAGATCACTTGCATATTGTTTGATTTTTATTTCTGGATCTTATTTGTAATTTTGAGATTCAAATTTTGAGTGGTAAGAGGCAAGAGAGGTGAGCTTAAAAGAGGGTAAAAGCCATTATTTGTGTGAAACACGAGTGGTATATAGTTTGTTTTGAAAGAAACACGTGAGGGAGTGATTGTGAGGTCCTTTTACTATTATTACTTTCTTGAATTACTAACCATGTCTAGGAAAATGCTAGGGGAAGTAGTGAACGAAAGGACCAACCCAAACTCATACCATTAGAGGCTATCCAATTTGAATTCCAAAGGCTATTTTCCATGATTGAATCTTTTAATGAGAAGATGGAGAGACAAGATCAAAAAATTGAAGAGGTGAGACTACAAAGCACTTCAAATTCCAGAAAACAAAAGAAGAGTCACGAACTCATGGGA
Source organism: Triadica sebifera (assembly GCA_023653625.1). NCBI lineage: Eukaryota > Viridiplantae > Streptophyta > Magnoliopsida > Malpighiales > Euphorbiaceae > Triadica > Triadica sebifera. The sequence continues at coordinate 13,181,594 of CM042908.1, read as the reverse complement.
AATGTTGTATGCATGGGAACCATAAATAAAGGATATGAACGACAGTCTTTTGTCAATGTAGTGGAGCAACCTTATCTCATTGAAATAGACCGAAAAGGAGTTCAAAACCCTATTCAAATGATCCAAATCAATGTAGGGCGTATTCCAAGTCATTGGAGGCAGCATTAGAGCTTTAAAAGCAATATTGAGCCTAAATTTCACAATCTTATTGGCAAATACTACAGAAAGGAAAGCCTAAAGTGAAGATCAAAGGAGTCTTTCATGAAGATTAAATTCAAATGGGCTATACCAGGCAAAGTCCATAAACCTTGAAGATTACAAGTCATGGACAAGTCATGTGCAAATCATGTGCTAGGAGTCCTATGCCAAACATGTGCAAGATATCATGTGCCAACCATGTGCTCAAGATCATGTGCCATGCATGTGCCTACTTATGGAATTTGGGGCTTAACTTGTAATTGGGTTTAATTATGTATGTGGGCTGCCTAATTTAAATTACCTTAGGCTTTAATTAGTGATAGATATGTGGGCCAAAGAAATAAGGCCCAACCCACCACTTATCTTATTTTAGAAGGATTTAATTAGTATCCTAATTCAAGTAGGACTCTACTTGTTAGAATTTGAGTTAGAATATGATTGTACTTTAAGGAATTGAGTTAGAATAGGACTTAGTTATCCTTTACCATAAAGGATTCAAAGACTTAGGGCTATAAATACTCATCTAGGCTTCTTTTACAAGATATCAATGAATAAAAATGAATATGAGAGTTTTCTTTAAAGTGAGGCAGATTTGCATCTTTTTATTACTTTTAGGAATTAGTTACTTATCAAGTGATATAGCTTGTGGCATGACTATTCTTAATAAACCATATAATCTTGCTTCTTTGCTACATTGGTTAGCTTTTGATCGGATTCAATCTATGATCACCATAGCTAAAGGTTTGTTTACCTTGTCTTGTTAAGGGGTTTTAAGGCACGGTCTTTGGGGTTCCACATCAGGAAATTGAACATTCACAGTTTTGGAATAGGGAGGTTGATGCGAGCCAAGACAACAGAAATGATCTTACATGCCATGGAGGAGATGGATTAGTGATGCCACCTGGTCCAATCATAAGATCAAGTAGAAACAAGCTCAAGGCAGCCTTGCAAATGTATATTCAGAGCTTAGTGACAAGAGATATCAAGGAAGAGGCTTGGGTCAGGCTTGAAGAGATGGAATCAGTTGGCGATCCAAAGCTTGTGACACTCATTGGGGCATGTAATGGTGAAGACAACTAGCCTAATGGGCTAGAGAAGAAGTCTATATTACAAGGTTCAACTCATGTGCAATATGCTATGTTAAGGTGGACTTATGTTATGCCATGGTTGGGCCTAAGATTAAATTTAGTGGGCTGTTTTATTTTAATTATTGGAATGTAATTTCATTTAAAGACACATGATCAGCCTTATTTTAACTTGTCTTAGGTGTGTAGGCCTTATAAAATTAAGCCCATTCGTTTGTCCTTAAGTCATTAGGGTCAGATTGGTCTTTTCTTCATTTTTGCACCTAGGGTTTGGTTTATAGAGGTATAAATACCTCCTTATGCGTGTAAGACAATCAGATTGGTGATTAAGATCAAAATTTGAGTGTTCTTGAGTGTTCTTCAAGTGGGAAGTGTGATCTCCATTGATATACCAATGATTGTTTTCACTTATCAGGTTGGTAACTAATTTGTGGCGTGAATCCAATTTTCTCCTTATACTCTTTGTTACCAATTCCTTACTTTTTTGGGGGTGAAGAGTCTAATCTTGCAATTGGTTAAACTTAAGATTTGTATCAAATTGATTTGGAGGTTGTCTAGACTTAGATTCTAGGTGGTTGCTGCATCATTTGGTATCAGAGCCATCCTTGTACACCGATGTCCCTTCAGGTTACGACATATCATCCACTGAGGCAGTCAGGGTCTTAAGAGGGCTTTTGGGGCGAAGTTAGGAGTCCACATTCTTTTCATTAAGGATCAAGCCATTGAAATTGTAGATAACATGAGTTATGTCGAAGAAGCAGTAGAAATTATCGGATACAAGACTAAACAAATGAGAAATTGAGAAATACAAGTTAAGGTGTTGTAGAGAAACCATTCACAAGAAGAAGTAACATGGGAAATAGAAAAAAAAATATGAAAATGCAATATCCACACCTATTTCAAGGTATTAAATTTCGAGGACGAAATTTTTTAAAGGAGGGGAGAATTGTAACATCTTTGACTTCCCACATATCCATTTTTACATCCATTCTTTTAGACGTATGCATTTGCATATATTTTACTTGAACACATGAATTTCACATGTATTTTTATAGATACAAGTTCACGACACGCACTAGCTACGTGTCTGAATATTTTGCAATTGTGTTAAATTGCACGTGTCCATTTTATAATTTAATTGAGGAAGACAGAAAATTGAAATTTATGTCAATAAAAATTATTAGATTGAATTAATGAAGAAAAATGAAAAGAAATAAAAGAAAAACAAAAAGGAAGGAAAAAAACAAAAGAGAAAAGATGAAAAAGTGAGGAGGTGGAGGTGGACCTTATCTTCCTCCTCACCATTCTGCCTCTCTCACTTCAGATTTGTTTCTTCTCCTTCTTCCAGCTTTTCAACATTCTTTTCTTCCTTATTTTACTTAAGTTTTGCAGTAAATTGATCCCTTTCAAGTTCGTTCTTAGTAAGTAATATTATCTCCATTGTTTTAGTATTGTTTGAGCTATTACGATTCAGTTGCAGCAATGTTTTGCACCCCAATTTTGATGCCAATAGAAACTTATTCTGGAAAAGTTTAAAATATTAAAGTTGTTCATTTATGTCTTAGGTTTATGGATATATAAATATTTTTGCAAACTTTGGGGTATATGAAAATATATTGATATCTTATTGGAACTGGTCTGAGTGTGAACCCTAACTAAGTTAGCTACTGTGTTTGTTGGATTTGAATATGATAGAGCCCATATTTTAGGAAGCTCAAAACATGCACGTTGTAGACAAATATGTTATTTATATGTATAGCAAATTTAAGCTTCATATCTCTTGTGGATATTGAGTTATGGTAAATAGAATCATGATTGTTTCATAATTTGAATTGCCTGCTTATTGCCCTGGTCATATCCAGAAACTTGTTTGGCCATTTTAAGCTCCTTAGAGATGAATTCTATAAATATCAAAACATGAAAGTTATAGGTTTTTGTTTAGCTAAATTTTGGTATAAATATCATCTTAATATGTTATGTATAGAGTGAGATAGGACCTCCACAAATCATACTAGTCTGAAAGCCAACTTTGTTCTAGACCAGTGAAATATTTCTTATAATTTGAGGACTTTAGATACATAATTAATAAAACTTGTAAACATAAAAAGTTTTAACCTATCTAAGTTTCTACCAGATTTCATTATAATCTAACTTACATATTGTAAGATATGAAGGACCAAATTTGGTACCCTAAAACTGCCAAAGGGCAAAAACAGGGTAAAAAATAGAACACAATTGGAAACTTCTCCAAATAGTGTACAATGCTCCAATTTAATTATATGTTAATTTTAATTAAGAACAAAAATAACATAAATTGGACAATTATAAAAAAAAGTTATTGGCTAATTAGTCTCATAAGGTTACACTACCCCATAGGAAAAACCCTAACTATGTATATGAACTATTAATTTGTTTAAGCCACATGAAGTTTTTTTAGTCATAAATTAATCGATTATATTTCCATATTAGGCTCACAATATATTAGAGACCTGCAAGGAGGGGATAGACAATAAGTTAAGGATCGGAATCAAAGGAGAAATGTGAGTACAGTTATCAAACGATTTCTTTAGTGCATATGAATATTGCTTACTATGTGATATTTGAGATGATTTATGGTTATGTGATTCATATGATTGCCATGATTTGATCTTAGTAATGAGATGATGGATAATGTGTGGTATATTGCTTACATATAAGTGGTATATGTGTGATATATTTGAGATATATGTTTGGCATACATGATATATACATAATTTATGTATACTATATGAGAAGTATATATGTATGGTATATGTGATAAAGATACAATGGTTGATGAATGCTTAGTTACAAATGCATATACATATGGACTAAAAAGGTGTTGTGACTAGTTAATCGATATTGTAAAGCAAAAAAGAGGCTTATGGCCCAACAAATGTGCAAATGAAACAAATGATCAAACTAGCTAGCAAATGCAAGTGTTCACATAGAAACCTAGGGCAATGTCTATTTTACTTGGTCATAACAAAATGAAATAAGCAAAACATATGCATATGTAAGGAATAATGATTATATGCTTCAATTTTACTGATATCTATATGAAAATGGTGAATAAAATGGAATACATAATATGCAATGGGTGGTGATTTATTACTATGAGTTGTTTGGAACTTTAGAGCTCATTTGATAATTATTCTCACCGAGCCGCAATTCATTAATTTGTATCATTTTTCAGGTAAAAGAAAGTGATAACTTATTTTGAGTGGCATATAGAAGACATGAAGCACAGGTCACTGGTCGAGCCTCACCACTCTCCCTCCTTGCATTTCACATATATACTTCTCATATAGTATACATAAACTCATTAATTTGGACTTATATGTTTGAACATGTATAGTCACTATAGATTAGTTTTAAAATGTATAAATGGAAGCAACTTATAATCCTTCGGATGTAAAGTTTAAGTTTTAATAGATGTGATATATTATATTAGTGAAAATCTCAATGTTGACTTGCAAAGTCATTGAATGATATTACATGATATGATGGAAAAAAATTATCACCACTATTAACAGGATCTTATGTCTTGTTAGTATGTCATATGTGATTATTTGACACAATGATAGGTTTTACTGAAATGCATAAGGTATGATGTTACACTATGATTAGGGGTAGTTTAGATATTAACATAATTATCATAGACCTTACCTTGTCTAACAGAGTTCGATTTCTCCTTTCAGCCATACCATTGTGTCATGGCGTGTAAGGTGGAGTCCATTGAGATAATATCCCATTATCCCTAAGATAATATAGAAACTCCTCAATTTGATCGAAGTGTTTTAATACTTTTTCCAAATTGTTTCTCTACTTCATTTCTGAATCCTTTGAACTTTTTCAAAAACTTTACATTTATATCTCATAAGATACACGTACCCATTTTGTGAGTAGTCATCGATAAAAGTAATGAAATAGATGAAACCACCTATGATGTGTGTGGACCACATACATCCGAATGTATTAAGTCTAAAAGCCCATTAGCACATTCACCTTTTCCCTTAAAGGGTAATTTGATCATCTTGACTAATAAGAAAAATTACCACTCTTATGTAGGTTAGTCATGCGTTTCTTACTTATATGATAAAGGCGACAATGCCATTAGCAAGATGATTTCAACATATCTTGTTTTTGCCTTTTATTATCATTGATGTTTAAAATTGGATTTGATATATCTAATATGTATATTCCATTGCATAATGTATCACTAGCATAAAGAATATCATTCAACATAATAGAATAATAATTGTTACTAAAAGCTAAATGAAAATCATCTTTATTTAAACTAGAAACATAAATAATATTTTTAGTTAAAATAGGTACATAATAACAATTATCCAAAATTAACATAAGCTCACTAGGGAGGGTCAATACATAAGTTCCTATAGTTAATGGAACAACCCTTGCTCCATTTTCAACGCGCAAGTCCAACTCTCCCTTATGTCCCCTCAAGCATCTTGGTGTGAAAGAGCAGTCTTGAAGTTTCAAACCTTTTGAAATGTGTTTGCTCATCAAAAACTCCCTTACATGTTAGACTATGGAATTAGCATCCATAGTCTCATGCTGCTTGTGCAACTTAACTAATATAGTAGCAAGCATAATGCAGCTTGCCATCTCACTATCATCGAGATGTTTTTTATATTCCTTTTTAACATCTTCAGAAGCATTAGTGGCAGAGGGATTGAGAAGTGCCTCATCTAGGACATAGTCAATTTTTTTGGATTTGACAACTATTATCAAATTCTTTAGCCAATCCAAAAAGTAAGCCCTAGTTACCTTATTGGACTCCATTAGTGATCGCAAATTCACATGCATCGACATGATGATGATTATAACAACCTAAATGTAAAATAGAACATGTTAAAATATACATGAAAATGCATGTTTATTAGGTCTTTAATAAATCACATAAATGACTTCTTCTATTTTATTGCAAATCCATAGCCCGCACTATGAAGCCAGAGAACCTATATGGAAGTTCTCCTAGTGGGTCGATATCCAACTAGCTAAGAATGACCTTGAGGCAACTCAATAAGCCTAAATCTAGAAGAACTCTAGTTCTTCCCTTATTAGTGGAAGGCATAAGACTTAATTGTTTATTATTGCATGCTTTTATATATCATACATTCATCACATGAAAATATAAAAATAGTTATATTATGGACATACTAATGTCAATCTCCATAGGCAAAGAGAGATTGATTGTAATCTAATTACATATTTAAAAGTATAGAAAATCTCAATTTACATTTAAGGGGAGTAAGATTAGAAGAAAAATATACAAGAAAGAAAGAGAGGTAGGAACTGACAAACCCTATTTACCAAAAAATAAAACAATTCTATACATTCTCAATCACATTGGGCCTAAATCCATAATCATCTATGATGCATTTCCATATACCCATAACATGCATTTTCTAATGTATAAAATAAAATAAAATTGATAATTTTATATTTCAATTTGAAAATAGATTCAACGCTTGAACGGAAATTGTCTACTTGTATTCTTTTGGTTAAATTAATTTTGTATGTCATTTTAATGTGTAATTTAATATTGAATCAAATTTAAAGTACAGTCATATTCTAACTCATATTCTAAAAAGGTAGAGTCCTACTTGAATTAAAACACTAATTAAATCCTTTTAAAATAAGACAAGTGGTGGGTTGGGCTTTATTTCTTTGGCCTACATGTCTATCACTAATTAAAGCCTAAGATAATTTAAATTAGGCAGCCCACATACATAATTAAGCCCAATTACAAGTTAAGCCCAAATCCCATAAATAGGCACATGTGTGGCATATGATCTTGAGCATATGGTTGACACATGATATCTTGCACATGTTTGGCATAGGACTCCTAGCACATGATTTGCACATGAGTTGCTCATAACTTGTAATCTTCAAGGTTTATGGACTTTGCCTTGTTTAGCCCATTTGAATTTAATCTTCATGAAAGACTCCTTTGATCTTCACTTTAGGCTTCCCTTTGTGTAGTATTGGCCCATAAGTTTGATTATGGATTTTAGGCCCAATATTGCTTTTAAAGCTCCAATGCTGCCTCTAATGACTTGGAATACGCCCTTCATTTTTTTGGATCATTTGAATAGGCTTTCGAACTCCTTTTTGCTCTATTTCAATGAGATAAGGTTGCTTCACTCCACTAACAAAAGACTGTCGTTCATATCCTTTATATAGGTTCTCATGCATACATCATGATATTTGTGAATGCATGGGATAAACCATCTCTATACTCATTTGGGAGGTCCTTATATTGATGGAAGAACAAAATCCCTACCTCATAATAGAATAGCAAATCAAATAGATATAAGAAACAAAGCAATATTTGTAAATTGCTAAAATAAAGAAAATGGGGAAAAAGATAAGGAGAAGAACGAGTTGCAAAGAAATGTTTGTAATGAAGTCCTTTCTCCACTTTCACTTACGTGGCATATTACCTAATTTGTAGGAAAAAGTGGAGCTTTCTCAATGACACACGAGGAATGTTAGCCGCTATCACCTAAAAAAGTGACTATTTAACACTCCATCATGTATTAGTTAAATGTCATTTGTCTTATCATTAAGTAATTTGTTACCCATTCTAATAGACAACCATAAACAGGATATTACTTTTTTTTTTATCACTCTCTTAATAAATAAGATATTTTTCCCATCCCATCATTCATTTCTTCCTCCTACTAAGTTCTCTATATGATTTTTTTCATTATTTTTTATTTTTTTCTCCTTTCTTTATCATTCACTGCATAAGAATTGATAAACGAAGGCATGTTAAATTAACGGGAAAAGCCATATGCTACACTAGAAATAAAAGAGGCTTCACCTAGAGCAAAACTCAATTTCCCTTTAATGCAAGATTGTCATCTACCCCATTTTTTTTAGCTTCAATCTTTAATAAATCACTCAATTTCTTCGATTATTGTCATCAATCACACGTATTCAAGATGAAAGCACAAACAACAGTTAATATTAGAATACCAAAAACAAAAAATTAACAATTAATTCGTTAAATCTCTTTATTAAGAAGTAGGAAAACAGAGAAACAAAAAATAAATTCTTGATTTTCTGAGAAATTTACCAAGTGGAGAAAGAATAAAAAACAAAATAATGAAAAATCATCAGTATGAGAGTGGAGTGTTTTCTTGAGTTCTTTTGGAGTTATGAGTAAACAATTTCATCTAAATTATGCAGTGAATGTTTTAAGTAAATTCTTAATTAATATGTTGATGTGTGTAAATTGAGATTAAATTAGAATAGTGCAGTGAATATAATTTTGCATGTATGTGCTTGTTTAAATCAGACTAGTGAAAATTTTTAGATTTGTAGCCACCATTGGATATTTTTAATACTCAGCACGTAGTTATTTTAATTACATGCAGGTACTAGCTAGAAAAACGTTCTAGCCAACATACTTGAATTGGGAGCAGCTGGAAGAATAAAAATGTATATTATCATAATGACATGTATATATATGTGTGTGTGATGTTTGATACAAATTTGGATTTAGATTATGTAACTGGTTTGTAAAATGACTTTTATTGACTATTGTATTTAATGAGTGAAATGATGAGTTTTGTTTTGAATGCTGAATGTTTGCTATTATATTTGAATTATTGTACCCAACGTGGGTTGCGGATTATTTGTAGTACAAGTAGGATAGTTAGATTTATAGTCGTTATACTGTCAAAATTTTTTGTTGAAGAGAATAGTAAAATGGGACAGTAATAGGTCAACCAGTAAAGAAATAAACAAGTTAAATATGTGATAAAGTGTCATCGACATTATGGTTAATAAGTTAAAGAAAAAAAAATTACTCAAATCTGCTATACTCGAATTTAGGATATACTAAACGGCAATAGTAATTGCTTAAAGCAATGTAACGTATGTATAGAATAATGGTTATAAGGGTGTTACAATTTTGTGGTATCAGAGCGCAGTTTAGGAGATTTTGAGATTGGAGTGGGGATTAAGTGAATGAATTATATGTATATACATGCCAATAGTTGAATGAAAAGTGTTATAAGTCTAATGCATGCTTGCTCCTCATTATTTTATAGTGAAAGATGTCAGTCGATCAAGGTCGTAGTGGAAAGGATGGTGAAAGTGAAGTGTTAATCAGTGTTGGGCAAGCTAAGGCCTCGCAACAACATGTTACTCCACCAGTCACACCACCTCCACCTATACAGTTAGACTTCTCCATCTTATGGCTGATTATATTCAACACAGAATGCAGGCTGAACAAGCTCGGCAACCGGTACAAGCACAACCTCATGCTCTACCTAAAAAGAAGCCGATTTTGGAGCAGTTAAAGAGATTGGGAGCTGAAGATTTCTATGGCGTGATCCCTTGACACTTGCACAGGTTGAAGAATGGTTGTTTAGAACCAAAAGATTGTTTGAAATCACTCACAATTCGCCTAAAGTGAAGTTTAAGGGTACAATGGCTTTACTCCATGGTCCTTCATTTATTCGATAGGACTCAGTCCGTAAGCAACCCCTAATGAGTAGTTGAATTGTGAATTATTTTTAGCCTAGTTTGAAAAGAAATACATAGGGTCAAAGTATAAATCAGATATGTAAGATGCTTTTTGGAGACTCCGGTAGGGAAATAAGACAGTTGCAGAATACGAGTGCGAGTTTGAGCGCTTTAGTACCTATGTTGATGACTATCAGTTGACTGAGGAAAAGTTATGCAAAAGGTTTGAGAGGGGTCTCCATAACAAAATCAGACAGATAGTGGGTGCTCAAAAGCATCCAAATTTGTGTGCATTGGTAGTATCAGCTATTATGGTGGAAAGTATTCAAACAGATAAGGCCGATAGACAGACTCGATTCTAGTAGAAGAGAAAGCCAGCACAATTCATTGGTACGAGTACCCAGAGTAAGAAGTCTAGGGGACCAGCTCCATCACAGAGTCGTGCATCAATTGCACTAAGGCGTGGACAAGGAAATACATTTCGTGACAATTCTCCAGTTACTTCTGTGGGAAGTACACCTAGAGGCAGAAGGGGAGGTGTAGTCTAGACCTGTGGTCATTATAGTAGATCTCACCTAGGAGAGTGTAGATATTTGACTGGTGCCTATTTTAAGTGTGGTTCAAATGATCATTAGGTCAGAGCAACCAGTGGCTCAAGCTTCTACAGCTACATCACCAGCACCGGGTATTGGACCTTTGGCACCCAGAGGTCGAGGTAGGGGAGCAACCTTTAACTCGTCGGCATCTAGACCTTCTGCACAACCACCTCAAGGTTAGGGATGAGCTACAGGCCACACTTATAAAGTGAGAGCCAGATAAGAGGAGGTGCACCCGATGTGATGGTAGGTAAATTTATGCTTATGTATGATTTTGTATATGACCTTGTTGACCTTGGTTCCACACACTCCTATATAAATATTGAAGTTGCATGGAGAAAAGGGTTGAGAAATTCACAATTAGACAAAGATATTCTAGTGAGCAATCCTTTGGGGAATAGTATTATGGTGAACAAAGTGTATAAAAAGTGTCCCATTAGTGCACAGGGCTATATTTTTCTAGCTAATCTAATTGAACTCCCATTCCATAAGTTTGATTTAATATTGGGGATGGGTTGGTTATCCATCCTCCAACCGACAGTTGATTGTAAACGAAAGAGAGTAACACTTAAACTTCCCGATGATCGGAAGGTCACTGTTGTGGGTAAATGAACAGACTTTTTAGCTGACGTGATTTCAATTATAGTTGTCAAGAGGTTAATAAGGAAGGGGTGCCTTGTTTACTTGTGTTATGTAGTAAATGAGAAGATCTTAAGGTGTCAAATACGCCTACAGTGAGGAACTTTTCAGATGTCTTCCCTAATGAACTACCAGGCTTGCCACCTGACAGGGAAGTCAAGTTCACTATTGATGTAGCTCTAGGCACTGCCCTATTTCTATTGCTCCCTATAGGATGGCACCCACAGAACTCAAAGAATTGAAGATTCAGTTGTAGGAATTACTTGATAAAAACTTTATTAGACCCAACATTTCACCATGGGGAGCACCAATACTCTTTGTAAAGAAGAAGGATGGGTCACTTAGGTTATGCATCGATTACAAATAGCTGAATAAAGTGACAATCAAGAACAAGTATCCCCTTCCATGTATTGAAGACTTATTTGATCAATTGATGGGAGTAGGTGTGTTTTCAAAGATTGATATGAGATCGGGCTACCATCAGTTGAAAGTAAGGGAAGCAAATGTGCCCAAGACTGCTTTTCTTATCAGATATGGCCACTATGAGTTCTTGGTCATGCCATTTGGGATTACAAATGCTCTAACAACTTTTATGGATCTAATGAATAAGATATTTTATCCTTATCTGGACCAGTTCGTTTGGTATTTATTGATGATATTCTAGTGTATTCAAAAACTCTAGAAGAACATGACAAGTACCTATGGATTGTCTTGCAGATATTGAGAGAGAAGCAACTATATGCAAAGTTCAAAAAGTGTGACTTCTAGTTGAATGAAGTATTTTTCTTGGGTCATATAGTTTCAGCTGAAGGGATAAAAGTGGACCCAAAGAAGCTTGAAGCAATCTTACAGTGGAGAATACCTAAGAATGTTACAGAAGTTAAAAGTTTCCTGGGTTTGGCTGGTTACTACAGTAGATTTGTAAAAGGTTTGTCCACCATAGCAACACCCCTCACTCGATTGTTACAAAAGCATATCAGGTTTGAGTGGACGGATAAATGTCAAAAAAGCTTTGAGAAACTTAAAAACATGTTAACAGAAGCTGCAATATTAACTCAACTAGAATTTGGCAAAGACTTTTGTGATTTACAGTGATGCCTCCAAGAGTGGGTTAAGCTGTGTACTGATGCAGGAAGGTAAAGTGATTGTTTATGTTTCCCGACACTTAAGACTCATGAGAAGAACTATCCTTTTCATGATCTTGAGCTCGCAGCAATTGTACTCACCTTGAAGAGTTAGAGACGCTCTATGTTGAAAAATGTTACATTTAAACAAATCAAAGAGTTTGAAATATTTGCTTGCATAGAAGGAACTCAATCTGAGATAGAGATGTTGGTTTGAATTGATAAAAGACTATGATTATCATCCAGGAAAGGCGAATGTAGTGGCTAATGCATGTAGTAGAAAATTAATGGTAGTCCTTCAGGCAATGAATGTCAAATTGAGTATGATATAAGATGAAGCGATTATAAGCTAGATAATCATTTAAATGTCATATTGAACTAAATAAAAGAGGGCAATGATATTGACTACTCTTTGGATGCAGATGAGAACCTTTATTACAAATAGAGGTTATGTGTACCGGATCGAAATGAAATGAGGAAGAACATTCTCACAGAAGCTCATCATAATAGTTATGCGATGGATCCTGGTGGTAACAAGATGTATTAGGACTTGAAAGCATACTATTGGTGGCCAGAAATGAAATGTGATATGATGAAATTCATGAGCAAATGTCGATATGCCAGCAGGTGAAAGCAGAACACTAAATTCTATCAGGTTTGCTTCAATCTATTGCAATACCAAAGTGGAAATGGGACCGGATAACCATGGATTTTATGCATAGACTGCCTTTGACTAGAAGGAAGAATGATGCTATCTAGGTAGTCATTGACATACTCACTAAATCGTCACATTTCTTACCAGTATGGATGGATTATCCACTAACCAAGTTGGCAAAAATCTATTTTACTGAGATAATGAGACTCCATAGAGTACCATCCTCCATTATTTGAAACAGGAATCCAAGATTTACTTCCCAGTTCTGGAAGAAGTTACAGGAAGCATTGGGGACAAAGCTTCATTTTAGTACCATTTTTCATCCCCTAGATTGATGCATAGTTAGAACATGTGATTTAGATACTTGAGGACATATTGAGAAGTTGCGTCTTTGAGTTTGAAAGCAGTTGGAAAAATATTTTCAATGGCCGAGTTTGTTGACAACAACAACTATCAGTTTAGCATCAAAATAGCGTCATATGAAGCACTTTATGGAAGAAAATGTAGAACTCCCTTATGATGGATAGAGCTAAGTGAGAAGAAATTAATGGGGTCCGATTTGGTTTGTGAAATTGAAGAAAAAGTATGGGTGATCAAAGACATAATGAAAGAAGTCATTGACCGACAGAAATCATATGGAGATTTAAAAAAAATACATAGAGTTCCAGGTTGGAGACAAAGTGTTTCTGAAGGTATCTCCCTAGAAGAAGATTATAAGGTTTGATAAGAATGACAAATTAAGTCCAAGATTCATATGCCTTTATAAGACTGTACAGCGAGAGGAACCCGTAGCTTATCGATTAAAACTGCCTCAAAAGCTAGAAAATATCAACGATGTATTTCATATGTCAATGTTATAGAGGTATAGGTTAGATCCTAGCCATGTGATCAAGTCAAAAGAAATTTTGATACAATTTGATCTAACTTATGAAGAGAAACCAATGAAGATTTTAGCCAGAGAGGTTAGATAGCTCATAAACAAGCAAATCTCACTTGTAGCGCTTTCTTACCCTACTAGTCGTTAATAGTGTATGAAAGTGCTACTAAACTCATTTATTTTTATAAAAACCAATACTCAAATTATTGTATAATTTTTTTTCAATTTTCGAGTTTATTATTAGCAGAATATTTATTACTATAATTATTTTTCTTTTTTTTGTATATCATTTAAATATGTATCTAGTGATGTAAATATTTTGAGTTAAAAGAACTCATTCATTAAACCATAATATTTAGAAATATATTTTCAATAATACCAAATATATTAATTACAAAATTCAATCTTTATAAATCCTATATACCACAAATTTGCATCAAAAGAAATTCTTAAAATTTAATTTTTACAATACAATTTCCTAAAACATACAAAAAGGAAATAAACTGCTGCAAATTGATCTTGAGGTTTCTTTCTTCTTCAATCGCCCTATCGAAACAGTTATATCTATTTATCTGCTACTAGCTTTGTAGTACGTTTGACAACTATCCAATACTTATATAAATATTTCTAAAATAAAATTTTAGAAACTACAATTATTTTACAAAGCATGCTAAAATATTCAAATAATATTAAAACTATTTTTCGTTATGCAAAAATATACAATTCATCAATTATAACATTTCATTCATTAAGCACACTTGAAATTGTTTAATAATACAAAATATATAATTCAAAATATCAATTTAATAATTTACATTTTTTCTATTATTTATTTGATAGCCCACGACATTTTAGACAGAAACTAAATACTGGATATAGGATTTCTGCTCTCTGACAGTCTACTCGGTGCCTACATAATTATTTTATAACTCGGCGTTTAATGCCTACATTTTCAATAACAACTCAATGCTTTTTTTGTGCCTACGTAATTTCAAACTCAGCACTATTTCTTAGTGTCTACGTAATTTCGAACTCAGCACTATTTCTTAGTGCCTACGTAATTTCGAACTCAACACTATTTCTTAGTGCCTACATAAATTAAATCTTAGCACTATTTTCTAGTGCCTACATTTCTACCCTTTTATTGGCATGCCAACTTATCCTAATTTCTAGTTCTCGACTAGATGTTATAGAAATTAATTATATTTGTTACATTTATTATTATTTACATAAGTTATATAGGTAACACTAATATAAATTTCATATAAATGCAATAATTACTATTAAAAATTTTACAATCTCATACTTGCTCATTTAATCATTATAACTATAAGTAAAATCAAATAATATATTTTCCATCACAAAATTTCATAATCAATACTTATATGCAAGCTACCCTATTCTGGACAACATTTTTATCCTATATTGCACTGTATTTTTCATCTATTTTTAGATGGAATTTGGATAAGTGATCAACTAATAAAATATAGGTACATGTCTTATCTTTAATTTCCAGCTAGAATCATGTTAAACTGAATTTTGTAGTAAAAGTTATGAATTTGTCTTTAAGATATATTCATTCTAATATGCCGAGGATTTTATTGGACAAATTTCTAGTTCAAATTTTGAGTATATTTTTCACCTAATTGCAGACATATTCATTCTAATAGTATAGATGCAAGTTGAAGCCATGTGTCTTAAATTTTCAACCCAATAAGAATCACTCAAGACCCATTTCTATAACTCAAGTTATGACCAGGAAAATAGACACTATTTATAAGATGAATTTTCCAGCACTTCAATTAATTCATACAATTTCTATTTTCATGTATCAACCTCATATTTTAATTTTTATTTTCATATTCATAGCATTATTTAATCATCAATTCATTACTCAATCAAATATCCAGAATTTCATACATAATTTCATAAACATCACAAAATCAAAATCAACATTTTTCTATATTGAATTTTTGTCAAATGTACATACCTTAAAAATTCACTTCTTTTTACTTTTCTCTTCTTCCTAGCTAGCTTTCTCCTTGCCCTTACTTCCTCTTTGATTTTGGTTCAAAGATTTTTTCCTCCTTGGCCTAACAACAATTTTCACACTAATCCACCCTTAATAATCATTAACATAATAATAACTCTTACTTTATTTTAATCAAAAGAATATTTCTTTCCTTAGATAAAGAATATTCTATTTTATGCCTTCTTAAAATATCTGTGCCAAAAACATTGCAATTTTCAATTTCGCTTAGTGAAAAATTATTTTTTTTCCAAATTTTAATTCCAAACTTCAAAATTCTTAATTAATAATATCCAAAATATTTTTCTCATATTTTATTATCATTTTAATTTTTTTCTTTCATATCCAAATTTAGATCATGATCGGTTCAGAGCGCTGAATTTTGGTCAACTGCAACTATGGTCTAAATTATCGGGAGTGAGAAGATATTAATGGGGTTCGATTTGGTTCCTAAAACTGAAGAAAAGTATGGGTGATCAAAGATAGAATGAAAGAAGTCATTGACCAACATAAATCATATGCAAATTTTAAAAAAAAATGACAGAGTTCCAGGTTGGAGACAAAGTGTTTCTGAAGGTAAAGAAGGTTATATGATTTGATAAGAATGACAAATTATGTCCAAGAATCATAGGCCTTTATAAGATTATACAGAGAGAGGAACCCATAACTTATCAATTGAAACTGCCTCAAAAGTTATGAAATATTAATTTGTGTAAATTATAATTTTTTACAACTAATAAGTTATAAAAAAATGAAAACTTTGAGAAAAAAATTAGCTTATTGAATATTAATTTGTAATCTTGTGTAATAAGTTAGATTGTTAAAAAAAAGAGGATTTTGATTTTGAGAAATTATAATTTAGAAATTAGAAAGGATTATTTTTATTTGATAAATTAATAAATTATAAAAATTATAATTGGGCTAAAAACCTATTCAATTTAATTTTTTATTTTAAAAAATAATTTAATTATAAAAGTTTCAATTTATATGTAAAAAAAATTATAATATTAATAATTGGGCTTGAATTTAATTTTTTTACCATTAATTAAATTGTGTATGTATTCTCTTAGAGTTTAGAGAAATAAAAGCCCACATAGTTCTCTTATCCTTTCAATTTTAATTGTTGACTTCTTTTACCTTTTTTTTTACCGGAACCACCGGTGTAGGATAAGTCAGTAAACAGGAAATATATAAAACGCATAAGTAGAAAGGAATGCAGATCCAATAATTTTATCAAAGGGTCACAGTTGTAATGAAAAGTAATGATAATCATGTCATGCTCATAAAAGAACTATGCACTACGTGTACTTTAAAATAATTACATGTACTAGTTTATAGTTTGTAAAAGAACAATTCACATATATTTAAAAATGATTATTTACTCTCACTTTGAGTTATAGGTGGATCTACATATGCTGTATATTTATAAATCTTGTACAAATACATCAGTTAGTAACTTGGAGACACTATTTTCTATGACTAAGGTATAGAAGAGTAAGGGTGTGTAACATATGTAAAATTAAAATTTTCGTGCAAAATTCAACAAAAAAGATTACATTGTAATTTTAAAAATTTTGCTCTAAAGCGCGAATCGTGAAGCAAAAGACACAATAATGTTGTACACATTAAGATATGAATGCTAGTATATTTAATTGTCAAAACCAGGAAAAATAAAAAAATTCAGGACTTGAAATGAAATTTGGTTTGTTTAACTTAACAAAGATTAATTAAAAAACTAAATTAAGGTTAATTAAGCCAAAACATTATCCATGTGTGCCGTTTGGCCTCATTTAAAATTTTATAAGGTGGTTCCATAGGGCATAATAATAATAATAATAATAATAATAATAATAATAATAATAATAATAATAATAATAATAATAATAATAAAAGAAAACCCATTTATTATTTCCTTCATGATTTGGCTGTCCGTCCCATTTAAACTTTTAAGACTTCAAGTTTGCTCCTCCATTTTCCATTTCCTTTGACCAAAATTGTGAGGGAAGTTTAAATGTTCTTCACCAATCTTCTTCCCTTCACTAACCTGAGCTACATACTCTCTTCTCTAATTTTTCTTTATTTTTTTCCCTTTAATTCCCATTCTTCTAGTACACGAATAAGCCATATGGTTCCAAGGTGGATGGAAAGAGACATCATCTCCAAATTATTTAATCTTGACTGAGAGGTTTGAAAGAAAAGGGGATTTGGTGGTGGTTCAGCCTTATCTTAGGTGATGCGGAACCCCAAAGACCGTACCTTGAAACCCCTCAACAAGACAAGATAAACAAACCTTAAGCTATGGTGATCATAGATTGAATCCGACCCAAAGCTAACCAATGTAGCAAAGAACCAAGATTATATGGTTTGTTAAGAATAACCACGCCACAAGCAATATCACTTGATAAGTAACTAATTCCTAAAAGTAAGAAAGAGATGCAAATCTGCCTCACTTTAAAGAAAAATACTCAAATTCGTTTTTATTCATTAATGTCATGTACAAGAAGCCTAGATGAGTATTTATAGCCCTAAGTCTTTGAATCCTTTATGGTAAAGGATAACTAAATCATATTCTAACTCAACTCCTAAAATTACAGTCATATTCTAACTCATATTTTAAAAAGTAGAGTCCTACTTGAATTAGGACACTAATTAAATCCTTCCAAAATAAGACAAGTGGTGGGTTGGGCTTTATTTCTTTGGCCCACATGTCTATCACTAATTAAAGTCTAAGGTAATTTAAATTAGGCAGCCCACATACATAATTAAGCCCAATTACAAGTTAAGCCCCAAATCACATAAGTAGGCACATGGTTGGCACATGACTTGTAATCTTTAATTTTACGGACTTTGCCTTGTTTAGCCCATTGGACTAGTCCATGCAAGATGGTTCTTCACACACCCCAAGATAAGTAATGGGCCATGGGTCTTCAATTAACTCCATCTCTTTTGTCATGCATGCATCTTTTGTGATCTCCTTAGTGACCAATCCTTGAATATAGCCTTGCATTGCTTGCCTTAGTTTGTTAGCCCTTGATCATGTGATAGCACCACTTGGCATGACTAGTGCATCATTCTCCTTTTGTGAAGATTGACTTATATGTCCTTAATCTACATCATTCCCCCCTCCTCAAAAGGATTCGTCCTCGAATCTACTATTCCTACATTGTCAAAAGGAGTAAGGTCAGAAACATTGAATGATGCAGAAACACCATATTCACCAGGAAGTTCTATCTTGTAAGCATTATCATTGATCCTTTCAAGTACGCGAAATGGGCCATCTCCTCTAGGATTAAGTTTATTCTTCCTTTGATGAGGAAATCTCTCTTTTCTCATATGCACCCACACCCAATCGCCTGGTTCAAACACCATTTTTCTATGCCCCTTGTTAGCTTGTCATGCATATGACTCATTCTTCTTCTCAAAGTGCTGTTTTGCTTTCTCATGCATAGCTTTCACAAAATCTGCCTTTTTCTTACCATCTAAATTAGTTAACTCATTAAAAGGCAAAGATGTTAGATCCAATGGAGTTAATGGATTAAAACCATACACAAGTTCAAAAGGTGAAAAACCAGTAGAAGAATGTATGCATCTATTATAAGCAAACTCAACCAATGGCAAACAATCTTCCCATGATTTTAAATTTCTACCCACAACAGCACACAATAGAGCACCTAAAGTCCTATTGACCACTTCGATTTGTCCATCAGTTTGTGGATGATAAGTAGTAGAAAACAGTAATTTAGTACCAAGTTTACCCCACAAAACACGCCAAAAGTAGCGTCTCTATCAGAAACAATTGATTTAGGAATACCATGCAAACGCACTACATCTCTAAAGAACAAGTCAGCTATATTTGTTGCATCATTCATTTTCGCACACGCAATAAAATGAGTCATTTTACTGAATCTATCAACTACAACAAATATGCTATCTTTACCTCTCCTAGTCTTAGGCAATCCCAATACAAAATCCATTGAAATATCAATCCAAGGTGCAATAGGAATAGGTAAAGGTGTATACAATCCATGAGGCATAACTTTAGATTTAGTTTGTTTACATACAACACACTTAACACAAATTCTTTCAACATCCTTACGCATATGTGGCCAATAAAAGTGTTCATGCAACATATCCAAAGTCTTATTTATTAACACCAAAATGCCCCATCAAACCCCCACTATGAGCTTCACGCACAAGTAGCTCCCTTAATGAACATATAGGCACACAAAGTTTACCATCCCTAAACAAATATCCATCATGCCTATAAAATTTCTGAAAAGCAGCTTGTTCATATGCATCATACACATTAGCAAAATCAAGATCAGTGGCATAAAGTTCTTTAATTTGTTCAAATCCCAACAATTTAGAACTTAAAGTAGAAATTAAAGTATATCTTCTTGAAAGTGCATCAGCCACCACATTATCTTTACCTTGCTTGTATATTATCACATATGGAAATGTCTCAATAAATTCCACCCACTTACCATGTCGCCTATTGAGTTTCATTTGTCCCTTCAAATGCTTTAAGGACTCATGATCAGTATGTATGACAAACTCTTTAGGAAGGAGATAATGTTGCCACATGTCCAAGACTCTCACTAAAGCATATAATTTCCTATCATAGGTGGAATAATTCAATTGAGCTCCATGCAACTTCTCACTAAAGTATGCTATTGGTCGCCCCTCCTGCATTAAAACAGCTCCTATGCCAACTCCTGAGGTATCACATTCAAGCTCAAAAGTTTTGTTAAAATCAGGCAAGGACAAAATAGGTGCACTACATAGTTTATCCTTAAGCAAATTAAATGCTTTTTCATGTGATTCAGTCCATTTAAATTTAACATCCTTTTTAACTAACTCATTTAAAGGTGCTGCAATGGAACTAAAATCTTTAACAAACCTTCTATAAAAACTAGCCAATCCATGAAAACTCCTAACCTCACTAACATTAGTAGGCATTGGCCAATCTCTAATAGCTTTCACTTTTTCCTCATCTACCTCAATTCCTTTAGCACTAACAACAAATCCAAGAAATACAAGTTTTTCACTAGCAAACGTGCACTTCTTTAAGTTGGCATATAATTTCTCTTTTCTCAATACTTCTAATACAGCCCTAACATGCATAATATGATCATCAAAATATTTGTTGTATATAAGTATATCATCAAAACAAACCACAACAAACTTATCAACAAGTTGTCTCAAAACATGATTCATAAGTCTCATGAAAGTACTAGGTGCATTAGTTAAACCAAAAGGCATTACCAACCACTCATATAAACCTTGTTTAGTTTTAAACGCGGTTTTCCATTCATCTCCTACTTTCATCCTAACTTGAAAATAACCACTTTTAAGATAAATTTTGGAAAAGTAACATGCCCCACATAATTCATCAAGCATATCATCAAGTCTAGGAATAGGATGTCTATACTTTACTGTTATTTTATTAATGGCACGACAATCCACACACATCCTCCAAAATCCATCCTTTTTAGGCACTAACAACATAGGAACGACACATGGACTCAAGCTTTCCTTCACGTGCCCCTTCTCTAAAAGCTCTTCAACTTGTCTTTGTATCTCCTTTGTCTCCTCAGGATTGGTTCTATAGGCTGGTCTATTTGGTATGGCAGCCCCGGGAACAAAGTCAATTTGATGTTCTATACCTCTTAATGGAGGGAGGCCTTTAGGAATCTCTTCAGGGAAAACATCCTCAAATTCCTGCAACAAAAACACAAAAACACTAGGCAAACAAGGGTCAATGTCAGTCAAAATTAAAAGATTCTCCTTGTACCTAAATACAATAAGACTCCTTTGTGCATTAAAAGCACCTCTCAAGTCTTTCTCCCTTGCATACAGGCTTACTTTCTTTTCTCTCTTCACAATCTCACCCTTACTTTTCTCTCTTGCTCCATCACTCACCATTGGGCCTTTATTTGTATTTCTTTCATTTTTATCATTCAAGGCCTCTTTTCTCTCAATTCTTTTACTTGAACTTACCTCACTACCTGAATTCCCCACAATGGATTTTTGGATTTTCATTTGGTCTTCATATACTTCCAATGGAGATAAAGGTGCAATAATGTAATTTTGTTTATTCAAGCTAAAAGAATACCGATTCCTATACCCATCATGCATCACACGTCTATCATATTGTCAAGGCCTTCCAAGTAAAACATGACTAGCATGCATAGGTACAACATCACATAACACCTCATCCTTATATCTACCAATAGAGAATGCAAGCATCACTTGTTTATTCACCCTTATTTCACCACATTCATGCAACCATTGCAACTTATACGGATTAGGATGTCTAATACAATTCAAACCCAACTTTTCAACAAGTGTTGCATTAGCCACATTAGTACAACTACCTCCATCAATAATCAAACTACATGCCTTTCCATTGACTATGCAACGTGTATGAAAAATATTTTCTCTTTGATCACTAGTTTCATCTTTAACATGCATATTCAAGGCTCTCCTAACAACCAAAGATTCAATATGCACATCATTCCCATATTGCACATCATCATCACAATCACTAGCATCCACTAAGGAAGGCATACCATCACTATCACTACTTTCTTCACTTTCACTATCAATTACACCATTATCTTTTAGTAACATAGTTTTCTTATTAGGACATTGAGATGCAATATACCCTACACCCAAACATCTAAAACATTTAATTTTACTATGTTTATCATTAGCACTAGGTGTTTTTGATTTTCCATCATCTTTTACCCATTTTTCTTTCCTTACCTCTTTCGGGTCAGTCACCTTTTCTTTACCCTTTTCTTCCTTTTTAGGCCATTTTGAACTCCATTTGGATGTGGAATTCGTGTAACTCCTTGCTGCCCCCTTGCTTTTTAGTTGCTTTTCAATTTTTATGGCCATATTGACCATGTTTTCAAAGTCCACATAGTGTTGTAATTCAATAACATTAGCAATATCTTTGTTCAAACCCCCTAGGAAATGTGCCATGGTGACTTCTGGATCCTCCTCCACATTAGCTCTCATCATTGCCATCTCCATCTCCTTATGGTAATCTTCAACGGTCATAGATCCTTGTGTAAGGCGCTGCAATTTTTGGTGCAACTCCCTATAGTAATAGGCTGGCACAAATCGTTTTCTCATCACCCTCTTCATCTCCTCCCACCTTCTAATGGGTCTTTCTCCATTCTTTCTTCTAGTCATCATGATCTGATCCCACCAAACAAGAGCATAATCAGTGAATTCAATAACAGCAAGTTTTATTTTTTTCTCTTCACTATAGTTGTGGCATTCAAAAATGAGCTCCACTTTTCTCTCCCATTCTAGGTATGCTTCAGCATCATTCCTCCCTTTAAAAGGTGGAATTTTCATTTTGATGGAATTGTTGTTGCTATCACGCTTATCTCCTCTCCTCGTTGAATGGGTATCATCTTCATCATCATAGGAATCAAAGTCCTCATCTTTTTCTTGAGGCCGAAACCTCTCTATTCCAGAATTGTGAATGTTCCATTTCCCATGAGTCCGTGACTCTTCTCTTGTTTTTCTGGAATTTGAAGTACTTTGTTGTCTCACCTCTTCAATTTTTCGATCCTGTCTCTCCATCTTCTCATTAAAAGATTCAATCATGGAAAGTAGCCTTTGGAATTCAGATTGGATAGCCTCTAATGGTATGAGTTTCAGTTGGTCCTCTTGTTCACTACTCCCCCTTGCGTTTTCCTTTGACATGGTTAGTAATTCAAGAAAGTAATAATGAAGTAAAAGGACCTCACAATCACTCTCTCACGTGTTTCTCTCAAAACAGACTATATACCACTCGTGTTTCACATAAATAATGGCTTTTACCCTCTTTTAAGCTCACCACTCTTGCCTTTTACCACTCTAAATTTGAATCTCAAAATTACAAGTAAGAACCAGAAAAAAAAAACAATATGCAAGTGATCTATGCTAAGAATTAATAATGAACACTAACAAGAATGAATAGAACAATGTCTAGAAGCAAACTGATGTGAAAGAAATTTATATTTAAAGCTATACACGAATTTAAATAGACGTATGCTACTGATTTTTGTTCAAATTAAATCTAAGAATGCAAATTAGACTTAACTAAGGTAATTAGATGCAAAAAGGAGAGAATTAAAAGAATGAAAACTTAAGAGCACAAAGAATTAGACAATATTGAAAAAATAAATTCAGAATCGGTTTCTGATGCAGCAACCACCTAGAATCTAAGTCTAGACAACCTCCAAATCAATTTGATACAAATCTTAAGTTTTAAACAATTGCAAGATTAAACCCTTCACCCCCAAAACAGCAAGGAATTGGTAACAAAGTGTATGAAGAGAGAATTAGATTCATGCCACAAATTAATTACCAACCTGATAAGTGAAAACAATCATTGGTATATCAATGGAGATCACACCTCCCACTTTAAGACCACTCAAGAACACTGAAATTTTGATCTTAATCACCAATCTGATTGTCTTACACGCATAAGGAGGTATTTATACCTCTACAAACCAAACCCTAGGTGCAAATATGAAGAAAAGACCAATCTGACCCTAATGACGTAAGGACAAACGAATGAGCTTAATTTTATAAGGCCTACACACTTAAGACAAGTTAAAATAAGGCTGATCATGTGTCTTTAAATGAAATTATATTCCAATAATTAAAATAAAACAGCCCACTAAAATTAATCTTAGGCCCAACCATGACATAACATAAGTCCACCTTAACATAGCATATTGTACATGAGTTGAACCTTGTAATATAAACTTCTTGTCTAGCCCATTAGGCTAGTTGTCTTCACGCTCACATGCCCCAATGAGTGTCACAAGCTTTGGATCGCCAACTGATTCCATCTCTTCAAGCCCGACCCAAGCCTCTTCCTTGATATCTCTTGTCACTAAGCTTTGAATATACATTTGCAAGAATGCCTTGAGCTTGTTTCTACTTGATCTTATGGTTGGACCAAGTGGCATCACTAATCCATCTCCTCCATGGCATGTAAGATCATTTTTGTTGTCTTGGTTCGCATCATTCCCTCCCTCCACAAAAGGATTCGTCCTCAAATCACCACTTGCATTATCAAAAAGAGAAAGGTCAGCAACATTAAAAGTTGTTGAAACACCATACTCACGGGGCAAGTCAATCTTATAGGCATTGTCATTGATCCTCTCAACCACTTGAAAAGGTCCATCGCCTCTTGGATCCAACTTGGATTTCCTTTGGTTAGGAAATCTCTCTTTCCTAAAATGCACCCATACCCAATTTCCAGGTTCAAATTTCACAACTTTACATCCTTGATTGGCTTTTTGTGCATAACTTTTGTTCTTTAACTCAATGTGCTGCTTTGCCTTCTCATGTATGGACTTAATCAAATCTGCCTTCTTTTGTCCATCTAAGTTAGAAATATCATTCACAGGTATAGGCAACAAATCCAAAGGGGTTAGCGGATTAAAACCATAGACAATTTCAAATGGAGAATAACCTGTTGATGAATGAATGCTTCTATTATATGCAAATTCTACTAATGGCAAACAATCTTCCCAAGTTTTCAAATTCTTTCCAACAACAACACGTAATAATGATCCTAAAGTTCTATTAACCACTTCAGTTTGACCATCTGTTTGAGGATGACAAGTAGTAGAAAATAGCAACTTTGTTCCCAACTTTCCCCACAGCACACGCCAAAAATGACTCAAAAACTTAGAATCTCTATCAGAAACAATAGTTTTAGGAACACCATGCAAACGGACAACATCCTTAAAGAACAAATCAGAAATATGTGTAGCGTCATCAGTTTTATGGCAAGCAATAAAATGTGCCATCTTGCTAAACCTATCAACTACAACAAAAATGTTATCTCTTCCCCTTTTAGTCCTGGGCAGTCCCAACACAAAATCCATAGAAATGTCAATCCAGGGCTGACTAGGGATGGGTAAAGGAGTATACAACCCATGAGGTTGAATTCTTGACTTGGCTTGCTTACATGCAACACACCTAGAGCAAATTTTCTCAACATCTTTCTTCATATTAGGCCAATAAAAATGCTCATGCAAGATGTCAAGTGTCTTAGCAATACCAAAATGACCCATCAAACCACCATTATGAGCCTCATGTACAAGCAACTCACGCATTGAACAATTAGGCACACAAAGTTTATTTTCTCTAAATAAATTACCATCATGCCTATAAAACCTTTGAAATGCAGATTGTTCACATGCATTATAAACATTTGAAAAATCAGAATCAGAAGCATACAATTCCCTTATATATTCAAATCCCATCAATCGAGAACTCAAAGTAGTAATAAGAGTATATCTTCTAGATAATGCATCAGCAACCACATTTTCCTTACCTTGTTTGTATTGAATCACATAAGGAAAGGTCTCAATGAACTCCAACCATTTTGCATGTCGTTTGTTCAACTTACCTTGACCCTTGAGATGCTTTAAAGACTCATGATCACTATGAATCACAAACTCTTTAGGCCAAAGATAATGCTGCCAAGTTGATGCAACCAAGACAGCAAAAATGATCTTACATGCCATGGAGGAGATGGATTAGTAATGCCACTTGGTCCAATCATAAGATCAAGTAGAAACAAGCTCAAGGCAGCCTTGAAAATGTATATTCAGAGCTTAGTGACAAGAGATATCAAGGAAGAGGCTTGGGTCAGGCTTGAAGAGATGGAATCAGTTGGCGATCCAAAGCTTGTGAAACTCATTGGGGCATGTGATGGTGAAGACAACTAGCCTAATGGGCTAGAGAAGAAGTCTATATTACAAGGTTCAACTCATGTGCAATATGTTATGTTAAGGTGGACTTATGTTATGTCATGGTTGAGCCTAATATTAATTGTAGTGGGCTGTTTTATTTTAATTATTGGAATGTAATTCCATTTAAAGACACATGATCAGCCTTATTTTAACTTGTCTTAAGTGTGTAGGCCTTATAAAATTAAGCCCATTCGTTTGTCCTTAAGTCATTAATTGGTCTTTTCTTTATATTTGCACCTAGGGTTTGGTTTGTAGAGGTATAAATACCTCCTTATGCATGTAAGACAATCAGATTGGTGATTTAAGATCAAAAATTCAGTGTTCTTGAGTGTTCTTCAAGTGGGAGGTGTGATCTCCATTGATATACCAAGGATTGTTTTAACTTATCAGGTTGGTAATTAATTTGTGGCATGAATCCAATTCTCTCTTCATACTCTTTGTTACCAATTCCTTGCTGTTTGGGGGTGAAGAGTCTAATCTTGCAATTGTTTAAAACTTAAGATTTGTATCAAATTGATTTGGAGATTGTCTAGACTTAGATTCTAGGTGGTTGCTGTATCATTTGGTATCAGAGCTTTGGTTCTAAATCAATTGTACTGAATTTTCCTATATTGCTGTCTATTGAAGTTTGGTTTATTTCTTTTTTTTTTTGGGGTACGAATTTTTGGTGTTTCATTTTTTTTTTGTTGTTTATCAGTACAAAAAAAAAATTCGTGCATATTGGCATTGATTGCCAAAAGTGGGACTGTTTGGATTCAATTGATTGCACACATATATAAAATGAATTGCCTCTGAATATATTTGCTCTATTCTGATTAAGATTGATAATTTGAGCAATTTTGAGTGGAGTTCGTAATTGAAATTGATTGGTTTCATATTGAGGTATAAGTTGAGATTTCATTGCTTATTGCTGGAAATTGTGCAATTGGTGGATAATAGTTACTAATAGGCATACAATTAGCTTATTTGGCAGTAAGTTGGGAATGGTTTAGTGAGTTTTAGGTTCTGGTTCGAATTCTTTTAGGGCAGTAGCACATATGCACTTAATTTTTTCTAGTTTTGTCAATTTATTGCATTCTTTGTTTTATATTCTTGACTGCTGTCCTACTTGTTTCCATTACATTAGTTGAGTAATTTTGCATTCCATATTACTCAAATAACAATATTATATCTGCACACCTCATTCTTCATCCGTGTGTGCATATAGCATATACTTGTCATTCCTTGCTTTCATCTCATTAATTTTGCTGCTAGTTTTGTGATGTTTCCTTTATTGCTTAGAAATTGTCTATTTTAATTTTCTGTTGCATATTGCTGCTCATTGTTATTGATCTGGTTGGTTGAAATTGATCCGGAAATATATCATAGTGAGTACACAAGAGCGGTAAAAGGCAGGAGTGGTTAGCTCAAAAGAGGGTAAAAGCCTTAATTGAGTGAAACACGAGCGAACATACACATTTTGAGTGAAACACGTGAGGGAGTGTGTGAGGCCATTTATTTACATCATGTCTAAATCAAGCAACCAAGAAAGAAGTAGTGATGAAGGAAACAAAACTTTCTTCACATTGGAGGCTATGCAACAACAATTTGGAAGGCTTGAGATTCTGCTCCGAGACATGAATGATCGGTTTGACAAGTATGATAGGAGGTTAGAAGGCCATGATCAAGGTCTACAGAATCTTAGAAGAGATACATCCTTGCAAAGTCGAATTGGAGGGAGAAGGGAAAGGTTAGTAACTCCACCTCAATCTGACTATGAAGAAGATTTTGATGACTTTGATGATGATAGGGATAGAAATCAGTTTGGAGGTAGAGGGGGTAGAAATGATAGAGGAAGGAATAGGAGAGAACATAGAGGCAGGGTAGAGGCGGATAGATTTGGGAATGTTGAGAATCGGATAGATCGCAATTTGGGGAGTATTAAAATGAAAATCCCTACTTTTCAAGGTAGGAATGATGCTGATGCTTACTTGGAGTGGGAGAGAAAAGTAGAATTGGTGTTTGAATGTCATAATTATTCTGAGGAAAAAAAAGTAAAGTTGGCAGCCGTGGAATTCACTGACTATGCCTTGGTATGGTGGGACCAAATCATCCTCAATAGGCGTAGGAATGGGGAAAGACCTATAAACACATGGGTGGGGATGAAGGCAGTCATGAGAAAGAGGTTTGTCCCTAGTTACTATTATAGGGAACTACATCAAAGGCTCCAAACTTTAAGGCAAGGGAATAAAAGTGTTGAGGACTATCATAAAGAAATGGAGATAGCTATGATGAGGGCTAATATTGCTGAAGATAGGGAGGCTACCATGGCACGTTTCTTGGCTGGTCTAAATAAAGAAATTGCAAATGTTATTGAGCTGCACCACTATGTAGAGTTAGAGGAGATGTTGAATATGGCTATGAAGGTGGAGAAGCAACTAAAGCAAAAGAGAACCAACAAACCAACCTATTTGGGTTCCACATCTAATTGGAGCTCAAAATGGCCAAAAAGGGAAGACAAAGCCAAAGACAAGGTAAGAGAAGAAAAGGGTAAAGTAGAGCAAAAAGGTAACCCTAAAGCTAATGCTACTTCTTCTTCCAATACTGAAAAGCATAGAAACATAAAATGCTTTAAGTGCCTTGGCAATGGACGTATTGCATCTCAATGCCCAAATAAAAAGGTTATGATATTGAAAGATAATGGTGTAATTGAATCCGAAAGTGATAAAGAATCTGATTCAATGCCTTCATTTGAAGATTGTAGTGATGATGATGAGGCCGAGCATGCTGTTGGCGGGGATTTAAATCTTGTGGTTAGGCGTGTACTAAATGTACAATTGAAAGAGGATGGGGTTGAACAAAGGGAAAATATCTTCCATTCCAGATGCTTGATAAATGGCAAAATTTGTAGTCTTATAATTGATGGAGGAAGTTGTACTAATGTTGCAAGTACTACTTTAGTTGATAAGTTGGGTTTGGATTGTTTGAAACATCCTACGCCATATAGACTACAATGACTTAATGATTGTGGAGAGATAAGGGTAAATAAACAAGTTTTAATTTCATTCTCCATTGGAAGATATTCTGACCGTGTACTTTGTGATGTAGTACCTATGCATGCAGGTCATATGTTGCTTGGTAGGCCATGGCAATATGACAGAAAGGTGACACATGATGGGTATAGAAATAGACACTCATTCATGATGGGAGATCAACGTATCATTCTGGCTCCTATGACTCCTAGTGAAGTTTATGAAGATCAAATGAAGCTAAAAAAAAAACTTGGAGGAAGAAATGCAAAAAGAAGCCGAAAAGTCCAAATTGAGAGAAAATGAGCAAAAAGAAAATGGAAAGGCTGAGAGTTTCAAAATAAGAGAGATGAGAGGAAAAGAAAAAGGAGAGGCTAAAAAAGAGGGAAAATGGGTGGAAAAGAGGCCCAAAAAGAAAAGCAAATAATTGGAACAAAGGAGAGTGGTACAAAGAAAAACAATTTTTATGCAAAAGTAAGGGATATGAGAGTGGCTTTTGAGAATCAACAATGTTTACTTGTACTCATGTACAAGGAATCTTATTTTAATGAAGCTGACCTTAACCCTTCTTTGCCTAGTGTTGTTGTTTCTTTATTGCAAGAATATGAGAATGTATTTCCTGAAGAGTTACCACAAGGATTGCCACCAATAAGAGGAATTGAACATCAAATTGATTTCATACCAGGAGCTCAAATTCCAAACTGACCAGCCTATAGGAGCAACCCCGATGAGACAAAGGAACTTCAAAGGCAAGTGGAGGAGTTGTTAGCAAGGGGGCATATCCGTGAGAGTCTTAGTCCGTGTGCAGTGCCGGTGCTTTTGGTGCCAAAAAAGGATGGAAGTTGGCGCATGTGTGTTGATTGTAGGGGCTGTGAATCGCATAACAGTTAAGTATCGCCATCCAATACCCAGATTGGATGATATGTTAGACGAACTGCATGGCGCTTGTGTCTTTACTAAGATTGATTTGATGAGTGTATATCACCAAATTAGGATGAAAGTTGGTGATGAATGGAAAACAACATTTAAAACAAAGCTTGGTTTATATGAGTGGCTCGTTATGCCTTTTGGTCTAACCAATGCCCCTAGCACTTTTATGAGATTGATGAATCATGTTTTGCGTCAGTTCATTGGAAAATTTGTTGTTGTTTATTTTGATGATATTTTGATTTATAGTAAATCTGTTGATGAGCATGTACATCATCTTAGGGCTGTTTTGGATACACTTAGGAGAGAAGAATTGTATGCTAAACTTAAAAAGTGCACATTTTGCATGAATAGAGTTATATTCTTAGGGTATGTGGTGAGTGCCAATGGAATTGAGGTTGATGAGCAGAAGATAAGGGCTATCCAAGAATGGCCAACCCCTAGGAATGTGAGTGATGTTAGGAGCTTTCATGTCCTTGCTAGCTTTTACAGGAGGTTTGTAAAGGATTTTAGTGTCATTGCTGCTCCTTTAACTGAAATCATTAAAAAGGATGTGGGGTTTAAGTGGGGCGAGGCGCAAGAACTTGCATTTAATACTTTGAAAGATAAATTTTGTTCTGCACCTGTTTTGAGTTTGCCTGATTTTAATTCTACTTTTGAGATTGAATGTGATGCCTCCGGGATAGGTATTGGTGCTGTTTTGATGCAGGGTAGGCGACCAATTGCTTTCTTTAGTGAAAAGTTGAGTGGTGCACAACTCAATTATTCCACGTATGACAAGGAGTTGTATGCATTGGTGAGGGCTTTGGAGACTTGGCAGCATTATCTTTGGCCTAAAGAGTTTGTGATTCATAGTGATCATGAGTCTTTAAAGCATCTCAAGGGTCAAGGTAAGTTGAACAAACGACATGCCAAATGGTTGGAGTTCATTGAGACCTTTCCTTATATGATTCAATACAAACAAGGTAAGGAAAATGTGGTTGCTGATGCATTATCTAGAAGATATACTCTTATTACTACTTTGAGTTCTCGATTGATGGGATTTGAATATATAAGGGAATTGTATGCTTCTGATTCTGATTTTTCAAATGTTTATAATGCATGTGAACAATCTGCATTTCAAAGGTTTTATAGGCATGATGGTTATTTATTTAGAGAAAATAAACTTTGTGTGCCTAATTGTTCAATGCGTGAGTTGCTTGTATGTGAGGCTCATAATGGTGGTTTGATGGGTCATTTTGGTATTGCTAAGACACTTGACATCTTGCATGAGCATTTTTATTGGCCTAATATGAAGAAAGATGTTGAGAAAATTTGCTCTAGGTGTGTTGCATGTAAGCAAGCCAAGTCAAGAATTCAACCTCATGGGTTGTATACTCCTTTACCCATCCCTAGTCAGCCCTGGATTGACATTTCTATGGATTTTGTGTTGGGACTGCCCAGGACTAAAAGGGGAAGAGATAGCATTTTTGTTGTAGTTGATAGGTTTAGCAAGATGGCACATTTCATTGCTTGCCATAAAACTGATGACGCTACACATATTTCGGATTTGTTCTTTAAGGATGTTGTCCGTTTACATGGTGTTCCTAAAACTACTGTTTCTGATAGAGATTCTAAGTTTTTGAGTCATTTTTGGCATGTGCTGTGGGGAAAGTTGGGAACAAAGTTGCTATTTTCTACTACTTGTCATCCTCAAACAGATGGTCAAACTGAAGTGGTTAATAGAACTTTAGGATCATTATTACGTGCTATTGTTGGAAAGAATTTGAAAACTTGGGAAGATTGTTTGCCATTAGTAGAATTTGCATATAATAGAAGCATTCATTCATCAACAGGTTATTCTCCATTTGAAATTGTCTATGGTTTTAATCCGCTAACCCCTTTGGATTTGTTGCCTATACCTGTGAATGATATTTCTAACTTAGATGGGCAAAGGAAGGCAGATTTGATTAAGTCCATACATGAGAAGGCAAAGCAGCACATTGAGTTAAAAAACAAAAGTTATGCATAAAAAGTCAATCAAGGACGTAAAGTTGTGAAATTTGAACCTGGAGATTGGGTTTGGGTGCATTTTAGGAAAGAGAGATTTCCTAACCAAAGGAAATCCAAGTTGGATCCAAGAGGCGATGGACCTTTTCAAGTGGTTGAGAGGATCAATGATAATTCCTATAAGATTGACTTGCCCGGTGAGTATGGTGTTTCAGCAACTTTTAATGTTGCTGACCTTTCTCCTTTTGATAATGCAGGTGGTGATTCGAGGATGAATCCTTTTGTGGAGGGAGGGAATGATGCGAACCAAGACAACAAAAATGATCTTACATGCCATGGAGGAGATGGATTAGTAATGCCACTTGGTCCAATTATAAGATCAAGTAGAAACAAGCTCAAGGCAGCCTAGTGACAAGAGATATCAAGGAAGAGGCTTGGGTCAGGCTTGAAGAGATGGAATCAGTCGGCGATCCAAAGCTTGTGACACTCATTGGGGCATGTGATGGTGAAGACAACTAGCCTAATGGGCTAAAGAAGAAGTCTATATTACAAGGTTCAACTCATGTGCAATATGCTATGTTAAGGTGGACTTATGTTATGTCATGGTTGGGCCTAAGATTAATTTTAGTGGGCTGTTTTATTTTAATTATTGGAATGTAATTTCATTTAAAGACACATGATCAGCCTTATTTTAACTTGTCTTAAGTGTGTAGGCCTTATAAAATTAAGCCCATTCGTTTGTCCTTAAGTCATTAGGGTCAGATTGGTCTTTTCTTTATATTTGCACCTAGGGTTTGGTTTGTAGAGGTATAAATACCTCCTTATGCGTGTAAGACAATCAGATTGGTGATTTAAGATCAAAATTTCAGTGTTCTTGAGTGTTCTTCAAGTTGGAGGTGTGATCTCCATTGATATACCAAGGATTGTTTTCACTTATCAGGTTGGTAATTAATTTGTAGCGTGAATCCAATTCTCTCTTCATACTCTTTGTTACCAATTCCTTGCTGTTTTGGGGGTGAAGAGTCTAATCTTGCAATTGTTTAAAACTTAAGATTTGTATCAAATTGATTTGGAGGTTGTCTAGACTTAGATTCTAGGTGGTTGGTGCATCACAAGTCTCCAAAGCCCTCACCAATGCATACAACTCATTGTCATATGTGGAATAATTGAGTTGTGCACCACTCAACTTTTCACTAAAGAAAGTAATTGGACGCCTACCCTGCATCAAAACAGCACCAATACCTATCCCGAAGGCATCACATTCAATCTCGAAAGTAGAATTAAAATCAGGCAAACTCAAAACAGGTGCAGAACAAAGTTTATCTTTCAAAGTATTAAATACAAGTTCTTGCGCCTCGCTCCACTTAAACCCCACATCCTTTTTAATGATTTCAGTTAAAGGAGCAGCAATGACACTAAAATCCTTTACAAACCTCCTGTAAAAGCTAGCAAGGCCATGAAAGCTCCTAACATCACTCACATTCCTAAGGGTTGGCCATTCTTGGATAGCCCTTATCTTCTCCTCATCAACCTCAATTCCATTGGCACTCACCACATACCTTAAGAATATAACTCTATTCATGCAAAATGTGCACTTTTTAAGTTTAGCATACAATTCTTCTCTCCTAAGTGTATCCAAAACAGCCCTAAGATGATGTACATGCTCATCAGCAGATTTACTATAAATCAAAATATCATCAAAATAAACAACAACAAATTTTCCAATGAACTGACGCAAAACATGATTCATCAATCTCATAAAAGTGTTAGGGGCATTGGTTAGACCAAAAGGCATAACGAGCCACTCATATAAACCAAGCTTTGTTTTAAATGTTGTTTTCCATTCATCACCAACTTTCATCCTAATTTGGTGATATCCACTCATCAAATCAATCTTAGTAAAGACACATGCGCCATGCAGTTCGTCTAACATATCATCCAATCTGGGTATTGGATGGCGATACTTAACTGTTATGCGATTCACAGCCCTATAATCAACTCCCATCCTTTTTTGGCACCAAAAGCACTGGCACTGCACACGGACTAAGACTCTCAAGGATATGCCCCCTTGCTAACAACTCCTCCACTTGCCTTTGAAGTTCCTTTGTCTCATCGGGGTTGCTCCTATAGGCTGGTCAGTTTGGAATTTGAGCTCCTGGTATGAAATCAATTTGATGTTCAATTCCTCTTATTGGTGGCAATCCATGTGGTAACTCTTCAGGGAATACATTCTCATATTCCTGCAATAAAGAAACAACAACACTAGGCAAAGAAGGGTTAAGTTCAGCTTCATTAAAATAAGATTCCTTGTACATGAGTACAAGTAAACATTGTTGATTCTCAAAAGCCACTCTTATATCCCTTACTTTTGCATAAAAATTATTTTTCTTTGTACCACTCTCCTTTGGGCCAATTATTTGCTTTTCTTTTTGGGCCTCTTTTCCTCCCATTTTTCTCTCTTTTTTAGCCCCTCCTTTTTCTTTTCCTCTCATCTCTCTTATTTTGCAACTCTCAGCCTTTCCATTTTCTTTTTGCTCCTTTTCTCTCAATTTGGACTTTTCAGCTTCTTTTTGCATTTCTTCCTCCATGCTCCTTTTTAGCTTCATTTGATCTTCATAAACTTCAGTAGGAGTCATAGGAGCCAGAATGATACGTTGATCTCCCATCATGAATGAGTGTCTATTTCTATACCCATCATATGTCACCTTTTTGTCATATTGCCATGTCCTACCAAGCAACACATGACCTGCATGCATAGGTACTACATCACAAAGTACACTGTCAGAATATCTTCCAATGGAGAATGAAATTAAAACTTGTTTATTTACCCTTATCTCTCCACAATCATTAAGCCATTGTAGTCTATATGGCCTAGGATGTTTCAAACAATCCAGCCCCAACTTATCAACTAAAGTAGTACTTGCAACATTAGTATAACTTCCTCCATCAATTATAAGACTACAAATTTTGCCATTTATCAAGCAACTAGAATGGAAGATATTTTCCCTTTATTCAACCCCATCTTCTTTCAATTGTACATTTAGTACACGCCTAACCACAAGATTTAAATCCCCGCCAACAGCATGCTCGGCCTCATCATCATCACTATAATCTTCAAATGAAGGCATTGAATCAGATTCTTTATCACTTTTGGATTCAATTACACCATTATCTTTCAATATCATAACATTTTTATTTGGGCATTGAGATGAAATATGGATTGCCAAGGCACTTAAAGCATTTTATGTTTCTATGCTTTTCAGTATTGGAAGAAGAAGTAGCATTAGCTTTAGGGTTACCTTTTTGCTCTACTTTACCCTTTTCTTCTCTTACCTTGTCTTTGGCTTTGTCTTCCCTTTTTGGCCATTTTGAGCTCCAATTATATGTGGAACCCAAATAGGTTGGTTTGTTGGTTCCCTTTTGCTTTAGTTGCTTCTCCACTTTCATAGCCATATTCACCATCACCTTATGATAGTCCTCAACACTTTTATTCCCTTGCCTCAAAGTTTGGAGCCTTTGATGTAGTTCCCTATAATAGTAACTAGGGACAAACCTCTTTCTCATGACTTCCTTCATCCCCACCCATGTGTTTATAGGCCTTTCCCCATTCCTACGCCTATTGAGGATGATTTGGTCCCACCATACCAAGGCATAGTCAGTGAATTCCACGGCTGCCAACTTTACTTTTTTTTCCTCATAATAGTTATGACATTCAAACACCAATTCCACTTTTCTCTCCCACTCCAAGTAAGCATCAGCATCATTCCTACCTTGAAAAGTAGGGATTTTCATTTTAATACTCCCCATATTACAATCTATCCGATTCTCAACGTTCCCAAATTTATCCGCCTTTACCCTGCCTCTATGTTCTCTCCTATTCCTTCCTCTATCATTTCTGCCCACTCTACCTCCAAACTGATTTCTATCCCTATCATCATCAAACTCATCAAAATCTTTTTCATAATCAGATTGAGGTAGAGTTGCTAACATTTCCCTTCTCCCTCCAATTCGACTTTGCAAGGATGTATCTCTTCTAAGATTCTATAGAGCTTGATCATGGCATTCTAACCTCCTATCATACTTGTCAAACCAATCATTCATATCTCGGAGCAGAATCTCAAGCCTTCCAAATTGTTGTTGCATAGCCTCC
The DNA here is from genome assembly GCA_023653625.1 of Triadica sebifera. Classification (NCBI taxonomy): domain Eukaryota; kingdom Viridiplantae; phylum Streptophyta; class Magnoliopsida; order Malpighiales; family Euphorbiaceae; genus Triadica; species Triadica sebifera. The sequence goes on along the minus strand of CM042908.1, from coordinate 13,145,013 downwards.
AATATGAAGAAAGTTTTGTTTCCTTCATCACTACTTCTTTCCTGGTTGCTTGATTTAGACATGATGTAAATAAATGGCCTTACACACTCCCTCATGTGTTTCACTCAAAAGGTGTATGTTCGCTCTTGTTTCACTCAATTAAGGCTTTTACCCTCGTTTGAGCTAACCACTCTTGCCTTTTACAGCTCTTGTGTCCTCACTATGATATATTTCCAGATAAATTTCAACCAACCAGATCAATAATAATGAGCAGCAATATCCAACAGAAAATTAAAATAGACAATTCCTAAAAAATAAAGGAAACATCACAAAACTAGAAGCAAAATTAATGAGATGAAAGCAAGGAATGACAAGTATATGATATATGCACACACGGATGAAGAATGAGGTGTGCAGATATAATATTGTTATTTGAGTAATATGGAATGCAAAATTACTAAACTAATGTAATGGAAACAAGTAGGACAGCAGTCAAGAATATAAAACAAAGAATGTAATAAATTGACAAAACTAGAAACAATTAAGTGTATATGTGCTACTGCCCTAAAAGAATTTGAACTAGAACCTAAAATTTATTAAATCATTCCCAGCTTACTGCCAAATAAGCTAATTGTATGCCTATTAGTAACTATTATCTACCAATTGCACAATTTCCAGCAATAAGTAATGAAATCTCAACTTATACCTCAATATCAAACCAATCAATTTCAATTACGAAATCCACTAAAAATTGCTCAAATTATCAATTTTAATTAGAATAGAGCAAATATATTCAGAGGCAATTCATTTTATATATGTGTGCAATCAATTGAATCAAAACAGTCCCACTTTTGGCAATCAACGCCAATATGCACGAATTTTTTTTTGTTGTTTTTTTTTCTTTGTAATCTGATAAACAAAAAAAAATTAAAACACCAAAAATTCGTACCCCAAAAAAAAGAAATAAACCAAACTGCAATAGACAGCAATATAGGCAAATTCAACCACAAATAGATAAATTTTTTTTAAATTATTTTATGTTGTAACTTGAACAAATATCACTAAAACCAGAAAAATAAAGATAAGTACAATTGATTTAGAACCAAAGCTCTGATACCAAATGATGCAGCAACCACCTAGAATCTAAGTCTAGACAACCTCCAAATCAATTTGATACAAATCTTAAGTTTAAACAATTGCAAGATTAGACTCTTCACCCCCAAAAAAGCAAGGAATTGGTAACAAAGAGTATGAAGAGAGGATTGGATTCACGCCACAAATTAATTACCAACCTGATAAGTGAAAACAGTCCTTGGTATATCAATGGAGATCACACCTCCCACTTGAAGAACACTGAAATTTTGATCTTAATCCCTAATCGGATTGTCTTACATGCATAAGGAGGTATTTATACCTCTACAAACCAAACCCTAGGTGCAAAAATGAAGAAAAGACCAATCTAACCCTAATGACTTAAGGACAAACGAATGGGCTTAATTTTATAAGGCCTACACTCTTAAGACAAGTTAAAATAAGGCTGATCTTGTGTCTTTAAATGAAATTACATTCCAATAATTAAAATAAAATAGCCTACTAAAATTAATCTTAGGCCCAACCATGACATAACATAAGTCCACCTTAACATAGCATATTGCACATGAGTTGAACCTTGTAATATAGACTTCTTCTCTAGCCCATTAGGCTAGTTGTCTTCACCATCACATGCCCCAATGAGTGTCACAAGCTTTGGATCGCCGACTGATTCCATCTCTTCAAGCCTGATCCAAGCCTCTTCCTTGATATCTCTTGTCACTAAGCTCTGAATATACATTTGCAAGGCTTCCTTGAGCTTGTTTCTACTTGCTCTTATGATTGGACCAAGTGGCATCACTAATCCATCTCCTCCATGGCATGTAAGATCATTTTTGTTGTCTTGGTTCGCATCACCAACACCATTAACTTCTTCTAGTGAAATAGAATCAATACTCTCACCTACAATTTCAACTTCACTAGTATGAGCATCATTAAAATCCTCATGATTTTGACTCTTACCATCTTTCACCATTTTACACTTATGAGCAAAATCAAATTCATAATGAAAATTTGAATTTTAAATTTCACACCTTCTTGGATAAGAATTCTTCATTTTATTCTCTTTCTCTTCATGCCCCCACCTATCAATCCTAGCACGCATCTTGTCCATTTCTTTTTGAAAGGCACTCATAAAAGATGCTTTGTCTTTCTTTCTTTCTCTTCTTTGTCTATCATTACCATAATGTTCAAAATACTCTTTTTCTTTATGAGATTGAAACCTCCTAATGCCTTGAGGTCGAGACCCCTCTCTTGATCTTCTTGTGTCAAAAATGCTTTGCTGTCTCAAATCTTCAATTTTCTGATTTTGTCTCTCCATCTTGTCGATAATGTTTTCAATCTTTACCTCCAATATTTGAATGTAAGATTGAACAACATCTGTTGTCACATAACCATCATGTTCCTCATGTCCACTACTTCCTCTTGTGCTTTCCTTTGACATGGTTAGTAATTCAAGAAAGTAACAATGAAGTAAAATGACCTCATAATCACTTCCTCATGTGTTTATCTCAAAACAGACTACATATAACACTTGTGTTTCACACAAATAATGTCTTTTACCCTCTTTTAAGCTCACATCTCTTGCCTCTTACCTCTTACCATTCAAAATTTGAATCTCAAAATTACAAGAAAGAACCAGAAACAAAATCAAACAACATGCAAGTGTTCTATGCTAAGAATTAGCAATGAAATCTAATAAGAATAAATGGAACAAAGTCTAGAAGCAAACTGATGTGAAAAAAATCAATACATATAAAAGCTATACACAGATGCAGAAATGTGTATTTTTGTTAATTTTAAGCCTAAGGATTTAAATTAGACTTAACTAATGTAATTAGAAGCAAAAAGGACAGAACTAAAAGAATGAAAACTTAAGTGCACAAAGAATTAGACAATATGGAATAAAAATCAGAATTGGTTTCCTCCTAGTGAGTAGCCGATTTAACCCTTATTCAACCTTAATTTATCACCAACTAGCAAGAACTTAAGGTATATTTAATAGATAAGTTCAATTTCTCAAGATCAAATCAATGCTTAACATGATCACTAAGGTGATGCAGCAACCACCTAGAATCTAAGTCTAGACAACCTCCAAATCAATTTGATACAAATCTTAAGTTTAACCAATTAAAAGATTAGACTCTTCACCCCCAAAACAACAAGGAATTGGTAACAAAGAGTATGAAGAGAGAATTGGATTCACGCCATAAATTATTACCAACCTGATAAGTTAAAACAATCCTTGGAATATATATCAATGGAGATCACACCTCCCACTTGAAGAACACTCAAGAACACTGAAATTTTGATCTTAATCACCAATCTGATTGTCTTACACGCATAATGAGGTATTTATACCTCTACAAACCAAACCCTAGGTGCAAAAATGAAGAAAAGACCAATCTAACCCTAATGACTTAAGGGCAAACGAATGGGCTTAATTTTATAAGGCCTACACACCTAAGAGAAGTTAAAATAAGGCTAATCATGTGTCTTTAAATGAAATTACATTCCAATAATTAAAATAAGACAGGATTTTAGTGTCATTGCTATGTAATTTCATTGGAATGTAATTTCATTTAAAGACACATGATTAGCCTTATTTTAACTTGTCTTAGGTGTGTAGGCCTTATAAAATTAAGCCCATTCGTTTTCCCTTAAGTCATTAGGGTTAGATTGGTCTTTTCTTCATTTTTGCACCTAGGGTTTGGTTTGTAGAGGTATAAATACCTCATTATGCGTGTAAGACAATCAGATTGGTGATTAAGATCAAAATTTCAGTGTTCTTGAGTGTTCTTCAAGTGGGAGGTGTGATCTCCATTGATATATATACCAAGGATTGTTTTCACTTATCAGGTTGGTAATTAATTTGTGGCGTGAATCCAATTCTCTCTTCATACTATTTGTTACCAATTCCTTGCTGTTTTAGGGGTGAAGAGTCTAATCTTGCAATTTTTTAAACTTAAGATTTGTATCAAATTGATTTGGAGGTTGTCTAGACTTAGATTCTAGGTGGTTGCTGCATCAAATACCACAGAAGCCCAAGCTAGATAATGGCAATGACCCAATTGACGCAAGGAGAGCGTAAACCAAATTTGTGCAAGCTTTATGGCAATAGTGATTAAACCTAAATTTAAAATAAAATAAAATAATAAAAGCATATATATATATATATTCATTGTTTATTACCTATATCAATATGATTGTTGTGCTTTTGTCTATGATACTTTTTTCTGCTATATGAATATAATTTATGTTATGTATGTAAAAATTTGATGATATTCAAACTTAAGTCCAATAATATAAATAAGAAATAATAACACTATGAGGATATGCATGTTGATTAGTCCGTTACATGAGAAGTATGTTGATAAGGTTAGTAAATAAGTCTTTTTGAAATATAAGTTTGCTAAATGATAAATGTTTATAGTGCAATTTGGCCTATACATGTTATATATGTTTGTTATACATTTATGTATGAATATGACTTCTATATAGTGAGTGGATTAAGAAGTCTGCAGTGTATAAATATGAAATAAATCTTAGTAAAATATAAGAGATCGATAAGAGGCATTTATGAAGTGTAGTGATGCATGATATAAGTTTATTGATTAATTGTGAGCTACTGTAATTTTGATATCATCTGCAATGTATACGTCTGTTATGTATGGTATGTCTAATTTTCAAGTTACACTTTCTCTATTACAATAAGATAACATATGCATGAGATAGCTAATGAGACTACATAAGTATTAAGTAATAGATAGATAAGGAATTGTGGAGCAAATCTATTGTGGAAGAATTTTTAAGTATATAAATTTGTTATATCCATGATGTGTATGTCTGGAAAATACAAGACGATGAGTAAAAGTATTCCTAGAATATGGTGTATATTTGAAATATTTTAGGTATATGTCTGGTATATGGGTGGAATGTATGTGTGCCCTATATATTTTCTATGTATATTATGTAGTTTGCTATATGTTTGTCTAAAGCATTTGTGAGATTTTCGTAATAATACATGTAAGGAGGATTTAAACTTAATTGGTTCACACTTAGATTGGATAATTTGTATAAAAAATAAATATCCTATGCAATTACGGTATGAGCATGAGAATATACTACATGTGAGCTATGAAAAAAAAACATATGTTATAAGTAAGTCTTAAATTATTCCATATCAAAATATATGACTAGCCTAAAAAAGAATAGGATAGACTTGTTGGCATGCCAATAGGAACATTCTGTTCTATTTGATATTTATGCAACTTTGGCTAGACTGTCTGACTCGTAAGTTGTGACTCTGATTCTAATTAAGCCAACTCTTAAGTCATGACTCTAATATCTAGATGTTCGACATAACTTCTGACATGAACCTTTATTTATATCGACTTTTGGATTCCCTCATGCGTCCTTGGTATCTGGTCTATATGATAATTTATGGGCAAAATAGGTAAGTTAAGTATGTATATGATATTAGGTGCAGTGCAATGTGATTGAATTATATGCAACCTAACATCTACTAATTATATATTTGTTTACTTGTCGTTTGCATTAAGAAGCATGATATCCTCTTTAAATAATCTTTATGCTAATATTAACACATGTTGTTAGGTTCTTAACATGCATCTCATACATGACACAATGAAAATTTAAAAATTTAATTGAACCCAAAACCCATAAAACGTTTTATGTAATTTAAAATTGGAACATACAATATAATGGGATAAGTTGATTACCTTTGTTTATAACTCTTAATCTTCCAAGTTGTTTTCTTTTGGGTTGTATAGCAAACCATAACAATCCAAAGCTAAGATTGCCTCTAAGAGTATCCATGCAAAGGAAGAAGAACAAAACCTCTAAGGAGATAGGTTGACAAAAGTCTAAAGTGTAACTATGGAAAATTGTCTTATGAAAGAGAAAATAATGGAGAGGAGAAAAATTACTTTTATTTTTCTTAATGAGGTAGCCACAAAAATTGACTTCTTAAAAGGAGTATTTATACACTTTCTAATCCCTTTTAGGGTTGGAAAAAGAGAAGCCCTAATGGGCTCATTTTCCTAAGTTATAAGGCCCAATGTTGATCAAGTCAATAATCTTAATCCAATTTGGATTTGACCCATTTTTGTAACCCGTATAAAAGACCCAATTCTCTTTCTTTCTCATTTGGATTTTATCCAAAATTCATTTTACATTTTCTTCATTCCCTCTATGCATGTGAACTAATAGGCTTTCAGGTAATGTTAGCAGCTCATGTCTCGAGAGGAATCCTAATCCAATTAGAATTCTGATGCGGAACCCCAAAGACCGTGCCTTGAAACCTCTCAACAAGACAAGGTAAACAAACCTTAAGCTATGGTGATCATAGATTTAATCCGACCCAAAGCTAACCAATGTAGCAAAGAACTAAGATTATATGGTTTATTAAGAATAGCCACGCCACAAGCAATATCACTTGATAAGTAACTAATTCCTAAAAGTAATAAAGAGATGCAAATCTACCTCACTTAAAAGAAAAACACTCAAATTCGTTTTTATTCATTCATGTCATGTACAAGAAGCCTAGATGAGTATTTATAGCCCTAAGTCTTTGAATTCCTTATGGTAAAGGATAACTAAATGATATTCTAACTCAACTCCTAAAATTACAGTCATATTCTAAAAAGTAGAGTCATGCTTGAATTAGAACACTAATTAAATCCTTCCAAAATAAGACAAGCGGTGGGTTGGGCTTTATTTCTTTGGCCCACACATCTATCACTAATTAAAGTCTAAGGTAATTTAAATTAGGCAGCCCACATACATAATTAAGCCCAATTACAAGATAAGCCCCAAATCACATAAGTAGGCACATGGTTGGCACATGACTTGTAATCTTTAATTTTATGGACTTTACCTTGTTTAGCCCATTGGACTAGTCCATGCAAGATGGTTCTTCACACACCCCAAGATAAGTAATGGGCCTTGGGTCTTCAATCAACTCCATCTCCTTTGTCATGCATGCATCTTTTGTGATCTCCTTAGTGACCAAGCCTTGAATATAGCCTTGCATTGCTTGCCTTAGTAACAGCCCTTGATCTTGTGATAGCACCACTTGGCATGACTAGTGCATCATTCTCCTTTTGTGAAGATTGATTTATATGTCCTTGATCTACATCATTCCCCCCTCCTCAAAAGGATTCGTCCTCGAATCTACTATTCCTACATTGTCAAAAGGAGTAAGGTCAGAAACATTGAATGATGCAGAAACACCATACTCACCAGGAAGTTATATCTTGGAAGCATTATCATTGATCCTTTCAAGTACGCGAAATGGGCCATCTCCTCTAGGATCAAATTTATGCTTCCTTTGATGAGGAAATCTCTCTTTTCTCATATGCACCCACACCCAATCGCCTTGTTCAAACACCATTTTTCTACGCCCCTTGTTAGCTTGTCGTGCATATGACTCATTCTTCTTCTCCAAGTGCTGTTTTGCTTTCTCATGCATAGCTTTCACAAAATCTGCCTTTTTCTTACCATCTAAATTAGTTAACTCATTAAAAGGAAAAAATGTTAGATCCAATGGAGTTAATGGATTAAAACCATACACAAGTTCAAAAGGTGAAAAACCAGTAGAAGAATGTATGCATCTATTATAAGCAAACTAAACCAATGGAAAACAATCTTCCCATGATTTTAAATTTCTACCCACAACAGCACGCAATAGAGGACCTAAAGTCCTATTGACCACTTTGGTTTGTCCATCAGTTTGTGGATGACAAGTAGTAGAAAACAACAATTTAGTACCAAGTTTACCCCACAAAATATGCCAAAAGTGACTAAGGAATTTAGCGTCTCTATCAGAAACAATTGATTTAGGAATACCATGCAAACACACTAAATCTCTAAAGAACAAGACAAAGCTATATTTGTTGCATCATTCGTTTTAGCAAACGCAATAAAATGAGCCATTTTACTGAATCTATCAACAACAACAAATATGCTATCTTTACCTCTCCTAGTCTTAGGAAATCCCAATAAAAAATCCATTGAAATAACAATCCAATGTGCAATAGGAATAGGTAAAGGTGTATACAATCCATGAGGCATAACTTTAGATTTAGCTTGTTTACATGCAACACACTTAACACAAATTCTTTCAACATCCTTACGCATATGTGGCCAATAAAAGTGTTCATGAATATATCCAAAGTCTTATTAACACCAAAATGCCCCATCAAACCCCCACTATGAGCTTCACGCACAAGTAGCTCATTTAATGAACATATAGGCACACAAAGTTTACCATCCCTAAACAAATATCCATCATGCCTATAAAATTTCTAAAAAGCAGCTTGATCACATGCATCATACACATTAGCAAAATCAAGATCAATTGCATAAAGTTCTTTAATTTGTTCAAATCCCAACAATTTAGAACTTAAAGTAGAAATTAAAGTATATCTTCTTGAAAGTGCATCAGCCACCACATTATCTTTACCTTGCTTGTATTTTATCACATATGGAAATGTCTCAATAAATTCCACCCACTTACCATGCCGCCTATTGAGTTTCATTTGTCCCTTCAAATGCTTTAAGGACTCATGATCAGTATGTATGACAAATTCTTTAGGAAGAAGATAATGTTGCCACATGTCCAAGGCTCTCACTAAAGCATATAATTCCCTATCATAGGTGGAATAATTCAATTGAGCTCCATGCAAATTCTCACTAAAGTATGCTATTGGTCGCCCCTCCTGCATTAAAACAGCTCCTATGCCAACTCCTGAGGCATCACATTCAAGCTCAAAAGTTTTGTTAAAATCAGGCAAGGACAAAATAGGTGCACTACATAGTTTATTCTTAAGCAAATTAAATGTCTTTTCCTGTGATTCAGTCCATTTTAATTTAACATCCTTTTTAACTAACTCATTTAAAGGTGCTGCAATGGAACTAAAATATTTAACAAACCTTCTATAAAAACTAGCCAATCCATAAAAACTCCTAACCTCACTAACATTAGTAGCCATTGGCCAATCTCTAATAGCTTTCACTTTTTTCCCATCTACCTCAATTCCTTTAGCACTAACAACAAATCCAAGAAATACAAGTTTTTCACTAGCAAACGTGCACTTCTTTAAGTTGGCATATAATTTCTCTTTTCTCAATACTTCTAATACAGCCCTAACATGCATAATATGATCATCAAAACATTTGTTGTATATAAGTATATCATCAAAATAAACCACAACAAACTTACCAATAAGTTGTCTCAAAACATGATTCATAAGTCTCATGAAAGTACTAGGTGCATTAGTTAAACCAAAAGGCATTACCAACCACTCATATAAACCTTGTTTAGTTTTAAATGCGGTTTTCCATTCATCTCCTACTTTCATCCTAACTTGAAAATAACCACTTTTAAGAAAAATTTCATCCTCAAATTCCTGCAACAAAAACACAAAAACACTAGGTAAACAAGGGTCAATGTCAGTCAAAATTAAAAGATTCTCCTTGTACATAAATACAATAAGACTCCTTTGTGCATTAAAAGCACCTCTCAAGTCTTTCTCCCTTGCATACAAGCTTACTTTCTTTTCTCTCTTCACAATCTCACCCTTACTTTTCTCTCTTGCTCCATCACTCACCATTGGGCCTTTATTTGTATTTCTTTCATTTTTATCATTCAAGGTCTCTTTTCTCTCAATTCTTTTACTTGAACTTACCTCACTACCTGAATTCCCCACAATGGATTTTTGGATTTTCATTGGGTCTTCATATACTTCCAATGGAGATAAAGGTGCAAGAATGTAATTTTGTTTATTCAAGCTAAAAGAATACCGATTCCTATACCCATCATGCATCACACGTCTATCATATTGCCAAGGCCTTCCAAGTAAAACATGACTAGCATGCATAGGTACAACATCACATAACACCTCATCCTTATATCTACCAATAGAGAATGCAAGCATCACTTGTTTATTCACCCTTATTTCACCACATTCATGCAACCATTGCAACTTATACGAATTAGGATGTCTAATACAATTCAAACCCAACTTTTCAACAAGTGTTGCATTAGCCACGTTAGTACAACTACCTCCATCAATAATCAAACTACATGCCTTTCCATTGACTATGCAATGTGTATGAAAAATATTTTCTCTTTGTTCACTAGTTTCATCTTTAACATGCATATTCAAGGCTCTCCTAACAACCAAAGATTCAATATGCACATCATTCCCATATTGCACATCATCATCATCACAATCACTAGCATCCACTAAGGAAGGCATACATCACTATCACTACTTTCTTCACTTTCACTATCAATTACACCATTATCTTTTAATAACATAGTTTTCTTATTAGGACATTGAGATGCAATATGCCCTACACCCAAACATCTAAAACATTTAATTTTACTATGTTTATCATTAGGAATAGGTGTTTTTGATTTTCCATCATCTTTTACCCATTTTTCTTTCCTTACCTCTTTCGGGTCAGTCACCTTTTCTTTACCCTTTTCTTCCCTTTTAGGCCATTTTGAACTCCATTTGGATGTGGAATTCGTGTAACTCCTTGCTGCCCCCTTGCTTTTTAGTTGCTTTTCAATTTTTATGGCCATATTGACCATGTCTTCAAAGTCCACATAGTGTTGTAATTCAATAACATTAGCAATATCTTTGTTCAAACCCCCTAGGAAACGTGCCATGGTGACTTCTGGATCCTCCTCCACATTATCTCTCATCATTTCCATCTCCATCTCCTTATGGTAATCTTCAACGGTCATGGAACAATGTCTAGAAGCAAACAGCTGTGAAAGAAATTTATATTTAAAGCTATACACGAATTTAAATAGGTGTATGCTACTGATTTTTGGTCAAATTAAATCTAAGAATGCAAATTAGACTTAACTAAGGTAATTAAATGCAAAAAGGACAGAATTAAAAGAATAAAAACTTAGGAGCACAAAGAATTAGACAATATTGAAAAAAAAAATTCTGAATCGGTTTCCTCCTAGTTAGTAGCCGATTGTCCCTTAATTAAACCTTATTCAACCTTAATTTATCACCAACTAGCAAGAACTCAAGGTATATTTAATACATAAGCTCAATTCCTCAAGATCAAATCAATGCTCAATATGATCACTAAGGTATCTGAATACAAAAGTTGTACTTTTCAACCTCAAAACCAATTATTTAAGTTGGATTCCAGTAGTTTATGATGATATCAAACAATTCCAGCAATCAAAAATCACAAGATTTCAACTTGAAGCTCAAAATAGCACAAATTCACAATTTTAGTGCTAAATTCGAAATTCTGATTTTTTTTTCCTTTTTCCTTCTTTTTTTTGTTTTTTTTATAGCAAATAACACTGAACTAATGCTTAATAAACCTCAAACATATCATGAATTGAAAAGAAATCCAAACATGTAATTTTACTCTTTATGGCAGAAAATTTTCCTAAGGTACCTCCAATAGCAGAATTTAAATTTAGCTAAGTTAACAACTAGAAAGCAATTGTAAATGATAGATAATGATTACCTAAACAAAAGCTCTGACACCAAACTGATGCGGAACCCCAAAGACCGTGCCTTGAAACCCCTCAACAAGACAAGGTAAACAAACCTTAAGCTATGGTGATCATAGATTGAATCCGACCCAAAGCTAACCAATGTAGCAAAGAACCAAGATTATATGGTTTATTAAGAATAGACACGCCACAAGCAATATCACTTGATAAGTAACTAATTCCTAAAAGTAATAAAGAGATGCAAATCTGTCTCACTTAAAAGAAAAACACTCAAATTCGTTTTTATTCATTCATGTCATGTACAAGAAGCCTAGATGAGTATTTATAGCCCTAACTCTTTGAATTCTTTATGGTAAAGGATAACTAAATGATATTCTAACTCAACTCCTAAAATTACAGTCATATTCTAAAAAGTAGAGTCATACTTGAATTAGGACACTAATTAAATCCTTCCAAAATAAGACAAGTGGTGGGTTGGGCTTTATTTCTTTGGCCCACACGTCTATCACTAATTAAAGTCTAAGGTAATTTAAATTAGGCAGCCCACATACATAATTAAGTCCAATTACAAGTTAAGGCCCAAATCACATAAGTAGGCACATGGTTGGCACATGACTTGTAATCTTTAATTTTATGGACTTTGCCTTGTTTAGCCCATTGGACTAATCCATGCAAGATGGTTCTTCACACACCCCAAGATAAGTAATGGGCCTTGGGTCTTCAATCAACTCCATCTCCTTTGTCATGCATGCATCTTTTGTGATCTCCTTAGTGACCAAGCCTTGAATATAGTCTTGCATTGCTTGCCTTAGTTTGTTAGCCCTTGATCTTGTGATAGCAACACTTGGCATGACTAGTGCATCATTCTCCTTTTGTGAAGATTGACTTATATGTCCTTGATCTGCATCAGATTCTATGAGTCAAATACTTTTGACCCATAATGAATTTCCAATCATTTTTTCTTGACTTAGCAGATCATAAGTGGTATCTAGCAATATATTATGACCACCCAATTGACCAGAAAAGTCAGTGGTTTGACTTTTAAACCTTCCATAGATAATTACAATGTAATTTTTCCTTTCACCATAATATACCTCATTTGGTTCAAAACATGGTATGTGTGTCAGCTTCCATTAGAATGACTATATCACATCTAGTCCAAATAATATTAGTTCTTATCTATGAAATTCAGTACCCTAATCAGATATGTCCTTGAAGATCTTCTTCAAGACATGTCTACCTTGACCAAGGATTTCTGAGTAATAATCTCTACTTGAGGCCATAGGTATACTCTCCTTCTATCAGGAGTGGTGAATCATTTATTGACTGCTCAACTACCTTTGAATACCTCATGCTATACTCAATCACCACCCTATGAGCAACCTCTTCAGAGGCAAAAAGAAATGGAGTCAAAGTATAGGATTCAATATCCAAGATAACCTTGAGCATCTCAAGTCTAAGGATACTTGCACGATTGCTATGATGAGACTATCACAGACATTGAATAGATATCAATGTGATTGTCTCATAGCAGGTCATCCAATATACTTGCTACTCTTAGTAAGCATCCATACGTTATGTCTAAATATCTCATGTTATCAGCTTATGAGATCAGCTGCTTGACCTAGTCAAGGAGTATTACATGTGCTAATCTATCTGGATTAATAATGTCTTATCTTGTTAATCATATGACTAGATATTATTTAGATATAGACACAATTATGCATGATAGGAATCTCATCATCACGATCTCATCATGAATTCCTTCATGTTGTGTTATATACCAAGGATTTTATTAAATGGTTTAAGATCTATATCAATTCATATGCAATAAATACCATATAATGAAAATATCTTTTATTAATAATAAATGAGTACATCAAGTGTCTATGGTGATTGCCTTTAGGGGACCTCTCTAACACTTGTTAGGTTATATGTTGATCTTATGTATATGCATTATTACCCTATTTTTGTAAAGACCAAACATTTAAAATATCCGTAAATTTGATGTGACATGCTAAATGAGTTTATAGTTTAGGAGGAAGTTTGATTTTTGTAAGACATAACTGTGCTTCATGCATTATCTGCTTGAAGACATGTGTTTGCTCTTCATTTCATATTTCGTTATCAGAAAGGCATGCTAGATTAATATATATACTTTGAATGAATATTATAGTTTATTTCTATAAAGCCTGCTCCACTGAGCATAACCTTAGTGCAGAGATTTCTCTCTCGCATAGGTTATATACAAAAAAGTGCATAGCAACAAACAAATGAAGAGTGATGCTGAACCAGTGCACCTAACCATAAGAGCGGACAACAATAGTGTTAACCACACTATCAATGTTGGACTTATATTTTGGTCATAACATGTAAGTTGACTAGACTCTATATGCATCTTGTACATGTGAAGAACTTTTACAAATTTTAAAGCCTGTATAGGTTAACTACATATAATGATTCAATTTTGCCATTTATAAAATACATGTCTTTAGTTCCATGTGATGTATTGCAGGTAAAAGTGCTATATGCCTCTAAGTCCTATATAGACATATCATTTTGTTGGTAATGCTACATTACTTGATTATTAGACATCAGGGTAAAAGGGTTTTACATTAGTTGTTAATATGACAGAAAAACCTAATATGTCACCATGTAAAGAGAATGAATGAAAGGTAAAATGGGTTCTACATTGGATCCGATGGGACATAAAACTTCACGATGCTTTAGTAGTTGCAATGTGATACAAGTGCAAAAAAGGTGATGCAGTCATGAATGCCTGCATGACACCACTGCATGTGCAAGAGAAGCTGTCACATCTACTAATTTAGGTCTTAAATCACATGTGTCACAAAATCGAAACGTTGGATCGATCTAAGTTTAAATTTAAAATCTAATAGGAAAATGATAAAATATAATAAAATAAATATTGAAAGTGATTAATAAGATGTATAATGTATGAAAAAGTGATGGATTATGATGAGGGACTTTGGTGTAAAAGATAGAAAAATTTGGGGCAAAAGTGCAAAATTGGTAAATTTGGAGGACTAAATTGGATATTTGCCAAATAAGTGTAAATATGGGCACATTTTTATCATGCTTGGCTATCCACATTAGGGGGGAAAATCTGCCTAAAATTACCAAGGTTAACATGAAAATCAAGATAAACATCTTCACCATTTCTATTATCCACCGTTTCTAATTTAAGACCAAAATAAAGACTTTTCTATTATTTTCACCATTTCCTCTTCTTTATTCTTCTCTTTTTCATTTTTATCAATAATTTCAGCCATAACCAGCCCCTTACACATTCCTAACACAATCTTTAGAGACAAATCTTCAATCTAAAGAGAGAAGGAGAAAATAGTGGGAGAAAAAGCTAGAAGGGAAGTTTTGTGCATAAGGAGCCTAGAGGAGTCAAGAGAAAGAATAAAGAAGGGGAGAAAGAGCTTGAAAAGAGGAGAGAGAAAGCTTGTATAAGGTCATCCATAAAAAGAGCTTAGAGAAAGTAAGTTTCTCTCTTTCGTCTCTTTACTTCTTTCTTTGTGAAAAGTGATTAGAGCTCTTTTAGGGATTTACATGGGATATAACTTACAAAGTACGAGAGGTTTTAAAAAGGTTTGAAAGGTGAAAAAGAACTTATGAAGTGTTTGAGAACCTTAGGAATATATGAGCTTATGTGGGGATGTTAAAAGAGGCCAAAACCCATATGTTTAACGAAGAGAGAAAAAGTTAGGGTTTTGAATGAAGAGAGAAAGTATGAGAGATGATATTAGATTTGTAATGGAAGGGTTTTAATGTGTTTTTTTTTTCATGATAGGTGCACCTTTGGAAGGGAAATAAGTGCAAGAGAGAAGGGAAGACAAAGGAAAAGGAAAAGAGATTTAAAGGCCGAAAGATAAGGAAAGAGAAATGTATGTTCAAATAACTTGTGTTGCCTCCCAAGAAGCACCACAGTTATTATCTAGGCAAGACATTGCTGAATGTAGTCCTTTTGATGTGTCCCACATCGGTTGCGGAGGAACTCCTGGACTGGTTTATAAGGCTGGATTCAAATCTTCCCCTTTGAGCGCACTTTTGGGGTGAAGTTAGGAGTCCGCATTCTTATCATTTGGTATCAGAGCCAGCCCTGTACACCGGTGTCCCTTTGGGTTATGACAGATCGCCGACCGAGGCAGTAGGGGTCTTAAGGGGGTGGGGATGATGCGTCCCACATCGGTTGCAGAGGAACTCCTGGACTGGTTTATAAGGCTGAGTTCAAACCTTTCCCCTTTGAGCGCGCTTTTGGGACGAAGTTAGGAGTCCACATTCTTATCACCTTTTAAGGTGGGTGGAAAGTAATTTGAAGTTACTCATCCATCCCTACTGATGTATGCATGGGAATCATGCATGAAGGACATGAAAGACAATCTTTTTATCAATAGAGTGGAACAATCTTATATCATTGAAATGGGCTTAAAAAGAGTTCAAAATCCTATTAATATTATCAAAATGCTTATGGGTCGTGTTCCAAACCACATGAGGCAGAAATGGATCTTTGAGAGCAACAATGGGCCTAAAATTCACAATCAAGATTATGGGCCAATACTACACAAAGGGAAGCCTAAAGTGAAGATCAAGAGAGTCTTTCATGAAGATTCAATTCAAATGGGCTAAACAAGACAAAGTCCATAAAATTGAAGATTACAAGTCATGTGCTACGCATGTGCCTATTTATGGGATTTGGGCTTAACTTGTAATTAGGCTTAATTATGTTTGTGGGCTGCCTATTTTAATTACCTTAGGCTTTCATTAGTGATAGGCATGTGGGCCAAAGGATATGAAGCCCAACCCACCACTCGTCTTATTTTAAAACCATTTAATTAGTGTCCTAATTCAAGTAGGACTCTACTTAGAATTTGAGTTAGAATATGACTGTAATTTTTAGGAGTTGAGTTAGAATAGGACTTAGTTATCCTTTACCATAAAGGATTCAAAGACTTAGGGCTATAAATACTCATTTAGGCTTCTTTTACAAGACATGAATGAATAAAAACGATCAACAAGTTCGCTGGGAACTTTGATGCTATCGTACAAAAAGTGCGGTACTCCATCACTGCCAAGGATGAATATGTTCACTTAGATATACTTCTAGATATAGTATAGTATAATTTATATAGTATAATTTATAATGAAAGAAAGTCTCATAGCAAGATCCCAATAATAGCATAGCCCTTTCTCTTATTACTGAGAAATTTGAGTGTTTTTCTTTAAAGTAAGGCAGATTTGCATCTCGTTATTACCTTCAGGAATTAGTTACTTATCAAGTAATATTGCTTGTGGCGTGACTATTCTTAATAATACTTATAATCTTGGCTCTTTGCTACATTGGTTAGCTTTGGATCAGATTCAATTTACGATCACCATAGCTTAGGGTATGTTTACATTGTCGTGTTGAGGGGTTTCAAGGCACGGTCTTTAGGGTTCCACATCAATTTGGTGTCAGATCTTTTGGTTAGATAATCATTATCTATCCTTTAAAATTGCTTTCTAGTTGTTAACTTAGGTAGATTTAAATTATGCATTAGAGGTACCTTAGGAAACATTTTAGCCATAAAAAGTAAAATTGCAAGTTTGGGTTTCTTTTCACTTCTTTGATATGTTTGAGGTTTATTATGCATTAGTTTAGTGTTATTTGATAAATAAAAAAACAAAATAAAAGAAAAAAGAAAAATAAAAAATAATCAGAATTTAGAATTTAGCACCAAAATTGTGAAATTGTGCTATTTTGAGCTTCAAGTTGAAATCTGGTGATTATTGATTGCTGGAATTGTTTGGTATCATCATAAACTATTGCAATCCAACTTAAATAATTGGTTTTGAGGTTGAAAAGTACAACTTTTGAATTCAGATAACTTAGTGATCATATTGAGCATTGATTTGATCTTGAGGAATTGAGCTTATCTATTGAATATACCTTGAGTTCTTGCTAGTTGGTAATAAATTAAGGTTGAATACGGGTTTAATTAAGGGACAATCAACAACTTACTAGGAGGAAACCGATTCTGAATTTTATTCAATATTGTCTAATTCTTTGTACTCTTGGGTTTCATTCTTTTAATTTTGTCCTTTTTGCAACCATTTACATTGGTTAAGTCTAATTTGCATAATTAGACTTAAAATTAACAGAAATCAGTAGCATTCACATCTCTGCATCCGTGTATAACTTTATATGTATTGATTTTTTTTTCACATCAGTTTGCTTCTAAACTTTTGTCCATTCATTCTTGTTAGGGTTCATTATTAATTCTTAGCATATATCACTTGCATATTGTTTGATTTTGTTTCTAGTTCTTACTTGTAATTTTGAGATTCAAATTTTGAATGGTAAAAGGCAAGAGTGGTGAGCTTAAAACAGGGTAAAAGCTATTATATGTGTGAAACATGAGAGTGGTTAAATTCTATTTTGAGTGAAACACGTGAGGGAGTGTTGTGAGGACATCTAATTTTTGCAGGTTTATCATCATGTTTTGCAATTTTAATACTAGATGCCTTATCAATGGCAAGATGTGTCTCATGGTGATTGATAGAGTAATTGACAGAAATATAGCTAGCACTGAGCTAGTTGAGAAGTTGGGTTTGCAATGCACTAAACATCCTAGACCTTATAAAGTTCCACGGTTGGATGGTGGTGACGTTAGGGTGCATGAGCAAGTGCAAGTGTCATTCACTATGGTGTTGTGTGATGTTGATGCGAACCAAGACAACAAAAATGATCTTACATGCCATAGAGGAGATGGATTAGTGATGCCACTTGGTCCAATCATAAGATCAAGTAGAAACAAGCTCAAGGAAGCCTTGCAAATGTATATTCAGAGCTTAGTAACAAGAGATATCAAGGAAGAGGCTTGGGCCAAGCTTGAAGAGATGGAATCCGTTTGCGATCCAAAGCTTGTGACACTCATTGGGGCATGTGATGGTGAAGACAACTAGCCTAATGGGCTAGAGAAGAAGTCTATATTACAAGGTTCAACTCATGTGCAATATGCTATGTTAAGGTGGACTTATGTTATGTCATGGTTGGGCCTAAGATTAATTTTAACCACCTAGAACTAAGTCTAGACAACCTCCAAATCAATTTGATACAAATCTTAAGTTTAACCAATTGCAATATTAGACTCTTCACCCCCAAAACAGCAAGGAATTGGTAACAAAGAGTATGAAGAGAGAATTGGATTCACGCCACAAATTAATTACCAACCTGATAAGTGAAAACAATCCTTGGTATATCAATGGAGATCACACCTCCCACTTGAAGAACACTCAAGAACACTGAAATTTTGATCTTAATCACCAATCTGATTGTCTTACACGCATAAGGAGGTATTTATACCTCTACAAACAAAACCCTAGCTGCAAACATGAAGAAAATACCAATCTGACCCTAAGGACTTAAGGACAAACGAATGGGCTTAATTTTATAAGGCCTACACACTTAAGACAAGTTAAAATAAGGCTGATCATATGTCTTTAAATGAAATTACATTCCAATAATTAAAGTAAAACAGCCCACTAAAATTAATCTTAGGCCCAACCATGACATAACATAAGTCCACCTTAACATAGCATATTGCACATGAGCTGAACCTTGTAATATAGACTTCTTCTCTAGCCCATTAGGCTAGTTGTCTTCACCATCACATGCCCCAATGAGTGTCACAAGCTTTGGATCGCAAACGGATTCCATCTCTTCAAGCTTGGCCCAAGCCTCTTCCTTGATATCTCTTGTCACTAAGCTCTGAATATACATTTGCAAGGCTGCCTTGAGCTTGTTTCTACTTGATCTTATGATTGGACCAAGTGGCATCACTAATCCATCTCCTCTATGGCATGTAAGATCATTTTTGTTGTCTTGGTTCGCATCAGATGTAATGCCAATTGATAATTGTCATACTTCATTGGGAAGGTCTTGGCAATATGAAAAAGGTGCAATCTATGATAATGTTAAAAATCGCTATTTTGTTGTGAAAGATGGAAGGAAAGTGATTCTTACAGCTTTGACTTTCAAGGAGGTTTATGAAGATTATATGAAAAGCTACAAAAACAAAAAGCTTGAGAAACATAAGCAACATGAAACCGAGAGGAGAGAAGATAAAGTAAAAAGAGAAATTGACACAGAAGAAAAAGAGAGTCCAAAAGAGCAAAAACAAAATGCAAATGAAGATTTTAAGTCACCTTTAGATGAAGATAATTGTATTAGTGTTATTGAGAGCATTGCAATTGAAAGTGAAAACATCATTCAAGATGAATTTGTAGCTAATGATAGTGAATCCATAGAGGTGAGTGATGAACACTAATTGGATGAGCTTGAGGGAGTAAAGGTGAGTGAGATTGAGATGAAAGAAGGGGCTTTTTATGGAGAAGCTAATGAGAGAATTGAGAGAGATGAGGTTTTCAGGGATAAAAGTGGCAGCAATGAGCAAAGAGGGAAAATAGTGAATTTGTGTGGAAAAGAGAAAGAGGTGAAAAGTGAGCTTTTTACTAACAATTTTAATTATCCTTTGCTTCGTATTGTGCATATTTTTTTGTTGGTAAAGATTCGAGGACCAATCTTCTTGAGGAAAAGGGGAATTGATGCGAACCAAGACAACAAAAATGATCTTACATACCATGGAGGAGATGGATTAGTGATGCCACTTGGTCCAATCATAAGATCAAGTAGAAACAAGATCAAGGTAGCCTTGCAAATGTATATTCAAAGCTTAGTGACAAGAGATATCAAGGAAGAGGCTTGGGTCAGACTTGAAGAGATGGAATCAGTTGGCGATCCAAAGCTTGTAACACTCATTGGGGCATGTGATGGTGAAGACAACTAGCCTAATGGGCTAGAGAAGAAGTCTATATTACAAGGTTCAACTCATGTACAATATGCTATGTTAAGGTGGACTTATATTATGTCATGGTTGGGCCTAAGATTAATTTTAGTGGGCTATTTTATTTTAATTATTGGAATGAAATTTCATTTAAAGACACATGATCAGCCTTATTTGAACTTGTCTTAAGTGTGTAGGCCTTATAAAATTAAGCCCATTCGTTTGTCCTTAAGTCATTAGGGTCAGATTGGTCTTTTCTTCATGTTTGCACCTAGGGTTTGGTTTGTAGAGGTATAAATACCTCCTTATGCGTGTAAGACAATCAGATTGGTGATTAAGATCAAAATTTCAGTGTTCTTGAGTGTTCTTCAAGTGGGAGGTGTGATCTCCATTGATATACCAAAGATTGTTTTCACTTATCAGGTTGGTAATTAATTTGTGGCATGAATCCAATTCTCTCTTCATATTCTTTGTTACCAATTCCTTGCTGTTTTGGGGGTGAAGAGTCTAATCTTGCAATTGTTTAAACTTAAGATTTGTATCAAATTGATTTGGAGGTTGTCTAGACTTAGATTCTAGGTGGTTGCTGTATCATTTGGTATCAGAGCTTTGGTTCTAAATCAATTGTACTTATCTTTATTTTCTGGTTTTAGTGATATTTTTTAAAGTTACAGCATAAAAAAATTTTAAAAAAAAGTTTATCTATTTGTGGCTGAATTTGCCTATATTACTGTCTATTGAAGTTTGGTTTATTTCTTTTTTTTGGGGTACGAATTTTTGGTGTTTTAATTTGTTTTTGTTTATCAGATTACAAAGAAAAAAAAAACAATAAAAAATTCGTGCATATTGGCATTGATTTCCAAAAGTGGGACTGTTTGGATTCAATTGATTGCACACATATATAAAATGAATTGCCTCTGAATATATTTGCTCTATTCTGATTAAAATTGATAATTTGAGCAATTTTGAGTGGATTTCGTAATTGAAATTGATTGGTTTGATATTGAGGTATAAGTTGAGATTTCATTGCTTATTGCTGGAAATTGTGCAATTGGTGAATAATAGTTACTAATAGGCATACAATTAGCTTATTTGGCAGTAAGTTGGGAATGGTTTAGTGAATTTTAGGTTCTGGTTCGAATTCTTTTATGGCAGTAGCACATATACACTTAATTTTTTCTAGTTTTGTCAATTTATTGTATTCTTTGTTTTATATTCTTGACTGCTGTCCTACTTGTTTCCATTACATTAGTTGAGTAATTTTGCATTCCATATTACTCAAATAACAATATTATATCTGCACACCTCATTCTTCATTCGTATGTGCATATATCATATACTTGTCATTCCTTGCTTTCATCTCATTAATTTTGCTTCTAGTTATGTGATGTTTCCTTTCTTTCTTAGGAATTGTCTATTTTAATTTTCTGTTGGATATTGCTGCTTATTATTGTTGATCTGGTTGGTTGAAATTGATCCGGAAATATATCATAGTGAGGACACAAGAGCAGTAAAAGGCAAGAGTGGTTAGATCAAAAGAGGGTAAAAGCCTTAATTGAGTGAAACACGAGCGAACATACAACTTTTGAGTGAAACACGTGAGGGAGTGTGTGAGGCCATTTATTTACATCATGTCTAAATCAAGCAACCAGAAAATAAGTAGTGATGAAGGAAACAAAACTTTCTTCACATTGGAGGCTATGCAACAACAATTTGGAAGGCTTGAGATTTTGCTCCGAGATATGAATGATCGGTTTGACAAGTATGATAGGAGGTTAGAAGGCCATGATCAAGCTCTATATAATCTGATGCAGCAACCACCTAGAATCTAAGTCTAGACAACCTCCAAATCAATTTGATACAAATCTTAAGTTTTAAACAATTGCAAGATTAGACTCTTCACCCCCAAAACAGCAAGGAATTGGTAACAAAGAGTATGAAGAGAATTGGATTCACGCCACAAATTAATTACCAACCTGATAAGTGAAAACAATCCTTGGTATATCAATGGAGATCACACCTCCCACTTGAAGAACACTCAAGAACACTGAAATTTTGATCTTAAATCACCAATCTGATTGTCTTACACGCATAAGGAGGTATTTATACCTCTACAAACCAAACCCTAGCTGCAAACATGAAGAAAAGACCAATCTGACCCTAATGACTTAAGGACAAACGAATGGGCTTAATTTTATAAGGCCTACACACTTAAGACAAGTTCAAATAAGGCTGATCATGTGTCTTTAAATGAAATTACATTCCAATAATTAAAATAAAACAGCCCACTAAAATTAATCTTAGGCCCAACCATGACATAACATAAGTCCACCTTAACATAGCATATTGCACATGAGTTGAACCTTGTAATATAGACTTCTTCTCTAGCCCATTAGGCTAGTTGTCTTCACCATCACATGCCCCAATGAGTGTCACAAGCTTTGGATTGCAAACTGATTCCATCTCTTCAAGCCTGACCCAAGCCTCTTCCTTGATATCTCTTGTCACTAAGCTCTGAATATACATTTGCAAGGCTGCCTTGAGCTTGTTTCTACTTGATCTTATGATTGGACCACGTGGCATCACTAATCCATCTCCTCCATGGCATGTAAGATCATTTTTGTTGTCTTGGTTCGCATCATTCCCTCCCTCCACAAAAGGATTCGTCCTCGAATCACCACCTGCATTATCAAAAGGAGAAAGGTCAGCAACATTAAAAGTTGCTGAAACACCATACTCACCGGGCAAGTCAATCTTATAGGCATTGTCATTGATCCTCTCAACCACTTGAAAAGGTCCATCCCCTCTTGGATCCAACTTGGATTTCCTTTGGTTAGGAAATCTCTCTTTCCTAAAATGCACCCATACCCAATCTCCAGGTTCAAATTTCACAACTTTACGTCCTTGGTTGGCTTTTTGCGCATAACTTTTGTTCTTTAACTCAATGTGCTGCTTTGCCTTCTCATGTATGGACTTAACCAAATCTGCCTTCTTTTGTCCATCTAAGTTAGAAATATCATTCACAGGTATAGGCAACAAATCCAAAGGGGTTAGCGGATTAAAACCATAGACAATTTCAAATGGAGAATAACCTGTTGATGAATGAATGCTTCTATTATATGCAAATTCTACTAATGGCAAACAATCTTCCCAAGTTTTCAAATTCTTTCCAACAACAGCACGTAATAATGATCCTAAAGTTCTATTAACCACTTCAGTTTGACCATCTGTTTGAGGATGACAAGTAGTAGAAAATAGCAACTTTGTTCCCAACTTTCCCCACAACACACGCCAAAAATGACTCAAAAACTTAGAATCTCTATCAGAAACAATAGTTTTAGGAACACCATGCAAACGCACAACATCCTTAAAGAACAAATCAGAAATATGTGTAGCGTCATCAGTTTTATGGCAAGCAATGAAATGTGCCATCTTGCTAAACCTATCAACTACAACAAAAATGCTATCTCTTCCCCTTTTAGTCCTGGGCAGTCCCAACACAAAATCCATAGAAATGTCAATCCAGGGCTGACTAGGGATGGGTAAAGGAGTATACAACCCATGAGGTTGAATTCTTGACTTGGCTTGCTTACATGCAACACACCTAGAGCAAATTTTCTCAACATGTTTCTTCATATTAGGCCAATAAAAATGCTCATGCAAGATGTCAAGTGTCTTAGCAATACCAAAATGACCCATCAAACCACCATTATGAGCCTCACGCACAAGCAACTCACGCATGGAACAATTAGGCACACACAGTTTATTTTCTCTAAATAAATAACCATCATGCCTATAAAACCTTTGAAATGCAGATTGTTCACATGCATTATAGACATTTGAAAAATCAGAATCAGAAGCATACAATTCCCTTATATATTCAAATCCCATCAATCGAGAACTCAAAGTAGTAATAAGAGTATATCTTCTAGATAATGCATCAGCAACCACATTTTCCTTACCTTGTTTGTATTGAATCACATAAGGAAAGGTCTCAATGAACTCCAACCATTTGGCATGTCGTTTGTTCAACTTACCTTGACCCTTGAGATGCTTTAAAGACTCATGATCACTATGAATCACAAACTCTTTAGGCCAAAGATAATGCTGCCAAGTCTCCAAAGCCCTCACCAATGCATACAACTCCTTGTCATACGTGGAATAATTGAGTTGTGCACCACTCAACTTTTCACTAAAGAAAGCAATTGGACGCCTACCCTGCATCAAAACAGCACCAATACCTATCCCGGAGGCATCACATTCAATTTCAAAAGTAGAATTAAAATCAGGCAAACTCAAAACAGGTGCAGAACAAAGTTTATCTTTCAAAGTATTAAATGCAAGTTCTTGCGCCTCGCCCCACTTAAACCCCACATCCTTTTTAATGATTTCAGTTAAAGGAGCAGCAATGACACTAAAATCCTTTACAAACCTCCTGTAAAAGCTAGCAAGGCCATGAAAGCTCCTAACATCACTCACATTCCTAGGGGTTGGCCATTCTTGGATAGCCCTTATCTTCTCCTCATCAACCTCAATTCCATTGGCACTCACCACATACCCTAAGAATATAACTCTATTCATGCAAAATGTGCACTTTTTAAGTTTAGCATACAATTCTTCTCTCCTAAGTGTATCCAAAACAGCCCTAAGATGATGTACATGCTCATCAACAGATTTACTATAAATCAAAATATCATCAAAATAAACAACAACAAATTTTCCAATGAACTGACGCAAAACATGATTCATCAATCTCATAAAAGTGCTAGGGGCATTGGTTAGACCAAAAGGCATAACGAGCCACTCATATAAACCAAGCTTTGTTTTAAATGCTGTTTTCCATTCATCACCAACTTTCATCCTAATTTGGTGATATCCACTCATCAAATCAATCTTAGTAAAGACACAAGCGCCATGCAGTTCGTCTAACATATCATCCAATCTGGGTATTGGATGGCGATACTTAACTGTTATGCGATTCACAGCCCTACAATCAACACACATGCGCCAACTCCCATCCTTTTTTGGTACCAAAAGCACCGGCACTGCACACGGACTAAGACTCTCACGGATATGCCCCCTAGCTAACAACTCCTCCACTTGCCTTTGAAGTTCCTTTGTCTCCTCGGGGTTGCTCCTATAGGCTGGTCGGTTTGGAATTTGTGCTCCTGGTATGAAATCAATTTGATGTTCAATTCCTCTTATTGGTGGCAATCCTTGTGGTAACTCTTCAGGGAATACATTCTCATATTCCTGCAATAAAGAAACAACAACACTAGGCAAAGAAGGGTTAAGGTCAGCTTCATTAAAATAAGATTCCTTGTACATGAGTACAAGTAAACATTGTTGATTCTCAAAAGCCACTCTCATATCCCTTACTTTTGCATAAAAATTGTTTTTCTTTGTACCACTCTCCTTTGGGCCAATTATTTGCTTTTCTTTTTGGGCCTCTTTTCCTCCCATTTTTCTCTCTTTTTTTGCCTCTCCTTTTTCTTTTCCTCTCATCTCTCTTATTTTGCAACTCTAACCTTTCCATTTTCTTTTTGCTCCTTTTCTCTCAATTTGGACTTTTCGGCTTCTTTTTGCATTTCTTCCTCCATGCTCCTTTTTAGCTTCATTTGATCTTCATAAACTTCACTAGGAGTCATAGGAGCCAGAATGATACGTTGATCTCCCATCATGAATGAGTGTCTATTTCTATACCCATCATGTGTCACCTTTCTGTCATATTGCCATGGCCTACCAAGCAACACATGACCTGCATGCATAGGTACTACATCACAAAGTACACGGTCAGAATATCTTCCAATGGAGAATGAAATTAAAACTTGTTTATTTACCCTTATCTCTCCACTATCATTAAGCCATTGTAGTCTATATGGCCTAGGATGTTTCAAACAATCCAGCCCCAACTTATCAACTAAAGTAGTACTTGCAACATTAGTACAACTTCCTCCATCAATTATAAGACTACAAATTTTGCCATTTATCAAGCATCTGGAATGGAAGATATTTTCCCTTTGTTCAACTCCATCTTCTTTCAATTGTACATTTAGTACACGCCTAACCACAAGATTTAAATCCCCACCAACAGCATGCTCAGCCTCATCATCATCACTACAATCTTCAAATGAAGGCATTGAATCAGATTCTTTATCACTTTCGGATTCAATTACACCATTATCTTTCAATATCATAACCTTTTTATTTGGGCATTGAGATGCAATATGTCCATTGCCAAGGCACTTAAAGCATTTTATGTTTCTATGCTTTTCAGTATTGGAAGAAGAAGTAGCATTAGCTTTAGGGTTGCCTTTTTGCTCTACTTTACCCTTTTCTTCTCTTACATTGTCTTTGGCTTTGTCTTCCCTTTTTGGCCATTTTGAGCTCCAATTAGATGTGGAACCCAAATAGGTTGGTTTGTTGGTTCCCTTTTGCTTTAGTTGCTTCTCCACCTTCATAGCCATATTCACCATCTCCTCTAACTCTACATAGTGGTGCAGCTCAATAACATTTGCAATTTCTTTATTTAGACCAGCCAAGAAACGTGCCATGGTAGCCTCCCTATCTTCAACAATATTAGCCCTCATCATAGCTATCTCCATTTCTTTATGATAGTCCTCAACACTTTTATTCCCTTGCCTTAAAGTTTGAAGCCTTTGATGTAGTTCCCTATAATAGTAACTAGGGACAAACCTCTTTCTCATGACTGCCTTCATCCCCACCCATGTGTTTATAGGCCTTTCCCCATTCCTACGCCTATTGAGGATGATTTGGTCCCACCATACCAAGGCATAGTCAGTGAATTCCACGGCTGCCAACTTTATTTTTTTTTCCTCAGAATAGTTATGACATTCAAACACCAATTCCACTTTTCTCTCCCACTCCAAGTAAGCATCAGCATCATTCCTACCTTGAAAAGTAGGGATTTTCATTTTAATACTCCCCAAATTACGATCTATCCGATTCTCAACATTCCCAAATCTATCCGCCTCTACCCTGCCTCTATGTTCTCTCCTATTCCTTCCTCTATCATTTCTGCCCCCTCTACCTCCAAACTGATTTCTATCCCTATCATCATCAAAGTCATCAAAATCTTCTTCATAGTCAGATTGAGGTGGAGTTACTAACCTTTCCCTTCTCCCTCCAATTCGACTTTGCAAGGATGTATCTCTTCTAAGATTCTGTAGAGCTTGATCATGGCCTTCTAACCTCCTATCATACTTGTCAAACCGATCATTCATGTCTCGGAGCAGAATCTCAAGCCTTCCAAATTGTTGTTGCATAGCCTCCAATGTGAAGAAAGTTTTGTTTCCTTCATCACTACTTCTTTCCTGGTTGCTTGATTTAGACATGATGTAAATAAATGGCCTCACACACTCCCTCACGTGTTTCACTCAAAATGTGTATGTTCGCTCGTGTTTCACTCAATTAAGGCTTTTACCCTCTTTTGAGCTAACCACTCCTGCCTTTTACCGCTCTTGTGTACTCACTATGATATATTTCCGGATCAATTTCAACCAACCAGATCAATAACAATGAGCAGCAATATCCAACAGAAAATTAAAATAGACAATTCCTAAGCAAGAAAGGAAATATCACAAAACTAGAAGCAAAATTAATGAGATGAAAGCAAGGAATGACAAGTATATGCTATATGCA
Organism: Triadica sebifera; assembly: GCA_023653625.1. Classification (NCBI taxonomy): domain Eukaryota; kingdom Viridiplantae; phylum Streptophyta; class Magnoliopsida; order Malpighiales; family Euphorbiaceae; genus Triadica; species Triadica sebifera. Next base: position 13,116,906 of record CM042908.1, on the reverse strand, counting down.
CACACGAATGAAGAATGAGGTGTGCAGATATAATATTGTTATTTGAGTAATATGGAATGCAAAATTACTCAACTAATGTAATGGAAACAAGTAGGACAGCAGTCAAGAATATAAAACAAAGAATGCAAGAAATTGACAAAACTAGAAAAAATTAAGTGCATATGTGCTACTGCCCTAAAAGAATTCGAACTAGAATCTAAAACTCACTAAACCATTCCCAACTTACTGCCAAATAAGCTAATTGTATGTCTATTAGTAACTATTATCCACCAATTGCACAATTTCCAGCAATAAGCAATGAAATCTCAACTTATACCTCAATATGAAACCAATCAATTTCAACTACGAACTCCACTCAAAATTGCTCAAATTATCAATTTTAATCAGAATAGAGCAAACATATTCAGAGGAAATTCATTTAATATATGTCTGCAATCAATTGAATCCAAACAGTCCCACTTTTGGCAATCAATGCCAATATGCACGAATTTTTTTTTTGTTGTTTGTTTTTTTTTGTAATCTGATATACAACAAAAAAAAAATTGAAACACCAAAAATTCGTACCCCAAAAAAAAAAAAATAAACCAAACTTCAATAGACAGCAATATAGGCAAATTCAGCCACAAATAGATAAACTTTTTTTTTTTGATTTTTTTATGCTGTAACTTGAACAAATATCACTAAAACCAGAAAAATAAAGATAAGTACAATTGATTTAGAACCAAAGCTCTGATACCAAATGATAAGGTGACTGCCTCGGTCGGCGATCTGTCACGGGCTCCTAACTTCGCCCCAAAAGCGCGCTCTAAGGGGAAGGGTTGAACCCTCCCTTATAAACCAGTCCAGGAGTTCCCCCGCAACCGATGTGGGACGCATCATCCCCACCCCCTTAACACCTCGACTGCCTCAGTCGGCGATCGGTCGCAACACTAAGGGACACCGGGGCACGGGCTGGCTCTGATACCAAATGATGCAGCAACCACCTAGAATCTAAGTCTAGACAACCTCCAAATCAATTTGATACAAATCTTAAGTTTTAAACAATTGCAAGATTAGACTCTTCACCCCCAAAACAGCAAGGAATTGGTAACAAAGAGTATGAAGAGAATTGGATTCACGCCACAAATTAATTACCAACCTGATAAGTGAAAACAATCCTTGGTATATCAATGGAGATCACACCTCCCACTTGAAGAACACTCAAGAACACTGAAATTTTGATCTTAAATCACCAATCTGATTGTCTTACACGCATAAGGAGGTATTTATACCTCTACAAACCAAACCCTAGCTGCAAACATGAAGAAAAGACCAATCTGACCCTAATGACTTAAGGACAAACGAATGGGCTTAATTTTATAAGGCCTACACACTTAAGACAAGTTCAAATAAGGCTGATCATGTGTCTTTAAATGAAATTACATTCCAATAATTAAAATAAAACAGCCCACTAAAATTAATCTTAGGCCCAACCATGACATAACATAAGTCCACCTTAACATAGCATATTGCACATGAGTTGAACCTTGTAATATAGACTTCTTCTCTAGCCCATTAGGCTAGTTGTCTTCACCATCACATGCCCCAATGAGTGTCACAAGCTTTGGATTGCAAACTGATTCCATCTCTTCAAGCCTGACCCAAGCCTCTTCCTTGATATCTCTTGTCACTAAGCTCTGAATATACATTTGCAAGGCTGCCTTGAGCTTGTTTCTACTTGATCTTATGATTGGACCACGTGGCATCACTAATCCATCTCCTCCATGGCATGTAAGATCATTTTTGTTGTCTTGGTTCGCATCATAATCTTAGAAGAGATACATCCTCGCAAAATCCAATTGGAGGGAGAAGGGAAAGGTTAGCAACTCCACCTCAATCTGACTATGAAGAAGATTTTGATGAGTTTGATGATGATAGGGATAGAAATCAGTTTGGAGGTAGAGGGGGCAGAAATGATAGAGGAAGGAATATGAGAGAACATAGAGACAGGGTAGAGGCGGATAGATTTGGGAACATTGAGAATCGGATAGATCATAATTTGGGGAGTATTAAAATGAAAATCCCTACTTTTCAAGGTAGGAATGATGCTGATGCTTACTTGGAGTGGGAGAGAAAAGTGGAATTGGTGTTTGATTGTCATAACTATTCTGAGGAAAAAAAAAGTAAAGTTGGCAGCCGTGGAATTCACTGACTATGCCTTGGTATGGTGGGACCAAATCATCCTCAATAGGCGTAGGAAAGGGGAAAGGCCTATAAACACATGGGTGGGGATGAAGGCAGTCATGAGAAAGAGGTTTGTCCCTAGTTACTATTATAGGGAACTACATCAAAGGCTCCAAACTTTGAGGCAAGGGAATAAAAGTGTTGAGCACTATCATAAAGAAATGGAGATAGCTATGATGAGGGCTAATATTAATGAAGATAGAGAGGCTACCATGGCACGTTTCTTGGCTGGTCTAAATAAGGAAATTGCAAATGTTATTGAGCTGCACCACTATGTAGAGTTAGAGGAGATGGTGAATATGGCTATGAAGGTGGAGAAGCAACTAAAGCAAAAGGGAACCAACAAACCAACCTATTTGGGTTCCACATCTAATTGGAGCTCAAAATGGCCTAAAAGGGAAGACAAAGCCAAAGACAAGGTAAGAGAAGAAAAGGGTAAAGTAGAGCAAAAAGGTAACCCTAAAGCTAATGTTACTTCTTCTTCGAATACTAAAAAGCATAGAAACATAAAATGCTTAAAATGCCTTGGCAATGGACATATTGCATCTCAATGCCTAAATAAAAAGGGTATGATATTGAAAGATAATGGTGTAATTGAATCCAAAAGTGATAAAGAATCTGATTCAATGCCTTCATTTGAAGATTGTAGTGATGATGATGAGGCCGAGCATGCTGTTGGCGAGGATTTAAATCTTGTGGTTAGGCGTGTACTAAATGCACAATTGAAAGAAGATGGAGTTTAATAAAGGGAAAATATCTTCCATTCCAGATGCTTGATAAATGGCAAAATTTGTAGTCTTATAATTGATGGAGGAAGTTGTACTAATGTTGCAAGTACTACTTTAGTTGATAAGTTGGTGCTGGATTGTTTGAAACATCCTAGGCCATATAGACTACAATGGCTTAATGATTGCGGAGAGATAAGGATAAATAAATAAGTTTTAATTTCATTCTCCATTGGAAGATATTCTGAGCGTGTACTTTATGATGTAGTACCTATGCATGCAGGTCATGTGTTGCTTGGTAGGCCATGACAATATGACAGAAAGGTGAAGCATGATGGGTATAGAAATAGACACTCATTCATGATGGGAGATCAACGTATCATTTTGGCTCCTATGACTCCTAGTGAAGTTTATGAAGATCAAATGAAGCTAAAAAGGAGCATCGAGGAAGAAATGCAAAAAGATGCCGAAAGGTCCAAATTGAGAGAAAAGGAGCAAAAAGAAAACGGAAAGGCCGAGAGTTGCAAAATAAGAGAGATGAGAGGAAAAGAAAAATGGGAGGAAAAGAGGCCCAAAAAGAAAAGCAAATAATTGGCCCAAAGGAGAGTGGTACAAAGAAAAACAATTTTTATGCAAAAGTAAGGGATATGAGAGTGGCTTTTGAGAATCAACAATGTTTACTTGTACTCATGTACAAGGAATCTTATTTTAATGAAGCTGACCTTAACCCTTCTTTGCCTAGTGTTGTTGTTTCTTTATTGCAGGAATATGAGAAAGTATTCCCTGAAGAGTTACCACAAGGATTGACACCAATAAGAGGAATTGAACATCAAATTGATTTCATACCAAGAGCTCAAATTCCAAACCGCCCAGCCTATAGGAGCAACCCCGAGGAGACAAAGGAACTTCAAAGGCAAGTGGAGGAGTTGTTAGCAAGGGGGCATATCCGTGAGAGTCTTAGTCCGTGTGCAGTGCTGGTGCTTTTGGTGCCAAAACAGGATGGAAGTTGGCGCATGTGTATTGATTGTAGGGCTGTGAATCGCATAACAGTAAGTATCGTCATACAATACCCAGATTGGATGATATGTTAGACGAACTGCACGGTGCATGTGTCTTTACTAAGATTGATTTGATGAGTGGATATCACCAAATTAGGATGAAAGTTGGTGATGAATGGAATATAGCATTTAAAACAAAGCTTGGTTTATATGAGTGGCTCGTTATGCCTTTTGCTCTAACCAATTGATAAGAATGTGGACTCCTAACTTTGCCCCAAAAGCGCGCTCAAAGGGAAAAGTTTGAACCCAGCCTTATAAACCAGTCCAGTAATTCCTCCACAACCGATGTGGGACGCATCACCAATGCCCCTAGCACTTTTATGAGATTGATGAATCATGTTTTGCGTTAGTTCATTGGAAAATTTTTTGTTGTTTATTTTGATGATATTTTGATTTATAGTAAATCTATTGATGAACATGTACATCATCTTAGGGCAGTTTTGGATACACTTAGGAGAGAAGAATTGTATGGTAAACTTAAAAAGTGCACATTTTGCATGAATAGAGTTATATTCTTAGGGTATGTGGTGAGTGCCAATGGAATTGAGGTTGATGAGAAGAAGATAATGGCTATCCAAGAATGGCCAACCCCTAGGAATGTGAGTGATGTTAGGAGCTTTCATGGCCTTGCTAGCTTTTACAAGAGGTTTGTAAAGGATTTTAGTGTCATTGCTGCTCCTTTAACTGAAATCATTAAAAAGGATGTGGGGTTTAAGTGGGGCGAGGCGCAAAAACTTGCATTTAATACTTTGAAAGATAAACTTTGTTCTGCACTTGTTTTGAGTTTGCCTGATTTTAATTCTACTTTTGAGATTGAAAGTGATGCATCCAGGATAGGTATTGGTGCTGTTTTGATGAAGGGTAGGCGTCCAATTGCTTTCTTTAGTGAAAAGTTGAGTGGTGCACAACTCAATTATTCCACGTATGACAAGGAGTTGTATGCATTGGTGAGGGCTTTGGAGACTTGGCAGCATTATCTTTGGCCTAAAGAGTTTGTGATTCATAGTGATCATGAGTCTTTAAAGCATCTCAAGGGTCAAGGTAAGTTGAACAAATGACATGCCAAATGGTTGGAGTTCATTGAGACCTTTCCTTATGTGATTCAATACAAACAAGGTAAGGAAAATGTGGTTGCTGATGCATTATCTAGAAGATATACTCTTATTACTACTTTGAGTTCTCGATTGATGGGATTTGAATATATAAGGGAATTGTATGCTTCTGATTTTGATTTTTCAAATGTTTATGATACATGTGAACAATCTGCGTTTCAAAGGTTTTATTGGCATGATGATTATTTATTTAGAGAAAATAAACTTTGTGTGCCTAATTGTTCAATGCGTGAGTTACTTGTACGTGAGGCTCATAATGGTGGTTTGATGGGTCATTTTGGTATTGCTAAGACACTTGACATCTTGCATGAGCATTTTTATTGGCCAAATTTGAAGAAAGATGTTGAGAAAATTTGCTCTAGATGTGTTGCATGTAAGCAAGCCAAGTCAAGAATTCAACCTCATGGTTGTATACTCCTTTACCCATCCCTAGTCAGCCCTGGATTGACATTTCTATGGATTTTGTGTTGGGACTGTCCAGGACTAAACGGGGAAGAGAGAGCATTTTTGTTGTAGTTGATAGGTTTAGCAAGATGGCACATTTCATCGCTGGCCATAAAACTAATGACGCTACACATATTTCTGATTTGTTCTTTAAGGATGTTGTGCGTTTGCATGGTGTTCCTAAAACTATTGTTTCTAATAGAGATTCTAAGTTTTTGAGTCATTTTTGGCGTGTGCTGTGGGGAAAGTTGGGAACAAAGTTGCTATTTTCTACTACTTGTCATCCTCAAACAGATGGTCAAACTGAAGTGGTTAATAGAACTTTAGGATCATTATTACGTGCTGTTGTTGGAAAGAATTTGAAAACTTGGGAAGATTGTTTGCCACTAGTAGAATTTGCATATAATAGAAGCATTCATTCATCAACAAGTTATTCTCCATTTGAAATTGTCTATGGTTTTAATCCGCTAACCCCTTTGGATTTGTTGCCTATACCTGTGAATGATATTTCTAACTTAGATGGGCAAAAGAAGGCAGATTTGGTTAAGTCCATACATGAGAAGGCAAAAGAGCACATTGAGTTAAAGAACAAAAGTTATGCACAAAAAGCCAATCAAGGACTTAAAGTTATGCAATTTGAACTTGGAGATTAGGTACGGGTGCATTTTAGGAAATAGAGATTTCCTAACCAAAGGAAATCCAAGTTGGATCCAAGAGGCGATGGACCTTTTCAAGTGGTTGAGAGGATCAATGACAATGCCTATAAGATTGACTTGCCCGGTGAGCATGGTGTTTCAGCAACTTTTAATGTTGCTGACCTTTCTCCTTTTGATAATGCAGGTGGTGATTCGAGGAAGAATCCTTTTGTGGAGGGAGGGAATGATGTAAACCAAGACAACAAATATGATCTTACATGCCATGGAGGAGATGGATTAGTGATGCCACTTGGTCTAATCATAAGATCAAGTAGAAACAAGCTCAAAGCAGCCTTGCAAATGTATATTCAGAGCTTAGTGACAAGAGATATCAAGGAAGAGGCTTGGGTCAGGCTTGAAGAGATGGAATCAGTTGGCGATCCAAAGCTTGTGACACTCATTGGGGCATGTGATGGTGAAGACAACTAGCCTAATAGGCTAGAGAAGAAGTCTATATTATAAGGTTCAACTCATGTGCAATTTGTTATGTTAAGGTGGACTTATGTTATGTCATGGTTGGGCTTAAGATTAATTTTAGTGGGTTGTTTTATTTTAATTATTGGAATGTAATTTTATTTAAAGACACATGATCAGCCTTATTTTAACTTGTCTTACGTGTGTAGGCCTTATAAAATTAAGCTCATTCGTTTGTCCTTAAGTCATTAGGGTCATATTGGTCTTTTCTTCATGTTTGCACCTAGGGTTTGGTTTTTAGAGGTATAAATACCTCTTTATGCGTGTAAGACAATCAGATTGGTGATTAAGAATAAAATTTCAGTGTTCTTGAGTGTTCTTCAAGTGGGAGGTGTGATCTCCATTGATATACCAAGGATTGTTTTCACTTATCAGGTTGGTAATTAATTTGTGGCGTGAATCCAATTCTCTCTTCATACTCTTTGTTACCAAGTTCTTGCTGTTTTGGAGGTGAAGAGTCTAATCTTGCAATTGTTTAAACTTAAGATTTGTATTAAATTGATTTGGAGGTTGTCTAGACTTAGATTCTAGGTGGTTGCTGCATCAGGAATGATGTTTGTATGAGAACCATGCATGAAGAACATGAAGGACAATCTTTTATCAATAGAGTGGAACAATCTTATATCATTGAAATGGGCTTAAAAAGAGTTCAAAATCCCATTAATATGATCAAAATGCTTATGGGTCGTGTTCCAAACCATATGAGGCTGAAATGGATCTTTGAGAGCAACAATGGGCCTATAATTCACAATCAAGCTTATAGGCCAATACTACATAAAGGGAAGCCTAAAGTGAAGATCAAGAGAGTCTTTCATGATGATGCATCCCACATCGGTTGCGGAGGAACTTCTGGACTGGTTTATAAGGCTGGGTTCAAACCTTCCCCTTTGAGCGCGCTTTTGGGGCGAAGTTAGGAGTCCACATTCATATCATTTGGTATCAGAGCCAGCCCTGTACACCGGTGTCCCTTCGGGTTACGACAGATCGCCGACCGAGGCAGTTGGGGTCTTAAGGGGGTGGGGATGATGCGTCCCACATCAGTTACGGAGGAACTTCTGTACTGGTTTATAAGGCTGGGTTCAAACCTTCCCCTTTGAGCGCGCTTTTGGGGCGAAGTTAGGAGTCCACATTCTTATCACATGAAGATTCAATTCAAATGGGCTAAACAAGACAAAGTCCATAAAATTGAATATTACAAGTCATGTGCTATGCATGTGCCTATTTATGGAATTTGGGCTTAACTTGTAATTGGGCTTAATTATGTATGTGGGCTACCTATTTTAATTACCTTAGGCTTTCATTAGTGATAGGCATGTGGGCTAAAGGATATGAAGCCCAACCCACCACTTGTCTTATTTTAGAAGCATTTAATTAGTGTCCTAATTCAAGTAGGACTCTACTTAGAATTTGAGTTAGAATATGACTGTAATTTTAGGAGTTGAGTTAGAATATGACTTAGTTATCCTTTACCATAAAGGATTCAAAGACTTAGGGCTATAAATACTCATTTAGGCTTCTCTTTACAAGACATGAATGAATAAAAACGAATTTGAGTGTTTTTCTTTAAAGTGAGGCAGATTTGCATCTCGTTATTACCTTCAGGAATTAGTTACTTATCAAGTAATATTGCTTGTGGCGTGGCTATTCTTAATAATACTTATAATCTTGGTTCTTTGCTACATTGGTTAGCTTTGGGTCGGATTCAATTTATGATCACCATAGCTTAAGATTTGTTTACCTTGTCTTGTTGAGGGATTTCAAGGCATGGTCTTTGGGGTTCCACATCACCTGCACCACCCACAATGTTACCAACTTTATTTTTCATTTTGTCTATTCCATTTGAATCACGTTGATCACCCTTAGTAATGAAAAAATATTGATTTGCAATAGGTTCAGAAGAGTAAGTTGAGAAGTCACATACCTCAAGTTCATTAGTCACACCTAACATTATCATGGTTACTTTTATAAGTTTAACATTAATATGGGTGTCAGTTGTGGCCATAAAAGGTCTACCAAGAAGAACTACTAAATTATTTTCCATTAAACTAGCATTATTGGTGTCATTAACCACAAAATTCACAAAGTACTTCTAACTTACCAATATGCACCTTAAAGTCTTCTACTATATATAGAGGAAGTTTTGTTGAACAATCAGCTAACTGGAGGCTTATGTTAGTTGTATTAGAGAGGTGCTCTAAAGGTAATCACCTTAAGTACTTGATGTACACATTTATTATTAATAAAAGACATTTTTATTATATGGTATTCGTTGCATATGAATTGATATAAATCTTAAATCGTTTAATGATGAGACTCCTATTATGTGTAGTTGTATTTATACCCAAATTATTCATAGTCATAGGATTAACAAGACAGGACATTGTTAATCTGGATAGACTAACACATGTTATACTCATTGACTAGGTAAGTAGCTGATCTCATAAGATGAAAGTATGAGATGTTTAGAGTTAACATGTGGATGCTTGCTAAGAGTAGCAAGTACATTGGATGACCTGCTATGAGACAATCACATGGATATCTATGCAATGTCAATGATAGTCTCATCATAATAATGGTGCAAATATTCTTAGACTTGAGATACTAAAGGTTATATTGGATACTAAATCCTATACTTTGACTTCATTCCTTGTTGTCTCTAAAGAGGTCGCTTATAAAGTGGTGATTGGATATAGTATGAGGTATTCTAAGGTAGTTAAGTAGTCAATAAAAGATTCACCACTCCTGATAAAAGGAGAGTATACTTATGTCTTCTTGTAGAGATCATCACTTGGAAATCCTTGGAGAAGGTGGGCATGTCTTGAAGAAGGTTTTCAAGGACATATCTGATCAGAGTAATGAGTCTCATAGATAAGAACTAATATCATTTGGACTATATGTGATATGGTCAGTTTAGTGGGAGTTGACACATAGTCCATGCTCTGAACCAAATGAGGTATAGTTTGATGAAAGGACGAATTGCATAGTAATTATCTATGGAAGAATTAAAGTCAAACCACTGACTTACTAATTAATAGGGTAGTCATAATGTGTTGCTCTATTGTCCATGATCTGCTAAGTCAAGAAAAATTTATTAAAAATTAATTATAGGTCAAAAGTGTTTTACTTGTAAAATCCTAATTGGATTAGGATTCTTCCCAAGACTTCAGCTGCTAACATTACCAGAAAACCTATTAGGTCCCATGCATAGGGAAAATGAAGAAAATATAAAATGGATTTTAGATAGTATCTAAATGAGAAAGAAAGAGAATTGGGTCTTTTATAAGAGTTATAAAAATAGGCCAAATCCAAATTGGATTAGGGTTGTTGACTTGGAACATTAGGCCTCATACCTTAGAGAAATGGGCCATTAGGGCTTTTTCTTTTCCAACACTAAAAGGGATTAGAAATTGTATAAATACTCCTTTTAAGGAGTTAATTTCGCGGTTTTCCCATTAAGAAAAATAAAAGTTATTTTTCTCTTTTCCCTTTTCTCTTTCATAAGGCAATTTTTCATAGCTGGCACTTTGGACTTTTGTCACCCTATCTCCTTGGAGGTTTTCTTTTTCTTCCTTCATATGGATACTCATAGAAACAATTCTTGCTTTGGATTGTTGTGGTTTTCTACAATCTAAAAAAGAAGGAAAAGCTCACAACTTGCAAGATCAAGAGTTGCAAATAAAGGTAATCAACTTGTCCCATTGCAAGGTTCAATCTGATTTTAAATTTCATAGGGCGTTCCATGAGTTTTGGTTTTCATAAATTTTTACATTTCTACTGAGCCATATATGAGATGCATGTTCAAAACCCATCAGTGGTATCAAAGCCACCATATGTAAATTAAATTAGGATTTAATTGAAGTATCAATGAGATTGATTGATAAGGAATAATTTGGATTCCATCCTTTTGTTAAAAATAAAATTGATTTTGTTTTTCCTCAAATTTTAATTTTAATTCAATGACATGTTAATATGATGATATTAGATTTTTTTTATGATAATTAAAAGAGTTTGAATTTTATTTTAACATGAAATTCGAAGTTATGCATAGTTGTTGAATTCCTAGGGTTCTTGAAATCTACTTGTGCTAATTGAGTTGTTTAAGGGGCTGTTCGAATTTGGTTTGTTAATTTGATTAATCAAACATGTTTATGACATATTTAGAATAGGTTTTAAATTCTGGACAGCACCTATAATGATACAAAAATTATTTTTGATCATTGAACAAACAAAAATGTAACTAGGTTGAGAACCTTACCATGTGATGGGACTGTTTTGTATTTTTTAATTTAATGGCACGTAAATTGATGATCAAAACCTTAATTCATGTTTATGATATATTTTGATGTGAATTTCATGCTGGATTCGAATTAAATTTGTGGTTAAATTCCTAAAGAATCCTCATTTATGTATGATTCAATTTAAGAAATTTTTTAGTAATTGATTTGCTAATTGAATGACGAATGATTTAAATTTTATAATAAATGTTTTTAATTATTTTAAACTGATTATAAGTTGCTTATAATGATGAGAATGAATTCTGAAAATTTTAAATGGAATTTGATTTGAATTTGAAAAGGGTTTTCAAAGTCCTAGTTTGACTAGAATTCTAGTATGCAATTGTAACTAGGTTTGTTTAATCCTATTTGGCATTAAACTCATAATTAAGTAAGGTAATTTAATTATGAATTAACTACTAGTTATATTTGAATTTAATTATTAAATTCGAATTTAATTATTGCCTGCATTAAATTGGTAATAACCTAATGGGCAAAGTAGGCAATTTTAGAAAACTTTTTTATATAATTAAATGTATGCCTAATTTGCATAATTTGATTTTAGAAAGTGTTTCTAAATGTTCATATGATTATTTAATGAGATTAAATAATGGATAATGATGAATTTCACTAAAGGCCAAACAATCAAAATAATGTTTCAAAAGTTGAAATAAAAGGAACCCAAATTGTTACTTTAATAGATATATTATGCATGCCAAATTGCCATTATGAGACCTAAATAAAGAAGTCCCTCTTAAATTATATTAAGGCCATGTCTTCCATTAATATGGTAAGAAGTTCTTTTAGAGTTTGAGTTGTTAGGCAAACCTAAGCCCGTTTTACATGAATATGTTCAAAACATCGAAATATGATTTCATGATTAACGGACCAACTTTAACTAGTTACATTGACTTGTTGGAAAACCCAATGTCAATATGAATTAGAGGCAATATTAGGTAAGTGTACATGAGATGTGCACATAGCAAGGGTTGATAGCCCAATAATTAAGTAGTTGCATGTTTTTCTGCAATTAGTATGTGATACCTCCTAAGGTGGCTGTTTGGAAAACCCAAAGTCATTCTTAGTGATGTTTAATACTGACCCACTAGGAGAGCTTCCAGTGGGGTTCACTTGGATTCATAATGAGGGTTATGGCTTAATAATAAAATAATGGGAGTTATAATGCGCATTTATTAAAGACCTAATATTTATGCACTTAGTACATTCTCTAACATGATCTTTCTTTACATCTAGGTTGTTAGAATTATGTCATCAAATGTGAACTTATGCTTAATTCTTTATTCTAATAAATTGACTGGCCCAAACTTTTTTGATTGGCTAAGAAATTTGAGAACAGTTGGCATATAGCAGCATGTGGATGATAGTGAGTTAGCGGGTTGCATTATACTCATCTCTATGTCTCCCGAGCTTCAAAAGCAACATGAGACTATATATACAAATAACATTGTGTATCATTTAAAGGAGCTTTTTGATAGCAAGCTTGAATTGAGCGATATGAGATATCTAAATTGTTCTTTAGCTCCAAGATGGTAGAGGGGGCATATCGAATGCAACCTACATTGATGATGAGGAAAAAAGAGATAGAGACGACATCAAAAGGGACTTACTTCCATTATGGCAAGAGTTGTCAAAGGAAGATGAACTGCAAGGCCTACCTGGAGTCTTTAAAGAAGAAGAAGGATAAGACATTGGATGTACCTTCTACTTCAAGTATTTATGTTGTTGAGGTTAATATTGTTTCTGTTAATAACACATGGGTATTGGATATCGGATGTGAGTCTCACATATGCATAGATATGAAAGGCCTAAGGAACAGTAGATAGCTCAAGAAATGAGAGTCAGACCTACATGTTGGCAATGGAGCAAGAGTTATTTCATTAACTGTAGGAACTTATGTATTGACACTCCTAATTGGGCTTACTTTAGAATTAGACAATTGTTATTATGTTCCAGTTTTAACAAAGAATATTATTTTTGTTTCTTATTTAAATAGAAAAAGTTTTCATTTAACTATTAATGGTAATGGTTGCTCTATATGGTTGAATGATATTATTTATGGAACTGGCACATGATGTAATGGGATTTTACATTCTTGACATATCTAATTCAATCCTGAATATCGATAATAAGAGACAAAAGATGGATAACCTAAAACCATCATATAAATGGCATTATCGTCTTGGCCATATAAATTAGAGGCGCATGACTAAGTTACACAAGAATGGTGACTTAGGGTCATTTGATTAAGAATCATATGACACATGTGAATCTTATTTGTTAGGAAAGATGATAAAATAACCTTTTAGTGGAAAGGATGAACGTGCCAATGGGCTATTAGACCTTGTACATATAGATGTATGTGGACTAATGTTAGTGCACACCAAATGTGGTTTTATCTACTTCATTACTTTTCATTGATGATTATTCACGATATAGGTATTTGTATCTGATGAGATACAAATCTAAAGTTTTGAAAAGCTCAAAGAATTCAAAAATGAAGTAGAGAAACAATTGGGCAAAAATATTAAAGCACTTAGATCAGATTGAGGTGGGGAATACTTAAACCAAGAGTTTCAAGGTTATCTAAGAGATAATGAAATTTTATCTCAATGGACTCCACCTTACACATCACAACATAATGGTGTGGCTGAAAGGAGAAACTGAACCTTGTTAGACATGGTGAGGTCAATGATGAGCTTTACAGAACTGCTTAAGTCTTTTTAGGATCATGCACTAGAGACTTCGATTTAAATATTAAATAGAATCATTTCTAAGTCAGTTGAGCTTACTCCATGTGAGATATGGACTCACAAGAGACGTATTCTTTCTCACTTGAAAGTATGAGTGATGTGAATTTGACTAATTATCACCAAAACCGTGACATGGGACAACATGGGGCCACTGGAGATGAGCACTTAAAGATGCCAATTGGTCCAATTACAAGATTGAGGGCCAAAATACTTAAAGAAGCATACCAAGCCTTTGTTGGGCCATTTGTGGAGGGGCTCTTTCTAGAAAAGTCCTTGACCCATAAAAATGGGCCAATGGAACTCAAAATTGAAGACAAACAACCCCTTCTTATCATCCATGGATGTGATCTTAATTAGAATGTCTATGTAGTAGTTTTTAATGCAGCCCATATATTTAAAACACAAGGGCCTTGTTTGGTTAGCATCTAACTACTATTTTTTTTTTTTGCTTCTTTGGATTAAATGGGCATCCAAACATGCCCCTCATGTTTTATTAGGGTCAGATAGCATATTGAGAGTATAAATACTCTCTTAGGCCGTGCTTCAAAGGGGGGGGGGGCAGACTTTGTAATAAGATTTTCTTGGCTTAGCCAAAATTTGCATGAAAGATGATTTTTTCTTCTTATGTTGCATCAAGAATTGAGTTAACTTATCAAGGTATTTACTTTGTGGTATTTATTATCTTCTTATTTTCTTCTATCCTATAATCTAAGTTTCTGATTGCATGTCAATTAGGGGTTTAGTAGGATAAAACTATTTTTATCTAGGATTTGTGTTTTGTACTGAATTTGTGTGTTGGAGTCTTGGATTCTTTATAATCTTGGGGTTCCGCATCAAATTGGTATCAGAGCATTGACTTTAGATAAATTGCACTTTATCTATCATAAAATTCGTTCATCTTGCTTTTTGAATTGTGAAAGCCAAAATTCTGCCAATATTATCTGTTGTGCGAAATTGCTTTATTCCTGCTGTTTCTTTGGCTTGAACAAGTTGTTCTTGGGTAATTTAGTGTTTATTGAATTATAATTGTAAAAAAAAAAAATCAGATTAGTTTCCAAGGGCAGACTTGCAATAATACTGATTCCTTGGGATTTATTTATGGTTATTTAGTTATTTCACCTTAGTTTATCTTTAGTTACAACATATTTCCAGCACTTGATTTCATTTGGCCAAATTTAGGGTTTGAGGATTTATACTTTCAGATTGTGAATTTTGAGTAGTGAATCTGTATTTGCATATATTAGTGTGAAGTTGGCATAATTTAGAGTTAATTTGAGTACTTCTTCGGGTAGTTCGAGTTCCATTTGGGAATTACCGAATTCTTTACCTATTTCCTATCTTATCTAATTCTTTTCACTCTTATGTTTTAATTTTCTTCTTGCTTGCTGTACTTTTTGCATCCAGTTATATTACTTGAGTTATTTTTTTGCAATCTGTGTACTCAATTTTTCAAAAAACAATTCTAGCCACACACTTTCTTCATCAGTGTGTTATTTTTTTCTTTGAATTTGAGCATTAATTTGCTTCTAGTCTTGTTTTTGTTCTACCTTTTTTTTTTTTCTATTGATAGGCTTTTCATTGTAAAACTTTATAAATTACTGCTTTCTGGTACCTTATTTGAGTTGTGTCAATTCTGAAGTGCAACTCTAAGAAGGGAATAAAGTGGTAAAAGGCTCATGAATGTGAGATTAAAAAGGAGAGTAAAAGCCATTTGTGACTAAAATAGGAGAGGAGTGTTACTTTTGATTGAAACACATAAGGGATTGTCATGAGGACAATTGTTTTATTATACTAACACTTACTTGCAGCCTATACATCATATCTGGGGAAGGGAGCAAAGGTGGTGAGATGAACATGAATGAGATATTTTACATGTTGATAGCTATGCAAATGTAGTTTGCTAAGTTTGACCAAGACTTGAATAATATAAAGGATGAGATTGAGGTGGTGAGGCAATCACAACAATCGAATGCTACACATGGAAGGCGAGGGAGAGATAGGCAACAAACACAAGATGATGATGAAAATAATGAGATTGGCATGAGAGAAGAGGTAGATGCTAATTCCATCAGAGATAGGCCGAGAAAAGAGCATAGACAAGAAAGGAGAGATAGTAGTATCTACTCCATAAAAATGAAGATACCTCCATTTAAGGGAATGAATGATGCTGAAACCTACTTGGAGTGGGAGAGAAAGGTGAAACTCATTTTTGAGTGTCACAACTATTCAAAAGAGAAGAAGGTGAAGCTTGCAGTAGTGGAATTCACAGAGTATGCATTGGTATGGTAGGATCAACTACTTATTTCTAGGAGGAGGAATGGTGAGAGGCCTATTGAAACTTGGGGTGAGATGAAAGCTATCATGAGAAAGAGATTTTTGCCTTCTTACTATTATAGGGAATTACACCAGAAATTGCATAGAATCACACAAAAGTCTATGTCTATTGAGGACTACCATAAGGAAATGGAGATTGCCATTATCAAAGCCAACATTGAAGAGGACTGGGAGGTAACTATGGGACAATTCTTGGGATGATTGAATAGGTGATGCGAACCAAGACAACAAAAATGATCTTACATGCCATAGAGGAGATGGATTAGTGATGCCACTTGGTCCAATCATAAGATCAAGTAGAAACAAGCTCAAGGCAGCCTTGCAAATATATATTCAAAGCTTAGTGACAAGAGATATCAAGGAAGAGGCTTGGGTCAGGCTTGAAGAGGTGGAATCAGTTGGCGATCCAAAGCTTGTGACACTCATTGGGGCATGCGAGGGTGAAGACAACTAGCCTAATGGGCTAGAGAAGAAGTCTATATTAAAAGGTTCAACTCATGTACAATATGCTATGTTAAGGTGGACTTATGTTATGTCATGGTTGGGCCTAAGATTAATTTTAGTGGGCTGTTTTATTTTAATTATTGGAATGTAATTTCATTTAAAGACACATGATCAGCCTTATTTTAACTTGTCTTAAGTGTGTAGGCCTTATAAAATTAAGCTCATTCGTTTGTCCTTAAGTCATTAGGGTCAGATTGGTCTTTTCTTCATGTTTGCACCTAGGGTTTGGTTTTTATAGGTATAAATACCTCCTTATGTGTGTAAGACAATCAGATTGGTGATTAAGATCAAAATTTCAGTGTTCTTGAATTTTCTTCAAGTGGGAGGTGTGATCTCCATTGATATACCAAGGATTGTTTTCACTTATCAGGTTGGTAATTAATTTGTGGCGTGAATCCAATTCTCTCTTCATGCTCTTTGTTACCAATTCCTTGCTGTTTTGGGCGTGAAGAGTTTAATCTTGCAATTGTTTAAAACTTAAGATTTGTATCAAATTGATTTGGAGGTTGTCTAGACTTAGATTATAGGTGGTTGCTGCATCAATAGGGATATAGCTAATATAGTGGAGCTACATCACTATGTGGAGCTTGAAGAAATAGTGAACATGGTAACGAAGGTGGAGAGTAGCTTAAAAAAAAGGGGTATTAAAGAACACCTTTCACTAAAGTCCTAACTAGACTTCAAAATGGCCAAAGAAGAAAGAGAAAAGCAAGGAAAAGGGTACAGATTCCAAGGAAAAAGGAGTGGAGTCCAATAAAGGCAAAGGTACCTCATCCTTCAACAAAGGTACTTCTGACTCTCAAATTTCTTTTGATAAACAAAGAACATTAATGTTTTAAATGCTTAAGGGTGGGGCATATTGCTTCACAATGTCCAAATAAGAAAGTTATGTTTGTTAGGGAGAATGAGGAGATTGAATCTGAATATGAATTTGATAATGACTCGATGCCTAGTTTAGAATATTGTAATGATGCTGGTGTTGAATATATTTTTTGTGATGAATCTTTAGTAGTTAGGCATTCTCTTAATGTTCAGGTTAAGGAGGAGAGTTTGGAACAAAGAGAGAACATCTTTCATGCTAGGTGTTTAATAAGTGGAAAGGTTTGTAGTTGGTTATAGATGGGGGTAGTTGTGCAAACGTGGCTCGTACTACCTTGGTTGATCAATTAGGTTTGAAGTGTGAAAAACACCCTAAACCATATAGGTTACAATGGTTGAATGATAATGGGGAGGTTAAGGTCACCAAACAGGTAGTAGTGCCCTTTTCTATTGGAAGGTATGTTGATGAAGTTAGATGTGATGTGGTACCTATGCAAGCGGGTCACTTGCTGTTAGGGAGACCATGGTAATTTGATAGAAAAGTTATGCATGATGGGTATAGAAATAGGTATTCTTTTAGTATGGATGGAAGGGAAGTTGATTATTGATGTATGCACGGGAACCATAAATGAAGGATATGAACTACAATCTTTTGTCAATGGAGTTGAGAAATCTTATCTGATTGAAATAGACCGAAAAGGAGTTCAAAAGCCTATTCAAATTATCCAAATCAATGTAGAGCATATTCCAAGTCATTGGAAGCAACATTGGAGCTTTAAAAGCAATATTGGACCTAAAATCCATAATCAAGTTTATGGGCTAACACTAAACAAAGGCAAGCCTAAGGTGAAGATAAAAGGAGTCTTTCATGAAGATTAAATTCAAATGGGCTAAACAAGGCAAAGTCCATAAACCTTGAAGATTACAAGTCGTGTGCAAGTCATAAGCAAATCATGTGCTAGGAGTCTTATGCCAAACATGTGCAAGACATGTGCCATTCATGTGGAAGACATTATGTGCAAGACATGTGCCATTCATGTGGAAGACATTATGTGCAAGACATGTGCTATTGATGTGGAAGACATTATGTGCCAACTATATGCTCAAGATTATGTGTCATGCATGTGCCTACTTATGGGATTTGAGCTTAACTTGTAATTGGGCTTAATTATATATGTGGGCTGTCTATTTTAATTATCATAAACTTTTAATTAGTGTTAGGCATGTGGGCCAAAAGATATAAAGCCCAACACACCGCTTTTCTTATTTTGGAATGATTTAATTAGTGTCCTAATTCAAGTAGGACTCTACCTTTTTAGAATATGAGTTAGAATATGACTGTATTTTTAGGAGTTAAGTTAGAATAGGACTTAGTTATCCTTTTCCATAAAGGATTCAAAGACTTAGGGCTATAAATACTCATTTAGGCATATTTTTACATATCAATCAATGAATAAAAATGAATTTGAGAGTTTTCTTTGAAGTGAGGCATATTTGCATCTCTTTATTACTTTTAGGAATTAGATACTTATCAAGTGATATTGCTTGTGGCGTGGCTATTCTTAATAAACCATATAATCTTGGTTCTCTGCTACATTGGTTAGCTTTGGGTCAGATTCAATCTATGATCACCATAGCTTAAGGTTTGTTTACCTTGTCTTATTGAGGGGTTTCAAGGCACGGTCTTTGGGGTTCTGCATTAATTACCTTAGCACATTTATCTCTAAAAGAGGTGTACGAAGACCAATTAAAAATAATGCAATTTGTAAATGGGGATTCGGGTAGTGAGGAAATCAAAATAAAAGAGAGAAAAAGGCCAAAAAAGAAAAGAAACAGATTTGTGGCCCAATGTGAGTGACTGCACACAAGTAGGAAAAGAAAGTGCGATGTGCAGGAGAGAAGAATTTGAGATGTGAAGAAAAGAGTGAAAACAAGAGTTATTTCTATGCAAAGCAGAGAGAACTTAAGAGTGCTTCTCTAGGTAGGAAATCACTTATGGTGATTA
Organism: Triadica sebifera; assembly: GCA_023653625.1. Classification (NCBI taxonomy): domain Eukaryota; kingdom Viridiplantae; phylum Streptophyta; class Magnoliopsida; order Malpighiales; family Euphorbiaceae; genus Triadica; species Triadica sebifera. Next base: position 13,097,468 of record CM042908.1, on the reverse strand, counting down.
CGTTTAAGGAGAGCCTGTTTTCTATGACTGACCTTGACCCAAGTTTGCCTGGTTGTTTTGTGTCTCTTTTGTAGGAATTAAAAGATGTGATGCCTGAAGTATTGCCTAAGGGACTTCCACCTCTAAGAGGCATAAAGCATAAGATAGATTTTGTGCCTGAAGCAACTATTCCAAATTGGCCAACCTATAGAAACAACCCTAAGGAAACAAAGGAGATTCAAAGGCAAGTGGATGAGTTGTTGGAAAAGGGGTACGTGAGGGAGAGCCTTAGCCCGTGTGTAGTACCAGTAATTTTGGTACCCAAGAAGGATGAGACTTGGAGAAAGTGTGTGGATTGTAGAGCTATCAATAAGATCATTGTAAAGTATCACCATCCCATTCTTAAATTAGATGACATGCTAGATGCATTGCATTTTTACTAAAATTGATTTGAAAAGTGCATATCACTAAATTAGAACATTTAATGGAAAACAACATTTAAAACAAAATATGGTTTGTATGAATTGATGGTAATGCCTTTCGGCTTATCTAATGCACCCAGTACCTTTATGAGGTTAATGAATCATGTTTTGCATAATTTCCTTGGTAAATTTGTTGTTGTGTATTTTGATGACATTCTTATATACAACAAGTCATTAGAAGAGCATGTTAATCATGTTAGGACTATTTTAGAAGTGTTGAGGAAAGAACAATTGTATGCTAACTTAAAAAGTGCACTTTTTGCATGGAGAATGTCATTTTCTTGGGATTTATTGTTAGTGCCAAAGGGGTTGAGGTAGACTCTGAAAAGGTGAAGGCTATCAAAAAATGGCCAACACCTAAGATTGTTTTTGAAGTGAATAGTTTTCAAAGATTAGCTAGCTTTTACAGGTGATTTATTAAGGACTTCTCTACTATTGTTGCTCCTTTGACTTCATTAGTCAAAAAGGAGGTCAAATTTAAATGGGGGGAGGAACAGGAACATGCATTTAGGACTTTAAAAGATCGATTATGTTATGCTCCTATCTTGCGTTTACCTAATTTTGAGAAAATTTTTGAAATTGAATGTGATGCCTTTGGGATTGGTATAGGTGCTATTTTGATGTAGGAAAAATGTCCAATAGCATACTTCAGTGAAAAATTAAGTGGAGCTCAATTAAAGTACTCCACATATGACAAGGAACTCTATGTCATGGTGAGAGCACTTGATGTTTGGCAGCATTACCTACTCCTAAAGGAGTTTGTGATTCATTCTAATCATGAGTCTCTAAAGCACCTAAAAGGGTAAGGGAAACTGAACCGAAGGCATGGTAAATGGGTAGAGTTTATCGAAATCTTTCCATTTGTGATACAGTACAAGCAAGGTAAAAACAATGTGGTTGCTGATGCATTGTCAAGAAGGTATGCCTTAATCACTACACTCAGTTCTAGACTTTTTGGATTTGAGCAATTAAAAGAGATATATGTAACTGATGATGATATTGGTAATATATTCAATGCATATGAGCATGTTGCATTTCAAAAAATTTATAGGCATGATGGGTTTTTGTTTCATGGTAATCAATTGTGTGTACTTATTTGCTCTATGAGAGAGTTGTTTGTACATTAGTCACATAGTGGTGGATTCATGGGACAATTTGGTGTGCATAAGACATTAGAGATGCTATCTAAACACTTTTATTGGCCTAATAAGCATAGAGATGTCGAACGTGTGTGTTTTAGGTGTATTGCTAGTAAACAAGCTAAATCCACCACATGGATTGTATACACCCTTACCTGTACCCAATGAGCCATGGACTGATATCTCTATGGATTTTGTGTTGGGTCTACCAAGAACTGGGAAAGGTAGACATAGCATATTTGTTGTTGTGGATAGGTTTAACAAGATGACTCATTTTATTGCATGTCATAAAACAGATGATGCAACTAGCATTACTGATCTTTTTTTTAGGGAAGTGGTTTGGTTACATAGGGTTCCTAAAACTTTTGTGTCTGACCGAAATGTGAAGTTTTTAAGTCACTTTTAGAGAGTCTTATGGAATAAGCTATAAATTGGTTTATTCTACTACTTGCTGCCCATAGACTGATGGTCAAACATAAGTGGTCAATAGAGCATTAGGGGCTATGCTGTGTGCCATTGTCGGTAAAAATGTGAAAACTTGGGAGGATTGTCTGCCTTTTATTGAGTTTGCATAATCATAGATCTACACACTCGTCCACTGGTTTTTCCCCTTTTGAGATTATATATGGCTTTAATCCTTTAACTGTCTTAGATTTGATGCCTTTACCTGTGAATGAGATTTCTTGCTTAGATGGAAAGAAGTCGCAGAATTGGTTAAAGCTTTGCATGAGAAGACACGACAACAAATTGAAAAGAAGAATCATTTATATGCTCAAAAGGCCAACAAGGGGAGAAACCAAATGCTATTCGAACCTAGTGAATGAGTTTGGGTGCATTTGAGGAAAGAACAATTTTCTAACCAAAGAAAGTCCAAATTCGATCCTAGAGGAGATGGACCATTCCAAGTGTTGGAGGAGTTGATGACAATGCATACAAGATTGACTTTTCAGATGAGTATCAGGTGTTTTCCACTTTTAATCTATCTGATCTTTCTCCTTTTGACATGGATTCAGATTTGAGGATGAATCTTTTTGAGAAGGGAGGGGTTGATGTGGATTTGACTAGTTATCACCAAAATCGTGACATGGGACAACATGGGGCCACTGGAGATGAGCACTTGAAGATGCCAATTGGTCCAATTACAAGATTGAGGGCCAAAAGACTTGAAGAAGCATACCAAGCCTTTGTTGGGCCATTTGTGGAGGAGCTCTTTGGAGAAAAGGCCAAGACCCACAAAAATTGGCCAATGGAACTCAAAACTGAAGAGAAATAACCCTTTCTTATTGTCCATGCATGTGATCTTAATTAGAATGTTTATGCAATAGTTTTTAATCTAGCCCATATATTTAAAACACAAGGGCTTTGTTTGGTTAGCATCTAACTATTATTTTTTGTTTTGCTTCTTTGGATTTAATGGGCATCCAAACATGCCCCTTGTTTCTGATTAGGATTAGACAGCATATTGAGAGTATAAATACTCTCCTAGGTCATGCTTCAAGGGGCGGGGGGGAGGGGAACTTTGTAATCAAATTTTCTTGGCTTTGCCAACATTTGCATGAAAAACGATTTTTCTTCTTATGTTGCATCAAGAATTGAGTGAACTTATCAAGGTATTTACTTTGTGGTGTTTATTATCTTCTTATTTTCTTCTATCCTATCATTTAGGTTTATGATTGCATGTCAATTAGGGGTTTAGTAGGATAAAACCATTTTCATCTAGAATTTGTGTTTTTGTGCTGAATTTGTGTGTTGGAGTTTTGGATTCTTTATAATCTTGGGGTTTTGCATCAATGGGGTTTGTTGAACCTTGATGGGTATTTCCATCATTTTGATGCTAACAAATAAAATAGCAATAATGTATTTAACAATACTTGTGTTCTAAGTTTATTGAACAGAGTATGGAATATGATGCAAGAATGGAAGACTAACTTTGAAAGTCAAAAAATGAAGAAAAAGCATGTTCATGCCCGTGACTGTTTATGTCACGCCCGTGATATACCTTAGCGCCAACTCTCCAACATTTAAAGTTCATGGCCATGAAGAATCATAGCAACCGTGAATGATCATATCAGTCACGCCCGTGAAAGATAGTCACGCCTGTGATATAATATGTCAAATTCTTCCATAATGTTTTACAGCTAAAGTCACCACGTGGGCCATGGCTTGGAAGGATATTCTTGCCCGTGAAAGAATAAAGTCATGCTCGTGATCAAACACTTCAATTCCTTCCATAATGCTTCACGGCCAGAGTCACCACTTGGACCACGGCTTGGAAGAACATTCACGACCATGACACACACATTCACGACCATGAATGAATAAAGAGAAACATGTCAGGTGCGAAATTAAGAGTTAGTGCAATGACTATTCTCGCATTAAATGCATCCAAACGACTATATTTTGCTAAGAAAGTATAAATGTAAGTCATTTATGAATCCAAAACAAGAGAATAGCAATTACTTTCAATCAAAATCTTGTTGTAGCCATTTTTGCATTAATTATTTTCAACAAAACTTTAATTCTCTGTAAAATTCTTTTTGCTCATAATTTCTGAGTATTATAGATTTGTGAGCGTTTCTCTTTGTAATCTACTACTCAAGTGAGTTTGGGTATATTGAGTTAAGGTTATTTGTGTGAGCCATAAAATACAAGTAATTGGTTTATTGTGTGAGCCATTAAAACACAAAGGATTTCTAGGTTAAGTGTGAGCCATTAAAACACAAAGGATTTCTAGGTTAAGTGTGAGCCATTGATAAAAACACCATAGTTGGAAGTGAGCTTGTAAAACTCCATTGTAACACTAGGTGTGTTAGTGAAACTCCCAATTGAGATTGGGGAGAAGAGTAGGGTTTGTTAATATCCGAACCTCTATAAATTTCTTGTGTGATATCTTCCTATACCTTATTTGTTCAACTTTTTCTTCCGCACTTAAAAGTTAAGAATTTTTTAATATCCAATTTAACCCCCCTTCTTGGTTCATAATTTGGGCAACAATTGGTATCAGAGCTTAGTCTAGCATCGAAGCCTAAAAAGTGCTAGCAAAGTTCAAGAAATGGCCAATGAAGGATTCCAAAGTCTCAAGCCTTACTTTGATGGAGCAAATTATGCTCATTGGAAGTTATTGATGGAGCCATATCTCGATAGTGAGGGAATTGAAGTCGGGGATAGCGTTCGGAAAGAATGGACACCACCAACCAGAAGAGGAGTTGATGGTGAAGAAGAAATCCTATCAAGAGATGATTGGACAAAGCCTCAATGAATATCAAATTTCAAAAACAAGAAGGCAATGACAATTCTCTCAAGCTCACTATCCATTGAAGAATGTGGCAGAATACAACACTGCCCAACCTCATATAGCATGTGAAAAACATTGCAAAATTATCATGAAGGAACAAAGCAAGTTAAATCCAAGAAGAATCAACTTCTCACTTCAGAGTGCGAACTTTTCAAGATGAAATCCAATGAGTCAATCACCGATATGACAAACCGTCTTCTAGCCATCATAAATGGCATGAGAAAGCTTGGAAAACACTTGAGCTTGGAAGATGTAAATAACAAAATTTTGAGAAGTCTTCCTCTCAAGGATTATGGTTCAAGAGTTGATGGTATAGAAGAAGCCAATGAAGACATGAGCATTATGAATACCGATGTGCTTATTGGCAAACTTCTAACACATGAAATGGCTGTAAAAAGAGATAGAGAGCTTGAAGCCGAGCCAGAAAGAAGAAAACCTCTAGCACTAAGAGCCTCTACTTCAAAATCTCAAGAAGAAGCTGAAGATGATGAAGCAAAGAGTGATGATGCAAATGAGGACATAGAAATGCTCTCGAGAAGACTGAAAAGAGAATAGGCAACTCTTGAAAATTCAAGCAAAGAAATCTCAAACACTCCTCAAATGACTCTCAAAGGAATAAAGAAGAGGTAAATTGCTATGAGTGTGGGAAGAAGGGACATATTAAACCAGAATGTCCAAGGCTCAAGAAACACAAGAGCAAATACCAAAAAGGCAATGAGGAGAAAGGTCACAAAGCCACATGGGATGATGAAAGCTCTTCAAGCGAAAAAGATAACAATGAAAGTGAAGAGGTCAACCTATGCTTCATGGCTATAGAGGATCACGTCTCGGATAAGGTGGGATCACTTTACTCATACTCATTCAATAATGATAGTAGTGATAATGATAGTGATAGTGAAGATGATGATGAGCAAAGTTTAATAGAAGTATTGAATCAAGAACTAGAAAAATAGAGAAGTAAATTCAATACTTATAAAAATAACATTTCTAGTTTGAAAAACAAAATGGGTATTTTAGAAAAGGAGAATCTTGAGCTTAAATCTTCTAATGAATCTCTTCAAAAATCATTAGATGAGTACTCCTCAAGACCCTCAACTAAATCCTTGCTTAAAGAGAATAATGTTTTGAAAAATAAAGTTAAGGAACTTATACACTCCATTTCAAAAATTCACAAGGGCAATGAGAGTTTAGATACTCTCATTGTGTCTCAAAGACCACCTTTAATAAGACACGGTCTAGAATTTAAGGGAATATCATCTTCATCTCACGAAACCACTTTTGTTAAGTCAAGTGAACCCCACATCTGCACGCTAGAAGTAACAGCCCCAAGGGCTAAATGCACTACATACACTAAATCTTCTATGCATAGAAGGAATGATCAAAGGTTGGTAAGCCTAAGAAGGAAACCTCAAAAGGCCAATCATGCTTTTATGTATAAGAAGCATGCACCTAGGAAAGCACCAAGTCATCATGCATGTGCATGCCACTTGATCACAAACTCTACCTAATAGAAAAATGGTAGTTAAACGCATGGTAAGACCAAAAAGCATATTTAGAGCTAAATAATGTAATTATTGTATTGAATTTGGTCATATAAAAAAATATTGTCGGATAAGGAAGGCTCATTGGGAACCCTTCATGTGCTAACCCCCAAGGACCCAAGCTCATTTGGGTACCTAAAAACAATACTTGAATTGTGATTTTATAGGTTTGCCTCAAGTCCACAATAAATAAAAATGCTTGGCTAGTAGATAGTGGATGCTCAAGGCATATGACTGGAGACAAAGAACTATTCAATGACATCAAAAGTATTGATGGAGGTAAAGTAACCTTTGGAAACAATGCTAAGGGTAAGGTAATTGGCATTGACTCTATTGGTATTGATGGTACTACTTTCATTAAAGATGTCTTACTTATTGATGGTTTGAAACATAACTTGTTAAGTGTAAGTCAATTATATGATAAGGGAAACCATATAATCTTTACTTCTAATGAATGTCCTGTAACCTCTTAACAAGTTACTTTCATTATAGAGTCTTTAATAAAAAGTCATTAACTGTAGAAGAATCTATGCATGTTGTTTTTGATGAATCTAGTAAGCTTGATCTTGTGAAAGGTAGTGTTCTTGATAATGTTGTAGGTACAATGGAGAAACTTGATCTTGAAAATGAAAAAGGAGAAAATGATCAAGAAAATTCACATCAAGATGACTCTCTACCTCCAGCTCAAGAGGAAAACAAGCAAGAGCTCCCAAAGGAATGAAGATTAACAAAAAATCACCCCAATGAGCAAATCATTGGTGATCCTACAAAGGGAGTAAGTACTAGATCTTATCTCAAACCTTTAGATTCTAATCTTACCTTTGTCTCTCAAATTGAGCCTGAAAATATTGATGAGGCTCTTAATGATGAAAGTTGGGTGATTGCTATACAAGAGGAACTCAATCAATTTGAGAAAAGTAAGGTATGGACCTTAGTGCCTAGATCCAATGAGCATCAAATTATTGGAAGCAAATGGGTATTTATAAATAAACTAGATGAATAAGGTTCAATAACTAGGAATAAGGCTAGTTTAGTTGCAAAGGTATATAATCAAGAAGAAGGAATAGATTATGATGAGACCTATGCTCGGTAGCTAGATTAGAAGTCATAAGAATACTTTTACCATATGCATGCCATATGAATTTCAAACTCTTTTAAATGAATGTCAAAAGTGTTTTCCTAAATGGTTTTATAGAAGAAGAAGTTTATGTAGAATAACCACCAGGTTTTGAAATAAGTCCCAAGAGCTTGGTATGAAAGATTAAGTTCTTTCTTTCTAGAAAATAATTTTTCAAAGGGAAATATTGACACTACTTTATTTATTAAAAAGCATAAGCATGGTATTCTAATTGTTCAAATTTATGTTGATGACATCATATTTGGGTCTACTAATGAATTGTTTTGCTAAGAATTTGCTAAGTGTATGACTAGAGAATTTGAAATGAACATGATGGGTGAGCGCAAGTTCTTCCTCAGTCTACAAATAAAACAAAGCAATAAGGGCATATTCATCAACCAATCCAAATATGCCAAAGACTTAATCAAGATGGAATGGAAGGATGCAAAAATGCCAAAACTCCAATTAGCACATGAACAAAATTGGACAAAGATGAAAAGGGTATGCTCATGTGCTTGCTTTCAATCATATCTTAAAGAATCACATTTGAATGTTGTGAAAAGAATTTTAAAATATTTACATGGCTCATTGCATCTAGGTTTATTGTATCCTATAAATTCATCCTTTCATATCATAGGATATTCAGATGTTGATTACACTAGAAGTCCCTTAGATAGAAAGAGTACTTCAGACACTTTTCACTTTATTGGTGAATGCTTAGTTTCTTGGTTTAGTAAGAAACAAGTTTCAGTTGCTCTTTCTACCACTGAAGAGGAGTATGTGACAGCAGGATGTTGTTGTACTCAAATCCTTTGGATGAAACAACAACTTAAGGATTATGGTCATAGTTTGGACCATATACCTATTAGATGTGACAATACAAGTGCTATAAACCTATCTAAGAATCTCATTCAACACTTTAGAAGTAAGCTTATTGACATAAGACATCATTTTCTCAGATATCATGTTCAATATGAAGATGTTGTATTGGAATTTATCAATACAGACAATCAATTGGCAGATATTTTCACTAAATCTCTAAATGAAGAAAGATTTAACTTCATAAAAAAGAGCTTGGTATGATTGATGGATTAACTTTATAATTGTCAAATTTGTCGAACCTTGAATGTCAATTTCTATCTTGTGTTATTGTCTCATCTTTTAAGGTATGAAGTGGCAAAACTTGATGAAAAATATGTTATAAGGGATAAAAGCACCTTAGAAATCCTTTAGTCTTCTTTTAGACTTAATTTTATTTAATAAGGATTTTAGAAAATTCACTCCCGTGACATATATTCACAGCCGTGATCATAATCGCCAAAAGCTCCAGTAGCTTTCACGCCTTGCTTCATGACATGTTTCACGGTTGAAGGTAGTGAAAACTATGTTTCATGCCCATAACCTTTTCTGTCACTCCCGTGAAACTCTTTGTTCATGACCGTGACACTTCTTCACAACCGTGAACATTACCACCAAATAATTACAGAAGCGTTCGCGTTTTGTTTCCAGCTTTGTCTCATGGTCACAAGTAGTAAAGATTGTACTTCACAACCGTGACTCATTTTGATACCACAGTGAAAATTCACTATTCACCCCTGTGACTATTAAATGTCACAACCGTGAATCGTTTCATATTCTTCATCAAGAGTAGAGCGCCTCTTCAGCAAACCGTGAACACGACATTTTACGCCTCTGAGTTAGCATTCACAATCATGACGATGTCGGCTATAAAAAGTTTTCTGCCATTTTTCTCTCATTTCTAACTTTACAAATTCTCTCATTTATCACCACATTCAATACTCTCACAGATTCTGGCCCCCTAGTAGCCTTTTCCATCTATAAATACCTTCAAAAACTCTTTCTTCATCAGAAATGACAAAATCAAGGTATTCTCCAAAATCCTTATAAAAAATTTTCTCTTCAAAAATCATTCTCAACTCAACAATGGAACCCGGCTCCTGAAAAGGTACAAGAAGGAAATCTCATGCTCCAAGAAGGTACACGGATAACCTTCTCAACATCATTCCGGAGCATTGTCATCCGAGATATGTCATTCTCAAGAAGAGACCATTACTTTCTTCTCGATCCTTCGAATGACATCCTGTCAGGACCCTCGATCTTGAGACAAGCATGACGAAATAACTACAGACTTGTCGTCTAAAGGAGTTTGTTGATATCCATCAATTGATGCTAAGGGAACCAACTCTTGAGTTCCTTAGCACCCTATAAGTCTCTCCCACCGGCACAGTGAAATTTCAACTTTGCAAGCATCCAAACACCCTCACAGTAATGGAGTTTGGTGACATCTTCAAACTTCCCTCTAACAGTATCCTCAATGAGAGTGAAGTGGAGTTCTATGCCAATCCGACATGGACTCATTTTGGACAAGATTATAGCTGGGACGTCAAGAAGACGAAGAGCACCCACCTTCGATCTCCAGTGCATAAATACTTACATAGGTTTATGACCTATAGCATCTTTGCAAGAGGGGATAACAATGGTGCAATTCAAAAATCTGACCTCTTTCTCCTGGAGATGGCCCGAAGAGGTCTAACAGTCGCCTTATCTCGATGGTTTGCAAACCATCTTCTCTCGATTGCAATGAAGCCATCAAGAGATATCTTGATTGGTGGGTACATGACTCACCTTGCTATAAAGCTTGGATATCTGAAGCTAGAAGAGCACAACTTCAACCTCATACTAGCACATCCTAGAGACCGGCTAGACATCGAGTCTTTTTATCAAAATGGAAGCAGCAGTTCGAATAATTCATGAGAATAAAATCTACTACCACTTCACCACTCCAACTGGTGAAATTATTTGGGAAGACAAAGATTCGGATGACTTCAAAGCTGGCCTTTAAGGAATCCAGCAAAGAAAAAGAGTTCGAGTCGAGACGACGACCCAGAGGTTGAGCAGGAGGTTGGTCAATCCTCGGCCTCCACACCGAACTTGGCTCAGCAGGTGGCTGATCTTTTAGTACCTCGCTTTGACCAACTGCAGGCTTCGATAGATGAGAGGTTGGAAAACCTCAAAGATTTTATGGAGTCTCTCATCGATAGCCTCGAGGCGGAAGTAGCACGCCTTAGAGATGGGTTGTTCGACTCCAAGTCTAGCTAGTGCTTTTTTTATTATTTTATTTTGTTTACTAGTTTCTAGTATTGCAAATGTAGAATTTTAATTTACTTTTCAAAACTTTGTACTTTTACATTTGGTATTAATATATATTGCATTGGTTTTTGCCTTATGATTTATCTTTTATGTTCTTTTTGTTGATGAAAAAAGGGGGAGAACTTAGCAATATAAATGAATTAAATGAATATGCAAGTACATGAATGCAAATGTGTTGATATTTTGAATATAGTATTGAGATATACATTGAATATACCTTGCATATAATTTGCATATACTTAACTAGTTAAAAACAAACAAATTGATATACTTTGAATATACCTTGCATATATTTTGCATATACTTAACTAGTTAAAAACAAACAATTTGATATACTTTGCATATACCTAAACTGGCAAGCAAACATCCGTGCTATACTTCCTCAATTCTTAAAGATTCTTGCACTCTATTTTTTTTTGTCTTATTTGAGGGGGAGATTTCTCAAAAGGACATATTGCTAGATTATTTGTCACCATCAAAAGAGCGAGATTGTTGAACCTTGAGGGGTATTTCCGTTATTTTGATGCTAACAAATAAAATAGCAATAATGTATTTAACAATACTTGTGTTCTAAGTTTATTGAACAAGGTATGAAATATGATGCAAGAATGGAAGACTAACTTTGAAAGTCAAAAAATGAAGAAATAGCTTGTTTATGCCCATGACTGTTTATTCACGCTCGTTATGTAGCTTAGCGCCAACTCTCCAACATTTAAAGTTTACGGCCATGAAGAATCATAACAACCGTGAATGATCATATCAGTCACGCCGATGAAAGATAGTCACGCCCGTGATATAACATGTCAAATTCTTCCAGAATGTTTCACGGCCAAAGTCACCACTTGGACCACGGATTGGATGGATATTCACGCCCGTGATCAAACACTTTAATTCCTTCCAGAATGCTTCACGGCCAGAGTCACCACTTAGACCACGACTTGGAAGAACATTCACGACCGTGACACACATATTCATGACCATGAATGAAGAAAGAAAAACATGTCAAACGCGAAATTAAGAGTTGGTGCAAAGGCTATTTTCGCATTAAATGCATCCAAACAGCTATATTTCGCTAAGAAAGTATAAATGCAAGTCATTTATGAATCAAGAACAAGATAATAACAATTACTTCAAATCAAAATCTTGTTGTAGCCATTTGTGAATAAATTATTTTCAACAAAACTTTAATTCTCTGTAAAAATCTATTTGCTCATAATTTCTGAGTATTATAGATTTGTGAGTGTTTCTCTTTGTAATCTACTACTCAAGTGAGTTTGGGTATATTGGGTTAAGAGTAAAATACTTGTAAAGATTATTTGTGTGAGCCATAAATACAAAGAATTGGTTTATTGTGTGAGCCATAAAATACAAAGAATTGGTTTATCGTGTGAGCCATAAAAACACAAGGGATTTTCTGGGTTAGGTGTGAGCCATTGATAGAAACACCATAGTTTGGAGTGAGCTTGTAAAACTTCATTGTAACACTAGGTGTGTTAGTGAAACTCCCAATTGAGATTGGGGAGAGGAGTAGGGTTTGTTAATACCCGAACCTCTATAAATTTCTTGTGTGATATCTTCCTATCCCTTCTCTATTCAACTTTTTATTCCGCACTTAAAGTTAAAATTTTTTAATATCCAATGCAACTCCCCTTCTTGGTTCATAATCTGGGCAACAGGGTCGTCCTTCTTATGTGAACCAGATGATATTAGATAAGCTAGAAACTAAGTCTGATAATTTTTTATTTGTGGGATATTCAAAAGAGTCATTTGGATATTAATTCTACCACACTTTGAAACAAAAGGTGTTTGTTTCAAAGCATGCTATCATCTTAGAGACAAAATTTCTTCTAAAAGAATATAGTGAGAGCAATATTGAACTTGGTGAAGTTCAAGATGCTCAAACAAATACAAATCAACTGGCAAAACCCGAATTTATTACCCATAGAGATGAAGTAACAACTACACATTTTGAAACATAAGAACTTCGTAGATCAAGTAGGATATGCATTATTCTGAGAGATATGAATTTCTCATAATTGAACAGAATGACATGTTTCTCATAGAGGATGATGAGCCTACTACTTATGAAGAAGTTCTGAATAGTTTGGAATCCGACACATGGTTAAAAGCCATGAACTCAAAGATGGATTCCATGTATGAAAACCACATATGGACTTTGCTTGGCCCACCTAAAGGGATTAAACCCCTTGGGTGCAAATGGGTCTTCAAAAAGGAGACAGATGCAAAAGGTAATGTAGTTACCAATAAAGCTAGGCTGGTAGCTAAAAGATATTGTAAAAGACAAGGTGTTGACTGTGATGAAACTTTCTATCCAGTTGCTATGCTTAAATCTATCCAGATACTTCTAGCCATTGTTGCTCATTATGATTATGAGATTTGAAAAATCGATGTGAAAATGTAATGCGGAACTGCAAAGACCGTGCTTTGAAACCCCTCAACAAGACAAGGTAAACAAACCTTAAGCTATGGTGATCATAGATTGAATTCGACCCAAAGCTAACCAATGTAGCAAAGAACCAAGATTATAAGGATTATTAAGAATATCCACGCCACAAGCAATATCACTTGATAAGTAACTAATTCCTAAAAGTAATAAAGAGATTCAAATCTGGCTCACTTTAAAGAAAACTCTCAAATTCGTTTTTATTCATTGATGTCTTGTACAAGCCTAGATGAGTATTTATAGCCCTAAGTCTTTGAATCTTTTATGGTAAAGGATAACTAAATCTATTCTAACTCAACTCCTAAAAGTACAGTCATATTCTAACTCATATTCTAAAAAGGTAGAGTCCTACTTGAATTAAGATACTAATTAAATCCTTATAAAATAAGATAAGTGGTGGGTTGAGCTTTATTTCTTTAGCCCACATGTCTATCACTAATTAAAGCCTAAGGTTATTTAAATTAGGCAGCCCACATACATAATTAAGCCCAATTACAAGTTAAGCCCAAATCCCATAAGTAGGCACATGTGTGGCACATGATCTTGAGCACATGGTTGGCACATGACTTGTAATCTTTAATTTTATGGACTTTGCCTTGTTTAGCCCATTGGACTAGTCCATGCAAGATGATTCTTCACACACCCCAAGATAAGTAATGGGCCTTGGGTCTTCAATCAACTCCATCTCCTTTGTCATGCATGCATCTTTTGTGATCTCCTTAGTGACCAGCTTTAAACATAGCCTTGCATTGCTTGCCTTAGTTTGTTAGCCCTTGATCTTGTGATCGCACCACTTGGCATGACTAGTGCATCATTCTCCTTTTATGAAGATTGACTTATATCTCTTTGATCTACAACATTCCCCCCCTCCTCAAAAGGATTCGTCCTCGAATCTACTATTCCTAAATTGTCAAAAGGAGTAAGGTTAGAAACATTGAATGATGCAGAAACACCATACTCACCAGGAAGTTCTATCTTGTAAGCATTATCATTTATCCTTTCAAGTACACGAAATGGGCCATCTCCTCTAGGATTAAGTTTATTCTTCCTTTGGTGAGGAAATCTCTCTTTTCTCATATGCACCCATACCCAATCGCCTGGTTCAAACACCATTTTTCTACGCCCCTTGTTAGATTGTCGTGCATATGACTCATTCTTCTTCTCCAAGTGCTGTTTTGCTTTCTCATGCATAGCTTTCACAAAATCTGCCTCTTTCTTACCATCCAAATTAGTTAGCTTATTAAAAGGCAAAGATGTTAGATCCAATGGAGTTAATGGATTAAAACCATACACAAGTTCAAAAGGTGAAAAACCAGTAGAAGAATGTATGCATCTATTATAAGCAAACTCAACCAATGGCAAACAATCTTCCCGTGATTTTTAATTTCTACCCGCAACAGCATGCAATAGAGCACTTATTGACCACTTCAGTTTGTCCATCAGTTTGTGGATGACAAGTAGTAGAAAATAGCAATTTAGTACCAAGTTTACCCCACAAAACACGCCAAAAGTGACTAAGGAATTTAGTGTCACTATTAGAAACAATTGATTTAGGAATACCATGCAAACGCATTACCTCTCTAAAGAACAAGTAAGCTATATTTGTTGCATCATTCGTTTTAGCACACGCAATAAAATGAGCCATTTTACTGAATATATCAACTACAACAAATATGCTATCTTTACCTCTCCTAGTCTTAGGCAATCCTAATACAAAATCCATTGAAATATCAATCCAAGGTGCAATAGGAATAGGTAAAGGTGTATACAATCCATGAGACATAACTTTAGATTTAGCTTGTTTACATGCAACACACTTAGCACAAGTTCTTTCAACATGCTTAAGCATATGTGGCCAATAAAAGTGTTCATGCAACATATCCAAAGTCTTATTAACACCAAAATGCCCCATCAAACCCCCACTATGAGCTTCACGCACAAGTAGCTCCCTTAAAACACAAAGTTTACCATGCCTAAACAAATATCCATCATGCCTATAAAATTTCTGAAAAGCAGCTTGTTCACATGCATCATACGCATTAGAAAAATCAAGATCAGTGGCATAAAGTTCATTAATTTGTTCAAATCCCAACAATTTAGAACTTAAATTAGAAATTAAAGTATATCTTCTTGAAAGTGCATCAGCCACCACATTATCTTTACTTTGCTTGTATTTTATCACATATGGAAATGTCTCAATAAATTCCACCCACTTACCATGTCGCCTATTGAGTTTCGTTTGTCCCTTCAAATGCTTTAAGGACTCATGATCAGTATGTATGACAAACTCCTTAGGAAGAAGATAATGTTGCCACATGTCCAAGGCTCTCCCTAAAGCATATAATTCCCTATCATAGGTGAAATAATTCAATTGAGCTCCATACAACTTCTCACTAAAGTATGCTATTGGTCGCCCCTCCTGCATTAAAACAGCTCCTATACTAACTCCTGAGTCATCACATTCAAGCTCAAAAGCTTTGTTAAAATCAGACAAGGACAAAATAGGTGCACTACATAGTTTATCCTTAAGCAAAATAAATGTTTTTTCCTGTGATTCAATCCATTTAAATTTAACATCCTTTTTAACTAACTCATTTAAAGGTGCTGCAATGGAATTAAAATCTTTAACAAACCTTCTATAAAAACTAGCCATTCCATGAAAACTCCCAACCTCACTAACATTAGTAGGCATTGGCCAATCTCTAATAGCTTTCACTTTTTCCTCATCTACCTCAATTCCTTTAGCACTACAACAAATCCAAGAAATACAAGTTTTTCACTAGAAAACGTGCACTTCTTTAAGTTGGCGTACAATTTCTCTTTTCTCAATATTTCTTGTACAGCCCTAACATGCATAATATGATCACCAAAACATTTGTTGTATATAAGTATATCATCCAAATAAACCACAACAAACTTACCAATAAGTTGTCTCAAAACATGATTCATAAATCTCATGAAAGTACTAGGTGCATTAGTTAAACCAAAAGGCATTACCAACCACTCATATAAACCTTGTTTAGTTTTAAATGCGGTTTTCCATTCATCTCCTACTTTCATCCTAACTTGAAAATAACCACTTTTAAGATCAATTTTGGAAAAGTAACACGCCCCACATAATTCATCAAGCATATCATCATGTCTAGGAATAGGATATCGATACTTTAATGTTATTTTATTAATGGCACGAAAATCCACACACATCCTCCAAGATCCATCCTTTTTAGGCACTAACAACACAGGAACGACACATGGACTCAAGTTTTCCTTCATGTGCCCCTTCTCTAAAAGCTCTTCAACTTGTCTTTGTATCTCCTTTGTCTCCTCAGGATTGGTTCTATAGACTGGTCTATTTGGTATGACAGCCCCGGGAACAAAGTCAATTTGGTGTTCAATACCTCTTAATGGAGGAAGGCCTTTAGGAATCTCTTCAGGGAAGACATCCTCAAATTCCTGCAACAAAGACACAAACACTAGGCAAACATGGGTCAATGTCAGTCAAAATTAAAAGATTCTCCTTGTACCTAAGTACAATAAGACTCCTTTGTGCATTAAAAGCACCTCTCAAGTCTTTCTCCCTTGCATACAGACTTACTTTCTTTTCTCTCTTCACAATCTCTTGCTCCATCACTCACCATTAGGCCTTTATTTGTATTTCTTTCATTTTTATCTTTCAAGACCTCTTTTCTCTCAATTCTTTTACTTGAACTTGACTCACTACCTGAATTCCCCATAATGGATTTTTGGATTTTCATTTGGTCTTCATATACTTCCAAAGGAGATAAAGGTGCAAGAATGTAATTTTGGTTATTCAAGCTAAAAGAATACCAATTCCTATACCCATCATGCATCACACGTCTATCATATTGCCAAGGCCTTCCAAGTAAAACATGACTAGCATGCATAGGTACAACATCACATAACACCTCATCCTTATATCTACTAATAGAGCATGCAAGCATCACTTGTTTATTCACCCTTATTTCACCACATTCATGCAACCATTGCAACTTATATGGATTAGGATATCTAATACAATTCAAACCCAACTTTTCAACAACTACCTCCGTCAATAATCAAACTACATGCCTTTCCATTGACTATGCAACGTGTATGAAAAATAGTTTCTCTTTGATCACTAGTTTCATCTTTAACATGCATATTCAAGGCTCTCCTAACAACCAAAGATTCAATATGCACATCATTCCCATATTTCACATCATCATCATCACAATCACTAGCATCCACTAAGGAAGTCATACCATCACTACCACTACTTTCTTCACTTTTACTATCAATTACACCATTATCTTTTAATAATATAGTTTTCTTATTAGGACATTGAGATGCAATATGCCATACGTCCAAACATCTAAAACATTTAATTTTACTATGTTTATCATTAGCACTAGGTGTTTTTGATTTTCCATCGTCTTTTACCCATTTTTCTTTCCTTACCTCTTTCGGGTCGGTCACCTTTTCTTTACCCTTTTCTTCCCTTTTAGGCCAATTTGAACTCCATTTGGATGTGGAATTCATGTAACTCCTTGATGCCCCCTTGCTTTTTTATTGTTTTTCAATTTTTATGGCCATATTGACCATGTCTTCAAAGTCCACATAGTGTTGTAATTCAATAACATTAGCAATATCTTTATTCAAACCCCCTAGGAAACGTGCCATGGTGACTTCTGGATCCTCCACCATATTGGCTCTCATCATTGTCATCTCCATCTCCTTATGGTAATCTTCAACGGTCATGGATCCTTGTGTAAGGAGTTGCAATTTTTGGTGCAACTCCCTATAGTAATAGGCTGGCACAAATCGTTTTCTCATCACCCTCTTCATCTCCTCCCACCTTCTAATGGGTCTTTCTCCATTCTTTCTTCTAGTCATCATGATCTGATCCCACCAAGCAAGAGCATAATCAGTGAATTCAATAACAGCAAGTTTTATTTTTTTCTTTTCACTATAGTTGTGGCATTCAAAAATGAGCTCCACTTTTCTCTCCCATTCTAGGTATGCTTCAGCATCATTCCTCCCTTTAAAAGGTGGAATTTTCATTTTGATGGAATTGATGTTGGTATCACGCTTATCTCCTCCTCTCCTCGTTGAATGGGTATCATCTTCATCATCATAAGAATCAAAGTCCTCATCTTCTTCTTGAGGCCGAAACCTCCCTATTCCAGAATTGTGATTGTTTCATTTCCCATGAGTCTGTGACTTTTCTCTTGTTTTTCTGGAATTTGAAGTGCTTTGTTGTCTCACCTCTTCAATTTTTCGATCTTGTCTCTCCATCTTCTCATTAAAAGATTCAATCATGGAAAATAGCCTTTGGAATTCAGATTGGACAGCCTCTAATGGTATGAGTTTCAGCTGGTCCTCTTGTTCACTACTTCCCCTTGCGTTTTCCTTTGACATGGTTAGTAATTCAAGAAATTAATAATGAAATAAAAGGACCTCACAATCTCTTCCTCACGTGTTTCTCTCAAAACAGACTATATACCACTCGTGTTTCACACAAATAATGGTTTTTACCCTCTTTTAAGCTCACCACTCTTGCCTTTTACCACTCAAAATTTGAATCTCAAAATTACAAGTAAGAACCAGAAACAAAAACAAACAATATGCAAGTGATCTATGGTGATCACTTGCGAAACCCCAAAGACCGTGCCTTGAAACCCCTCAACAAGATAAGGTAAACAAACCTTAAGCTATGGTGATCATAGATTGAATCTGACCCAAAGCTAACCAATGTAGCAAAGAACCAAGATTATATGGTTTATTAAAAATAGCCACGCCACAAGCAATACTACTTGATAAGTAACTAATTCCTAAAGGTTATCGATAAAGAGATGCAAATCTGCCTCACTTTAAAGAAAAACACTCAAATTTGTTTTTATTCATTCATGTCATGTACAAGAAGCCTAGATGAGTATTTATAGCCGTAAGTCTTTGAATCCTTTAAGGTAAAGGATAACTAAATCATATTCTAACTCAACTCCTAAAATTACAGTCATATTCTAACTCATATTCTAAAAAGTAGAATCCTACTTGAATTAGGACACTAATTAAATCCTTCCAAAATAACACAATTGGTGGGTTGGGCTTTATTTCTTTAGCCCATATGTCTATCACTAATTAAAGTCTAAGGTAATTTAAATTAGGCAGCCCACATACATAATTAAGCCCAATTACAAGTTAAGCCCCAAATCACATAAGTATGCACATGGTTGGCACATGACTTGTAATCTTTAATTTTATGGACTTTGCCTTGTTTAGCCCATTGGACTAGTCCATGCAAGATGGTTCTTCACACACCCCAAGATAAGTAATGGGCCTAGGGTCTTCAATCAACTCCATCTCTGAAGCAGCAACCACCTAGAATCTAAGTCTAGACAACCTCCAAATCAATTTGATACAAATCTTAAGTTTAACCAATTGCAATATTAGACTCTTCACCGCCAAAACAGCAAGGAATTGGTAACAAAGAGTATGAAGAGAGAATTGGATTCACGCCACAAATTAATTACCAACCTGATAAGTGAAAACAATCCTTGGTATATCAATGGAGATCACACCTCCCACTTGAAGAACACTCAAGAACACTGAAATTTTGATCTTAATCACCAATCTGATTGTCTTACACGCATAAGGAGGTATTTATACCTCTACAAACCAAACCCTAGCTGCAAACATGAAGAAAAGACCAATCTGACCCTAAGGACTTAAGGACAAACGAATGGGCTTAATTTTATAAGGCCTACACACTTAAGACAAGTTAAAATAAGGCTGATCATGTGTCTTTAAATGAAATTACATTCCAATAATTAAAATAAAACAGCCCACTAAAATTAATCTTAGGCCCAACCATGACATAACATAAGTCCACCTTAACATAGCATATTGCACATGAGTTGAACCTTGTAATATAGACTTCTTCTCTAGCCCATTAGGCTAGTTGTCTTCACCATCACATGCCCCAATGAGTGTCACAAGCTTTGGATCGCAAACGGATTCCATCTCTTCAAGCCTGGCCCAAGCCTCTTCCTTGATATCTCTTGTCACTAAGCTCTGAATATACATTTGCAAGGTTGCCTTGAGCTTGTTTCTACTTGATCTTATGATTGGACCAAGTGGCATCACTAATCCATCTCCTCTATGGCATGTAAGATCATTTTTTTTGTCTTGGTTCGCATCATTCCCTCCCTCCACAAAAGGATTCATCCTCGAATCACCACCTGCATTATCAAAAGGAGAAAGGTCAGCAACATTAAAAGTTGCTGAAACACCATACTCACCGGGCAAGTCAATCTTATAGGCATTGTCATTGATCCTCTCAACCACTTGAAAAGGTCCATCGCCTCTTGGATCCAACTTGGATTTCCTTTGGTTAGGAAATCTCTCTTTCCTAAAATGCACCCATACCCAATCTCCAGGTTCAAATTTCACAACTTTACGTCCTTAGTTGGCTTTTTGTGCATAACTTTTGTTCTTTAACTCAATGTGCTGCTTTGCCTTCTCATGTATGGACTTAACCAAATCTGCCTTCTTTTGTCCATCTAAGTTAGAAATATCATTCACAGGTATAGGCAACAAATCCAAAGGGGTTAGCGGATTAAAACCATAGACAATTTCAAATGGAGAATAACCTGTTGATGAATGAATGCTTCTATTATATGCAAATTCTACTAATGGCAAACAATCTTCCCAAGTTTTCAAATTCTTTCCAACAACAGCACGTAATAATGATCCTAAAGTTCTATTAACCACTTCAGTTTGACCATCTGTTTGAGGATGACAAGTAGTAGAAAATAGCAACTTTGTTCCCAACTTTCCCCACAGCACACGCCAAAAATGACTCAAAAACTTAGAATCTCTATCAGAAATAATAGTTTTAGGAACACCATGCAAACGCACAACATCCTTAAAGAACAAATCAGAAATATGTGTAGCGTCATCAGTTTTATGGCAAGCGATGAAATGTGTCATCTTGCTAAACCTATCAACTACAACAAAAATGCTATCTCTTCCCCTTTTAGTCCTGAGCAGTCCCAACACAAAATCCATAGAAATGTCAATCCAGGGCTGACTAGGGATGGGTAAAGGAGTATACAACCCATGAGGTTGAATTCTTGACTTGGCTTGCTTACATGCAACACACCTATAACAAATTTTCTCAACATCTTTCTTCATATTAGGCCAATAAAAATGCTCATGCAAGATGTCAAGTGTCTTAGCAATACCAAAATGACCCATCAAACCACCATTATGAGCCTCATGCACAAGCAACTCACACATGGAACAATTAGGCACACAGTTTATTTTCTCTAAATAAATAGCCATCATGCCTATGAAATCTTTGAAATGCAGATTGTTCACATGCATTATAAACATTTGAAAAATCCAAATTAGAAGCATACAATTCTCTTATATATTCAAATCCCATCAATCGAGAACTCAAAGTGGTAATAAGAGTATATCTTCTAGATAATGCATTAGCAACCACGTTTTCCTTACCTTGTTTGTATTGAATCACATAAGGAAAGGTCTCAATGAACTCCAACCACTTGGCATGTCGTTTGTTCAACTTACCTTGACCCTTGAGATGCTTTAAAGACTCATGATCACTATGAATCACAAACTCTTTAGGCCAAAGATAATGCTGCCAAGTCTCCAAAGCCCTCACCAATGCATACAACTCCTTGTCATACGTGGAATAATTGAGTTGTGCACCACTCAACTTTTCACTAAAGAAAGCAATTGGTTGCCTACCCTGCATCAAAACAGCACCAATACCTATCCCGGAGGCATCACATTCAATCTCAAAAGTAGAATTAAAATCAGGCAAACTCAAAACAGGTGCAGAACAAAGTTTATCTTTCAAAGTATTAAATGCAAGTTCTTGCGCCTCGCCCCACTTAAACCCCACATCCTTTTTAATGATTTCAGTTAAAGGAGCAGCAATGACACTAAAATCCTTTACAAACCTCCTGTAAAAGCTAGCAAGGCCATGAAAGCTCCTAACATCACTCACATTCCTAGGGGTTGGCCATTCTTGGATAGCCCTTATCTTCTCCTCATCAACCTCAATTCCATTGGCACTCACCACATACCCTAAGAATATAACTCTATTCATGCAAAATGTGCACTTTTTAAGTTTAGCATACAATTCTTCTCTCCTAAGTGTATCCAAAACAGCCCTAAGATGATGTACATGCTCATCAATAGATTTATTATAAATCAAAATATCATCAAAATAAACAACAACAAATTTTCCAATGAACTGACGCAAAACATGATTCATCAATCTCATAAAAGTGCTAGGGGCATTGGTTAGACCAAAAGACATAACGAGCCACTCATATAAACCAAGCTTTGTTTTAAATGTTGTCTTCCATTCATCACCAACTTTCATACTAATTTGGTGATATCCACTCATCAAATCAATCTTAGTAAAGACACAAGCGCCATGCAGTTTGTCTAACATATCATCCAATCTGGGTATTGGATGGCGATACTTAACTGTTATGCGATTCACAGCCCTACAATCAACACACATTTGCCAACTCCCATCCTTTTTTGGCACCAAAAGCACCGGCACTGCACACGGACTAAGACTCTCACGGATATGCCCCCTTGCTAACAACTCCTCCACTTGCCTTTGAAGTTCCTTTGTCTCCTCGGGGTTGCTCCTATAGGCTGGTTGTTTTGGAATTTGAGCTCCTGGTATGAAATCAATTTGATGTTCAATTCCTCTTATTGGTGGCAATCCTTGTGGTAACTCTTGAGGAAATACATTCTCATATTCCTGCAATAAAGAAACAACAACACTAGGCAAAGAAGGGTTAGGGTCAGCTTCATTAAAATAAGATTACTTGTACATGAGTACAAGTAAATATTGTTGATTCTCAAAAGCCACTCTCATATCCCTTACTTTTGCATAAAAATTGTTTTTCTTTGTACCACTCTCCATTGGGCCAATTATTTGCTTTTCTTTTTGGGCCTCTTTTCTTCCCATTTTTCTCTCTTTTTTAGCCTCTTTTCTTTTTGGGCCTCTTTCCTTTTTCTTTTCCTCTCATCTCTCTTATTTTGAAACTCTCAGCCTTTCCATTTTCTTTTTGCTCCTTTTCTCTCAATTTGGACTTTTCGGCTTCTTTTTGCATTTCTTCCTCCATGCTCCTTTTTAGCTTCATTTGATCTTCATAAACTTTACTAGGAGTCATAGGAGCCAGAATGATACGTTGATCTCCCATCATGAATGAGTGTCTATTTCTATACCCATCATGTGTCACCTTTCTGTCATATTGCCATGGCCTACCAAGCAACACATGACCTGCATGCATAGGTACTACATCACAAAGTACACGGTCAGAATATCTTCCAATGGAGAATGAAATTAAAACTTGTTTATTTACCCTTATCTCTCCACAATCATTAAGCCATTGTAGTCTATATGGCCTAGGATGTTTCAAACAATCCAGCCCCAACTTATCAACTAAAGTAGTACTTGCAACATTAGTACAACTTCCTCCATCAATTATAAGACTACAAATTTTGCCATTTATCAAGCATCTGGAATGGAAGATATTTTCCCTTTGTTCAACCCCATCCTCTTTCAATTGTACATTTAGTACACGCCTAACCACAAGATTTAAATCCCCTCCAACAGCATGCTCGGCCTCATCATCATCACTACAATCTTCAAATGAAGGCATTGAATCAGATTCTTTATCACTTTCAGATTCAATTACACCGTTATCTTTCAATATCATAACCTTTTTATTTGGGCATTGAGATGCAATATGTCCATTGCCAAGGCACTTAAAGCATTTTATGTTTCTATGCTTTTCAGTATTGGAAGAAGAAGTAGCATTAGCTTTAGGGTTACCTTTTTGCTCTACTTTACCCTTTTCTTCTCTTACCTTGTCTTTGGCTTTGTCTTCCCTTTTTGGCCATTTTGAGCTCTAATTAGATGTGGAACCCAAATAGGTTGGTTTGTTGGTTCCCTTTTGCTTTAGTTGCTTCTCCACCTTCATAGCCATATTCACCATCTCCTCTAACTCTACATAGTGGTGCAGCTCAATAACATTTGCAATTTCTTTATTTAGACCAGCCAAGAAACGTGCCATGGTAGCCTCCCTATCTTCAGCAATATTAGCCCTCATCATAGCTATCTCCATTTCTTTATGATAGTCCTCAACACTTTTATTCCCTTGCCTTAAAGTTTGGAGCCCTTGATGTAGTTCCCTATAATAGTAACTAGGGACAAACCTCTTTCGCTCGTGTGATGTAGTTCCCTATAATAGTAACTAGGGAAAAACCTCAGCAATGTGAAGAAAGTTTTGTTTCCTTCATCACTACTTCTTTCCTGGTTGCTTGATTTAGACATGATGTAAATAAATGGCCTCACACACTCCCTCACGTGTTTCACTCAAAATGTGTATGTTCGCTCGTGTTTCACTCAATTAAGGCTTTTACCCTCTTTTGAGCTAACCACTCCTGCCTTTTACCGCTCTTGTGTACTCACTATGATATATTTTCGGATCAATTTCAACCAACCAGATCAATAACAATGAGCAGTAATATCCAACAGAAAATTAAAATAGACAATTCCTAAGCAAGAAAGGAAACATCACAAAACTAGAAGCAAAATTAATGAGATGAAAGCAAGGAATGACAAGTATATGCTATATGCACACACGGATGAAGAATGAGGTGTGCAAATATAATATTGTTATTTGAGTAATATGGAATGCAAAATTACTCAACTAATGTAATGGAAACAAGTAGGACAGCAGTTAAGAATATAAAACAAAGAATGCAATAAATTGACAAAACTAGAAAAAATTAAGTGCATATGTGCTACTGCCCTAAAAGAATTCGAACCAGAACCTAAAACTCACTAAACCATTCCCAACTTACTGCCAAATAAGCTAATTGTATGCCTATTAGTAACTATTATCCACCAATTGCACAATTTCCAGCAATAAGCAATGAAATCTCAACTTATACCTCAATATGAAACCAATCAATTTCAATTACGAACTCCACTCAAAATTGCTCAAATTATCAATTTTAATCAGAATAGAGCAAATATATTCAGAGGAAATTCATTTTATATATGTGTGCAATCAATTGAATCAAAACAGTCCCACTTTTGGCAATCAATGCCAATATGCACGAATTTTTTTTTGTTGTTTTTTTGTTGTTTTTTTGTAATCTGAAAAACAACAAAAAAGAAATTGAAACATCAAAAATTCGTACCCCAAAAAAAAAAGAAATAAACCAAACTTCAATAGACAGCAATATAGGCAAATTCAAAAGGGGCATTGGTTAGACCAAAAGGCATAACGAGCCACTCATATAAACCAAGCTTTGTTTTAAATGCTGTTTTCCATTCATCACCAACTTTCATCCTAATTTGGTGATATCCACTCATCAAATCAATCTTAGTAAAGACACAAGCACCATGCAGTTCGTCTAACATATCATCCAATCTGGGTATTGGATGGTGATACTTAACTGTTATGCGATTCACAGCCCTACAATCAACACACATGCGCCAACTCCCATCCTTTTTTTGGCACCAAAAGCACCGGCACTGCACACGGACTAAGACTCTCACGGATATGCCCCCTTGCTAACAACTCCTCCACTTGCCTTTGAAGTTCCTTTGTCTCATCGGGGTTGCTCCTATAGGCTGGTCGGTTTGGAATTTGAGCTCCTGGTATGAAATCAATTTGATGTTCAATTCCTCTTATTGGTGGCAATCCTTGTGGTAACTCTTCAGGAAATACATTCTCATATTCCTTTACCCTTTTCTTCTCTTACCTTGTCTTTGGCTTTGTCTTCCCTTTTTGGCCATTTTGAGCTCCAATTAGATGTGGAACCCAAATAGGTTGGTTTGTTGGTTCTCTTTTGCTTTAGTTGCTTCTCCACCTACATAGCCATATTCAACATCTCCTCTAACTCTACATAGTGGTGCAGCTCAATAACATTTGCAATTTCTTTATTTAGACCAGCCAAGAAACGTGCCATGGTAGCCTCCCTATCTTCAGCAATATTAGCCCTCATCATAGCTATCTCCATTTCTTTATGATAGTCCTCAACACTTTTATTCCCTTGCCTTAAAGTTTGGAGCCTTTGATGTAGTTCCCTATAATAGTAACTAGGGACAAACCTCTTTCTCATGACTGCCTTCATCCCCACCCATGTGTTTATAGGCCTTTCCCCATTCCTACGCCTATTGAGGATGATTTGATCCCACCATACCAAGGCATAGTCAGTGAATTCCACGGCTGCCAACTTTACTTTTTTTTTTCCTCAGAATAGTTATGACATTCAAACACAAATTCCACTTTTCTCTCCCACTCCAAGTAAGCATCAACATCATTCCTACCTTGAAAAGTAGGGATTTTCATTTTAATACTCCCCAAATTAGGATATATCCGATTCTCAACATTCCCAAATCTATCCGCCTCTACCCTGCCTCTATGTTCTCTCCTATTCCTTCCTCTATCATTTCTGCCCCCTCTACCTCCAAACTGATTTCTGTCCCTATCATCATCAAAGTCATCAAAATCTTCTTCATAGTCAGATTGAGGTGGAGTTACTAACCTTTCCCTTCTCCCTCCAATTCGACTTTGCAAGGATGTATCTCTTCTAAGATTTCGTAGAGCTTGATCATGGTCTTCTAACCTCCTATCATACTTGTCAAACCGATCATTTATGTCTCGGAGCAGAATCTCAAGCCTTCCAAATTGTTGTTGCATAGCCTCCAATGTGAAGAAAGTTTTGTTTCCATCATCACTACTTCTTTCCTGGTTGCTTGATTTAGACATGATGTAAATATATGGCCTCACACACTCCCTCACGTGTTTCACTCAAAATGTGTATGTTCGCTCGTGTTTCACTCAATTAAGGCTTTTACCCTCTTTTGAGCTAACCACTCCTGCCTTTTACCGCTCTTGTGTACTCACTATGATATATTTTCGGATCAATTTCAACCGACCAGATCAATAACAATGAGCAGTAATATCCAACAGAAAATTAAAATAGACAATTCCTAAGCAAGAAAGGAAACATCACAAAACTAGAAGCAAAATTAATGAGATGAAAGCAAGGAATGACAAGTATATGCTATATGCACACACGGATGAAGAGTGAGGTGTGCAGATATAATATTGTTATTTTAGTAATATGGAATGCAAAATTACTCAACTAATGTAATGGAAACAAGTAGGACAGCAGTCAAGAATATAGAACAAAGAATGCAATAAATTGATAAAACTAGAAAAAAATTAAGTACATATGTGCTATTGCCCTAAAAGAATTCGAACCAGAACCTAAAACTCACTAAACCATTCCCAACTTACTGCCAAATAAACTAATTTTATGCCTATTAGTAACTATTATCCACCAATTGCACAATTTCCAGCAATAAGCAATGAAACCTCAACTTATACCTCAATATGAAACCAATCAATTTCAATTACGAACTCCACTCAAAATTGCTCAAATTATCAATTTTAATCAGAATAGAGCAAATATATTCAGAGGAAATTCATTTTATATATGTGTGCAATCAATTGAATCCAAACAGTCCCACTTTTGGCAATCAATGCCAATATGCACGAATTTTTTTTTTTTTTGTAATCTGATATACAATAAAAAAAAATTGAAACACCAAAAATTCGTACCAAAAAAAAAAGAAATAAACCAAACTTCAATAGACAGCAATATAGGCAAATTCAGCCACAAATAGATAAACTTTTTTTTTATTATTTTTTTATGCTGTAACTTGAACAAATATCACTAAAACCAGAAAAATAAAGATAAGTACAATTGATTTAGAACCAAAGCTCTGATACCAAATGATGCAGCAACCACCTAGAATTTAAGTCTAGACAACCTCCAAATCAATTTGATACAAATCTTAAGTTTAACCAATTGCAATATTAGAGTCTTCACCCCCAAAACAGCAAGAAATTGGTAACAAAGAGTATGAAGAGAGAATTGGATTCACGCCACAAATTAATTACCAACCTGATAAGTGAAAACAATCCTTGGTATATCAATGGAGATCACACCTCCCACTTGAAGAACACTCAAGAACACTGATATTTTGATCTTAATCACCAATCTGATTGTCTTACATGCATAAGGAGGTATTTATACCTCTACAAACCAAACCCTAGCTGCAAACATGAAGAAAAGACCAATCTGACCCTAAGGACTTAAGTACAAACGAATGGGCTTAATTTTATAAGGCCTACACACTTAAGACAAGTTAAAATAAGGCTGATCATGTATCTTTAAATAAAATTACATTCCAATAATTAAAATAAAACAGCCCACTAAAATTAATCTTAGGCCCAACCATGACATAACATAAGTCCCCCTGCTTGGCATGCAACTATCACAAAAGATGCATGCATGACAAAGGAGATTGATGCGAACCAAGACAACAAAAATGATCTTACATGCCATAGAGGAGATGGATTAGTGATGCCACTTGGTCCAATCATAAGATCAAGTAGAAACAAGCTCAAGGCAGCCTTGCAAATGTATATTCAGAGCTTAGTGACAAGAGATATCAAGGAATAGGCTTGGGACAGGCTTGAAGAGATGGAATCCGTTTGTGATCCAAAGCTTGTGACACTCATTGGGGCATGTGATGGTGAAGACAACTAGCCTAATGGGCTAGAGAAGAAGTTTGTATTACAAGGTTCAACTCATGTGCAATATGCTATGTCATGCATGCATCTTTTGTGATAGTTGCATGTCATGCATGCATCTTTTGTGACCAAGCTTTGAATATAGCCTTGCATTGCTTGCCTTAGTTTGTTAGCCCTTGATCTTGTGATAGCACTACTTGGCATGACTAGTCCATCATTCTCCTTTTGTGAAGATTAACTTATTTGTCCTTGATCTACATCAGGATTCCTACTCTTCAGCAGTATACTTGGTTCATGTTCTTCGGCTATATACTCAATGCCGACTTAATCATTTGATAACTCGGCATTTAATGTCTACATTCTCAATAATAACTCAGTATATTTTCGGTGCCTACATAATTTTAAACTCAACACTATTTCTTAGTAGTTATATAAATTAAATCTCAGCACTATTTTCTAGTGCCTATACTTCTACCTTGTTATTGGCATGTCAAATTATTCTAATTTCTATTTCTCGACGAAATGTTCTAAGCCTTAATTATATTTGTTACCTTTATTATTATTTACATCAATAATATATGTAATGCTAATATAATTTCATATAAATGAAATAAATCTTCATTAAATATATTTCAACATAATACTCACTCATTTAATCATTAAAAAAAAAGTCAAATAATATATTTTTCTATGATAAAACTCAACAATATAGGCATATAAACAAGCTACCCTATTCTAGGCAGAATTGGTGACTTATATTTTCTTGCATTTTTTATCCATCTTTAAGTGGAATCCAGACTAGTGATCACTAATAAAATGTATATTAATATCTTATCTTTAATTATCGACTGAAATTACATAAAACTAAATTTTGTAGCAAAAATTATAGATTTTATAAGTGTCTACGTTCATGTTCATTCTGCCCAGTATTTAATTGGACAAATTTCTAGTCTGAATTTTGAATCAATTTTAAACCTAATTGCAAGCATATTAAGTTCTGATGGTCTAAATGAAATCTGATATCCTATGTCTTAACTTTCCAATCCAATAAGAAACACTCACAAAGAATATTCCGAACTCAAGTTATACCAAAAAACATAGACACTGTTTATAAGACAAATTTCCAGCAACTTTATTTAATCACATAATTTCCTATCTTCATGCATCATCAACATAATCTCAATTTTATTTCTACATTCATGGCTTCACTTAATCACCATTTTATCACTCAATCAAAATATCAATAATTAATTACATAATTACACATAATATCATACTCAACATAACAACACAATCAATAATAATATCACATTTAATATTATTTTACTATATTGAATTATTTACCAACATTACATAACTCAAAAAGTCTCCTTTTATTCACCCTTTTCTACTTTCTAATTGGCTTTCTCCTTACCCCTATTTCCTTTTTTATTATGGCCCAAAGATTGCTTACCTCATTGGTCTAACAAAAAATCACACTAATCAAGTATAAAATACACTAATCAACCCTTAATCATCATTAACACACTAATAATCCTAATTACCAATTTTAACGGTAAACAACTTCAAATTAATACTAAAAATGAAGAGAAAATTAATAGAATGAAGGATAAACTCACCTTTGAAAATCCCCAAAGTGGTCAAAATAATTTTCCCTTCTTTCTCTTCTTTTATTTCTTTTTCTTCCTTTGATTAGCCTACTTTGCTTCACTTTTTTGTTGATCTTACCTTAATCCATCTTTTCACTCTTAAATAATGGCTTGAATTGATGAAGAAATGAGACATATAGGTCACGGAAAAAGGGAGAGAAAAAGGAAGATATATTTTTGTTTAAGATGCAGAAGAAGGAGAAATTAAGGCAAAGAGTAAAAGTTTGACTTTTATAATTAGATTAGGTGGGTGGTTAGGATTAATTAGATAATCTTGTCTCTCATTAGTCCATTAATTTAAATAAATCTTATTTTATTTCAATCTAAAGAATATTCATTTCCTTAGATAAAAAAAATATTCCATTTTTATTCCTTCTTAAAAATATATTTGTCAAAAATACCGTAAATTCAAATTTCGTTCAGCGAAAAATTATTATTTTCTAAATTTTAGTTCTGAACCTTAAAATTTTCAATTATAATATCCAAAATATTTTTCTTATATTTTATTATCATTTTATTTTTTTTTATCTCATATCCGAATTTAGACTTCGATCAGTTAAATGCATTTAATTTTGGTCACCCGCGACCATGGCCTAAATTATCTGGCATTACAAATAGAACTTTCTTTCATTGTAGCAAGAGTTTCAAATGAAAGATGAATTGTAAGACTTATCTGAAGTCTTTGAAGAAGAAGGATAAGACATTGGATGCACCTTCTACTTCAAGTATTTATGTTATTGAGGGTTAATACTGTTTAATAATGCATGGGTATTAGATATCATATGTGAGTTCCCCATATGCACAGATATGAAAGGCCTAAGTAACAGTAGATAGTACAAGAAAGAAGTGTTAAACCTACGAGTTGGCAATGGTGCAAGAGTTGATGCATTAGCTATAGGAACTTATGTATTGACACTTCCTAGAGGGCTTGTTTTAGAAATAGACAATTGCTATTTGTTTAGATAGAAAAGGTTTTCATTGAACTATTAATGACAATAGTTGCTCTATATGATTGAATGATATTTTTTTATGGAATTGGAGCATTATGCAATAGAATTTATATTCTTGACATGTTTAATTCAATCCTCAATATCAATAATAATAAAAGAAAAAAGTTAGATAACCTAAAACCATAATATTTATGGCATTATCACCTCGACCATATAAATGAGAGGCACATGACTATGTTACACAAGAATGGTGACTTAGGGTCATTTGATTGTGAATCTTATTTATTAGGCAAGATGACAAAATCACTTTTTTAGTGGAAAAGTGTGAACGTGCTAATGGGATGTTGGACCTTATACATACAGATGTTTGTGAACCAATGTCACCGTCCACTATAGGTGGTTTTATTTACTTTATTACCTTTATTGATGATTACTCACAATTTGGATACTTGTATATGATGAGATACAAATTTGAAGCTTTTGAAAAGTTCAAAAAATTTAGAAATGAAGTAGAGAAACAACTTGGCAAAAGTATTAAAACACTTAGATCAAATTAAAGTGGTAATATTTAAGCCAAAAAGTTTCAAGGACTCTAAGAGATAATGGGATTTTATCTCAATGGACTATACCTTAAACACCATAATAAAATGGTGTGGCTGAAATGAGAAACCGAACCTTGTTAGACATGATGAGGTCAATGATGAGCTTTGTAGAACTACCTAAGTTTTTTTCGGATCATACACTAAAGACTTCTATTTATATATTAAATAGAGTTTCTTCTAAGTCAGTTGATGTTGCTCCATATGAGATATGAAATAACAAGATACCTGTTCTTTCACACATGAAAGTATGGGATTGTCCTGCTTATGTGAAGCAAACAATGTTAGACAAGTTAGAAGCAATTTATGATAAGTGTCTGATTGTGGGATATCCAAAAGAGTCATTTGGATATCAATTTTACCATCCTTTTGAACAAAAGGTATTGTTTCAAAGCATGTTGTCTTCTTAGAGAAAAAGATTCTACTAAAAGAAGAGAGTGGGAGCAAGATTGAACTTAATAAAGTTCAAGATGCTCAAACAGACACTGATAAACTGACTGAACCCGATGAAGTAATAGTAACACCTTCTAAAACACAAGAACTTCATAGATCAAGTAGGCACACACATTGTTCCTAATACATATGGATTTCTCATAAGTGAACAAAATGATGTATTGCTCATAAAAAATGATTAGCCTACTACCTACGAAGAAGTTTTGAAAAGTTCAAAATTTGACAGATGACTAAAAGCCATGTAGTTAAAGATGGATTCCATATGTGACAACCAAGTATTTTCACTGAAAAATGATTAAAATAATGGAAAATAATTATAAAAAATATTTAAAAAATGTTTAAAGTATTTAAAAATGTTATTTTACGTTAAAGGACCTAAATGCAAAATTTCGAAAGTTTTAGGGTCAATTTCCAATTTACTGAAAATTGGAGGATTAATTGGGATAACTATCAATTAAATGCATGAATTAGACATTTAATACATGTTATGGATGGTTAAACCAAGTGTCACACATTAAAAAGCTAATTAAACATAAATATCTAGATATTTAAGCTTAGGTGTCCCCTTAATGAATTTTGTCATTTTCTCCTTAATTACTTCTTCTTCCTTCCTTATCTCTTTCTATCTAGAATTTTCTCTTCTTCTAATTCAGCCCACATTTTCCCCTAATCCTCCATAGCCAAGCTTAGTTCTAGAAAGAGAAAGTGAGAAAGAAAGTGTGAAAAAGAGAGAGAAAGACATGGAAATTCTATTTTCATGCTCAAGGAAGTGAGAGTAGGTTAGTAGAAGGCTTAAAAGTAGAAAATAAGAAAGAAAAAAAAATAGAAAGAAGACCTTAAGGTTCAGCCATGGAAGCTAGGAGGTGAAGGTAAGGTGATTTTTCTTCTCTTCTATATTTTCTCTAAAGAAATGTGGTGATTAGAGCATGTTATGAAAAAAAAGAGAGAGAGAGAGAGAGTTTAGGGGTAAGAGAGGGTTAATAAAGAAAGGTTGTTGATGATGTTTCTTATGTGTTTAGGAGCTCAAATTGACAAAGAACAAGCTCAAAGTAGCAAAGGAAAAGAGAAAGAGAAATGAAGGGAAAGAAAAAAAAAAGGTAAGTGCATAATTTAAGGCAATAACCTATAATTTATTATAAAATTGCATATTTCAGCATTTTTCATGTAAATAATTATTAATTAAAAGTATTTTGTGATGTAAGCTTAGGGATGCATGTTTACCAGACTTAGGATTAATTTTGGGAAAGATTGAATGTGGTTAATGTGTATGTTCTTTGCTGGAAATTGTGAAGCAGTGAGTACATAAATTGTCATAACTTAAGTTGTGGAATTCATATTTGTGTGTTCTTTGTTGGTTTATAAACTAAGATATAGAAATTTTTATTTAGACCATAAAATCTAAATATGTCTGAATTTTTCTAAAAAAATACATAAAGTTCAGATTTAGAATCTGTCCAGAAAATTCTTGGCAAAATTGTTAATGACCAGTCAATGTTCATTTGACCATATCTTTTTCTAGAGAACTCCAATTTTAGTGATTCAAGTTGAATATTAAAGCTAAGATTCAGGACTAAAATTCTTAAAAAGATATTGTAATTTAATTCAGCTTCTAACAGGTTCAAAATTAAGATCTAATATAGAGAATTGAATCTGCTAGTAATAGGCTAGAATATCAATTGAGAAATTTGATATGAAAAATAATGTGGATCTTGTTATATTATGCAAACGATATTTTTATTGAGTAATTATATGATTAACTGAGTTATTAAAAGTATGAAAAGTGCAAAGTTAATAATTATGAATTTTAATGACGTTAAGTAAGCCTTATAACACCTAACTTAGGACTTGACTTAGGATAGTTGCATGCCAAGCAGGGGGGAGTATGATCAATACCAATAATGGCACGATCAATGAAGCCGAAAATGACACTATTGTTAAAACTGGAAATGACACTATTATTAAAGTCGATAATGAAAATATTATTAAAGTCGGTAATGACACTTGTATGCACAAATCATAATGCCTGAGTGGCACTCCTAAGTGCCTAGATGGCAACTCCATTATCATAGTCAGTGGTTTATAGGTGTTGTGAGCATAAAAAAATTATCGAAAGTAAAAGAAATCAAGATTTGTGATATGGTTAATTATGATGGATTATATAATGATGATTTGATAAATTAAAACTAGTATGAGATATAAGGATATAATTTGGTGCTTATGCATGCTAGAATGTAATAAGATAAGAATTGTAAATGTATAAATAATAAAAGAATAATAATATGGTACATAACATACATCACAATGCATGTTGCATAAAATAGTTTATTGTTTTATTTATATGCACCATTAAGCCTAGAGCTTAACGTGGGAGTTTCCTTTTGCGTAGATTTAAAAAGTTAGCTGAAGTTTTAGATAAAGGCAACGGTGATTCTAGTCCAATAAAGCAGCTAAATTTTACAAACTGTGGGTCACAAATTTTTGTATCTTATATTTTATATTTTATATTTTGTATTTGGATTTATGTAATATCTTTTATGGTTTTGTAAAATTAACTTAATATTTTATAAACTTTATCCTATGAAATAAAATGTATGTTATTTTTCTTTATATTTTTCGAGATAAAAATAAATATATGAAAATGGATTCTTTTCAATAAAGATGTTAAAGATGAAATAAGTCGGTGTAGCGCTCCCTTATCCAAGCACGTGTTGCTGGGGTGAAGGTGTGTCACAATTTTTGGTATTAGAGCTGGTTTGGATGGTTTGGGATATTAAACAAAATATAATTATGCCATGTGTGTACCCATAATTGAGTGTAAAAGTTGTTGCTTATTGATTGGGGCCGTTACTTTTATGATATAGGTAAAGTATGGCTTCAAGGTCACGACAGATTATGCCTGAAGAAGGTGAAAGTAATGAGCTTACCGAAATAGAAGCCTCATCATGACCCATTCGTCACCGAGCTACTGCATCTAGATCCGATGCTAGCTCATCACATGGACAACCTATTATTAGCACAGGACAAATAGAGTTATGAGAAACATGATATATTTGCTACAAAGAGCATCATAGCTAGCCATGCCTATGTTACAATTTGAGAGGCTAAGGAAGTTAAGGGCACCCGATTTCTATGTCAAACGGGAAGATGACCCTTCCGTGGTAGAGTTTTGTTAGAACGGGCAGAGAGAGTCTTTAATCAGCTGCATTGCTCAAACGAGCAGACATATGAATATGTAGTATCTTTATTGCAAGATCCTGCATATGATTGGTGGCGGTCTGAGTTGCAGAGTTTAGAAGCACCTGACAACATGACTTGGGAATTGTTTTCTAGAGAAGCTCAAAGAGCAATACATTTCCCCTATCTATATAGTTGATAAGAAAAAGGAATTTCTAACTTTAATACATTTGTTAGAATATGAAAGAGAATTCACAAATTTTTGCAAATATGTTGGTGGCATTGTATCCATGGAAGCTAATAAATGCAGACGATTTAAAGATGGATTGAGAGACCCAATCAAGCTACAGGTTTCGCCCTATACCTAATGAGTTTTACTAGTTTGCTAGCATCTTCTAGAATAGTTTAGAGAGTTCTAGCAGCACAACAGCCAACACAAGATAGAGGTTTCAGGAGACCCATGTCACAACCGAATGGGGGACCATCAAGTGGAAAGAGAGCTAGATCTTATAGTGGTTGATTTCAAGTTAGGGGTTCTAATAGGCTTTTTCTTTTAGGCAGAGACAGCCCGTGAGATTTGTTTCTTTGGCAGCCAGTGCACTAACATAGGCACCACGTATATCTCTACCTCTACCAGAATGTCAACATTGTGGTCGTTGTTATCTAGGAGAGTGTTGGTAGACAATAGGAGCATGATTGAGGTGTGGTTCTAAAGATCATAAGAAAAGAGATTGTCCTCTATTATAGTATGGCAGAGGTTCGGGTAGCACTAAGCCGATACAGATGCAGGTTTCTAGGAAAGGTAGAGGCCGAGGACGAGGATAAGACAGATGAGGTTGATCAGGGGTCAGTCAGTTTAGATCAAAGACAATTGAGAGGTTGGAAGGTAGTAGAGCTGCCCTAGCCAGGGCATATGCCATGCGAGGTCGAGAGGAGCAGGATGCACCTGATGTCATAATTGGTAAATTTCTTCTCTTTGGCTTTGATATACATACTGTTGCTCAAACAATGAACCAAGAAGGGGGTTGAATTAGTTATGAAATAAAAATTTCTTGACTTTAAATGCAAAATAAAATTGAATAGAGTAGGGATGGAGAAATATCACATACGAGATTTATAGAGGTTCGGATATTAACAAACCCTACTCCTCTCCCCAATCTCAATTGGGAGTTTTACTAATACACTAAGTGTTACAATGGACCCAATTATGGTGTTTCTCTCAATGGGTAATACCTAACCTAGAAATTCTCTTGTGTTTTAATGGCTCACACAATAAATCAATTCCTTGTATTTTATAGCTTACACAATAAACCCTTACAAGTGTTTCAATCTTAACCCAATATACCCAAACTCACTTGAGTAATTGATTACAATGAAAACACTCACCAACCTATAATGCTTAGAAATTATGAGCAATTAAGTTTTTACAAAGAATAAAAGTTTTTGTTGTAAATGATTAATGCACAATGGCTACAACAAGATTAAAGATTCAAAGTAATTGTTATTCTTCTACTTAAGATTCATAAATGACTTGCATTTATACTTCTTCTGTGAATTATAGTCGTTTGGGTGCATTTAATACTAAAATATCTATTGAACCAAGTCTTAACTTCGTGTCTGACATGTTTCTCTGTCCTCACGGTCATGACTATATGTGTCATGTTCGTGAATGTTCTTCCAAGTTATGGTCCAAGTGGTAACTCTGACCGTGAAGCTCTCTAGAAGAACTTAAAGTGTTTGATCACGGGCGTGACTTTATACTTTCATGGGTGTGAACATTCTTACAAGCCATGGTTCAAGTGGTGACTTTGGTCGTAAAGCTATCTAGAAGAACTTGAAGTGTTTGATCACAGGCGTGACTTTATACTTTCACGGGCGTGTCTTTTTTTCACAGGTGTGACTAATTTGATCATTCATGGTTGGTATGATCCTTCATGGTTGTGAACTTTAAATGTTGGAGAGTTGGCTCTAAGCTATATCACGGGCATGAATAAGTAGTCACAAGCATGACTTTGCTATTTCTTCTTATTTTGATCTTCAAAAAGTTGTCTTTCATTCTTGCATCATATTCTATTCAAGATATATCATGTTCAACAAACTTAGAACACAAGCATTGTTAAATACATTATTGCTATTTTATTTGTTAGCATCAAAATGATGGAAATATCCCTCAAGGTTCAACAATCTCCCCATTTTTAATGGTGATAAATAATCTAGCAATATGTGCTTTTGAGAAGTCTCCCCCTCAGAAGATGCTTAATATAAAAATAGAGTGCAAGAATTGAGAGACATATAGCATGGATCTTTGCTAACTAGTAAGGTATATGCAAGGTATATTCAGAGTATATCAAAGTTGTTTGCTAACTAGTTAGGTATATGCAAGGTATATGTGAGGTATATGTTGTACAACACATTTGCATTTTACTACACATTTGTATATATTGCTAGGTTCTCCCCCTTTTGTCAACAACAAACCATACAAAATAAAATGATAATGAGGTAATTATATTAAAAGAAGGAGAAATGTTACAAAGTTTAAAAATTTAAATTAAAGTCCTACATCCTTAAAAATAAAACTAGTACATAAGAAAACTAATA
The DNA here is from genome assembly GCA_023653625.1 of Triadica sebifera. Classification (NCBI taxonomy): domain Eukaryota; kingdom Viridiplantae; phylum Streptophyta; class Magnoliopsida; order Malpighiales; family Euphorbiaceae; genus Triadica; species Triadica sebifera. The sequence goes on along the minus strand of CM042908.1, from coordinate 13,059,180 downwards.
CAAGAGAAAACTGGGACTCTAATTAGGCTTCAAGCCTGACAGGCCATCTATAAGGCATGCTACTTCTGCCTTGAGGCTATCCATACAAGATTCCATGAAGTCTTTCAGGTTTTTCAACCCCTCATCGATGGAAGCCTGCATTAGGTCAAAGCGAGGTGCTAGAAGATCAGCAACCTGCTGCGCCAAGCTTGGTGTGGTAGAAGCTAATAATTGACCAACCTTTGGCTCACCCTCTGGTGTCACTGTTTCGACTCGGGCTCGTTTTCGTTGCTGGATACCCTAGAGGCCAGCTTTGAAATCATCAGAATCCTGGTCTTCCCAATCAATTTCACCAGTTAGAGTGGTGAAATAGTAATAGACATTATTCTCGAAAATAATGCGAACAACTGCTCCCATCTTTATGAAAGACTTGACATCTAGTCGGTCTCGAGGATACGCTGGAATGAGATTGTAATTGTGTTCATCGAGTTTTAGATATTCGAGCTCAATTGCAAGATGAGTCACATACCCACCAATCAAGATATCTCTCAATGGCTTTGTTGCAATTGAGAGAAGATAATTTGCAAACCAGTGAGAAAGAGCCACGATTAGACCTCTTCGTGCCATCTCCAACAGGAAAAACTCCGATTTTAGGATTGTTCCATTGCTATCTCCTCTAACAAAGATACTATAGGTAAGAAACCTATGTAAATATTTATGCACATAAGACCGAAGATGTGTGCTCTTTGTCTTCTTCACATCCCAACTGCATGCCAACCCAAAATGAGTCCATGCCGGATTGGCATAAAATTCCACTTCACTCTCATTGAGAATGTCGTCTGAGGAAAGTTTGAAGATAGTGCCAAACTCTACTGCTGTGAGAGTGTTCGGATGCTTACAGAGTTGGAATTTGATTTTTCCGGTGGGAGAGACTTGCAAAGTGCTAAGGAACTTGAGAGTTGGTTCTTTTAGCGTTGGTTGATGAATGTCCACAAATTCCTTAAGGTGACAAGCTTGCAATTGTTCTGTCATGCTTGTCTCAAGATCGAGAGTTCTGACAGCACTCCACTCAAAGGAATGAGACGAAAGTAAGGGCTTTTTCTTTAGAACAACATATCTTAGATGACAATGCTCCGGAATGATGTCGAGAAGGTAGTCCGTGTGGTGTCTCAGAGCATGGGATTTCTTCCTTGTGCCTTTTGATGAGCCGGGTTCCATTGATAATTTTAGAAAGAGATTTTGGAGAATGAATTTATGAGCAAGGATTTTAGAGCAACCTAGAGATGTTATGATTCTTCAAAGAGAAAGAGTTTTGAAGGATTTTATAGATGGAAAAGGATATAAGGAGGCCAGATTTTGTGAGAAAAATTGAATGAGAGCTTTACTTGAGAGAATTTTTAAAGTTGAAAGTGAGAAAAATGGCAAAAATCCTGTTTTATAGTCTACAAATTCACTGCCGCGAATCGACCATCACGGGCATGAATAGTCACGATCACGCTTTGTTGAAGAGGCATTCTAGCTGTGATAAATGATACAAATCGATTCACGGTCATGATATTAAATAGTCACGGGCGTTACTTATGAATTTCATAGTGGTGACAAAAAGTAGTCACGGTCATAAAGTGCAATCTTCACTATTTCTTACGGTGAGGCAACGCGTGAAACAAAGCATGAACGATTTTATAATTATTTGATGTTAATGTTCACAGTCATGAAAAAGTGTCACGAGGGTGAACAAAGAGTTTCACGAGAGTGAAAGAAAAGAGTCAAGGGCTTGAAACATAGTCTTCGTTACCTCCAGCCATGAAGAATGTCGTGAAGGCTACTAAAACTTTTGGCAATTATGATCACAACTGTGAATATATGTCATGGGCGTGAATTTTCTTAAATCTTCAATTTATAAAACTAAGTCAAAAATAAGACTAAAAGATTTCTACGATGCTTCTATGCCTTATAACATATATTCCCATCATATTAACCACTTCATTCCTCAAAAGATTAGACAATAAAAAACAACATATGAAGGAAATTAACATTCAAGGTTGACAATTGACAAACATTCTTAAGATAATATTAATCCATCAAGCATACCAAGCTCTCTTCTTATGAAGTTAAATCTTTCTTCAATAAGAGACTTGGTGAAAATATATGTCAATTGATTGTTTGTATCGATAAATTCTAATACAACATCTCCATATTGAACATGATCTCTAAGAAAATTATGTCTTATATCAATATGCTTACTTCCAGAGTGTTGAATGGGATTCTTAGATAGGTTTATGGCACTTGTATTATCACATTTGATGGGTATATGGTCCAAACTATGACCATAATCCTTAAGTTGTTGTCTCATCTATAGGATTTGAGTACAACAACATCTTGCTGCCACATATTTCCCTTCAGCGGTAGAAAGAGCTACCGAAATTTGTTTCTTGCTAAACCAAGAAACTAAGCATTCACCAAAAAAGTGACAAGTGCCTGAAGTACTCTTTCTATCCAAGAGATTGTCAGCATAGTCTGCATCTGAATATCCTATGATATGATAGGATGAATTTCTAGGATACCATACACCTAGATGCAATGTGCCATGTAAATATTTTAAGATTCTTTTCACAGTATTCAAATGTCATTCTTTAGGACATAATTAAAATCTAGCACATAAGCATACACTATACATTATATCGGGCCTAGAGGCAGTAAGATATAAGAGTGATCTGATCATACCTCTATAGAGCTTTTCATTAACGCTCTTACCCTTTTTGTCTTTATCCAATTTTGTTGATGTGCTCATTGGAGTCTTGGTATTTTTGCATCCTTTCATTCCAAATTTTTTGATTAAGTCTTTAGCATACTTGGATTGGTTGATGAATATGCCCTCATTGCTTTGTTTTATTTGTAGACCAATGAAGTACTTAAGCTCACCCATCATGCTCATTTCAAATTTTCTAGTCATATACTTAGCAAATTCTTGGCAAAAAAATTCATTAGTAGACCCAAATATGATGTCATCAACATAAATTTAAACAATTAGAATATCATGTTTTATGCCTTTTAGTAAATAATGTTGTGTCAACATTTCCCTTTGAAAAATTATTTTCTAAAAGGAAAGAACTTAGTCTTTCATACCAAGCTCTTGGAGATTGTTTTAAATCATACAAAGCTTTTGAAAGTTTAAAAATATGATTAGGCAAATGATAGCTTTCAAAACCCGGTGAATGTTCTACATAAACTTCTTCTATAAAACCATTTAAGAAAGCACTTTTGACATCCGTTTGAAAAAGTTTAAAATTCATATGGCATGCAAATGCTAAAAGAATTCTTATGGCTTCTAATATAGCTATCGGAGAATAGGTCTCGTCATAATCTATTCCCTCTTCTTGATTAGAACCCTTTGCAACTAACTGATGCAGCAACCACCCAGAATCTAAGTCTAGACAACCTCCAAATCAATTTGATACAAATCTTAAGTTTAACCAATTGCAATATTAGACTCTTCACCCCCAAAACAGCAAGGAATTGGTAACAAAGAGTATGAAGAGAGAATTGGATTCACGCCACAAATTAATTACCAACATGATAAGTGAAAACAATCTTTGGTATATCAATGGAGATCACACCTCCCACTTGAAGAACACTCAAGAACACTGAAATTTTGATCTTAATCACCAATCTGATTGTCTTACACGCATAAGGAGGTATTTATACCTCTACAAACCAAACCCTAGCTGCAAACATGAAGAAAAGACCAATCTGACCCTAAGGACTTAAGGACAAACGAATGGGCTTAATTTTATAAGGCCTACACACTTAAGACAAGTTAAAATAAGGCTGATCATGTGTCTTTAAATGAAATTACATTCCAATAATTAAAATAAAACAGCCCACTAAAATTAATCCTAGGCTCAACCATGACATAACATAAGTCCACCTTAACATAGCATATTGCACATGAGTTGAACCTTGTAATATAGACTTCTTCTCTAGCCCATTAGGCTAGTTGTCTTCACCATCACATGCCCCAATGAGTGTCACAAGCTTTGGATCGCAAACGGATTCCATCTCTTCAAGCCTGGCCCAAGCCTCTTCCTTGATATCTCTTGTCACTAAGCTCTGAATATACATTTGTAAGGCTGCCTTGAGCTTGTTTCTACTTGATCTTATGATTGGACCAAATGGCATCACTAATCCATCTCCTCAATGGCATGTAAGATCATTTTTGTTGTCTTGGTTCGCATCACTAACCTAGCTTTATTCCTAGTTCTTGAACCCTTTTCATCTAGTTTATTTCTAAATACCCATTTACTACTAATGATTTGATGCTCTTTAGGTCTAGGAACTAAGGTCCACACCTTCTCTCAAATTGGTTGAGTTTCTCTTGCATAACAATCACCCAATTTTCATCATTAAGAGCCTAATCAATATTTTTAGGCTCAATTTGAGAGACAAAAGCAAGGTTAGAATCTAAAAGTTAGAGATGAGATCTAGTACTTACTCCTTTAGTAGGATCACCAATGATTTGTTCCTTAGGATGATCTTTTGTTATTTTCATTCCTTTGGAAGCTCTTGTTTGTCTTGCCCTTTAGCTTGAGGTAGAGAGATGTTTTAATATGGGTTTTCTTGATCATTTTCATCTTTCTCATAATCAAGATCAAGCTTTTCCATTGTACCTAATATATTATCAAGAACACTAACTTTCATAAGATCAAACTTACTAGATTCATCAAAAACAACATGTATAGATTCTTCAATAACTAATCACCTTTTATTAAAGACTCTATAAGCTTTATTAGAGGTGGAGCATCCTAAAAAGATACCTTCATTGGATTTAGAGGCAAAATCTTCAAGGTTGTCCTTGGTATTTAATATGAAACACTTGCATCCAAATACTCTAAAGTATGATATCATAGGCTTTCTTCCATTCCATAACTCAAAAGAAGTTTTGTTTATGAGTGGTCTTTTGAAAACTCGATTTAAAATATAACATGTAGTATTGGTGGCTTCAACCCATAAGTAGATTGGTAACCCATACTCGTTGAGCATTATTTGAGTCATTTCAATTAAAGTTCAATTTTTTCTTTCGACTACCCCATTTTGTTGAGGCGTCTTAGGAGTTGAAACATTTTGTGAAATACCATGTTCTAGACAAAAATTTTCAAAGTTTTCATTTTCATATTCTTTGCCATGATCGCTTCTTATTTTTGAAATAAAATATCCCTTTTCATTTTGAACTCTCTTAGCAAAGTTTTTAAAGCATCACTCTTTTGAGCTAAGAAAATTACTCAAGTGAATCTAGAGTAATCATCGACGATGACAAAAGCATAATGTTTATCTCCTAAGCTTGCAACACTCGTTGGTCCAAAAAGATCTAAATGTAAAAGTTGTAGAGGCTTCGAGGTATTTACAATATTTTTGGATTTGAAGGAGGACTTTGTGTTGTTTTCCTCTTTGGCAAGGTTCACATGTCTTATTCTTTTCAAATTTTACTTTCGGTAGTCCACTTACTAGCTCTCCTTTGCTAAGGCTTTGAATTAAATTCATGCTTGCATGACCAAGCCTTTTATGTCACAACCAAGATTAATCACTAGTAGTCATAAGACACTTAGAGGAAATGTTAGATATTTTGTATAAGTCTATTATGTAAGTATTGACATCTCTACTTCCTTTGAATATCTCTTGGCCACTAAAAGAGGTGACAAGACATTCAATTGAGGTAAAGATTACATGGTTTCCCTTATCACATAATTGACTTTGACTTAACAAGATATGTTTCAAACCATCAACAAGTAAAACATCTTTAATGAAAGTAGTATTATTAATAACAATGGAGCCAATGCCAATTACCTTACCCATAGCATTGTTTCCAAATGTTACCTTACAACCATAAATACTTTTAATATCATTGAATAGTTCTTTGTTTCCGATCATATGCCTTGAGCATCCACTATCCACAAGCCAAGCATTTTCTTTTATAGTGGACTTGAGGCATACCTATAAAATCACAATTTAAGTATTGTTTTTAGGTACCCAAATAAACTTGGGTCCTTGGGGGTTTAGTGTGTGCTTCCGGAGGAGCGCGCATGCAAGAAGGAAGTTTGAGCTTGATGCAAATGGCTAAAATCTCTTCTGCTTTATATAATTATCAATCGAATAAAAAGTTATTTTATGTATCAATCCTTATCCCACTCGTCTAGAGGGATCATCTAGAAAGCGCTTGGGACTTTATGTTCATAATGATGTCATGCTTGCTTTTGGTACTCCGGAGAATATTCTCTTAAACGAAGGTATTCGTGCTTAGCACATGAAGGTTCACAATGAGCCTTCCTTATCCAACAATGTTTATTGATATGACCAAATTTCATACAATAATTACATTGTTTAGCTTTAAACATGTTTTTCTATTTTACCATGCTTTTAGTTCTCATTATCCTATTGGATGGAGTTTGTGAGTAGTGATATGCACATGCATGATGAATCTGTGCTTTTCTAGGTGCATGCCTCTTACACATAAATGCATGATTGGTCTTTTAAGGTTTTCCTCTTAAGCTAATTGACCCTTGACCATTCTTCTTATAAATAGAGGGTTTAGTTTGTGTTGTGCATTTAGTCGTTGGGGCCATTACTTCTAATATGGAGATATGAGGTGGACTAGACTTAACAAATGTGGTATTGTGAGATGAAGATGATGTTCCATTAAATCCTAGACCATGTCTTATTAAAGGTGGTCTTTGGGACACTATGAGAGTATCTAAACTCTCATTGCCTTTATGAAATCTTGAAATGTAGTTTCTAAATTCCTCAACTTCATTTTTCAAAACATTGTTTTATTTTAAGTAAGGATTTAGTTGAGGGTCTAGAGGAGTACTCATCTAATGACTTTTGAAGAGATTCATTAGAAGTTATAAGATCAAGATTTTCCTTTTGTAAAACTTCCATTTTGTTTTTCAAATTTAAAATATTATTGTTGTAAGTATTGAATTTACATCTACATTTTTCTAATTCTAGGTTCAATACTTCTATTAAACTCTGCTCATCATCATCTTCACTATCACTATTACTACTATCATTATTAAATGACTATGAGTAAGAAAGACCTACCCTATCCATAAAGTGATCCTTTAAAGCCATGAAGCATATGTTGACCTCTTCACCTTCACTGTCATCTTTTTCACTTGAAGAGCTTTCGTCATCCTATGTGGCTTTGTGATCTTTCTCCCTATTATCTTTTTGGTATATTTTCTTGTGTTTCTTGAGCTTTGGACATTCTTGTTTGATATGTCCTTTCTTCCCACACTCATAATATTTTACCTCCTCTTTATTCCTTTGAGAGTCATTTGAGGAGTGTTTGAGATTTCTTTGTTTGAAGTTTCGAGAGTTGCCAATTCTCTTTTCAATTATTCTTTTCAATCTCCTTGAGAGCATGACAATGTCCTCATTTGCATAATCACTTTTTTCTTCATCATCTTCAACTTCTTCTTGAGATTTTGAAGTAGAGGCTTTGAGTGCTAAAGACTTTTCTTTTTTTCTGGTTTGGTTTCAAGTTCTCTATCTCTCTTTACCACCATTTCATGTGTTAGAAGTTTTCCAGTAAGCACATCGGTATGCATGATGTTCATGTCTTTATTGGCTTCTTCTATACCAACAACTCTTGAACTATAGTCTTTGAGAGGAAAGCTTCTTAGAATTTTATTGTTTACATCTTCCAAGCTCAAGTGATTTCTAAGCTTTCTCATGTCGTTTATGATCTCTAGAAGACGATTCGTCATATCGGTGATGGATTCATTGGATTTCATCTTGAAGAGTTCATATTCTGAAGCGAGAAGTTGAATCTTCTTGGATTTAACTTGCTTTGTTCCTTCATGATAATTCTCCAATGTCTTCCATATACTATATGTGGTAGGGCAGTGTTGGATTCTGCCATATTCTTCAATGAATGGAGAGCTTACGAGGATTGTCATTGCCTTTTCTTTTTTAAAGTTTGCTCTACGTTGAGGCTCTGTCCAATAATCTCTTGAAAGAATTTCTTCTTCACCATCAACTCCTCTTCTGGTTGGTGGTGTCCATTCTTTCCGAACGCTATCCCAAACTTCAATTCCCTCACTATCGAGATATGTCTCCATCCAAAACTTCCAATGAGCGTAGTTTACTGCATCAAAGTAAGGTTTGAGACTTTGGAATCCTGCATTAGCCATTTCCTGATATTTGCTAGCGCTGTTTAGGCATTGATGCTAGACAAGCTCTAATACCAATTGTTGCCCAAACAAGCCGTTTGGGTGCATTTAATGCTAAAATAGCAGTTGAACCAACTCTTAACTTTGTGCCTGACATGTTTCTCTGTCTTCATTTACGGGCGTGACTATATGTGTCACGATCGTGAATGTTCTCCCAAGTCGTGATCCAAGTGGTGACTCTAACCGTGAAACTCTCTAGAAGAACTTGAAGTGTTTGATCACGGGCATGACTTTATACTTTCACGGGCATGAATATTCTTCCAAGTCGTGGTTTAAGTGGTGACTTTGGCTGTGAAGCTCTCCGGAAGAACTTGAAGTCGTGACTTTATACTTTCACGGACGTATCTTTCCTTCACAGGCGTGACTGATTTGATCATTCACAGTTTGTATGATCCTTCATGGCCGTGAACTTTAAATGTTGGAGAGTTGACGCTAAGCTATATCACGAGCTTGACATAAGTAGTCACGGGCGTGACTTTGCTATTTCTTCTTATTTTGATCTTCAAAAAGTTGTCTTTCATTCTTGCATCATATTCTATTCAAGATATATCCTATTCAATAAATTTAGAACATAAGTATTGTTAAATACATTATTGCTGTTTTATTTGTTAGCATCAAATGACGGAAATACCCCTCAAGGTTCACCACATACATTGATAGATTTGGGGTCGATGCATTCATACATATGCACACCACCACCAGGTCGAGAGGGTTTAGAACCACAAGCTCTAGCATTTGAGATTCTCGTGACTAACCCATTAGGGCATAGTGTGAGAGTTAGCAAAGTGTTTAGGGGTTGCCCAGTTGAAATTCAAGGTAGGCAATTCCCAGCAGACTTGATAGAGTTACCATTCCACGAGTTCGATGTGATCTTGGGAATGGATTGGTAGTGGATTGTGGAAAGAGACAGATGATCATCAAAATTTTGGAGCAAGATGAGATAGTGGTGAAGGGTGAAAATGGAAGATATCCAGACAATGTGATATTAGTGTTAAAAGCTCAGAAACTCATTAGTAAGGGATGCGAAGCATACTTAGTGTATGTGGTTAATATGAAAAAAATAAGTCTAAATTTCGTGGATATGCCTACTATTAGTGAGTTTCCTGATGTGTTTCCAGAGGAGTTGTCAGGGTTACCGTCGGATAGAGAAATCGAATTTGCTATCGATTTGGTACCCAGCACGACTCCTATTTCCATTACACCATATAGGATGGCACCAGCGGAGTTGAAAGAGCTGAAAGTTACAGCTGTAGGAATTATTAGATAAGGGGTTTATACGACCCAGTGTATCACCGTGGGATGCTCCAGTATTATTTGTGTAAAAGAAAGATGGCACCTTACGTCTCTGCATTGATTAAAGGCAGCTTGATATGGTGACTATCAAGAATAAGTACCCACTACCTAGAATCGATGATTTATTTGATTAGTTAAAAGGTGCAACCATATTTTCAAAGATAGATCTTTGACCGGGGTATCATCAATTGAAGATTAAGGAGTTAGATGTACTTAGGACAGCCTTCAGGACTAGTTATGGTCATTTTGAGTTCCTGGTTATGCCTTTTGGACTAACGAATGCACCAGTAGCTTTTATGGGCCTAATGAACTGAGTGTTCAAACCATATCTTGATCAATTTGTAGTAATGTTTATTGATGACATCCTGGTGTACTCTAGAGACCGAGAAGAACAGAAGTGAGGAGTGAGGAGTTTCCTCAGATTAGCTAGATATTATAAGAGGTTTGTAAAGGGATTTTCATCCATAGCGACTTCTTTGACACGACTATTATGAAAAGAGATCCGTTTTGAATGAACGGATAGGTGTCAAACAAGCTTTGATCGACTAAAGATAATGTTGACTGAAGCACCAGTGTTGACTCTGCCCACACCTGGAAAAAAACTTTGTTGTGTACAGTGATGCTAGTTATAATGGTTTAGGCTGTGTTCTTATGCAAGAAGGAAAGGTGATTGCTTATACCTCAAAACAACTTAAGCCTCACGAGCTTAATTATCCAACACACGATTTGGAGTTAGTTGCTATTGTTTTTGCTTTGAAGATTTGAAGATATTATTTGTATGGGAAAAAAATGTTATATCTATACAGATCACAAAAGTCTTAAGTACATTTCCTCACAAAAAGAGTTGAATCTAAGACAACGAATATGGTTGGAGCTGATTAAAAATTATGATTGTGTTATTGATTATCAGCCCGAAAAAGCAAATGTCGTTGCAGATGCACTAAGTAGGAAGATTTTAGTTGAGATGTGAGTATAATCCACCTTGATGCAGAAAATCAAAGATGCTCAGAAACAAGATGAGAAACTACTAGAGATAGTCGAGGCAGTGAAAAAGGGAGAAAAGCCATAGTTTTCATTGACAGAAGATGATACAGTATACTTTAAGAATAGAATTTGTGTGCCCGGTATAAAAAAGCTAAAGTCTGATATTTTAAAAGAAGCACATGAAATAGTGTATACAATACATCCAGGTGGGAACAAGATGTATCAAGACTTGAAAACTCAATACTGGTGGTTAGGAATGAAGAAAGATATCACTGAATATATTACTAGGTGTCTAACCTATCAACAAGTGAAAGCGGAACACCAATTTCCCACAAGATTGCTACAACTAATACCAATACCAAAATGGAAGTGGGAAAGAATCACAATGGATTTTGTATCCGGTTTACCAATGACTCAGAGGAAGCATGATGCAGTGTGGGTAAAAGTGGATCGACTGACAAAGTCGGCGCATTTTCTACCAGTTCGGATGGATTATACATTGAGGAAAAAAAAGAGATAGAGTTTAGGGGTAAGAGAGGGTTAATAAAGAAAGGTTGTTGATGATGTTTCTTATATGTTTAGGAGCTCAAATTAACAAAGAACAAGCTCAAAGTAGCAAAGGAAAAGAGAAAGAGAAGTGAAGGGAAAGAAAAAAAAAAGGTAAGTGCATAATTTAAGGCAATAACCTATAATTTATTATAAAGTTGCATATTTCAGCATTTTTCATGTAAATGATTGTTAATTAAAAGTATTTTGTGATGTAAGCTTGGGGATGCACGTTTACTAGACTTAGAATTAATTTTGGGCAAGATTGAATGTGGTTAATGTGTATGTTCTTTGCTGGAAATTGTGAAGCAGTGAGTACATAAATTGTCATAACTTAAGTTGTGGAATTCATATTTGTGTGTTCATTGTTGGGTTTACAAACTAAGACATAGAAATTTTTATTTAGACCATAAAATCTAAATATGTCTGAATTTTTTCAGAAAAATACATAAAGTTCGAACTTATAATTTATCCAGACAATTCTGGAAAAAATTGTTAATAACAAGTCAATGTTCATTTGACCATATCTTTTTCTAGAGAACTCCAATTTTAGTGATTCAACTTGAATATTAAAGTTAATATTTAGGGAAAAAATTCTTAAGAAGGTATTGTAAAATTCAGCTTCTAACAGGTTCAAAATTAAGATCCAATATAAAGTATTGACTCTGCCAGTAACATGGCAGAATCTCAATTGAGAAATTTGATGTTAAAAATAATGTGGACCTTGTTATATTATATAAATGATATTTTTATTGAGTAATTATATGATTAACTGAGTCATTAAATGCATGAAAGTACAAAGTTAATAATTATGAATTTTAATAACGTTAAGTAAGCCCTAGAACACCTAACTTAGAACTTGACTTAGGATAGTTTGGCATGACAAACAGGGGGAGAGTATGATTAATGTTGATAATGGTACAATTAATGAAGACGGTAATGACACTATTATTAAAACTGGTAATGATAATATTATTAAAGTTAGTAATGACACTTGTATACGCAAATCATAATATCTGGGTGGCACTCCTAAGTGCCTAGATGACAACTTCATTATCATAATCAGTAGTTTATAGGTATTGTAGGCATAAAGAAATTATCGAAAGTAAAAGAAATCATAATTTGTAATATGGTTAATTATGATGAATTATATAATGACAGTTTGATAAAATAAAACTAGTATGAGATATAGGGATATAATTTAATGTTTATGCATACTAGAATGTAATAAGATGCGAATTGTAAATGTATAAATAATAAAAATAATAATAATATAATAATAATATGGTACATAACATACATGACAATGCATATTGCATAAAATAATTTATTGCCTTATTTATATGTACTACTAAGCCTAAAGTTTAGCGTGGGAGTTTCCTTCCACGCATATTTAAAAAGGTAGTTGAAATTGTAGATAAAGGCAACGATGATTCTAGTCCAGTAAAGCAGCTAAATTCTATAAATTGTGGACCACAAATTTTTGTATCTTATATTTTATAGTTTATATTTTGTATTTGGATTTATGTAATATCTTTTATGGTTTTGTAAAATTAACCTAATATTTTATAAACTTTATCCTATGTAAATAAAATGTATGTTATTTTTCTTTATATTATTCAAGATAAATAAATATATGAATATAGATTGTTTTCAATAAAGAAGTTAAAGATGAAAGAAGTCGATGTAGTGTTTTCTTATCCAGACACATGCTGCTGAGGTAAAGGGGTGTTATAAGTATGGACTTTGGTTGATCCACCTAAAGAGATTAAACCCATTAGGTGCAAATGGATCTTTAAGAAGAAAATTGACGTGGAAGGTAATGTAGTTACCTATAAAGCATGACTGTAGCTAAAGGATATCATCAAAGACTTGTTAACTATGACGAAACTTTTTTTTCTAGTTGTTATGCTTAAATCCATTAGGGTACTCCTAGTTTTGGCTGCTCATTATAACTATGAGATTTAGCAAATGGATATGAAAATAATTTTCCTTAATAGAAATCTAACTAAGGATGTGTACATGACACTACTTGAGAGTTTTCACATCAAATGATGGTAAAAAGGTATGTAAATTGTAAAGATCCATTTATAGATTGAGACAAGCATCCAGGAGTTCGAACATCCTATTTGATGAGACAATCAAAGAGTTTGGTTTCTCACAAAATCTGAATGAGCCTTGTGTTTATAAGAAGGTTAGTAGGAGTTCAGTCATATTCCTAGTATTGTATGTAGATGATATACTTTAATAGGAAACGTTGTCTCAATTCTTCAATCAGTCAAAATTTGACTTTCTAATAATTTCTCCATGAAAGACCTTAGAGAAGCAACCTATATACTAGGTATAAAAATCTATAGAGATAGATCTAAAAGGTTATTTGGTCTTTATCATTGTACATATATATATAAGATGCTAAAGAGGTTTAGCGTGGAACAGTCTAAGAAAGGATTTATTCCTATGATTTATTGGATTACCTTTTCTAAATCCATGTGTCCAAAGACACATGATTAACGGACACACATGAGTAGGATTCCATATACTTCAGCTATTAGATCCTTCATGTATGTTATGTTATGTAGTAGACCCGATGTATCATATACTCTGAGTGTTATGAGCAAATATCAGTCAGATCCTAGCGACGGGCATTGGGTGGTTGTTCAGAACATCCTTAAGAACTAAGGATGAATTTTAGGTTTATGGAGATGGTGAGCTTAAGGTAAGTGGGTACACAAATGTCAGCTTCCAAAGTAATAAAGATGACTCCAAGTCTCAATTAGGCTCTGTTTTCACATTACATGGCAAAGCAGTCAGTTGGAAGAGTTCCAATAGGAGACGACTGCAAGTTCCACAATTGAAACAAAGTACATTGAGCTTCTAAAGCAGCTAAGAAACGGTTTGGAAAATAACATTTCATCATAGAATTGGAAGTGACTCCTAGCATTATTGATCTAATACCCTTGTATTGAGATAATAATAGAGCCATTGCATAAGCAAAGGAACTAAGGTCTTATCAAATATCCAACCATGTACTCAGACTTTACCATTTGATTCGGGAAATTATAGGTTGACATGATGTAAATATAGAGAGAGTTCCCACCTATTAGAATATAGCTGATCCTCTCACTAAGCCACTTCCCCAAAAGAAATATGATAGTCATATACTCACCTTTGGTATAATGTATAAAGGCAATCACCTTAGATACTTGATGTATTCATTCATTTTTAATAAAAGGCATTTTCATTATATTGGTGTTCATACATATATGAATATGATTTAGATCTTAGACCATTTAGCGAAGTTCTTGATATGTAACACATCTTGAAGGAAATCATGATGAGATCATAATGGCAAAATTCCTATCATATATACCTAAATTATTCCTAATCATAGGATTAATAAGATGGGACATTGTTAATTTGGATAGACTAGGACATGTTATGTTTCTTGACTAAGTCAAACAGCTAATCTCATAAGCTAAAGACATGAGATGTTTAGAGTTAACATATGCATGACCTGCTATGAGACAACCACACGGAAATCTATTCAATATCAGTGATAGTTAAAAAAATGGGCATGATTGGAAAACCTATTACGTCGCACACATAAATAGAATGAAGAAAATGTAAAATGGTCTTTGGATAAGATCCAAGTGAGAGAGAGAGAATTGGATTTTTTATAAGAGTTCTAAAAATGGGTCAAATCCAATTTGGATTAGGATTGTTGACTTGGTCAACATTGGGTTATATACCTTATGAAAAGGGGTCCATTAAGGCTTTTCCTTTTCTAACCCTAAAAGAAATTAGAAATAGTATAAATACTTTTTTTATGGATTAAATTTTGTGGTTGCCCCCTTAAGAAAAATAAGAGTAATTTTTCTTTTCTCCTTTTTCTCTTTCATAAGACAAATTTCCATAGCTTCGGACTTTTGTTATCCCACCTCGTTGGAGATTTTCTTCTTCTTCCTTCGAGTGGATACTTTTAAAGCCAATCCTATTTTTGGATTGTTGTGGTTTGTTACAACCCATCAAAGAAAGAAAAGCTCCTAACTTGGAAGATAAACACACCATAAGAAAAGAACATAATTGTGAGTGATGGATAAACTTTTGAAGCAAATAGCTACGGAAAAGTGATGAATCAGCGAGTGAATGTGATACAAAAATTTTGCAAAGTTTAGCGGTAGAATTAGTGACAAATTAACGATGGAAAATTGCTACAGATAGCATCTGTCACTAACATCCATTGTTAATAATGGCGATAAGACATGGCGCCAGTTGTTGTGATGATATAGAGATGATTTTGCGAGAGACAGATAGTGACGAATTAAATCTGTTGCTACTCTTTCAGATTAGTGATAGATAATTTGTTGCAATTATTCTTTATAAATAACAAACAATACTAGTGACAAAATCACAACTATCACTAATAATAGTAATGGAGCTGTTTGTCGTTAAAGTTAGCAATGACTTTGTTCGTCACTAATACCATTTAGGTCTCTCTTTTGTCCCCTAGGTTAGCGACGAATAGCTCCATCACTATTATTAGTGACGGCAAAATTTTAATGAAATTAGCGAGAAGAAATTTTCAACAAATGGTAAATTTTCAACATTTACAGGAACAAATTTTCAGCAAATTTGCGCCATTTTCAACAAATTAGCGATGTTGCTAATACCATGGAGGTCTCTCTTTCTCTGGATTTCTCCTGTTACTCCTGCGGTCTTCTCCCGTTGCTCTACTAGCCTTCCTCGTGTTGAAGGTGAGCCTTGTCGTTGAAGGTGAGCTACTATTATTTGATTTTTTCTAATTATTTTTAGGTAATAAATCATAAATAACATTTTTAATTTAAAAAAAATATTTAATGCATTTGCTATTTTATACTATTTTTAGGAATAAAATTAAATAAAATGACCATAAATTAGACAAATCTATTATTAAAAAAAAGGTTAGAGAATAAGTTGCACAACTTCATGGATAAAAATTGTTGTTATTGGTTTCAATTCCCACATTTAAAGAAAATGTCCAATATTTATATCATTTAGATGGCATTTATGATTTAAATTAGCATTTGACAGACTTAATTTTCAATTAAATAAAAAAAAAACTTAATTTATGGGTGGTGAGCGATGATCCACAATTAAGAAATAAAAATTGAAAATAAGATTAGCTTTATTCAAACTTTTAATCACCTCCAATCATTCTTTTTCTTATCCCATTCCACTTTTAGATGATCATATCACTATAATTACATAAAACAAATTGAAAAAAAATTATTATAATTGGATATAATTATTATAATTGGATGATATAATATCACACTTAGTCTTTATGCTTTTTATTTTTCTATTTTGATACATTAAATCTTTATAATTTTATTTTTATGCATATTGAGTCAATTATAACAATATAAAATAATAAGTTGGAAATAGTTAGCTTAAATTTACAAAAAAAAAATATTTTTATGGTTTTCTTGATTTATTTTGCTTTTTTATTTATAACATAAACAAGTTGCATAATATTTATATGGTTTTAGATTGTTTCGTCTTTTCTTGTGTAATAACAAAAAAAAAACTTATATTTGAATGTGTCTACTAATTGCAGTATTGTAAATATTTTTGGCACTATTCTTAATGCGGAACCCCAAAGACCGTGCCTTGAAAACCCTCAACAAGACAAGGTAAAAAAACCTTAAGCTATGGTAATCATAGATTGATTCCGACCCAAAGCTAACCAATGTAGCAAAGAACCAAGATTATAAGTATTATTAAGAATAGCCACGCCATAAGAAATATTACTTGATAAGTAACTAATTTCTAAAGGTAGTAAAGAGATATAAATCTATCTCACTTTAAAGAAAAACACTCGAATTTGTTTTTATTCATTGATTCATTGATGTCTTGTACAAGAAGCCTATATGAGTATTTATAGCTCTAAGACTTTGAATCCTTTATGGTAAATGATAACTAAATCCTATTCTAACTCAACTCCTAAAAGTACAGTCATAATCTAACTCATATTCTAAAAAGGTAGAGTCCTACTTGAATTTGATACTAATTAAATCCTTCTAAAATAAAATAAGTGGTGGGTTGGGCTTTACTTCTTTGGCCCACATATCTATCACTAATTAAAGCCTAAGGTAATTTAAATTAAGCAGTCCACATACATAATTAAGCTCAATTACAAGTTAAGCCCCAAATCACATAAGTAGGCACATGGTTGGCACATGATGTCTTGCACATGAATGACACATGTCTTGCACAGGTTTGGCACATGACTCCTAGCACATGATTTGCATATGACTTGTAATCTTCAAGGTTTATGGACTTTGCCTTGTTTAGCCCATTTGAATTTAATCTTCATGAAAGACTCCCTTGATCTTCACTTTAGGCTTCCCTTTCTGTAATATTAACCTATAAGCTTGATTATGGATTTTTGGCCCAATATAGCAACCAATGCTACAATGCTGCCTTCTATGACTTGGAACACGCCCCATATTGAATTGGATTATATGAAAAGGCTTTTGAACTCCTTTTAGGCCCGTTTCAATGATATAAGATCGGTCCTCTCCATTGACAAAAGATTGTAATTCATTTCCTTCATGTATGATTCCCGTGCATACATTAATTCTATTGTGTAAAATAGAGTTAACATTTCAATTAGTTGTGAGATATGTAAAAATTATCTCATATTTAGGAAAACTAGGTTTTAAATCCTAATCTATATATGTTCACTGTTTCACTTAGAATTATATATAAAAAATGAGATCGAATAGTCAATGGATGTATAAACATTTGAAATATAGACTTTTGAACCAAGAGTGACGTGTGAGACAATTCATAGAATTTGCATGCAATCATCTAGAAAATAATGGACAATGATAGGATAAGGTGTCCATGTAACCATCGCAAAAGCACCAGAATCGCATGTTTCATGAAGTTCATACAGTTAAGTTGCATTTGTATAGAAACAATTTTGTACATATTATTCTAATTGGACTTTGCATGGGAAACAACCAATTGGGGTTAACTTGAACTACAATGTCAATTATATGGATAAAGGTTCTACTACATTTGATTATGCAAAATCATCCTGTCGATACCATTCCATGGTTATGGATGTTGCTGGTCATGCATTCAATAAAGCTTACATGGAAGAAACATCGAATTCGGATGCCCAAATTTTTTATGACTTGTTTAGGACTGCAGATGAGGACTTGTACGCTGGATGTAGAAGTCATTCACAATTATCATTTGTTGCTCAATTGATGCACATGAAGTTAGAACACCATATGTCTAAATATAATTTTAATGACACAGTTCGATTAATAAAAGAGATTACTTCCAAAGAAAGTCTCATGCCTGAAAACTTCTATAAAACAAAGCAGTTAGTACAAGAAATGGGTCTTCTAGTTGAAAAGATTAATTGTTGTAAAAATGGGTGCATGATATACTGGGGTGAAGACAATATGTTGACTAGTTGTAAGTTTTGTGGTCATCCATGATATATGATGCAACATCGAGGTAGCAAAACAATGACTCCTAATAAAAATATGTACTACTTTCCACTTACTCCAATATTACAAAAATTGTTTGCACTAAATGCCATAACATCTGAAATGAGGTGGCATGCTGAGCATGAAATTGAAGATGGGGTTATGTGTCACCCTTCTAATTCCCTCGCTTGGAAATATTTTAATGCTAAACATCTATAATTTGCATCAGAGGCTCAAAATGTTCTATTGGGTCTTTTCACTGATGGTTTTCAACTATTTAGGCAATCCGAACAATAATATTCTTCTTGGCCGGTCATTATGACTCCATATAATTTGCCACCTTGGTTGTGTATGAAAGATGCTTACATGTTCTTAACTGTATTGATTCCTGGACCAACTAACCCTAAGGATAAGTTGGATGTTTAGTTACAGCTACTGATATCAAAACTTAATAATTATGGCTTTGCTCTTATATGGACAATTAGTGACTTTCCTACTTATGCAATGTTGTCTAGATGGAGTACTGCTGGAAGATTAACTTATCCTTATTGTATGAATCAGACAGATGCTTTTACTCTTTTAAAGAGTAGAAAATAGTCATGGTTTGATAACCACCGTAAATTCTTACCTCATGACCATCCATTCCAATGTAACAGAACATCATTCATGAAGAATAAGAGAGTGACTAAAGAAACACCCTATATTAGATCTGGAAGTAAAATATTATTTAAGATTGAGCAGTTAGGTTTGAAGAAGGTAACAGAATAAAATGATGAGAGAACTAATGGCCCTATTTGCAAGCAATGAGATTGGAGGAAGAAAAGTATCTTTTGAGATTTGCCATATTGGAATATCTTTCTCATTCAGCATAACTTAGATGTAATGCATATTGAGAAAAATTATTTGACAATATTTTTAACACTATAATGAATGTTGATAGGAAAACAAAAGACACTTACAAAACTCAAAATGAGTTGATTTCATATTGTTGCCGACCATAATTGGAATGTGATTCTGTAAGGAAAAAATATCTTAAAGCTTGTTACACACTAGATAATCAATCAAAATCAGTCTTGTGTGAATGGTTAAGAAATTTGAGATTCCTTGATGCTTGTGTGTCAAATATGGCTAGAATGTGTTGATATGAGAAAAATTAAGTTGTATGAGATGAAAAGCCATGATTGTCATATATTTATGCAACATTTAATACCTATTGCATTTTGTGAACTACTTCCAAACAATGTTTGGAAGATATTAACATAATTGAGCTTATTCTTTAAGGATTTAACATATGTTGTTATAACCAATGATGACATGGCACGACTTGAAGAAGAGATTTCTATTATTCTCTGTAAGCTTAAGTGTATATTCTCTCCATGCTCATTTGATTCTATAAAACATCTATCGGTACACTTGCCATATGAACAAGAACAATAGGTCCAATGCAATATTAATGGATGTATCTTTCCGAGAGGTAATATAAAATAACTTAACAATAACACATATCATTATTACTGGTGATAGGTTTACCATACTTGTTGGTGTTAGATTTACCATACTTGTAAATTCAATGTATTAAGTACCTTTGATGGTTAAAACATAATGTCTGAAATAAAAGCTAGAGTTGAAGGTTCAAATATGTATTTGGTAGAAGAGGCCTCGTTGTTTTGTTCTCACTATTTTGAGGATCATGTGAATACAAGGCATCGAAAAGTGTCACGTAATGATGACGGTGGTCAATATAGGGGACAAGAATATGAGGCAACTTATCCATATTCACATAACCAAGTCGAGCCTTTAGAAAGAGTAAATGTCAATTTTTGACAAAGGAAAAATATATTGTTGCACAATCGTACGTTCTTCTAAATTGCATTGAAGTTGAACCTTTTATTAAGTAAGTCATAAACTCCTAGTAAATTTAGCAAATTGATCTCTAAACTTTTTAAAATTTGCAATTTAGTCCTTTACTGAAATTTAACATCTTTAGATATTTTAAACACTTTATTAGAAAATCTCCATACTTAATTGCCATTGTTTTAATTATTTTTTGATAAAAAATCCAAATTTAGACTTTGGTCAAACCGACGAGTAGATTTAACAACTTGTATGACTTAAGTTTAAATTAGCGGATATGATAGGGATATCCAAAAGCATCATATGGATATCAATTTTACCACCCCTTGGAACAAAAGGCATTTGTTTCAAGACATTTTATCTTTTTAGAAAAATAATTTCCTCTAAAAAGAGATAGTGGGAGCAAAATTGAACTTGAGAAAGTTCAAGATGCTCAAGCATATACTGATCAACTGCTTGAACCTGAATCTATTATTCATACAAATGATATAGCACCTCAACCTTCTGAAATACAATAGTTTCATAAGTCAAGTAGGATATGTACTATTCTAGAGAGATATGGATTTCTCATTAGTGAACATAATGACGTATTGCTCATAGAAATGATAAGCCTACAACCTATGAAGAAGTTTTAAATAGTTCAAAATTTGATAAATGGCTTAAAGCCATGAAATCAAAAATGGATTCCATATATGAAAACCAAATATGAACTTTGGTTGAGCCACCCAAGGGATAAAACCTATAGGGTGAAAGTGGGTTTTCAAGAAAAAAAACTGACATGGATGGTAATGTGGTTACCTATAAATCTAGATTTGTAGCTAAAGGTTATCGTCAATGACAAGAAATTGATTGTGATGAAACTTTTAGCCTAGTAGCTATGCTTAAATCTATAAGGATACTCATAGTCAATGCTGCTCATTATGATGATGAGATATGACAAATGGATGTGAAGATAACTTTGCTTAATGGAAATCTAACCGAGGATGTGTACATGACACAACCAAAAGGCTTCATGTTCAAAGATCGTAAAAAGATTTGCAAACTTCAAAGATCCATTTATGGATTAAAGTAGACATCCAAGAGTTAGAATATTCAATTTAATGAGACAATCAAACAGTTTGGTTTCTTATAAAATTCAAATGAATCTTGTGTTTATACGAAGGTTAGTGGGAGTGCAATCGTATTCCTTTTATTGTATGTAGATGACATACTGCTAATAGGAAATAATGTCTCAGCCTTACAATTAGTCAAATTTTGGTTATCCAAGAATTTCTCTATAAAAAACCTTAGAAGCAGTATATATTTTGGCAATAAGGATTTATAAAGATAGATCTAAAATATTGCTTAGTTTTTCACAATCTATATACATAGACAAGATGCTAAAGAGGTTTAGCATAGAGCAGTTCAATAGAGGATACATTCCCATGACCCATGGGATTACTCTCTCAACGTCTATATATCCAAAGACATAAGATGAGAGGACACATATAAGTTTGATTCCATATGTTTCAGCTATAAGATCTATCATGTACGCTATGATATGTACAAGACTTAATGTATTATATGCTCTGAGTGTCATGAGTAGATACCAATCGGACTCTGATGAGGGTCATTGGGTGGCTGTCAAGAATATCCTTAAGTACTTGAGATAGACTAAGGATGTATTATTGGTATATGGAGATGGATATCTTATTGTAAGCAGATACATCGATGTCAGCTTCCAATTTGACAAGAATGACTCAAAATCTCAATCAAGTTATATATTCACATTAAATGGTGGAGTAGTCAGTTGGAAGAGTTCCAAACAAGAAATAACTGCTAATTCCACAACCGAAGCATAGTGCATTGCAGCTTCCAAAGCAGCAAAGGAAGCAGTTTGGATAATGAAATTCATCATGGAACTTGGAGTGGTTCCTAGTATTGTTGATGCAAAACAACTGCATTATGACAATAATGGAGTCGTTGCACAAGCAAAGGAGTCACGATCTCATTAGAGATCCAAACATGTATTTAGAATATACCATTTGATTGGAGAAATCATTGGTAGAAATAATGTAAAGATAGAAAGAGTGCCCACGAATCAGAATATTACTGATCCTTTAACCAAGCCACTTCCTCAAAAGAAATATAATTCTCATATACTCACCTATGGAATTAAATACAAAGGTGATTGATTTTAGTACAAGTGGGAGCTTGTTAGAGAAATACTCTAAATGCCCTTTAGCACTTATTATATAAATTTATTTGATTAATAAAAGATTTTTTTCAATAATTTGATATTCATTTGATATATGAATTGATAGTGATCTTAAATCAATTAATAAAGTCCTGGATACATAACATAACATGAAGAAAATCAAGATGAGATCATGATATTGAGATTGTTATC
Organism: Triadica sebifera; assembly: GCA_023653625.1. NCBI lineage: Eukaryota > Viridiplantae > Streptophyta > Magnoliopsida > Malpighiales > Euphorbiaceae > Triadica > Triadica sebifera. Next base: position 13,036,420 of record CM042908.1, on the reverse strand, counting down.
ATGTGTAATTATGTTAGTATCTAAATTATTCCTAGTAATAGGATTAATACGATAGAACATTGTTAATTCGAACATACTAGCACATGTTACACTCTTTGATAGATCGAATAGTAGATTTCATAATCTGTAAACATGAGATGTTTAAAGTTTACATGTGGATACTTTGTGATACCCTTATAATAATAATTATATATGTTTGTTATGTAAACTTATGCGATTACAGCCGATTTGTGCAAATAATTTTTTTAACTTAATTTAATAATCATAATATTATTAGCACTTTATTAATCACTTTTATTTCTCAAATATTTCGGCAGCATAACGGCTACAAATTAACTACTCCATTTACACTGCAAATAATTCACAACCTATTTTTGGGCACAACAGTACAAACATAATACAAAATATTTTTCATTCAACTACAAGTCAATATTTTATTAGAATATATATAAATTTTAATTCCTACAACTCTATATCCATACATATATATATACATGTCAAACTTAATAATAACCTACTATTATTTTATTTTTCCGTCTGCTATTAAAATTTGTACGCTTGCTACTGTGTCTTTCCTACTGATCCCTGCAAGCAGTCAAATAACTACGTACTGAGTATTAAAATGCTTAGTGATGATGATGCAGCAACCACCTAGAATCTAAGTCTAGACAACCTCCAAATCAATTTGATACAAATCTTAAGTTTAAACAATTGCAAGATTATACTTTTCACCCCCAAAACAGCAAGGAATTGGTAACAAAGAGTATGAAGAGAGAATTGAATTCATGCCACAAATTAATTACCAACCTGATAAGTGAAAACAATCCTTGGTATATCAATGGAGATCACACCTCCCACTTGAAGAACACTCAAGAACACTCAAATTTTGATCTTACTCACCAATCTGATTGTCTTACACGCATAAGGAGGTATTTATACCTCTACAAACCAATCCCTATGTGCAAAAATGAAGAAAAGACCAATCTGACCCTAATGACTTAAGGACAAACGAATGGACTTAATTTTATAAGGCCTACACACCTAAGACAAGTTAAAATAAGGCTGATTATGTGTCTTTAAATGAAATTACATTCCAATAATTAAAATAAAATATCCCACTAAATTTAATCTTAGGCCTAACCATGACATAACATAAGTCCACCTTAACATAGCATATTGCACATGAGTTAAATCTTGTAATATAGACTTCTTCTCTAGCCCATTAGGCTAGTTGTCTTCACCATCACATGCCTCAATGAGTGTCACAAGCTTTGGATCGCCAACCGATTTCATCTCTTCAAGCCTGACTCACGCCTCTTCCTTGATATCTCTTGTCACTAAGCTCTGAATATACATTTGCAAGGCTGCCTTGAGCTTGTTTCTACTTGATCTTATGATTGGACCAAGTGGCATCACTAATCCATCTCTTCCATGGTATGTAAGATCATTTCTGTTGTCTTGGCTCGCATCATTTCCTCCCTCCTCAAAAGGATTCGTCCTCGAATCACCACCTACATAATCAAAAGGAGAAAGGTCAACAACATTAAAAGTTGCTGAAACACCATACTCACCGGGCAAGTCAATCTTATAGGCATTGTCATTGATCCTTTCAAATGGAGAATAACCTATTGATGAATGAATGCTTTTATTATATGCAAATTCTACTAATGGCAAACAATCTTCCCAAGTTTTCAAATTCTTTTCAACAACAACGCGTAATAATGATCCTAAAGTTCTATTAACCACTTCAGTTTGACCATCTGTTTGAGGATGACAAGTAGTAGAAAATAGTAACTTTGTTCCCAACTTTCCCCACATCACATGCCAAAAATTACTCAAAAACGTAGAATCTCTATCAGAAACAATAGTTTTAGGAACACCATGCAAATGCACAACATCCTTAAAGAACAAATCAGAAATATATGTAGCGTCATCAGTTTTATGGCAAGCGATGAAACGTGTCATCTTGCTAAACCTATAAACTACAACAAAAATGCTATCTCTTCCTCTTTTAGTCCTGGGCAGTCCCAACACAAAATCCATAGAAATGTCAATCCAGGGCTGACTAGGGATGGGTTAAAGGAGTATACAACCCATGAGGTTGAATTCTTGACTTGGCTTGCTTACATGCAACACACCTAGAGCAAATTTTCTCAACATCTTTCTTCATATTAAGCCAATAAAAATGCTCATGCAAGATGTCAAGTGTCTTAGCAATACCAAAATGACCCATCAAACCACCATTATGAGCCTCACGTACAAGCAACTCACGCATTGAACAATTAGGCACACAAAGTTTATTTTCTCTAAATAAATAACCATCATGCCTATAAAACCTTTGAAACGCAGATTGTTCACATGCATTATAAACATTTAAAAAATCAGAATCAGAAGCATACAATTCCCTTATATATTCAAATCCCATCAATCGAGAACTCAAAGTAGTAATAAGAGTATATCTTCTAGATAATGCATCAGCAACCACATTTTCCTTACCTTGTTTGTATTGAATCACATAAGGAAATGTCTTAATGCACTCCAACCACTTGGCATGTCGTTTTTCAATTTACCTTGACCTTTGAGATGCTTTAAAGACTCATGATCACTATGAATCACAAACTCTTTAGGCCAAAGATAATGCTGTCAAGTCTCTAAAGCCCTCACCAATGCATACAACTCCTTGTCATACGTGGAATAATTAAGTTGTGCACCACTCAACTTTTCACTAAAACTGGATGCCTACCCTGCATCAAAACAACACCAATACCTATCCCGGAGGCATCACATTCAATCTCAAAAGTAGAATTAAAATCAGGCAAACTCAAAACAGGTGCAGAACAAAGTTTATCTTTCAAAACATTAAATGCAAGTTCTTGCCCCTCGCCCCACTTAAACGCCACATCTTTTTTAATGATTTCAGTTAAAGGAGCAGCAATGACACTAAAATCCTTTACAAACCTCCTATAAAAGCTAGCAAGGCCATGAAAGCTCCTAACATCACTCACATTCCTAGGGATTGGTCATTCTTGGATAGCTCTTATCTTCTCCTCATCAACCTCAATTCCATTGGCACTCACCACATACCCTAAGAATATAACTTTATTCATGCAAAATGTGCACTTTTTAAGTTTAGCATACAATTCTTCTCTCCTAAGTGTATCCAAAACAGCCCTAAGATGATGTACATGCTCATCAACAGATTTACTATAAATCAAAATATCATCAAAATAAACAACAACAAATTTTCCAATGAACTGACGCAAAACATGTTTCATCAATCTCATAAAAGTGCTAGGGGCATTGGTTACACCAAAAGGCATAACGAGCCACTCATATAAACCAAGCTTTGTTTTAAATGTTGTTTTCCATTCATCACCAACTTTCATCCTAATTTGGTGATATCCTCTCATCAAATCAATCTTAGTAAAGACACATGCGCCATACAGTTCGTCTAACATATCATCCAATCTGGGAATTGGATGGCGATACTTAACTGTTATGCGATTCACAACCCTACAATCAACATACATGCGCCAACTCTCATCCTTTTTTGGCACCAAAAGCACTGGCACTGCACACGAACTAAGACTCTCACGGATATGCCCCCTTGCTAACAACTCCTCCACTTGCCTTTGAAGTTCCTTTGTCTCCTCGGGGTTGCTCCTATAGGCTGGGCGGTTTGGAATTTGAGCTCCTGGTATGAAATCAATTTGGAGTTCAATTCCTCTTATTGGTGGCAATCCTTGTGGTAACTCTTCAGGGAATACATTCTCATATTCCTGCAATAAAGAAACAACAACATTAGGCAAAGAAGGGTTAAGGTTAGCTTCATTAAAATAAGATTCCTTGTACATGAGTACTAGTAAACATTGTTGATTCTCAAAAGCCACTCTCATATCCCTTACTTTTGCATAAAAATTGTTTTTCTTTGTACCACTCTCCTTTGGGCCAATTATTTGCTTTTCTTTTTGGTCCTCTTTTCCTCCCATTTTTCTCTCTTTCTCAGCCTCTACTTTTTCTTTTCCTCTCATCTGTCTTATTTTGCAAATCTCGGCCTTTCCATTTTCTTTTTGCAGCAACCACCTAGAATTTAAGTCTAGACAACCTCCAAATCAATTTGATACAAATCTTAAGTTTAAACAATTGCAAGATTAGACTCTTCACCCCCAAAACAGCAAGGAATTGGTAACAAAGAGTATGAAGAGATAATTGAATTCACGCCATAAATTAATTACCAACTTAATAAGTGAAAACAATCCTTGGTATATCAATGGAGATCACACCTCCCACTTGAAGAACACTCAAAGTTTGATCTTACTCACCAATCTGATTGTCTTACACGCATAAGGGGGTATTTATACCTCTACAACCAAACCCTATGATGTAGATCAAGGACATATAAGTCAATCTTCACAAAAGGAGAATGATGCACTAGTCATGCCAAGTGGTGCTATCACAAGATCAAGGGCTAACAAACTAAGGCAAGCAATGCAAAGCTATATTCAAGGCTTGGTCACTAAGGAGATCATAAAAGATGCATGCATGACAAAGGAGATGGAGTTGATTGAAGACCCAAGGCCCATTACTTATCTTGGGGTGTGTGAAGAACCATCTTGCATGGACTAGTCCAATGGGCTAAACAAGGCAAAGTCAATAAAATTAAAGATTACAAGTCATGTGCCAACCATGTGCCTACTTATGTGATTTGGGGCTTATCTTGTAATTGGGCTTAATTATGTATGTGGGCTGCCTAATTTAAATTATCTTAGACTTTAATTAGTGATAGACGTTTGGGCCAAAGAAATAAAGCCCAACCCACCACTTGTCTTATTTTGGAAGGATTTAATTAGTGTCCTAATTCAAGCATGACTCTACTTTTTAGAATGACTGTAATTTTAGGAGTTGAGTTAGAATATCATTTAGTTATCCTTTACCATAAAGAATTCAAAGACTTAGGGCTATAAATACTCATCTAGGCTTCTTGTCTTCTTGTACAAGACATGAATGAATAAAAACGAATTTGAGTGTTTTTCTTTAAAGTGAGGCAGATTTGCATCTCTTTATTACCTTTAGGAATTAGTTACTTATCAAGTAATATTGCTTGTAGCGTGGCTATTCTTAATAAACCATATAATCTTGGTTCTTTGCTACATTGGTTAGCTTTGGGTCAGATTCAATCTATGATCACCATAGCTTAAGGTTTGTTTACCTTGTCTTGTTGAGGGGTTTCAAGGCACGGTCTTTGGGGTTCCGCATCAGTTTGGTATCAGAGCCAGGTTAGGTAATCATTATCTATCATTTACAATTTCTTTCTAGTTGTTAACTTGGAAGATATACTTTAATTTCTACTTTAAGTTCTAAATTGTTGGGATTTGAACAAATTAAAGAACTTTATGCCACTGATCTTGATTTTGCTAATGTGTATGATGCATGTGAACAAGCTGCTTTTCAGAAATTTTATAGGCATGATGGATATTTATTTAGGGATGGTAAACTTTGTGTGCCTATATGTTCATTAAGGGAGCTACTTGTGCGTGAAGCTCATAGTGGGGGTTTGATGGGGCATTTTGGTGTTAATAAGACTTTGGATATGTTGCATGAACACTTTTATTGGCCACATATGCGTAAGGATGTTGAAAGAATTTGTGTTAAGTGTGTTGCATGTAAACAAGCTAAATCTAAAGTTATGCCTCATGGATTGTATACACCTTTACCTATTCCTATTGCACCTTGGATTGATATTTCAATGGATTTTGTATTGGGATTAACTAAGACTAGGAGAGGTAAAGATAACATATTTGTTGTAGTTGATAGATTCAGTAAAATAGCTCATTTTATTGCATGTGCTAAAACAAATGATGCAACAAATATAACTGACTTGTTCTTTAGAGATGTAGTGCGTTTGCATGGTATTCCTAAATCAATTGTTTCTGATAGAAACGCTAAATTCCTTAGTCACTTTTGGCATGTTTTGTGGGGTAAACTTGGTACTAAATTGTTGTTTTCTACTACTTGTCATCCACAAACTAATGGACAAACCGAAGTGGTCAATAGGACTTTAGGTGCTCTATTGTGTGCTGTTGTGGGTAGAAATTTAAAATCATGGGAAGATTGTTTGCCATTGGTTGAGTTTGCTTATAATAGATGCATACATTCTTCTACTGGTTTTTCACCTTTTGAACTTGTGTATGGTTTTAATCCATTAACTCCATTGGATCTAACATCTTTGCCTTTTAATAAGTTAACTAATTTAGATGGTAAGAAAAAGGCAGATTTTGTGAAAGCTATGCATGAGAAAGCAAAACAGCACTTGGAGAAGAAGAATGAGTCATATGCACGACAAGCTAACAAGGGGTGTAGAAAAATAGTATTTGAACCAAGCGATTGGGTATGGGTGCATATGAGAAAAGAGAGATTTCCTCATTAAAGGAAGAATAAACTTGATCCTAGAGGAGATGGCCCATTTCCCGTACTTGAAAGGATCAATGAATTAGCTTACAAGATAGAACTTCCTGGTGAGTATGGTGTTTCTGCATCATTCAATGTTTCTGGCCTTACTCCTTTTGACAATGTAGAAATAGTAGATTCGAGGATGAATCCTTTTGAGGAGGGGGGGAATGATGTAGATCAATGACATATAAGTCAATCTTCACAAAAGAAGAATGATCCACTAGTCATGCCAAGTGGTGCTATGACAAGATCAAGGGCTAACAAACTAAGGCAAGCAATGCAAAGCTATATTCAAGGCTTGGTCACTAAGGAGATCATAAAAGATGCATGCATGACAAAGGAGATGGAGTTGATTGAAGACCCAAGGTCCCTTACTTATCTTGGGGTGTGTGAAGAACCATCTTGCATGGATTAGTCCAATGGGCTAAACAAGGCAAAGTCCATAAAATTAAAGATTACAAGTCATGTGCCAACCATATGCCTACTTATGTGATTTGGGGCTTAACTTGTAATTGGGCTTAATTATGTATGTGGACTGCCTAATTTAAATTACCTTAGACTTTAATTAGTGATAGACGTGTGAGCCAAAAAAATAAAGCTCAACCCACCACTTGTCTTATTTTGGAAGGGTTTAATTAGTGTCCTAATTCAAGTATGACTCTACTTTTTAGAATATGAGTTAGAATATGACTGTAATTTTAGGAGTTGAGTTAGAATATGATTTAGTTATCCTTTACCATAAATAATTCAAAGACTAAGGGCTATAAATACTCATCTAGGCTTCTTGTACAAGACATGAATGAATAAAAACGAATTTGAGTGTTTTTCTTTAAAGTGAGGCAGATTTGCATCTCTTTATTACCTTTAGGAATTAGTTACTTATCAAGTAATATTGCTTGTGGCGTGGCTATTCTTAATAAACTATATAATCTTGGTTCTTTGCTACATTGGTTAGCTTTGGGTCAGATTCAATCTATGATCACCATAGCTTAAGGTTTGTTTACCTTGTCTTGTTGAGGGGTTTCAAGGCACGGTCTTTGGGGTTCCGCATCACCCTAGGTGCAAAAATGAAGAAAAGACCAATCTGACCTTAATGACTTAAGGACAAACGAATGGGCTTAATTTTTTAAGGCCTACACACCTAAGACAAGTTAAAATAAGGCTGATCATGTGTCTTTAAATGAAATTACATTCCAATAATTAAAATAAAACAGTCCACTAAATTTAATCTTAGGCTCAACCATGACATAACATAAGTCCACCTTAACATAGCATATTGCACATGAGTTAAACCTTGTAATATAGACTTCTTCTCTAGCCCATTAGGCTAGTTTTCTTCACCATCACATGCCTCAATGAGTGTCACAAGTTTTGGATCGCCAACCGATTCCATCTCTTCAAGCCTGACCCAAGCCTCTTCCTTGATATCTCTTGTCACTAAGCTCTAAATATACATTTGCAAGGCTGACTTAAGTTTGTTTCTACTTGATCTTATAATTGGACCAAGTGGCATCACTAATCCATCTCCTTCGTGGCATGTAAGATCATTTTTGTTGTCTTGGCTCGCATCATATGATTACTAATTTAAAAATTTCCATTGACTTATATTTTCATACAAAAATGGAATATTATATTTTCTACATTATTCAGATTTTCTCTTTAATATATTTATCATTCTTTTTATCAATACAATATTATTACTTACCCTTAATTGACTATTTAATATCTTCATTCTATTAACAATTTTTTTCAATTAATTTTATAGTTTTGTTTTCAATTTACTCTTGAACTTTTATTTTATTTTAATTTAATTATTTTTCACTTTACTTCTTTAATTAACCACTCTTTTCTTGCTTCTTTTTCTTTTCTTTTAAATTTTTGTAGAGGTACAAATTTCATTTTAGTTCCTAAATTTCCAATTATTTACAATCATATATTTTCCTTTTAAATACATAACTTAATATTTTTCTTCCACTTAAAGTTCAATTTTCAATTTGACTATTTTTGTCATATTAATCACTTTTATCATTATTATTGTTATACAATTTTTATCATTGTTATCACTTTTATCATATTTATTACATATATCATATTTATCATAATTTTCACTTATATCATTTTTACCATATTTATCACTTTTATAATTTTTCTCATATTTTTCACTTTAATTATTTTGATCATATTTTTCACTTTTATTTTCTTTCATATTTATCATTTGTACTACTTTTATTCACATTTCCCCTAGTTTCAATCCAATAAAAAAATTTTCGGACCAGATACATGAAACGTGGACCTTAAAAGTCCACTACACTGAAAAGTGACCCCGAATGACCACTCGAGTACTGCATTGTACACTGATCATTAAATCAGTATCACTGAAGTAGACCCTCATTAGCTTACATAAGTGAGTCGCCATGACCCGTACAGCGATAATAGTGTCCCTATGGCAAGCCAATTATATATTGGGCTAAATTAACTATCAAAAAAATAACTAAGGAAAATATATTATTTCTTTAATTCAATATCTATTAAATTCATAAATTCCATTATTTTTATATTATTAATTACATAACATTTTATTCATCCATAACTATACTCTTTTTCCACATTTTCCATTTTAATATATCAAGATTTCATCATTAATAATCAATTAAGTCGTTAAACTCACTAATCATACTTTATCCATTTTATTTCATTTCATGCATAAAATAATCAATAATTAGAAAAATATTCAATATATACTTTAAAAATTTGCAATAAATTTCTACATACTCAATATCATATTTTTTTTGCATTTTATGACTTAATTTTCATTTAATTAGCAAAAAAATTAATAATTTCTTCTTCTTCATATTTCGGCCCACATTAAATTTTTATCATTAAAATTTTCTTTCACCTTCTAAATCTACATTTCGCTAATTTATACATTCATTATTCCATATGTATCATAAGATTAAACTAAAATGTAATTATGCCTTAATATATATTTTTCACATATTATGGTCATATTTTTCAAGTTCTACTAAATAATTTTTTTAGTTGAATTTAACCATTCTAATCCACTTTTTATATTCCCTTAATCATGTTTTAAGCTTCAATTATCAATTACATGCATAACACAAATGTTTCTAATTTTCATAACCCTAATTCAATCTTTAACAATGAAAATAAGTAGATTTTGAAATCACTAACGTTATTTTCTTCCTTTGGCCTTCCTAGACTTCCTTTTTCTTAGCCTTTTCCTTGGAAGCACCTTCACTTCCTTGTGCATCTACCATGGCCGAAATTTATACTCCATTAATATACCATTATTTTGCTTTTCTAACTCAATTGAACTTCATAATAATCATCTACATACCTTAAATTATCTATTTGAACTATTAAATCAATTTAAAACTCTTAATTTCTCTTACCTCAATTTTGTATCTTAATTTATCTCCTTTGATTTCCTTCCACTCTAACCCTCTAAATGAAGATTAAAGGCTTCTACTAGCTACTAGAGAGGCTGAAATTATATTAGGGTGTTTGATTTTGGTATAAAAATTAGAGAAAATGGAAGAAATTTGAAAGAGAAAAGGGAGAAGATAGGTTTGGCCAAGCAATGGAGTTTGGGAAAGAAGGAGTTGCAGAATTCTCTCCAGAGAATTCAGATATTTAAGCATTTATATAGTGGCTTAAGATGAGTGGACTTGGGCCAAACAAAGTCCAACTCATTTAGGCCTAATTAAGCACTATAAATTATTTCTCTCACTTTCCAAGTTCAATTTCAACAAATTTAATTTCATAATTCATAAAATATATTTATATGTCTACACAAATTTTTTAACTCAATTGGAGGCTATTTCTTGTCCGGCTCACTCAAATCGGACTGATAAATCAATTTTCAGTGTTAGAGTAAAATTTCTTTTTTATTGTCAAATAATCCTAAATATTATTTAAAGTCTATCCATATCTTAAAATATATTTTTAGATGTCGTTTGCTATTTTTTATAGCACATTCCAAGTTCGGTCAACCAATTATTTAATACCGGGTCCCTTATTTTCTTAGTTTTGACTTTTGATAACTTATTTGACCTCATTTTCACTCCAAATTTTACCTTTGAACTAGTTATAACCTATATTTTCAGATAATCAAATAAAATAATTTTCTTCCATCGGTGTATTTTTAACCGGGGTGATAAAATTTCAGGCCATTACAATTCTATCATACCAATAAAAATTTTATCCTCAAAATTTTACATGTATTGAACAATCGTGGATATTATTACTGCTTTTGGCTCCCACGTGGCTTCTTCTATATTGTGGTGACTCCATAACACCTTCACTAGTGGGATTTCCTTATTCCTAAGCTATCTAACTTCTTTGGCTAGAATCTTTAATGGTCTCTCTTCATAAGTCAGATCAGCATGCATCAAAATTTCTTCTAGCTTGATAATGTGGCTAAACCTCCATAGCATTGACACATGGAATACATTATGAATCTTTTCCAACTCTTGAGGCAACTTCAATCGATAGGTTACAGGTCTCACTCGCTATATAATCTCATAAGGGTCTAAAAATCTCGAACTTAGTTTTGCCCTTCTTGCCAAACCCTTCTTCCAGGGTGATACCTTCAAAAATACTTGATCTCTAAACTGAAACTCTATATCTTTTCTTCTTAAATCCGCATATGATTTCTGTCAGTCCATAGCTTATTTCAATCTATCCTTGATCACTCGTACAGTTTCTTCAGTTTCTCGAACCAAATGGATTCTCATTAGCTTCTTCTCACTCAGTTATGTCCAACATAAAAGGAGTCCTACATTTTCTCCTATAAAGTGCTTTATATGGTGCCATTTTGATGTTGGGCTAATAGCTTTTGTTGTAAGCAAACTCAGCCAGTGACAAATACCTTTCCCAACTACTTCCAAACTGAAGGACACAACTTCTCAATATATCCTCAAATATCTGAATCACACGCCCTAATTGCTCATCATTTTGGAGATGAAAAGTTGTACTAAAATGATATTCTGTCCCCAATGTTTCCTGCAAACTTCTTCCAAAACTGGGAAGTAAATCTTGGATCCCTATCTGAAATAATGGAGGATGGTACTCCATAAAGCCTTACTATCTCATTAATATAGATTTCTGCCAACTTGGTCAGTGGATAGTCCATTCGTACTGATATGAAATGGGCTGATTTCGTGAGTCTATTAATGACTACCCAGATAGCATTATGCTTCTTTCTAGTCAAAGGCAGTCCCTATCATATTTGCTAATTTAGACCTAAGTCACGCAAGTTGTTTAATCGACTCGTCGTTTTGATCGAAGTATAAAATTGGATTTTTATCGAAAAATAATGAAAATAATGGAAATTAAGTATGAAAAATATCTAATAAAGTGTTCAAAATATTTTAAGACATTAAATTTTGGTAAAGGACTAAATTGTAAATTTTAAAAAGTTTAGGGTAAATTTGCAATTTACTGAAAATTTGAGGATTAAATGGGATAATCGTAAATTAAATGCATGAATTGGGACATAAAATGAATATGGAGGCTGGCCACACCAAGTGGCAAATTTTAAGAAGGCAATTGACATGCATGAATGAGATATTCAATGTATATAAGCTTAGATGTCCCATAATTGATTAAGTTTGTCATTTTCTCTTAATTGTCTCTCTTCTTCCTTATCACTTAAACATCTAGAAGACTTTTATCTTCCCCTCAAACCAGCCCATGTTTCTTGAAGCATAGCATACTAAATGGCATACAACAATTAGCCAAGTGAGGTGCATGAATTAAACATTAAAGAGAGTTTCTAGAATGTGGCTTAGGTGGACCCATCTTAATGACTTTTGTCATCTTCCTCTTGATTGTTTCTTCTTCTTCCTTATCCATTTTCATTAAGGAAAATTTTGTTCTCCACACCAGCCAAGTTTTTCCCTTGGACAGCCATAACCAAACCTTGTTCTAAGAAGAGGAAGTGAGAAAAAGAGAGAGAAATGTATGGGAAATTCCATTTTCATGCCTAAGGAAGCTTAAGAGAGTAAGAAAAAAGAGAACAATTAGGGTTTATGAAGTTTTAATAATCTGCTTTTAAATTTTAGGAACTCAAGTTAACAAGGAACTAGATCAAGGGAGCAAAGGAAAGGAGAAAGATAAGTAAAGAGAAAGAAAAGAGAAAAAGAGAGGTTTGTGCATAACCTAAGGCAATAGCCTATTTTAATTTTTTTTAATTACATAAATTAATTATTTGGAAGGTTTATGATTCTGAATTAATATTATTTGTAATGAAAAATCTTGGGGATGCATTTTTGCTAGACTTAGGATTTATTTTGATAAAAATTGAAGATATGTGTGTATTTTGTGCAGGAAATAGATGAGCAGTGAGAACTTAAATAGTTATAACTTAATTTCTGGAACTCGGTTTTGTATGTTCTTTATTAGGTTTGAAAGATAAGACATAGGAATATAACTTTTAGTTAGACCATAAAACCTGAATATATCTATAATTATCCAAAAAAAATCATAAAGTTAGGACATAGAATCTGTCTAGAAATTATGGGCAGAATTGTTAGTAATGAGCAATAAGTACTTAAATTGTTATAACTTGAGTTATGGAACTTGAATTTGTGTGTTATTTATTTAGTTTGAAATATAAGAAATAGTGCTATAATTTTTATTTAGACCATAACATCTAAATATGTTTGTAATTGGCCACAAAAAATTATAAAATTCAAACTTAGAATCTGTCCAAAAAATTCTGGGCAGAATTGCTAGTGACCAGTCAGTGTTCATTTTATCATATATTTTGATACAGAACTCAGAATTAAGTGATTCAAGTTGCATATTAAATCTAGGATCCATATCTAAAATTGTTATGAATATCATGTAACTAAATTCATAACAAAACAGGACCAATATTAAGGGCCAAGATAGAAAACAGAATCTGCTAATAACAGGGTAGCATGTGAGTTGAGGAATGAAATAAGTAAAATGATGAGAACATTGTTATATTATGTAATTATTATTTTAATTGAGTAATTATGTGATTATTTTGAGACATTAAATGCATGAAAAGTGTGAAATTAACTGCTATAAATTTTTAATGAGATTCTATAAGCCCTAGAACACCTAACTACAACCAAGTTAGGATAGTTTGGCATGCCAAATAGGGGAGAGTATGATGAAAATGATTAAATCCATTAATGGTATGATTATCTACGCCTGTAATGATACTGTTATCTATGCCGGTAATGACACTGTTATTTACGTCGGTAATGACACTTTTATCTACGCCAGTAATGGCACGGTTATCTACGCTGGTAATGGCACTGTTATCTACGCCGGTAATGACACTTATATACGCAAATCATATTGCCCAGGTGGAACTCCTAAGTGCCTGGATGACAACTCTGTTATTCGATTTAGTGGTTCATAGGTGTCCTAGGCATAAATAAAGACATAAATAAAAAGTCATGGAACATAAAAGAATTATTGATAATAAAAATGGAATTACGAATTGTGGAATGTATAAAAAGAAGATTTAGTGTTATACAATAAGGTGATAATAAAATAAATAAGTATAAGATAAAATAATATAATTTGATGTCTATACATGCTAGAATACCATGATATGTATATTTGCATGAGAATATGATTAAGCATGAGTTGAGATATGATAATGCATGATTGCATAAAATAGTTTATTGCTTTATAGTATACATGCTAGAATACCATGATATGTATATTTGCATGAGAATATGATTAAGCATGAGTTGAGATGTGATAATGCATGATTGCATAAGTCTTGAGCTTAGCGTGGGAGTTTCCTTCCGCGCAGATTTAAAGAAATAGCTGAGGTTTTTGGATAAAGACACGGTGATCCAAGTCAAGTAAGACAGCTCGTATCAAATATTGTGGGTCACACAAATTATGTAATTATGGTTTGAGTTTTATTTTGTAGTATTTGTAAAATAAACAGCACATTTTGTAAAGAACATGTTATTATATAAAAAAAATGTAGTCTTTTATGTTATAATTTCTTTTATATTGCAAAGTAAACAAATAGTAAATATATATATTTACTATTTGTTTACTTTGCAATATAAAAGAAATTATAACATAAAAGACTACATTATATATATGAGTAATTTTCAGTTATACACAATTTAATAAAATGATATTTTAACTGATGAAGTCAGTGTAGCACACCCTCATTCGGGCATAAGCGGCTAGGGTGAGAGCGTATAACAGTCCCGTCACAAAATCCATGGTTACTTGATTCCATTTCCACTTTGATATTGCGATAGGCTGAAGTAAACCCAATGGAACTTGATGTTCAACTTTAACATGCTAGCATATCAAGCATTTGCTCACAAATTTTGTCACATCACATTTCATTCTTGGCCATCAATAGTGTACTTTCAAATCCTAATACATTTTGTTACCACCAAGATGCATCGCGTAACTGCTATGATGAGCTTCCGTAAGAATCTTCTTCTTCAAATCATCTTGATCACTGCATAACCTCCGATTGAAATAAAAGTTGTCATCTCCACCCAAATAATAATCACATTCATTGCCTTCTTTTACTTTGTTCACAATGGCAATCAAGCGATCATCTAGCTTTTGTGCCACTTTCACTTGTTGAAGGAAGTATGGTTTTACTTGCATTTTCGTTATTATCACTTCATTTTGTGTCGTATCCAATCTGACATTCATCACCCGAAGGGCTGCCATAAATTTTCTACTAAGTGCATCAACTATGACATTTGTCTATCCTGGATGATAGTCGATTAATAAGTCATAGTCTTTTATCAATTCAAGCCAAAGCCTCAGTCTCAAATTAAGTTCCTTCTGTATGAGCAAATATTTCAAACTTTTGTGGTCTGTGTAAGTGTAGCATTTCTTACCATAAAGATAATGTCTTCAAATTTGTAAAGCGAGTACAATTACTGCAAGCTCAAGGTCATGAGTAGGATAGTTATTCTCATAAGTCTTCAGTTGTCGGGAAGCATATGCAATCACCTTACCTTCTTGCATCAATACACATCCTAACCCATTCTTGGAGGCATCACTGTAAACCACAAAATCATTGTCAGATTCTGGTTGAGTTAACATTGGGGCTTTTGTCAACATGTTTTTAAGTATCCATCTACTCAAACTTAATATGCTTCTGTAACAATCGAGTGAGTGGCATTGTTATGGTGGAAAAACTTTTTACAAATCTCCTATAATACCCTACCAAATTTAAGAAACTTCTAACTTCTGTAACATTCTTACGTATTTTCAACTGTAAGATTGCTTAAATCTTCTTTGGATCCACTTTTATCCTTTCAGCTGAAACTACATGACCCAAGAATGATACCTCATTCAACCAGAAATCACAGTTGCCAAACTTTGCATACAGCTGCTTCTCTCTCAATAAATGCAAGACGATTCGTAAATGCTTATCATGCTCTTTTAGCGTTTTCGAATACACTAGAATGTCATCAATAAATACCACCATGAACTGGTCTAGATAAGATTGAAAGATTCTATTCATTAGATCCATGAAAGCTGCTAGGGCATTCGTAAGGCCAAATGGCATAACTAAAAACTCATAATGGTCATATCGCATGCGAAAAGTTGTATTGGGCACATTTGCTTCTTTTACTTTCAACTGATGATCACCTTATTCAGTTGTCTGTACTCAATACATAATTTGAGAGACCCATCCTTCTTCTTTACAAAGAGTACTGGTACTCTCTATGGTGAAATACTGGGTCTGATAAAGCCTTTATCAAACAATTCCTGTAGCTGAATCTTCAATTCCTTGAGTTCTGTAGGCATCATTCTGTAGGGTGCGATCAAAATAGGTGTCGTGCCTGGAGCTACATCAATAGTGAATTCAACTTCGCTGTCAGGTGGCAAACTTGGTAATTCATCAGGAAAAACATCTAAAAAAGCTCTCGCTGTAGGCACATCTAAAATCTTAAGATCTTTCTTTTTAGCTTCCACTGCATAACATAAATAAGCAATGCACCCCTTTCTTATACTCTTGGCAGCTATAGCTGAAATCACATATGATAGAAAGTTTGTTCTTTCATTCATGATAGTGATTTCCCGATCATTGGAGAGTTTAAATGTCATTCTCTTCTGTTTACAATCTATTTTCGCTTGGTGGGTGGATAACCAATCCATCCCCAATATCACATCAAACTCGCGGAATGAGAGTTCAATTAGGTTAGCTAGAAATTCATAACCTTGTTCACTAATGGGACAATTCCTATACACTTTGTTCACCACAATACTATTTCCTAAAGGATTGCTCACTAGGATGTGCTGGTCTAATTGTGAATCTCTTAACCCTTTTTTTCCATGCAAAATTAGCATTTATGTAGGAATGTGTGGAACCAGGATCAATAAGTGCATAAACAGAACTAGTCATAAGCATGAATTTATCTACTATCACATTGGGAGCATCCTCCTCTTCTCTGGCTCTCACTGCATATGTATGGCCTGTAGCTTGTCCCTGACCTTGGGGTGGTTGTGCAAAAGGTCTAGATGCTGATGGATTAAATGTTGCTCCCCTACTTCGGCCTCTGGATGGTAAAGATCCAATACCAGGTCCTGATGATATATAGCCATAGAAGATTGAGCCACTGGACAATCCCTGACCTGATGATTTTTTGAACCACACTTGAAATAGGCACCAGTCAAATATTTGCACTCTCCTCGGTGAGATTTTCCATAATGGCCACAGGTTTGAACTGCACCTCTACCTCTAAGTGTACTGCCCACAAAAGTAACTGAGGCGTTTGCCACTGAATGTATTTCCTTGTCCACACTCTGGTGCAACTGATGTACTACTCTGTGATGGAGCTGGTCCCCTATACTTCTTATTCTAAGTACCTGAACCACTGAACTATCTCGACTTCCTCTTCTGTTGAAACCGAGTTTGTTTGTTTGCCTCATCTAACTGAATACTTTATACTTTAATAGCCACTTTCACCATAACACAAATTTAGATGTTGTTGCGCATCCACTATCTATTTGATCTTGTTATGGAGACCCATCTCAAATCTCTGACATAATTTCTCCTTTGTTAATTGATAGTCATCAAGATAGGCACTCAAACTCACGCTCATATTTTGCTACTGTCTTATTTCCCTGCCTGAGGGTCCAGAAGGCATCTTGCATCTCTACTTTATACTCCAACCCTATGTATTTCTTTTCAAAATGGGCCAAGAAGAAATAACAATTCAACTGTTCACCTGGGTATGTTTGCGTACTAAATCCCACCAAATGAATGCAAGACTCTAGAGTAATGTTATATTTCCTTCAAATTTCTCTTCAGGCGGGCTGTGAGTGATTTCAAATAACCTCTTTATTTTGAACAACCATTCTTCAAGTTGTACTGGTGTCAATGGATCATGCCCATAAAAATCTTCAGTTCCCAATTTCTTTAACTGCTCCAAAATCGGCTTATTTTTAGGTGGAGCAAAAGGTTGTACCTATGCCGCTAGTTGTGGCTGTTCAACTTGCATTATGTGTTGAATATAATCAGCCATAAGATTAAGAAAATCCGGCTGTAGCAATGGAGTTAGTGCAACTAGTTGAGTGATATTCTGCTACGGGACTTCAGCTTGCCTAACACTAATCGACGCTTTACTCTCACCATATCCAACACATTGACCTTGTTGAGATGTCATCATTCACTATAAAACAAGGAAAGGAGCAAACGTACGTCAAACTTATAACACATTTCATCCATCCATTGGCATGTATATACATATAATCCATTCACTTAATTCCCACTCTAATTTTAAAATCGCTCAAACCATGCTCTGATACCACTAAAACTGTGACACCCTTATAACAATTATTCTATACATACGTTACGTAAACTTTTGTGATTATAGCTGATGTGTGAAAATAATTTTTTTAACTTAATTTAATAGTCATAATATTAAACACTTTATTAATCTTTTTTATTTCTCAAAAATTTCAGCAGCATAACGACTATAAATTAACTACCATATCTACACTGCAAACAATTCACAGCCCATTTTTTGGCATAATAATATAAATATAATACAAAATATTCTTCATTCAACTACAAGTCAACATTTCATTCTTTACATATATAATAATTTATAAATATCATTTATTAGAATATATACAAAATTTTATTCCTACAACTTCATATCCATACATATATATACATGTCATACTTAATAAAAATCTATTATTATTTTATTCTTCCATCTACTCCTAAAATTTGTACGCTTGCTCTTGTGTCTTTCCCACTACTACTTGCACACAGTCAAATAACTATGTGTTGAGTATTAAAATACCTAGTGGTGATTATTAATATAAGAATTTCTATTGACTTATATTTTCATATGTACATACAATATTATATTTACTACACTATTCAGATTTTCTCTTTAATATATTTATTATTGTTTTATCAATACTTTACTATTATTTAACCTTAATTCACTATTTAATATATTCATTCAATTAACAATTCTTCTCAATTAATCTTATAGTTTTTTTTTCAATTTACTCCTAAACTTTTATTTTCTTTCAATTTAATCAATTTTCACTTTACTTCTTTAATTAACCATTCTTTTCTTGCTTCTCTTTTTTTTTTCTTTTTGATTTTTGTTTAGCTAAAAATTTCATTTTGGTTCTTAAATTTTCAATTATTTACAATCATGCCACTAACTATTTTATTTTCATTTATTTTCCTTTTAACTACATAACTTAATATTTTTCTTCCACTTAAAGTTCATTTTTCAATTTTACTATTTTTTTCATATTAATCACTTTTATCATTATTATTATAATACTATTTTTATCATTGTTATCACTTTTATCATATTTATCATATTTATCACATATATCATTTTTATCATAATTTTCACTTATATCATTTTTACCATATTTATCACTTTTATCATTTTTCTCATATTTTTCACTTTATTCATTTTTATCATTTTTCATATTTATCATTTTTACTACTTTTATTCATATTTGCCCCTAATTTCAATCCGATAGAAAATTTTCGGACTAAATACATGGAATGTAGACCCTAAAAGTCCACTACACTGAAGAGTGATCCTGAAGAACCACCCGAGCACTGCATTGTACACTAATTACTAAATCACTATCACTAAAGTAGACCCTCATTGGCCTACATAAGCGAGTCGCCATAACGCACACCGCGGTAATTGTGTCCCTATGGCTAGCCAATTGTATCTTGGGCTAGATTTAACTATTAGAAAAATAACTAAGGGCAATATATTATTTCTTTAATTCAATTTCTATTAAATTCATAAATTCTATTATTTTTACATTATTAATTACCTAACATTTTGTTCATCCATAACTATAGTTTTTGTCCACACTTTTCATTCTAATATATCAAGATTTCATCATTAATAATCAATTAAGTCATTAAACTCACTAAACACACTTTATCCATTTTATTTCATTTCATGCATATAATAATCAATAATTAAAAAAAATATTAAATATATATTCTAAAAATTTGCAATAAATTTCTACACACTCAATATCATGTTTTTTTGCATTTTATGACTTAATTTTCATTTAATTAGCAAGAAAATTAATAATTTCTTCTTCTTCTTCATATTTCGACCCACATTAAATTTTCATCATTAAAATTTTTCTTTTACCTTCTAAATATTCATTTCACTAATTTATAATTTCATTATTTCATATGTATCATAATATTACACTAAAATGTAATATAAGCCTTAATATGCATTTTTCATATAATATGGTCATATTTTCCAAGTTCCACTAAATAATTTTTTTAATTGAATTTAACTATCATAATCCACTTTTTATATTCCCTTAATCATGTTTTAAGCTTCAATTATTAATTAAATGCATAACACAAAATTTTCCTAATTTTCATAACTCTAATTCAATCTTTAACAATGGAATAAGTAGATTTTGAAATCACTAACCTTATTTTCTTCCTTTGGCCTTTATAGGCTTCCTTTTCCTTAGCCTTTTACTTGGAAGCACCTTCACTTCCTTGTGCACCTACCATGGCCAAAATTCACACTCTATTAATCCACCATTATTTTGCCTTTCTAACTCAATTTAAATTCATAATTATCATTTATATACCTTAAACTATCTATTTGAACCATTAAACTAATTTAAAACTCTTAATTTCTCTTACCTCAATTTTGTATCTTAACTTGTCTCCTTTGATTTTCTTCCACTCTAGCCCTCCAAATGAAGATTAAAGGTTTCTACTAGTTACTGGATAGACTAAAATTATATTAGGGTGTTTGATTTTGGTGTAAAAATTAGAGAAAATTGAAGAAATTTGAAAGAGAAAAGGGAAAAGATGGTTCAGCCGAGCAAGGGAGTTTGGGGATGAAGGAGTTACAAATTCTCTCTCAAGAATTCAGATATTTAAGCCTTTATATAGTGGCTTAAGATGGGTGGGTTTGGGCCAAACAAAGCTCAACCCATTTAGGCCCAATTAAGCACTATAAATTATTTCTCTCACCTTCCAAGCTCAATTTTATCCAAATTTAAGTTCATAATTCATAAATATATTTATCTATCTACAAAAAAAATTTCACTCAATTGGAGTCTGTTTCCTGTCTAGCTCGCTCAAATCGGACTGATAAATCAATTTTTGGTATTATCATAAAATTTCTTTTTTATTGTCAAATAATTCTAAATATTATTTAGAGTCTATACATGTCTTAAAATAAATTTTTAGATATCGTTTACTATTTTTTATAGTCTAGTCAAAGTACGGTCAACCAATTATTTAATTAAACTGGGTCCCTTATTTTCATAAATTTGTCTTTTTATGACTTATTTTACATAATTTTCACTCCAAAATTTATCTCCAGACTAGTCATAACCTATATTTTTCAATAATCAAATAAAATATTTTTTCCGGGTATATGGACAGATTTCAGAAACTGCAGTTTATGATTAACCCAGTATTCAAGCCATTACATGCTTGCTAAATACATTGGATGACCTGCTATGAGACAATCATATGGATAATCTATTCAAATGTCAATGATAGTGATGTATGCACAGGAACCATACATGAAAGAAATGAATTACAATCTTTTTGCCAATGGAGAGGAGCAATCTTATATCATTGAAATAGGTATAAAAGGAGTTCAAAAGCTTTTTCATATGATCCAATTCAATGTGCGGCGTGTTCCAAGTCATAGAAGGCAGCATTGGAGCATTTGTTGCTATATTGAGCCTAAAATTCACAATCAAGCTTATGGGCCAATAATACACAAAGGGAAGCCTAAAGTGAAGATCAAGGGAGTCTTTCATGAAGATTGAATTCAAATGGGCTAAACAAGACAAAGTCCATAAATCTTGAAGATTACCAGTCATGTGCAAGTCATGTGCTAGGAGTCATATGCAAATCATGTGCTAGGAGTCATGTGCAAATCATGTGCTAGGAGTCATGTGTCAAACATGTGCAAGACATGTGCCATCCATGTGGAAGACATCATGTGCCAACCATGTTCTCAAGAACATGTGCCATACATGTGCCTACTTATGGGATTTGGGCTTAACTTGTAATTGGGCTTAATTATGTATGTGGGTTGTCTATTTCAATTACCTTAGTTTTAATTAGTGATAAGCATATGGGCCAAAGGATATGAAGCCCAACCCACCACTTTTCTTATTTTAGAAGAATTTAATTAGTATCCTAATTCAAGTAGGACTCTACCTTTTTAGAATATGAGTTAGATTATGACTGTACTTTTAGGAGTTGAGTTAGATTATGACTGTACTTTTAGGAGTTGAGTTAGAATAGGATTTAGTTATCCTTTACCATAAAGGATTCAAAAACTTAGGGCTATAAATACTCATCTAGGCTTCTTTTACAAGACAATCAATCAATGAATCATCAATGAATAAAAATGAATTTGAGAGTTTTCTTTAAAGTAAGACAGATTTGCATCTCTTTATTACCTTTAGGAATTAGTTACTTATCAAGTAATATTGCTTGTGGCATGGCTATTCTTAGTAAACCTTATAATTTTGGTTCTTTGCTATATTGGTTAGCTTAGGGTCGGATTCAATATTTGATCACCATAGCTTAAGGTTTGTTTACCTTGTCTTGATAAGGGATTTCAAGGCAAGGTCTTTGGGGTTCCACATTCTTATCATTTGGTATCAGAGCTAGTTCTGTACACCGGTGTTCTTTCGGGTTACGACAGATTGCCGACCGAGGCAGTCGGAGTCTTAAGGGGGCGGGGATGATGCGTCCCACATCGGTTGCGAAGGAATTCTTGGACTGATTTATAAGGCTGGATTCAAACATTCCCCTTTGATCGCGCTTTTGGGGTGAAGTTAAGAGTCCACGTGCTTATCACTAATTAAAACTAAGGTAATTAAAATAGACAACCCACATTCATAATTAAGCCCAATTACAAGTTAAGCCTAAATCCCATAAGTAGGCACATGTATGGCACATGTTCTTGAGCACATGGTTGGCACATGATGTCTTCCACATGGATGGCACATGTCTTGCACATGTTTGACACATGACTCCTAGCACATGATTTGCACATGACTCCTAGCACATGATTTGCACATGACTCCTAGCACATGACTTGCACATGACTGGTAATCTTCAAGGTTTATGGACTTTGTCTTGTTTAGCCCATTTGAATTCAATTTTCATGAAAGACTTCCTTGATCTTCACTTTAGGCTTCCCTTTGTGTATTATTGGCCCATAAGCTTGATTGTGAATTTTAGGCCCAATATAGCAACAAATGCTCCAATGTTGCCTTCCATGACTTGGAACACGCCCCACATTGAATTGGATCATATGAAAAAGCTTTTAAACTCCTTTTATACCTATTTCAATGAAATAAGATTGCTCCTCTCCATTGGCAAAAGATTATAATTCATTTCCTTCATGTATGGTTCCCGTGCATACATCAGATAGTCTCAACATAGTAATAGTGCAAGTATCCTTAGACTTGAGATATTCAAGGATATCTTGGATGTTGATTATGTATTTTGATAATATTCCTTGTTGTCTCAGGGAGGTTGCTCATAGGGTGGTGATTGGATACAACTTGAGGTATTCGAAGGTAATTGGATAACCAACTAAGGATTCAACACTTCTGATAGAAGAAATGTATGCCGATGGACTATTGGAAATCTCTGGCCGGAGTGGAAATGTTATAAAAATAATCTTCAATGACATGTCTAACAGAGTAATGAGCCTCAGTGACAAGAACTAATATTACTTAGACAAGACGTAATGCAATCATGTCCATACTCTGAACCAAGTAGGGTATAGAATGGTGAAATGAATAATTACACAGAATTTGTCTATGAAAATGTTCGTAGTCAAACCGCTGACTTTTCAGTCAATTGAAGGTTATGATGTATAGCTAGAAACCGCTCACGACTTGCTTAAATTAATTGTTAATTTAAGTGACCAACATAACCGGGAACCTAATGAGTCACATGCATTAAAGACATGGAGAATGAGTAAAATGGTATTGGATGAGATCCAAAAATATGAGAGACTTATTTCTGGACTGATTGCGATGAGATCACATGAAAAATTTATTTGGGAGAGTCTCAGGCCTGTACAAGCTTGCATGAGCTAGGTAGGCTGTTGGCCTACCTAGTAGGCCAGTTGGGCCTGCCTAGTGCGCGTGGGGCACAATGCGTAACATGCTGGCACTGTTGCAATTGGCTTTCTTTGGCCTTAATGGTTTTTTACTATTCATTTGACCTTCCTTTTCTTCTCTTTTGATTTTTTACCTTTTCTTTGAATATGATTCAGATAGAAAAGATATCAAATGGTAGAAAAGATACATGAAAATATTTTTTTGTAAAAAAATATTTTTGAGGTACAAGAAAAATTATCTTAAAAATACTTTCAAAAGCACTTTGAATTTGTTCAAATCATTTCTTTTGTTAAACCAAAGATGTTATTTTCTTTTTGGAATTATGTACTATTGACAATTATTTAATCATTTGATATATGTTTGTAAATTGTTACATCAATGTCATTTTTACCATTGTTATTCTTTTTTAGTAGCAATTAATATTTGTGTTCATTGTTGCTTTTGATAATGTTTATTATTATCGAGTAACTAATATGCAGATGGGTTGCACATCATCAGAAGATATATTACATGGCAGAGGCAGAGCGCCTACAAAATGAGGAGAGTGATCAACAAAGAAGAGTAGTTTCTCACATTGACCACCAATTTCCATCATTTCGTGTACCACCATCATAGCCATCGTCACATTCATCGACATAACCATAACCATCAGCACATGCATAACCACAACCATCATCATCAGCTCCTCCATCAATAATTATGTCGATCTTAAGGGGTTCTACATCAACATCTCTTACATCATAGAATACTACATCATTTCCTCCAGTTGGTTCATCCTAACTTTTACAATTTTAGGCATTAGTTGCTGAGTCGATCTCAATCTTGGGAGGTAATATTACTATTATTATTTCTACAAATCTTTCCATTCATGATTTAGTTTATGTTTAATGTATTGTTTGTTTATGTTTTATGCATAGTGGGAGTGTAACATCCTTGACCTTCCCCATATGCATTTCATCGAACATAAGCATCTTGCATACAATTCAATTGAACACATGCATTTCATACGTATTTCTATAGGAACAAGTTTATGACACGCACTAGCTACGTGTCCTAGTATTTGGCACTTGTATCGAGTCGCACATGTGTAATTATAACCTAAATGAGGATAACAAAGTATTAGAAATGAATTGAATAAGGTGTATAAATTAAAGTAAGCAAAGTGATTAGATTAAGATTAGTAAACAATTACATTGTTAATTTAGTTAAATCAGGTTAAATGATTAAGTTGTATTATTGTGTGAATTAATGGAATTATAACTATATGTAAATAATAATAATAACAATATAAAATAAAATGAAAATGAAACAAAAGAGAAATATAAGAGAAGAGAAATGAGAAATGAGAAGAGAAAAGAGAAGAGAAAAAGAGAAAAAGAGAAAAAGAGAAAAGGACAAAAAACAAGTTGGCTTTATCTTCATCTTTCTTCCCCATTTCTGCCTCCTCACTTCAGCCCCGTTTTCTTCTTCAATTTCCTCCATTTCAGACTTAAATTCTTCCTTGTTTCACCTAGTTTTTGAAGCTAATTGATCCCTTTGAAGGTTGTTCTTGGTAAGTAATCAATTCTTATTGCTATAGGATTGATTTGAGTTGCTTAGGTTCAATATTAGGCACTGAATTGCACCCCGATTTTGATATTAATAGAAATTGATTATGGAAATGTGTAAAACACAAAAGTTGTTCCTTTATATCTTATATTTATGGATATATAAACATTTTTGCAAGATGTTATTTATAGGGAGAGATATGCCCTTCGTACTGAAACTGGTCAGGGTATAAACCCTAACCAAGTTAGCTACTGTGTGGTTTGATTTCGAATATGTTAAAGCCCTTATTTGAAGTCTCTCAAAACATAAAAGTTGTAGATATATGTGTTTTGTATCTGTATACCAAATTTTAGGTTCATAGGTCTTGTAAATGGGGAGTTATGGTGAATGGAACCATGACTGTTCCATGGTTTTAACTGCCTACTGAGTGCCCTGGGCAGATCCAGTACATTGGTTGGCTAATTTGAGCTTGTTAGAGCTACATTCTATAAATTATCAAAACATAAAAGTTATAGGTATATGTCTTAGATAAATTTTTGTACTAATTTTAGCTTAATTTTTTATCTATAGACTAAGTTATGGCCTTTGGAAATCATACTGGTCCGGAAGCCAATTCTATTCTGGAACAGTAAAATGTTTGGTATAATTAGAAGACCTTAGAGACATAATTGGTAAACTTTGTAAACATGAAACATGTTCCATATGAACCCATATAAGTGTCTGTAAAGTTTCATTAAAATAGGACTTATAGAGTGTAAGTTATGATGAACCCAAATGAGTACCCTGAAACTGCCTAAAGGAAGAAAACAAGGCAGAAAACAGAACACTCTTAGAAATTCCACCAAATATTATACAATGATCCAATTGGTCTGAAATTTTAATATGTACTATATATATGTGTTATTGTTAATTAGGAACAAGAATCAGAGTAATTTGTCAATTATAGAAAAAGTTATAGGCTAAACAGTCCCATAAGGTCACACTGCCTCATAGGAAAAATCTTAACTATTGACATGAACAATGCATATTAATTTGTTTAAGCCACATTAAGTCTCTCTAATCATGAGTTAATCAATTATGTTTTCATATTAGGCTCGCAACATATTGGAGAACCACAAGGAGCAGATAGACAATAAGTTAAGGGTCGGAATCAAAGGAGAACGGTGAGTCTAATTATCGATTGAATTCTTTAGTGCAAATGAATGTTGCTTGCTATGTAATTCATGTGATTGTCATGATTGGTCCTTGATAATGTAATGAAGGATAATTTGTGACATTGTGGTACATATAAATGGTATACGTGTGGTATATTTGAGGTATATGTTTGACAAATGTGATATATACACATGGTATATGTATAGTATATGCAAGGTATATGCTTGACATATGAGGTATATAGGGAATATATGTATGTTGTATATGATAAAGATGCAATGGTTGATGAATGCTTAAATACAAGTGCATATGCATATGGGCTAAAAAGGCGTTGTGACTAGTTAATCGACATTGCAAAGCAAAAGAAGAGGCCTATGGCCCAACAAATGTGCAAATGAAACAAATGATCAAGCTAGCTAGCAAATGCAAATGCAAATGTTCACATGGAAACCCGGGGCAATGTTCGTTTAATCTGGTCACAACAAAATAAAATGTACAAGCAAAGCATAAGTAAATAACCATTATTGAATACTTGATTTTATCTATATTTATATGTTATTGACTGATGAATGGAATGGAATACATGGTATATATTGGAATTGTGATTTTATGACTATGAGTTGTTTGGTACTTTAGAGCTCATTGGATGGTTATTCTCACTGAGCCGCAACTCATCAATTTGCATCATTTTTCAGGTAAAGAGAAGTGATAGCTCATTTTGAGTAGCGTATAAAAGACATGGAGCACAGGTCACTGGCCGAGCCTCATCACTCTCTCTCTCCTTGCATTCCACACAAGCATGAAAATATGTCATATGTGTTTTTTTTGTATTTACGTGTTTGAATAGGTATAGTCATTTTGGAATGAGTCTAAATATGTATAAATGAAATCAACTCGAAAATACTTATATGTAAAGTTTATGTTTTGATATATGTGATATATTACAGGAATAATATTACAGGATATGAAAAAAATTTTACTACTATTGTTAACAGGGTATTTTATCTTTCCAGTACGCCATGTATGATTACTTGATGTTTGGATAGGTTATACTAAAATGCATAAGATGTGGTGTTACAGGGAAACTCTCTTTCTCTCTCCTTATATTCATAACCCACCTTTCTCTATAAACGCACCACATTACGAAAGTAATATAGAGAGAGAGAGAGAAATAAAAAGGAAAAGAAACATTCACAAAAAAAAAAAATAATAACCACTATTACCTCACCTCCATTCTAGTTTAATTTGTCCGACCAGTCTAGTTCCATCCTCATCTTTAACATTATTTTATACGCTTCTTTCTCTTTCCTTACAATTACAACAAAGTTATAAATAGTTTCTATTTTATTATTATTATTTTGTCTTTGTACCCATTTCTTTATAAAAATAAAAAATAATAACCACTATTACCTCACCTCCATTCTAGTTTAATTTGTCCGACCAGTCTAGTTCCATCCTCATCTTTAACATTATTTTATACGCTTCTTTCTCTTTCCTTACAATTACAACAAAGTTATAAATAGTTTCTATTTTATTATTATTATTTTGTCTTTGTACCCATTTCTTTATAAAAATTCTTCATCTATACCCATTTTTTAATATTTTCCACCTTTCTCCTTTGTTTAATCAATTCTCCTTTCATCTTTTACCCTTAATTTCTCTTCAATTTTAAGCATTAAAAAGATGTCACTGGACTTTGTTACTGAACGAGTTTGTTATGTTCACTGCAACTTCTGCAACACCATTTTAGCGGTACTCCACTTTACTTCAATTCTCTCTCTGTTTATATATATACCTTTTCTTTTCATCTCAACATTTATATATCTCTCTCTCTCTTTCTCTCAAGAGATGAACTGGCCATGAAACCATCATATTCTGTTGGAAAAAGAAAAAAAAAAGGAAAGAAGTGAGCAAAAAAGATTCCACATCGGGTAATTTGAGACAAAGCCTGAAGCATAAGCTTGAGGCGTAACCTTCGAAAGAGTTGGGCTAGTTAATGTTTCGCGATCACGTACATACATAAATTTTGTACTTATAAAGAAGAAGATGAAGACCCAGGTCTTCTGCTAATACTGGGGCTACATTTAGGTTTTAGGGTTTCCCTGGTCTTCTCATCAATAGAAGCCTATGGCTTTCCAATTTCTAATTATGTTGTTCAGTTAGATCTCCCTCTCTCTCTCTCTCTCTTTCTCTTTTGAAGGTGCGTGTTCCTGTTGATGCATACTAAGGCATTGAAATAAGAATAAGTTTTCATCAAAAAACACATACGATCAAGTTTTGTTGCATATTTTCAG
Organism: Triadica sebifera; assembly: GCA_023653625.1. Classification (NCBI taxonomy): domain Eukaryota; kingdom Viridiplantae; phylum Streptophyta; class Magnoliopsida; order Malpighiales; family Euphorbiaceae; genus Triadica; species Triadica sebifera. The sequence continues at coordinate 13,007,312 of CM042908.1, read as the reverse complement.
GTTTATGTCTCTTTTAAGTACAAAAAGCAGTGTCTGTCTTTGTTTCTACAAAGAAATTGCGCAAGCACAAGGACAATCATCATCAATCTTCTCTTTTTTCAACCCCTTTCATCATATCAAACCAAAACCCGATAAACAAAATTTCTCCTTTTATCTCTCCATTTAATCTCTTTTCAGAATTATGGAGATCCCAAGCAGCATATAAAGAGCAGCAAAAATCATTTCTACCCAAATGAAATGATACATCTCTCTTTATTTTTTGCCATCTATGGTAGCGGTGTTCTAGTCAAGTCCCTTTCATCAACCTCTTCTTCTCTTCTCTCTGTGTTAGTGTAATCTTTCTCATGTTGGTTTATGGTGTCAGAAGAAAAAATTGAGCACCGAAAAGAAAAAAAAAAATCTTTTGAAATGGGAATTATATATTATCATAAGGTCAAGTTATAGTTATTACCCATGTGAGGTGGTCTGTGAGGTCAGTAGAAACAAATGCATTCGATCTTTACATAGATAAAAACAATTCTCTCTAAAAGCCTACCCAGGAAATTGCCCTATTTTTATGAAATTTTTGCATTTCTTGCACAGAAAATCAATTTTGCTTCTTTAGTCACTTCCATCTCTCTCTCGCTCTCTCTTTTATTTTTTCTCTCTTTCTTCTTCTTCCTTTCATATATATGTACTTCTTCTCACCTTCTTCTTTGTGTATGTAGTTTATCTCCTCCTTCTCTACTAAGGATGCTTCAAAGAAACTTACAGCATGCTGATTATTAGAGCTTCTTCTTCTACTACTTTTTCTTTTTCTTCTTCTTATTCTTCGTTTTGAAGAAACAATTTAAGAAGGATTTGCAGATATAAAATGTGGTTTTGTTACTTGTTGAGACATCTCAAAACTAGTGAGTTTCAGAATGTATATATGCTTTACAATAAAACTTCTTTTCATTTTTTTTTCTTTCACTTTTCTATTCAATTAATTTTATGTTAGCAGTAAGAAAACAAAATAACTAGATGAATGGGTTCATGGTCACAAAAATAGTTCCATAAAATGATTGGGTTAGGGATGCTCGGGTTTCTACGGCTGAATTTGGTTAATGACTTTATTTATGAACTCAACCAGTGAATAGAATTAATAAATGATTGTTATTGTTTTAATTATTGGCAGGTTAGTGTTCCAAGCAGCAATATGTTCACAATTGTGACGGTTAGATGTGGGCATTGTGCCAATTTGCTGTCTGTTAACATGGGAGCTTCACTTCAGACACTTCCTCTTCGTGATTCCGAAGTACTCTTTTCCTCTTTCATTAAACCCCTATTTGTTGTTGTTGTTGTTATTTTGAAATTATTATATGCATGAATCCCAATTTTTAATATTATTTTTTGGAATTAAATATTGTGATTTTTTTTTGCTAAAAACTATGTAGCACAATTATTAATATTCTTTTTGATTTAGCAAAATTTTTAATATTCATTTTGATTTGCTATTCTAGCATATAATATCATTCTGCTCTTCTTTTTTTTTTTTCTGCTGAAAAATTATGTAGCACAATTAATAATATTCATTTTGATTTGACTTCTTTTCCACCTTTTATCTTTCTTTTTTTCCCTTTTGTTGTGTCTCTTTGCCATTTCTTCTATTCTCTGCTAAGGAAGGCCAAAAGATAGTTTGGTTTGGACTAACAAATGCCAACAAAATTAAATTTGTTATTAGATCCTTGCTCCTTTCATTGCTTTGCTATTATGCAGGCATTATTTTTATCAAATTTATTTAGTACTCTCCCTTTTTTTACTACTTCAAATGTCTATTTTGGATTATTCAACACTTTTTTTGTTAATTTTACCCTTATTTATGAGAAGGAACATACTCTTTCTTATTAAGCATTTTTTTATATACTAATTATAGACTTTATTAAAAAGATATTGAAATAAATTGCAATGAAAATTTTATAAAATTGATGATGACATATTATTTTCTTATGAAAAAAAGTCAAAATAGACTTTTGAAGTTGAAGAGAAACAAGAAGAATACAGTACATTGTTTCATGTTGTAGTTTTCTCTCTAATCTTGATCAGTCACAGAAAGTGCAATTAACCACTGAAGAATTGAGCAAGGAAAGTGGATCATCATCCAAAAGCAACAAGGCCACTTCTTTTGAATCTGCTGATCATGAACCACCTAGAATGCCTCCCATCCGCCGTGAGTCCTTTCTTTCACTCTACACACTTTTCATTACATGTTTAAGTCAAGGAATATGTATTTAAGTTTGGAAAATTCTTGTCTAGACTGAGTTTATAACCTTACTCCCCAGCTGAATTAATTAATATATTTCATAAATAAAGTGGTTATTAATTCATTTATATGACAATTACTGCAACGATCCCAAAAAAAAATCATAGCTTAGATCTAGGAGCAATTTGCAAATGTAATTCTTTTTGTTTTGATAAATTGCATATCAACCCGATAAATTATTTAGAATTAAACTCGTTCAGCTATATTAACTTGTCAAATTCTAGAACTATAAAGTTGACACTAATGATATACGTTACTTAATTGAGAGCTGAATCTAAATTTTGAAAGAAAAACAATAAAATAAGGCATAAACCATATGTCACCCCTCCAGTTTGTCCATTTTTCTCATATTGACTGGTTTTTTTATTATATTTGCCTTTTTTGGAATAATATTATCATCTCTAAAATGACATATCACACTATAATTTACTGACGTAACAGTAATTTCTGTTAATTTATACTATATTTGTTATGTTAGTAAATTATAATGTAATATATTATTTTTTAAAATTTTGAGGTGGTAATATGTCCAAAAATAATGTTAAAGAGGAAAATATAATTAAAAACTGATTAAAAGGAAAATCTGAAAAACATAGACAAATCGGAGAGACATATGTTTTAAGCCATTAAATAATGTAAGTTAGCTTTTTAAGTGATTGATGATATGATTTCATTTACCCTCTATAATGCACTCACATTAATAGCCCATCAATACGTTGGCCTTTCATAGTAAATGTAACTGACTTTTTATTTATTAACACTGTCCTAGAAAGTCTTACCAGGACAAACCAAAAGTAAAGCAAAACACGGCAGTGAATGGAAAGGTTTTTCTTGATTAAAGTGAACTTTTATACTAATTCAATTATGTTACATTAGTCCCGTAACGTACGTAAATTAATACCTATTATATATATATATATATATATATATATATATATATATATATATATATATATATATATACATATATATATATATATATACATATATATATATAATGATTAAATAGTTTATGATAATTCTAGTTTAAGTAAGTATTATTTTGAATGGAATATATATCGTGAATTGTTTAATGTATATTTTTTCTTTTAAAAGTCATTTGAAAGCAGCTAATAATTATTTAGTATCCAACAACTATTAAAATAATATATAATAAAATATTTTAATCTACATATGATAGCTGATTGTAGTCTCAAAAAATTACTAATTGAAAAAACTCCATAGGTAACTTAATTAATTTTATTTTTTATTTAAACTATATTATATACTTATTTTTTTCAAATTAGTTTTTTCAATCAATAATTTGTTTATAGTTATAAATATAAAAATATTATAAATAATAGTTAAACTATAAATATTATTTATTTTTAAATGATAAAAAATTAAAAAAATAAATTTTTAATTGCTATATATGCTATTTAATTTATTAAGAATAAATTATATTAAATTAATTAATTATATTTATAAATTATATATAAACATTTGTTTAATTGTTTTTGGTTATAATTGATTATGTTTTATTATCTTAATTATAATAAATAATTATATCAAATAATTACTTTATTTATTTATACATTATATTAAAATATATGTTTTTATTAAAATAAATTATAATCATATTGGTAATATTACATTGTAACAACTCATTTAGTTTTACCAAATATTAATATGAATTAGCAATCTGCTATTAGCTGTATTCAATAGCTAAATCAAATAGAATCTTAATTGGTAATAAGAAATATAAAGCGATTGACACTCTTTATTCTCATACTATAAAATAATTATTTGAAATTTAAGAAAAAAAATGATTGAATTAATAATAATAATAATAATAATAATAATAATCAATGAAAGCTTTATTTTTTATAATAAAATGTTGCCACTTATTCAATGTGATATATACTTGCCTAACTATATGTCACGCACGGAGATGGGACATAACTATTTTTTTTTAATTTTATATGGCATAAATCTGGATTGTCTTTAAAAATAAAATTGAAATCTTTTCATATTCTTGTAAATATGAAAAATCATATTCCAGCAATTTATCCATTTAATTCGAATGGAGTAAACTACTAATGCATAGATGGCTAGTAACAGATAAATTATAAAAGGAGTGTTATTGATATATCTATGGTGTACTGTAATGCTTATTGCTGGAGTCAATAGTCTCGGCTTTACTGTGTCACTAAGGCCTATACTTACAAATTCAATCACAACTTATTACATACACAAAAAGTATTATTTTGCATACATAACAATTTGTGATAGGATAATTGGTACGTGAATTTTTTCTTATGGACATGGTTTAGTTAAGCGTTTATATATATATATATATATATTATCTCTATGCGTGAGCTAGTTCCATCGTTTTAATTGGATGCAAATGCTGCCAATTCTGGAAAAAAAAAAAAAAAACTGAAAATCGTCCTCAATAGGATTCAGAGAATCAGCAATAGTAATAATTATTTTATTTGATATATAATATAATTTCGCTATCTTTAAGAATCATCAGTAATAGATATATTTAATGTTTAATTATATTTCACTCTGTTATATAAATGCAGCCCCAGAGAAAAGGCAACGTGTTCCTTCTGCATACAACAGGTTCATTAAGTAAGTTGATCATCTGTTTTTCTATAAAATATTGATTTAAAGCTCTATTTCTTTTCCTCATCATCAATTGATTGATTTGCAACAGCTTTTATAATTTATTAATATCACTTTTTCCAGGGAGGAAATTCAGAGAATCAAGGCTATTAATCCTGACATCAGCCACAGGGAAGCTTTCAGTACAGCAGCAAAAAATGTAAGATAAATTTATTTATATTTTTATTGATAGAGTTAAATTCAGGATATTACTATGAACTTTATAAATTTGCAAATACTTATCATTTTTAGATATTAAAGGCTCAATCAGTATGAAAAAAAATAATGATCGGTTAAAAATCATCTAACTTATAAAAAGCTCATATTTACATAGAGATAGGAATCATAAGAATAATAGTTTATATCTCTAATTAATAAACATTTTATGGTATTCAGTACCCTTTAGTTGAAATCTGATTCATTAAAATCCTTTATATTTTTAGTACAAAAAAAAATCCTTTATTTTTTTTTCAAACGCTGTTTAATAGGCGAGTTTACCTCTTTAGATAACAAATTTGCCTTTCGAGTTTTTCCACAAGTATATATGTACAATAGAATATGTCTTGCATTGAATTAGCAAAAGCTCAATTAATGTTAGGTTTTGCAAAATCACACATTAATTAATGCTGGTGTTATTTCAAAATTTCATACTTGACAGGAATCTATTTCCACTTTAGAGATATTTTTGTATCATTCTCTTATCATAGCATGGAGGATTTTGACATCATATATTTAACTCGAGAAATGTTTATCAAATTAAGAAAAAAAAATGTAAACTTCTTTAATGGCTATAAATATGCATATAAATGAACATATTTTTATCTGATAGAGATGACAACATCTCTGAAAAGAGCATAATCATAACAAAATCATACTCCCTCTGTTTCTAAATAAATGCCGCTTAAGATTTTTATACACTAATTAATGAATGTGTTTATAGAAAAATAATATATTATGCATAAATTTTCACCAATTATTATCATTATATATTCTCAAAAAGAAACAAAGTTCTCTTTTAGGTAAAAAAAAATCAATATTTATTGATAAATATAAAATGTCAACCATTTTGAAACAAAAATAAAACATTAAATGATATCTAATTAGGAAGGTAGTATCTTATCTATTTGAATAAAAGGGTTTTTCAGTAAATGAGATTTCGCTCATTAAAAGCATAGCATCTTACTACCATCTTCTTCTTAATTACTATGTGCCTCAATATTAATTGTTCTAGTTACTTAATTGCATCTTATTTCAATGAAACTACCTTATAGCATTAAAATTGCTTTAAATGAGATTGTTCTTAGAGTTTTTCTTGCGCAAACCATCCATAAAAAAATTTATAAACCAATCTAAACAAAACCGGTCATATGTACTTGAATAATTACTTTAAGTACATAATAAGTTGTGATTGAATTGGTCTATAAATATATTTATAGATTTAAAAAATATATATCTATACATAAAACAAGAAATTGAGAATGAATTTGGTATGCAGTGGGCACATTTTCCTCACATACACTTTGGACTGAAGGTGGATGGAAAGAAGCATGCAAAATTAGACCAGTCATTTGGAGAAGAGAGTAGCCAAAAAACTAATGGATTCTATGAGATCAGCGGGACTACCCTGTGACTGACTGTGAGTGGAAGAGCTATTTTTATAATATATATATATACTTATATGTATAATAACAACTTCAAGAAGTTAAAATTGAGAGACAAAAATGAAGTATCGTCCTAACCAAACAGGAAAGCTCTCTTGAAAACTCTCGCCTTATCTTTTTTTTTTTCTCATTTTTCATTTTTATTCTCATTTTCACTTATAAGTATTAAGTGTGTGCGCGATTGCACTCCCCCAGGCCCCCCCCCCCCCCTCTTCCAACACTATAAGATGTGACTGTTATTCTAGTGATTGTTGCATTTATGTTTGAACTTTATTCTAAGTTTTAGTAATTCAATAGGATAATGTTTTTGCATTTGTTTCCGTTTCCATTATTATCACAATCTCTCCCCTATTCCACAGAGGACCACATAACCAATTTGACATTCCATGATTCAGTTTTCTGCCCAGAGGACCTTGATTTCTGATCTTCTGGGTTTATTATATGCATCTTTTATTATTAATTAACTTTCAGTTTTTTATTTAGAAAAAAAAAATCACGTATATATACTTTTTCTGGCTGCCATATAGATACAGAGCTGAAACAAATATATATACAAATTAGCACATGAGAATGGATAGAAGCTACTTTTCCTCGTGTGCCCACCTAGACCTTACCTATGTGATCATATTCTGCCCCAAAAATTAACTTATAATATTTGTCATAAAATATTTATTATGAACAAAATAGAAAAACGACCCCAAAATGAACTTGAATATTTGTTATAGAATATATATGTTATGAATAAAAGAGAAGAATTGGCCCCTATAATAAGCATAAATATTTGTCACACAACATATATCAAAGAGAGAAATTGACTCCGTTTAGACAGAAAAGTAATAATTATAAGAAAAATCCTTTTGCTTAGACTATGTTTTATTTTCATGAATTTATTTATGAATTGAGCAATGATATAATATTACATAAGCAAATTAAAGGATACTTATATTCTATTACTGATTTGACTTGGTTTATTAATAAAGGTACAAACCTAAATTTATTTTCCATCTATAGACATGAGTACATGTTGTTGGGGAGGTATGCAAATATCAAACCAAGTGGCTTAGTAATTATGTACTACACTAATGAATACTAAATAAATAGGAAATATATATTTTTCTTGTAATATCTTTATATTATACCACAACAAAGAAATAACGAAAGAAAAGAAAAAAATGAATTAGAAAAGTAGGAAAAGGAAAAGGAAAAGAATCCTAGATATTAACTTTTACATTTCTTTTTTGAGGGTTTGGTCAAGTTTAAATGTCTGTCACTTTCGTATTAGGGATAAACAACTTCTTAACTGGCTAACCAAAGAGCATATAGGCAATTTTTTTGGGTTATTTTAATTAAATCGGAAAATTAAATAAATTTATGAATGAATTAAATTACATATGTAGAAATATATCATTTTCTTACAATATATTTATATTATATTGCAACAAAGAAATGGTGAAAGAAAAGAAAAAATGAATTAGAAAAGTAGGAAAAGGAAAAGGAAAAGAAATCCTAGATATTAACTTTTACATTTCTTTTCTTGGGTTTGGTCAAGTTTAAACGTCAGTCACTTTCGTACTAGGGATAAACAACTTCTTAAGCAATGTAATTGTTGTTGTAATCCAACTACACTTCTTATCAATATATTACCTAAGGGTTATCTCTCTCTCTCTTTCTATATTTATGAAACCATAGTACTGGTGATCTGTTTAATTAAGACCTGTCAAAGTTTATCTATTGTCATGCTGACGTGAATATATAATATATAAAACCCTAGCTAGTTAATTTCATTAATTATTGATGATGATGGGCTTGGTTGGACCGTTGATTTGATCAGATTAGATGGTTCTTAATTTAGGGCAAAGGACATTTTTGTGGATTCCTGCAACAATGCACATATATGTAGCTGGCATGAATCATTCTGCATAGTAAAGCAGGCAATACCGTAACGATATATACCCAGAGAGAGAAAGATGAAAGAGAGATAATAATAATAATAAAAATAAAAGAAAAGAAAAAAAAGGAAGAGGGAATTTTTTTTGTCTGTTGGGATGGGGAAAAGAGTACAGAATCTGATATGTCAAATCAAGCAGATGGTAATTTGGAGGTTTGTATTTTAGTGGGTCATATACAAAATAGATTGATGATATATATTTACTTTATGGCTTTTAGGTTGGCTTGTCATGTCACCTATGTATTTTTATATATTTTAGAAATTAATTAAGAGATGGAATTAGGAAAAACGAAAATAGATAAAAAAAAAAAAAAGGATGCCTTCATATATTCAGACAGAAACAGCAGAGAAATCAGAAAAGAGCAGGGAGAAAGCATGAATCAGTGGTAACAAAACATTTTCTCGTTGCCAACACCAATGCTTTTGATACTTCCAGTTTTTTCTCTCACTCCATGCGTTTTACAGATACTCCATTTCGCAACCCTACTCCTCCTTCCGTACATTTGTTCAACTCTCCCATTTATCAAGTGTAAAAAAAATAAAAAGATATTTTTTTTGTTTTGATGATAACAAAATATTGAAAAATATTTTTTAATTATGTTTTACAGAGATCTATTTTGAAAAAGTTCATATCCAGGAACTCAAAGAAAAAAATATTTAAAAATCTTATAGAGAAGAAAATTAAGAAAAATGATAAAATTCTTTAGCAATACACTCAAACAAAAACTGAAAAGCTGAGATTGTATTTCATGCGGTTTTCAAAAATAAACTTAACAATCAAATGATTTTATGAATGAAAATATCACAAATTTGATGAAAATTTTTAATCTAAAATATTTTCAAGTTAAACTTTTTTTTTTTGTGAAGAAATGACATTTTCTATCTAGAAAGAATATAAGATTGTTCTCCCAGAAGAACTATCAATAGACAACTTTGAGACAATTAGTCACAATTAGGTGAACAATTAATGCATTCTTTTGGCAGCTGCATTCAAACATTAATACCAACTACATTTTTAAATTTCAACCATAAATATAAATTCAAAACATCGAATTAAATACAAGAAATTGGGCGAAAGAAAGTAAAATTCATATTTTCAAAAGTGCTTGAATGGTTTTATTTCTACTTTTATATTTGAGCTTTACATAGTAGATATTCTCCTCATTTTTGTTATAGATTAAATTGTATTATCTTTTTAAAAGTGAGAATATATTTTTTTGTTATTTTTGTGGTAGTTAGTGCTTGATTAGTTGTCCTTTAGCCTGTAAAAGGGAAAAAGGTTGTGAGGTTATCCTTTAGTCCTAAAAAAGGAGGAATATTTTATGTTAGCCTTATGTGAAAAATTTTGTAGGAGATTTAAACTACTAGGACTATAATTTGATTTGTTACATTTCCTGTTAAAAAAGGGACACTAGAGAGAAACTCATAAGAAAAATTTTTAAGGTATGGAATAGGTAAACAGCTGTTGAACCACTATAAATTATTGTATTCTATTTTGTTTGCTTATTTGCTTTTCATTTTCTTTAATTGTAACACTCCATATAATTGGAATCTTCTCAATTATATAGAAGAATATTAGAATGTATGCATTAAAAATCTGTTCAATTTAAAAATTCACTTTGTATTATAATCATAATGACTTAAATAAAAACATAAAATAAAAAGTAATGCTTATAATAAAATTTCAAATCTCCACATAATGGCTAACACTTACTCAAGAGTTTATAAAATAATATGATTTATTTCAAAAGTACGTGTTCTTTCAAAACAAATCATAAAAACATATACATATGAACTAATTACATCCAAAAATAAAAGAATAAAAAATAGTGTATCACCAACCCCCAACAATTTTGTCCTTTGCTTTTCTTTTGGACGTCTTCTTTCTTGGGTACTAAACTCGATGTTAAATTGTGTGTGAGAGATAAAACACTCATGGGCTAAGCATATCTCGCTTAGTAGTACATAACAACATCCAAAATATAATATAATGTGTATGCATGTGCATGTGCAATAAAATATATGCCAAAATGTGTATACATGAACATATGAGTCTCATCTCATATTTTATAACTTACTATGTCAAAGAGTTCATGCCTCAAATATAAAAGGGAGCTAGGTAGAAAAATTATTTCTATATATAAAGTAGTTTTTGGAAAAATTCTAAATTTAAGATACTTTGCAAAAGTATTCCTGAGTTTGAAGGTAGTTTTATTGTGGTAGAATTGGAAAGAGTCTATATGCCACTTGGATTGGCGTACTGAGAGTGAAATAGAGTTGTGAGCCACTGCCTTGAATTTTTTTATAAATTATTTTATTTTTTAATTTATAACTCTCTTTGCAACATGTCACCTTTATAATGGTACATAAATTTTTATTTTGTTTTCTTTATTCTTTTGCATGTCAAATGATAAAAAAATTATATTTTTTTGAAAAAGAAAATTATAATTATCTTCAAATGAACATTTTTTTTGCATGCATGTTGTAAGTTACGTGAACAGTGTTATGTGCCACTTTGTATTTTTTTAGAAATTATTTTATATTTTGATTTGTGGCTTTCTTTACAACACGTCACCTAAATAATGGTATAAAAATTTATTTTTTGTTTTCTTTATTATTGTGTGTAACATAATTTATGCATGTCAAGTGACAAAATAAAATTTTTTTATTTTTCTATTTTTTGGAAAAAAATTGTAATTATCTTCAAATGACCCTTTTTTTTTGCATGCATGCATCCATGTCACTTATCAATGTTGGCAATAGACCACTTTCAACTATCAGAAAAAAAAAATTCAAAAAAAACTAGTTCAACTGATGTGCTGACTTTTGACTGGTTCATTTGATAAAAAAAATAACTCAAAACTTAGAATTTTGGTGAAACTACCATAAACTGAGAAATAGTTTTCTTAACTATCATAAACTAAGAAATAACCCACTATAAAACATTTCCAATCTCAATCTCATGCTTATCACAGTCATATCATTAACATCATATATGACCATATAAGGTTCATCACAAGTTAAACCAATAAAACAACAATTTCCAAAAACTCTAAGTTGGACTAAAATGAATTCGAGTAATAAAAATCTCTGGCTCTCACCCAAGCTACTCAATATAATGCCTGTGAAAGTAATAGTATACATACATTTGGTCTCCAATGGAGCTTACATGAACTTTAACCCCTAAAATATAAATCTTGTGTTTGGATTGCCCAACCTAAGCCTCTCAGTACTAATTTCCCTTAATGACATGTCATGTATACTAACTCCTAGTCAAAGTGTTGGATATAATTAATCTCACATTTCGTTCAAAATATCATGATTCTCAAATCATTTATCAATCATACATGTTTATAATTACAAAATCATTCTCTTTTCCGTTTAAGCTCAATTATATTCCATCCTCATTAGAATCAACCATGCTTTATTTAAGCAAAAATTCAGAAAAAAATTAATATACAAATGATTCACGGTCGTGAATAACTCTTCACACTTGTGAATAACTCATTCACTGCTTATCTAACTGTGAACTAAGTGGTGATTCATTTTGTGAATAAATATGCGAAAATCAACATATAGGTGATTCACGGTCATGATAGACTTTTCACGCTCATGAATCACTCATCCACAGCTTGTCTAACTGTGAACCAAGTGGTAACTTATCCCGTGAGTGAATTTGCCCCCCAAAAGACATGTTTCATGCCCGCGAACCCTTGATTTATGACTATGAAACTTGAAAATTCAGCAAATTATGCTTTAGACATAACTTTAGCCATTCTGCATGCGAATTTCTAAGGTTTATCAAAGTAAACCACATTACCAACACTTATACAAGCATGAATTGTACCATTTAATGTACCAGTTATTCAAAAACATGCATAAGAGTGAGTTCAATTCCTTAATCATGCCATGATTATCACTTAATGCATTCTCATCTCAATATGCAATAATTCATAAAATTCACTATCTATAAATGCATTTCTACTAACATAGACACATCATCAACCTCTCAACATTGCAATATTCTTTTAACACACACCAAAATAACATTACATACTATACTTCACATTTATGGTGATGTAAACCCATTAAAGCATCATTTATTACTCAACACAAACCGCTTTTCATAATACTATGCATTAGCTCATCTTAGCAACTATTCATTTAGCAATTAAAGTACATAAATGCACTAATTATACTTTATATGTAGTTATGTACAAACCTCAATAAAAAAGAGAGCTTCCAAGATACCTATCAAGCTTCTTTCAAGCTCTTTTCCTTTTTTGAGGGGGAGCTTCCTCACTAGTAATGGTTCCTATCACACAATTGCAACAAAAACAACATTAAAATAAGGATTTTCTAATGTTTCCATCTCTCCCTACTTAACATATATCAAAAAAGAGGTTTTCCTAATTCATACCCTGGATTAACCATACCTAAACTGAAACCCACAAAAAATAAGCCTTAAATTGAAGATTAGGAGGGAAGAAAGAGCTACTTACTCGAATCTACGAGTTATGATGGTTAGAGTCTCAAAAATTCAGAACCAAGCTTTACTCTACTTTCTCTCCAAGCTAATCTCTTAGATAATCCTTTCTTATATGTGATTTTCTCACAAGCTTAGTTATTTTCCATTTAGGTTTTAATGGGTTTGAGTGAAAAAATGGATAGAAAAGGGGTATGATTTCTTATGAGGCAAAAAAAAAGGTTAGAGTTTGTTCTATCAAAAATTGAGAAGACGAATGACATTTCTTTTAAATACCCCATGATTCACGACCGTGACAAAGGATTCACGGTCGTGATGAATTCATGGGCGTTAATCATATGTTGCATTTTCCCTCATATCTACCATATGATTCACAACCGTGACTCACCTTTCACGGGCATGAATCACCTGTTATCTCATTTTCTCTTTTATTTTATTGTTATATCTCCCTAATGCATCAAATCCTAAGCCCGCTTACTTGTTAATTAACAACCATACAACCATATTAGCATTTATACCCTATATTATGGGTATGACAGTTCTTGTCTCCTTAAGAAAATTTCATTCTTGAAATTTTACCTGATTGTCTGGCTGAAAATAATTATAGATATTGAGTCCACATGATTTCTTGACTCTCCCAAGTGGCTTCTTCGATTATGTGATTCCTCAATAGCACTTTTACTAAGGGCACTATTTTGTTCTAAACTATTTCACTTTTCCTGCTAAAATTTCCACCGATTCTTCATCATAAGTCAAGTTAGGTCGCACCTTAATGGATTTCTTTAAAAATCACATATGTAGGGTCAGACCTATCTCTTCAAAGCATAAAGACAAGAAAAATATTGTGAATCTTTGCTAACTTCGATGGTAAGGCAAGTCTATATGCAATTGGCCCAACTCTCTCTAGAATCTCATATTGTCCAATGAACCGAAAACTCAATTTTCCTTTTTTGCCAAAATGAATAACCTTTTTTTATGGAGATACCTTAAGAAAAACTTTGTCATCTACATTGTACTCGATATCCTTTCTCTTCAAATCTGCATAAAACTTTTATCGATTCAAAGTAGCTTTTAACCTATCTCTGATAATTTTGACTTTTTCCTCTGTATCCTGCATTAACTCGGGTCCCGCAAGTTTCTTTTAACTGAGCTTTGTCTAATAAAGAGGTATTTGACACTTCCTACCTTAAAGTGCCTTGTATGGCACCATGCCAATGCTACACTAATAACTATTATTATAAGCAAACTCCATAAAAAAGTAAGTATTTCTTTTAACTTCCCTCAAACTCGATAGGGCAACATCTCATCATATCCTCTAGAATTTGAATAATCCTTTTGGTTGACCATCTGTCTAAGGATGGAAGGTCATACTGAAATTAAGTTTGATGCCCAAGGTTTTATGTAAACTACACCAAAACTACGATGTGAACTTGGAATCTTTATTTGATATGATAGAAAGGGGAACCCCTTGCAACCTAACTATCTCACTCATATACAATTCAACAACTTGTTCAAAGGATAAACTCTTCTGATTGGTAGAAAGTGAGCCGATTTGGTTAACTGGTCCATAATAACCCATAGAACATCATGTTTCTTGGGAGGCAAAGGTATTCCAATTATAAAGTCAATAGTAATCATTTTTCATTTCCACTCCAAAATAGTAGTTGGCTGTAACAAGCCTAAAAGTACCTAATGTTTCGCCTTAACTTGCTGATAAGCTAGGCTTCTAGTAGTGAACTTCATGATGTCCTTCTTCATTTCCAACCACTAATACTTTTCTCTCAAAATCTAATACATATTGTTGCTTCCCTGATGCATGACATATTTAGAGTCATAGGCCTCACTCATGATTCTCTATCTCAATATTTCTACAGTAGTCACACACAACCTATCCTGGAAATTCCATCTATCTTAACTTTGAAATTGAGTTTCTCTCCTCCAGAAACCAATTCCATAATCTTTCTTCATGTATTTCTGATTTGCCTTTATTTTTGGCTGCTCTTTTTTCTCATAAGTAATTAATGAGCATTTTTGGCGTCCATTACTTTAAGAAAGGTGATTTGACATAAAATAGAATGTGAACAAAATTTACCAAACAAATATTCTTTCTTTCCCCACAATCATCTCTCTCTTCTTCTTCTTCTTCTTCTATTTTCTTTTCTTTATATATATATATATATATATATATATATATATATATATATATATATATATATATATATATTTCCTTCGCAATCAATTCCCTTTTAAGAAGTTTCTTGAATAAAGATACAATGATAAAAAAAATTAATTACTTTGAAAGAGACTTGTCTTTCACCCACCCTAATGCCCTTTAGCTTATATGAAAAGATCTCGCACATGTTTACAATACGAGGCTCAACCAAGTTCTATTAAAAACAATGTGATTTTGACACCAACAGAATGTTGTTGTTGTTATTATTATTATTATTCATTTTGGGGATTCAATATATCTAAAATAAAACAAAACTTATGATAAGAATTAGGTAAATTTTGATTTCGGAATTCGATGTTCTTGGAAACTGTCTGAATTATTAAGTTAGTAAAATTAATTGGAATCAATGGCAATTTTCAAAATTATTCACCTATGATAATATATAAAATAAATAATAATAAAATAAATAAATACCAACCTTATTATTGTATGATATGCTTTTCTAGCTTTCTTTCACTTTATTTATATTTCTTTTTGCTTCAATTTTCAGCTAATAAATATCAGAAGATGTTTATGACAAATTTGGTTCAAATAATGGTAAAACAATGTTTATACAGGCTTTTACAACATGATAAATTACCAGCTGGAACCCCATATTATTTTACTTTCTCGTGGATGTTCAATATTTTAGAGTATCTGTTTTATGAATTCAAGTTCATTATTAAATTATTTTCTCCTCCTATAATTTAAATATTTCTTTTATACTCGCGTATTATAAATGATATGCTCATTGTCTACGATAAAAATTGCAATTTGGAAAGATTATAAGTCAGAAATCACCAATCTTTATATTAATAATAACTAATTAGTCGTTCAACAATAAATGCTCACGTTTATAAGTAACGGAAATCATAGTGTTAATTATTGGATCGACTAATTTTTTTTTTTCTATTGCCTTAATACAACTATAGATGCATTAACTTTATCACTAAAAATCACTTGAACACTAACTTCTTGAAAAACAGCATAATCGGCTAAACTTCAAAATTTATATACTTTTAAATACTTTTTGAATCAATCCCAGGATTTTATTTATGCGCATAGATAAATGAAGATCGAATTGCATAAAGACACATGTTCCTTCTCTTCAACGGTTGTTGTTTTTTAAGATTGGATGGGGGCATTAGTAAAGAAAAAGAGAAAGAAAAGAATGGAAAAATAAGAAATAATAAAAGAAGGAAGATCCG
The DNA here is from genome assembly GCA_023653625.1 of Triadica sebifera. Taxonomy (NCBI): domain Eukaryota; kingdom Viridiplantae; phylum Streptophyta; class Magnoliopsida; order Malpighiales; family Euphorbiaceae; genus Triadica; species Triadica sebifera. The sequence goes on along the minus strand of CM042908.1, from coordinate 12,990,867 downwards.
AGCCTTTGGGTCCGGGCTTGCACTAGTTTTAATGTGTACCTTCGGGCCCAGTTTCTATTATAATCAGACTCTGATTTCGAGGCTTTGGGCAAGATCCAAGCCTCACCCTTGTTCTCTGCTTGTGCTGGGATTTGAATTAGGCTAACGAGTTTTGAGTTGTAGTCTTTAAGCCAATAAAAGGCTCAAGCAAGCGGAGAACACAAATTATATTATTGACTCATATTTATCGTGTATTGTAGTTTCAATTTCAAAATAATATTATATTGTTCTTTGATTTAAATAATTTATGTGTGTATTATGTATTATGAATAGAAATAATCATCGTATTATTGTTTTTTTCATCATTATCATCATCTTCTTCTTTTTCAAAGAGAAAAAAAATATTGCTCCATTGTAAAACTGAATTAAAGATAAAAAAATTTTAATTTGCATATTTGATTTTATTTTTAGTATTTTTGAATGTTTTAATTATTATTATCATTATTTATGATAAAAAAAACATTAATTTTGATATATTTGTATAATGAAATGGTTGAAAATGAAGATATTTGAATTAAAAATAAGCAATATAAAGAGAGAAAATCGAGTTGCTGAAAGTTGAAAGTAGAAAGACAAAGTATAAAGATAAAGTAAAGTAAGATTTTAAATGTTTTGTTTATGTACAAAATAACAAACATTCTAATTGGATTTATGAATCATTTTTCAATGATTCATTGAATGATAAATCACTACAAGTGACGGAGATGCACGATTTAAATAACGGAAAATTCAATATTTAAAAATTGTATCGATAATGACTAGAAAAGTGGAAACAATGCCAAATATAATTTGATCGTTATGAGCAAATCTAAAATCTTTGTAGACAGAACCAATCATTAGTTTCTAACCGTGGGGTGAATGGAATTCTATACATAAATCGGTTAATAAAAGAATTAAAAGTTAAAGACGATAATTTTAGTAAAAATAATGAACTTATAAATGATAAACTTGCAAATTATAAACAATAAATATGTAAGTAATTAATTTGCAAGTTAAAAATGATGAATCTGTAGTTTCTATATAATAAATTTATAAGTTCAAAACAATAAATATGTAAGTTATAAATAATGAATCTGAAAAATCTAAACGATGAACCTATAGTTTTAAAATAAGAAACATGCAAATTCAAAATCATAAATCTGCAAGTTGTAAATGATAAATTTTGTAAACGATGAAATAATAAATTGAAAACTATAAACCTGTAAGGGTGTGTTTGGAATTGCTGTTAGGTATTCAAAAAGCAGGTTTAAAATTTTTTTGATTTAATTGACTAATTTTTTTAATTTTTTGTAAACTGTTTTTTCCAAATCCGCTTCTTGCAAAAACATATATTTATTTGCTTCTGTCCAAAAGCAGTTTTCACAACTCAAAAAACTTAAAAATAAATTTTTTTCTCCAAAAGCGCTTTTAGCAAACTCAATGCCAAACGAGTCCTAAGTGATAAAGTAGCAAATTTTAAAGGATGAATCTATAAATTTTAAATGATAAACTTATAAATTTTAAACGATAAATCTGTAGTTTCTTGATAATAAATTTGTAAGTTCAAACTGATAAACCTGTAAATTGTAAATGATAAATCTGTAATTTCTGAATAATGAACTTATAAATTCTAAACGATAAACTTATAAGTTCAAAATGATAACTTGTAAATTCAAAACGATAAATTTATAAGTTATAACTGATAAATTTATAAGTTCAAAATGATAAATCTGTAAATTATAACTGAAAAATATATAAGTTAAAAAATAATAAACTTGTATGTTATAACTGATTGATATATTTTATATTAATTAGCTTACTAAAATATAATTCCGGAACACACATGTTTTATTGTTTTCCACAAATGCATGCAACATATACTTGGTTCCATTATATAATAACCCAACATGAGAGTTTTTGATTATTTTTTTTCAAATTGAAGAACACAATTGTATAAATTTACCAAATATAACTATTTAATATTTTTTTCTTTTCAAAAGTAACTTAATTATAAAAAATTTATAAATTTTAGGTATCAAATATATTTTTCTTTTCAAAAATCTATTTTAGTGCAGGATGACAATGAAGAAAGCCATATACTTCGCTGTTCTAGGTGGGATTTAAGCAGCTTGCTCTTCCTTTTATGTGCATGTGTAACCTTACTCCCTTGATAATTATAGTACTATACCATAGTACATTAGCACAGCTTGTATATCAATATCATGACCGCTATTTGCTTGGTTCGCATTCTGCTCTAAAATGTGGTTCTTAGTCACTTCACTCCTTTTTTTTTCTTTTTATTTCAATTCATTCAACCCTTTGATCGCTCTATATAAAATAGAAGGTGCAATTTTTCCCTAAAAATGATTTAAATGTTTAATTTTATCCTTTATAATTTTTTTTTTATCAATTTTACGTTAGTTTGACCATTTGTTGGTCGAAAATTCTTGAATATTATGACTTTTTATTGTGATGGCACAAAACTTTATAGGGCGAATATGCAATTTTGTCCTTAAAGTTTATCCGAATGTTCTAGGTTATTTTTTATATATGTATGTATTTTTTTTTCTTTAACTGTGGACCAATTTTATCCCCAATCTTCAAAATTGACTCAATTGTACTTTTTTTTTTGGTAAGAAATGTATCATCCATGTTCATGATTATGAATGCTAAAAATTGGAATGCCATTGCAGAATAAAACTACATTTCTTGACAATATGGATGGATCTTATTCATATATATATATATATATATATATATATGCATTTCTTAGCGCTTTCATCTCACCATGTCATTCCAATCTTCTCTCTTCATAATTATGAATACAAGTAATACCCAACTTTTTTTTTTTCAAAAAAGTAGTAAAATTGAACTAATTTCAAAAATTGATGGTAAAATTTTTCCATAAAAAAATATAAAGGAAAAAATTAAGCATTTGAATAAAGTTGGGAGCAAAATTACAATATTGCCCTTCAAAAGTTTTTGTCGTCTGTGCACTAAAAAGTCATTTAAGAGTTTTGGCTGACAAACGGTAAAACAAACATTTGCTATAATAATAATAATAATAATAAATTGAATTAATTTCAAAAATTGAGGATACAATTGGTCCAAAAAAGATTAAAAAAATAAAATTTAAACATTTAGATAAATTTTAGAGATAAAATTGAACCCTCTTCCTATAAATCAAATATATTTTCTTGTTTTTTGAACCAAAATTGGACCCTCCCCCTATAAAACAAATATCTTTTCATGCTTTATGTTTCTTAAAAGTTTGTGATTAAACTTGTTTAAATTTTAGAGATACTTTCAAAAATATCCACAATGTTTCCCGTTTTCAATTAGACTCCTAATTTTTTTAATTGAGCACAATAATTTATTGATTTTTTTTCAATTATAACATTTTGCCCAATTTACGGTTAAATATGGATGAAATACCAACATAACAATCTAATATGGGCCCACCAAAACTAATATGATAAAAATGTTTGAGCAGAAAATATTTTAAAATTTTGTGACATATTTTTGTTGAAATCTGTCAGTAAATATGTGAATAATTTTAAAAAATAATAAATTATATTCAATTAACACATAATCATATTTATGGCTGAAAAAAAGAACAAAATTACAAACTATATATAATTTGAATGAATTTATTGTAATAATTGCAAAAAAATGCAATTAAATGGTTATAAAAAAAACTCTATTTCTTTTTACAAATCCATCTTTATTTTTTGAAATTTTTGATTAAAAAAATAGAAAATTAACATTATTCATGTTCTTATTGTGGAGAAGAAAAAAAATACATTTGAGGCATTAAAAAAAGCAAAATTTATTTAATTTTTAAATTATTGAAATATTTACAAACATATTTTCTAAGAAAAATTCATCGCTAAATTTTAATCACTAGTATAGAAAATAGTTATATGTATATGTCATTTTGTACTTTATGTGTCTATTAAATGATAGACACATATATGAGAAATGTATATGATATGAATTTATGTATTTGTCGTTTTGATAGATGCATATAATACCATTATATGCGCCTGTTGTTGAGTAAAAATATATGCATATAATCAAGTTATACGTGTTTGTTATTAGTTAACGACAGACACGTATAATCCAATTATATGTGTATATTTTTAATTAATGACAAAAATAAAAAATCAAGTTATGTGTGTTTGTTATTAATTAATGACATATACGTATAATCTAGTTATATGTGTCTATTAAAAATAAACGACAAACACCTATTGGATTTTTTTTTTAAATTGAGCTCAAATTATACGGCAACCATTTAGAATTTGCTTCAAAATTCATAATCTGCTTTAATATTAATATTGCAAGCCACAATAGACATCCAACACACAAGTTATAAGCCATAATAATAATTATCAACATACAAGTCATAAATACATCGGACAATCAACAATTCACAAAATATTCACAATATAAAACAAATAACAAAAATTCAAGTAATCAAAATAATTGGACTAACATAACCTATGACCAACATGATCTATCACAACATGCCTAAACACAATTTAAAGACATGATCCATCTGATCTCTTATATACACTCTCTTATAAAGTTATTGGACCATATATGTCGAATTTTATCTATTTGATCTTGACTATATAATTCATTTTCAAATGCCTATAAAACAAATTCAACAAAGAGTAGAAACACATGTTAAATAAACTAATTGCTAGCTATGTATTTTACTTGTAACATAAATTAACTAGCTAGTATTTAAAAGAACATATATTGAGCAATGTAGTATCATTATTATGATATAGGATAATTTCGTACATATATCTTATGATGTAATATTCACATTCTACACTTCCTTATTGTTGATGACACTTACAATAAAAGAAAATGACAAAGAAAAAGCCAAATAAAGGATAAAATCATAAAAATATCAATATAACTAGTAATTAGGAATATAAAATCCTTACCGAAATGTCACTTCATTTTAATCTAGCACATTCATTTTTTCTGCCTTCAATAGTTTAAGTTTTGTAGGCTCTAGAAAATAAGTGTATATTGAAAGCTCTGCAAATACTGTAAAAACTATTAAATAGTAGTATTATAACTTATAGATTAATATGAGATTTTAGACTTATATCGCGACTGCCACGGGCTAAAGGATCCATGAAAAAATGTCTCACATCACAGAAAAATACAATCAACATTCAATAGTTACTAGAGATATACATATATGTTGAAGTTATTAAAAATGTTGAAAATAAAAATTAAGCAAAGATGAATGTAAAATGTTAGAGAAGTGCTCTAAAGAAAATCACGTTTAGCACTTATTGTACAAATTTATTTGATTAATAAAAAAGTTTTTCATTAATTTGATGTTCATTTGATATATGAATTGATAGTGATCTTAAATCAATTAATGAATTCCTTGATACATAACATAACATGAAGAAAATCATGATTAGATCATAATATTGAGATTCTTATCATGTGTAATTATGTTAGTATCTAAATTATCATTAGTCATAAGATTAATGAGATGAGACATTGTTAATCCATACAAACTAGCACATATTACACTCCTTGATTGGATTAAACAATATATCTCATAATGTGTAAACATGAGATATTTAGAGTTAACATGTAAATGCTTGCTAAGTGTAACTAAATGCATTATATGATATGCTATGGACAATTTATTCAAATTTCAATGATAGTCTCAACATAGTAATGATACAAATATTCTTAGACTTGAGGTACTCAATGATATATTGGATACTGATTCTGTATTTTGACACTGTTCCTTATTGCCTCAGGAAGGTTGCTTATAGGGATTTTGGATACAACTTGAGGTATTCGAAGGTAATTGGATAACCAACAAAGGATTCACCACTCCTAATAAAATGAGTGTATACTCGTAGCCTCTTGTCAGAGTTATTACTCAGAAATCTCTGACTGAAATGGAAATGTAATAAAAATAGTCTTCAATGACATGTTTAACAAAGTAATTAGCCTAAGAGACCATAACTAATATTACTTGGACTAAACGTGACGTAGTCAGTCTAGTGGAAGTTGATACATATCTATACTCTGAACTAAGTGGGGTATAAAATAGTGAAAAAATAATTATGCGAAAATTATCTATGGAAATGTACGTAGTCAAACCATTGACTTTTCAGTCAATTAAGTATCATAATGTGTTACTAGACACTGCTCATGACTTGTTTAAATTAATTGTTAATTTAAGTGACCAATATAACTGAAAACCTAATGGGTCACACGCATTGGAGATATCAATAATGAATAAAATGGTATTGGATGAAATCCAAAAATATGAGAGAAGTATTTTTGGGACGGATCGCGAAGAGATCGCATGGAAAAATCATTCGGGGGATCACAGACCCGCGCGGGCTGTTGGCCTGCCAGGTAGGCTAGCTGGGTTGTTACCTTGCTTAGCACGCGGCTGGCCAGCAGCTAGCCTAATTTGCCTTAATTGGCCACTTAAGGCTAATTAAGGCAAAAATCCCAAAATTCTTCCCCTTGTCTTGTGCACTTTGTACCTATACTATTTTTAGGGTAAAAATATTTTTGAAAAATTTAAAAATTATGAAAATTATTGTTGAAAATTAAGAAAATTCAAAAAAAAAATAATTATTATTTTTCATATTCTCTCAAATTGAGCATACACCATTGCTAGCACTTTGAAGCGTGTTCAACCATTTCTCTTATAGTTTTTTCTCATATTTTTGCATGGATTAACATTAGAGGCATCCTAAAGTGGATTGCAATAACCCAACAAGGTGAAAATTTGAAGAATAAATCAAGAAATTATAATATATAATTTCTTACATCTATATTTCGATAAATTAGTTTTAATGGCACAAACAAAATTCTTGTTTTGCATTTTAAAAATTTTATTTTTTCGCTACATTTTATGAATGTGATTCATCTTCAAAATTTAATAGTGGTATCATAACCCTCTTATGTCCATTAAAATTAATTTTAATTGAAAGTGCAAATGAGATTGCATGATTATTGATGGTTTTAGATCAATATGATTGAATAATTGAAATTAACTTGTAAAATTTGTTTTACACATTTTTCTTTCTTTAATCTAATCATAGGATGATTAGGATGATTATTTTAATTAAAAAATGGATTGAATGTGATTCAAATAATTAATTTCGAATTTATTTCAAAATATTGAAAATTACTTTGTTTTTGAACATGTGTTGTTGTTTAGCTTAATTGATGAGGTTGTTTATATTTTTCTTGTAATTTGATTATAAAAAAATTATTCATACATATTAATAATGTGCTTAAGCCTCTATAAGTGTCCAATAATTAATTAAAATTATTTTAATTAATTTTTCAAATAAACATAAAAAGGGGACTGTTTTGACATATCTGATTAGACTGTTTTGTTTAATTTTTTTGTATATGATTATTTTATTTACAGAACCTTGAAATAATTTTTATGTGATTAAAATATGTTATTTTGATGTTAGATATATGCTAAAATTATTTTTCTCGAATTTAAAATTTTAAAAGAAATTCTAGATGTTGGATGAGTCGTTTTCAGCATCTAAATGTGTTGGTTTGTTTGTCTTAATAATTTTAGCTTGTGCCAAAAATATTTTGATGAACTTGAGCTGACTTGACCTAAAGATGCTTAAAATGATGATTTGAAGTTCTGAAATTTTTTATAATTTTTAAAAATTAATTTTGATTTAATTTAAGTTGAGCAATAGTAATTCAAGTATAACCAAAATTGGTATGTATATTAAAATTAAATTGTTTAATTTTGACATCTTAATAATTTATTTTTAAGGTAAATTAATTTTGAATTGATTATAAAAATATGGAATTTAATTTAGTTTAATCAAATATTAAATTCTACATTGAAATTATATACAAAATTAAATTAACCGAAACAACACTAGTAGGTAATTTCGGTTCAAGCGTTGAATCAATTTTCAAATTGAAATCCAAAATTGTCATTATTTTATTTTATTCATTAGAGAATACATGTTATGGGTGTATGGAAAGACATTATTATGGACTTAGGCCCAATATGATTGAGCATGCATGAATTTATATTGTTTTATGATAAATAGAGCCTGCATGTCCCTATTTCTATATCTTTCTCATATATTTCTCTTCTCATCTTACTCCCCTCAAATGTAAATTGAGGATTTTTATATTTTGAAATATATAGTTATATTTCATAGGATTAGGATATAATTGTGATACAAAGGAGCAAGAAGCGAAGGAGGTGGTGCCATAAACAAGTAAACTTAGAAAAAGGAATTTGATTTCTATTTTGGGTTGTAAATTCATGCATATACCTAGGTAAGACCTAGTCAATTTCTCTTTGGCTCAAAAGATTGACTTTAATATGTCCATAATCATGGCATATCGTTAATGTAACTATCTTTATATATTCATGTGATGAATGTATGATATATAAAAGCATGCAATAAAAACATGATGAGACTTAACAAAGAAATCACTTCCTAAATAAATAATTAAGTATTACGATTTCCATTAATATGTGGAGAACCAGAGTTTCTCTAGAGTTAGAGTTGTTGAGTTGCCTCAAGCTCGCTCTATAATAATATGTTCAAACCATTAAAATTAGATTTCACGATTAATAGATTGGACTTAACCGATATCATTAGCTTGTTGGATTTGTGCCAAAGTTAATTTGTATTGGAGGCAAATTTGGGTTAGTGTACATGAGATGTACACATATCAAAAGTTGGTAGCCTAATGTATGTGCATACATCAATTAGTTGATAGCACAAGATTCGATAGTTGCATGAATAATGCAATTGGTATAGATTAGATACCTACCAACCAAACTAAGGATAGCTTGTTGAGTTGCCTCAAGGTTATTCTTAGCTAGTTAGATATAGGTTCTATATAGGTTCTCTCAAGTTCATATGGATTCGCAATAAAATAGTTGGATTCGTAATACAATTTATTAAAGACCTAATAAACATGTAATTTTATGTATATTCATTCTAACATGCTCTATTTTACATCTAGTTGATAGAGTCATCATCATGTCTACAAGTGTGAATTTGCGATCCATAATGGAGTCAAATAAGTTGACTAGGTCTAATTTTGGGATTGAATAAGGAATTTGAGAATAGTTCTCAAATCTGAAAAGATTGGCTATGTCCTAAATGAGGTGCTCTCGAATCCCCCTGCTGCTAATGCTTCTGAAGATGTTTAAAAGGTATATGAAAAACATCTCAATGATAGCGAGATGACAAGCTGTAATATGTTTGCTACTATGTCAGATAAGTTGCAAAAACAATATGAGGCTATGGATGCTAATTTCATAATCTACCATCTAAGGGAGTTTTTTGCTTAGTAAGCAGGTTTTGAAAGGTTCGAAATTTCAAGGTTGCTCTTTTACACTAAGATGGTTGAGGGGACATCTCTAATGCAATATGCACTGAATATGAATGACTATATTGAGAGGTTGGCCACCTTGAGATTGGTGATGGATCATGAATTAAGTATTGACTTAATTCTAACTAGTTTGTCCGATAGTTTTTCATATTTTGTTCTTAACTATAGGATGAATCAATTCTCCACCACTATTTCTGAGCTGATCAATATGCTCAAGACATGTAATACTCAATAATTTAGACTATGGTCGCAGGTGACCGAAATTTGATGAGTCGAACCGATTGAGGTCGAAATTCGGACATGAAAGGAAAAAAATTAAAATGATAATAAAATATGAGAAAAATATTTTGGATATTATTAATTGAGAATTTTGAGGTTCGAAGCTAAAATTTAGAAAATAATAAATTTTCACTGAAAGAAATTGGAATTTACAGTGTTTTTGGCACATATATTTTAAGAAGGAATAAAAATAGAATATTCTTTATATAAGGAAAGGAATATTCTTTAGATTAAAATAAAGTATGAGTGATTTAAATTAATGGACTAATGATGGACAAAATTATCTATTAATCTTAACCACCAACCTAATCCAACTGTAAAAGTGAAATTTCACATTTTTTGTCATTAATTCTTCTTCCTCATCTTAAACAAACAAAATTCTCTTTTTTTCTTCTCTTGGCCGTGAGCTCCATCTTACCATTCCATCTTCTTTTTCTTCAATTAAAGCTAAGATTTTAGCTATAAAAGATGGATTAAGGCAAGATCAACAAGAAAGTGAAGCAAAGTGAGCCAAACAAAGGATGAGAAAGAAAGAAAAGAAGAGAAAAAGAGAATGGAAGAATTTTGGTAATTTTGATGATCTACAAAGGTGAGGTTAGATTTTTCATCTTCTCATTTTTTTTTGATTTTTAAGTTAATTACCATTAAGATTGGTAATTTAGGGTTATTAGTATGTTAATGGCGATTAAGGGTTGATTGGTGTATTTAGTGCTTAATTAGTGTGAAATTGTTGTTAGGCCAAGGAGGTGAGCAATCTTTTGGGCCATAATCAAGGAGGAAATAAGGGAAAGGAGAAAGCTAAGTAGGAGGTAGAGAAGAGTGAAGAAAAGTAGACTTTTGAGGTATGTACATTTGACAAAAATTCAATAAGAAAAAAAATGTTGATTTTTGATTTTGTGATATTATATATAATTGTGTATGTAATTATTGATATTTTGATTGAGTGATGAATTGGTGATTAAATGATGCCATAAATGTGAAAATAAAAATTAGAATATGATATTGATGTATGAACATGGAAATTGTAGGATTTATTAAAGTGCAGGAAATTCATCTTATGAACAGTATCTACTTTTCTTGTCATAACTTGAGTTCTGAAAATACTTTTTGAGTGTTTCTTATTAGGTTGGAAATTTAAGACATAGAGCTTTAACTTTCATTTATACCATTAGACTTGAGTATGCCTGCATTTAGGTGTAAAATAAACTCAAAATTCGAACTGGAAATCTATCCAGTAAAATACTGGGCAGAATGGAATAAATGTACCTGAGTGAAAAATTCATAACTTTTGCTACAAAATTAGGTTTGATGTGATTCTAGTTGATAATTAAATATAAAACATGTATCTATATTTTGTTAGGTGATCACTTGTCCAAATTCCATTTAAAAATAGATAAACAATGTAGGGAAATATGAGACATAAATTCTGTCCAAAATATGTCAGCTTGTATATATAAGTATATGGTTGAATTTTATGATAGAAAAAATACTATTCAATTTTTCGTATATTTATAATGATCAAATGAGCAAGTATGATGTTGCAAAATATTTAATTAAGATTATTGCATTTATGTGATATTGTATTAGCATTTCATACCTAATTGAGGTAAATAATAATAAAAGTAACAAACGTGATTAAACCCTATAACATCTAGTCGAGAACTAGAAATTAGAATAAGTTGGTATGCCAATAAAAGGAATGAAATGTAGGCACTAAAAAATAGTGCTGAGATTTAATTTACATAGGCACTAAGAAATACTGCTGAGTTTGAAATTATATAGGTACTAAAAAGATACTGAGTTATTATTGAAAATGTAGGCGTTAAATACTGAGTTATAAAATAATTAAGTAGGTGTCGAGTATTCCGCCAAAGAGCAGAAATTCTGTATCCAGTGTTTAGTTTCAGTGTAAGATGTCGTGGGCTATTAAATAAATAGAGAAAAAATATAAATTATTAAAATGATATTACTAATTGTATGTCTTGTATTGTTAAATAATTTCAAGCATGTTTAATGATTCAAATGTTATAATTGATAAATTTTATATTTTTGTATGATGTAAATAATTTTGATGTTATTTGAATGTTTTGGCATGCTTAGTAAGTAAATTATAGTTTCTAAAATTTTATTTTAGAAATACTTATATAATTATTGGATAGTTGTCAAATGTACCACTAAGCCAGTAGTTTAGCGTGTGTGTTTCACGCGTAAATTAGTAGACGAAGTTGTTGCATTAGGACGATAGAAGAAAGGGGAACCCCAATATCAAATTGCAGCAGTATATTTTCTTTTTGTATATTTTGAGTATTGTATTGTATAATTAAATTTTAGGAATATCTTTTCATGTAAATTTGTGACATGTAGAATTTATAAAAGAGTAAATTTGTAATTAATATATTCGGTATTATTTGTAAATGTATTTCTGAATATTATGGTTTAATGAATAAGTACTTTTAAATCAAAATATTTACATCACTAGTTACATATTTAAATGATAAAAAAAGAGAAATATAGTAATAAATATTCCGCTAATAATTAACTCAAAAATTGAAAAAAAAAATTATATAATAATTTGAGCATTGGTTTTTACAATAATGAGCTTGGTAGCACTTCCATACACTATTAACGACTAGTAGGGTAAGAGAGTGCTACAAGACAGCTGAGCCATCTGTTAGGAAGGACAGTAAGGCTGTGACGCTGATGGACTCTTCTGGTTCTAAGAAGAAAAACCTTAAGAAGAAGAGGAAGTCCAAAAACCTAAGGGAGGCATGACCAAAAAGAAGTCCAAGGAGACTACCCCAAAGAAAACATACTTGCATTGTGGCAAGGATGACCATTGGAAGGGTAACTGCAAGCCCTACTTAGAGTCCTTGAAGAAGAAGGCATTTGATGCCCTATCTACTTCAGATATTTTTGTCATTGAGATTAATACTGTTTCCAATAATAATATATAGGTATTAGATAACGGTTGTGGCTCACACATATGCACTAATATGTAGGGCCTAAGGAACAGTAAGCAAATCAATAAGGGAGAGTTGGACCAGCGCATTGGAAATTGAGCAAGGGTTGCTGCATTAGTCGTAGGAACTTATGTATTGACCCTTCTTAGTGGGCTTATGTTTGGATAATTGTTTTTATGAACCTGTTTTAAATAAAAATATTATTTATATTTCTAGTTTAAATAAAGATAGTTTCTATTTAACTTTTAGTAATAATTGTTGTTCTATTATGTTGAATGATATTTTTTTATACTAGCGGTATATTATATAATGGAATATACATATTAGACATATCGAATCCAATTTTAAACATCAATGATAATAAAAGGAAAAAATAAGATATGTTGAAATTATCTTATTTATGGCATTGTCGCCTTGGTCATGTAAGTAAGAAATGCATGGCTAAGCTACATAAGAGTAATAGTTTGGAGTCATTTGATTTTGAACCATATGACACGTGAATCTTGCTTATTAGGCAAGATGATTAAATTATCCTTTAAGAAAAAATGGTGAATGTGTTAATGGACTTTTAGACTTAATATATTCAGATGTATGTGGTCTAATATCCATAGATGCGGTGATTTCATCTATTTTATTACTTTTATCGATGACTACTTATGATTTGGGTACGTGTATCTTATGAGATACAAATCTGAACCTTTTGAAAAGTTCAAAGAATTCAGAAATGAAGTAGAGAAAAAACTTGACAAAAGTACTAAAATACTTCGATTAGATCAAGAAGGTGAATACTTCAGCCAAAAGTTTCTAGGTTATCTTAGGGATATGACATATTATCTCAATGGACTTCACCTTACATGCCACAACACAATGGTGTGGCTAAAAGAAGAAACCAAATCCTATTAGATATGGTAAGGTCTATGATGAGCTTTGCGGAACTCCCTAAATCCTTTTGGGGTTATGCACTAGAGACTACCATTTATATATTGAATGGAGTCCCTTCGAAGTTAGTTAATGTTACTCCATATGAGATATAGAATAACAAGAAGTCCACATTTTCTTACATGAGAGTTTGGGGTTGTCTTACTTATGTGAAACACATAATATCAGATAAGCTGGAAGCTAAGTCTGACTGATGTCTGTTTGTAAAAGCATCATATGGATATCAATTTTACCACCCCCTTGGAACAAAAGGTGTCTGTTTCAAGATATGCTATCTTTTAAAAGAGAAAATTTCTTTTCAAAGGAGATAATGGGAGCAAAATTGAACTTGAAAAAGTTCAATATGCTTAAGCAGATGCTGATCAACTGCCTGAACCAAAATCTCTTATTCATACAGATGATATAGTAGCTCAACCTTCTAAAGTACAATGGCTTCATAGGTCAAATAAGATACGTATTATTCTAGAGAAATAAGGATTTCTCATTAGTGAACAGAACGACGTATTGCTCATAGAAAATGATGAGTCTACAACCTATGAAGAAGTTCAGAATAGTTCAGAATCTAACAAATGGCTTCAAGCCATGAAGTCAAAAATGGATTCCATGTATGAAAATCGATTATGGACTTTGGTTGATCCACCTGAAGGGACAAAACTTATAGGGTGCAAATGGGTTTTCAAAAAGATAACGGACATGGATGGTAATGTGGTTACCTATAAAGCTAGACTTATAGCTATTGGTTATCGTCAAAGACAAGAAATTGACTATGATGAAACTTTTAGCCCAGTAGCTATTTTGATCCGAGATCTTGGAATTGGAATAAGTTCAGCAGTGGATAAATAGACACATCCCATTGCACTGATTAGGGGCATTCATAGTGACTGAAGGGGTTGAAGACCGGTGATAACATCACTGTTCCTATTGCTATTACAGAACCATACATGAGATTCTTACCTCATACGGCTCCTCGAAGTGGAAAGCAAAAGAAATAAGTCAGTTTTTGTTTTCACGAGGTACAACTAGGAATTCCCATTTATTTGTTACTGCATCGACCATAGACCAATTCCTCTTTTATTGGGTGAACCAGAAAAGTTTGGATAGAGCCAGGTCTAAATATTGGCTAGGTAAGCGTCCTGTAGTAAGAGGAGTAGTTATAAACCCTGTAGACCATAGCCATTGTTGCTCATTATGATTATGAGATATGACAAATGGATGTGAAAATGACTTTTCTTAATGAAAATTTGATCAAGGATGTGTATTGACACAACCAGAAGGCTTCATATCCAAAAATGGCAAAAAGGTATGCAAGCTTCAAATATCCATTTATGGATTAAAGCAAGAATCCAAGAGTTGGAATATTTGGTTTTATGAGAAAATCAAACAGTTTGGTTTCTTACAAAATCTAGATGAACCTTGTGTATACAAGAAGGTTAGTAGGAGTGCAATCATATTCCTTGTATTGTATGTAGATGACATATTGCTAATGGGAAATGATATCTCATCCTTACAATTAGTTAAATTTTGGTTATCCAAGAATTTCTCTATGAAAGACCTTAGAGAAGCAGTCTATGTTTTGGGGATGAGGATCTATAGAGATAGATTTAAAAGATTGCTTAGTCTTTCACAATCTACATACATAGATAAGATGCTAAAGAGGTTTAGCATGGAGCAATCCAAGAAGGGATATATTTCCATGACCCATGGGATTACTCTCTCAAAGTCTATGTGTCCAAAGACACAATATGAGAGGACATGCATGAGTTTGATTCCATATGCTTCAGGTATAAGATCAATCATGTACACTATGATATGTACAAGAACTGATGTATCATATGCTTTTAGTGTCACGAGCATATACCAATCGGACCCTTGTGAGAGTCATTGGGTTGCTGTCAATAATATCCTTAAGTACTTGAGAAGGACTAAAGATATATTCTCAGTATATGGAGATGAAGATCTTATTGATAGTGGGTATACCTATGCCAGCTTCCAATTTGACAAGAGTGACTCAAAATCCCAGTTAGGTTATAAATTCACACTAAATGGTGGAGCAGTTAGTTGAAAGAGTTCCAAACAGAAAATGACTGTTGATTCCACAATCCAAGCAGATTACATTGTAGCTTTCAAAGTAGCAAAGGAAGCTGTTTGGATAAAGAAATTCATTATGGAACTTGAAGTGGTTTCTAGCATTGTTGATCCAATACAATTGTATTGTGACAATAATGGAGCCATTGCACAAGCAAAATAGCCACGGTCTCATCAGAGATCCAAACTTGTACTCAAAAGATACTATTTGATTAGAGAAATCATCGGTAGGAATTATCTAAAGATAGAATGAGTTCCCACTGATCAGAATATTGATGATCCTTTAACTAAGCCATTTTCCTAAAAGAAATACGATTCTCATGTACTCGCCTATGGAATTAAATACAAAGACAATTGGCTTTAGTGTAAGTGGGAGCTTGTTAGATAATTATTCTAAAGGCATTCACCTTTAGCACTTATTGTACAAATGTATTTGATTAACAAAAGGTTTTTTCATTAATTTGATGTTCATTTGATATATGAATTGATAGTGATCTTAAATCAATTAATGAAGTCCTTGATACATAACATAACATGAAGGAAATCATGATGAGATCAAGATATTGAGATTCTTATCATGTGTAATTATGTTAGTATCTAAATTATCCCTAGTCATAGGATTAATGAGATGGGACATTGTTAATATGGATAAACTAGCACATGTTATACTCTTTGATTGGATCGAGCAGTAGATCTCATAATCAGTAAACATGAGATGTTTAGAGGTAACATGTGGATGCTTGCTTAGTGTAGCTAAGTACATTGGATGTCCTGTTATGAGACAATCATGTAGATAATCTATTCAAATGTCAATGATAGTCTCAATATAGCAATGGTGCAAGTATTCTTAGACTTCAGGTACTTAAGGTTATCTTAGATACTAATTCTGTATTTTGACATTATTCCTTGTTGTCTTAGGGAGATTGCTCAAAGGTTGGTGATTGGATACAACTTGATGTATTAGAAGGTAATTGGACAACCAACAAAGGATTCACTACTTGATAGAAGAAGTGTATACCCATGGCCTTTTGTAGGGCTCATTATTCGAAAATCTCTGGCTGAAATGGAAATGTCATGAAGATAGTTTTCAATGACATATCTAATAGTGTAATGAGTCTAAGGCACAAACTTGGACTAGACATGACGTAGCCAGTCTAGTGGGAGCTGACACATGTCCATACTCTGATCCAAGTAGGGTATAGAATGGTGAAAGGAATAATTGCACGAAAATTATCTATGAAAAAGTTCATAGTCAAACTAATGTATTTTCGGTCAATTGGAGGTCATGATGTGTTGCTAGATACCGCTCATGACTTGATTAAATTAATTATTAATTTAGGTGACCAACATAACCGAAAACCTAATGGGTCACATGCATTGGAGATGTGAAAAATGAGTAAAATTGTCTTAGATAGGATCCAAAAATATAAGAGAATTGTTTTGGGACAAATCGCGATAAGATTGTACTAAAAAATCATTCAGGGTGGAGGGCGAAGTCACGGGCCCGTATGGGCTGCTGGCTTGCTAGGCAAACCAGCTAGGTTGTTGGCCTGCTCAACATGCCTAATTGGCCATAATTGGCCAATTAAGGCTAATTAAGGTCTATTAAGGCAAAAATTCCAAAATTCCTTCCCTTGTCTTGTGCACTTTGTACCTAGACTATTTTTGAGGTAAGAACATTTTTGAAAAGTTTGAAAGTTTAAAAATTGTTTTTGGAAATTAAGAAAATTCAAAAAGAAAAATAATAGTTATTTTTCATATTCTCTCAAATTGAGCATACACCATTGATGACACTTTGAGGTGTGTTCAACCATTTTTCTTGTAGTTTTTCTAATATTTTTATGTGGATTAATATTAGAGATATCTTAAAGTGGATTATTGTAGTTTACAACAACCAAACAAGGTGAAAATTTGAAGAATAAATCAAGAAATTACCAGGTATAATTTCTTACCTCTATGTTTTGATAAATTAGTTTTAATGGTACAAGCAAGATTCTTGTTTTAGGTTTTGGAAATTTTATTTTTCCACTGTATTTTATGAATGAGATTCGTCTTCAAAATCCAATAAAAATATGATAGTAGAATGAATTGTTCATCTATTTATTCCTTTATAGCTTATATAATATATCTTTTCGCTGCATCAGTCTCTGTGAACATCAAACAAAATATTGTTGGATAAAGAAATCGAATTTACGATATAAAGAATGTAGTGCACAAGTTATGAAGGTACTTGCATGCATAAATTACAAACCATACATATACAAGTTATTATTTTCCAATATGGAAGATCGATTTTATAATATTAGTAATAAATAATATAATCTTACATCATAAATATACAAATGACTAAGACATCGAGCCATTCCATGGAGAGGAGTTGAGAGATGTCTTCCATATCGACATGAATTTTAAGATCATCTATTGGATGCTTAAACACCGTAAAGGCTAATATTGTTTCATAGCTGATTCTTTTGATAAACTGCTACCTTGTTTATTCTTTAGATCCTTCTTTAATAGGTTAATTTTGATTTCCTATCAATTAATAATATATTGTGAGAAATATTATGATATATGGAATACGAAAATCTAAATTTTATTGTTCTATAATTTGAAGAATTGTTACCTCTCTAAGAACCACGAGATTTTGTGGCCAATGAATAGAGCTACCCTCTGTTTCCCTAACTATAATGAGGTATTCATTAGGCACATGAAGTTGGGCTTCATGGCAGCCATAAAATACTTCATCTGTAGACACCTTGATGTGATTGGGCATGATAGGTCGGTTGTGTACCATAGTATCGTTAAGGGGTGGATAAACCATATCCCTTACCACAATCACATACTTACCTTCATTAATAGTATCAAGTCTACATGATGTAGGTGTATATAAAAATAAAAAAAAAGCTCAATATTAGCTAGATTAAAGTGGAAGTGACTGTAATGAAATTCAAAACTTTTTTCTGTAATTTTGATATTGGAAATGGTGGGTCCACAGAATGGCAACTACTAGGATTTGGGCAAGCATATGTAGGACCTATCTCTACATCCATCTCATAGGAAAATTGAGATGCCTTGCTAATCCTTTGCTCTATCATGCTCTCAAGATGAGCGATATGTGCCAAGAATCTTGCAAATAATTTGGCCTCTATTTTATTCTCGAGCTCTTCTATAACTTCTTGTGAGACGGATGTTGATGGTTTTCTTTTTCCTGTATTCCCATAAAATTTCTTGATGTTCACGGTACTTCCAACACCCTTCACAAAACTAGAGTGTTCAGGTTTTTCAAGCGCAAGTGACAATATGTCATCATGCCTCTCTGGTACCCAGCAACGTGGGTGACTTCTTCCTGTAATGTCTCATGTTCACCAAATAAACAATATGTTAATAAGCAATAACTAATAAACAAAGGTAATTGCAATTAATATTTGTTTAGCAAGTTATACTTACATATTTTTTTGCCACCTCTTTTGTCTTTTCCACCGAGATTATATACTTTCCTTCTTCTGTCTTTTTTGTTCTAACTCTTACCCAATCAAGACTTTGATCATATGATGAGGTAACAACGAAACTCATAAATGCTGATGATGAAAAGGAGGAGATGAGATATTCAGCAATCCATTAGGCCTTTTTCCTAGGATATCCTATAAAATTGAAGAAATATGGGTGCACATTCTTTGCTTGTTTCGTCTTCGCCTTGGCATTGATTTGCTATTAATAAAACAAAAATAAAAGAATTCATTATCATGTCTTGCATAAATATGAATGTAAATTGCATTCAACTTAATAATTAGTACCTCATATTTTTTTTATTTATATACTTGTTTAAACTCCTCCCAATCTTTTTTAGTGATGAAGTCATATAATTCCAATGGTGACTTCTGATCGGATTTATTCTTTATGTACTTAACCACCATTCGGTACTTAAAATCCTTCAATCGCATTTCAACAGTTTTTAGTTCAATCTTCTTCTTATCATTAGAAATGTTGAACTCTTTCTGCATATTAATATTTTAGATTCATTAGTTTTAATCACAAAATAAATATTTATATCAAGTTTGTTAATAATTTTAAAAGAAAGTTACCTTGATATCTTCCCAAATTATATCTTTAAGACCTTTATTGACCATATTCCAGCTTTTTATTATGATGTTCACATAGGAACGTGCTACAAAGCTGATGTATAAACTAAATTTGTCGGCGTATGTTCCTACTGAGGGATCAAACTCAGTGAACTCTATTGTCTTTTGTTCATTCCCTTTCTTCTTTATTTTCTTGCATGTGGTAGCTCCCCTAGTCTTTCTTTTTATCATGCTGCTTGATGGCTCCAAATCTTCTTGTTCATTTGACATGATTTCCACTAACATAAGCATAACAAAGAAACACGTTAGTATAATCCACAATAATAACAATTTATTTCAATATGAAATAAAAACAAAATAGTTATTTGATAAACAATTACAGAAGTTGGTAATTATGAGTATAAACCACATTAATCACATTACACATTTAATTATAAACATACCATAGACACGTGTGCATCAATTATTGGTGATTATTGGTGCATAAGCCTTTAATATGATTAACATGTTTGTAATTGGAATCTAAAATATCTTCCCCATCTAGCATAGGTAACCTTATAGAAAATAGGGGAGTCTCATACCAATAATACACCTTTTACTTTGAAGAACAATATATCACTTGTTAAATAGGTGCCCTAAAGGGAATCACCTTAGGCACTTGTTGTACTCATTGATTATTGATAAAAGACATTTTCATTATATTGGTGTTCATACATATATGAACTGATATAGTATCTTAAACCATTTAATGAAGTCCTTTGTATGTAACATAACATGAAGGAATTCATGATGAGATTATGATGATGAGATTCCTATCATGTGCAATTGTGTTTATACCTAAATTATCCCTAGTCATAGGATTAACAAGATGGGACATTGTAATCTGGATAAAATAGCACATGTTATACTCTTTGACTAGGTCAAATAACTGATCTCATAAGCTGTAAGCATGAGATGTTTAGAGTTAACATGTGGATGCTTGCTAAGAGTAGCAAGTAAATTGGATAACCTATTACGAGACAATCACATGGATATCTGTTCAATGTCAGTTATCTTAGATATTGAATCTTATACTTTGACTCCATAATTGGATACGGAAGAGGTCACTCATAGGGTGGTGATTGGGTATAGCACAAGGTATTTGAAGATAGTTGAGTAGTCAATAAGGGATTCACAACTCTTGATAGAAAGAGAGTATAATTATGACCTTTTGTAGAGATCATTACTAAGAAATCCTTGGCTAAGGTGGACATGTCTTAAAAAATGTCTTCAATGACATATCTGATCAGGGTAATGAGTCTTATAGATAAGAACTAATATCATTTGGACTAGATGTGATATAGTTAGTTTAGTAGAAGTTGACACATAGACCATGCTCTGAACCAAATGAGGTATAGTATGGTGAAAGGATGAATTGCACAGTAATTGTCTATGGAAGGGTTAAAAATCAAACCACTGACTTTTTGGTTAATTGGGTGGTCATGATATGTGCTAGATATCGCTCATGATCTGCTAAGTCAAAGGAAATTGATTAGAAATCAATCATGGGTCAAAGCGTTTGATTTGTAGAATCCTAATTGGATTAAAATTCCTTATGAGGCTTGAATTGCCAATATGACCAGAAAACCTATTAGGTCACACGGATAGAGGGAATGAAGAAAATGTAAATTGGGCTTTGGATAAGATCAAATGAGAAAAAAGAGAATTGGAGCTTTTCTAAGAGTTATAAAAATAAGCCAAATACAAATTGGATTAGGAATTTTGACTTGGACAACATTGGGCCTTATACCTTAGGGAAATGGACCCATTAAAATTTTTCCTTTTTCAACCGTAAAAGGGATTAGAAAGTGTATAAATACTCTTTTTAAGAGGTCAGTTTTGTGGCTACTCCATTAAAAAAATAAGAGTTATTTTTCTTTTTTCCCTTTTCTTTTTTATAAGACAATTTTCCATAGCATTTTGGATTTTTGTCACTCCATCTCCTTAGAGATTTTCTTCTTTTTCCTTCGCATGGATACTCTTAGAGGAAATCCTAGCTTTGGATTGTTGTGGTATGCTACAACCTAATAAATAAACAAAAGCTCACAGCTTGGAAGATCAAGAGTTGTAAATAAAGGTAATCAAATTCTCCCATTATATAGTATGTTCTGATTTTAAATTACATAGGGCGTTCCATGGGTTTTGAGTTCAATTAATTTTAAATTTTTGCTATGCCATATATGAGATGCATGTTAAGAACCCAACAGTGGTATCAGAGCCACACTATGTAAATTAAATTCGGATTTAATTGAAGTATCAATGAGATTGATCGAAAAGAAACAATTTGGATTCCCTCATTTTGTTAAAAATGAATTTGATTCTGTTTAGACTCAAATTTTAATTTTAATTCAATGACATGTTAATATGATGATATTAGATGTTATTGATGATAATTAAAAGATTAAAATTTGAAATTCGAAGTTATGCATAGTTGCTGAATTTCTAGGGTTTATGAAACCTAGTTGTTCCTATTGAGTTATTTGAGGGCCTGTTCGAATTTGGTTTAATAATTTAATTAATAAAATATATTTATGACATATTTAGAATATGTTTTAATTTTTGGAAAACATCTATAATGATACAAAAATCGTTTTTGATCATGGAACAAACCAAATATGTAACTAGGTTGAGAACATTACCATGTGATGAGATTGTTTTGTATTATTTAATTTAATGACATGTAACTTGATGAAAAGAACCTTAATTCATATTTATAAGATATTTATGATGTTATTTTGATGTCAATTGCATGCTAGAGTAAAATTAAATTTGTGGTTAAATTTCTAAAGTATCCTAATTCATGTATGATTCAATTTAAGCAATTTTTGTGTAATTAGTTTGCTAATTGAAGATGAATGATTTAGATTGTCTAATGAACTAATTTAATTAGTTTAAACTGATTTTAAATTGCTTATAATGATGAGAATGAATTCTGGAAATTTTGAAAATTTTTAAATGGAATTTGATTTGAATTAGAAAAGAGTTTTCAAAGTCCTTGTTTAACTAGGATTCTAGTATGTAATTGTTATAATTAAGGTAATTTAATTATGAATTAAATACCGGTCATATTTGAATTTAATATTAAATGAGATTTAATTATTAAATTCAGATTTAATTATTGCATGCATTAAATTGGTAATAGCTTAGTTTTTAATTTGATCAAATGTATGCCTAATTTGCATAATTTTCTTTTAGAAATTATTTTTAAATGTTCATATGATTATTTAATAAGATAAAATAATGGATATATGATAAATTTTACTAAAGACCAAACAATCAAAATAATGTTTCATGAGCTGAAACATAGAGAACCCAAATTATTACTTTAATAGATTATCTTTATTTTTGCATTAGAGAATGCATGCTAGGGGTGTATGAAATGACATGATGGTATGATTAGGACTTGACCAATGTGATTGATCATGCATGAAATTTTGTTTTTGGTAAATAGGGCCTATGAGTCCTTACCTTCTCTTTTCTCTCTATTGTATTTCTCTTCTTATCTTACTCCCCCTCAAATGTAACTTGAGGTTTTCTTATGAAGCATTTATGTAATTAGATTATATAGTATTATAATAGAATTGAAATGCAAAGGAGAAAGAAGCTAAGGAGATGGTGTCAAAAACAAAGGAGTATTAGAATAGAAAATTGTTGTCTATTTTGGTGTTGTAATTTTATGCATCTACCTAGGTGATACCTAGTCAATCCTTTCATGAGTTAAAGGATTGATGTTAGATTATGTCCATAATCATAACCATATAATTAGTGTAATTATCTTATATATCTATATGTGATGAATGGATATATTATGCATACCAAATTGCTATGATGAGACATAAAATTAAAGAAATTCCTCATTGATAATATTAAGTCCAATGTCTTCCATTAATATGGCAAGAACTAGAGTTCTTTTAGAGTTTGGATTATTGGGAAAGCCCAACCCCACTTTACATGAATATGTTCAAGCCATTGAAATATGATTTCATGATTAATGGGCCGATTTTAGCTAGTTACATTAGCTTGTTAGGAAAACCTAAGGTCAATGTGAATTAGAGGCAAAGTTGGGTAAGTATAAATGAGATGTGCACATATTAAGAGTTGATAGCCCAAAGATTCAGTAGTTGCACAAAGGATGCAATTGGTATGAGATACCTACCAATTGACCTAAGATAGCTTGTTAGGCAAACCCAAGGTCATTCTTAGTGATGTTGGATACTGACCCTCTAGGAGAGCTTCCAATGGATTCTCTCAGATTCTTAGTGAGGGATATGGGTTCACAATAAAATAGTGGGAGTTATAAAGCACGTTTATTAAAGATCTAATATTCATGCATTTAGTACATTTTTTAAACATGATCTTTCCTTACATCTAGGTTGATAGAATCATTTCATCAAATGTGAACTTACACTTAATTCTTGAATCCAATAAATTGACTGGCCTAAACTTCCATGATTGACTAACGAATTTGAGAATAGTTCTCAAAATCGAAAAAATAGCCTATGTCTTAGAAGAATTGCTTGCCTCCCCTCCTACTAATGATGCATATGTTGATAAACAATTGGCATATAAGAAGCAAGTGGATGATAGTTAGTTAGCAGGTTGCATTATGCTCGCCTCTATGTCTCATGAGCTTTAAAAGCAGTATGAGACTATGGATGCAAATACCATTGTGTATCATTTAAGGGAGCTTTTTGATGAGCACGCTCGAACTGAGCGTTATGAGATATATAAATTGCTCTTTATCTCCAAGATGGTAGAGGGGACATCTCCAATGCAATGTATATTGATGATGAGGAAGAAAGGCATAGAGACAACATCAAAAAGGACTTACTTCCATTATGGCAAGAGTTTCTAATGGAAGATGAATTGCAAGGCCTATTATCTAGAGTCTTTAAAGAAGAAGATAGATAAGACATTGGATGCACCTTCTACTTCAAGTATTTATGTTATTGAGGTTAATATTGTTTCTATTAATAACACATGAGTATTGGATACCGGATGTGGGTCTCACATATGCACAAATATGAGAGGCCTAAGAAACAGTAGACAACTCAAGAAAGGAGAGTCAGACCTACGTGTTGACAATGGAGCAAGAGTTATTGCATTAGCTGTAGGAACTTATGTATTGACACTCCGAAGTGGGCTTCTTTTAGAATTAGACAATTGTTATTATGTTCCAGTTTTAACAAAGAATATTATTTATGTTTCATATTTAAATAAAAAAGGTTTTCATTTAACTATTAATGGCAATGTTGCTCTATATGGTTGAAGGATATTCTTTATGGAAGTGTCACATTATGTAATAGGATTTACATTCTTGACATGTCTAATTCAATCCTCTATATCAATAATAAAAGACAAAAGATAGATAACCTAAAACCATCATATTTATGGCATTGTCGTCTTGGCCATATAAATTTGAGGTGCATGACTAAGTTACATAAGAATGGTAACTTAGGGTTAAATGATTATGAATCATATGACACATGTAAATCTTATTTTTCAGGAAAGATAATAAAATCACCTTTTAGTGGAAAAGGGTGAACGTGCCAGTGGCCTATTGGACCTTATACATACAGAGGTATATGGACCAATGTCAGTGCATCTCAGAGGTGGTTTTATCTATTTCGTTACTTTCAATGATTATTATTTATGATATGGTTATTTGTATATGAGATACAACTCTGAAGTTTTTGAACAATTCAAAGAATTTAGAAATAAAGTAGAGAAACAACTTGACAAAAGTATTAAAACACTTAGATTAGATCGAGGTTGGGAATACTTAAACTAAGAGTTTCAAGGCTATCTAAGAGATAATGGAATTTTATCTCAATGGACTCTACCTTACACACCATAACATAATGGTATGACTAAAAGGAGAAACCGAACCTTGTTAGACATAGTGAGGTCAATGATGAGCTTTGCAGAACTGCCTTAGTCCTTTTGGGTTCATGCACTAAAAGGCTTATGTTTATATATTAAATAGAGTCCCTTTTAAGTCAGTTGACGTTACTCCATATGAGATATGGAATAAAAAAAGACCTATTCTTTCTCAGTTGAAAGTATGGGGTTGTCCTACTGATGTAGATCAAGGACATATAAGTCAATCTTCACAAAAGGAGAATGATGCACTAGTCATGCCAAGTGGTGCTATCACAAGATCAAGGACTAACAAACTAAGGCAAGCAATGCAAGGCTATATTCAAGGCTTGGTGATGTGTCCTACATCAGTTGCGGAGGATGATGTAGATCAAGGACATATAAGTCAATCTTCACAAAAGGAGAATGATAAACTAGTCATGCCAAGTGGTGCTATCACAAGATCAAGGGCTAACAAACTAAGGCAAACAATGCAAGGCTATATTCAAGGCTTGGTCACTAAGGAGATCACAAAAGATGCATGCATGACAAAGGAGATGGAGTTGATTGAAGACCAAAGGCCCATTACTTATCTTGGGGTATGTGAAGAACCATCTTGCATGGACTAGTCCAATGGGCTAAACAAGGCAAAGTCCATAAAATTAAAGATTACAAGTCATGTGCCAACCATGTGCATACTTATGTGATTTGGGGCTTAACTTGTAATTGGGGCTTAATTATGTATGTGGGCTGCCTAATTTAAATTACCTTAGACTTTAATTAGTGATAGACATGTGGGCCAAAGAAATAAGCCCAACCCACCACTTGCCTTATTTTGGAAGGATTTAATTAGTGTCCTAATTCAAGTAGGACTCTACTTTTTAGAATATGAGTTAGAATATGACTGTAATTTTAGGAGTTGAGTTAGAATATGATTTAGTTATCCTTTACCATAAAGGATTCAAAGACTTATGGCTATAAATACTCATCTAGGCTTCTTGTACATGACATGAATGAATAAAAACGAATTTGAGTATTTTTCTTTAAAGTGAGGCAAATTTGCATCTCTTTATTACCTTTAGGAATTAGTTACTTATCAAGTAATATTGCTTGTGGTGTGGCTATTCTTAATAATACTTATAATCTTGGTTCTTTGCTACATTGGTTAGCTTTGGGTCGGATTTAATCTATGATTACAATAGCTTAAGGTTTGTTTACTTTGTCTTGTTGAGGGGTTTCAAGGCACGGTCTTTAGGGTTCCGCATCAGAGGAACTCCTGGACTGGTTTATAAAGCTGGGTTCAAATCTTCCCTTTTGAGCGCGCTTTTAGGGTGAAGTTAGGAGTCCACATTCTTATCATTTGGTATCAGAGCTTTTGGTTAGGTAATCATTATCTATCCTTTACAATTGCTTTCTAGTTGTTAACTTAGCAAGATTTAAATTCTGCTATTGGAGGTACCTTAGGAAAATTTTATGCCATAAAGAGTAAAATTACATGTTTGGATTTCTTTTCAATTCATGATATGTTTGAGGTTTATTAAGCATTAGTTCAGTGTTATTTGCTATAAAAAAACAAAACAAAAAAAGGAAAAAAAATCAGAATTTCGAATTTAGCATTAAAATTGTGAATTTGTGCTATTTTAAGCTTCAAGTTCAAATCTTGTGATTTTGGATTGCGGGAATTGTTTGGTATCATCATAAACTACTGGAATCCAAATTAAATAATTGGTTTTGAGGTTGAAAAGTACAACTTTTGAATTCAGATACTTTAGTGATCATATTGAGCATTGATTTAATCTTGAGGAATTGAGCTTATCTATTAAATATACATTGAGTTCTTGCTAGTTGGTGATAAATTAAGGTTGAATACGGTTTAATTAAGGGACAATCGGCTACTTACTAGGAGGAAACCGATTCTGAATTTTTTTTTTCAATATTGTCTAATTCTTTATGCTCTTAAGTTTTCATTCTTTTAATTATGTCCTTTTTGCATCTAATTACCTTAGTTAAGTCTAAAATTCATTCTTAGACTTAATTTGAACAAAAAGCAGTAGCATACACCTATTTAAATTCGTGTATAGCTTTAAATATAAATTTCTTTCACATCAGTTTGCTTCTAGACATTATTCCATTCATTCTTGTTAGGGTTCATTGTTAATTCTTAGCATAGATCACTTGCATGTTGTTTGTTTTTGTTTCTGGTTCTTACTTGTAATTTTGAGAATCAAATTTTGAGTGTTAAAAGGCAAGAGTGGTGAGCTTAAAAGAGGGTAAAAGCCATTATTTGTGTGAAACACGAGTGGTATATAGTCTGTTTTGAGAGAAACACGTGAGGGAGTGATTGTGAGGTCCTTTTACTTCATTATTACTTTCTTGAATTACTAACCATGTCAAAGGAAAATGCAAAGGGAAGTAGTGAACGAGAGGACCAGCTGAAACTCATACCATTAGAGGCTGTCCAATCTGAATTCCAAAGGCTATTTTCCATGATTGAATCTTTTAATGAGAATATGGAGAGACAAGATCGAAAAATTGAAGAGGTGAGACAACAAAGCACTTCAAATTCCAAAAAAACAAGAGAAGAGTCACAGACTCATGGGAAATGGAACATTCACAATTCTGGAATAGGGAGGTTTCGGCCTAAGAAGAAGATGAGGACTTTGATTCCTATGATGATGAAGATGATACCCATTCAACGAGAAGAGGAGATAAGCGTGATAGCAACATCAATTCCATCAAAATGAAAATTCCACCTTTTAAAGGGAGGAATGATGCTGAAGCATACCTAGAATGGGAGAGAAAAGTGGAGCTCATTTTTGAATGCCACAACTATAGTGAAGAGAAAAAAATAAAACTTGCTATTATTGAATTCACTGATTATGCTCTTGTTTGGTGGGATCAGATCATGATGACTAGAAGAAAGAATGGAGAAAGACCCATTAGAAGGTGGGAGGAGATGAAGAGGGTGATGAGAAAACGATTTGTGCCAGCCTATTACTATAGGGAGTTGCACCAAAAATTGCAACGCCTTACACAAGGATCCATAAAATTAAAGATTACAAGTCATGTGCCAACCATGTGCCTACTTATGTGATTTGGAGCTTAACTTGTAATTGGCTTAATTATGTATGTGGGCTGCCTAATTTAAATTATCTTAGACTTTAATTAGTGATAGACATGTGAGCCAAAGAAATAAAGCCCAACTCACCACTTGTCTTATTTTGGAAGGATTTAATTAGTGTCCTAATTCAAGTAGGACTCTACTTTTTAGAATATGAGTTAGAAAATGACTGTAATTTTAGGAGTTGAGTTAGAATATGATTTATTTATCCTTTATCATAAAGGATTCAAAGACTTAGGGCTATAAATACTCATCTAGGCTTCTTGTACATGACATGAATGAATAAAAACGAATTTGAGTGTTTTTCTTTAAAGTGAGGCAAATTTGCATCTCTTTATTACCTTTAGAAATTAGTTACTTATCAAGTAATATTGCTTGTGGCGTGGCTATTCTTAATAAACCTTATAATCTTGGTTCTTTGTTACATTGGTTAGCTTTGGGTCAGATTCAATCTATGATCACCATAGCTTAAGGTTTGTTTACCTTGTCTTGTTGAGGGGTTTCAAGGCACGGTCTTTGGGGTTCCGCATCAGAGCTTTTGGTTAGGTAATCATTATCTATCATTTACAATTGCTTTCTAGTTGTTAACTTAGATAGATTTAAATTCTGCTATTGGCGGTACCTTAGGAAAATTTTCTGCCATAAAGAGTAAAATTACATGTTTGGATTTCTTTTCAATTCATGATATGTTTGAGGTTTATTAAGCATTAGTTCAGTGTTATTTGCTATAAAAAAAAAACAAAACAAAAAGAAGGAAAAAGGAAAAAAAATCAGAATTTCGAATTTAGCACTAAAATTGTGAATTTGTGCTATTTTGAGCTTCAAGTTGAAATCTTGTGATTTTTGATCGCTGGAATTGTTTGGTATCATCATAAACTACTGGAATCCAACTTAAATAATTGGTTTGAGGTTGAAAAGTACAACTTTTGAATTCAGACACCTTAGTGATCATATTGAGCATTGATTTGATCTTGAGAAATTGAGCTTATCTATTAAATATACCTTGACTTCTTGCTAGTTGGTGATACATTAAGGTTGAATACGGTTTAATTAAGAGACAATCGGCTACTTACTAGGAGGAAACTGATTCTGAATTTTTTTTCAATATTGTCTAATTCTTTGTGCTCTTAAGTTTTCATTCTTTTAATTATGTCCTTTTTGCATCTAATTACCTTAGTTAAGTCTAAAATTCATTCTTAGACTTAATTTGAACAAAAAGCAGTAGCATACACCTATTTAAATTCGTGTATAGCTTTAAATATAAATTTCTTTCACATCAGTTTGCTTCTAGACATTGTTCCATTGATTCTTGTTAGGGTTCATTGTTAATTCTTAGCATAGATCACTTGCATATTGTTTGTTTTTGTTTCCGGTTCTTACTTGTAATTTTGAGAATCAAATTTTGAGTGGTAAAAGGCAAGAGTGGTGAGCTTAAAAGAGGGTAAAAGCCATTATTTGTGTGAAACACGAGTGGTATATAGTCTGTTTTGAGAGAAACACGTGAGGGAGTGATTGTGAGGTCCTTTTACTTCATTATTACTTTCTTGAATTACTAACCATGTCAAAGGAAAATGCAAAGGGAAGTAGTGAACGAGAGGACCAGCTGAAACTCATACCATTAGAGGCTGTCCAATCTGAATTCCAAAGGCTATTTTCCATGATTGAATCTTTTAATGAGAATATGGAGAGACAAGATCGAAAAATTGAAGAGGTGAGACAACAAAGCACTTCAAATTCCAAAAAAACAAGAGAAGAGTCACAGACTCATGGGAAATGGAACATTCACAATTCTGGAATAGGGAGGTTTCGGCCTAAGAAGAAGATGAGGACTTTGATTCCTATGATGATGAAGATGATACCCATTCAACGAGAAGAGGAGATAAGCGTGATAGCAACATCAATTCCATCAAAATGAAAATTCCACCTTTTAAAGGGAGGAATGATGCTGAAGCATACCTAGAATGGGAGAGAAAAGTGGAGCTCATTTTTGAATGCCACAACTATAGTGAAGAGAAAAAAATAAAACTTGCTATTATTGAATTCACTGATTATGCTCTTGTTTGGTGGGATCAGATCATGATGACTAGAAGAAAGAATGGAGAAAGACCCATTAGAAGGTGGGAGGAGATGAAGAGGGTGATGAGAAAACGATTTGTGCCAGCCTATTACTATAGGGAGTTGCACCAAAAATTGCAACGCCTTACACAAGGATCCATAAAATTAAAGATTACAAGTCATGTGCCAACCATGTGCCTACTTATGTGATTTGGAGCTTAACTTGTAATTGGCTTAATTATGTATGTGGGCTGCCTAATTTAAATTATCTTAGACTTTAATTAGTGATAGACATGTGAGCCAAAGAAATAAAGCCCAACTCACCACTTGTCTTATTTTGGAAGGATTTAATTAGTGTCCTAATTCAAGTAGGACTCTACTTTTTAGAATATGAGTTAGAAAATGACTGTAATTTTAGGAGTTGAGTTAGAATATGATTTATTTATCCTTTATCATAAAGGATTCAAAGACTTAGGGCTATAAATACTCATCTAGGCTTCTTGTACATGACATGAATGAATAAAAACGAATTTGAGTGTTTTTCTTTAAAGTGAGGCAAATTTGCATCTCTTTATTACCTTTAGAAATTAGTTACTTATCAAGTAATATTGCTTGTGGCGTGGCTATTCTTAATAAACCTTATAATCTTGGTTCTTTGCTACATTGGTTAGCTTTGGGTCAGATTCAATCTATGATCACCATAGCTTAAGGTTTGTTTACCTTGTCTTGTTGAGGGGTTTCAAGGCACGGTCTTTGGGGTTCCGCATCAGAGCTTTTGGTTAGGTAATCATTATCTATCATTTACAATTGCTTTCTAGTTGTTAACTTAGATAGATTTAAATTCTGCTATTGGCGGTACCTTAGGAAAATTTTCTGCCATAAAGAGTAAAATTACATGTTTGGATTTCTTTTCAATTCATGATATGTTTGAGGTTTATTAAGCATTAGTTCAGTGTTATTTGCTATAAAAAAAAAACAAAACAAAAAGAAGGAAAAAGGAAAAAAAATCAGAATTTCGAATTTAGCACTAAAATTGTGAATTTGTGCTATTTTGAGCTTCAAGTTGAAATCTTGTGATTTTTGATCGCTGGAATTGTTTGGTATCATCATAAACTACTGGAATCCAACTTAAATAATTGGTTTGAGGTTGAAAAGTACAACTTTTGAATTCAGACACCTTAGTGATCATATTGAGCATTGATTTGATCTTGAGAAATTGAGCTTATCTATTAAATATACCTTGACTTCTTGCTAGTTGGTGATACATTAAGGTTGAATACGGTTTAATTAAGAGACAATCGGCTACTTACTAGGAGGAAACTGATTCTGAATTTTTTTTCAATATTGTCTAATTCTTTGTGCTCTTAAGTTTTCATTCTTTTAATTATGTCCTTTTTGCATCTAATTACCTTAGTTAAGTCTAAAATTCATTCTTAGACTTAATTTGAACAAAAAGCAGTAGCATACACCTATTTAAATTCGTGTATAGCTTTAAATATAAATTTCTTTCACATCAGTTTGCTTCTAGACATTGTTCCATTGATTCTTGTTAGGGTTCATTGTTAATTCTTAGCATAGATCACTTGCATATTGTTTGTTTTTGTTTCCGGTTCTTACTTGTAATTTTGAGAATCAAATTTTGAGTGGTAAAAGGCAAGAGTGGTGAGCTTAAAAGAGGGTAAAAGCCATTATTTGTGTGAAACACGAGTGGTATATAGTCTGTTTTGAGAGAAACACGTGAGGGAGTGATTGTGAGGTCCTTTTACTTCATTATTACTTTCTTGAATTACTAACCATGTCAAAGGAAAACGCAAGGGGATGTAGTGAACGAGAGGACCAGCTGAAACTCATACCATTAGAGGCTGTCCAATCTGAATTCCAAAGGCTATTTTCCATGATTGAATCTTTTAATGAGAAGATGGAGAGACAAGATCGAAACATTGAAGAGGTGAGACAACAAAGCACTTCAAATT
Source organism: Triadica sebifera (assembly GCA_023653625.1). Taxonomy (NCBI): domain Eukaryota; kingdom Viridiplantae; phylum Streptophyta; class Magnoliopsida; order Malpighiales; family Euphorbiaceae; genus Triadica; species Triadica sebifera. The sequence goes on along the minus strand of CM042908.1, from coordinate 12,958,046 downwards.
CCAGAAAAACAAGAGAAGAGTCACGGACTCATGGGAAATGGAGCATTCACAATTCTGGAATAGGGAGGTTTCGGCCTCAAGAAGAAGATGAGGACTTTGATTCCTATGATGATGAAGATGATACCCATTCAACGAGGAGAGGAGATAAGCGTGATAGCAACATCAATTCCATCAAAATGAAAATTCCACCTTTTAAAGGGAGGAATGATGCTGAAGCATACCTAGAATGGGAGAGAAAAGTGGAGCTCATTTTTGAATGCCACAACTATAGTGAAGAGAAAAAAATAAAACTTGCTGTTATTGAATTCACTGATTATGCTCTTGTTTGTTGGGATCAGATCATGATGACTAGAAGAAAGAATGGAGAAAGACCCATTAGACTAGGGAGTTGCACCAAAAATTGCAGTGCCTTACACAAGGATCCATGACCGTTGAAGATTACCATAAGGAGATGGAGATGGCAATGATGAGAGCTAATGTGGAGGAGGATCCAGAAGTCACCATGGCACGTTTTCTAGGGGGTTTGAACAAAGATATTGCTAATGTTATTGAATTACAACACTATGTGGACTTTGAATATATGGTCAATATGGCCGTAAAAATTGAAAAGCAACTAAAAAGCAAGGGGGCAGCAAGGAGTTACACGAATTCCACATCCAAATGGAGTTCAAAATGGCATAAAAGGGAAGAAAAGGTGATTGACCCGAAAGAGGTAAGGAAAGAAAAAATGGGTAAAAGATGATGGAAAATCAAAAACACCTAGTGCTAATGATAAACATAGTAAAATTAAATGTTTTAGATATTTGGGTGTTGGGCATATTGCATCTCAATGTCCTAATAAGAAAACTATGTTATTAAAAGATAATGGTGTAATTGATAGTGAAAGTGAAGAAAGTAGTGATAGTGATGGTATGCCTTCCTTAGTGGATGCCAGTGATTGTGATGATGATGATGTGCAATATGGGAATGATGTGCATATTGAATCTTTGGTTGTTAGGGGAGCCTTGAATATGCATGATAAAGATGAAACTAGTGATCAAAGAAAAAATATTTTTCATACACGTTGCATAGTCAATGGAAAGGCATGTAGTTTGATTATTGATGGAGGTAGTTGTACTAATGTGGCTAGTGCAACACTTGTTGAAAAGTTGGGTTTGAATTGTATTAGACATCCTAATCCGTATAAGTTGCAATGGTTGCATGAATGTGGTGAAATAAGGGTGAATAAACAAGTGATGCTTGCATTCTCTATTGGTAGATATAAGGATAAGGTGTTATGTGATGTTGTACCTATGCATGCTAGTCATATTTTACTTGGAAGGCCTTGGCAATATGATAGACGTGTGATGCATGATGGGTATAGGAATCGGTATTCTTTTAGCTTGAATAAACAAAATTACATTCTTGCACCTTTATCTCCATTGGAAGTATATGAAGACCAAATGAAAATCCAAAAATCCATTGTCGGGAATTCAGGTAGTGAGGCAAGTTCAAGTAAAAGAATTGAGAGAAAAGAGGCCTTGAATGATAAAAATGAAAGAAATACAAATAAAGGCCCAATGGTGAGTGATGGAGCAAGAGAGAAAAGTAAGGGTGAGATTGTGAAGAGAGAAAAGAAAGTAAGCCTGTATGCAAGGGAGAAAGACTTGAGAGGTGCTTTTAATGCACAAAGGAGTCTTATTGTATTTAGGTACAAGGAGAATCTTTTAATTTTGACTGACATTGACCCTTGTTTGCCTAGTGTTTTTGTGTTTTTGTTGCATGAATTTGAGGATGTTTTCCTTGAAGAGATTCCTAAAGACCTCCCTCCATTAAGAGGTATTGAACATCAAATTGACTTTGTTCCCGGGGCTGCCATACCAAATAGACCAGCCTATAGAACCAATCCTGAGGAGACAAAGGAGATATAAAGACAAGTTGAAGAGCTTTTAGAGAAGGGGCACGTGAAGGAAAGCTTGAGTCCATGTGGCGTTCCTGTGTTGTTAGTGCCTAAAAAGGATGGATCATGGAGGATGTGTGTGGATTGTCGTGCCATTAATAAAATAACAGTAAAGTATAGACATCCTATTCCTAGACTTGATGATATGCTTGATGAATTATGTGGGGCATGTTACTTTTCCAAAATTGATCTTAAAAGTGGTTATTTTCAAGTTAGGATGAAAGTAGGAGATGAATGGAAAACCGCGTTTAAAACTAAACAAGGTTTATATGAGTGGTTGGTAATGCCTTTTGGTTTAACTAATGCACCTAGTACTTTTCATGAGACTTATGAATCATGTTTTGAGACAACTTATTGGTAAGTTTGTTGTGGTTTATTTTGATGATATACTTATATACAGCAAATGTTTTGATGATCATATTATGCATGTTAGGGCTGTATTAGAAGTATTGAGAAAAGAGAAATTATATGCCAACTTAAAGAAGTGCACGTTTGCTAGTGAAAAACTTGTATTTCTTAGATTTGTTGTTAGTGCTAAAGGAATTGAGGTAGATGAGGAAAAAGTGAAAGCTATTAGAGATTGGCCAATGCCTACTAATGTTAGTGAGGTTAGGAGTTTTCATGGATTGGCTACTTTTTATAGAAGGTTTATTAAAGATTTTAGTTCCATTGTAGCACCTTTAAATGAGTTAGTTAAAAAGGATATTAAATTTAAATGGACTGAATCACAGGAAAAGGCATTTAATTTGCTCAAGGATAAACTATGTAGTGCACCTATTTTGTCCTTGCCTGATTTTAACAAAACTTTTGAGCTTGAATGTGATGCCTCAGGAGTTGGCATAGGAGATGTTTTAATGCAGGAGGGGAGACCAATAGCATACTTTAGTGAGAAGTTGCATGGAGCTCAATTGAATTATTCCACCAATGATAGGAAATTATATGCTTTAGTGAGAGCCTTGGACATGTGGCAACATTATCTCCTTCCTAAAGAGTTTGTTATACATACTGATCATGAGTCCTTAAAGCATTTGAAGGGACAAATGAAACTCAATAGGCGACATGGTAAGTGGGTGGAATTTATTGAGACATTTCCATATGTGATAAAATACAAGCAAGGTAAAGATAATATGGTGGCTGATGCACTTTCAAGAAGATATACTTTAATTTCTACTTTAAGTTCTAAATTGTTAGGATTTGAACAAATTAAAGAACTTTATGCCACTGATCTTGATTTTGCTAATGTGTATGATGCATGTGAACAAGCTGCTTTTCAGAAATTTTATAGGCATTATGGATATTTGTTTAGGGATGGTAAACTTTGTGTGCCTATATGTTCATTAAGGGAGCTACTTGTGCTTGAAGCTCATAGTGGGGGTTTGATGGGGCATTTTGGTGTTAATAAGACTTTGGATATATTGCATGAACACTTTTATTGGCCACATATGCGTAAGGATGTTGAAAGAATTTGTGTTAAGTGTGTTGCATGTAAACAAGCTAAATCTAAAGTTATGCCTCATGGATTGTATACACCTTTACCTATTCCTATTGCATTTTGGATTGATATTTCAATGGATTTTGTATTGGGATTGCCTAAGACTCGGAGAGGTAAAGATAACATATTTGTTGTAGTTGATAGATTCAGTAAAATGGCTCATTTTATTGCGTGTGCTAAAACGAATGATGCAACAAATATAGCTGACTTGTTCTTTAGAGATGTAGTGCGTTTGCATGGTATTCCTAAATTAATTGTTTCTGATAGAGACGCTAAATTCCTTAGTCACTTTTGGCGTGTTTTGTGGGGTAAACTTGGTACTAAATTGCTGTTTTCTACTACTTGTCATCCACAAACTGATGGACAAACTGAAGTGGTCAATTGGACTTTAGGTGCTCTATTGCGTGCTGTTGTGGGTAGAAATTTAAAATCATGGGAAGATTGTTTGCCATTGGTTGAGTTTGCTTATAATAGATGCATACATTCTTCTACAGGTTTTTCACCTTTTGAACTTGTGTATGGTTTTAATCCATTAACTCCATTCGATCTAACATCTTTGCCTTTTAATGAGTTAACTGATTTAGATGGTAAGAAAAAGGCAGATTTTGTGAAAGCTATGCATGAGAAAGCAAAACAGCACTTGGAGAAGAAGAATGAGTCATATGCACGACAAGCTAACAAGGGGCGTAGAAAAATGGTATTTGAACCAGGCGATTGGGTGTGGGTGCATATGAGAAAAGAGAGATTTCCTAATCAAAGGAAGAATAAACTTGATCCTAGAGGAGATGGCCCATTTCGTGTACTTGAAAAGATCAATGATAATGCTTACAAGATATAACTTCCTGGTGAGTATGGTGTTTCTGCAACATTCGATGTTTCTGACCTTACTCCTTTTGACAATGTAGGAATAGTAGATTCGAGGACGAATCCTTTTGAGGAGGGGGGAATGATGTAGATCAAGGACATATAAGTCAATCTTCACAAAAGGAGAATGATGCACTAGTCATGCCAAGTGGTGCTATCACAAGATCGAGGGCTAACAAACTAAGGCAAGCAATGCAAGGCTATATTCAAGGCTTGGTCACTAAGGAGATCACAAAAGATGCATGCATGACAATGGAGATGGAGTTGATTGAAGATCCAAGGCCCATTACTTATTTTGGGGTGTGTGAAGAACCATCTTGCATGGACTAGTCCAATGGGCTAAACAAGGCAAAGTCCATAAAATTAAAGATTGTAGTCATGTGCCAACCATGTTCCTACTTATGTGATTTGGGGCTTAACTTGTAATTGGGCTTAATTATGTATGTGGGCTGCCTAATTTAAATTATCTTAGACTTTAATTAGTGATAGACATGTGGGCCAAAGAAATAAAGCCCAACCCACCACTTGTCTTATTTTGGAAGGATTTAATTAGTGTCCTAATTCAAGTAGGACTCTACTTTTTAGAATATGAGTTAGAATATGACTATAATTTTAGGAGTTGAGTTAGAATATGATTTAGTTATCCTTTACCATAAAGGATTCAAAGACTTAGGGCTATAAATACTCATCTAGGCTTCTTGTACATGACATGAATGAATAAAAACGAATTTGAGTGTTTTTCTTTAAAGTGAGGCAAATTTACATCTCTTTATTACCTTTAGGAATTAGTTACTTATCAAGTAATATTGCTTGTGGCGTTGCTATTCTTAATAATCCATATAATCTTGGTTCTTTGCTACATTGATTAGCTTTGGGTTGGATTCAATCTATGATCACCATAGGTTAAGGTTTGTTTACCTTGTCTTGTTGAGGGGTTTCAAGGCAAGGTCTTTGGGGTTCCACATCACCTACTTATATGAAGTGGACGATGTTAGATAAGCTAGAGCTAAGTCCGATAAGTGTCTGTTTGTGGGATATCCAAAAGACTCATTTGGATATCAATTGTACCACACTTTGGAATAACAGGTGTTTATTTCAAGGCATGTTGTCTTCTTAGAGAAAGAGTTTCTTCTAAAAGAAGATAGTGGGAGAAAGATTTTTTATTAAACCACACTTTGGAATAACAGGTGTTTGTTTCAAGGATATCAAACAGATGTAGATCAACTTATAGAACCTGAAACTGTTACTTATAGAGATGAAGTAACAGCTACACCTTCTGAAACACAACTACTTCGTAGATCAAGTAGGATACGCATTATTCCTGAGATATATGAATTTTTTTATTAGCAAACAGAATGGCATATTAATCATAGAGGATGATGAGCCTACTACCTATGAAGAACTTTAGAATAGTTTAGAATCTAATAAATGGCTAAAAGCCATGAAGTCAGAAATGGATTCCATGTGAAAACCAAGTATGGGCTTTGGTTGAGCCACTTAAAGGTATTAAACCCATTGGGTGCTAATATACCGACATAGAAGGTAATGTAGTTACCTATAAAGCTAGGCTTGTAGCTAAAGGATATTGTTAAAGATAAGGTGCTAACTATGACGAAACTTTTTCTCCAGTTGCTATGCTTAAATCCGTCAGGATACTCCTAGCCATTACTAATAATTATGATTATGAGATTTGGCAAATAGATGTGAAAATAACTTTCCTTACTGGAAATCTGATTAAGGATGTGTACATGATATAATATGAGGTTTTAACATCAAGTGATGGCAAAAAGGTATGCGAATTGCAAAGATCCATATATGAATTGAAACAAGCATCCAGGAGTTGGAACTTCCGATTTTATGAGACAATCAAAGAGTTTAGTTTCTCAAAAAATATGGATGAACATTGTGTTTAGAAGATGGTTAGTGGAAGTGCAGTTATATTTCTAGTATTGTATGTAGATGACATACTTCTTATTGGAAACAACGTCTCAGTTCTTTAATCAGTCAAAATTTGGCTTTCTAAGAATTTCTCCAGGAAAGACCTTGGAGAAATGACTTACATACTACATCTAAGAGGTTGCTTAGTCTTTCTTAGTCTATATACATAGATAAGATCCTAAAGAAGTTTGGAATGGAACAGTCCAAGAGAGGATTGATTACGATGACTCATGGGATAACCATTTCTAAGTTTATGTGTCTAAAGACACAAGATGAACAGACACTCATGAGAAGGATCCCATATGATTCGACTATTGGATCTATCATGTATGCTATATTATGTACTAGACCCGATATATCAAATGATTTGAGTGTCACAAATAGATATTAGTGAAATCCCAGTGAGGGGCATTGGTTGAATTCAAGAATATCCTTAAGTACTTGAGAAGAAATAAGGATGCAATCTTTATTTGTGGAGAGGGTGAGCTTAAAATAAGTAGGTATACGGATGCCAACTTCCAAATTGACAAGGAAGAGTCCAAATTCCAGTCAGGCTATATATTCACATTAAATGATGAAGCAGTTAGTTGGAAGAGTTCCAACAAGAGATGATTGCAGATTCCACAACTGAAACATAGTACACTGTAGCTTCTAAGGTATCTAAGGAAGCGGTTTGGATAAGAAAGATTCATCTCAGAATTGGAAATGGTCCCTAGCATTATTGATCTAATACCCTTGTATTGAGATAACAATTGAGTCATTGCATAAGCAAAGGAACCATGTTCTCATCAAATATCCAAACATGTACTTAGACATTACCATTTGATGTGAGAAATCGTTGGTAGACATGATATAAAGATAGAGAAATTTCCCACCGATCATAATATAGCTGATCCTCTCACTAAGCCACTTTCCCAAAAGAAACATGATAGTCATGCACTCGCCTATGGTAGGTGATTGGCTTTAATGCAAGTACGAGATTGTTAGAGAGGTGCCCTAAAGGCAATCACCTTAGGCACTTGTTGTACTCATTGATTTTTAATAAAAGGCATTTTCATTATATTAGTGTTCATACATATATGAATTGATATAGATCTTAATCTATTTAATGAAGTCTTTTGTATGTAACACAACATGAAGGAATTCATGATAAGATCATGATGATGAGATTCCTATTATGTGACATTGTGTAATTGTGTTTTTATCCAAATTATCCATAGTCATAGGATTAACAATATGGGACATTGTTAATCTGAATAAACTAGCACAAGTTATACTTTATGACTAGGCCAAGCAGCTGATATCATAAGTTGAAAGCATGAGATGTTTAGAGTTAACATATGGATGTTTGCTAAGAGTAGCAAGTATATTGGATGACCTACAATGAGACAATCACATGGATATCTATTCAATGTCAGTGATAGTCTCATCATAGCAATGGTGCAAGTATCCTTAGACTTGAGATGCTCAAGGTTATCTTGGATACTGAATCATATACTTTGACTCCATTCCTCGTTGTCTCTAAAGAGGTCACTCATAGGGTGGTGATTGGGTATAGCATGAGGTATTCAAAGGTAGTTAAGTAGTCAATAAAGGATTAACCACTCCTGATAAAAGGAGAGTATACTTATGGCTTATTGTAGGGATCATTACTTAGAAATCCTTGGCAGAGGTGGACATGTCTTGAAGAAGTTTATCAAGGACATATCTGATAAGGGTAATGAGTCTCATAGACAAGAACTAATATCATTTTGACTAGATGTGACGTAATCAGTCTAGTAGGAGCTGACACACAGACTATGCTCTGAACCAAATGAGGTATAGTATGGTGAAAAGACGAATTACACATTAATTGTCTATGAAAGGGTTAAAAGTCAAACCACTGACTTTCTGGTTAATTGGGTGGTCATGATGTATTGCCAAATATCGCTCATGATCTGCTAAGTCAAGAAATATTGATTTGAAATCAATTATGGGTCAAAATATTTGATTTGTAGAATCCTAATTGGATTAGGATTCCTCCCAAGCTATTAACATGATAAAAAAAACCTATTCGGTCACAGGCATAGAGGGAATGAAGAAAATATAAAATGGGCTTTAGATAAGATCAAATGAGAAAGAAAAAGAATTGGGGCTTTTATAAGATTTATAAAAATGGGCCAAATCCAAATTTGATTAGGAATTTTGACTTAGTCAACATTGGGCCTTATACCTTACGAAAATGAGTCCATTAAGGCTTTTCCTTTTCCAACCCTAAAAGGGATTAAAAATTGTATAAATACTTCTTTTAAGAGGTCAATCTCGTGGTTGCCTCATTAAGAAAAATAAGAGTTATTTTTCTCTTTCATAAGACAATTTTCCATAGCATTTTGGACTTTTGTCATCCCATCTCCTTAGAAGTTTTCTTCTTCTTCGTTTCCGTGGATACTTTTAGAGGCAATCCTAGCTTTGGATTGTTGTGGTATGCTATAACCCAACAAGGAAGAAAAAACTCACAACTTGGAAGATCAAGAGTTGCAAACAAAGGTAATCAACTTCTCCCATTATATAGCATGTTTCGATTTTAAATTACATAGGGCATTCCATAGGTTTTGGGTTCAATTAATTTTAAATTTCTATTGTGCCATGTATGAAATGCATGTTAAGAATCCAACACCCCTTACTATCGCCAAAGTCAACAATGTAAAAGAGTTATTTTTCCTGTGAAGTAAGAATGAATGGACCATCTTGATAGTTGAACTGACTAAAATTGACCAAAGTAATTCCTAAGTCATCCACTTGAACACCACATCGGTTTTCAATCCATTTGCAATAGACGAGAGGAATCCTAAATTCCTTGTAATCAAGCTCCTGAATGTCTTCAATTGTTCCTTTACCTCTGAGTCTTTTCTCATGATGAGACTTAGGATTGTCAATAGGTTCAACACCTGATAAGTAGTCAGTACAAAATTCAATACCCTCCTCAACTAAGTAACCTTGAGTAATACTACCTTTTGGTGGATATCAATTTCTTATGTACCCTTTTAAGATACCCATGAATCTCTCAAAAGGATACATATACCTCAAATACACCAGACCACACAATTCAATCTCTCTCACAAGATGAACAATCAAATGCACCATTATGTCAAAAAAGAAATGTGGAAAATACATTTCAAGTTTGCATAGAGTAACAACAACATTATCTTGCAACTCATCCAAATTCTCTAGATCAACCACCTTACAACAAATTGCGTTGAAGAAAAAATAAAGTCTTGTTATAACATTCCTCACATAATTTTTAGTGCGCCTTAAATTGCAATCGGCAATAATTATTGCATCAAAACATGACAATCATGAGACTTTCATGCCTACCAAATTTAATTCCTTCATTGACATAAGAATTTTTATATTTGATGAAAATCCATGAGAAACTTTGACCCTAAAAGACACTCATAAAAGCTTGTTTTCTCTTTTTTAGACAACATATAACAAGCAGAGGGAAGATATGTTTGCTTTCCCATATCTTACGGTGCTAACTCCAGTTGTATGCCCATTTCCAATATATCCTTTCTAATTTTGATACCATCTTTTATTTTTCGCATTATGTTCAACAATGTTGCTATTATAGCATCACAAACATTTTTCTCTATGTGGATCACATCAATATAATGATGGTCCGGTAAGTATTCCTATTATGGAAGATCTCAAAATACACATCTCTTTTTCTAAGGACCTTTTTGAGTAGGATGAAAAAGTTTTCCAAATGCATTATCAATATCTCTAACTTGTTCATAAGCCTCATTTTCAGTTAACGGCAAATGAGCTACTTGCATCTTTGTATGTCCATTGAAAGGCTTTTTCTTTTTACGATAAGGGTGATTAGGAGTGAGACGTATTCGATGACTATGATTTAAACGGTGGTCCATTGTATTGTCTTCACAATTCAAACATGTTTTTTCTCCTATCACGGTGTACCCAAATAAGTTACCATAAGCTGGAAAATTATTTATAGTGCAAAATATCATGACATGTAAGGTAAACATGCTTTTACTGTATGCATCGTACATAGTGATGCAAGCCAAGACAACAGAAATGATCTTACATGCCATGGAGGAGATGGATTAGTGATGCCACCTGGTCCAATCATAAGATCAAGTAGAAACAAGCTCAAGGCAGCCTTGCAAATGTATATTCAAAGCTTGGTGACAAAGGATATCAAGGAAGAGGCTTGGGTCAAGCTTGAAGAGATGGAATCGGTTGGCGATCCAAAGCTTGTGACACTCATTAAGGCATGTGATGGTGAAGACAACTAGCCTAATGGGCTAGAGAAGAAGTCTATATTATAAAGTTCAAGTCATGTGCAATATGCTATGTTAAGGTGGACTTATGTTATGTCATGGTTGGGCCTAAGATTAAATTTAGTGGGTTGTTTTATTTTAATTATTGGAATGTGATTTCATTTAAAGACACATGATCAGCCTTATTTTAACTTGTCTTAGGTGTGTAGGCCTTATAAAATTAAGCCCATTCGTTTGTCCTTAAGTCATTAGGGTCAGATTGGTCTTTTCTTCATTTTTGCACCTAGGGTTTGGTTTGTAGAGGTATAAATACCTCCTTATGCGTGTAAGACAATCAGATTGGTGATTAAGATCAAATTTGAGTGTTCTTCAAGTGGGATGTGTGATCTCCATTGATATACCAAGGATTGGTTTTACTTATCAGGTTGGTAATTAATTTGTAGCGTGAATCCAATTCTCTCTTCATACTCTTTGTTACCAATTCCTTGCTGCTTTGGGGGTGAAGAGTCTAATCTTGCAATTGGTTAAACTTAAAATTTGTATAAAATTAATTTGAAGGCTGTCTAGACTTAGATTCTAGGTGGTTGCTGCATCATTTGGTATCAGAGCTTTGGTGCTAAATCAATTGTACTTATCTTTATTTTGCTGGTTTTAGTGATATTTGTTCAAGTTATGGCATACAAATTAAAAAAAATATAGTTATATCTATTTGTGGCTGAATTTGCCTATATTGCTGTCTATTGAAGCTTGGTTTATTTCTTTTTTTTTGGGGTACGAATTTTTGGTGTTTTTAATTTTTTTTTGTAGATCAGATAACAAAACAAAAAAAAATCGTGCATATTGGCATTGATTGCCAAAAGTGGGACTGTTTGGATTCAATTGATTGTACACATATATAAAATGATTTTCCACTGAATATATTTGCTCTATTTTGATTAAAATTGATAATTTGAGCAATTTTGAGTGGAGTTCGTAATTGAAATTGATTGGTTTCATATTGAGGTATAAGTTGAGATTCCATTGCTTATTGATGGAAATTGTGCAATTGGTGGATAATAGTTACTAATAGGCATACAATTAGCTTATTTGGCAGTAAGTTGGGAATGGTTTAGTGAATTTTAGGTTCTAGTTTGAATTCTATTAGGGCAGTAGCACATATACACTTAATTTTTCTTAGTTTTGTCAATTTGTTGCATTATTTGTTTTATATTCTTAACTGCTGTCCTACTTGTTTCCATTATATTAGTTGAGTAATTTTGCATTCCATATTACTCAAATAACACATATTATATCTGCACACCTCATTTTTCATCCGTGTGTGCATATATCATATATTTGTCATTCCTTGCTTTCATTTCATTAATTCTGCTTCTAGTTTTGTGATGTTTCCTTTCTTCTTAGGAATTGTCTGTTTTAATTTTCTATTGGATATTGTTGCTCATTATTATTGATTTGGTTGATTCAAATTAATCCAGAAATATATCATAGTGAGGACACAAGAGTGGTAAAACGCAAGAGTGGTTAGCTCAAAAGAGCGTAAAAGCCTTAATTGAGTGAAACACGAGCGAACATACACCTCTTGAGTGAAACACGTGAGGGAGTGCATGAGGCCACTTATTTACATCATGTCTAAATCAAGCAACCAGGAAAAAAGTAGTGATGAAGGAAACAAAAGTTTCTTCATATTGGAGGCTATGCAACAACAATTTGGAAGGCTTGAGATTCTGCTCCGAGATATGAATGATCGGTTTGACAAGTATGATAGGAGGTTAGAAGGCCATGATCAAGCTCTACATAATCTTAGAAGAGATACATCCTTGCAAAGTCGAATTGGAGGGAGAAGGGAAAGGTTAGCAACTCCACCTCAATCTGACTATGAAGAAGATTTTGATGAGTTTGATGATGATAGGGATAGAAATCAGTTTGGAGGTAGAGGGGGCAGAAATGATAGAGGAAGGAATAGGAGAGAACATAGAGGCAGGGTAGAGGCAAATAGATTTGGAAACATCAAGAATCAGATAGATCGTAATTTGGGGAGTATTAAAATGAAAATCCCTACTTTTCAAGGTAGGAATGATGCTGATGCTTACTTGGAGTGGGAAAAAAAAGTGGAATTGGTGTTTGAATGTCATAACTATTCTGAGGAGAAAAAAGTAAAGTTTGTAGATGTGGAATTCACTGACTATGCCTTGGTTTGGTGGGACCAAATAATCCTCAATTGGTGTAGGAATGGGGAAAGGCCTGTAGACACATCGGTGGGGATTAAGGTAGTCATGAGAAAGAGGTTTGTTCCTAATTACTATTTTAGGGAACTACATCAAAGGCTCCAAAGTTTGAGACAGGGGAATAAAAGTGTTGAGGACTATCATAAAGATGGGGTTGAACAAAGGGAAAATATCTTCCATTCCAGATGCTTGATAAATGGCAAAATTTGTATTCTTATAATTGATGGAGGAAGTTGTACTAATGTTGCAAGTACTACTTTAGTTGATAAGTTGGGGCTGGATTGTTTGAAACATCCTAGGCCATATAGACTACAATGGCTTAATGATTGGGGAGAGATAAGGGTAAATAAACAAGTTTTAATTTTATTCTTCATTGGAAGATATTCTGATCATGTACTCTGTGATGTAGTACCTATGCATGCAGGTCATGTGTTGCTTGGTATGCCATGGCAATATGACAAAAAGATGACGCGTGATGGATATAGAAATAGATACTCATTCATGATGGGAGATCAAGATATCATTCTGGCTCTTATGACTTCTAGTGAAGTTTATGAAGATCAAATAAAGCTAAAAAGGAGCATGGAGGAAGAAATGCAAAAAGAAGCCGAAAGGTCCAAATTGAGAGAAAAGGAGCAAAAAGAAAATGGAAAGGCCAAGAGTTTCAAAATAATAGAGATGAGAGGAAAAGAAAAAGGAGAGGCTGAGAAAGAGTGAAAATGGGAGGAAAAGAGGCCCAAAAAGAAAAGCAAATAATTGGCCCAAAGGAGAGTGGTACAAAGAAAAGCAATTTTTATGCAAAAGTGAGGGATATGAGAGTGGATTTTGAGAATCAACAATGTTTACTTGTACTCATGTACAAGGAATCTTATTTTAATGAATCTAACCTTAACCCTTATTTGCCTAGTGTTGTTGTTTCTTTATTGCAGGAATATGAGAATGTATTCCCTAAAGAGTTACCACAAGGATTGCCACCAATAAGAGGAATTGAACATCAAATTGATTTCATACCAGGAGCTCAAATTCCAAACTGCCCAGCCTATAGGAGCAACCCCGATGAGACAAAGGAACTTTAAAGGCAAGTGGAGGAGTTGTTAGCAAGGGGGCATATCCGTGAGAGTCTTAGTCCGTGTGCAGTGCCAGTGCTTTTGGTGCCTAAAAAGGATGGGAGTTGGCGCATGTGTGTTGATTGTAGGGCTGTGAATCGCATAACAGTTAAGTATCGCCATCTAATACCCAGATTGGATGATATGTTAGACGAACTGCATGACGCATGTGTTTTTAATAAGATTGATTTGATGAATGGATATCACCAAATTAGGATGAAAGTTGGTGATGAACGGAAAACATAATTTAAAATAAAGCTTGGTTTATATGAGTGGCTCGTTATGCCTTTTGGTCTAACCAATGCCCCTAGCACTTTTATGAGATTGATGAATCATGTTTTGATGAATGGAAAATTTATTGTTCTTTATTTTGATGATATTTTGATTTATAGTAAATCTGTTGATGAGCATGTACATCATCTTAGGGCTGTTTTGGATACACTTAGGAGAGAAGAATTGTATGCTAAACTTAAAAAGTGCACATTTTGCATGAATAGAGTTATATTCTTACGGTATGTGATGAGTGCCAATGGAGTTGAGGTTGATGAGGAGAAGATAAGGGCTATCCAAGAATGGCCAACCCCTAGGAATATGAGTGATGTTAGGAGCTTTCATGACCTTGCTAGCTTTTATAGGAGGTTTGTAAAGGATTTTAGTGTCATGGCTGCTCCTTTAACTGAAATCATTAAAAAAGATGTGGGGTTTAAGTGGGGCGAGGCGCAAGAACTTGCATTTAATACTTTGAAAGATAAACTTTGTTCTGCACCTATTTTGACTTTGCCTTATTTTAATTCTACTTTTGAGATTGAATGTGATGCTTATGGGATAGGTATTGGTGCTGTTTTGATGCAGGGTAGGCGTCCAATTGCTTTCTTTAGTGAGAAGTTGAATGGAGCACAACTCAATTATTCCACGTATGACAAGGAGTTGTATGCATTGGCAAGGGCTTTGGAGACTTGGCAGCATTATCTTTGGCCTAAAGAGTTTGTGATTCATAGTGATCATAAGTCTTTAAAACATCTCAAGGGTCAAGGTAAGTTGAACAAATGACATGCCAAGTGGTTGGAGTTAATTGAGACCTTTCAATATGTGATTCAATACAAACAAGGTAAGGAAAATGTGGTTGCGGATGCATTATCTAGAAGATATACTCTTATTAATACTTTGAGTTCTCGATTGATGGGATTTGAATATAAAAGGGAATTGTATGCTTCTGATTCTGATTTTTCAAATGTTTATAATGCATGTGAACAATCTGCATTTCAAAGGTTTTATAGGCATGATGGTTATTTATTTAGAGAAAATAAACTTTGTGTGCCTAATTGTTCAATGCGTGAGTTGCTTATACATGAGGCTCATAATGGTGGTTTGATGGGTCATTTTGGTACTGCTAAGACACTTGACATCTTGCATTAGCATTTTTATTGGCCTAATATGAGGAAAGATGTTGAGAAAATTTGCTCTAGGTGTGTTGCATGTAAGCAAGCCAAGTCAAGAATTCAACCTCATGGATTTTTTACTCCTTTACCCATCCCTAGTCAGCCCTGGATTGACATTTCTATGGATTTTGTGTTGGGACTGCCCAGGACTAAAAGGGGAAGAGATAGCATTTTTGTTGTAGTTGATAGGTTTAGCAAGATGGCACATTTCTACTACTTGTCATCCTCAAACAGATGGTCAAACTGAAGTGGTTAATATAACTTTAGGATCCTTATTACGTGCTGTTGTTGGAAAAAATTTGAAAACTTGGGAAAATTGTTTGCCATTAGTAGAATTTGCATATAATAGAAGCATTCATTCATCAACAGATTATTCTCCATTTGAAATTGTCTATGGTTTTAATCCGCTAACCCCTTTGGATTTGTTGCCTATATCTGTGAATGATATTTCTAACTTGGATGGGCAAAAGAAGGCAGATTTGATTAAGTCCATACATGAGAAGGCAAAGCAGCACATTGAGTTAAAGAACAAAAGTTATGCACAAAAAGCCAATCAAAGACGTAAAGTTGTGAAATTTGAACCTGGAGATTGGGTATGGGTGCATTTTAGGAAACAGAGATTTCCTAACCAAAGGAAATCCAAGTTGGATCCAAGAGGCGATGGACCTTTTCAACTGGTTGAGAGGATCAATGACAATGCCTATAAGATTGACTTGCCCGGTGAGTATGGTGTTTCAGCAACTTTTAATGTTGCTGACCTTTCTCTTTTTGATAATGCAGGTGGTGATTCGAGGACGAATCCTTTTGTGGAGGGAGGGAATGATGCGAACCAAGACAACAAAAATGATCTTACATGCCATGGAGGAGATGGATTAGTGATGCCACTTGGTCCAATCATACGATCAAGTAGAAACAAGCTCAAGGAAGCCTTGCAAATGTATATTCAGAGCTTAGTGACAAGAGATATCAAGGAAGAGGCTTGGGTCAGGCTTGAAGAGATGGAATCAGTTGGCGATCCAAACCTTGTGACACTCATTGGGGCATGTGAGGGTGAAGACAACTAGCCTAATGGGCTAGAAAAGAAGTCTATATTACAAGGTTCAACTCATGTGCAATATGCTATGTTAAGGTGGACTTATGTTATGTCATGGTTGGGCCTAAGATTAATTTTAGTGGGCTGTTTTATTTTAATTATTGGAATGTAATTTCATTTAAAGACACATGATCAGCCTTATTTTAACTTGTCTTAAGTGTGTAGGCCTTATAAAATTAAGCCCATTCGTTTGTCCTTAAGTCATTAGGGTCAGATTGGTCTTTTCTTCATGTTTGCACCTAGGGTTTGGTTTGTAGAGGTATAAATACCTCCTTATGCGTGTAAGACAATCAGATTGGTGATTAAGATCAAAATTTCAGTGTTCTTGAGTGTTCTTCAAGTGGGAGGTGTGATCTCCATTGATATACCAAGGATTGTTTTCACTTCTCAGGTTGGTAATTAATTTGTGGCGTGAATTCAATTCTCTTTTCATACTCTTTGTTACCAATTCCTTGTTGTTTTGGGGGTGAAGAGTCTAATCTTGCTATTATTTAAAACTTAAGATTTGTATCAAATTGATTTGGAGGTTGTCTAGACTTAGATTCTAGGTGGTTGTTGCATCATTAAGTCCATACATGAGAAGGCAAAACAACACATTGAGTTAAAGAACAAAAGTTATGCACAAAAAGCCAATCAAGGACGTAAAGTTGTGAAATTTGAACCTGGAGATTGGGTATGGATGCATTTTAGGAAAGAGATATGTCCTAACCAAAGGAAATCCAAGTTGGATCCAAGAGGTGATGAACCTTTTCAAGTAGTTGAGAGGATCAATGACAATGCCTATAAGATTGACTTGCCCGGTGAGTATGGTGTTTCAGCAACTTTTAATGTTGCTGACCTTTCTCTTTTTGATAATGCAGGTGGTGATTCGAGGTCGAATCCTTTTGAGGAGGGAGGGAATGATGCGAGTCAAGACAACAGAAATGATCTTATATGCCATGGAGGAGATGGATTAGTGATGCCACCTGATCTAATCATAAGATCAAGTAGAAACAAGCTCAAGGCAGCCTTGCAAATATATATTCAAAGCTTGGTGACAAAAGATATCAAGGAAGAGGCTTGGGTCAAGCTTGAAGATATGGAATCGGTTGGCGATCCAAAGCTAGTGACACTCATTGGGGCATGTGATGGTGAAGACAACTAGCCTAATGGGCTAGAGAAGAAGTCTATATTACAAGATTCAAGTCATGTGCAATATGTTATGTTAAGGTGGACTTATGTTATGTCATGGTTGAACCAAAGATTAAATTTTGTGGGCTGTTTTATTTTAATTATTGGAACGTGATTTCATTTAAAGACACATGATCAGCCTTATTTTAACTTGTCTTAAGTGTGTAGGCCTTATAAAATTAAGCCCATTTGTTTATCCTTAAGTCATTAGGGTCAGATTGGTCTTTTCTTCATTTTTGCACCTAGGGTTTGGTTTGTAGAGGTATAAATACCTCCTTATGCGTGTAAGACAATCAGATTGGTAATTAAGATCAAAATTTGAGTGTTCTTCAAGTGGGAGGTGTGATCTCCATTGATATACTAAGGATTGTTTTCACTTATCACGTTGGTAATTAATTTGTGGCATGAATCCAATTCTCTCTTCATACTCTTTGTTACCAATTCATTGCTATTTTGGGGGTGAAGAGAATCTTGCAATTGGTTAAACTTAAGATTTGTATCAAATTGATTTGGAGGTTGTCTAGACTTAGATTCTAGGTGGTTGCTGCATCATTTGGTATCAGAGCTTTGGTTCTAAATCAATTGTACTTATCTTTATTTTGCTGGTTTTAGTGATATTTGTTCAAGTTACAGCATAACAAAAATTAAAAAAAAGGTTTATCTATTTGTGGCTGAATTTGCCTATATTGCTGTCTATTGAAGTTTGGTTTATTTCTTTTTTTTTGGTACAAATTTTTGGTGTTTTTAATTTTTTTTTGTGTTATCAGATTGCAAAAAAAATAAAAAAAATTGTGCATATTGGCATTGATTGCCAAAAGTGGGACTGTTTGGATTCAATTGATTGCACACATATATAAAATTATACTAATTATCCTTTGACCCACATGCCTAATACTAATTAAAAGTTTATGATAATTAAAAGGCAACCCACATACATAATTAAGTTCAATTACAAGTTAAGCTCAAATCTCATAAATAGGCACATGCATGGCACATAATCTTGAGCACATGGTTGGTACATGATGTCTTCCACATGGATGACACATGTCTTGCACATGTTTAGCACATGATTCCCAGCACATGATTTGCACATGACTTGCAATATTCAATTTTATGGATTTTGCCTTATTTTTCCTATTGACTTGGATCTTCATAAAAGACTCATTTTATCTTCACTTTAGGCTTGCCTTTATGTTGTGTTAGCCCATAAGCTTGATTGTGGATTTTAGGCCCAATATAACAATAAATGCTCCAATGCTGCCTTCTATGACTTAGAACACGACCCATATTGAATTGGATCATATGAAAAGGTATTTGAACTCCTTTAAGGCCCATTTCAATGATATAAGATTGCTCCACTTCGTTGACAAAAGACTGTCGTTCATATCCTTCATTCATGGTTCCTGTGCATACATCACTTTACATGGTTCCTGTGCATACATCACTTTACATCATTCCTACCAATGTTTTCTCTAACCAAATCGTATCTTCTAAGTACATGTTTGGATCTCTGATGAAACCGTGGCTCCTTTTCTTGTACAATGACTCCATTATTAACACAATACAATCGTATTAGATCAATAATGTTGGGATCCACTCTAAGTTCTGTGATGAATTTCTTTATCTAAACTGCTTTCTTTGTCATTTTAGAAGCTACAATGTACTCCGCTTCAAGTGTGAAATCAATAGTCATTTCCTTTTTTGGAACTCTTCTAACTAACTGCTCCACCATTTAGTGTGAATATATAACCTGACTGATATTTTGGGTCATTATTGTCAAATTGGAAGTTGACATCGGTATACCCTCTCACAATAAGATCTCCATCTCCATATATCAAGAATACATCATTAGTCTTTCTTAAGTACTTAAGAATATTCTTGACAACCACCTAATGACCCTCACCAGGGTCCGATTGGTATCTGCTCATGACACTCAAAGTATATGATACATCGGGTCTTGTACATATGATAACATACATGATTGATCCTATAACTAAAACATATGGAATCAAACTCATGTGTGACCTCTCATCTTGTGTCTTTGGACACAAAAACTTTGAGAGAGTAATCCCATAGGTCATAGGAATATATTCCCTCTTGGAGTGCTCCATGCTAAACCTCTTTAGCATCTTATCTATGTATGTAGACTGTGAAAGACTAAGCAATCTTATAGATATATCTCTATAGATCCTTATTCCCAAAATATAGACTGCTTCTCCTAAGTCTTTCATAGAGAAATTATTGGATAACCAAATTTTGACTGATTGTAAGGCTGAGACATTATTTCTCATTAACAATATGTCATCTACATACAATATAAGAAATACGATTACACTCCCACTAATCTTATTGTAAACACAAGGTTCATCTGGATTTTGTAAGAAACCAAATTGTTTGATTGTCTCATCAAATTCAATATTGCAACTCCTAGATGCTTGCTTTAATCCATAAATGGATCTTTGAAGTTTACATACCTTTTTGCCATCTTTGGATATGAAACCTTTTGGTTGTGTCATGTACACATCCTCAGTCAGCTGTCTTCACATCCATTTTCCATATCTCATAATCATAATGAGTAACAATGGCTAGGAGTATCCTTATAGATTTAAGCATAGCTACTAGTCTAAAAGTTTCATCATAATCAATTCCTTGTCTTTAACGATAACCTTTAGCAACAAGTCTGGGTTTATAGGTAATCACATTACCATCCATGCCAGTTTTCTTTTTGAAAATCCACTTACACCCTATAGGCTTTATCCTTTTTAGTGGGTCAACCAAAGTCCATACTTGGTTTTCATACATGGAATCCATTTCTCACTTCATGGCTTGAAGCCATTTGTCAAATTCTGAACTATTTATAACTTAGCTCATTGTTTTATATGAGCAATACATTGTTCTGTTCACTAATGAGAAATCCATATATCTCTGGAACATTACGTATGCTACTTAACCTACGAAGCTCTTGTGCTTCAGAAGGTTGAGCTATTATATCATTTGTATGAGTAACAAGCTAGGGTTCAGGCAGTTGATCATCATATGTTTGAACATCTTGAACTTCCTCAAGTTCAATTATGCTCTGACTATATCCTTTTAGAAGGAATTCTCTATCTTAAAAGATAGTATGTCTTGAAACAAAAACCTTTTTTTTTCCAAGGGGTTGTAAAATTGACATCCATATGATGCTTTTGGATATTCCATAAACAAACATCGGTTAGACTTAGTTTCTAGCTTATCTAATATTGCCTGCTTCACATAAGCAAGATAACCCCAAATTCTTATGCAAGAAAATGTGGGTTTTTTATTATACAATATCTCATATGGAGTAACAACAACTGACTTCAAAGGAACTCCATTTAATATATAAATGGCGGTCTCTAGTGCATAACCCCAAAACAATTTAGGGAGTTCCGTAAAACTCATCATAGACCTTACCATGTCTAACAACGTTCAGTTTCTCCTTTCAGCCACACCATTGTGTTGTGGCATGTAAAGTGGAGTTCATTGAGAGAAAATCCCATTATTGCTTAGATAATCTAGAAATTATTGGCTCATGTATTCGCCCACTCGATCTGATCGAAGTGTTTTAATACTTTTGTCAAGTTGTTTCTCTACTTCCTTCCTGAATTCTTTGAACTTTTCAAAAGCTTTAGATTTGTATCTCATAAGATACACATACCCATATTGTGAGTAGTCATCGATAAAAGTAATGAAATAGATGAAACCACCTCTAGCATGTGTAGACATTGGACCACATACTTCTGAATGTATTAAGTCTAAAAGTCCATTAGCACATTCACCCTTTCCTTTAAAGGGTAATTTAGTCATCTTACCTAATAAGGAAGATTCACATGTGTCATATGATTCATAATCAAATGACCCAAACTACCACTCTTGTGTAGCTTAATCATGCGTTTCTCACTTATAGGACCAAGGCAACAATGCCATAAGTAAGATGATTTCACCATATCTTGTTTTTGCCTTTATTATCATTGATGTTTAAAATTGGATTTGACATATCTAATATGTATATTCCATTACATAATGTACCACTAGCATAAAGAATTCCATTCAACATAATAGAACAACAATTGTTACTAAATGCTAAATGGAAATCATATTTATTTAGACTTGAAACAAAAATAATGTTTTTAGTCAAAACAGGGACATAATAGCAATTATCCAAATTTAAAATAAGCCCACTAGGGAGGGTTAATACATAAGTTTCTACAGCTAATGCACCAACCTTTGCTCCATTTCCAACACGTAGGTCTGACTCTCCCTTATTGAGTTGCCTACTGTTCTTTAGGCCCTGCATATCAGTGCATATGTATGAGCCACAATCAATATCTAATACCCATATATTATTATCGAAAACAATATTAACTTCAATGACTTTATACCTGAAGTAGATGGGGCATCAGATGCCTTCTTCTTCAAGGACTCCAAGTAAGCCTTGCAGTTTCTCTTTTAATGGTCATCCTTGCCGCAATGGAAGCATGTCCCTTTTGAAGCAATTTTCTTGGCCTTCTTCTTGGCTATGCGGCTTAGGCTTCATGGACTTCTTCTTCTTAAGGTTTTTCCTTTTAGAACTTGAAGAGTCCACCAGCATCATAGCCTTACTATCCTTTTTGACAGATGACTCAACTATTTTGAGCAAGTTAGTCAGCTCAGGAATAGTGGTAGAGATTTGGTTCATCCTATAGTTAAGTACAAAATATGAATAACTATTGGACAAACTAGTTAGAATTAAGTCAATACTTAATTCATGGTCCATCACAAATCCCAAGGTGGCCAACCTCTCAATATAGCCATTCATCTTTAATGCATATTTACACTGGAGATGTCCCCTCAACCATCTTAGTGCGGAAGAGCAACCTCAAAGTTTTGAACCTTTCGGAATGCACTTGCTCATAAAAAAAGCTCTATTAGATGGTATACTATGGAATTAGCATCCATAGCCTCATGTTGTTTTTGCAACTCAGCTAACATAGTAGCAAGCATAATGCAGCTTGCCATCTCACTATCATCGAGATGCTTTTGATATGCCTTCTGAACATCTTCATAAGCATTAGCAGCAGGGGGATTAGGGAGTGCATCATCTAGGACATAGCCAATCTTTTTGGATTTGGGAACTATTCTCAAATTTCTTAGCCAATCCAAAAAATTAGGCCTAGTCAACTTATTTGATTCCATTAGTAATCGCAAATTCACACTTGTCATGATGATGATTCTAACAACCTAGATGTAAGATAGAACATGTTAGAATGTACATAATAAATCCTATTATGACTCTCACTATTTTATTGTGAATCCATAGAGCTCACTATGAACCCAAGAGAATTTATATGGAAGTTCTCCTAGTGGGTCGATATCCAACTAGCTAAGAATAACTTTGAGGCAACACAACAAGCTATCGTTAGTTTGGTTGGTAGGTATCTAATCCATACCAATTGCATTATTTATGCAACTATCAAATCTTGTGCTATCCACTTATTGATGTGTGCACGTACATTGGGCTATCAACTCTTGATATGTATACATCTCATGTATACAAATTCAACTTCGCCTCCAATGCACATTAACCTTGGCGCAAATCCAACAAGTTAATAATATCGGTTAAGTCTAACCTATTAATCGTGAAATCTAATTTCAATGGTTTGAACATATTCTTATAGAGTGAGCTTGAGGCAACTCAACAACCTCTATAGAAGAACTCTAGTTCTCCCCACATTAATGAAAGGCATAAGACTTAATTGTTTATTTAGCAAGAGATTTCTTTATTAAGTCTCATCAAATTATTATTTCATGCTTTTATATATCATACATTCATCACATGGATATATAAAGATAGTTACATTAACTATATGACATAATTATGGACATACTAAAGTCAATCTCTTGAGCCAAAGAGAAATTGACTAGGTCTAACCTAGGTATATGCATGAATTTACAACCCAAAATAGAAATCAAATTCTTATTTTTAAGTCTTCTTGTTTATGGTACCACCTTATTTGCTTCTTGCTCTTTTGTATCATCATTTTATCATAATCCTATGTAATCTAATTACATATTTCAAAGTATAGAAAATCTCAATTTACATTTGAGGGGAGTAAGATGAGAAGAAAAATACATAAGAAAGAAAGAAAGGTAGGGACACGCAAGCCCTATTTACCATAAAACAAACCAATTCCATGCATGCTCAATCACATTGTGCCTAAGTCCATAATCATCCATCATGTCTTTTCATACACCCCTAATATGCATTCTCTAATGCATAAAATAAAAATGACAATTTTGGATTTCAATTTGTAAATCGATTCAACGCTTGAACCGAAATTGCCTACTTGTATTTTTTCGATTAATTTAATTTTGTATGTCATTTTAAAGTGAAATTTAATATTAAATTAAATTAAATTCCATATTTCGAGAATTAATTCTCATTAAAATCAGAATATTATGATGTTAAAATTAAATAATTTAATTTTAATATATATACCAACTTCTAGTCATACTAGAATTACAATTGCTCAACTTAAATTCATTCAAAATTAATTTTCAAAAATTCTAAAAATTTTCAAAACTTCAAATAATCATTCTAATCATCTTTAAGTCAGCTCAAGTTTATCAAAATATTTTAGGCACAAGCCAAAATTACTAAGACAAACAAACCAAAACACTTAGATGCTCAAAACAACTCATTCGATATCTATAATTTTTTAAAAATTTCAAATGCGTGCAAAATAGTTTTGGCATACATCTAACATCAAAATAACATATTCTTAATCACATAAAAATATTTCCAGGTGCTGAAAATAAAATAAACACATACAAAAAAATCAAATAAAACAATCCCATTGAGTATGCTAAAACAGTCATGTTTTCGTATTTGTTTGAAAAATTAATT
Source organism: Triadica sebifera (assembly GCA_023653625.1). Classification (NCBI taxonomy): domain Eukaryota; kingdom Viridiplantae; phylum Streptophyta; class Magnoliopsida; order Malpighiales; family Euphorbiaceae; genus Triadica; species Triadica sebifera. Next base: position 12,933,596 of record CM042908.1, on the reverse strand, counting down.
AAAATAATTTTTAATTAATTATTGGACACTTTCAGAGACATAAACATATTCTCAATATATCTACATAATTTTTTTCATAATCCAATTACAAGAAAATTATAACCATCCCTATCAATTAAGCCAAACAACAACACATATTATTAAACAAGACAATTTTAGGCATTTTTGAAATAAATCCGAAATTAATTATTTGAATCACATTCAAATCATTTTTCAATCAAAATAATCATCCTTAATCATTCCATAATCAGATTAGAGAAAGAAAAATGTGTAAAATATATTTTACAAATTAATTTCAATTTTTCAAAACCTATTGATCCAAAATCATCAAAACCTATTGATCCAAAATCATCAAAACCATACAATCTCATTGTACTTTCAATTAAAATTAATTTTAATGGAAAAAAAGGGGCTCTGATACCACTGTTGGGTTTTGAAAAATGAATCACATTCATAAATGCAGCAGAAAAATAAAAATATTTAAAATCTAAAATAAAAGATCATATTTGTGCTCTTAGAACTAATTTATATAAAAATAGAGGTTAGAAATTATGCTTTGTATTTGTTATTCAAATATTCACTTTGTTGGTGGTAGCAAACCACAACAATCCACACTAGGATGTCTCTAATGATAATGCATGCAAAGAATGAAGAAAAAACTATCAAAAAAATGGTTTGAACAAATTCAAAGTGCTAGCTTTGAATTTGTTCTTGAGAGAATTTTATTATCTTAAAAATATTTTTTTCACAAAAAAATATTTTTATATCTATTTTTTGCCATTTGATATCTTTTCTATTTGAATCAAATTCAAAGAAAATATCAAAAGTCAAAAATGAAGAAAAGAAAACTTTAATGAATAGAAAATTTTCTTAATGGCTATAATTGGCCTAATTAAGGCCAAATTTACCCCGTTGGCTAACGGAAGGCAACAACGCACGCGTTAGGCCTACTATGGGGTGCTGCTGGGCAACCCAGCTGGCCTGCTAAGCAGGCCAACAGCCTGTCTATCCTGGGCGGGCCCGTGACCCTCCCAAACAATTTTTCCCATGCGATCAATCCCGAAATAATTCTCTCATATTTTAGATCTCATCCAAGACTATTTTGCTCATTCTCCATATCTTCAATACATGTGACTCATTAGGTTCTCGACTATATTGGCCACTTAAAAATTAATTTAAGTAAGTCATGAGCGGTATCTATCAATACATCATGACCCCTAATTGATCGAAAAGTTAGTAGTTTGACTATGAACTTTTTCATAGACAATTTCTATGCAATTATTATTTTCACCATTCTATACCCCACTTGGTTTAGAGTATAGACATGTATCAACTCCCACTTAGACTGACTACATCACGTCTAGTCCAAATAATGTTAGTTCTTATCCCTGAGGCTCATTACTCTATTAGATATGCCATTGAAGACTACCTTTATGAGATTTCCACTCTGACCAGAGATTCCTGAATAATAACCACAACAACAGGCCATAGGTATACAATTCTTCTATCAAGAGTGGTGAATCATTTGTTGGTTACCCAATGACCTTCGAATACCTCAAGATGTATCCAATCACCACCCTATGAGCAACCTCCCTGAGGTAACAAAGAATAGTATCAAAATACATAATCAGTATCCAAGATATCATTGAGTACCTCAAGCCTAAGGATACTTGCACCATTGCTATGATGAGACTATCTTTGATATTTGAATAGATTATCTAGATGATTGTCTCATAGCTGGTCATCCAATATACTTAGCTACACTTTGGAAGCATCCACATGTTAACTCTAAACATCTCATGTTTACAGATTATGAGATCTATTACTCGATCTAATCAAGGAGTGTAACATGTGCTAGTTTGTCTGGATTAACAATGTCCCATCTCATTAATCCGATGATTATGGATAATTTTGATACTAACATAATTACATGATAATAATCTCAGTATCATAATCTCAATATCATAATCTCATCATATTTTCTTCATGCTATGTTATGTATCAAGGATTTCATTAATTGATATAAGATTACTATTAATTCATATATCAAATGAACATCAATTTAATGAAAAAGTCTTTTATTAATCAAATAAATTTGTACAATAAGTGCTAAACGCCTTTAGAGCACTCCTCTAACATATCTAACTACACAAAAAATGTTCAATATAAAGCTCATTACTTCTAATCATAATTATATATAGGGTCCTTATCATTCCAACCTAACTCATCCTTAAACATCAAATCTCACTAGTGAATGTAAATCCGACATCATTTTCGTTTAGTTCTCTAAGTACACAATGTAAATAGAATAATTTGTTTACAAACATGTACCCAAGAATATTAGGAAAATGACGCTAAGATTTTTCTTGGCACTAAAAACCATATATTCATTCACATCCTAAGTGAGATTTGATAACCTGAGGACTATGCAAGACAAGAAATGAGTAAATCTTGAATGGGTATCTAGGCTCGTTAATAATAGTTAAATAAGCATTAACACAAACAACAAATAAAGTTGTATACAAATAGGAAAGAAATGCTATCATTAACAAGATTGATATTTATTTATGAATAAGGTAGACCTAAATTTTATGTATATATTATTGAATTTGAAATTATATTTGAGATTTAAAATATGAATTCAATTTGAACATAGGGTTGAGATTATGGTTGAATTTGAAATTTTATATATATATATATATATATTAATGAATTTAAATTATTAAACAGATATCTAGGCTCAATTTTATTATTATTTCAATGCGGTTGACTATATATTTTTCTTAGTAATAGATTAATTTATAAGAGCATGTTCGAAATAAATTTCGATACTAATTAAAAAATGAACATTAGATAGATCAACTATATTTTAAGAAAATTAATATATCATAATTAATTTAGGTTATATTCAATTGGAATTTTCATTAAGTCTTTGTCATCGACTAGCTTTTCTCCTCTTTCAAGTGGCAATCTAGAAATTTTTTTCTCCTTATTCAATTTTTTCCTTACGTTGCACCAACAAATAGATTATATTTGTGATTAATATATGAGTTTGATCAATTTATTTTAAATTAAATTCTAAAAAGCATTTAATGTTAAATCTAGCCACATTTAATTTAAATATATGAGTTTGAAGAATTAATGTATGTAGACACAATTAATGTTTAGCGTAGTACCTTAGGAGTCCTAGAGATATATTATATTTACAATTGAAATTAATCAATATTATAGTGATATATATAGTAGCTAGAATTGAAATATAAATAATGTTTATGTTCATTTTTAATTTAAGTTTTAGGGAAAATACAATTCATACACAAAAATATTAAAATTAAAAAATAATTAGAAACAAGAACCATAAATAGAAAATTATATCCATTGAAAAATAGCAACCAAAAACCACAAAATCTCAAAAAAGAAATTATTAAAATTAGAAAATTAAACCAAATATCTCCTAATTACTAAAATGATTAAGTCATCTAATAATAAGACACTAAATATTTAATAATAAATTGAAAAAAAGATTTTCAATAGTAAATTTTTTTAAATATCAAATTATGTTCTAAAAAATTAATGGCTCTTGCTAGCATTCTTATATAGGAAAATTTTTTTGTCTTTACTTTATTATTATTTTTTGCCATTTATGATATCAAAATGTGATGAACCAATATGAAAGGTAATAAAGTAGAATCTCATTTTATTTTTTTTTAAAAAAAGAAGACTCTAACTTGGGTCGAAACCATCTTCAAATGTATGCATTCTTCTAAACAAATAAGACGCATATAAAAAAAAGAACAAAAACCATAAAAAAAATCGTTTACGAAGGTGGCTGGTGAGCGGTGAGCAACTTAGATAGAAAAATGGAAGTATCATAGTGTGGGTGCTGAGCGGCTGTAGATTTACAATGGTGAGGGACGACTAGCTCTCCATTCACAATAAAAGAGATGCATGTGTTGGAGAAGATAAGTCCTTCTAACTTTCAAGGGACTGATCATAGATTTGGGAGCAATTGCATACGAAATAGAGAGAGTGGAAAATATAAAGGAGAATGATAGATATTTTAAAGAAAAAGAATAACACATACACATCTATTATTAGTTAATAACATACACAAAAAATATGCATATGCATTTGTTATTAATTAATGTTAGACACGTACGTGTATTATTCATATGCGTCTGTCATTATTTATAAATAAATTGTAACACTCTTATTACATTTACACAATACATACGTTACGCCGCCTTAAGCGATTATCATGATTTTTTAAAATTGTCTATAATATGATTATAAACATATGTGGGCAATTTTTTTTATTTTGTTAGTCAATAAGTCGATAACATACCATGTGAAAATAGATTCATCATTTACTTACATATTTTTAAATCTATTACAAAAAGTTATACATATACATGTCATTAAGTTTATCATATAAAATTTTTCTTCAGACTGCTCCCAAAATGAGGTATACATTGCTCTAGCGAGTCCCTAGCTAATACCAACACGCAGTCAAAATAAACTACGTGCTGAGCATTAAAAATGTTCAGTTGTGGTTACAAATCCAAAAATTTCCACTAGCCTAAAATAACGTAAACACAATCATATAGCAAATATTGTATTTAACATACTTGTTTTTGTAAGTATATTATACAGGACATAGATTAAAATAGCAAAAATGGAGAATTGGAAGAATAATCCTTGAGAGACAAAATTCAAGTAGTAGCATGTTCACTACCGTGACTCTAGGAGTCACTCTCGTGAAGGAAGCTAACCGTTACCAAAACCAACATTTGAAGTTCACGACCATGAAGGAAAAATAAACCGTAAAGTAAGCATTTCAGTCACCTTCGTGAATAAAGGTGTCACCCCCGTGAAGATTCATGCAATTTCATCCAGAGAGCTTCACGACTAGAGTCACCACTTGGATCACGGCTGGGAAGATTGTCACGCCCGTGACTCAATATGTCAAAACATTCCAGAGAGCTTCACGATCAAGGTCACCACTTCAGTCACGGCTTGGGAAGAACTGTCATCCATGTGACAAGCATAGTCACGCCCGTGAACAATGAAAGAGAAAAATGTCAGGCGCGATATTTTGGTTGGTACAACGGCTAGTTTCTTATTTAATGCACCCCAATGGCTATATTCAGTCATGAGAGTATAAATGGAAGTCATTTATGCATTAAGAACAAGAGAATGAAGAGAATAACAAAAGAATAGCATATACTTCAAATTTAATTTTGATTACAAGCTATTTGTACTTTCATACTTTGAGAACAAATCTATTCTCTGTAAAAATCTTTTTGCTCCTCATATTTGAGCAAATTAAGATTTATAAGTGGTTCTCTCTATAATCATTACTCAAGTGAGCTTTGGGTATTCTGGGTTAAGAGTAGAACACTTGTAAGGTTAGTTGTGTGAACCTCCAAAATACAAATTAAAAGGTTGTTTGTGTGAGCCTGTAAAACACAAAGTGAAGGTTGTTTGTGTGAGCCTGTAAAACACAAAGTGAAGGTTGTTTGTGTGAGCCTGTAAAACACAAAGTGAAGGTTGTTTGTGTGAGCCTGTAAAACACAAGGAATTGGTTATTGTGTGAGCCATTAAAACACGAGGGTTTTTTGGGTTAGGTGTGAGCCATTGTGAGAAACACCATAGTTGGGAGTGAGCTTGTAAAACTCCATTGTAACACTTAGTGTGTTAGTGAAACTCCCAATTGCGATTGGGGAGAGGAATAGGGTTTGTTAACACCCGAACCTCTATAAATCTTTGTGTCTGATTTTCTCTATCCCTCCTTAAATTAACTATTTATTTCCGCACTTTAAAGTTTAATTTTTTGAAACTCCAATTCAACCCCCCTTCTTGGTCTAATATCTGGGCAACAATTGGTATCAGAGCTTTGTTTAGCATCGAAGCCTAAAAAGCGCTAGTAAAGAGTAAGATACGGCCAGTGAAGGATTCCAAAGTCTCAAACCTTACTTTGATGGAGAAAATTATGCCCATTGGAAGTTTAGGATGGAGACATATTTGGATAGTGAAGGAATTGAAGTCTGGGATAGTGTACAAAAAGAATAGACACCACCAACCAGAAGAGGAGCTGATGGTGAAGAAGAAATCCTATCAAGAGATGATTGGACAGAGCCTCAAAGAATAGCAAATTTCAAAAACAAGAAGGCAATGACAATCCTATCAAGCTCATTATCTATTGAAGAATGTGGGAGAATATAACACTGCTCAACAACATATAGCATGTGGAAGACATTGGAGAACTATCATGAGGGAACTAAACAAGTCAAATCCAAGAAGATTCAACTTCTAACCTCAGAATATGAGCTCTTCAAGATGAAATCCAATGAGTCAATCACTGACATGACCAACCGACTTCTATCCATTATAAATGGAATGAGGAAACTTAGGAAGCATCTGAGTTTGGAAGATGTAAACAATAAAATCCTGAGAAGTCTTCCTCTTAAAGACTATGGTTCAAGAGTTGCTGGCATAGAAGAAGCAAATGAAAATATGAGCATCATGAATACTGATGTACTGATTGGCAAACTTCTCACACATGAGATGGCAGTGAAGAGAGATAGAGAGCTTGAAGCATAGCCAGAGAAAAGAAAGCCCTTAGCACTCAAAGCCTCTGCTTCAAAATCTCAAGAAGAAAGTGAAGATGATGAAGAGATGAGTGATGATGAAAATGAGGACATCGCTATGCTTTCAAGGAGATTAAAAAGAATCATTGAGAAGAAAATGAGCAATTCCAGAAAATTCAGGCAAAGAAAGCTCAAACAAACTTCTAATGACACACATAGAAGTAAGGAAGAGGTAAAATGCTATGAATGTGGAAAGAAATGACATATCAAACCAGAATGTCCAAGGCTCAAGAAGCACAAGAGCAAATACCAAAGAGACAATGGGGAGAAAGGTCATAAAGCCACATGGGATGACGAAAGTTGTTCAAGTGAAAAAGATGATAATGAAAGTGAAGAGGTCAACCTATGCTTCATGTCTATTGAGGATCACATCTCGGACAAAGTAAGATCACTACACTCATACTCTTTCAATAATGATAGTAGTGATAATGATAGTAATAGTGATAGTAATGATGATGAGCAAAGCCTAATAGAAGAATTAAATATTGAATTAGAGAAATATAGAACTAAATTTAGTACCTATAGAAATAATATCTCTAATTTGAAAAAGAAGATAGATGGTTTAGAAAAAGAGAACATAAAGCTTAAATTATCTAATGAATCTCTTCAAAAGTCATTAGATGAATATTCATCAAGACCCTCAACAGCTTCATTGTTAAAAGAAAATAATACTTTGAAAAATGAAGTTGAGGAACTTAGAAATTCCATTTCTAAATTTTACAAAGGTAAAGAGAGCTTAGATACTCTCATTGTGTCTCAAAGATCACCCTTAATTAGACATGGTCTAGGATTTAAGAACACATTATCATCTTCTAACAAAATTGTATTTGTTAAGTCTAAAGAACCTAACATCTCCACACCTGTTAAGAAAGCACCAAGAAATAAGCATATTAATCTCTCTATACAGAAAAAGAATAATCATGCCTTTATGTATAAGAAGTATGTATCTAGAAAAACGCAAATTAATCATGATTGTGCATGCCATTGTTCTCAAAATCAGTCTAATAGAATTATGGCATTTAAATACAGTGTAAGACCAAAAAGCAAGTTTAGACCTAAACAATGTAATTATTGTATGAAAATGGGTCACATAAATAAACATTGCTGGATAAGGAAGGCTCATTGGGAACCTTCATGTGCTAACCCCCAAGGACCCAAACTCATTTGGGTACCTAAAAATCATACTTGATTTGTGATTCTATAGGTATGCCTCAAGTCCACAATAAACAAAAATGCTTGACTAGTAGATAGTGGATGCTCAAGGCATATGACAGGAGACAAAGAACTTTTCAATGAAATCAAAAGTATTGATGGAGGTAAAGTTACCTTTGGAAACAATGCAAAGGGTAAGGTAATTGGCATTGGTTCTATTGGTGTTAATGGTACTACTTTTATTTAGGATGTCTTACTCGTTGATGGCTTGAAACATAACTTGTTAAGTGTAAGTCAATTATGTGATAAAGGAAACTAAGTAATCTTTACTTCAAATGAATGTCTTGTAATCTCTATCGATGGTCAAGAAATATTTAAAGAAAATAGAGATATCAATACGTACATAATAAACTTACATGAACTATTTAACCATTCCTCTAAGTGTCTTGTGACTACTTGTGATGAATCTTGGCTGTGGCATAAAAGACTTGGTCATGCTAACATGGACTTAATACAAAGTCTCAGCACAGGAGAGCTAGTAAAAGGATTACCAAGAGTTAAATATGAAAAAGGCAGGACATGTGATCCTTGTCAGAGAGGAAAGCAACACAAGTCATCTTTCAAAGCCAAAAATATAGTAAGTACTTCAAAACCTCTTCAACTCCTGCATTTAGACTTGTTTGGACCTACTAGAATTGCTAGCTTAGGAGGAAAACATTATGCATTTGTCATCATAGATGATTACTCTAGATTTACTTGGGTAATTTTCTTAGCTTAAAAGAGTGATGTTTTTGAAAACTTCAAAAACTTTACTAAAAGAATTCAAAATGAAAAAGGTTACTGCATTTCAAAAATAAGGAGTGATCATGGGAAAGAATTTGAAAATGAAAACTTTGAAAGCTTTTATCTTGAACATGACATTTCACATAATTTCTCATCTCCTAGGACACCTCAACAAAATGGGGTAGTTGAAAGGAAAAATCGAACTTTAATTGAAATGGCTAGAACAATGCTTAATGAATATGAATTACCAATTTATTTTTGGGCAGAAGCCACAAACACTGCATGTTATATTTCAAATCGAGTTTTCAAAAGACCTCTTTTAAACAAAACCTCATTTGAGCTATGAAATGGAAGAAAGCCCTTGATATCATACTTTAGAGTATTTGGATGCAAATGTTTTATATTGAACACCAAGGAAAATCTTGGAAAATTTGCCTCTAAGTCTGATGAAGGTATCTTTTTAGGATAATCTACAACCAGCAAAGCATATAGAGTATTTAATAAAAGATCATTAACGGTTGAAGAATCCATGCATGTTATTTTTAATGAATCTAGTAGACTTGATCTTATGAAAGGTAGTGCTCTTGATGATGTTGTAGGTAATATGCAAAAACTTGATATTGAAAATGGAAAAGAAGAAAATGATCAAAAAAATTCAGTAGCTCAAAATCAAGAACAAATGGAACAAGAACTTCCTAAAGAATGGAGAATGACGAAAGATCATCCAAAAGAGCAAATAATTGGTGATCTATCAAGGGGAGTAAGTACTAGATCTCATTTCAAGCATTTAGTCACTGACATTGCTTTTATTTCACAAATTGAGCATAAAAATATTGATGAGGCTCTTAATGATGAAAGTTGGGTGATTGCCATGCAAGAGGAACTGATGCAGCACCACCTAGAATCTAAGTCCAGACAACCTCCAAATCAATTTGATACAAATCTTAAGTTTTAAACAATTGCAAGATTAGACTCTTCACCCCCAAAACAACAAGGAATTGGTAACAAAGAGTATGAAAAGAGAATTGGATTCAAGCCACAAATTAATTACCAACCTAATAAGTGAAAACAATCCTTGGTATATCAATGGAGATCACACCTCCCACTTGAAGAACACTCAAGAACATTGAAATTTTGATCTTAAATCACCAATCTGATTGTCTTACACGCATAAGGAGGTATTTATACCTCTACAAACCAAACCCTAGGTGCAAACATGAAGAAAAGACCAATCTGACCCTAATGACTTAAGGACAAACGAATGGGCTTAATTTTATAAGGCCTACACACTTAAGACAAGTTAAAATAAGTTTGATCATGTGTCTTTAAATGAAATTACATTCCAATAATTAAAATAAAACAGCCCACTAAAATTAATCTTAGGCCCAACCATGACATAACATAAGTCCACCTTAACATAGCATATTGCACATGACTTGAACCTTGTAATATAGACTTCTTTTCTAGCCCATTAGGCTAGTTGTCTTCACCCTCACATGCCCCAATGAGTGTCACAAGCTTTGGATCGCCAACTGATTCCATCTCTTCAAGCCTGACCCAAGCCTCTTCCTTGATATCTCTTATCACTAAGCTCTGAATATACATTGCAAGGCTGCCTTGAGCTTGTTTCTACTTGATCTTATGATTGGACCAAGTGGCATCACTAATCCATTTCCTCCATGGCATGTAAGATCATTTTTGTTGTCTTGGATCGCATCATTCCCTCCCTCCACAAAAGGATTCGTCCTCGAATCACCACCTGCATTATCAAAAGGAGAAAGGTCAGCAACATTAAAAGTTGCTGAAACACCATACTCACTGGGCAAGTCAATCTTATAGGCATTGTCATTGATCCTCTCAACCACTTGAAAAGGTCCATCGCCTCTTGGATCCAACTTGGATTTTCTTTGGTTAGGAAATCTCTCTTTCCTAAAATGCACCCATACCCAATCTCCAGGTTCAAATTTCACAACTTTACGTCCTTGATTGGCTTTTTGTTCATAACTTTTGTTCTTTAACTCAATGTGCTGCTTTGCCTTCTCATGTATGGACTTAATCAAATCTGTCTTCTTTTGCCCATCTAAGTTAGAAATATCATTCACAGGTATAGGCAACAAATCCAAAAGGGTTAGTGGATTAAAACCATAGACAATTTCAAATGGAGAATAACCTGTTGATGAATGAATGCTTCTATTATATGCAAATTCTACTAATGGCAAACAATCTTCCCAAGTTTTCAAATTCTTTCCAACAACAGCACGTAATAATGATCCTAAAGTTCTATTAACCACTTTAGTTTGACCATCTGTTTGAGGATGACAAGTAGTAGAAAATAGCAACTTTGTTCCCAACTTCCCCCACAGCACACGCCAAAAATGACTCAAAAACTTAGAATCTCTATCAGAAACAATAGTTTTAGGAACACCATGCAAACGGACAACATCCTTAAAGAACAAATCAGAAATATGTGTAGCGTCATCAGTTTTATGGCAAGCAATGAAATGTGCCATCTTGCTAAACCTATCAACTACAACAAAAATGCTATCTCTTCCCCTTTTAGTCCTGGGCAGTCCCAATACAAAATCCATAGAAATGTCAATCCAGGGCTGACTAGGGATGGGTAAAGGAGTATACAACCCATGAGGTTGAATTCTTGACTTGGCTTGCTTACATGCAACACACCTAGAGCAAATTTTCTCAACATTTTTCTTCATATTAGGCCAATAAAAATGCTCATGCAAGATGTCAAGTGTCTTAACAATACCAAAATTACCCATCAAACCACCATTATGAGCCTCATGTACAAGCAACTCACGCATTGAACAATTAGGCACACAAAGTTTATTTTCTCTAAATAAATAACCATCATGCCTATAAAACCTTTGAAATGCAGATTGTTCACATGCATTATAAACATTTGAAAAATCAGAATCAGAAGCATACAATTCCCTTATATATTCAAATCCCATCAATCGAGAACTCAAAGTAGTAATAAAAGTATATCTTCTAGATAATGCATCAGCAACCACATTTTCCTTACCTTGTTTGTATTGAATCACATAAGGAAAGGTCTCAATGAACTCCAACCATTTGGCATGTCGTTTGTTCAACTTACCTTGACCCTTGAGATGCTTTAAAGACTCATGATCACTATGAATCACAAACTCTTTAGGCCAAAGATAATGATGCCAAGTCTCCAAAGCCCTCACCAATGCATACAACTTCTTGTCATACGTGGAATAATTGAGTTGTGCACCACTCAACTTTTCACTAAAGAAAGCAATTGGTCGCCTACCCTGCATCAAAACAGCACCAATACCTATCCCCGAGGCATCACATTCAATCTCAAAAATAGAATTAAAATCAGGCAAACTCAAAACAGGTGCAGAACAAAGTTTATCTTTCAAAGTATTAAATGCAAGTTCTTGCGCCTCGCCCCACTTAAACCCCACATCCTTTTTAATGATTTCAGTTAAAGGAGTAGCAATGACACTAAAATCCTTTACAAATCTCCTGTAAAAGCTAGCAAGGCCATGAAAGCTCCTAACATCACTCACATTCCTAGGGGTTGGCCATTCTTGGATAGCCCTTATCTTCTCTTCATCAACCTCAATTCCATTGGCACTCACCACATACATTAAGAATATTCTATTCATGCAAAATGTGCACTTTTTAAGTTTAGCATTCAATTCTTCTCTCCTAAGTGTATCCAAAATAGCCCTAAAATGATGTACATGCTCATCAATAGATTTACTATAAATCAAAATATCATCAAAATAAACAACAACAAATTTTCCAATGAACTGACGCAAAACATGATTCATCAATCTCATAAAAGTGCTAAGGGCATTGGTTAGACCAAAAGGCATAACGAGCCACTCATATAAACCAAGTTTTGTTTTAAATGTTGTTTTCCATTCATCACCAACTTTCATCCTAATTTGGTGATATCCACTCATCAAATAAATCTTAGTAAAGACACAAGCGCCATGCAGTTCGTCTAACATATCATCCAATCTGGGTATTGGATGGCGATACTTAACTGTTATGCGATTCACAGCCCTACAAACAACACACATGCGCCAACTCCCATCCTTTCTTGGCACCAAAAGCACCGGCACTGCACACGGACTAAGACTCTCACGGATATGCCCCCTTGCTAACAACTCCTCCACTTGCCTTTGAAGTTCCTTTGTCTCCTCGGGGTTGCTCCTATAGGCTGGTCGGTTTGGAATTTGAGCTCCTGGAATGAAATCAATTTGATGTTCAATTCCTCTTATTGGTGGCAATCCTTGTGATAACTCTTCAGAGAATACATTCTCATATTCCTGCAATAAAGAAACAACAACACTAGGCAAAGAAGGGTTAAGGTCAGCTTCATTAAAATAAGATTCCTTGTACATGAGTACAAGTAAACATTGTTGATTCTCAAAAGCCACTCTCATATCCCATACTTTTGCATAAAAATTGTTTTTCTTTGTACCACTCTCCTTTGGGACAATTATTTGCTTTTCTTTTTGGGCCTCTTTTCCTCCCATTTTTCTCTCTTTTTTGGACTCTCCTTTTTCTTTTCCTCTCATCTCTCTTATTTTGCAACACTCAGTCTTTCCATTTTCTTTTTGCTCCTTTTCTCTCAATTTGGACTTTTCAGCTTCTTTTTGCATTTCTTCCTCCATGCTCCTTTTTAGCTTCATTTGATCTTCATAAACTTCACTAGGAGTCATAGGAGCCAGAATGATACGTTGATCTCCCATCATGAATGTGTGTCTATTTCTATACCCATCATGTGTCACCTTTCTGTCATATTGCCATGGCCTACCGAGCAACACATGACCTGCATGCATAGGTACTACATCACAAAGTACACGGTCAGAATATATTCCAATGGAGAATGAAATTAAAACTTGTTTATTTACCCTTATCTCTCAACAATCATTAAGCCATTGTAGTCTATATGGCCTAGGATGTTTCAAACAATCCAGCCCCAACTTATCAACTAAAGTAATACTTGCAACATTAGTACAACTTCCTCCATCAATTATAAGACTACAAATTTTGCCATTTATCAAGCATCTGGAATGGAAGATATTTTCCCTTTGTTCAACCCCATCTTCTTTCAATTGTACATTTAGTACACGCCTAACCACAAGATTTAAATCCCCGCCAACAGCATGCTCGACCTCATCATCATCACTACAATCTTCAAATGAAGGCATTGAATCAGATTCTTTATCACTTTCGGATTCAATTACACTATTATCTTTCAATATCATAACCTTTTTATTTGGTCATTGAGATGCAATATGTCCATTGCCAAGGCACTTAAAGCATTTTATGCTTCTATGCTTTTCAGAATTGGAAGAAGTAGCATTAGCTTTAGGGTTACCTTTTTGCTCTACTTTACCCTTTTCTTCTCTTACCTTGTCTTTGGCTTTGTCTTCCCTTTTTGGCCATTTTGAGCTCCAATTAGATGTGGAACCCAAATAGGTTGGTTTGTTGGTTCCCTTTTGCTTTAGTTGCTTCTCCACCTTCATAGCCATATTCACCATCTCCTCTAACTCTACATAGTGGTGCAGCTCAATAACATTTGCAATTTCCTTATTTAGACCAGCCAAGAAACGTGTCATGCTAGCCTCCCTATCTTCAGCAATATTAGCCCTCATCATAGCTATCTGCATTTCTTTATGATAGTCCTCAACATTTTTATTCCCTTACCTTAAAGTTTGGAGCCTTGATGTAGTTCCCTATAATAGTAACTAGGGACAAACCTCTTTCTCATGTCTGCCTTCATCCCCACCCATGTGTTTATAGGCCTTTCCCCATTCCTACGCCTATTGAGGATGATTTGGTCCCACCATACCAAGGTATAGTCAGTGAATTCCACGGCTGCCAACTTTACTTTTTTTTTTCCTCAGAATAGTTATGACATTCAAACACCAATTCCACTTTTCTCTCCCACTCCAAGTAAGCATCAACATCATTCCTACCTTGAAAAGTAGGGATTTTCATTTTAATACTCCCTAAATTACGATCTATCTGATTCTCAACGTTCCCAAATCTATCCGCCTCTACCCTGCCTCTATGTTCTCTCCTATTCCTTCCTCTATCATTTCTGCCCCCTCTACCTCCAAACTGATTTCTATCCCTATCATCATCAAACTCATCAAAATCTTCTTCATAGTTAGATTGAGGTGGAGTTGCTAACCTTTCCCTTCTCCCTCCAATTCGACTTTGCAAGGATGTATCTCTTCTAAGATTCTGTAGAGCTTGATCATGGCCTTCTAACCTCCTGTCATACTTGTCAAACCGATCATTCATATATCGGAGCAGAATCTCAAGCCTTCCAAATTGTTGTTGCATAGCCTCCAATGTGAAGAAAGTTTTGTTTCCTTCATCACTACTTCTTTCCTGGTTGCTTGATTTAGATATGATGTAAATAAATGGTCTCACACACTCCCTCACGTGTTTCACTCAAAAGGTGTATGTTCGCTCGTGTTTCACTCAATTAAGGCTTTTACCCTCTTTTGAGCTAACCACTTTTGCCTTTTACCGCTCTTGTGTCCTCACTATGATATATTTCTGGATCAATTTCAACCAACCAGATCAATAATAATGAGCAACAATATCCAACAGAAAATTAAAATAGACAATTCCTAAGAAAGAAAGGAAACATCACAAAACTAGAAGCAAAATTAATGAGATGAAAGCAAGGAATGACAAGTATATGCTATATGCACACATGGATGAAGAATGAGGTGTGCAGATATAATATTATTATTTGAGTAATATGGAATGCAAAATTACTCAACTAATGTAATGGAAACAAGTAGGATGACAGTCAAGAATATAAAACAAAGAATGCTATAAATTGACAAAACTAGAAAAAAATTAAGTGTATATGTCCTACTGCCCTAATAGAATTCGAACCAGAACCTAAAATTCACTAAACCATTCCCAACTTACTGCCAAATAAGCTAATTGTATGCTTATTAGTAACTATTATCCACCAATTGCACAATTTCCAGCAATAAGCAATGAAATCTCAACTTATACCTCAATATGAAACCAATCAATTTCAATTATGAACTCCACTCAAAATTGCTCAAATTATCAATTTTAATCAGAATAGAGCAAATATATTCAGAGGCAATTCATTTTATATATGTGTGCAATCAATTGAATCCAAACAGTCCCACTTTTGGCAATCAATGCCAATATGCACGAATTTTTTTTTGTTGTTTTTTTTTTTCTTTGTAATCTGATAAACAAAAAAAATAATTAGAACACCAAAAATTCGTACCCCCAAAAAAAAAAAGAAATAAACCAAACTTCAATAGACAGTAATATAGGCAAATTCAGCCACAAATAGATAAACTTTTTTTTTTTAATTTTTTTTATGCTGTAACTTGAACAAATATCACTAAAACCAGAAAAATAAAGATAAGTACAATTGATTTAGAACCAAAGCTCTGATACCAAATGATGCATCAACCACCTAGAATCTAAGTCTAGACAACCTCCAAATCAATTTGATACAAATCTTAAGTTTTAAACAATTGCAAGATTAGACTCTTCACCCCCAAAACAGCAATGAATTGGTAACAAAGAGTATGAAGAGAGAATTGGATTCACGCCACAAATTAATTACCAACCTGATAAGTGAAAACAATCCTTGGTATATCAATGGAGATCACACCTCCCACTTGAAGAACACTCAAGAACACTGAAATTTTGATCTTAAATCACCAATCTGATTGTCTTACACGCATAAGGAGGTATTTATACCTCTACAAACCAAACCCTAGGTGCAAACATGAAGAAAAGACCAATCTGACCACAATGACTTAAGGACAAACGAATGGGCTTAATTTTATAAGGCCTACACACTTAAGACAAGTTAAAATAAGGCTGATCATGTGTCTTTAAATGAAATTACATTCCAATAATTAAAATAAAACAGTCCACTAAAATTAATCTTAGGCCCAACCATGACATAACATAAGTCCACCTTAACATAGCATATTGCACATGAGTTGAACCTTGTAATATAGACTTCTTCTCTAGCCCATTAGGCTAGTTGTCTTCACCCTCACATGTCCCAATGAGTGTCACAAGCTTTGGATCGCCAACTGATTCCATCTCTTCAAGCCTGACCCAAGCCTCTTCCTTGATATCTCTTGTCTCTAAGCTCTGAATATACATTTGCAAGGCTGCCTTGAGCTTGTTTCTACTTGATCTTATGATTGGACCAAGTGGCATCACTAAACCATCTCCTCCATGGCATGTAAGATCATTTTTGTTGTCTTGGTTCGCATCAGGAACTCAATTAATTTGAGAGAAATAAGGTATGGAATCTAGTACCTAGACCCAAAGATCATCAAATCATAGGTAGCAAATGGGTATTTAGAAACAAGTTAGATGAACAAGGGTTAATAACCAGGAATAAGGCAAGACTTGTCGCAAAAGGATATAATCAGGAAGAAGGTATAGATTGTGATGAAACATATGCACTTGTGGCTAGATTAGAAGCTATAAGAATACTCTTAGCATATGCATGTCACATAAATTTCAAACTTTTTCAAATGGATGTGAAAAGTGCATTTCTAAATGGTTATATAGATGAAGAAGTGTATGTAGAACAACCACCAGGTTTTGAAAGCTATGATTTGCCAAATCATGTTTTTAAACTTTCAAAAGTTTTGTATGGTTTAAAACAGGCTCTAAGAGCTTGGTATGAGAGACTAAGTTCTTTTTTATTAGAAAATAGCTTCACAAAGGGAAATGTTGACAATACACTATTCATCAAAAAGCATAAGCATGATATACTAATTGTTCAAATTTATGTTGATGATATAATATTTGGTTCTACTAATACATTGCTTTGTCAAGAATTTGCTAAGTGCATGACTAGGGAATTTGAAATGAGAATGATGGGAGAACTTAAGTATTTCCTTGGTCTACAAATAAAGCAAAGCAATGAGAGCATATTCATCAACCAATCCAAATATGCCAAAGATCTAATCAAGAAATTTGGTATGGAAGGATGCAAAAATGCCAAGACTCTTATGAGCACATCAACAAAATTGGATAAAGATGAAAAGGGTAAGAGCATTAATGAAAAGCTTAATAGAGGTATGATCGGATCACTTTTATATCTTACTGCTTCTAGACCCGATATTATGTATAGTGTTTGCTTATGTGCACGATTTCAATCATGTCCTAAAGAATCTCATTTAAATGCTATAAAAAGAATTTTAAGATATTTACATGGATCATTGCATCTAGATTTATGGTATCCTAGGAATTTATCTTTTTATATTATAGGATATTCAGATGCAGATTATGCTGGTAGTTTTTTGGATAGGAAAAGTACTTCAGGTACTTGTCACTTCATTGGAGAATGTTTGGTTTCTTGGTTTAGCAAGAAACAAGTTTCAGTTGCTCTCTCAACTGCTGAAGCTGAATATGTAGCAGTTGGATGCTGTTGTACACAAATTCTTTGGATGAAACAACAACTTAAGGACTATGGTCATGAGATGAACCATATACCTATAAAATATGACAACACAAGTGCTATAAATCTTTCAAAGAATCCTATTCAACACTCTAGAAGCAAACATATTGACATTAGACACCACTTTATTAGAGATAATGTTCAATATGGAGATGTTGCATTAGAATTTATAAGCACAGAAAATCAATTAGTAGATATTTTCACTAAGTCTCTAAATGAGGAAAGATTTAATTTCATTAGAAAAGAACTTGGTATGATTGATGGATTAACCTTGTGATTGCAAAAATATGAAATTTTAATTGTTGATCTTAAATCATATCACAAGTTATAAGATAGAATTTTTTTTATGAGAATTCATGTTTTAAGAAGTAGAATATTTGTTGAAATGATTTAGTCTCGTTGTAGAACTTAATTTTAATTTGATGAAAATTTTATGGGAGTCACGCCCGTGACATATATTCACACCCATGACTTAAATGGCCCAAAGAGGCAGTGTCGTTCACGACTTGGTTCACGACATGGTTCACGGCTTCAAGTGGTGAAACTTATTTTCACGGCTTGAGTCACACCCGTGACTAATTTTCACTCCCGTGAACAATTACACCCCAAAACTCACAGAAGCTTTCATGCCTTGATTCACGGGAATAAGTGGTGAAATTCAATATTTCACGCTCGTGACAATTGGTTCACCCCTGTGAAGGATGATCATTCACGCCCGTGAGGTTCAAACATTACGTCCGTGAATGTATTCACTCCTTTATTCATGGGTGAAACACTCCTTCAGCAAACCGTGAACACGACCATTCATGCCCGTGAAACCATAATTCACTCCCGTGAATGTATCGAATATATAAGAGAATAGCCGGTTACAACCTTCATTTCAACTCCTCATCTCCTAAAACCGCTCTCATTTACTCTTATTCATTAAGACATTGAAGATTCCGACCCCAAAGACTTGAAATTTCACTATAAATACCACCAAAAATTCGAATTTTCATCAGAAATCATACATTTCTAGGGTTTTATATCAAATTTTCTGTCAAAATTATTTTCAACTCCATCAACAACAAATTTCTTCAAATATGGAGTATGCTTCATCCAAGGGAAAGAGAAAGAAGTCCCATGCACCTAAGAGGTATGCAGGTTACCTCATGAACCGCATTCTGGAGAATTGCCATCCTCGGTATGCAACTTTGAAGAAGAGACCTCTTTTGTCATCAAGGTCCTTATATTGGCAGACAGTTCGAAGTCTCGGGCTTGAGACGGCTATGACAGAGCAACTACAAGCCTGTCATCTCAAAGATTTTGTTGAAATTCATCAGCTGACTCTGAGGGAGCCAACACTGGAATTTCTCAGCACCTTACAGTTTCACCTACTGGAGTGGTGAAATTCCAACTCTGCAACAATCCCAACACCCTCAGTGCCATTGAGTTTGGGGAATTGTTCAGCCTACCATCTGAGGGCATCCTAAATGATACTGAGGTAGAATTCTTTGCCCCTCCAGCCTGGACACATTTTGGTACCGGTTGCAGCTGGGATGTCAAGAAAACCAAGAGCACACATCTTAGGGCCCCAGTGCATAGATATTTGCATAGGTTCCTAACCTATAGCATTTTTGCTAGGAGAGAAAGTAATGGAACAATCAGGAAGTCAGAACTCTTCCTCCTTGAGATGGCTCGCAGGGGAGTCGCAATGGCACTTTCCAGATGGTTTGCTAACCATCTTCTCTCCATTGCCCCCAAGCCCACAGGAGATATTTTGATTGGGGCATATATCACCCATATTGCAGTGAAGCTAAATTATTTGAAGCTGGATGACCATCATTTCAACATCATTCCTGCACATCCTCGAGATAGCTTGGATGTCGAGTCGTTCATCAAGATGGGAGCGGCTGTCAGAATCGTTTTTCAGAACGATATCTTCTACCGCTTCACCGACACTGCTGGGGAGATTATCTGGGAAGATAATGACACGGAGGATTTTAAAGCAGGCCTCCAGGGAGTTCAGTAGAAAAAGAGGGCTCGAGTTGAGGAAGCACCTCCAGCAGCCGAGCAGGACATCAGACAGTCCTCAGCTTCCACATCGTCCTTAGCGCAGCAGGTGGTTCACCTCTTGGCACCACGTTTTCAGCAGCTGCAGACTTCGATGGATGAGAGGTTGGAGAACCTCAAAGACTTCATGAAGTCTCGGATGGACAGCCTTGAGGCTGAAATAGCTAGGCTTCGTGATAGGATGTCTGGCTAGGAGATAGGCTAGAGTGTAGCCTAAATTTGATTGTTTTTAGCTTGTTTGTTATTTTTATGTTTGCTTGTGTAGGAAATTTCCTTTCCGAATATTTTAACTTAGTTTGTATCCATTCCTTTATGATATATATATTTGCTTTTGTTTACTTCAATCTTCATATCCTTTTTGATTGATGACAAAAGGGGGAGAAAACTAGCAATATATGATAAGGGAGAATGGTATCAAACTAGCAATATAAGAATTTTGAATCAAAAAGTCAATGGACTTTGAAATGGATTAAAAATCTTGATTCAAAATTTCATATGAAAAGTATATAAATTGAGCTTTATATACCTTAGATACAACTTAAGTATACTTTGCATATACCTTGCAGCAAGTAATAATTTAAATATGCCATGATATATCTTAAATATACCTTACATATACTTCATGTCTTAAAAAGGAATTATGGTATGTATTGGATATACTTCTCATATAACTTGCATATACTTAAAATCTAGTTTAATGCTACATCATTATTTACTATTCTTGCACATTATAATTTTTATCCTAAGTATATTTTGAGGGGGAGACTTCTTAAAATCACATGTTGCTAGATTATTTGTCACCATCAAAAAGGGGGAGATTGTTAAATCTTGAGGGGTATTTCTGTCATTTTGATGATAACAAATAATATAGCAATATTGTACTTAACATACTTGTTTTTGTAAGTATATTATACAGGACATGGATTAAAATAGCAAAAATGGAGAATTGGAAGAATAATCCTTGAGAGACAAAATTCAAGTAGTAGCATGTTCACTGACGTGACTCTAGGAGTCACTCCCGTGAAGGAAGCTAACCGTTACCAAAACCAACATTTGAAGTTCACGGCCATGAAAGAAAAATAAACCGTGAAGTAAGCATTTCAGTCACCCCCGTGAATAAAGGTGTCACACCCGTAAAGATTCATGCAATTTCATCCAGAGAGCTTCACGACCAGAGTCACCACTTGGATCACGGCTGGGAAGATTGTTACGCCCGTGAATGAGTATGTCACGCCCGTGACTCAATATGTCAAAACATTCCAGAGAGCTTCACGACCAAGGTCACCACTTCAGTCACGGCTTGGGAAGAACTATCACCCCCATGACAAGCATAGTCACACCCATGAACAATGAAAGAGAAAAATGTCAGGCGCGATTTTTTGGTTGGTACAACGGCTAGTTTCTTATTTAATGCACCCCAATGGCTATATTCAGCCATGAGAGTATAAATGGAAGTCATTTATGCATTAAGAACAAGAGAATGAAGAAAATAACAAAAGAATAGCATATACTTCAAATTTAATTTTGATTACAAGCTATTTGTACTTTCATACTTTGAGAACAAATCTATTCTCTGTAAAAATCTTTTTGCTCCTCATATTTGAGCAAATTAAGATTTATAAGTGGTTCTCTCTGTAATCATTACTCAAGTGAGCTTTGGGTATTTCTGAGTTAAGAGTAGAACACTTGTAAAGGTTAGTTGTGTGAACCTCCAAAACACAAATTAAAAGGTTGTTTGTGTGAGCCTGTAAAACACAAAGTGAAGGTTGTTTGTGTAGCCTGTAAAACACAAAGTGAAGGTTGTTTGTGTGAGCCTGTAAAATACAAGGAATTGGTTATTGTGTGAGCTTGTAAAACACAAGGAATTGGTTATTGTGTGAGCCATTAAAACACAAGGGTTTTCTGGGTTAGGTGTAAGCCATTGTGAGAAACACCATAATTGGGAGTGAGCTTGTAAAACTCTATTGTAACACTTAGTGTGTTAGTGAAACTCCCAATTGCGATTGGGGAGAGGAGTAGGGTTTGTTAACACCCGAACCTCTATAAATCTTTGTGTCTGATTTTATCTATCCCTCCTAAAATTAACTATTTATTTTCGCACTTTAAAGTTTAATTTTTTGAAACTCCAATTCAACCCCCCCTTCTTGGTCTAATATCTGGGCAACATGATTGATGGAGATATGAAGAAGCTCAATTATATGGAATGAAGAAATATCTTCTCCCACTTTCCCTTATTTCTCCCGTCCACATCTTTTTTTTTTTGCTGCTACTGTCCAATTATTATTTATATATTTTTTTCTTTTACATATACTTAATGATGTATGCACGGGAACCATGCATGAAAGGCAAGAAAGACAATCTTTTATCAATGGAGTGGAGCAATCTTATATCTTTGAAATGGATTTAAAAGGAGTTCAAAAGCCCATTAATATGATCAAAATGCTTATGGGGCGTGTTCCAAACCATATGAGGCAGAAATGGATCTTTGAGAGCAACAATGGGCCTAAAATTCATAATCAAGCTTATGGGCCAATACTACATAAAGGGAAGCCTAAAGTGAAGATAAAAGGATTCTTTCATGAAGATTAAATTCAAATGGGCTAAACAAGACAAAGTCCATAAACCTTGAAGATTACAAGTCATGTGCAAGTCATGTGCTAGGAGTCATGCGCAAATCATGTGCAAGTCATGTGCTAGGAGTCATGCGCAAATCATGTGCTAGGAGTCATGTGCCAACCATGTGCTCAAGAACATGTGCCTAGTTATGGGATTGGGCTTAATTATGTATGTGGGCTGCTTAATTTAAATTACCTTAGACTTTAATTAGTGATAGACATGTGGGCCAAAGAAATAAAGCCCAATCCACCACTTGTCTTATTTTAGAAGGATTTAATTAGTATCCTAATTCAAGTAGGACTCTACTTTTTAGAATATAAGTTAGAATATGATTATACTTTTAGGAGTTGAGTTAGAATTGGATTTAGTTATCCTTTACCATAAAGGATTCAAAGACTTAGGGCTATAAATACTCATCTAGGCTTCTTGTACAAGACATGAATGAATAAAAACGAATTTGAGTGTTTTTCTTTAAAGTGAGGTAGATTTGTATCTCTTTATTACCTTTAGAAATTAGTTACTTATCAAGTAGTATTGCTTGTGGCGTGGCTATTCTTAATAAACCTTATAATCTTGGTTCTTTGCTACATTGGTTAGCTTTGGGTCAGGTTCAATATTTGATCACCATAGCTTAAGGTTTGTTTACCTTGTCTTGTTGAAGGGTTTCAAGGCACGGTCTTTGGGGTTCCGCAAAAATGAATTTGAGTGTTTTTCTTTAAAGTGAAGCAGATTTGCATCTCTTTATTACCTTTAGGAATTAGTTACTTATCAAGTAATATTGCTTGTGGCGTGGCTATTCTTAATAAACCATATAATCTTGGTTCTTTGCTACATTAGTTAGCTTTGGGTCAGATTCAATATATGATCACCATAGCTTAAGGTTTGTTTACCTTGTCTTGTTGAGGGGTTTCAAGGCACACTCGTACATCAGTTTACCTTGTCTTGACTTCCCTGTCAGGTGGCAAGCCTGGTAGTTAATCAGGGAAGACATTTATAAATTCTCTCACTGTAGGCACATCTAACACCTTAAGATCTTCCCTTTTTGCTTCCACTACATAACATAAGTAAACCATGCATCCTTTCCTTATTAACCTCTTGGCAGCTATTACTGAAATCACATCAGATAGAAAATTTATTCTTTCACCCACAATAGTGATCTCCTAATCATCTGAAGGTTTAAGTGTCACTCTCTTCCATTTACAATCAACTGTTGCTTGGTGGGTGGACAACCAGTCCATCCCTAATATCACATCAAACTCACGAAATAAGAGTTCAATTAGATTGGCCAGAAAAATATAGCCTTGTGTACTGATGGGACACTTTCTGTACATTCTGTTCACCATAACACTATTTCCTAATGGATTGCTCACTAGGATGTCCTCGTCTAATTATAAATCTCTCAACCCTTTTCCTCATACAACATCAGAATTTATATAGGAGTGTGTGGAACTAGGGTCAATAAGTGCATAAACAGAATCAGACATAAGCATAAATTTACCTATTATCACATTGGGTGCATCCTCATCTTCTCTAGCTCTCACTGCATAAGTACGACCTGTAGCTCGTCCCTGGCCCTGGAATGGCTGTGCAAAAGGTCTAGATGTTGATGGATTAGGGGCTATTCCCCTACCTCGACCTCTGGGTGCTGAAGATCCAGTACCTATTATTGGTGATGTAGCAGTAGATGCCTGATCTATTGGACAATCCTTGACCTGATGATCCTTTGAACCACATTTGAAGCAGACACCAATCAAATATTTGCACTCTCCTGGGTGAGCTCTACCACAATGACCACAAATCTGAACTGCACTTCTCCTATGCCTCTAGGTACACTACTAACAGAAGTAACTGGAGCATTGCTACGGAATGTATTTCCTTGTCCACGCCCTAGTGCAACTGATGCACGACTTTGTGAAGGAGTCGGTCCTCTAGACTTCTTACTCTGAGTACCCATGACACTGGACTGACCTGACTCTCTCTTCTGTTGAAACCAAGTCTGTCTATCAATCTCATCTGCCTAGATACCTTCCACCTTAATAGTTGATTATATCAATTAACGCAAATTTGGATGTTTTTGAGCACCAACTATCTGTCTGATATTGTTATGGAGATCCTCTCAAACCTCTGACATAACTTCTCTTCAGTTAACTGATAATCATCAAGATAGGTACTAAGGCGCTCAAACTCGCGCTAATATTTTGCAATTGTCTTATTCCCCTGTCTGAGTCTCCAAAAAGCATCTTGCATCACTGATTTATATTCTAACCCTATGTACTTCTTCTCAAACTAGGCCAAAATGAATTCTCAATTCATCTGCTCAACTGAGGTGTGCTTGCAGACTGAGTCCCACTAAATAAATGCAGGACCCTTGAGTAAAGCCACTATACCCTCAAACTCCTCTTCAGGCGAACTATGAGTAATTTCAAACAATCTCTTACTCTTCAACAACCATTCTTCAACTTATGCAAGTGTCAATGGATTACGCCCATAGAAATCTTCAACTCCCAGTTTCTTTAACTACTCCAAAATTGGCTTCTTTTTGGATGGAGCAAGAGGTTGTACTTGTGCTAATGGTTGTGGCTGTTGAGCTTGTTCAACATGCATTATATGTTGAATATAATCAGCCATAAGATTGAGGAAGTCCGATTGTGGCGGTGGAGGTGGTGCAACTGGTGGAGGAACATGTTGCGGTGGAGGAACATGCTATTGCGGTGCCTCAACTTGCCCAACACTGACTGACGCTTCACTTTCATCGTCCTCTCCACTACGACCTTGTTCAGCTGACATCTTTCACTATAAAACAAAAACGGGCAAGCATACATTAGACCTTTAACACCTTTCATCTAACATTTGACATGTATATGCATTTAATCTATTCACTTAACCCCACTCCAATCTTAGAACCGCCTAACCACGCTCTGATACCACTAAATGTAACACCCTTATTACATTCTCACAATACGTATGTTATGTCGCCTTAAACAATTACCATGATTGTTTAGAATTGTCTATAATATGATTATAGACATATGTGGGTAAATTTTTTATCTTGTAAGTCAATAAGTCCATACCACGTGAAAATAAATTCACCATTCACTTACATATTTTTAAATCTAATACAAAATCTTGTACATATACATGTTATTAAGTTTATCATATAAAATTTTTCTTCAAACTGCTCCCAAAATGAGGTATACATTGCTCCAGTGAGTCCCTGGCTAGTACATACACGCAGTCATAATAAACTACATGCTGAGCATTAAAAATACTTAGTTGTGGTTACAAATCCAAAAATTTTCACTAGCCTAGAATAATGCATACACAATCATGCCAATTTCATACACTATTTATATTAACATAACAATTATAATTATCCTTCTAATCATTATTTTTTATTATTATTTTTGTTATCATTATTTACTATCAATTACTTTTAATACATTTATTAAATTAACAATCAAACTTTGTATTCATCTTATAACTTAATTTTCATTTTAATTCTCCATTCTATTTTTCTTTAGCGACAAATTAAGTTTTGTTTTATAAACTTCCATTTGCTATTTTGTTGTTTTTGTCATTTTTGCCATTTTTAGCGTTTTTGGTATTTTTGCCACTTTTGTCATTTTTGTCATTTTTTTGTCATTTTTTTTTTCTTTTGTTACATTTTGCCCCTAGAGTCAATCTGATAGAAAATCTCTGGACTGGATACATTGAACATGGACCTCATAAGTCCACTACATTGAAGAGTGACCCCGAAGGATCACCCAAATGTTGCACTGCACACTAATCACTGAAGTAGACCGCCATTGGGCTACCTAAGCGAGTTGCCATGACCCGCACCGCGGTTATGATATCCATATGGCTAGCCAATTATCTCATGAAATAGATTTAACCACTAGACTACAACCAAGGGCAATAAAATTTATTCCTTTAACTTAATTCTCATTAAATTCCTAAATTTTATTTATTTTACATTATTAATTACTTAAAATTTTATTCCATCTTTAAAATATTATTTTCCACAATTTCCAATACAATGTATTAAATATTCAATATTAACATTAATTAAGTCATAAAACTCAATTATACATACTACATTCATTATGTTCCTTTTCATACATAATGTAATCACTAACAATAAAATATTCCAATAAATTCTAATAATTCTCAATTAATTCATATACACTAAATTTTATGTATATATCCATTTTGTGGATTAATTCTCGTTAAATTATCAGATAATACATTATTTTTTTATTTCTTCAATACAACCACTATAATATTTTTACTATTTAAAATAATTTTATTTTAATTTAAGCATTTTAATCCATATTTTTAACGACCTTAATCAAGATTCTAAACTTACTTTCAATTTATCATGTAAACACGCACATATATATATATATATATATATATATATATATATATATATATATATATATATATATATATATATATATATATATATCAGAATTTTGTAGCTTAAATTCATACAAAAACAATGGAAATAGTTAGAATTTTGTAACTATTAACCTCAAATTTTTACTATATTCTTCCTAAACTTCTTTTTCTTTGGCCTTTTCCTTTGAAATTCCAACTCCTCCTTTCATTCCTACCATAGGCCAAATTCATTTATAAATAAAACCATCATCATTTTGCTTCCATAATTCAATATAAGTTCATAAATATAACCTTCGTACCTTAAATAAAATTTAAACACCCAATTTCTTTTAAATGAATATGACCTCTTAGGACTGTTGACCCTATAACTTTGTCCACACTTATCCAATTTATGTTATTCTTATTTCTAATTAAAACATATAATAATATGACATACTAAGGTATCAGAATTTTGGAACAATTATACAATTTGTAGTGTACTTTTAACCGTTGCCCTATTTTCTGTCCTTAGACAGATTTGGAGTACTACATATAAAAATTCATATCTTTAAACTTGTACCTTGATTAATTATGAAACTTTTTATACAATTATATAAGGTAATTTGAAACAATTTTTTTTATCTTTATCACTTTTCCAAATTCTATCTCTAAGGTCATCAAACATTAGAGATTCTATAATTGAATCAGCATAGATTGACAACTGAAGCAGTTTACTTGTTAAGGTCATAACTCACAAAATACATAACATTTTAAGACGATACTTCCATAGAAATTTAGATAAGACATAGATTTAAAACTTTTATGTTTTGTACTTTGGTAAATTTGATATTTAAAAAGCTCAAAATTGAAAATGAATTCACTAGAGCTGCACAGGTACAAGGAAATAGCTTGATCAAGAAACAACCATGATTAATTTCACTATAACCCAACTCAAACAATATATATATATATATATAGACACACACACACACACACGTAATTTGGTAGATACCTAGATTATATATAGGGCTACAAATTTTATGTTTTGAAGTTTCTTAAATTTGTCCTTTAAAATGATGAAATTAAGAAAATATCGTATGGTACTCTATTGATACTCCTCCATGAACCAATCTTATTCAAATGACCATATCTCTTCATATACTCCAAATCATCCCATGAAAAATATGCATAAATATAAATAAGACATAGATGAACAACTTTAATAATTGACACTTCTCCAAATTCGGATCCTAAGATCATCAAAATTAGAGTAAAAAATACTGCTGTGACACAACCTTTTTAGCTTGAAATGACACAAGAACAATGGATAAGAGATTACTTACCAATAAAAAATTTATATGAAGTGATTTTGATACAAAACTTTAGTGAAAGAATGAGAGAAAGAGGTTGTAAGATGAAAGGAAGAAGAAGGCTAAGATGAGATTGATGGAGATATGAAGAAACTCAATTATATGGAACGAAAAAATATCTTCTCCCACTTTCCCTTTTTTCTCTCGTCCACATCTTTTCTTTTCTTTTTTTTTTTGTTGCTACTGTCCAATTATTATTTATATATTTTTTTTACATATACCTAATTAAACTAGGTATTATTTATTTGTAATTTAATCATAGAATTTATCTAACCAAATTACTCTATCAATAAGTTTAATTTATTTAAAATTTTTAATGTCTATCATATGATTTCTATGTATATCACACTTATTCTAAATAATATTGTAATGAGTGGGTGTTACACAAATGCATATGTGTTGTTTTATGC
The DNA here is from genome assembly GCA_023653625.1 of Triadica sebifera. Classification (NCBI taxonomy): domain Eukaryota; kingdom Viridiplantae; phylum Streptophyta; class Magnoliopsida; order Malpighiales; family Euphorbiaceae; genus Triadica; species Triadica sebifera. The sequence goes on along the minus strand of CM042908.1, from coordinate 12,904,669 downwards.
ATCTGTTATTAGTTAATAACAGATGCATATGTGTTATAATTTTTTTTAAATACATATTTGCATTTGTTAAATAGCAGACACATTATCTATGTACAATTGCCATTTTTTTTATTTTTAGTTGAAATAGTTCGAATATTAATTTTTAATTTAAATATTATTTAATTATTAATTAATATGATCTTTATTTAATTTAAATATTAATTTGTATTATTTTAATTAAAATTTTAAATTATATATAATCTCAATTAATTTAATTTGTATAATATTAATTTAAGTACATTAATTTTTAATCATATATATATATATATATATATATATATATATATATTCTTCATTTGATAGCATTTAATTAATATATATATATATATATATATATATATTCTTCATTTGATAGCATTTAATTAATATATATATATATATATATATATATTCTTCATTTGATAGCATTTAATTAATTAATTAATATATATATATATATATATATATATATATATATATATATATATATATATATATATATATATATATATATATAATTTAACCCTAAATTATATGTGATGTTAGCTAGCATTTAAAATGTTATTGAATTAATTAATTAATCTAAAATATTCTTGATTTGATTCTTTCAAAATTATCACAATAATATGTGTCTGCTATTTATTGAGACAGATGCATATACCAAGAAATTTTATTATATTTACAAAAATGCCACAATCTAAAGTGTTTGGTATATCTACAATAGACACGCATAACCTTCTATTATATGTGGCTGTTGTTTACTTAGATAGACGTCTAAAGTATAAAGTGCATTTCACATGTTTGTCTTTTATAGTAACAGATGCATATGTCCTATCATTTTATGCTTTTTATTTACAAAAATGTATCCGCCTTTACTTTATGTGTCTGATATTTTTATAACACACACGTATAACGTTCACTTAAAGCCGTATATGTACTCATGAATATATTTATGAATGGTACCTTTTTTCCATATTGCCATTGTTAGGGGTCACATTAGACACCCACGTTAGTGTTCTATCCAACCCTAAAATAGACATATTTATCTTAATTAAAAGAGATCTAATTTTATCTAAGGATGTGCCTTACATGTTATCTTCCAAAAAGGAAGCTTTGTAACTTGTAAATTGTTGAGTTTTGAACATGCATCTCATACATATGATAGCAAAAATATAAAAATTTAACAAAACCAAAATCCAAGGAACACCGTATGTATATTAAAATCGTATAAAACCATATAATGAGAGAAGTTGATTACCGTTATTTGCAACTCTTGATCTAAACCATAACAATCCAAAACTGAGATTGTTTCTAAGAGTACCCACGAGAAGGAAGAAGAAGAAAACCTCCAAGGAGATAAAGTGACAAATGCCCAAATTTCTAACTATGGAAAATTATCTTATGAAAGAGAAAAGAGAGAGGAAAAAAATAAATTTTATTTTTTTTAGAGGGTACCCACAAAATTGACTAATTAAAACGAGTATTTGAAAAAGAAAAAACCCTAATGAGTCCCTTTTCTTAAGGTATATGGCCCAATGTTGACCAAATCAATAATCCTAAACCAAATTGGATTTGACCTATTTTTGTAACTCATATAAAAAGCCCAATTCTCTTTTTATTTCACTTGGATCATATCCAAAATCCATTTTACATTTTCTTCATTCCCTATATGCGTGTGACCTAATAGGCTTCTTGTCATGTTGGCAGCTCAAGTTTCGAGAGGAATTCTAATCCAATTATGACTTATGAATCAAACTCTTTTGACCCATATTTGATTTCTAATTTTCCTTGATTTAGTAGATCATGAGCTGTATCTAGTAACAATTATAACCACCCAATTAATCAGAAAGTTAGTGGTTTGACTTTTACCCCTCCATATACAATTAATATGCAATTCATCATTTCACCAAACTATATCTCATTTGGTTTAGAGCATGGATTGTGTGTCAACTCCCACTAGACTGACTACATTACATCTAGTCCAAATGATATCAATTCTTGTCTATGAGACTCATTAATTTATTAGATATCCTTGAAGACAATTCTTTAAGACTTATCCATCTCTGCCAAGGATTTTTGAGTAATGATCTGTACAAGAGACTATAGGTATACTCTCCCTCTATTTTTATAACTCATATAAAAAGCCCAATTCTCTTTTTATTTCACTTGGATTATTATCCAAACTATTTTTTTAGTTGCCTCAGAAGTTGTAATGTACTCTACTTTAGTTGTGGAATCTACAGTTGTCTCCTATTTGGAACTCTTCCAATTGATTGCACTACCATTTAATGTGAAAACATAGTCTAACTAGGATTTGGAGTCATCCTTGTCAGATTAGAGGTTGGCATCCGTATACCCGCTTACTTTAAGCTCACCATCTCATAAACCAAGAATGCATCCTTAGTTCCTGTCAAGTACTTAAAGATATTCTTAACAGCCACCAATGCCTATCATTTGGATCCGACTGATATCTTCTTTTGTTAATCAAAGCATATGATACATTAGGTCTAGTACATAAACATAATATAAATGATAGATCCAACAACCAAAGCATATGGAATCCTACTCATGCGTGTCTATTCATCCTGTCTCTTTGGACACATGAATTTAGAAAGTGTTATACCATTAGTCATTGGAATAAATTATCTCTTGGATTGTTCCATGCTAAACTTCTTTAGCATTTTTATCTATGCATGTAGACTGAGAAAGACTATATAACTTTTTATATCTATCTCTATAGATTTTGATTCCCAATATGTAAGTTGTTTCTTCAAGGTAAAGTCATTGAGAAATTCTTAGAAAGCCAAATTTTGACTGATTGAAGAACTAAGATGTCATTTCCTATAAGAAGTATGTCATCTACATATAATACTAGAAATACGACTGCACTCTCACTAATCTTCTTATAAACACAAGGTTTATCTATGTTTTGTGAGAAGCCAAACTCTTTGATTGTTTGATCAAATCAGATGTTCCAACTCCTAGATGTTTGCTTTAATCCATAAATGATCTTTGCAATTTGCATACCTTTTTACCATTACTGGATGTGAAACCATCAGGTTGTGTTATATAGACATCCTTAGTTGGATTTCTATGAAGGAAAGTTGTTTTCACTTCCATTTATCAAATCTCATAATCATAATGAACATTTATGGCCATAAGTATCCTGATGGAATTAAGCATAGCAACTGCAGAAAAGATTTCATCATAGTCAACACCTTGTCTTTGACAATACCCTTAGTTACTAGCCTTGCTTCAGGGTAACTATAATACCTTCCATATTAGTCTTATTCTTAAAGATCCATTTGCATCCAATGGGTTTTATCCCTTCAGGTGGATCAACCAAAGTCTATACTTGGTTTTCATACATGGAATCCATTTCTGACTATTGACTTAATTATACTTTACCTCAATTTGATCTAAGTGTTTTAATACTTTTGCCAAGCTGTTTTTCCACTTCATTTATGAAATGTTTGAACTTTTCAAAGACTTCAGATTTATATTTCATCATATACAAGTACCCAAATCATGAATAATCAATCATCAATATAAGTAATGAAGTAGATAAAACCACCTTTAGTATGCACCAACATTAGGCCACATACATCTGTATGTACAAGGTCCAATAGCCCATTGGCACGTTCACCCTTTCCATTTAATGGTGATTTTGTCATCTTGCTTAAGAAACAAGATTCACATGTGTCATATGACATACAATCAAACGACCCTAAATCACCATGCTCGTGTAACTTAGTCATGCACTTTTCATTTATATGGCCAAAGCAATAATGCTATAAATATGATGGTTTTAGGTTATCCAACTTTTGTCTTTTATTATTATTGATATTGAGTATTGAATTAGATATGTCAAGAACGTAAATTCCATTGAATAATGCGCTAGTTCCATAGAATGTCATTGAACCATATAGAGCAACTATTGTCATTAATAGTTAAATGAAAACATTTCTATTTAAACAAGAAATAGAAATAAATCTGGACCATAATAATAATTGTCTAATTCTAAAATAAGCCCACTAAGGAGTGTTAATACATAAGTTCCTATAACTAATACAGTAACTCTTGTTTCATTGCCAATATGCAGGTTTGACTCTCCTTTCCTGAGTTGTCTACTATTCTTTAGTCCCTATATATCATTACATATTTGTGAGCCACATCTGGTATCCTCATACCCATGCATTATTATTAGAAACAATATTAATCCTAATAACTTAAATACCTAAAGTAGAAAGTGCATCCAATGTCTTATCCTTCTCCTTCTTCAAAGACTCAAGATAGGCCTTGTAGAGCCTCTTCTAATGGTCATTCTTACCATAATGGAAGCAAGTCCCTATTGAAGATCTCTCTTTGTTGGGTATTGAATGGAAATTGATTACCATGTTTTCAATCTTTGTTCTTCCAAACATATGAGCCTTCACTTCAAGTTGAGTTATTGTAAACCATAATAATCCAAAACTGGATTGTCTCTAATAGTAATCCACGTGAAAGAAAGAATGAAATAACCATAAGGGAGATGGGATGTCAAAGCACCAAGGTGATAGCAATAGTGTTTCAACTTGAAAGAGAAGAAGAAAAAGAGAGAATAATTTTTATTTTCTCAAGGTTGTATCAACAAAATTAACCTTATGAGGTTAATTATATGTCCTCCAATATGCATTAGAGTAGGAATATTAAAACCCTAAGTTTAAGCTTCCTAATCAAAATAGAAAAGTTGAACCTACATTATTTGCAACCTCAAATTCTGTTGCAAACACTTTATTTGCTATTGTTACCAATAGTGGTAGAGAATTCCATTAGAAATACCTTATTTGCCACCATGATCAGTAGCAATTACAAATTCCATTGCAGATACATTATTTGCAACCATAAATTTTCTTAGCCCAAATTTTCTCATATTCTTGGATCCAATCCAAGGCCCATTTCGAATCTCTTTCATTCCTTCTAAGCATGTGACTCATTAGGTTCTTAATTATATTGGCAGCTCAAATCATTATATGATTTACAGCAAATCATGAGTGGTATCTATTAACATATTATGACCCCCAATTGACTGAAAAATTAGTGGTCTGACTATAAAATCTTCCCTAGTTAATTATCGTGTAATTCGTCCTTTCACCGAGCTATACCTCATATGGTTCAGAGTATGGATCACGTGTCAACTCCCATTAGACTGGCTATATCACATCTAGTCCAAATGATATTAGTTCTTATCTATGAAACTAATTACTCTATAAGATATGTCTTTGAAGACCTTTTTCAAGATATGTCCACCTAGACTAAGGATTTCCGAGCAATGATCTCTATAAGAGGCCCTAGGTATACTCTACCTCTATCAGGAGATTGAATACTCAACTACCTTTGAATACCTCATACTATATTATATAATAAAAACTTTATTAAATGGTCTAAGATCTAAATTAGATTCATATATGAATGAACACCAATAAAATGAAAATGCCTTACTATTAATAATAAATGAGTACATCGAGTGCCTAAGGTGATTGCCTTTAGGGCATATCTCTAACAATCTCCCACTTGCACTAAAGCCAATTGTCTTTATACATTACACCATAGGCGAGCATATGACTATCATACTTCTTTTGGGGAAGTGACTTAGTGAGAGGATAAGTTATATTCTGATCAGTGGACACTCTTTCTATCTTTACATCATGTATACCTATGATTTTCCGAATCAGATGGTAACATCTGAGTACATGCTTGGATCTTTAATGAGATTGTATCTTTTTTGCTTATGCAATGACTCAATTATTATCACAATACAAGGGTATTGAATCAACAATAATAGGAACCACTTCTAGTTATGTGATGAATTTTCTTATCCAACCCACTTCTTTGGCTGCCTTAGAAGCTGCAATGTACTCTATTTTGGTTGTGGAATTTGCAGTCGTCTCCTATTTTGAACTCTTCCAATCACATTGCCATTTAATGTGAAAATATAGCTTGACTGAGATTTGGAGTCATGCTTATCATATTGGAAGCTAGCATTCGTATACCCATTTATTTTAAGCTCACCATCTCCATAAACCAAGAATACATCCTTAGTTCTTCTCAAGTACTTAATGATATTCTTAACAACCACCCAATGCCCATCACCAGGATCTAACTGATATCTACTTGTGACACTTAGTGCATATGATACATTGGGTCTAGTACATAACATAACATACATGATGGATCCAATAGCCAAAGCATATGGAATCCTACTCATGTACACCCGTTCATCCTATGTCTTTGGACACATATTTAGAGAGGGTAATTCCATGAGTCAGAAGAATAAATCATGTTTTGGACTATTACATACTAAACCTTTTTAGCATCTTATCTATTTACATAGACTGAGAAAGAACAAACAACCTTTTAGATATATCTTTATGGATTTTAATCCCCAATATGTAGATTGCTTCTCCAAGGTATTTTATGAAAAAAATTCATAGATAGCCAAATTTTGACTAATTGAAGAACTGAGACGTCGTTTCTTATAAGAAGTATTGTATCTATATATAATACTAGAAACACAACTGCACTCCCACTAACCTTCTTGTAACACATTGTTAATTCAAATTTTATAAGAAATCAAACTCTTTAATTGTCTCATCAAATCGGATGTTCCAACTTTTAGATGATTGCTGCAATCCATATATGGATCTTTGCAATTCACATACCTTTTTGCTATCACTAGATGTAAAACCTCAGGTTGTGTCATGTACACATCTTCAGTTAGATTTCCATTAAGGAAAGCTATTTTTACATCCATTTGCCAAATCTCATAATCATAATGAGTAGCTATGGCTAAAAGTATTCTAATGGATTTAAGCATAACAATTGGAGAGAGGGTTTTGTCATAATCAACATTTATCTTTGATGATATCCTTTAGCTACTAGTCTAGCTTTATAGGTAACTACATTACCTTCCATATTGGTCTTCTTCTTGAAGACCCAAGCCGCACATGCATTAGCCCACATTCCATGTGACATGTCATCATAATCTCATACTCTATATACACATCAAACATGGTATATCAAATAATTACCAGGAATCATACAAGTGTATACCACATTTATAAGCATTTACTTACCATTACTTACCATTTTGCTGCTCGCTATACTCATAACTAGACAAAAATGGATACGAGTACTCTGAGCTTCCCATGATACATGTCTAAGGAAAATAATCTGCATATAAACCAATCAAGGAAGCTCTCATTGCTTGCCTCTTGGCCTTCAAAGAATCTCGAACATGACCAACCTAGGTCACTTGATACCGAACTCCCCTCAATGGCATGCCATCTATCCTAACTCTAGTCTTAGTCAGAGTATTGAGCTTAATCATTTATCTCAATTACCATATTTCACATTACTCATTCTATAACATACATTATCACAACATACTATATAACCTTACCACAGAGGTATACCACCTTATGAAAAATCAAATTTGATTTATAATTGAACATATAAGATTTTTAAGTTAAGTAGCTTCACACCTGTGAATGCTTTTTTCACGGCCATGAATAACCTCTTCACGAGTAGCTTACCCCATGAATCAATATGTGACTCATCCTATGAATCAACACATGTTCACGGCTGTGAACACCCTTTCATGATTATGAACCACGCTGTGAATCCAACCATGAAGTTGTCCATGAATGGGTCTGCTTTAGCAACACAGTTTATTTTCACAACCTTCATGCCCGTGAACCATCAGTTCACGACTATGAATTTGGAAATTTTTGTTGAAACATAACATAACATTTTCATACCATCTTCACATGCAATAATCTCTATGACTGACCAATGTTAGTCATCCTATCAACATTCCAATATGAATTTTAGCCATTTATCACAACTATATACTTTCTCATTATCCATATTAACTAAAATAATTCCCCTAACATTTCAAAATGATCATTTAACATAGAAACTCCCATCATGCATATCAATCCCAATTATCATAGATTTTCATTAACCAAAAGTCATACTAACATGCATTCAAGTCACACCAACACATAAATGCAAGATTAAAGCTTAAGAGATTGTTATATACAAACCTTAAACCTAAAACGGAGTTAAGCCAAAGCTTTGGATCCTCAAACTTGTCCTCTTCCCCTAAAGGGACATCCAATTTTATCTTCTAATCCTAGCAAGATGAGAGACGTTCCTTAGCCTTTGGACACTGAACTAAAAACCTAGAAAAACCCAACACCAAGTTTTTTGCTCACAAGCCCATAAGCCCACATGCTTTCTCGCTGATGCGAGCCAAGACAACAGAAATGTCTTACATGCCATGGAGGAGATGGATTAGTGATGCCACTTGTGATGCAGCAACCACCTAGAATCTAAGTCTAGACAACCTCCAAATCAATTTGATACAAATCTTAAGTTTTAAACAATTGCAAGATTAGACTCTTCACCCGCAAAACAGCAAGGAATTGGTAACAAAGAGTATGAAGAGAGAATTGGATTCATGCCACAAATTAATTACCAACCTGATAAGTGAAAACAATCCTTGGTATATCAATGGAGATCACACCTCCCACTTGAAGAACACTCAAGAACACTGAAATTTTGATCTTAAATCACCAATCTGATTGTCTTACACGCATAAGGAGGTATTTATACCTCTACAAACCAAACCCTAGGTGCAAACATGAAGAAAAGACCAATATGACCCTAATGACTTAAGGACAAACGAATGGGCTTAATTTTATAAGGCCTACACACTTAAGACAAGTTAAAATAAGGCTGATCGTGTGTCTTTAAATGAAATTACATTCCAATAATTAAAATAAAACAGCCCACTAAAATTAATCTTAGGCCCGACCATGACATAACATAAGTCCACCTAAACATAGCATATTGCACATGAGTTGAACCTTGTAATATAAACTTCTTCTCTAGCCCATTAGGCTAGTTGTCTTCACCATCACATGCCCCAATGAGTGTCACAAGCTGTGGATCGCCAACTGATTCCATCTCTTCAAGCCTGACCCAAGCCTCTTCCTTGATATCTCTTGTCACTAAGCTTTGAATATACATTTGTAAGGCTGCCTTGAGCTTGTTTCTACTTGATCTTATGATTGGACCAAGTGGCATTACTAATCCATCTCCTCCATGGCATGTAAGATCATTTTTGTTGTCTTGGTTTGCATCATTCCCTCCCTCCACAAAAGGATTCGTCCTCGAATCACCACCTGCATTATCAAAAGGAGAAAGGTCAGCAACATTAAAAGTTGCTGAAACACCATACTCACCGGGAAAGTCAATCTTATAGGCATTGTCATTGATGCTCTCAACCACTTGAAAAGGTCCATCGCCTGTTGGATCCAACTTGGATTTCTTTTGGTTAGGAAATCTCTCTTTCCTAAAATGCACCCATACCCAATCTCCAGGTTCAAATTTCACAACTTTACGTCCTTGATTGGCTTTTTGTGCATAACTTCTGTTCTTTAACTCAATATGCTGCTTTGCCTTCTCATGTATGGACTTAATCAAATCTGCCTTCTTTTGCCCATCTAAGTTAGAAATATCATTCACAGGTATAGGCAACAAATCCAAAGGGGTTAGCGGATTAAAACCATAGACAATTTCAAATGGAGAATAACCTGTTGATGAATGAATGCTTCTATTATATGCAAATTCTAATAATGGCAAACAATCTTCCCAAGTTTTCAAATTCTTTCCAACAACAGCACATAATAATGATCCTAAAGTTCTATTAACCACTTCAGTTTGACCATCTATTTGAGGATGACAAGTAGTAGAAAATAGCAACTTTGTTCCCAACTTTCTCCACAGCACACGCCAAAAATGACTCAAAAATTTAGAATCTCTATCAGAAACAATAGTTTTAGGAACACCATGCAAACGGACAACATCCTTAAAGAACAAATAAAAAATATGTGTAGAGTCATCAGTTTTATGGCAAGCAATGAAATGTGCCATCTTGCTAAACCTATCAACTACAACAAAAATGCTATCTCTTCCCCTTTTAGTCCTGGGCAGTCCCAACACAAAATCCATAGAAATGTCAATCCAGGGCTGACTAGGGATGGGTAAAGGAGTATACAACCCATGAGGTTGAATTCTTGACTTGGCTTGCTTACATGCAACACACCTAGAGCAAATTTTCTCAACATCTTTCTTCATATTAGGCCAATAAAAATGCTCATGCAAGATGTCAAGTGTCTTAGCAATACCAAAATGACCCATCAAACCACCATTATGAGCCTCACGTACAAGCAACTCACGCATTGAACAATTAGGCACACAAAGTTTATTTTCTCTAAATAAATAACCATCATGCCTATAAAACCTTTGAAATGCAGATTGTTCACATGCATTATAAACATTTGAAAAATCAGAATCAGAAGCATACAATTCCCTTAAATATTCAAATGCCATCAATCGAGAACTCAAAGTAGTAATAAGAGTATATCTTCTAGATAATGCATCAGCATCAACAGATTTACTATAAATCAAAATATCATCAAACTAAACAACAACAAATTTTCCAATGAACTGACGCAAAACATGATTCATCAATCTCATAAAAGTGCTAGGGGCATTGGTTAGACCAAAAGGCATAACGAGCCACTCATATAAACCAAGTTTTGTTTTAAATGCTGTTTTCCATTCATCACCAACTTTCATCCTAATTTGGTGATATCCACTCATCAAATCAATCTTAGTAAAGACACAAGCGCCATGCAGTTCGTCTAACATATCATCCAATCTGGGTATTGGATGGCGATACTTAACTGTTATGCGATTCACAGCCCTACAAACAACACACATGCGCCAACTCCCATCCTTTCTTGGCACCAAAAGCACCGGCACTGCACACGGACTAAGACTCTCACGGATATGCCCCCTTGCTAACAACTCCTCCACTTGCCTTTGAAGTTCCTTTGTCTCCTCGGGGTTGCTCCTATAGGCTGGTCGGTTTGGAATTTGAGCTCCTGGTATGAAATCAATTTGATGTTCAATTCCTCTTATTGGTGGCAATCCTTGTGGTAACTCTTCAGGAAATACATTCTCATATTCCTGCAATAAAGAAACAACAACACTAGGCAAATAAAGGTTAAGGTCAGCTTCATTAAAATAAGATTCCTTGTACATGAGTACAAGTAAACTTTGTTGATTCTCAAAAGCCACTCTCATATCCCTTACTTTTGCATAAAAATTGTTTTTCTTTGTACCACTCTCCTTTGGGACAATTATTTGCTTTTCTTTTTGGGCCTCTTTTCCTCCCATTTTTCTCTCTTTTTTGGACTCTCCTTTTTCTTTTCCTCTCATCTCTCTTATTTTGCAACACTCAGTCTTTCCATTTTCTTTTTGCTCCTTTTCTCTCAATTTGGACTTTTCAGCTTCTTTTTGCATTTCTTCCTCCATGCTCCTTTTTAGCTTCATTTGATCTTCATAAACTTCACTAGGAGTCATAGGAGCCAGAATGATACGTTGATCTCCCATCATGAATGAGTGAATATTTCTATACCCATCATGTGTCACCTTTCTGTCATATTTCCATGGCCTACCAAGCAACACATGACTTGCATGCATAGGTACTACATCACAAAGTACACGGTCAGAATATCTTCCAATGGAGAATGAAATTAAAACTTATTTATTTACCCTTATCTCTCCACAATCATTAAGCCATTGTAGTCTATATGGCCTAGGATGTTTCAAACAATCCAGCCCCAACTTATCAACTAAAGTAGTACTTGCAACTTTAGTACAACTTCCTCCATCAATTATAAGACTACAAATTTTGCCATTTATCAAGCATCTGGAATGGAAGATATTTTCCCTTTGTTCAACCCCATCCTCTTTCAATTGTACATTTAGTACACACCTAACCACAAGATTTAAATCCCCGCCAACAGCATGCTCGGCCTCATCATCATCACTACAATCTTCCAATGAAGGCATTGAATCAGATTCTTTATCACTTTCGGATTCAATTACACCATTATCTTTCAATATCATAACCTTTTTATTTGGGCATTGAGATGCAATATGTCCATTGCCGAGGCACTTAAAGCATTTTATGTTTCTATGCTTTTCAGTATTGGAAGAAGAAGTAGCATTAGCTTTAGGGTTACCTTTTTGCTCTACTTTACCCTTTTCTTCTCTTACCTTGTCTTTGGCTTTGTCTTCCCTTTTTGGCCATTTTGAGCTCCAATTAGATGTGGAAGCCAAATAGGTTGGTTTGTTGGTTCCCTTTTGCTTTAGTTGCTTCTCCACCTTCATAGCCATATTCACCATCTCCTCTAACTCTACATAGTGGTGCAGCTAAATAACATTTGCAATTTCTTTATTTAGACCAGCCAAGAAACGTGCCATAGTAGCCTCCCTATCTTCAGCAATATTAGCCCTCATCATAACTATCTCCATTTTTTTATGATAGTCCTCAACACTTTTATTCCCTTGCCTTAAAGTTTGGAGCCTTTGATGTAGTTCCCTATAATAGTAACTAGGGACAAACCCCTTTCTCATGACTGCCTTCATCCCCACCCATGTGTTTATAGGCCTTTCCCCATTCCTATGCCTATTGAGGATGATTTGGTCCCACCATACCAAGGCATAGTCAGTGAATTCCACGGCTGCCAACTTTATTTTTTTTTTCTTCAGAATAGTTTTGACATTCAAACACCAATTCCACTTTTCTCTCCCACTTTTCTCTCCCACTCCAAGTAAGCATCAGCATCATTCCTACCTTGAAAAGTAGGGATTTTCATTTTAATACTCCCTAAATTACGATCTATCCGATTCTCAACATTCCCAAATATATCCGCCTCTACCATGCCTCTATGTTCTCTCCTATTCCTTCCTCTATCATTTCTGCCCCTCTACCTCCAAACTGATTTCTATCCCTATCATCATCAAAGTCATCAAAATCTTCTTCATAGTCAGATTGAGGTGGAGTTACTAACCTTTCCCTTCTCCCTCCAATTCGACTTTGCAATGATGTATCTCTTCTAAGATTCTGTAGAGCTTGATCATGGCCTTCTAACCTCCTATCATACTTGTCAAACCGATCATTCATGTCTCGGAGCAGAATCTCAAGCCTTCCAAATTGTTGTTGCATAGCCTCCAATGTGAAGAAAGTTTTGTTTCCTTCATCACTACTTCTTTCCTGGTTGCTTGATTTAGACATGATGTAAATAAATGGCCTCACACACTCCCTCACGTGTTTCACTCAAAATGTGTATGTTCGCTCGTGTTTCACTCAATTAAGGCTTTTACCCTCTTTTGAGCTAACCACTCCTGCCTTTTACTGCTCTTGTGTACTCACTATGATATATTTCCGGATCAATTTCAACCAACCAGATCAATAACAATGAGCAGCAATATCCAACAGAAAATTAAAATAGACAATTCCTAAGCAAGAAAGGAAACATCACAAAACTAGGAGCAAAATTAAAGAGATGAAAGCAAGGAATGACAAGTATATGCTATATGCACACACGGATGAAGAATGAGGTGTGCAGATATAATATTATTATTTGAGTAATATGGAATGCAAAATTACTCAACTAATGTAATGAAACAAGTAGGACAGCAGTCAAGAATATAAAACAAAGAATGCAATAAATTGACAAAACTAGAAAAAATTAAGTGCATATGTGCTACTGCCTAAAAGAATTCGAACCAGAACCTAAAACTCACTAAACCATTCCCAATTATGAACTCCACTCAAAATTGCTCAAATTATCAATTTTAATCAGAATAGAGCAAATATATTCAGAGGCAATTCATTTTATATATGTGTGCAATCAATTGAATCCAAACAGTCCCACTTTTGGCAATCAATGCCAATATGCACGAATTTTTTTTTTGTTGTTTTTTTGTAATCTGATAAACAACAAAAAAAACTTTGAAACACCAAAAATTCGTACCCCAAAAAAAAAAAAAACCAAACTTCAATAGACAGCAATATAGAATTCAGCCACAAATAGATAAACTTTTTTTTTTATTATTTTTTTATGCTGTAACTTGAACAAATATCACTAAAACCAGAAAAATAAAGATAAGTACAATTGATTTAGAACCAAAGCTCTGATACCAAATGATGCAGCAACCACCTAGAATCTAAGTTTAGACAACCTCCAAATCAATTTGATACAAATCTTAAGTTTTAAACAATTGCAAGATTAGACTCTTCACCCCCAAAACAGCAAGGAATTGATAACAAAGAGTATGAAGAGAGAATTGGATTCACGCCACAAATTAATTACCAACCTGATAAGTGAAAACAATCCTTGGTATATCAATGGAGATCACACCTCCCACTTGAAGAACACTCAAGAACACTGAAATTTTGATCTTAAATCACTAATCTGATTGTCTTAGACGCATAAGGAGGTATTTATATCTCTACAAACCAAACCCTAGGTGAAAATATGAAGAAAAGACCAATCTGACCCTAATGACTTAAGGACAAACGAATGGGCTTAATTTTATAAGGCCTACACACTTAAGACAAGTTAAAATAAGGCTGATCATGTGTCTTTAAATGAAATTACATTCCAATAATTAAAATAAAACAGCCCACTAAAATTAATCTTAGGCCCAACCATGAAATAACATAAGTCCACCTTAACATAGCATATTGCACATGAGTTGAACCTTGTAATATAAACTTCTCCTCTAGCCCATTAGGCTAGTTGTCTTCACCATCACATGCCCCAATGAGTGTCACAAGCTTTGGATCTCCAACTGATTCCATCTCTTCAAGCCTGACCCAAGCCTCTTCCTTGATATCTCTTGTCACTAAGCTCTGAATATACATTTGCAAGGCTGCCTTGAGCTTGTTTCTACTTGATCTTATGATTGGACCAAGTGGCATTACTAATCCATCTCCTTCATGGCATGTAAGATCATTTTTGTTGTCTTGGTTCGCATCAACCTGGTCCAATCATAAGATCAAGTAGAAACAAGCTCAAGGCAGCCTTGCAAATATATATTCAAAGCTTAGTGACAAGAGATATCAAGGAAGAGGCTTGGGTCAGTCTTGAAGAGATGGAATCGGTTGGCGATCCAAAGCTTGTGACACTCATTGGGGCATGTGATGGTGAAGACAACTAGCCTAATGGGCTAGAGAAGAAGTCTGTATTACAAGGTTCAAGTCATGTGCAATATGCTATGTTAAGGTGGACTTATGTTATGTCATGGTTGGGCCTAAGATTAAATTTAGTGGGTTATTTTATTTTAATTATTGGAATGTAATTTCATTTAAAGACATATGATTAGCCTTATTTTAACTTGTCTTAGGTGTGTAGGCCTTATAAAATTAAGCTCATTCATTTGTCCTTAAGTCATTAGGGTCAGATTGGTCTTTTCTTCATTTTTGCACCTAGGATTTGGTTTGTAGAGGTATAAATACCTCCTTATGCGTGTAAGACAATCAAATTGGTAATTAAGATCAAAATTTGAGTGTTCTTGAGTGTTCTTCATGTGGGAGGTGTGATCTCCCCAATGATTGTTTTCACTTATTAGGTTGGTATTAATTTGTGGCGTGAATTGAATTCTCTCTTCATACTCTTTGTTACCAATTCCTTGCTGTTTTGGGGGTGAAGAGTCTAATCTTGCAATTGGTTAAACTTAAGATTTGTATCAAATTGATTTGGAGGTTGTCTAGACTTAGATTCTAGGTGGTTGCTGCATCATTTGGTATTAGAGCCAGCCCAGTACACCAGTGTCCCTTCAGGTTATGATAGATCGCGGACCGAGGCAGTCGGGGTCTTAAGGGGTGGGGATGATGCGTCCCACATCGGTTGCGGAGGAATTCCTAGATTGATTTATAAGGCTGGGTTCAAACCTTCTCCTTTGACCGCACTTTTGGGGCGAAGTTAGGAGTCCACATTCTTATCATTTGGTATCAGAGCTGTGGTTCTAAATCAATTGCACTTATCTTTATTTTGCTGGTTTTAGTGATATTTGTTCAAGTTAGAGAATAAAAAAAATTAAAAAAAAAGTTTGGTTTATTTCTTTTTTGGGGTACGAATTTTGGTGTTTTTATTTTTTTTTGTTTATCAGATTACAAAAAAAAAAAATTCGTGCATATTGGCATTGATTGCCAAAAGTGGGACTGTTTGGATTCAATTGATTGCACACATATATAAAATGAATTGCCTCTGAATATATTTGCTCTATTCTGATTAAAATTGATAAGTTGAGCAATTTTGAATGGAGTTCGTAATTGAAATTGCTTGATTTCATATTGAGGTATAAGTTGAGATTGCATTGCTTATTGCTGGAAATTGTGCAATTGGTGGATAATAATTACTAATAGGCATACACAATTAGTTTATTTGGCAGTAAGTTGGGAATGGATTAGTGAATTTTAGGTACTGGTTCGAATTCTATTAGGGCAGTAGCACATACACACTAAATTTTTTTCTAGTTTTGTCAATTTGTTGCATTCTTCGTTTTATATTCTTAACTGCTGTCCTACTTGTTTCCATTACATTAGTTGAGTAATTTTGCATTCCATATTACTCAAATAACACATATTATATCTGCACACCTCATTCTTCATCCGTGTGTGCATATATCATATATTTGTCATTTCTTGATTTCATTTCATTAATTTTGCTTCTAGTTTTGTGATGTTTACTTTCTTTCTTAGGAATTGTCTGTTTTAATTTTATATTGGATATTGTTGCTCATTATTATTGATCTGGTTGGTTGAAATTGATCCAAAAATATATCATAGTGAGGACACAAGAGCGGTAAAAGGCAAGAGTGGTTAGCTCAAAAGAGGGTAAAAGCCTTAATTGAGTGAAACACAAGCGAACATACACCTTTTGAGTGAAACACGTGAGGGAGTGTGTGAGGCCATTTATTTACATCATTTCTAAATCAAGCAACCAGGAAAGAAGTAGTGATGAAGGAAACAAAACCTTCTTCACATTAGAGGCTATGCAACAACAATTTGGAAGGCTTGAGATTCTGCTCCGAGATATGAATGATCGGTTTGACAAGTATGATAGAAGGTTAGAAGGTCATAATCAAGCTCTACATAATCTTAGAAGAGATACATCATTGCAAAGTCGAATTGGAGGGAGAAGGGAAAGGTTAGTAACTCCACCTCAATCTGACTATGAAGAAGATTTTGATGACTTTGATGATGATAGGGATAGAAATCAGTTTGGAGGTAGAGGGGGCAGAAATGATAGGGGAAGGAATATGAGAGTACACAGAGGCAGGGTAGAGGCTGATAGATTTGGGAATGTTCAGAATCGGATAGATCATAATTTGGGGAGTATTAAAATGAAAATCCCTACTTTTCAAGGTAGGAATGATGCTGATGCTTACTTGGAGTGGGAGAGAAAAGAGGAATTGGTGTTTGAATGTCATAACTATTCTAAGGAAAAAAAAAAGTAAAGTTGGCAGCCGTGGAATTACTGACTATGCCTTGATATGGTGGGACCAAATCATCCTCAATAGGCGTAGGAATAGGGAAAGACCTATAAACACATGGGTGGGGATGAAGGCAATCATGAGAAAGAGGTTTGTCCCTAATTACTATTATAGGGAACTACATCAAAGGCTCCAAACTTTGAGGCAAGGGAATAAAAGTGTTGAGGACTATCATAAAGAAATGGAGATAGCTATGATGAGGGCTAGTATTGATGAAGATAGGGAGGCTACCATGACACTTTTCTTGGCTGGTCTAAATAAGGAAATTGCAAATGTTTTAATTTCATTCTCCATTGGAAGATATTCTGACCGTGTACTGTGCGATGTAGTACCTATGCATGCAGGTCATGTGTTGCTTGGTAGGCCATGGCAATATGACAGAAAGGTGATGCATGATGGGTATAGAAATAGACACTCATTCATGATGGGAGATCAACGTATTATTCTGGCTCCTATGACTCCTAGTGAAGTTTATGAAGATCAAATGAAGCTAAAAAGGAGCATGGAGGAAGAAATACAAAAAGACGCCGAAAGGTCCAAATTGAGAGAAAATGAGCAAAAAGAAAATGGAAAGGCCGAGAGTTGCAAAATAAGAGAAATGAGAGGAAAAGAAAAAGGAGAGGCTCAGAAAGAGAGAAAAATGGGAGGAAAAGAGGCCCAAAAAGAAAAGCAAATAATTGGCCCAAAGGAGAGTGGTACAAAGAAAAATAATTTTTATGCAAAAGTAAGGGATATGAGAGTGGCTTTTGAGAATCAACAATGTTTACTTGTACTCATGTACAAGGAATCTTATTTTAATGAAGCTGACCTTAACCCTTCTTTGCCTAGTGTTGTTGTTTCTTTATTGCAGGAATATGAGAATGTATTCCCTGAAGACTTACCACAAGGATTGCCACCAATAAGAGGAATTGAACATCAAATTGATTTCATGCCAGGAGCTCAAAGTCCAAACCGCCCAGCCTATAGGAGCAATCCTGAGGAGACAAAGGAACTTCAAAGGCAAGTGGAGGAGTTGCTAGCAATGGGGCATATTCGTGAGAGTCTTAGACCGTGTGCTTTTGGTTTCAAAAAAGGATGGGAGTTGGCACATGTGTGTTGATTGTAGGGTTGTGAATCGCATAACAGTTAAGTATCGCCATCCAATACCCAGATTGGATGATATATTAGACGAACTGCATGGCGCATGTGTCTTTACTAAGATTTGATTTGATGAGTGGATATCACCAAATTAGGATGAAAGTTGGTGATGAATGGAAAACAGAATTTAAAACAATGCTTGGTTTATATGAGGGGGATTGATGAATCATGTTTTGCATCAGTTCATTGGAAAATTTGTTGTTGTTTATTTTGATGATATTTTGATTTATAATAAATCTGTTGATGAGCATGCACTTTTTATGGGATTGATGAATCATGTTTTGCATCAGTTCATTGGAAAATTTGTTGTTGTTTATTTTGATGATATTTTAATTTATAGTAAATCTGTTGATGAGCATGTACATCATCTTAGGGCTGTTTTTGATACACTTAGGAGAGAAGAATTGTATGCTAAACTTAAAAAGTGCACATTTTGCATGAATAGAGTTACATTCTTAGGGTATGTGGTGAGTGCCAACGGAATTGAGGTTGATGAGGAGAAGATAAGGGCTATCCAAGAATGGCCAACCCCTAGGAATGTGAGTGATGTTAGGAGCTTTCATGGTCTTGCTAGCTTTTACACGAGGTTTGTAAAGGATTTTAGTGTCTTTGCTGCTCCTTTAACTGAAATCATTAAAAAAAATGTGGGGTTTAAGTGGGGCGAGGCGCAAGAACTTGCATTTAATACTTTGAAAGATAAACTTTGTTCTGCACCTGTTTTGAGTTTGCCTGATTTTAATTCTACTTTTGAGATTGAATGTGATGCATCCGAGATAGGTATTGGTGCTGTTTTGATGCAGGGTAGGCGTCCAATTGCTTTCTTTAGTGAAAAGTTGAGTGGTGTACAACTTAATTATTCCATGTATGACAAGGAGTTGTATGCATTGGTGAGGGCTTTGGAGACTTGGCAGCATTATCTTTGGCCTAAAGAGTTTGTGATTCATAGTGATCATGAGTCTTTAAAGCATCTCAAGGGTCAAGGTAAGTTGAACAAACGACATGCCAAGTGGTTGGAGTTCATTGATACCTTTCCTTATGTGATTCAATACTAACAAGGTAAGGAAAATGTGGTTGCTGATGCATTATCTAGAAGATATACTCTTAGTGCTACTTTGAGTTCTCGATTGATGGGATTTGAATATATAAGGGAATTGTATGCTTCTGATTCTGATTTTTCAAATGTTTATAATGCATGTGAACAATCTGCGTTTCAAAGGTTTTATAGGCATGATGGTTATTTATTTAGAGAAAATAAACTTTGTGTGCCTAATTGTTCAATGCATGAGTTGCTTGTGCGTGAGGCTCATAATGGTGGTTTGATGGGTCATTTTGGTATTGCTAAGACACTTGACATCTTGCATGAGCATTTTTATTGGCCTAATATGAAGAAAGATGTTGAGAAAATTTGCTCTAGGTGTGTTGCATGTAAGCAAGCCAAGTCAAGAATTCAAGCTCATGGGTTGTATACTCCTTTACCCATCCCTAGTCAGCCCTAGATTAACTTTTCTATGGATTTTGTGTTGGAATTGCCCAGGACTAAAAGGGGAAGAGATAGCATTTTTGTTGTAGTTGATAGGTTTAGCACGATGGCACATTTCATCGCTTGCCATAAAACTGATGACACTACACATATTTCTGATTTGTTCTTTAAGGATGTTGTGCGTTTGCATGGTGTTCCTAAAACTATTGTTTCTGATAGAGATTCTAAGTTTTTAAGTCATTTTTGGCGTGTGCTGTGGGGAAAGTTGGGAACAAAGTTGCTATTTTCTACTACTTGTCATCCTCAAATAGATGGTCAAACTGAAGTGGTTAATAGAACTTTAGGATCATTATTACGTGCTGTTGTTGGAAAGAATTTGAAAACTTGGGAAGATTGTTTGCCATTAGTAGAATTTGCATATAAAAGAAGCATTCATTCATCAACAAGTTATTCTCCATTTGAAATTGTCTATGGTTTTAATCCGCTAACCCCTTTGGATTTGTTGCCTATACCTGTGAATGATATTTTTAACTTAGATGGGCAAAAGAAGGCAGATTTGATTAAGTTCATACATGAGAAGGCAAAGCAGCACATTGAGTTAAAGAACAAAAGTTATGCACAAAAAGCCAATCAAGGACGTAAAGTTGTGAAATTTGAACCTGGACATTGGGTATGGGTGCATTTTAGGAAAGAGAGATTTCCTAACCAAAGGAAATCCAAGTTGGATCCAAGAGGCGATGGACCTTTTCAAGTGGTTGAGAGGAACAATGACAATGCCTATAAGATGGACTTGCCCGGTGAGTATGGTGTTTCAGCAACTTTTAATGTTGCTGACCTTTCTCCTTTTGATAATGCAGGTGATGATTCGAGGACGGGTCCTTTTGAGGAGGGAGGGAATGATGTGAGCCAAGACAACATAAATCATCTTACATGCCATGGAGGAGATGGATTAGTGATGCCACCTGGTCCAATCATAAGATCAAGTAGAAACAAGCTCAAGGCAGCCTTGCAAATGTATATTCAGAGCTTAGTGACAAGAGATATCAAGGAAGAGGCTTGGGTCAGGCATGAAGAGATGGAATCGTTTGGCGATCCAAAGCTTGTGACACTCATTGGGGCATGTGATGGTGAAGACAACTAGCCTAATGGGCTAGAGAAGAAGTCTATATTACAAGGTTCATGTCATGTGCAATATGCTATGTTAAGGTGGACTTATGTTATGTCATGGTTGGGCCTAAGATTAAATTTAGTGGGTTGTTTTATTTTAATTATTGGAATGTAATTTCATTTAAAGACAAATAATCAGCCTTATTTTAACTTGTCTTAGGTGTGTAGGCCTTATAAAATTAAGCCCATTCGTTTGTCCTTAAGTCATTAGGGTCAGATTGGTCTTTTCTTCATTTTTGCACCTAGGGTTTGGTTTGTAGAGGTATAAATGCCTCCTTATGCGTGTAAGGCAATCAGATTGGTGATTAAGATCAAAATTTGAGTGTTCTTCAAGTGGGAGGTGTGATCTCCATTGATATACCAAGGATTGTTTTAACTTATCAGGTTGGTATTAATTTGTGGCGTGAATCCAATTCTCTCTTCATACTCTTTGTTACCAATTCCTTGCTATTTTGGGGGTGAAGAGTCTAATCTTGCAATTGGTTAAACTTAAGATTTGTATCAAATTGATTGGGAGGTTGTCTAGACTTAGATTCTAGGTGGTTGCTGCATCACTCTCTTACTCTTCTCTCTCTCTTTAGCCTCACAAACTAGTCTACAAGCTTCAATAATGGAGGAGAAAAGGTTTCTGAAGGTAGAAGGAGATGGGCGTGGCATTTTAGATTGGTTAAAAGGGAGTGAGAGTGGATTTAAATGGCATGGTAGGGAGGAAATAGTGGCTCTCTCTCCTACCTTGTCTACCCAGGATTCATGACTGTGACCCTCTGATTCATGGGTGTGAAACCTCATTCAGGGTCATAAATAATCTTTATGGCATGTGAACTGAAATCTTGACATTCATGCTTGTGACACCTTTTTTCACGGGCGTGAACATCAGATATCAGCAACATAAAAACCCCAACTCTCACGAACCACCAACCTAACTTATAAATCCTAATTACATGCATTACATTGCTAGAGTGGACAAGTACATTGGATGGCCTACTATAAGACAATCACAGGGATATCTTTTCAATGTCAGTGATAGTCTCATCATAGCAATGGTGCAAGTATCCTTAAACTTGAGATGCTTAAGGTTATATTGGATATTGAGTCCTATTCTTTGACTCCATTTCTTATTGCCTCTTAAAGATTGCTCATTGGGTGGTGATTGGGTTAAACTAAGGTATTTCAAGGTAGTTGAGTAGTCAATAAAGGATTTATCACTCCTGATAAAAGGAGAGTATACCTATGGCCTTTTTTTAGAGATCATTACTCAAAAATCCTTGGCCAAGGTGGACATGACTTGAACAAAGTATTTGAAGACATATCTTATAATGTAATGAATCTCATAGATAATAATTAATATCATTTGGACTAGATCTGACGTAGTTATTTTAGTACTTTAAATCATATGATAATTTGAGCTAACAACATAATTGGGAACCTAATGGATCACAAACATAGAAGGAATGAAAGAGATTGGAAATAGGCCTTCGAATGGATCTAAGAATATGAGAGAGAAATTTTTGGCCAAGATAATTTCTCACAATATATGGATGAACCTTATGTGTACAAGTTGTTAGTGGGATGCAGTCGTATTGCTAGTATCACATGTGTAATTCCCACAAAGTAGGGCTTAGAAATAACATGTTAATAAAGGTATATGAAGGGTATATGGGAGGCATAATGTGGTTAAGGGTTTTGGTAATATGAAAATAATGAAAAAGATATGAAAAAGTGAAATTACAAACATTCATGCTCGTGATAAAGGTAATCATGATCGTGAATGTTACGAATTTCAGTTTTTGAAGTAGAGGATCTTCATGGCCATGACACTATGGTTCATGCCCATGAAGTCCTGCAGTTTATATATGGCAGTTTCATGTTTTGGCAGAAAACTCATGAAAACACAACCTTAAAATCCTAGCCACCAATCCTCTAAAACCCTAAAAACAATTTTTCATGAATCCTTTTTCGTTTTTAGTTAATTAAATATAAATACCCACCATTAAAGAGAGTATTAATGATTTGAAAATATGGAATTCAGTATAATCAAGGTGTGTGACAAAGAGCATTAGAACACGTTCTGAAATGTAGAAACCAATCTATTTGCATGAAACAGAGGTAAGAGATCATGTCTCCTTTGTTCTTTGATAGGGTTCAATTTGGTTTAATGGGAGATTAAATTCTTAGGCTTTAAATCAATACAAAGTTGAGGTTTTTTTAGTTTATGGCATAAATTAATTAATTTCAATATTAGAATGATGATATAGTCTCTGATTTCATATTAGGGACTGAGGTTGATGGTGTAGAACCCCACTAGAGGCAGTAGATGTGAGAGAAACAAGTTTAAGACTCCAAGTAAGGAGGTTTATGCATATACAGATTTTTATTTGAATTTATTATGCTTGTGATATAAAATGTAATTATGAAATCGTATTTGGCATTATGTATTGATATAATAGTTGTTGAAATTGGCATAAATGGTTGATAATATTCTGAGATGTACATTGAGATTGATTTTATGATAATTGAGTATGGAGTTGTTATAATACTAATGAATAAGGCATTGAGCCTAGTTTGATTGATTAAAGTATGATTAAATGCATGTTATAGTTGTTTCAATGTTAGAATTATTGTAAAGTGTTGATAGTGTGTGGCTAACATTGGTTAGCTTTAGTCAACTGATTGCATCTGTGGTTAGTGTGGAGCAGAGAAAGAGGAAAAAAGCATAGGAAGCAGCTAGACAAACAATGTGATGTGATACATGAAGGAAATAAATTACAATCTTTTGTCAATGGGGAGAAGCAATCTTATATCATTTAAATGGGCCTAAAAGGATTTCAAAAGCCTTTTTATATAATCCAATTCAATATGGGGCGTGTTCCAATTCATAGAAGGCAACATTGGATAATTGGTTGCTAATATTGGGCCAAAAATCCACAATCAAGCTTATGGGTTAATACAATAGAAAGGGAAGCCTAAAGTGAAGATCAAGGGAGTCTTTCATGAAGATTGAATTCAAATGGGCTAAACAAGACAAAGTCCATAAACCTTGAAGATTACAAGTCAAAATTTCGACCATAAAATTGCTTTCTAGTTGGTATCAGAGCTTTTGGTTAGGTAATCATTATCTATCCGTTAAAATTTCTTTCTAGTTGTTAACTTAACTAGATTTAAATTCTGCCATTAGAGGTACCTTACGAAAAAATTTCGACCATAAAGAGTAAAATTGCATGTTTGGGTTTATTTGATATAGTTGAGGTTTATTTAGTATTTATAACTTCTGATTAGTGTTATTTTAAAAAAACAAAAAAAAGTCAGAATTTCGAATTTAGCACCAAAATTTTGAAATTGTGCTATTTTGAGCTTCAAGTTGAAATCTTGTGATTATTGATTGCTGGAATTGTTTGGTATCATCATAAGCTATTGCATTCCAACTTAAATAATTGGTTTTGAAGTTGAAAAGTACAACTTTTGAATTCAGGTACCTTAGTGATCATATTGAGCATTGATTTGATCTTGAGGAATTGAGCTTATCTATTAAATATACCTTGAGTTCTTACTAGTTGGTAGCAAATTAATGTTGAATACGGGTTTAATTAAGGGACAATCCACTACTTACTAGGACGAAACCGATTCTGAATTTTATTCAATATTGTCTAATTCTTTGTGCTCTTGAGTTTCATTCTTTTAATTCTGTCCTTTTTGCATCTATTTACATTGGTTAAGTCTAATTTGTATCCTTAGACTTAAAATTAACAAAAATCAGTAGCATACACATCTCTGCATTCGTGTATAGCTTTATATGTATTGATTTTTTTTTCACATCAGTTTGGTTCTAAACTTTGTTCCATTCATTCTTGTTATGGTTCATTGTTAATTTTTAGCATAGATCACTTGTATGTTGTTTGAATTTGTTTCTGGTTCTTATGTGTAATTTTGAAATTCAAATTTTGAGTGGTAAGAGGCAAGAGTGGTGAGCTTAAAAGAGGGTAAAAGCCATTATTTGTGTGAAACACAGTGGTATATTATCTGTTTTGAGATAAACACTTGAGGAAGTGATTGTGAGGTTATTTTTCTTCATTGTTATTTTCTTGAATTACTAACCATGACAAAGGAAAGCACAAGAGGAAGTAGTGGGGGGCATGAGGAACATGGTGATTATGTGGCAACGGATGTTTTTCATTCTTATATTCAAATATTGGAGGTAAAGATTGGAAACATTGTAAACAAGATGGAGAGACAAAATCAGAAAATTGAAGATTTGAGGCAGCAAAATATCTTCGATGCAAGAAGATCAAGAGGAGGCTTCAATCTCATGAAGAAAAAGAGTATTTTGAACATTATGATAATGATAGACAAAGAAGAGAAAGAAAAAAAGACAAAGCATCTTCAATGATTGCCTTTCAAAAAGAAATGGACAAGATGCGTGCTAGGATTGATAGGTGGGGGCATGAGAGAAAGAGAATGAAATGAAGAATCCTTATCCAAGAAGGTGTGAAATTCAAAACTCAAAATTTCATTATGAATTTGATTTTGTTCATAAGTTTAAAATGGTGAATGATGGTAAGAGTCAAAATCATGAGGATATTAATGATGCTCATACTAGTGAAGTTGAAGTTGTAGATGATAGTATTGATTCTATTTCACTAGAAGAAGATAATTGTGTTAGTGTTATTGAGTGCATTGCAAATGAAAGTGAAAACATCATTTAAGATGAATTTGTAGCTAATGATAGTGAATCCATAGTGGTGAGTGATGAACACGAATTGGATGAGCTTGAGGGAGTAAAGGTGAGTGAGATTGAGATGAAAGAAGAGGGTTGTTTATGGAGAAGCTAATGAGAGAATTGAGAGAGATGAGGTTTTGAGGGATAAAAGTAGTAGTAATGAGAAAAGAGAGAAAATAGTGAATGTGTATGAAAAAGAGAAAGAGGTGAAAAGTGGATTTTTATTAACAATTTTAATTATCCTTTGCTTCGTGTTGTGCATTTTTCTTTTGATTAAGGCAAATATTCGAGGACGAATCTTCTTGAGAAAAGGGGGAATGATGTATGTACGGGAACCATACATGAAGGAAATGAATTACAATCTTTTGTCAATGGCGAGGAGCAATCTTATATCATTGAAATGTGTCTAAAAGGAGTTCAAAAGCCTTTTTATATAATCCAATTCAATGTGGGGCCAAGTCATAGAAGGCAGTATTGGAGCATTGGTTGCTATATTGGGCCAAAAATCCACAATCAAGTTTATGGGTTAATACTACAGAAAGGGAAGCCTAAAGTGAAGACCTCCAATATTTTGAATGTAAGATTGAACAATATCTGTTGGCACATAATCACCATGTTCCTCATGTCCACTACTTCCTCTTGTGTTTTCTTTTGACATTGTTAGTAATGCAAGAAAGTAACAGTGAAGTAAAATGACCTCACACTCACTTCCTCACGTGTTTATCTCAAAATAGACTATATACCACTCATGTTTCACACAAATAATGGTTTTTACCCTCTTTTAAGCTCACCTCTCTTGCCTATTACCACTCAAAGTTTGAATCTCAAGATTATAAATAAGAACCATAAACAAAATCAAACAATATGCAAGTGATCTATGCTAAGAATTAACAATGAACCCTAACAAGAATGAATGGGACAAAATCTAGAAGTAAATTGATGTGAAAAAAATCAATACATATCTATACACGTATGCAGAGATGTGTATGCTACTGATTTTTGTTAATTTTAAGCTTAAGGATGCAAATTAGACTTAACGAATGTAAATAGAAGCAAAAAGGACAGAATTAAAAGAATGAAACTCAAGAGCACAAAGAATTAGACAATATTGAATAAAATTCAGAATCGGTTTCCTCCTAATAAGTAGTTAATTGTCCCTTATCTAACCTTAATTTATCACCAACTAGCAAAAACTCAAGGTATAATTAATAGATAAGTTCAATATTTGAAGATCAAATCAATGCTCAACATGATCACTAAGGTACCTAAATTCAAAAATTGCACTTTTCAACCTCAAAACCAATTATTTAAGTTGTACTGCAATAGTTTATGATAATACCAAACAATTCCAGCAATCAATAATCACAAGATTTTAATTTGAAGCTCAAAATAGAACAATTTCACAATTTTTGGGCTAAATTTGAAATTCTGATTTTTTTTCTTTTTATTTTTTTATTCAAATAACACTAAACTAATGCTTAATAAACCTCAAACATATCAAAGAATTGAAAAGAAATCCTAACTTGCAATTTTACTCTTTATGGAAGAAATTTTTCCTAAGGTACCTCTAATGGCAGAATTTAAATCTAAGTTAACAACTAGAAAACAACTTTTAAGGATAGATAATGATTACCAAACCAAAAGCTCTGATACCAAACTGATACGGAACCCCAAAGGCCGTGCCTTGAAACCCCTCAACAAGACAAGGTAAACAAACTTTAAGCTATGGTGATCATAAATTAAATCTGACTCAAAGCTAACCAATGTAGCAAAGAACCAAGATTATAAGTATTATTAAGAATAGCCATGCCATAATCAATATCGCTTGATAAGTAACTAATTCCTAAAAGTAATAAAGAGATGCAAATCTGCCTCACTTTAAAGAAAACTCTCAAATTCGTTTTTATTCATTGATGTCTTGTAAAAGAAGCCTAAATGAGTATTTATAGCCCTAAGTCTTATAATCCTGATACGTCTCGAGTTTGGGGGTTGTGGAATGGGTTTGTCCAGGTGGCACACAAAGTCGAAAGAGACTGGTGGTCCTTGTTTGATCCTGGATAAAGGAATAAAGTTGTACCTCTGTTATCAGCTTAAGCTTTTGGCAGAATGGTAAGCGCTCTTTTCCGGTTAAGCGTGCTTGAGCAGGGAGAGTACCATGATGGGTGACCTCTTGGGAAGTGCTTGGCTCAAGGCGGTTAAGTGGCCGATTAAGCGTTCTTGAGCAGGGTTAGTACTTGAATTAGGAAACTAATTAAATCCTTCTAAAATAAGAGAAATGGTGGGCTAGGCTTCATATCCTTTGGGTCACATGCGTAACGCTAATTAAAAGATTATAATTATTAAAATAGGCAGCCCACATACATAATTAAGCCCAAATCACATAAGTAAGCATATGCATGACATATGATCTTGAGCACATGGTTGGCATATGATGTCTTCCATATGGATGGGACATGTCTTGCACATGTTTGGCACATGACATGTAATCTTCAATTTTTTTGACTTTGTCTTGTTTTTCCATTGACTTGAATCTTCATAAAAGACTCATTTATCTTCACTTTAGGCTTGCCTTTGTGTAGTGTTATCTCATAAGCTTGATTGTGGATTTTAGGCCCAATATAGCAGCGAATGCTCCAATGCTGCCTTCTATGACTTGGAACACGCCCCAAATTGAATTTAATCATATGAAAAGGCTTTTGAACTCCTTTAAGACCCATTTCATTGATATAAGATTGCTCCACTCCATTGACAAAAGATTGTTGTTCATATCCTTCATTTATGGTTCCCATGCATACATCAGATTGTTCCATAGTTTGAGCTGCCTGGTTAGTGCCTTAGGCAGGTCCAGAAGTTTCTTTGGTAATTTTGAGCTCCTTATAGATAGAATCTATAATTTATCAAAATATCAAAGTTATAGAATTATGTCCTAGCTAAATTTTGTAAACATATCACCTTAATATGTTATGTATATAGTGATATAGCCTTAACAATTCATACTAGACTGGAAGTCAACTCTATTATGGACCAGTGAAATGTGTCTTATAATTTGAGAACTTTGGAGATGTAATTTGTAGCATCCCCTCACCCCAATCACACATGCCCGGATGAGGGAGCGCTACCACTAACTATTTTCTTTTAAATTGCTGGAAAGCCATATATATATAAAAAAATTTACATACAATAAATAATATACATTTTATTTACGTAAGATAATAATTATAAATATCAAATTAATTCTTAACAGTTGTAAAAATAAATTTACAAACTTAAAAGTATATAATACAAAAAGCAAGATACAAAAATTCAAAAGTTTGTGACCCATTATTTCAAGATCGATTGCTTTAATTTGAATAGGATCACTGCTTGCTTTTTCTACCACCTTCAGCTACCTTTCAAGAGCACTCCTTAGTATTCTATATCAATTTCATATCATTTTTTTTCTTATCTTTCAACTTAACTTCATTATCTTGCCCTCACTCTAAAATTTGGACTAAATGGATATGGGTTATGGATCAGAAGCGCTCCCAGAGCTATAGCCACCCTATCCACTATCTAGGTCAATAGAGCTTCTCAAATCAATGGCACTCCCAGAGCTAAAGCCAGACATTGATTGAGTAATATATCATCATAGATGAATAACCGAACCAAGGGCGTTCCTAGTGTTAAAGCTACCTTTTCCACAATTTATATATGCTCAACAGAACTTCTCAAGTCAATGGCGCTCTCAAAGCTTAAGCCATATTTGATGCAGCAACCACCTAGAATCTAAGTCTAGACAACCTCCAAATCAATTCGATACAAATCTTAAGTTTTAAACAATTGCAAGATTAAACTCTTCACCCCCAAAACAGCAAGGAATTGGTAACAAAGAGTATGAAGAGAGAATTGGATTCACGCCACAAATTAATTACCAACCTGATAAGTGAAAACAATCCTTGGTATATCAATGGAGATCACACCTCCCACTTGAAGAACACTCAAGAACACTGAAATTTTGATCTTAATCACCAATCTGATTGTCTTACACGCATAAGGAGGTATTTATACCTCTACAAACCAAACCCTAGGTGCAAACATGAAGAAAAGACCAATCTGACCCTAATGACTTAAGGACAAACGAATGGGCTTAATTTTATAAGGCCTACACACTTAAGACAAGTTAAAATAAGGCTGATCATGTGTCTTTAAATGAAATTACATTCCAATAATTAAAATAAAACAGCCCACTAAAATTAATCTTAGGCCCAACCATGACATAACATAAGTCCACCTTAACATAGCATATTGTACATGAGTTGAACCTTGTAATATAGACTTCTTCTCTAGCCCATTAGGCTAGTTGTCTTCACCTTCACATGCCCCAATGAGTGTCACAAGCTTTGGATCGCCAACTGATTCCATATCTTCAAGCCTGACCCAAGCCTCTTCCTTGATATCTCTTGTCACTAAGCTTTGAATATACATTTGCAAGGCTGCCTTGAGCTTGTTTCTACTTGATCTTATGATTGGACCAAGTGGCATCACTAATCCATCTCCTCCATGACATGTAAGATCATTTTTGTTGTCTTGGTTCGCATCATTCCCTCCCTCCATAAAAGGATTCGTTCTCGAATCACCACCTGCATTATCAAAAGGAGAAAGGTCAGCAACATTAAAAGTTGCTGAAACACCATACTCACCGGGCAATTCAATCTTATAGGCATTGTCATTGATCCTTTCAACCACTTGAAAAGGTCCATCGCCTCTTGGATCCAACTTGGATATCCTTTGGTTAGGAAATCTCTCTTTCCTAAAATGCACCCATATCCAATCTCCAGGTTCAAATTTCACAACTTTACGTCCTTGATTGGCTTTTTGTGCATAACTTTTGTTCTTTAACTCAATGTGCTGCTTTGCCTTCTCATGTATGGACTTAATCAAATATGCCTTCTTTTGCCCATCTAATTAGAAATATCATTCACAGGTATAGGCAACAAATCCAAAGGGGTTAGCGGATTAAAACCATAGACAATTTCAAATGGAGAATAACCTGTTGATGAATGAATACTTCTATTATATGCAAATTCTACTAATGGCAAACAGAAATATGTGTAGCGTCATCAGTTTTATGGCAAGCGATGAAATGTGCCATCTTGCTAAACCTATCAACTACAACAAAAATGTTATCTCTTCCCCTTTTAGTCCTGGGCAGTCCCAACACAAAATCCATAGAAATGTCAATCCAGGGCTAACTAGGGATGGATAAAGGAGTATACAACCCATGAAGTTGAATTCTTGACTTGGCTTGCTTACATGCAACACACCTAGAGCAAATTTTCTCAACATCTTTCTTCATATTAGGCTAATAAAAATGCTCATGCAAGATGTCAAGTGTCTTAGAAATACCAAAATGACCCATCAAACCACCATTATGAGCCTCACGTACAAGCAACTCACGCATTGAACAATTAGGCACACAAAGTTTATTTTCTCTAAATAAATAACCATCATGCCTATAAAACCTTTGAAATGCAGATTGTTCACATGCATTATAAACATTTAAAAAATCAGAATCAGAAGCATACAATTCCCTTATATATTCAAATCCCATCAATCGAGAACTCAAAGTAGTAATAAGAGTATATCTTCTAGATAATGCACCAGCAACCACATTTTTCTTACCTTGTTTGTATTGAATCACATAAGGAAAGGTCTCAATAAACTCCAACCATTTGGCATGTCGTTTGTTCAACTTACCTTGACCCTTGAGATGCTTTAAAGACTCATGATCACTATGAATCACAAACTCTTTAGGCCAAAGATAATGCTGCCAAGTCTCCAAAGCCCTCACCAATGCATACAACTCCTTGTCATACGTGGAATAATTGAGCTGTGCACCACTCAACTTTTCACTAAAGAAAGCAATTGGACGCCTACCCTGCATCAAAACAGCACCAATACCTATCCCGGAGGCATCACATTCAATCTCAAAAGTAGAATTAAAATCAGGCAAACTCAAAGTAGGTGCAGAACAAAGTTTATCTTTCAAAGTATTAAATGCAAGTTCTTGCACTTCGCCCCACTTAAACCCCGCATCCTTTTTAATGATTTCAGTTAAAGGAGCAGCAATGACACTAAAATCCTTTACAAACCTCCTGTAAAAGCTAGCAAGGCCATGAAAGCTCCTAACATCACTCACATTCCTAGGTGTTGGCCATTCTTGGATAGCCCTTATCTTCTCCTCATCAACCTCAATTCCATTGGCACTCACCACATACCCTAAGAATATAACTCTATTCATGCAAAATATGAACTTTTTAAGTTTAGCATACAATTCTTCTCTCCTAAGTGTATCCAAAACAGCCCTAAGATAATGTACATGCTCATCAATAGATTTACTATAAATCAAAATATCATCAAAATAAACAACAAATTTTCCAATGAACTAACACAAAACATGATTCATCAATCTCATAAAAGTGCTAGGGGCATTGGTTAGACCAAAAGGCATAACGAGCCACTCATATAAACCAAGCTTTGTTTTAAATGTTGTTTTCCATTCATCACCAACTTTCATCCTACTTTGGTGATATCCACTCATCAAATCAATCTTAGTAAAGACACAAGCGCCATGCAGTTCATCTAACATATCATCTAATCTGGGTATTGGATGGCGATACTTAACTGTTATGCGATTCACAGCCCTACAATTAACACACATGCGCCAACTCCCATCCTTTTTTGGCACCAAAAGCACCGGCACTGCACACGAACTAAAACTCTCACGGATATGCCCCCTTGCTAATAACTCCTCCACTTTGCCTTTAAAGTTCCTTTGTCTCCTCGGGATTGCTCCTATAGGCTGGTCGGTTTGGAATTTGAGCTCCTAGTATGAAATCAATTTGATGTTCAATTCCTCTTATTGATGGCAATCCTTGTGGTAACTCTTCAGGGAATACATTCTCACATGGCCTACCAAGAAACACATGACCTGCATGCATAGGTACTACATCACAAAGTACACGGTTAGAATATCTTCCAATGGAGAATGAAATTAAAACTTGTTT
Organism: Triadica sebifera; assembly: GCA_023653625.1. Lineage (NCBI taxonomy): Eukaryota > Viridiplantae > Streptophyta > Magnoliopsida > Malpighiales > Euphorbiaceae > Triadica > Triadica sebifera. The sequence continues at coordinate 12,871,641 of CM042908.1, read as the reverse complement.
ATTTACCCTTATCTCTCCGCAATCATTAAGCCATTGTAGTCTATATGGCCTAGGATGTTTCAAACAATCCAATGCCAACTTATCAACTAAAGTAGTACTTGAAACATTAGTACAACTTCCTCCATCAATTATAAGACTACAAATTTTGCCATTTATCAAGCATCTGGAATGGAAGATATTTTCCCTTTGATCAACCCCATCTTCTTTCAATTGTACATTTAGTAAATGCCTAACCACAAGATTTAAATCCTCGCCAACAGCATGCTCGACCTCATCATCATCACTACAATCTTCAAATGAAGGCATTGAATCAGATTCTTTATCACTTTCGGATTCAATTACACCATTATCTTTCAATATCATAACCTTTTTATTTGGGCATTGAGATGCAATATGTCCATTGCCAAGGCACTTAAAGCATTTTATGTTTCTAAGCTTTTCAGTATTGGAAGAAGAAGTAGCATTAGCTTTAGGGTTACCTTTTTGCTCTACTTTACCCTTTTCTTCTCTTACCTTGTCTTTGGCTTTGTCTTCCCTTTTTGGCCATTTTGAGCTCCAATTAGATGTGGAACCCAAATAGGTTGGTTTGTTGGTTCCCTTTTGCTTTAGTTGCTTCTCCACCTTCATAGCCATATTCACCATCTCCTCTAACTCTACATAGTGGTGCAGCTCAGTAACATTTGCAATTTCCTTATTTAGACCAGCCAAGAAACGTGCCATGGTAGCCTCCCTATCTTCAGCAATATTAGCCCTCATCATAGCTATCTCCATTTCTTTATGATAGTCCTCAACACTTTTATTCCCTTGCCGTAAGGTTTGGAGCCTTTGATGTAGTTCCCTATAATAGTAACTAGGGACAAACCTCTTTCTCATGACTGCCTTCATCCCCACCCATGTGTTTATAGGCCTTTCCCCATTCCTACGCCTATTGAGGATGATTTGGTCCCACCATACCAAGGCATAGTCAGTGAATTCCACGGCTGCCAACTTTATTTTTTTTTCTTCAGAATAGTTATGACATTCAAACACCAATTCCACTTTTCTCTCCCACTCCAAGTAAGCATCAGCATCATTCCTACCTTGAAAAGTAGGGATTTTCATTTTAATACTCCCCAAATTACAATCTATCCGATTCTCAACGTTCCCAAGTCTATCCGCCTCTACCCTGCCTCTATGTTCTCTCCTATTCCTTCCTCTATCATTTCTGCCCCCTCTACCTCCAAACTGATTTCTATCCCTATCATCATCAAACTCATCAAAATCTTCTTCATAGTCAGATTGAGGTGGAGTTGCTAACCTTTCCCTTCTCCCTCCAATTCGACTTTGCAAGGATGTATCTCTTCTAAGATTCTGTAGAGCTTGATCATGGCCTTCTAACCTCCTATCATACTTGTCAAACCGATCATTCATATCTCGGAGCAGAATCTCAAGCTTTCCAAATTGTTGTTGCATTGCCTCTAATGTGAAGAAAGTTTTGTTTCCTTCATCACTACTTCTTTCCTGGTTGCTTGATTTAGACATGATGTAAATAAATGGCCTCACACACTCCCTCACGTGTTTCACTCAAAATGTGTATGTTCGCTCGTGTTTCACTCAATTAAGGCTTTTACCCTCTTTTGAGCTAACCACTCCTGCCTTTTACCACTTTTGTGTCCTCACTATGATTTATTTCCGGATCAATTTCAATCAACCAGATCAATAATAATGAGCAGCAATATCCAACAGAAAATTAAAATAGACAATTCCTAAGCAAGAAAGGAAACATCACAAAACTAGAAGCAAAATTAATAAGATGAAAGCAAGGAATGACAAGTATATGTTATATGCACACACGGATGAAGAATGAGGTGTGCAGATATAATATTGTTATTTGAGTAATATGGAATGCAAAATTACTCAACTAATGTAATGGAAACAAGTAGGACAGCAGTCAAGAATATAAAACAAAGAATGCAATAAATTGACAAAACTAGAAAACATTAAGTGTATATGTGCTACTGCCCTAAAAGAATTCGAACCAGAACCTCAAATTTTCTAAACCATTCCCAACTTACTGCCAAATAAGCTAATTGTATGCCTATTAGTAACTATTATCCACCAATTGCACAATTTCCAGCAATAAGCAATGAAATCTCAACTTATACCTCAATATGAAACTAATCAATTTCAATTACGAACTCCACTCAAAATTGCTCAAATTATCAATTTTAATCAGAATAGAACAAATATATTAAGAGGCAATTCATTTTATACATGTGTGCAATCAATTGAATCCAAACAGTCCCACTTTTGGCAATCAATGCCAATATGCACGAATTTTTTTTTGTTGTTTTTTTTTTTCTTTTTTCTTTTGTAATCTGATAAACAAAAAAAATTAGAACACCAAAAATTCGTACCCCAAAAAAAAGAGAAATAATCCAAACTTCAATAGACAGCAAATATAGGCAAATTCAGCCACAAATAGATAAACTTTTTTTTTTAATTTTTTTATGCTGTCACTTGAACAAATATCACTAAAACCAGAAAAATAAAGATAAGTACAATTGATTTAGAACCAAAGCTCTGATACCAAATGATGCAACAACCACCTAAAATCTAAGTCTAGACAACCTCTGATGCAGCAACCACCTAGAATCTAAGTCTAGACAACCTCCAAATCAATTTGATACAAATCTTAAGTTTAACCAATTGCAATATTAGACTCTTCACCCCCAAAACAGCAAGGAATTGGTAACAAAGAGTATGAAGAGAGAATTGGATTCACGCCACAAATTAATTACCAACCTGATAAGTGAAAACAATCCTTGGTATATCAATGGAGATCACACCTCCCACTTGAAGAACACTCAAGAACACTGAAATTTTGATCTTAATCACCAATCTGATTGTCTTACACGCATAAGGAGGTATTTATACCTCTACAAACCAAACCCTAGGTGCAAACATGAAGAAAAGACCAATCTGACCCTAATGACTTAAGGACAAACGAATGGGCTTAATTTTATAAGGCCTACACACTTAAGACAAGTTAAAATAAGGCTGATCATGTGTCTTTAAATGAAATTACATTCCAATAATTAAAATAAAACAGCCCACTAAAATTAATCTTAGGTCCAACCATGACATAACATAAGTCCACCTTAACATAGCATATTGCACATGAGTTGAACCTTGTAATATAGACTTCTTCTCTAGCCCATTAGGCTAGTTGTCTTCACCATCACATGCCCCAATGAGGGTTACAAGCTTTGGATCGCAAACGGATTCCATCTCTTCAAGCCTGGCCCAAGCCTCTTCCTTGATATCTCTTGTCACTAAGCTCTGAATATACATTTGCAAGGCTGCCTTGAGCTTGTTTCTACTTTGATTGGACCAAATGGCATCACTAATCCATCTCCTCTATGGCATGTAAGATCATTTTTGTTGTCTTGGTTCGCATCAACCTCCAAATCAATTTGATACAAATCTTAAGTTTTAAACAATTGTAAGATTAAACTCTTCACCCCCAAAATAGCAAGGAATTGGTAACAAAGAGTATGAAGAGAGAATTGGATTCACGCCACAAATTAATTACCAACCTGATAAGTGAAAACAATCCTTGGTATATCAATGGAGATCACACCTCCCACTTGAAGAACACTCAAGAACACTGAAATTTTGATCTTAATCACCAATCTGATTGTCTTACACGCATAAGGAGGTATTTATACCTCTACAAACCAAACCCTAGGTGCAAACATGAAGAAAAGACCAATCTGACCCTAATGACTTAAGGACAAACGAATGAGCTTAATTTTATAAGGCCTACACACTTAAGACAAGTTAAAATAAGACTGATCATGTGTCTTTAAATGAAATTACATTTCAATAATTAAAATAAAATAGCCCACTAAAATTAATCTTAGGCCCAACCATGACATAACATAAGTCCACCTTAACATAGCATATTGTACATGAGTTGAACCTTGTAATATAGACTTCTTCTCTAGCCCATTAGGCTAGTTGTCTTCACACTCACATGCCCCAATGAGTGTCACAAGCTTTGGATCGCCAACTGATTCCATCTCTTCAAGCCTGACCCAAGCCTCTTTCTTGATATCTTTTGTCACTAAGCTTTGAATTTACATTTGCAAGGCTGCCTTGAGCTTGTTTCTACTTGATCTTATGATTGGACCAAGTGGCATCACTAATCCATCTCATCCATGGCATGTAAAATCATTTTTGTTGTCATGGTTCGCATCAATATTGACCGAGCATCTCAGATTAATGGTGCTCCCAGAGCTAAAGCCACATTGATAGAGGAATATCTCATATAGTACGGTACCGTTCGCCCCCATAATGACATGTCATCTATCTTGTTTCTAGTCCTTAGTTAGAGTAATTGACATATTCGTATTTCCACATTATTCATATATATTTACTTTTTCAAACATGTCATCATTCTTGTTTTTCAAACATATCAACATTTTCATATTTCAAACATATTATCATTCTTATCTTACAACATCTCAACATTCTTATATCACAATATATTATCATTCTTGTTTTACTTGATAAACAATATCTTTTCATTTACTTACCTGAATAATTTATTAATTAACCATATTCATAATTATTAAAAACAGAACATTCACGACCATGATTACTAATTCATGCCAGCGAATTTGTTCACACCCATAATTCAAAGTCGTGAATGCTTCTAGAATGAATCATGCCAAAAGCATTCAAGGTCGTGATTACTTATTCACGCTCATGAATTTGTTCACGTCCATGATTCAAAACTGTGAACACTTCTGGAATGAATCTTGCCATTTTCACACTGAAGTCACAACCGCGATACAATTCAGTCACGCTTGTGAACTAGAAAGTTCACACCCGTGACCCAAAAGTCATGCCCATGACTATCTGTAGGAAATCTGCATATTCACTTTCCTTATTCATTCCTAATTGCACCAAATCATACCAAAATGCAACTCATGCATTTCTGGAGTCCTTTACTCAACATATCATGTCCTAATACATATAAATGCCTTAATCATAATTAAATTCTCTAACGTATATTACTTAATTCAACAAATCACAAAAATCTCATTCTTTATCTCTAACATATGGTTTCATGCCATAGTCATCATTAATACACTTCAATAATCAATTAACATGTTAAACATGCATTATTTCAAACAATGATAGGCTATTACCTTAAATTATGCACAAACCTCTATTTTTCTCCTTCACTCTTCTAGGTAGCTTTTCCCTTTGCTTTTATTCCATTGAGTTTATTCCTTGTCACTTGAAACTCCTAAAACATTATAGATCATCATCAACATCTTACTTTCTCAAAACCCTAAACTCTCTCTCATGAAACGCTAAACTCTCTCTACATAATCAAGCTAAAAATAAGCTCAAAACTCCAACTTCCTTAAGAAAAAATGAAAGAGAAGCAGAAAAGCTTCTTATCTTTACACTTTTCTTCACTTGACACAACATTGAAGATTTTCTCTCTCTACTAAACTTGCTTGTTCTTCCTCCCTATTGTTCTTCCAAGCTTCCTCAAGACTTGTAGATCATAGAAATCACTTTGTGTTTTACGTTCCCTCTTTTCCCTTCCTTTTCTCTCTCTAGATTTTAAGGTTGGCTATGGAGGATTCATGGGTGTGGCTGGCGTGACTGGGCAAAAAAGAGAGAAGAGAGCATAAATAAGGAGAAGGAGAAAAAGGAAGAATAAAAAGGGACCAAAATCTTTATACAGGACCCACCTATTTGATCATATCTTTGATATTTAACTTAATCAACATTAATCCTCTTTCTTTAAGGCTATGGACGGCCAACCCAAATTAAATGTTCAAATTTCATATGTTTAAATAACAATTATCTCATTAATCCTCCAAATTTTGATAAATTACAATTTGACCCCAAAACTTATCAAATTTTGCAATTTAGTCCTTTGCTGTAAATCAACTTCTTTAAGCTTTATAACCAATTAATTAGGCATATATCAACATAATTTAATATTCAATTGGTTAATTTAATTCAAAATCCTAATTTAGATTTCAATCGGTCAGACGTATCAACTTTGCGACACATGCGGCTCGGGACATAAATTAGCATATATGACATAATTAATAAAAGTTGTAAACATAAAAAATGTTGCATTTTAATCTATATAATTAAATGTAATATGAATTGTATAATGTAAGATATGAAGAACCAAAGTTGGTACCCTAAAACTACTAAAGGGCAGAAAACAAAACACAATTGGAAATTCCACCAAAAATGGTAAAATGTTCCAATTGATCTAGTGCAAATTAGACTTAACTAATGTAATTAGATGCAAAAAGGACAAAATTAAGAGAATGAAAACTCAAAAGCACAAAGATTAGACAACATTGAATAAAATTCAGAATCGGTTTTTACCTAGTGAGTAGCCAATTTTCCCTTAATTATACCCTTATTCAACCTTAATTTATCACCAAACAATAAAAACTCAAGGGTACTTTTTATATTAGATTATTTAGAACTAATATTGTTATTACAGATATAAATTAGAAAAGTTTTAATTCAGATAGGTAGACTCATATCCAGTTGTGTGGTGTTCGCTTGTATAGCAAGGTTCGCCTAACTATGTCGGTGGGTGCTACATCGCATCTTGGACCTTTGTCACCCTATCTCCTTGGAGGTTTTCATCTTCTTCATTTGTATGGATACTCTTAAAGGCAATCCTAACTTTGGATTGTTATGGTTTGCTACAATCCAACAAAGAAGGAAAATATCACAACATGGAAGCTCAACAGTTGCAAACAAAGGTTGTCAACTTCTCTCATTGAATGGTTCAATCCGATTTTAAATCACATAGGGCATTCCATAGGTTTTGGATTTAATTAAATTTTATGTTTCTGTTTATGAGATGTATGTTCAAAGTCAAACATTGCGATGGGTTTCCATATGACTATTTTCCATGTAAACATTTGCATTTGCTAGCTAGCTTGATCATTTGTTTCATTTGCACATTACGGCCTCTTCTTTTGCCTTGCAATGTCGATTAACTAGTCACAATGACTTTTAAGTCCTTATGCATATGCATTTATAATTAAACATTCACCATCCATTATATCTTTATTATGTATACCTCATATATATACCACATGTATACCATGTATGCTATGCATATATCTCAAATATGCTATACATATACCATGTATATATCACATATGCCAAACATATACTTCGAATATACCACTTATATATACCACATAGGACACAAATTATCTATCATCCTATTATTAAGGACAAATCATGAAAATCATATGAATTACATAACCATAAATCATCTCACATATCACAGAGCAAGCAATATTCATATGCACAAAAGAAATCGTTTGATAACTATACTCACGTTTCTCCTTTGATTCCGACCTTTAACTTATTGTTTATCCCCTTCTTGTGGATCTTTAATTTGTTGTGAGCCTAATATGGAAATATAATTAATTATCTCATGACTAGAGAAAGTTAATATGGCTAAAACAAATTAATATGCATTATTCATATATAGTTAGGATTTTTTCTATGAGTCGATGTGATCTTATAGGACTGATTAGCCCATAACTTTTTCTACAATTTTCCAAATTATATGATTCTTGTTTCTAATTAAATTTAACATATTATATAACATACTCAAATTTCAGGGCAATTGGAGCATTGTACAATTTTTTGTGGAATTTCCAATTGTGTTTTGTTTTATGCCTTTTGGAAGTTTTAAGATACCAACTTTGGTCCTTCATATCTTACATTATATAAGTCAAATAATAGTTAAACTTTACATTCATTTATATAGGCTAAAAATGGAACTTTTTTCATGCTTACAACTTTTATTATTTGTCTCTAAGGTCCTCAAATTATAAGCAATATTTCACTGGTTCGTAACAGAGATGGCTTCTGGATTAGTATGACTTGTGAAGGCTATATCTCAGTTTATAAATAGCATATTAATGTGATATGTTTACCAAAATTTAGCTAATACATAAACCTATAACTTTTATATTTTCAAAAAATTACATATTCCATTTGTAAGGAGCTCAAAATGACCAAACAAGCTGCTAGACCGACCTAGGACACTAAGCAGGTAGGTCAAACTATGAAACAGTTATGGTTACATTCACCATAACTCAACATCCACAAGACATATGAAACTAAAATTTGGTATATGTATATATAACACATGTACCTAAAAATTTTGTTTGATCTTCTTATAATATGGGCTCTATCATATTTAAAACAAACAAATAGAGTAGCTAACTCAGCTAGGATTTGCACCCGAACCAGTTCCAATTAGGAGAGGATTTATCTTCATATACACCAAAATTTAAAAATATATTTATATATCCATAAACTTAAGACATAAGTAAACAACTTTTATGTTTGAAACTTCTCCAAATTCGGTCAATAAGGTCATCCAAATCAGAATTCAAAATACCGATACAACACAATCCTAACCGTTCAAACCAACACTAGAATAATGGAGATAAGATTACTTACCAAGAACGAATTTGAAATGGATGAATTTGCTGAAAAACTTAAGTGAAATAAGGAAAAAAAAAGGCTAAAATGGTGGAAGAAAAAGGAGAAATGAAATTGGAGTGAGGGAGGCAGAATAGTAAGGAGGAAGATAAGGTCCACCTCCAATCTCTTTACTTTTGTCATTTTTGCCTTTTTTTGTTTCTTCATTTCTTTTATTTTTCTTCCCTTTTCTTTTTTGTTTCTTTTCATTTTCATTTTCATTTCATTTATTTATTGCTATTATTTTTTCTAAGATTTTGTTACCTTCATTTAGGTTATAAGTACACACATGCAACTCAATACAATTGTAATATACTTAGACACGTAGCTAGTGTATGTTATAAACTTATTCTTATGAAATTACATGTGGAATGGACGCGTTCAAATGAAGTATATGCAAGATGTATATGTTCAAATGAGATGAATGTAGAAATGCATGTGGGGAAGGTCGATGATGTTACATGAACTATCCTTTTACAAACTATAAACTACTACATGATTTAGTTATAGATATGTATTTATTTTAAAATATACTTAATGCATAAAAAATATCTTTATGGGCATGATATGACTATTACTATTTATATTACTGTTGTGTTCCTATAGAGGTATTACTAGATCTATAATTTTCTTAACTTGTATGCTACCATTTGTCTCCTATTTACCATTTGTGTGAGAGAAAAACAACTTCCAAGTTGAGATGTAGCTCAGTAGTACAAAGCTTATAGTAACAATTATTTAAAATATAACCACGAGAATTATAATTTATTTCAGTAAAAAAAATGTTGCAGCAAAAAACAATTACAAATTTTATTATTTCCTTGCTCATGTAACATATCATAGATTTTGATGTATGCACGACAACTATAAATGAAGGATATAAACGACAGTTTTTTGTCAATGGAGTGAAGCAATCTTATATCATTAAAATGAGCCTTAAAGGAGTTCACAAGCCTTTTCATATGATCCATTTCAATGTGAGGCGTGTTCCAAGTCATAGAAGGCAGCATTGGAGCATTCGTTGCTATGTTGGGCCTAAAATCCACAATCAAGCTTATGAACTAACACTACACAAAGGCAAACCTAAAGTGAAGATAAAAGGAGTCTTTTATGAAGCTTCAAGTCAATGGGCTAAACAAGAAAAGTCCATAAAATTAAGTCATGTGCAAATCATGTGCTAGGAGTCATATGCCAAACATGTGCAAGACATGTGCCATCCATGTGGAAGACATCATGTGTCAATCATGTGCTCAAGATCATGTGCCATGCATGTGCCTACTTATGGGATTTGGGATTAACGTGTAATTAAGCTTAATTATGCATGTGGGCTGCCTATTTTAATTATCATAAACTTTTAATTAGTGATAGCCATGTGGGCCAAAGGATATGAAGCCCAGTCCACCACTTGTCATATTTTAGAAGGATTTAATTAGTGTCCTAATTCAAGTAGGACTCTATTTGTTAGAATTTGAGTTAGAATATGACTGTACTTTTAGGAGTTGAGTTAGAATATAACTTAATTATCCTTTTCCATAAAGGATTCCAAGACTTAGGGCTATAAATACTCATTTAGGCATATTTTTACATATCAATGGATCAATTAATGAATAAAAACGAATTCGAGTGTTTTTTTTTAAAGTAAGGCAGATTTGCATATCTTTATTACCTTTAGGAATTAGTTACTTATAAAGTGATATTGCTTGTGGCGTGACTATTCTTAATAATACTTATAATCTTGGTTCTTTGCTACATTGGTTAGCTTTGGGTCGGATTCAATTTATGATCACTATAGCTTAAGGTTTGTTTACCTTGTCTTGTTGAGGGGTTTCAAGGCAAGGTCTTTGGGGTTCCACATCAGACTTGCCTCTAGGGAACTAAGGGATACCGCCAAATGACAAATATCTTAGGATCAAAGATAACCATATAATCCAATAATAATATTTGATCAAAGATAACTGATGCATCCCACATCGGTTGCGGAGGAACTCCTGGACTGGTTTATAAGGCTGGATTCAAACCTTCCCCTTTGAGCGCGCTTTTGGGGCGAAATTAGGAGTCCACATCCTTATCATTTGGTATCAAAGCCAGCCCTATACACCGGTGTCCTTTTGGATTACGACAGATCGCCGACCAAGGCAATCGGTGTCTTAAGGGAGTGGGGATGAAGCGTCCCACATCGGTTGCGGAGGAACTCCTGGACTGGTTTATAAGGATGGATTCAAACCTTCTCCTTTGAGCGTGCTTTTGGGGCGAAGTTAGAAGTTCATGATCCTTATCAATAACCACAAGACTAGACCCGATCCAAGATAACCACATGATTGGTATATAAGTAATACATATGGTACAAGATAACCACAAGACCAGACTTGATTCAAGATAACCACATGACTGGTATATAAGTAATACAAATGGTTCAAGTTAACCATAAGATCCATACAATACCTCTCATGACCAAGATAACCAGAGGTCATGGAGTTCCTATTAGGTTTTTGACATGCATCTCATACATGACAGAATGGAAAATTTAAAATTAATTGAACCCAAAAACCATGGAATGCCCTATGTACATTAAAATCAGATTCAACTATTCATATGGAAGAAGTTGATTACCTTGTTTGTTTCTTTTGATCTTCCAATTTTGTGAGTCTTTCCATCAAGTTGGGTTGTTGCAAACTACAGTAATCCAAGGCTGGATTGTCTATAATGGTAATCCACATGAAGGAACAAACAAAACAACCACAAGGGTGATGGGGTGTCAAAGCACCAAGGCACTAACTATGGTGTTTAAACTTGAAAGAGAAGAAGAAGAAGAGAGAATAACTTTTATTCCTCAAGGTGGCAATTGCAAATTTGGCCCTTCAAAGGTTTATTTACATGTCCTCTAATCATATTAGGGTTGGATATAAGTTTCTCATGCATAGAAGTTCCATTCACAATTGAAAACCTAAAATCGAAAAAGCTGATATTAGGGCCTTCACGACCATGAAGAGTAGTGTCAGAGTTGTGACTCCCGTATGTCATGGGTGTGACAACCTTTGTCATGGTCATGACGTGCATGGACAAACCATTTCTCTCTCATGTCTGGATCCAATCCAAGGCCCATTTCACATTTCTTTCATTTCTTCTATGCGTGTGACCCATTAGGTTCCCGGTTATATTGGCAGCTTAAATCATCATATGATTTCAAGCAAATCATAAGTGGTATCTAGCAATACATCATGACCCCTAATTAATCGAACATGTCCTTGAAGACTCATTACCCTAATCAAATATGTCCTTGAAGACCTTCCTCAAGACATGTCAACCTTGGCCAAGGATTTTTGAGTAATGATCTCTTTAAGAGGCCATAGGTATACTCTCCTTCTTTGAAAAGTAGTGAATCCTCTATTGACTACTCAACTACCTTCGAATAGCTCATACTATACCCAAGCACCACCCTATGAGCAACATTTGATAGGCAACAAAGAATGGAGTCAAAGTATAGGATTCAGTATCTAAGAAAACCTTGAACATCTCAAGTGTAACACCTATCTATACAGCTAGAGCAAAACTAGTAGTATAGACAGATGCCACATAACTTTATCTATCTAAACTGTTATGAATTAAAACTTTTCTAACATATTCCTACATAAACATATTCATATTTCAATAAGATGCAATTTTTAATACTTATTTAACACAAACCTGTATAAAACTATTCCTTTGTATTTGAATATTAACCAAAAATCATACTATAAATTAGCTTGGGCAACATCTTCCCTTATTACAAAATCAAACTTATTGAAAACATAAATAAATTATCTATTTCTATCCTATAAGATGCAGAATAACAAATGAGATTAATAAAATAAATGAACAGACCTAATACGAGTCAACTCTGACTGCTTCGACTGGCTTTGTCTTCTTTTCAAGTCAACTCAACATCTACTGATTCCAAACCTGCGTGCATATAAACCCATATGCTAAGCTATTGAAAGCTTAATGGTATACATAAGCATTTAAATTTTAGAATGTATTCGCAAATGAATATACAACTCACATTCATAAACATACCTATGTGTTTGACCAAACCTCCATATACATATATATTCACAATAACATGCATTACATAAGTGATTCATACAATCACGGTTATAGTCCATTTTCTTATAGCATTTTTATGTTATTATAATCACAAATATATTTCTTAATGTATTGCAAGCATACCATTACTCTATATAAATATATATCCGATTTCAGGTTTTCACATCCCTTTTCCAGGATATATATGTATTCAAATTCCCGTATTACAAATTTTTGGTTTTTTAGCCCAACTCTCTAAACCTAAACTACCTAGATGTGGGTTGTGAAATATGAGCGCTCTAGAGCGAGCTTAAGCTATCCTGCTCACTATTGTATCTGTCTGCATTGCTACCACCGAGCTTCTCAAATAAAGAGCACTTTAACATGAGCTTAAGCCACCCTAATGAGAAATGACTGCATGCATATGGGTACAATGACACTCTAACCCGAGCTTAAGCCATTTTGTTCCTAATCTAGATATGCTACCACTGAGCTACTCAAATCAGAAGAGCTCTAACATGAGCTTAAGCCACATTGATGAGCAATGTAATAATCACATGCATAAATATTTTATGGTACCGTAACCTCCTTAATGGCATGCCACCTATCCTATCTAGTCCTTGAATAGAGAATGGGCGTATATATTCACTTTCTAGATATTAACATAATTTATGTTACATTCCATAGTTTCATAATATCGTCATGTATCGTGCTAACATTCATAGCACCTTGTGCATTTACATGTTCCATAATCCTGACATCATATTGTAATTAACCTCATTTGATCATACCATGTGTGTGTATATATCATATTCATATTGTTTCATCACATCAATCAATTTACACATTTTTGGATACTTGGCATTCACGTGCATGAATGGTATATTCATGACCGTGAAGCCTCTATCATGGGTTATCTACCCGTGACTCAGCCTTGATCGACTATCCTCATTCATGGGTGTAAGCATTAGTTCACGGGTGTGATCATACTGTGTTCATGCATTCATAGGCATGGCTTCATGGGCGTGACTCATCAAACAAAAGCAATATTCTAGCATCGATTCAAGCCAATTCTACACAAATTCATGCAAAATACTAAAGCTAACCAATGTGAACCACACCTATTAACACTTCTCATATTCTAGCAACAAAAAAAAAACAATTACAAACATGCATTTAGTCATACTGTAATCCATCAATCTAGGCTCAATGCCTCATTCATAAATGCCATATCATCAAAATGTATTCATTTTCAATATATCAATTCCATTTTATATTCTAGAATTAACAATTTGATTAACTTGATTCCATTAATGCCAAATCATTAGTTTCATGTCATTTAACACATCAAAACCACAATTCACATCACAAGCATATCAAATTGAATAAAAATGCGTATATATACATACCTAATAATGTAGCCCTAAAACTCAATCCTCTCATGTCTACTACTTCTGGTGGGTGTCTCCACCTTCAACCTCAGTGTCTGATACGAAATCAGAGACTCTATTATCATTCTAATACTGAAATTAAACTATTTATGCCACAACTAATAAAAACCTTATCTTAGTATTGATTTAATGTTTATAATCTCAATCCCCTCTATTAAACCAAATCGAAACAGATCAAAGGACATAGGGGAATGTGACCTCTCACCTCTGTTACATGAAAACATGTGCGTTCTGAAATTAAAAATTACGTTCTTGTGCTCATTGGTTCCAATATTGAAATCTATGGAAAAAACCTTGGTTTTTTAATCTATTTAATTTTTTTTATAGTGGGGATTTGGACTTGATCAACAAAAATCGAAAGGATTTAATGAAGAATAATTTTTGGGGTTTCAGAGGATTAGTGGTGAGGGTCTTGAATGAAATTATGTGAGTTTTCTATCGAAATATAAAATCTTATATTTAAACCTGTAGGTCTTCATGGGCACAAACCATAGTGTCATGGCCGTTATGTTCCTCAGCTTCAGAATCTGAATTTCGCAACATTTACGGCCATGATTACCTCTATCACAGGCATGAACACTAGGAACTTTACTTTTTCTTATCTTTTTCATTATTTTCAAGTTATCACAATCCTTTGACCCTATATACATCCCATATACTCTTAGTATACCCTTTTTAAAATATAATTTCTAGGCCCTAACTTGTGGGTGTTACATTTCTCTCCCCCTTAAAGAATTTCATCATCGAAATTGCATGATGTATTATCTCTGAACAGTTATGGGTACTGAGCTTTCATCACCTCTTAACTTTCCCATATAGCCTCTTCTGTTGCATGATTTCACCATAATAATTTGACTAATGGTACTCGTTTGTTCCTGAGTTCATTGATTTCTCTAGCAAGAATTTGAACTGGTTCTTCCTCATTGGTCAAATCAAGTCTCACCTCAATGTTCTCAATTAGAAGAATATGAGAAGGATCTGGTTTGTATCTGCTCAACATAGAGACGTGGAAAAAATCATGAATCTTACTCAACTCTTATGGTAGAGTAAGTCTATAAGCAACTGATCCCATTCTTGCTAGTATCTCATAAGGCCCAATAAATCTCGGGCTTAATTTCCCTTTCTTTCCGAATCTTAGAACCTTCTTCCTTGGAGAGACTTTAAGGAAAACTTTGTGTAACACCACATTTTATACATTTGAGTTCAACCTATCCCTATGTCAAATAATCACACATAGCATACTGGAAAGGCAAACTTCCCTGTTAACAATGGTAGTAAAAAAAAATTTCATATCCTATAATATCATTCAATGACTTTGCATGTCAACTTTGAGGCTTTCGCCACAATATGATATGTCACATATATTAAAGCATAAACTTTGCACATAAGTATTTATGAGTTGCTTTCATATGTACATTTTTAAAGCCCATTCCAAAATGACTATACATATTCAAACACATAAATACAAAACACAGATGACATATTTTCATGCTTGTGTGGAATGCAAGGAGAGAGAGTGATGAGGCTCAGCCAGTGACTTGTACTCCATGTCTTCTATACACTACTCAAAATGAGCTATCACGTTTCTTTACCTGAAAAAATGATGCAAATTGATGAGTTGCTTTCAATGAGAATAATCATCAAATGAGCTCTAAAGTACCAAACAACTCATAGTAATAAATCACAAATCCAACACATCCATGTATTCGATTCCATTCATCAGTATCATATAAATATCAATAAAGTTGAAACATATAATCATTACTCTTTACGTATGCAAATGCTTTGCTTATTTTATTTTGTTGTGACCAAGTTAAATAGACATTGCCCCGGGTTTCTATGTGAACATTTGAATTTGTTAGCTAGCTTGATCATTTGTTTCATTTGCATATTTGTTGGGCCATAGGCCTCTTCTTTTGCTTTACAATATCGATTAACTAGTCAAAATGCCTTTTAAGTCTATATGCATATGCACTTGTACTTAAGCATTCATCAACATTATGTCTTATCACATATAACATACATATACCGCAAATATGCCTCATATGCCACACATATACCTTGTATATAGTATACATATACCATGTATATATATCACATATGTCAAACATATACCTCAAATATACCACAAGTATACCATTTATATGTACCATAAACGTCACAAATTATCCATCATCATATTATCAAGGACCAATCATGACAATTATATGAATCACACAGCAAGCAACATTCATTTGCACTAAAGAATTCAATTAATAATTAAACTCATTGTTCTCCTTTGATTCCGACCCTTACTTATTGTCTATCTACTCCTTGTGGGTCTCCAATATGTTGTGAGCCTAATATGAAAATATAATCGATTAACTCATGATTAAAGAGACTTAATGTGCCTTAAACAAATTAATATGCATTGTTCATATCAATAGTTAAGATTTTTCCTATGAGGCAGTGTGACCTTATGGGACTGTTTAGCCTATAAATTTTTCTATACTTTACCAATTAATCTGATTCTTATTCATAATTAAAATTAACATATAATTATGTAACATATTAAAATGTCAGACCAATTGGATCATTGTACAATTTTCGGTGGAATTTCTAAATGTGTTCTGTTTTCTGCCCTGTTTTCTACCTTTAGGTAGTTTCAGGGTACCAACTTTGGTTCATCATAACTTATAATATATAAGTCATATTTCAATGAAATTACAGAAACTTATATGGGTTCAAATGGAACATTTTTCATGTTTACAACTTTTATTAATTATGTCTTTAAGGTGTTCAAATTATAAGAAACATTTCGCTGGTCCAAAGCAGAGTTGCCTTCCGGACCAGTATGAATTCTAAAGACCATAAATTAGTCTATACATAACATATTAAGATCAAATTATAAAATTTAGATAAGACATATATCTATAACTTTTATTTTTGATAATGTACAAAATATATCTCTAAAGAGCTCAAAATAGCTAAAAATATTGCTGAATCTGCTTAGGGCACTAAGCAGTCAGCTCACACTATGAAACAGTCATGGTTCAATTCACAATAACTCCAAATCCACAAAACATATGAATCTAAAATTTGGCATGCAGATACATAACACATAAATATACAACTTGTAAGTTTTGATATACTTCAAATAATGGGTTTAACATATTCAAAACCAAAGAATACAGTAGCTAACTTGGCTAGGGTTCACACCCTTACCAGTTTTAGTAGAAAGAGGATATCTCTTCCTATACACCAAATCTTGCAAAAATATTTACATATATATAAATATAAGACATCAAGGAACAACTTTTGTGTTTTAATCTTTTCTATAATCAATTTCTATTGATATCAAAATTGGGGTTCAAGTCAGTGCCTATTAATGAACCTTAGCAACTCAAATTAACCTTATAACAATAAGAATTATTACTTACCAAGAACGAACTTGCAATGGATCAATTTGCCTCAAAACCTAAGTGAAACAAGGAATAATTGAAGTTTGGAATAGAGGAAGATGAAGAAGAAAACGGGCTGGAGTAAGGAGGCAAAAATGGGGGAGGAAGATAAAGCTAACTTTTTTTGTTTTTGTCTTTTTATCTTTTTCTCTTCTTCTCTTCTCTTTTCTCTTTTCTCTTCTCTTTCTTTTATTTTATTTTGTTTCATTTTCATTTTATTTTATCTATGTTGTTATTATTATTATTATTATTATTATTATTATTATTATTATTATTATTATTATTCTACTAATTCATATAATGATACAACTTAATCATTTGGCCCAATTTAACTAAATTAACAATGTAAAATGTTTACTAATATTAATCTAATCATTTTGCTTACTTTAATTTAGTCACCTTATTCAATTTATTTCTAATACTTTGTTATCCTCCTTTAGGTTATAAGCACACACGTGTGACTCGATACAATTGTCAAATACTAAGACACGGAGCTAGTGCGTGTCATAAACTTGCTCCTACAAAAATACGTATGAAATGCACGTGTTCAATTGAATTATATGGAAGAAGCATATGTTCAAAAGAAATGCATGTGGATATGCATGTGGGAAGGTCGAGGATGTTACACCTTATCTCCCACAACATACTCAACATCTTTCCTCTTGATCTGCTGCATATGGCTTCTATCTATTAGAAGTTGCCTTCAATCTTTCTTGTATGATCTTCACTTTTTCTTTTGTTTCTTGCACTAACTTTGGTCCCATCAGCCTTCTCTCACTAAGTTCTATCTAACATAAGAGTGTTCGACACTTCCTACCATTTAATGCCTCATAAGGAGTCATCTTAATACTAGACTAATAGTTGTTATTGTAAGCAAATTCCATCAATGGAATATATTTATCCTTGCTACAATCAAATTCAGTCACACAACTGCTCATCATATCCTCTAGGATCTGTATGAACCTCTCTAATTGTCCATCTATCTAGAGGTGAAAAGTTGCATTGTAGCTGAGATTGGTACCTAAAGCACTTTATAGAATACTTCAAAATTGAAAAGTAAACCTGGGGTCCCTATCTAAAACTATGAAGACTTGCACTCCATGTAGTCACACTATCTCATTAACATAAAACTCTACTAGCTTGTTCAAAGGGAAATCCTTCCTGATAGGCAAGAAGTGAGCTAATTTTGTAAGTCTATCCATAATAACCTATACAACATCATATTTCTGAGAATTCATTGGCAATCTAATCACAAAGTCCATAGTAATATGCTCCGATTTCCATTCTAGTATAGTAATAGGTTGCAATAGTCCTAATGGTACCTAATGTTCTATGTTGACCTGCTGATAAGTCAGGCATCTAGTTGTATACTCTATGATATATCATTTCATACCTATCCACCAGTACTCACTCTTCAAGTCATTATATATTTTCGTGCTTCTAGGGTGCATAATATAGTATACTTGGTCATATGTGCTTCCTGTAATATCCTTTCTCTTAACTCAACAGCACTGGGCACGTAATAAGTGGCCCTGATAGTATATTCCACCATCAAACTCAACTGCATATTTTGATCTCTCCCCCTTAGTGTAACAAACCTTATGATAAGAATGTGGACTCCTAACTTTGCCCTAAAAGCGCGCTCAAAGGGGAAGGTTTGAACCCAGCTTTATAAACCAGTCCAAGAGTTCCTCTACAACCGATGTGGGACGCATCATCCCCACTCCCTTAAGACCCCGACTGCCTCGGTCGGTGATCTGTCGTAATCCGAAGGGATATCGGTGTATAGGGCTGGCTCTGATACCAAATGATAAGAATGTAGACTCCTAACTTTGCCCCAAAAGCGCGCTCAAAGAGGAAGGTTTGAACCCAGCCTTATAAACCAGTCCAGGAGTTCCTCCGCAACCGATGTGGGATGCATCACCTTATGCATTTCAGAAAAAACTATCCTTATGTCTAACACTCATATGTGGCATATAGGTAAGTTAAATGAACCGGTTAACATTGATAGTAAAAAAATTTTTATCACATCAATATCATCATTCAATAAATATGCAAATCAATATATTTCACATATATTAAAACTTAAACTTTACATCTAAGATTTACTAGTTGCATCCATTTACATATTAATGTACAACTCTAAGCAAATATACATATATATTTATGATGCAAATTGATGAGTTATGGTTCAGTGAGAGTAATCATCAAACAAGCTCTAAAGTACCACGTAACATAGTACCAAATCACAAATCTAACACATACCACGTATTCCATTTCATTCATCAATATCATGTAGTTACGAGTAAAATTAAAGCATATAATCATTACTCTTTACGTATGCACATGCTTTGCTTATTTCATTTTGTTGTGACCAAGTTAAATAGACATTGCCCCGGGTTTCTATCTCAACATTTGTCATGTGAACATTTGCATTTGCTATCTAGCTTGATCATTTGTTTCATTTGCACATTTGTTGGCCCATAGGCCTCTTCTTTTGATTTACAATATCGATTAACTAGTCACAACACCTTTTTAGTTCATATGCATATACATTTGTAACTAAGCATTTATCAACCATTGTATCTTTATCACATATACCATATATATATATATATGTACCACATATGCCACACATATACTTCACATATACTATGCATAAACCATGTATATATCACATATGCCAAATATATATCTCAAATATACCACACATATACCACTTATATGTACCACATATGTTACAAATTATTCATCATCTCATTATGAAGATCAAATCATGACAATCATATGAATCACATAACCATAAATCATCTCACATATCACATAGTAAGCAATATTCATATGCATTAAAGAAATCATTTGATAACTAGATATACTCACATTTCTCCTTTGATTCCAATCCTTAACTTATTGTCTATCCCCTCCTTGTGGGTCTCTAGTATGTTGTGAGCCTAATATGGAAATATAATCAATTAATTTATGACTAAAGAAACTTAATGTGATTTAAACAAATTAATGTGCATAGTTCATATACATAGTTAGGGTTTTTCCTATGGGGCAATGTAACCTTATGGGACTAATTAGCCCATAAATTTTTCTTCAATTGTCCAATTAATGTGATTATTATTTATAATAAATCTAACATATAATTATATAACATACTCAAATTTCAGAGAAATTGGAGGATTGTACAATTTTGGTGGAATTTCAAATTGTACTCTGTTTTCTACTCTATTTCTTCCCTTTGGCAGTTTTAACGTGCCAACTTTAGTTCTTCATATCTTCCAATATGTGAGTCAAATTATAATTACAATTAGTAGACACTTATATATGTTAAAATTGAACATGTTTATGTTGACAACTTTTATTAATGTCTCTAAGCTTCTCAAATTATAAAAAATATTTAACTAGTCTAGAACAGAGTTGGCATATGGACCAATATGATTTGTGCAGGCCCTATCTCACTCTATACATAACATATTAAGGTGATATTTATACCTAAATTTAGCTAAGACATAAAAATATAACTTTAATGTTTTGATAATTTACATAATCCATCTCTAAGAAGCTCAAAATGCCAAAAACATTTTATGGATCTATTCAAACTACGGAACAGTCATGGTTTAATTCACCATAACTCAACATAAACAAGACATATGAATTTGAAATTTGGTGTAAATATAGATAACACATGTATCTAAAACTTTTATGTTTTGATCTTCCTAAAATATAGGCTCTATCATAATCAAAACCAACGAACACAATAGCTAACTCAACTAGAGTTTACACCCGGACCAGTTCCAATAAGATTCCAATATTTTTTAATATACACCAAATTTTGAAAATATATGTATATATCCATAAACCTAAGATATAAAGGAACAACTTTCATATTTTAAACTTTTCCAAAATCAATTTCTATTGGAACCCCTACTTCAACTTAACCCTAACAGCTCAAACAACACTAGAGCAATGGAGAGAATATTACTTACCAAGAGCGAACTTGAAAGGGATCAATTTGCTAAAAAACTTAAGTGAAATAAGGAAAAAAATAAGGCTGAAATGGTGGAAGAAATAGAAGAAACGAATCTGAAGTGAGGGAGGCAGAATAGTGAGGAGGAAGATAAGGTCCACCTCCACCTCCTCGCTTTTGTCATTTTCTTTCTTTTGTTTTTTTTCCTTGCTTTTATTTTTTTTGCTTCTTTTCATTTTCTTCATTAATTTGATCTAATAATTTTGTTCATATAAATTTCAATTTCATGTCATCCTCAACTAAATTATAAAATGGACACATGCAATTCAGCACAATTGTAAAAGACTCAGATACGTGGCTAATGTGTGTCGTGAGCTTGTACCTATAAAAATGCATATAAAATGTGCATGTTCAAGTGAAATATATGCAAATACATATGTCCAAATAAAATGCATGTGGCAAGCCAAAGATGTTACACTTAGAGACCGCTTTGGCTATCTCAACAAGTTGATTATCCTACCTCTATGTGTCTATAATCTCCTGATGGAGTGTAGGCCAAATGATAAACTCAACCACCATCTTCTTACTCAAAGTATTTGCCGCTACGTTGGCTTTGCTTGGGTAGTAGTCAATCACATAGCTATTGACCTTCATCATCTCTAACCATCGCCTCTATCTCAAATTGAGATTTGTCTATGTAGGTTGGTATTTCAGACTCTTATGGTCTATGTAGATGAAACATTTCTTCCTATAAAGATAGTGACACCATATCTTCTATGCAAAGACAATGGTCACCAACTCTAAATCTTACGTGCAATAATTCTTCTCATGAACCTTTAGCTACCTAGATGCATATGCCACTACCTTGTCTTCTTGCAAAAGTACACAACCCAGTCCACTGTGAGAAGCATCATTATAAATGACATACTCCTTATCAGGAATTGGTTGTGTCAAAATCAAAGCCTCTATTAACATCCTCTTCAAACTATCAAAACTCTGCTGGCATTTCTCGATCCACTCATATTTCACATCTTTTCTTAGTAGTTAGGTTGAAAGAGAAGCAATCATAGAAAATCCTTTAACAAACCTCTCACATCGAGGGGAGGCTTCTAACTCATAACAACCTTTACCTTGCTAGGATCAACCCGTATGCTATCTAATGACACAAGGTGTCCTAGGAAAGCTATATCATTAAGCAAAAATTCACATTTTGAGAACTTGTCATACAATTTATGCTCTCTAACTGTCTATAACACTATTCTCAAGTGCTAATCAAGCTTTTCAAGTGTCTTAGAATACACCAGAATGTCATCAATAAAGACCTTAACACTAGTCTAAGTAGGGTCTGAATACCCTATTCATTAAGTCCACAAAGGCTGTTGGAGCATTGGTGATAAGAATGTGGACTCCTAACTTCACCCCAAAAGCGCGCTTAAAGGGGAAGGTTTGAATCCAACCTTATAAACCAATCCAAGAGTTCCTTCTCAACCGATGTGGGATGCATCATTCCCACCCCCTTAAGACCCTGACTGCCTCGGTCGGCGATCTGTCGTAACCCGAAGGGACACCAGTGTACAGGGCTGGCTCTGATACCAAATAATAAGAATGTGGACTCCTAACTTCACCCCAAAAGCGCGCTCAAAGGAGAAGGTTTGAATCCAGCCTTATAAACCAGTCCAGGAGTTTCTCCGCAATCGATGTGGGACACATCAATTGGTTAACCCAAAAGGAATAACCACAAATTTATAATGCCCATATCTAGTTTTTAATGTTGTGTCAGTTATATCTTTGGCCTTAACTCTCAACTGGTGATACCCGATGTCAAATCAATCTTCAAAAACACAATTCCACCCTTTAACTAATCAAATAGGTCATTAATTTGTGGTAATAGATATTTGTTCCTGATTGTCTCCTTGTTCAGTCGTATGTAGTCTATCCATAACCTCATAGACCCATCTTTCTTTTTTCTAAATAACACAGGTGCACCCCATGGGATACACTGAGCTTGATATACCCTTTCTCTAACAATTATTCTAGCTGAGCTTTAAGTTCTTTCAATTCTAATGGTGCGATTTTGTATGGCACTAGTGATATGGGTGTTGTGTCTAGGGTGAGCTCTATAAAGAACTAGACGTCTCTGTGAGGTGGTAATCCCAGTATACCTTCAGGGAACACATATGGAAATTCATTTACTGTGGGGATATCCTGAAGTTCTGGACCTCCCTTTCTAGTATCAACCACACAAACCAAAAGGTTTCACATCCCTTCCTCATCATTTTCTCTACCTTCATCATTGAAATAATTTGTAGAAACTGTGGGAACAACTCACCTTCCACTTTCACATCTCCCTGCTCTGGCTTTTTTAGCATCACAAATTTCTCTTTGTAGTCTAGAACTGCTCCATGCCATGCAACCAAATCTATGCCCAAAATGAATAAGGCTAGACCTCATCAGAATATAGTTGATCCTCTCATTAAGCCACTTCTCCAAAAGAAACATGATAGTCATGTCCTCACCTATGGTATAATATATAAAGGCAATTAGCTTTAATGCAAGTGGGAGATTGTTAGAGAGGTGCCCTAAAGACAATCACCTTAGACACTTGTTGTGCTCATTGATTATTAATAAAAGACATTTTCATTATATGGTATTCATTGCATATGAATTGATATAGATCTTAAACCGTTTAATGAAGTCCATGGCATGTAACACAACATGAATGAATTCATGATGAGATCATGATGATGAGATTCCTATCATGTACAATTGTGTTTATACCCAAATTATCCCTAGTCATAGAATTAATAAGACGAGACATTGTTAATCTGGATACACTAGCATATGTTATACTCCTTGACTAGGTCAAGTAGCTGATCTCATAAGCTAAAAGCATTAGATGTTTAGAGTTAACATATGGTTGCTTACTAAGAGTAGCAAGTACATTGGATGACATACAACAAGACAGTAACATGGATATCTATTCAGTGTCAATGATATTCTCATCATAATAGTGGTGCAAGTATCCTTAGACTTGAGATACTCAAGGTTATCTTGGATGTTGAATCCTATACTTTGATTCCATTCCTTGTTGCCTCTCAAAGGTTGCTCATAGGGTGGTGATTGGGTATAGCATTTGGCATTCGAAGGTAGTTGAGTAGTGATGTAGATCAATGACATATAAGTCAATCTTCACAAAAGGAGAATGATGCACTAGTCATGCCAAGTGGTGCTATCACAAGATCAAGGGCTTGGGGTGTGTGAAGAACCATCTTGCATGGACTAGTCCAATGGGCTAAACAAGGCAAAGTCCATAAAATTAAAGATTACAAGTCATGTGCCAACCATGTGCTTACTTATGTGATTTGGGGCTTAACTTGTAATTGGGCTTAATTATGTATGTGGGCTACCTAATTTAAATTACCTTAGACTTTAATTAGTGATAGACATGTGGGCCAAAGAAATAAAGCCCAACCCACCACTTATCTTATTTTAGAAGGATTTAATTAGTATCCTAATTCAAGTAGGACTCTACTTTTTAGAATATGAGTTATAATATGACTGTAATTTTAAGAGTTGAGTTAGAATATGATTTAGTTATCCTTTACCATAAAGGATTCAAAGACTTAGGGCTATAAATACTCATCTAGGCTTCTTTTACAAGACATGAATGAATAAAAACGAATTTGAGTGTTTTTCTTTAAAGTGAGGCAAATTTGCATCTCTTTATTACCTTTAGGAATTAGTTACTTATCAAGTAATATTGCTTGTGGCATGGCTATTCTTAATAAACCATATAATCTTGGTTCTTTGCTACATTGGTTAGCTTTGGGTCAGATTCAATCTATGATCATCATAGCTTAAGGTTTGTTTACCTTGTCTTGTTGAGGGGTTTCAAGGCACGGTCTTTGGAGTTCCGCATCAAGTAGTCAATAAAGGATTCACCACTCCTGAAGGAGAGTATACCTATGGCCTTTTGTATATATCATTGCTCAGAAATCCTTGGCCAAGGTGGACATGGCTTCAAGAAGGTCTTCAAGGACATATTTAAAAGAGTAATGAGTGTCATAGTCAAGAACCAATATCATTTGGACTAGATGTGATGTAGTCAATCTAGTGGGAGTTGACACAGTCCATACTCTGAACCAAATGAGGTATAGTTTGGTGAAAGGACAAATTGCATGGTAATTGCATATGGAAGGGTTTATAGTCAAATCACTGACTTTCTGGTCAATTGCAGGTCATGATGTATTGCTAGATACCACTCATGATCTATTTTTAAATCATATGAGGATTTGAGCTACCAACATAATCGAAAATCATTCGTAGACATGATGTAATGATTGAGATAGTTCCTACTCATCAGAATATAGTTGATCCTCTCATTAAGCCATACACATAGAAGGAATAAAGGAAATGTGAAATGGATTTTAGATTGGATCCAAAAACATGAGAGAAGTGATGCGGAACCCCAAAGACCATGCCTTGAAACCCCTCAACAAGACAAGGTAAACAACCCTTAAGCTATGGTGATCATAGATTGAATCTGATCCAAAGCTAACCAATGTAGCAAAGAACCAAGATTATATGGTTTATTAAGAATAGCCACACCACAAGCAATATTACTTGATAAGTACCTAATTCCTAAAGGTAATAAAGAGATGCAAATCTACCTCACTTTAAAGAAAAACACTCAAATTCGTTTTTATTCATTCATGTCATGTACAAGAAGCCTATATGAGTATTTATAGCCCTAAGTCTTTGAATCCTTTAAGGTAAAGGATAACTAAATCATATTCTAACTCAACTCCTAAAATTACAGTCATATTCTAACTCATATTCTAAAAAGTAGAGTGAATTACGACACTAATTAAATCCTTCCAAAAGAAGACAAGTGGTGGGTTGGGCTTTATTTCTTTGGCCCACATGTCTATCACTAATTAAAGCCTAAGGTAATTTAAATATGGCAGCCCACATACATAATTAAGCCCAATTACAAGTTAAGCCCCAAATCACATAAGTAGGCACATGGTTGGCACATGACTTGTAATCTTTAATTTTATGGACTTTGCCTTGTTTAGCCCATTGGACTAGTCCATGCAAGATGGTTCTTCACACACCCCAAGATAAGTAATGGGCTTTGGGTCTTCAATCAACTCCATCTCCTTTGTCATGCATGCATCTTTTGTGATCTCCTTAGTGACCAAGCCTTTGGATATAGCCTTGCATTGCTTGCCTTAGTTTGTTAGCCCTTGATCTTGTGATAGCACCACTTGGCATTACTAGTGCTTCATTCGCCTTTTGTGAAGATTGACTTATGTCCTTGATCTACATCATTTCCCCCTCCTCAAAAGGATTCGTCCTTGAATCTACTATTCCTACATTGTCAAAAGGAGTAAGGTCAGAAACATTGAATGATGCAGAAACACCATACTCACCAGGAAGTTCTATCTTGTAAGCATTATCATTGATCCTTTCAAATACGCGAAATGGGCCATCTTCTCTAGGATCAAGTTTATTCTTCATTTGGTGAGGAAATCTCTCTTTTCTCATATGCACCCACACCCAATCGCCTGGTTCAAACACCATTTTTCTACGCCCATTGTTAGCTTGTTGTGCATATGACTCATTCTTCTTCTCCAAGTGCTGTTTTGCTTTCTCATGCATAGCTTTTACAAAATCTGCCTTTTTCTTACCATCCAAATTAGTTAACTCATTAAAAGGAAAAGATGTTAGATCCAATGGAGTTAATGGATTAAAACCATACACAAGTTCAAAAGGTGAAAAACCAGTAGAAGAATGTATGCATCTATTATAAACAAACTCAACCAATGGCAAACAATCTTCCCATGATTTTAAATTTCTACCCACAACAGCACGCAATAGAGCACCTAAAGTCCTATTGACCACTTCGGTTTGTCCATCAGTTTGTGATGACAAGTAGTAGAAAACAACAATTTAGTACCAAGTTTACCCCACAAAACACGCCAAAAGTGACTAAGGAATTTAGCGTCTCTATTAGAAACAATTAATTTAGGAATATCATGCAAATGACCTCTCTAAAGAACGAGTCATCTATATTTGTTGCATCATTCGTTTTAGCACACGCAATAAAATGAGCTATTTTATTGAATCTATCAACTACAACAAATATGTTATCTTTACCTCTCCTAGTCTTACGCAATCCCAATACAAAATCCATTGAAATATCAATCCAAGGTGCAATAGGAATAGGTAAAGGTGTATACAATCCATGAGGCATAACTTTAGATTTAGCTTGTTTACATGCAACACACTTAGCACAAATTCTTTCAACATCCTTACGCATATGTGGCCAATAAAAGTGTTCATGCAACATATCCAAAGTCTTATTAACACCAAAATGCCCCATCAAACCCCCACTATGAGCTTCACGCACAAGTAGCTCCCTTAATGAACATATAGGCACACAAAGTTTACCATCCCTAAACAAATATCCATCATGCCTATAAAATTTGTTCAATCATGCAAGATCAGTGGCATAAAGTTCTTTAATTTGTTCAAATCCCAACAATTTAGAACTTAAAGTAGAAATTAAAGTATATCTTCTTGAAAGTGCATCAGCCACGACATTATCTTTACCTTGCTTGATTTTATCACATATGGAAATGTCTCAATAAATTCCACCCACTTACCATGCCGCCTATTGAGTTTCATTTGTCCCTTCAAATGCTTTAAGGACTCATAATAAGTATGTATGACAAACTCTTTAGGAAGAAGATAATGTTGCCACATGTCCAAGGCTCTCACTAAAGTATATAATTCCCTATCATAGGTGGAATAATTCAATTGAGCTCCATGCAACTTCTCACTAAAGTATGCTATTGGTCGCCCCTCCTGCATTTAAACAGCTCCTATGCCAACTCCTGAGGCATCACATTCAAGCTCAAAAGTTTTGTTAAAATCAGGCAAAGACAAAATAGGTGCACTACATAGTTTATCCTTAAGCAAATTAAATGTCTTTTCCTGTGATTCAGTCCATTTAAAATTAATATCCTTTTGAACTAACTCATTTAAAGGTGCTGCAATGGAACGAAAATATTTAACAAACCTTCTATAAAAACTAGCCAATCCATGAAAACTCCTAACCTCACTAACATTAGTAGGCATTGGCCAATCTCTAATAGCTTTCACTTTTTTCTCATCTACCTCAATTCCTTTAGCACTAACAACAAATCCAAGAAATACTAGTTTTTCACTAGCAAATGTGCACTTCTTTAAGTTGGCATATAATTTCTCTTTTGTCAATACATCTAATACAACCCTAACATGCATAATATGATCATCGAAACATTTGCTGTATATAAGTATATCATCAAAATAAACCACAACAAACTTACCAATAAGTTGTCTCAAAACATTGATGCGGAACTCCAAAGACCGTGCCTTGAAATCCCTCCACAAGACAAGGTAAACAAACCTTAAGCTATGGTGATCATAGATTGAATCTGACCCAAAGCTAACCAATGTAGCAAAGAACCAAGATTATATGGTTTATTAAGAATAGCCACGCCACAAGCAATATTACTTAATAAGTAACTAATTCCTAAAGGTAATAAAGAGATGCAAATCTGCCTCACTTTAAAGAAAAACACTCAAATTCGTTTTTATTCATTCATGTCTTGTACAAAAAGCCTAGATGAGTATTTATAGCCCTAAGTCTTTGAATCCTTTATGCTAAAGGATAACTAAATCACATTCTAACTCAACTCCTAAAATTACAGTCATATTCTAACTCATATTCTAAAAAGTAGAGTCATACTTGAATTAGGACACTAATTAAATCCTTCCAAAATAAGACAAGTGGTGGGTTGGGCTTTATTTCTTTGGCCCACACGTCTATCACTAATTAAAGTCTAAGGTAATTTAAATTAGACAGCCCACATATATAATTAAGCCCAATTACAAGTTAAGCCCCAAATCACATAAGTAGGCACATGGTTGGCACATGACTTGTAATCTTTAATTTTATGGACTTTGCCTTGTTTAGCCCATTGGACTACTCCATGCAAGATGGTTCTTTACACACCCCAACATAAGTAATGGGCCTTGGGTCTTCAATCAACTCCATCTCCTTTGTCATGCATGCATCTTTTGTGATCTCCTTAGTGACCAAGCCTTTGGATATAGCCTTGCATTGCTTGCCTTAGTTTGTTAGCCCTTGATCTTGTGATAGCACCACTTGGCATGACTAGTGCATCATTCTCCTTTTGTGAAGATTGACTTATATGTCCTTGATCTACATCATTCCTCCCCTTTTCAAAAGGATTCGTCCTTGAATCTACTATTCCTACATTGTCAAAAGGAGTAAGGTCAGAAACATTGAACGATGCAGAAACACCATACTCACCAGGAAGTTCTATCTTGTAAGCATTATCATTGATCCTTTCAAGTACGCGAAATGGGCCATCTCCTCTAGGATCAAGTTTATTCTTCCTTTGATGAGGAAATCTCTCTTTTCTCATATGCACCCACACCCAATCGCCTGGTTCAAACACCATTTTTCTACGCCCCTTGTTAGCTTGTCGTGCATATGACTCATTCTTCTTCTCCAAGTGCTGTTTTGCTTTCTCATGCATAGCTTTCACAAAATCTGCCTTTTTCTTACCATCTAAATTAGTTAACTCATTAAAAGGCAAAGATGTTAGATCCAATGCAGTTAATGGATTAAAACTATACACAAGTTCAAAAGGTGAAAAATCAGTAGAAGAATGTATGCATCTATTATAAACAAACTCAACCAATGGCAAACAATCTTCCCATGATTTTAAATTTCTACCCACAACAGCACGCAATAGAGCACCTAAAGTCCTATTGACCACTTTGGTTTGTCCATCAGTCTGTGGATGACAAGTAGTAGAAAACAGAAATTTAGTACCAAGTTTGCCCCACAAAACACGCCAAAAGTGACTAAGGAATTTAGAGTCTCTATCATGCCTATAAAATTTCTGAAAAGTAGCTTGTTGACATGCATCATATACATTAGCAAAATCAAGATCAGTGGCATAAAGTTCTTTAATTTGTTCAAATCCCAACAATTTAGAACTTAAAGTAGAAATTAAAGTATATCTTCTTGAAAGTGCATCAGCCACCACATTATCTTTACCTTGCTTGTATTTTATCACATATGGAAATGTCTCAATAAATTCCACCCACTTACCATGTCGCCTATTGAGTTTCATTTGACCGTTCAAATGCTTTAAGGACTCATGATCAGTATGTATGACAAACTCTTTAGGAAGGAGAAAATGTTGCCACATGTCCAAGGCTCTCACTAAAGCATATAATTCCCTATCATAGGTGGAATAATTCAATTGAGCTCCATGCAACTTCTCACTAAAGTATGCTATTGGGCGCCCCTCCTGCATTAAAACAGCTCCTATGCCAACTCCTGAGTCATCACATTCAAGCTCAAAAGTTTTATTAAAATTAGGCAAGGAAAAAATAGGTGCACTACATAGTTTATCCTTAAGAAAATTAAATGTCTTTTCCTGTGATTCAGTCCATTTAAATTTAACATCATTTCTAACTAACTCGTTTAAAGGTGCTGCAATGGAACTAAAATCTTTAACAAACCTTCTATAAAAACTAGCCAATCCATGAAAACTCCTAACCTCGCTAACATTAGTAGGCATTGGCCAATCTCTAATAGCTTTCACTTTTTCCTCATCTACCTCAATTCCTTTAGCACTAACAACAAATCCAAGAAATACAAGTTTTTCACTAGAAAACTTGCACTTCTTTAAGTTGGCATATAATTTCTCTTTTCTCAATACTTCTAATACAACCCTAACATGCATAATATGATCATCAAAACATTTGTTGTATATATTTATATCATCAAAATAAACCACAACAAACTTGCCAATAAGTTGTCTCAAAACATGATTCATAAGTCTCATGAAAGTACTAGGTGCATTAGTTAAACCAAAAGGCATTACCAACCACTCATATAAACCTTGTTTAGTTTTAAACGCGGTTTTCCATTCATCTCCTACTTTCATCCTAACTTGAAAATAATCACTTTTAAGATCAATTTTGGAAAAGTAACATGCCCCACATAATTCATCAAGCATATCATCAAGTCTAGGAATAGGATGTCTATACTTTACTGTTATTTTATTAATGGCACGAAAATCCACACACATCCTCTAAGATCCATCCTTTTTAGGCACTAACAACACAAGAACGACACAAGGACTCAAGCTTTCCTTCACATGCTCCTTCTCTAAAAGCTCTTCAACTTGTCTTTGTATCTCCTTTCTCTCCTTAGGAGTGGTTCTATAGGCTGGTCTATTTGGTATGGCAGCCCCGGGAACAAAGTCAATTTGATGTTCAATACCTCTTAATGGAGGGATGCCTTTAAGAATCTCTTCAAGGAAAACATCCTCAAATTCCTGCCACAAAGACACAAAAACACTAGGCAAACAAGGGTCAATGTCAGTCAAAATTAAAATATTCTCCTTGTACCTAAATACAATAAGACTCCTTTGTGCATTAAAAGCACCTCTCAAGTCTTTCTCCCTTGCATACAGGCTTACTTTCTTTTCTCTCTTCACAATCATTGGGCCTTTATTTGTATTTCTTTCATTTTTATCATTCAAGGCCTCTTTTCTCTCAATTCTTTTACTTGAACTTGCCTCACTACCTGAATTCCCCACAATGGATTTTTGGATTTTCATTTGGTCTTCATATACTTCCAATGGAGATAAAGGTGCAAGAATGTAATTTTGTTTATTCAAGCTAAAAGAATACCGATTCCTATACCCATCATGCATCACACGTCTATCATATTGCCAAGGCCTTCCAAGTAAAACATGACTAGCATGCATAGGCACAACATCACATAACACCTCATCCTTATATCTACCAATAGAGAATGCAAGCATCACTTGTTTATTCACCCTTATTTCACCATATTCATGCAACCATTGCAACTTATATGGATTAGGATGTCTAATACAATTCAAACCCAACTTTTCAACAAGTGTTGCACTAGCCACATTAGTACAACTACCTCCATCAATAATCAAACTACATGCCTTTCCATTGACTATGCAACGTGTATGAAAAATATTTTCTCTTTGATCACTAGTTTCATCTTTAACATGCATATTCAAGGCTCTCCTAACAACCAAAGATTCAATATGCACATCATTCCCATATTTCTTTATTTCTTTGGCCACTAATTAAATCCTTCCAAAATAAGACAAGTGGTGGGTTGGGCTTTCTTTCTTTGGCCCACATGTCTATCACTAATTAAAGTCTAAGGCAATTTAAATTAGGCAGCCCACATACATAATTAAGCCCAATTACAAGTTAAGCCCCAAATCACATAAATAGGCACATGGTTGGCACATGACTTGTAATCTTTAATTTTATGGACTTTGCCTTGTTTAGCCCATTGGACTACTCCATGCAAGATGGTTCTTCAGACACCCCAACATAAGTAATGGGCCTTGGGTCTTCAATCAACTCCACCTCCTTTGTCATGCATGCATCTTTTGTGATCTCCTTAGTGACCAAGCTTTGAATATAGCCTTGCATTGCTTGCCTTAGTTTGTTAGCCTTTGATCTTGTGATAGCACCACTTGGCATGACTAGTGCATCATTCTCCTTTTGTGAAGATTGACTTATATGTCCTTGATCTACATCAAAAGTTGTTTTGCGAAAGAATTTCGCATATGAAAGCCAAAGGGATTGTGGGTCGAAATAGTTTTGAGAGGATGCATCGCATGCGCGCGATAGTATGAAGGTTTGTTGTCACGCCTGCAAGGACATCCTCGCAACGTGACAACAAGCCTTGTTGTTGCACCGGCAGATGCAGCCCATAAGGCTATTGCGCATGTGAGGACCCCCTTGCGCGCGCGACGATCTGCAATTTTGTAGATTTTCTATTCCTTTCAAAAGCCAAACATAGGGTTTTTAGTGTCCAACCCTAATTATGATTAGAGGACCTATAAATACCCTTAAATGGGTTTAGAAAAAAAATGGCCTCCTTGAGAAATAAAAGTTATTCTCTCATCTTCTTTTCTTTCAAGTTGAACCACCATTGCTAACACTTTGATGCTTTGACACCCCATAACCTTTGAGGTTATTCCTTTTACTCCTTTGCATGGATACCGTTAAAGCAATCCACACGCTTTGGATTATTGTGGTTTATAACAACCCGACTAGAAGGAAAGCTCACAACTTGAAGAATGAAGTTACAATCAAAGAAAGGTAATTATACTTCTCCCATGCGATGGTTAATCTGATTTTATTGAACATAGGGCATTCTTTGGGTTTTGGTTTTGATTAAATTTTATATTTTTGTTGTGTCATGTATGAGATGCATGTTCAAAATCCAACACCTACACCTAATGCAACAACTCTTGCTCTATTGCCAACATGTAGGTCTGACTCACCTTTCTTATGTTGTTTACTATTCTTTAAGCCCTACATAATAGTACATATATGTGAACCACATCTAGTATCCAATACCCATGCATTACTAATCAACTCTAGATAGGTTTTGCAGTTCCTCTTCCAATGGCCAATCTTGCCACAATGGAAGCAAGTCCCTTTTGAAGCAATCTCTTTGCCCTTTTTCTTCACACCTTCCTAGGTCATTATGGACTTCTTCTTTTTCTCATAGAAGAGCCAGAAGTGTCCACCAACATCACAACCTTTTGCTCTTTCTTTATAGAAGGCTCAATTTTCTTGAGCATATTGATCAATTCAGGGATCTAAGTAGATATGTTGTTCACAGGATAGTTTAGCACGAAGAGTGCATAACTATCCAACAAACTTTGGAGAATTAAGTCTATACTTAACTTATGATCCATTATAAACCCCAAAGTAGCCAATCGCTCAATCTACGCATTCAACTTCAATGAATGTTGCACTAGAGAAGTCCCCTCTATCATCTTGGAGCAAAAGAGCAACTTGGATATCTCACATCGATCAATTCAAGCTTGCTCATTGAAAAACTCCCAAAGATGATACACAATGGTATTAGCATCCATGTACTCATGCTCCTTTTGAAGCTCGGGAGACATAGAGGGGATCATAATGCAACCCACCGACTCACTATCATCAATTTGCTTCTTGTATGCCAATTGTTCATTAACAGATGCATCATCTCTAGGAGGGGAGGGAAGCGACTCTTCCAAGACATAGGTCATCTTTTCATATTTGAGAACTAATATCAAATTCCTTAGCCAATCTAGGAAGCTCACGTTGGATGACATAATTCTAGCAACGTAGATGTAAAGAAAGATCATGTTAGAGAATGTATTAAATGCATGATTATTATATCTTTAATAAATGTGCATTATAACTCTCACTATTTTATTATGAACATATAGCCCTCACTTTGAATGAGAGAAACCCGTTAGAAGCTCTCCTAGTGGGTCAGTATCCAACATCACTAAGAAATGACCTTGGCGTGCCCAACAAGCCACCTTAGATCAATTGGTAGGTATTTCATACCAATTGCATCATATCATGCAACTACTGAATCATTGGGCTATCAACTCTCGATATGTGAACATCTCATGTACACTTACCTAATACTACCTCTAATTCACATCGACCTTGGGTGTACCCAACAAGCCAATGTAACTAGTTAAAGCCAACCCATTAATGAAGAAATCATATTTCTATGGTTTGAATATATTTTTGTAGAGCGAGCTTAGGTGTAATCAACAACCCAAACTCTAAAAGAACTCTGATTCTTGCCATATTAAAGGAAGGCATTGGCCTTAATATAATTAATGAGGGAATTCTTTAATTTTAGGTCTCATCATGGCAATTTGGCATGCATAATATATCCATTCATCACATATAGATATATACGATAATTACACTAATTATATGGTTATGATTATGGACATAATCTAACATCAATCCTTTAAGCCATGAAAGGATTGACTAGGTCTCACTTAGGTAGATACATGAAATTACAACACCAACATAGAAAACAATCTCCTATTTTAATGCTCCTTTGCTTTTAGCACCATCTCCATGGCTTCTTACTACTTTATACTTCAATTCTATTATAATCCTATGTAATCTAGTTACATAAATTTTTTATAAGAAAACCTCAAGTTTCATTTGAGGGGAGTAAGATGAGAAGGGAAATACAATAGAGAGAATAGTGAAGGCAGGGACTCGCATGCCCTATTTGATACAACAACCACCTAGAATCTAAGTCTAGACAACCTCCAAATCAATTTGATACAAATCTTAAGTTTAACCAATTGCAAGATTAGACTCTTCACCCCCAAAACAGCAAGGACAATATTGGTAACAAAGAGTATGAAAAGAGAATTGGATTCATGCCACAAATTAGTTACCAACCTGATAAGTGAAAACAATCATTGGTATATCAATAGAGATCACACCTCCCACTTGAAGAACACTCAAGAACACTCAAATTTTGATCTTAATCACCAATCTGATTGTCTTACACGCATAAGGAGGTATTTATACCTCTACAAACCAAACCCTAGGTGGAAAAATGAAGAAAAGACCAATCTGACTCTAATGACTTAAGGACAAACGAATGGGCTTAATTTTATAAGGCCTACACACCTAAGACAAGTTAAAATAAGGCTGATCATGTGTCTTTAAATGAAATCATATTCCAATAATTAAAATAAAATAGCCCATTATATTTAATCTTAGGCCCAACCATGACATAACATAAGTCCACCTTAACATAGCATATTGCACATGATTTGAACCTTGTAATATAGACTTCTTCTCTAGCCAATTAGGCTAGTTGTCTTCACCATCACATGCCCCAATGAGTGTCACAAGCTTTGGATCACCAACCGATTCCATCTCTTCAAGCCTGACCCAAGCCTCTTCCTTGATATGTCTTGTCACCAAGCTTTGAATATACATTTGCAAGGCTGCCTTGAGCTTGTTTCTACTTGATCTTATGATTGGACCAGGTGGCATCACTAATCTATCTCCTCCATCGCATGTAAGATCATTTCTATTGTCTTGGCTCGCATCATTCCCTCCCTCCAACTTGGATTTCCTTTGGTTAGGATTCGTCCTCGAATCACCACCTGCATTATCAAATGGAGAAAGGTCAACAACATTAAAAGTTGCTGAAACACCATACTCACCAGGCAAATCAATTTTATAGGCATTGTCATTGATCCTCTCAACCAGTTGAAAAGGTCCATTGCCTCTTGGATCCAACTTGGATTTCCTTTGGTTAGGAAATCTCTCTTTCCTAAAATGCACCCGTGCCCAATCTCCAGGTTCAAATTTCATAACTTTACGTCCTTGATTGGCTTTTTGTGCTTAACTTTTGTTCTTTAACTCAATGTGCTGTTTTTCCTTCTCATGTATGGACTTAACCAAATCTGCCTTCTTTTGCCCATCTAAGTTAGAAATATCATTCAAAGGTATAGGTAACAAATCCAAAGGGGTTAGCGGATTAAAACCATA
The DNA here is from genome assembly GCA_023653625.1 of Triadica sebifera. Classification (NCBI taxonomy): domain Eukaryota; kingdom Viridiplantae; phylum Streptophyta; class Magnoliopsida; order Malpighiales; family Euphorbiaceae; genus Triadica; species Triadica sebifera. Next base: position 12,834,676 of record CM042908.1, on the reverse strand, counting down.
CACAATTTCAAATGGAGAATAACCTGTTGATGAATGAATGCTTCTATTATATGCGAATTCTACTAATGGCAAACAATCTTCCCAAGTTTTCAAATTCTTACCAACAACAGCACGTAATAACGATCCTAAAGTTCTATTAACCACTTCAGTTTGACCATCTGTTTGAGGATGACAAGTAGTAGAAAATAGCAATTTTGTTCCCAACTTTCCCCATAGCACACGCCATAAATGACTCAAAAACTTAGAATCTCTATCAGAAACAATAGTTTTAGGAACACCATATAAATGCACAAAATCCTTAAAGAACAACTTAGAAATATGTGTAGTGTCATCTGGTTTATGGCAAGCGATGAAATGTGCCATCTTGCTAAACCTATCAACTACAACAAAAATGCTATCTCTTCCCCTTTTAGTCCTAGGTAGTCCCAACACAAAATCCATAGAAATGTCAATCCAGGGCTGACTAAGGATGGGTAAAGGAGTATACAACCCATGAGGTTGAATTCTTGAATTGGCTTGCTTACATGCAACACACCTAGAGCAAAGTTTCTCAACATCGTTCTTCATATTAGGCCAATAAAAATGCTCATGCAAGATGTCAAGTGTCTTAGCAATACCAAAATGACCCATCAAACCACCACTATGAGCCTCACGCACAAGCAACTCACGCATTGAACAATTAGGCACGCAAAGTTTATTTTCTCTAAATAAATAACCATCATGCCTATAAAACCTTTGAAATGCAAATTATTCACATGCATTATAAACATTTGAAAAATCAAAATCAGAAGCATACAATTCCCTTATATATTCAAATCCCATCAATCGGGAACTCAAAGTATTAATAAGAGTATATCTTCTAGATAATGCATCAGCAACCACATTTTCCTTACCTTGTTTGTATTGAACCACATAAGGAAAGGTCTCAATGAACTCCAACCACTTGGCATGTCATTTGTTCAACTTACCTTGACCCTTGAGATGCTTTAAAGACTCATGATCACTATGAATCACAAACTCTTTAGGCCAAAGATAATGCTGCCAAGTCTCCAAATCCATCACCAATGCATACAACTCCTTGTCATACGTGGAATAATTAAGTTGTGCACCACTCAACTTTTCACTAAAGAAAGCAATTGGACGCCTACCCTGCATCAAAATAGCACCAATACCTATCCCAGAGGCATCGCATTCAATCTCAAAAGTAGAATTAAAATCAGGCAAACTCAAAACAGCTGCAGAATAAAGTTTATCTTTCAAAGCATTAAATGCAAGTTCTTGCGCCTCGCCCCACTTAAACCCCACATCTTTTTTAATGATTTCAGTTAAAGGAGCAGCAATGACACTAAAATCCTTTACAAACCTCCTGTAAAAGCTAGCAAGACCATGAAAGCTCCTGACATCACTCTCATTCCTAGGGTTGGCCATTCTTGGATAGCCCTTATCTTCTCCTCATCAACCTCAATTCCATTGGCACTCACCACATACCCTACGAATATAACTATATTCATGCAAAATGTGCACTTTTTAAGTTTAGCATACAATTTTTCTCTCGTAAGTGTATCCAAAACAACCCTAAGATGATGTACATGCTCATCAATAGATTTACTATAAATCAAAATATCATCAAAATAAACAGTAACAAAATTTCCAATGAACTAATGTAAAACATGATTCATCAATCTCAAAAAAGTGCTAGGGGCGTTGGTTAGACCAAAAGGCATAACGAGCCACTCATATAAACCAAGTTTTGTTTTAAATGTTGTTTTCCATTCATCACCAACTTTCATCCTAATTTGGTGATATCCATTCATCAAATCAATCTTAGTAAAGACACATGTGCCATGCAGTTTGTCTAACATATCATCCAGTCTGGGTATTGGATGGCGATACTTAACTGTTATGCGATTCACAGCCTACAATCAACACACATGAGCCAATAGCATGCTTGGCCTCATCATCATCACTACAATCTTCAAATGAAGGCATTGAATTAGATTTTTTTATCACTTTCGGATTCAATTACACCATTATCTTTCAATATCATAACATTTTTATTTGGGCATTGAGATGCAATATGTCCATTGCCAAGGAATTTAAAGCATTTTATGTTTCTATGCTTTTCAGTATTGGAAGAAGAAGTAGCATTAGCTTTAGGGTTACCTTTTTACTCTACTTTACCCTTTTCTTCTCTTACCTTGTCTTTGGCGTTGTCTTCCCTTTTAGGCCACTTTGAGCTCGAATTAGATGTGGAACCAAAATAGGTTGGTTTTTTGGTTCACTTTTGCTTTAGTTGCTTCTCCACCTTCATAGCCATATTCACCATCTCCTCTAACTCTACATAGTGGTGCAGCTCAATAACATTTGCAATTTCTTTATTGAGACCCGCCAAGAAACGTGCCATGGTAGCCTCCGTATCTTCATCAATATTAGCCCTCATTATAGCTATCTCCATTTCTTTATGATAGTCCTCAACACTTTTATTCCCCTGTCTCAAACTTTGGAGCCTTTGATGTAGTTCCCTATAATAGTAACTAGGCACAAACCTTTTTCTCATGACTGCCTTCATCCCCACCCATGTGTTTATTAGGCCTTTCCCCATTCCTACACCTATTGAGGATTATTTGGTCCCACCAAACCAAGGCATAGTCAGTGAATTCCACAGTTGCCAACTTTACTTTTTTCTCCTCATAATAGTTATGACATTCAAACACCAATTCCACTTTTCTCTCCCACTCCAAGTAAGCATCAGCATCATTCCTACCTTGAAAAGTAGGGATTTTCATTTTAATACTCCCTAAATTACAATCTATCCGATTCTCGACGTTCCCAAATCTATCCACCTCTACCCTGCCTCTATGTTCTCTCCTATTCCTTCCTCTATCATTTCTACCCCCTCTACCTCCAAACTGATTTCTATCCCTATCATCATCAAACTCATCAAAATCTTCTTCATAGTCAGATTGAGGTGGAGTTGCTAACCTTGCCCTTCTCTCTCCAATTCAACTTTGCAAGGATGTATCTCTTCTAAGATTATGTAGAGCTTGTTTAGCAGTAAGTTGGGAATGGTTTAGTGAATTTTAGGTTCTGGTTCGAATTCTATTAAGGCAGTAGGAGATATACACTTAATTTTTTTCTAGTTTTGTCAATTTATTGCATTATTTGTTTTATATTTTTGACTGTCATCCTACTTGTTTCCATTACATTAGTTGAGTAATTTTGCATTCCATATTACTCAAATAACAATATTATATCTGCACACCTCATTCTTCATCCGTGTGTGCATATATCATATACTTGTCATTCCTTGCTTTCATCTCATTAATTTTGCTTCTAGTTTTGTGATGTTTCCTTTCTTTCTTAGGAATTGCCTATTTTAATTTTCTGTTGGATAATGTTGCTCATTATTATTGATCTGGTTGGTTGAAATTGATCCAGAAATATATCATAGTGAGGACACAAGAGTGGTAAAAGGCAAAAGTGGTTAGCTCAAAAGAGGGTAAAAGCCTTAATTGAGTGAAACACGGGCGAACATACACCTTTTGAGTGAAACACGTGAGGGAGTGTGTGAGACCATTTATTTACATCATGTCTAAATGAAGCAACCAGGAAAGAAGTAGTGATGAAGGAAACAAAATTTTCTTCACATTGGAGGCTATGCAACAACAATTTGGAAGGCTTGAGATTCTGCTCCGATATATAAATGATCGGTTTGACAAGTATGATAGGAGGTTAGAAGGCCATGATCAAGCTCTACAGAATCTTAGAAGAGATACATCCTTGCAAAGTCGAATTGGAGGGAGAAGGGAAAGGTTAGCAACTCCACCTCAATCTGACTATGAAGAAGATTTTGATGAGTTTGATGATGATAGGGATAGAAATCAGTTTGAAGGTAGAGGGGGCAGAAATGATAGAGGAAGGAATAGGAGAGAACATAGAGGCAGGGCGAATAGATTTGGGAACGTTGAGAATCAGATAGATCGTAATTTGGGGAGTATTAAAATGAAAATCCCTACTTTTCAAGGTAGGAATGATGCTGATGCTTACTTGGAGTGGGAGAGAAAAGTGGAATTGGTGTTTGAATGTCATAACTATTCTGAGGAAAAAAAAGTAAAGTTGGCAGCCATGGAATTCACTGACTATGCCTTAGTATGGTGGGACCAAATCATCCTCAATAGGCATAGGAATGGGGAAAGACCTATAAACACATGGGTGGGGATGAAGGCAGTCATGAGAAAGAGGTTTGTCCCTAGTTACTATTATAGGGAACTACATCAAAGGCTCCAAACTTTGAGGCAAAGGAATAAAAGTGTTGAGGACTATCATAAAGAAATGCAGATAGCTATGATGAGGGCTAATATTGATGAAGATAGGGAGGCTACCATGACACGTTTCTTGGCTGGTCTAAATAAGGAAATTGCAAATGTTATTGAGCTGCACCACTATGTAGAGTTATAGGAGATGGTGAATATGGCTATGAAGGTGGAGAAGCAACTAAAGCAAAAGGGAACCAACAAACCAACCTATTTGGGTTCCATATCTAATTGGAGCTCAAAGTGGCCTAAAAGGGAAGACAAAGCCAAAGACAAGGTAAGAGAAGAAAAGGGTAAAGTAGAGCAAAAAGGTAACCCTAAAGCTAATGCTATTTCTTCTTCCAATACTGAAAAGCAAAGAAACATAAAATGCTTTAAGTGCCTTGGCAATGGACATATTGCTTCTCAATGCCCAAATAAAAAGGTTATGATATTGAAAGATAATGGTGTAATTGAATCCGAAAGTGATAAAGAATATGATTCAATGCCTTCATTTGAAGATTTTAGTGATGATGATGAGGCCGAGCATGCTGTTGGCGGGGATTTAAATCTTGTGGTTAGGTGTGTACTAAATGCACAATTGAAAGAAGATGGGGTTGAACAAAGGGAAAATATCTTCCATTCTAGATGCTTGATAAATGACAAAATTTGTAGTCTTATAATTGATGGAGGAAGTTGTACTAATGTTGCAAGTACTACTTTAGTTGATAAGTTGGGGCTGGATTGTTTGAAACATCCTAGGCCATATAGACTACAATGGCTTAATGATTGCGGAGAGATAAGGGTAAATAAACAAGTTTTAATTTCATTTTCCATTGGAAGATATTCTGACCGTGTACTTTGTGATGTAGTACCTATGCATGCAGGTCATGTGTTGCTTAGTAGGCCATGACAATATGACAGAAAGGTGACGCAAGATGGGTATAGATCAACATATCATTCTGGCTCCTATGACTCCTAGTGAAGTTTATGAAGATCAAATGAAGCTAAAAAGGAGCATGGAGGAAGAAATGCAAAAAGAAGCCGAAAGGTCCAAATTGAGAGAAAAGGAGCAAAAAGAAAATGGAAAGACCGAGTTGCAAAATAAGAGAGATGAGAGGAAAAGAAAAAGGAGAGGCTGAAAAAGAGAGAAAAATGGGAGGAAAAGAGGCCCAAAGGAGAGTGGTACAAAGAAAAACAATTTTTATGCAAAAGTAAGGGATATGAGAGTGGCTTTTGAGAATCAACAATGTTTACTTGTACTCAAGTACAAGGAATCTTATTTTAATGAAGCTGACCTTAACCCTTCTTTGCCTAGTGTTGTTGTTTCTTTATTATAGGAATATGAGAATGTATTCCCTGAAGAGTTACCACATGGATTGCCACCAATAAGAGGAATTGAACATCAAATTGATTTCATACCAGGAGCTCAAATTCCAAACCGACCAGCCTATAGGAGCAACCCCGATGAGACAAATGAACTTCAAAGGCAACTGGAGGAGTTGTTAGCAAGGGGGCATATCCATGAGAGTCTTAGTCCGTGTGCAGTGCCGGTGCTTTTGGTGCCAAAAAAGGATGGGAGTTGGCGCATGTGTGTTGATTGTAGGGCTGTGAATCGCGTAACAGTTAAGTATCGCCATCCAATACCCAGATTGGATGATATGTTAGACGAACTGCATGGCACATGTGTCTTTACTAAGATTGATTTGATGAGTGGATATCACCAAATTATGATGAAAGTTGGTGATGAATGGAAAACAGCATTTAAAACAAAGCTTGGTTTATATGAGTGGCTTGTTATGCCTTTTGGTCTAACCAATGCCCCTAGCACTTTTATGAGATTGATGAATCATGTTTTGCGTCAGTTCATTGGAAAATTTGTTGTTGTTTATTTTGATGATATTTTGATTTATAGTAAATCTGTTGATGAGCATGTACATCATCTTAGGGCTGTTTTGGATACACTTAGGAGAGAAGAATTGTATGCTAAACTTAAAAAGTGCACATTTTGCATGAATAGAGTTATATTCTTAGGGTATGTGGTGAGTGCCAATGGAATTGAGGTTGATGAGGAGAAGATAAGGGCTATCCAAGAATGGCCAACCCCTAGGAATGTGAGTGATGTTAGGAGCTTTCATGGCCTTGCTAGCTTTTACAGGAGGTTTGTAAAAGATTTTAGTGTCATTGCTGCTCCTTTAACTGAAATCATTAAAAAAGATGTGGGGTTTAAGTGGGGCGAGGCGCAAGAACTTGCATTTAATACTTTGAAAAATAAACTTTGTTCTGCACCTAGTTTGAGTTTGCCTGATTTTAATTCTACTTTTAAGATTGAATGTGATGCCTCCGGGATAGGTATTGGTGCTGTTTTGATGCAGGGTAGGTGTCCAATTGCTTTCTTTAGTGAAAAGTTGAGTGGTGCACAACTTAATTATTCCACGTATGACAAGAAGTTGTATGCATTGGTGATGGATTTGGAGACTTGGCAGCATTATCTTTGGCCTAAAGAGTTTGTGATTCATAGTGATCATGAGTCTTTAAAGCATCTCAAGGGTCAAGGTAAGTTGAACAAACGACATGCCAAGTGGTTGGAGTTCATTGAGACATTTTCTTACGTGATTCAATACAAACAAGGTAAGGAAAATGTGGTTGCTGATGCATTATCTAGAAGATATACTCTTATTACTACTTTGAGTTCTCGATTGATGGGATTTGAATATATAAGGGAATTGTATGCTTTTGATTCTGATTTTTCAAATGTTTATAATGCATGTGAACAATCTGTGTTTCAAAGGTTTTATAGGCATGATGGTTATTTATTTAGAGAAAATAAACTTTGTGTGCCTAATTGTTCAATGCGTGAGTTGCTTGTACGTGAGGCTCATAACGGTGGTTTGATGGGTCATTTTGGTATTGCTAAGACACTTGACATCTTGCATGAGCATTTTTATTGGCCTAATATGAAGAAAGATATTGAGAAAATTTGCTCTAGGTGTGTTGCATGTAAGCAAGCCAAGTCAAGAATTCAACCTCATGGGTTGTATACCCCTTTACCCATCCCTAGTCAGCCCTGGATAGACATTTCTATGGATTTTGTGTTGGGACTGCCCAGGACTAAAAGGGGAAGAGATAGCATTTTTGTTGTAGTTGATAGGTTTAGCAAGATGGCACATTTCATCGCTTGCCATAAAATTGATGACGCTACACATATTTCTGATTTGTTCTTTAAGGATGTTGTGCGTTTGCATGGTGTTCCTAAAACTATCGTTTCTGATAGAGATTCTAAGTTTTTAAGTCATTTTTGGCGTGTGTTGTGGGGAAAGTTGGGAACAAAGTTGCTATTTTCTACTACTTGTCATCCTCAAACAGATGGTCAAACTGAAGTGGTTAATAGAACTTTAGGATCATTATTACGTGCTGTTGTTGGAAAGAATTTGAAAACTTGGGAAGATTGTTTGCCATTAGTAGAATTTGCATATAATAGAAGCATTCATTCATCAACAGGATATTCTCCATTTGAAATTGTCTATGGTTTTAATCTGCTAACCCCTTTGGATTTGTTGCCTATACCTGTGAATGATATTTCTAACTTAGATGGGCAAAAGAAGGCAGATTTGGTTAAGTCCATGCATGAGAAGGTAAAGCAGCACATTGAGTTAAAGAACAAAAGTTATGCACAAAAAGCCAATTAAGGACGTAAAGTTGTGAAATTTGAACCTGAAGATTGGGTATGGGTGCATTTTAGGAAAGAGAGATTTCCTAACCAAAGGAAATCCAAGTTGGATCTAAGAGGAGATGGACCTTTTCAAGTGGTTGAGAGGATCAATGACAATGCCTATAAGATCGACTTGCCCGGTGAGTATGGTATTTCAGCAACTTTTAATGTTGCTGACCTTTCTCCTTTTGATAATGCAGGTGGTGATTCGAGGACGAATCCTTTTGAGGAGAGAGGGAATGATGAGAGTCAAGACAACAGAAATGATCTTACATGCCATGGAGGAGATGGATTAGTGATGCCACTTGGTCCAATCATAAGATCAAGTAGAAACAAGCTCAAGGTAGCCTTGCAAATGTATATTCAAAGCTTAGTGACAAGAGATATCAAGGAAGAGGCTTGGGTCAGGCTTGAAGAGATGGAATCAGTTGGCGATCCAAAGCTTGTGACACTCATTGGGGCATGTGATGGTGAAGACAACTAGCCTAATGGGCTAGAGAAGAAGTCTATATTACAAGGTTCAAGTCATGTGCAATATGCTATGTTAAGGTGGACTTATGTTATGTCATGGTTGGGCTTAAGATTAAATTTAGTGGGCTGTTTTATTTTAATTATTGGAATGTAATTTCATTTAAAGACACATGATCAGCCTTATTTTAACTTGTCTTAGGTGTGTAGGCCTTATAAAATTAAGTCCATTCGTTTGTCCTTAAGTCATTAGGGTCAGATTGGTTTTTTCTTCATTTTTGCACCTAGGGTTTGGTTTGTAGAGGTATAAATACCTTCTTATTAGATTGGTGATTAAGATCAAAATTTGAGTGTTCTTCAAGTGGGAGGTGTGATCTCCATTGATATACCAAGGATTGTTTTCACTTATCAGGTTGTTAATTAATTTGTGGCGTGAATCCAATTCTCTCTTCATACTCTTTGTTACCAATTCCTTGCTGTTTTGGGGGTGAGGAGTCTAATCTTGCAATTGTTTAAACTTAAGATTTGTATCAAATTGATTTGGAGGTTGTCTAGACTTAGATTCTAGGTGGTTGCTGCATCACTTCTCTAGCCCATTAGTCTAGTTGTCTTCACCATCACATGCCCCAATGAGTGTCATAAGCTTTGGATCGCCAACCGATTCCATCTCTTCATGCCTGACCCAAGCCTCTTCTTTGATATCTCTTGTCACCAAGCTTTTAATATACATTTGCAAGGCTGCCTTGAGTTTGTTTCTACTTGATCTTATGATTGGACCAGGTGGCATCACTAACCCATCTCCTCCATGGCATGTAAGATCATTTCTGTTGTCTTCGCTCGCATCACTATTTACCAAAATAAAATTTCCATGCATGATCAATCTCATTGGTTAAGTCTATAATCATACCATCATGTCATTCCATCCACCCCTAGCATACATTCTCTAATGCATTAATAAAAGGTAATCTTTGAAAGTAACAATTTGGGTTCCCTTTGTTTCAACACTTAAAACATTGTTTTGATTGTTTGGCCTTAATGAAATTCATCATAAATTCATTATTTAATCTCATTAAATAATCATATAAATATTTAGAAACACTTCCTAAAAGGAAAATCATGCATTTTAGGTATACATTTGATCATATCAAAAAGTTTCCTAAATTTGCCTACTTTGCTTATAAGGTTACTTCTAATTTAATGCATGCAATATTAAATCCGAATTTAATAATATTAAATATTAAATTAAATATAACCAGTAATTAATTCATAATTAAATTATCTTAATTAGTTATTAGTTTGATGCCAAATAGGATTAAACAATCTTAGTTACAATTGCATAATAGAATCCTAGTAAAACTAGGACTTTGAAAACCCTTTTCAAATTTAAATGAAATTCCATTTATAAATTCCTAAAATTTCCATAATTAATTCAAATCATTATATTCAATATATAATCAGTTTAAACTAATTAAATTTATTCATTATACAATTTAAATCATTCAACGAGCAAACCAATTACTCAAAAATTGCTTAAATTGAATCATACATGAATTAGGATTCGTAAGCAACTTAACCCCGAATTTAATTTGGCTTTACCATGCAATTGACATCAAAATAACATCATGAATATCTCATAAACATGAATTAAGGTTCTGTTCATCAAGTTACATTCCATTAAATCAAACAATACAAAATAGTCCCATCACATGGTAAAGATTTTGACCTAGTTAGTTGTCTTGTTTGTTCCATGATAAAAAATGATTTTTGCATAATTATAGGTATTGTCTAGAAGTTAAAACACATTTTAAATATGTCATAAACATTTTTTATTAATCAAGTTAAAAAATTAAATTCAAATAGCCCCATAAACAACTTCATTGCCAATACTAGGTTTCATAAACCCTAGAAATTCAGCAACTATACAAAACTTTGAATTTTATTTCAAATCAAATTCGAACCATTTAATTGTCATAAACAACATATAATATCATCATATTAACATGTCATTGAATTAAAATTAAAATTTGAGACCAAACACAATCAAATTCGTTTTTAACGAAAGGAGGGAATACAAGTTATTCCTTCTCAATCAATCTCATAAATACTTCAATTAAATCCAAAATTAATTTAGATAGGGTGGCTCTGATACCACTATTAGGTTCCTAATATGCATCTCATACATGGCACAATGGAAAATTTAAAATTAATTGAACCCAAAAACCATGGAATGCCTTATGTACATTAAAGTCAGATTGAACCATTCATATGGGAGAAGTTGATTACCTTGTTTGTTTCTTTTGATCTTCCAATTTTGTGAGCTTTCCATCAAGTTAGGTTGTAGCCAACTATTAAAATCTAAGGCTGGATTGTCTCTAACAATAATCCACAAGACGGAACGAACAAAACAACCATAAGGGTGATGGGGTGTCAAAGCATCAAGGTGTTAACTATGGTGTTACAACTTGAAAGAGAAGAAGAAGAGAGTATAACTTTTATTCCTTAAGTTGGCAGCTATGAATTTGGCCTTTAAAAGGTTTATTTATATGTCCTCTAATCATATTACAGTTGGACATAAGTTTCCCATATATAGGAATTCCATTCGTAATACAAAACCTAAAATCGTAAAAGCTTATTTCGGGGCCTTCACGATCGTGAATAGTACTATCACAGGCGTGACAACCTTTGTTGCAGCCATGACACCTAGTGCATGGCCAAATCATTTCTCTCTCATGTGTTGGATCCAATCCAAGGCCCATTTCACATTTTCTTCATTCATTCTATGTGTGTGACCCATTAGGTTCCTAGTTATGTTGGCAGCTGAAATCATCATATAATTTCGAGTAGATCATTAGCAGTATCTAACAACACATTATGACTCCCAATTGACTAGAAAGTCATTGATCTGACTGTAAACTCTTCCATAGACAATTACCGTGCACTTTGTCCTTTCACCAAACTATACCTCATTTGGTTCAAAACATAGTCTGTGTGTCAGCTTCCACTAGATTGACTATGTCACATTTAGTCAAAATGATATTATTTCTTGTCTATGAGACTCATTACCTTGATCAGATATGTCCTTAAAGACCTTCTTCATGACATGTCTGATGCGGAACCCTAAAGACCGTGCCTTGAAACCCCTCAATAAGACAAGGTAAACAAATCTTAAGTTATGGTGATCATAGATTGAATCTAACCCAAAGCTAACCAATGTAGTTTAGATTATAAGGATTATTAAGAATAGTCACACCACAAGTAATATCACTTGATAAGTAACTAATTCCTAAAGGTAATAAAGAGATGTAAATCTGACTCACTTTAAAGAAAACACTCAAATTCGTTTTTATTTATTCATTCATATATTTTGTAAAAGAAGCCTAAATGAGTCTTTGAATCCCTTTATGGTAAAAGATAACTAAGTCCTATTCTAACTCAACTCCTACAAGTACAGTCATATTCTAACTCAAATTCTAAAAAGTAGAGTCATATTTGAATTAGGACACTAATTAAATCCTTTTAAGACAAGTCGTGGACTGGGCTTCATATCATTCGGGCCAATAGGCAGCCAACATACATAATTAAGCCCAATTAGAAGTTAAGTCCAAATTCCATAAGTAGGCACATGCATGGCACATGATATTGAGCACATGGTTGTCACATGATGTCTTCCACATGGATGGCCCATGTCTTGGACATATTTGGCACATGACTTCTAGCACATGATTTGCACATTACTTGTAATATTCAATTTAATGGATTTTGCCTTGTTTAGCCCACTGACTTGAATATTCATAAAAGACTCCTTTTACCTTCACTTTAGGCTTGCCTTTTTGTAGTGTTAGCCCATAAGCTTGATTGTGGATTTTAGATCCAATATTGCTTTTAAAGCTCAAGTGCTGCCTCCAATGACCTGGAATATGCCCTACATTTATTTGGATGATATGAATAGGCTTTTGAACTCCTTTTCGGTCTATTTCAATGAGATAAGATTGCTCAACTCCAATGATAAAAGATTGTCATTCATATCCTTCATTTATGGTTCTCGTGCATACATCAATGTTGATATAGATCAAGGACATATAAGTCAATCTTCACAAAAAGAGAATGATGCACTAGTCATGCCAAGTGGTGCGATCACAAGATCAAGGGCTAACAAACTAAGGCAAGCAATGCAAGACTATGTTCAAAGCTTGGTCACGAAGGAGATCATAAAAGATGCATGCATGACAAAGGAGATGGAGTTGATTGAAGACCCAAGGCCCATTACTTATCTTGGGGTGTGTGAAGAACCATCTTGCATGGACTAGTCCAATGGGCTAAACAAGGCAAAGTCCATAAAATTAAAGATTACAAGTCATGTGTCAACCATGTGCTCAAGATCATGTGCCAACCATGTGCCTACTTATGTGATTTGGGGCTTAACTTGTAATTGGACTTAATTATGTATGTGGGCTGTCTAATTTAAATTACCTTAGGCTTTAATTAGTGATAGACATGTGGGCCAAGGAAATAAAGCCCAACCCACCACTTATCTTATTTTAGAAGGATTTAATTAGTATTCTAATTCAAGTAGGACTCTACCTTTTTAGAATATGAGTTAGAATATGACTGTACTTTTAGGAGTTGAGTTAGACTAAGATTTAGTTATCCTTTACCACAAGGGATTCAAAGACTTAGAGCTATAAATACTCATCTAGGCTTCTTGTACAAGACATGAATGAATAAAAACGAATTTGAGAGTTTTCTTTAAAGTGAGGTAGATTTGCATCTCTTTATTACCTTTAGGAATTAGTTACTTATCAAGTAATATTACTTGTGGCGTGACTATTCTTAATAAACTATATAATCTTGGTTCTTTGCTACATTGGTTAGCTTTGGGTCAAATTCAATCTATGATCACCATAGCTTAAGGTTCGTTTACCTTGTCTTGTTGAAAGGGGTTCCGCATTAGTTTGGTATCAGATCTTTTGGTTAGGTAATCATTATCTATCCTTTAAAATTGCTTTTTTAGTTGTTAACTTAGATTTAAATTCTGCCATTAGAGGTACCTTAGGAAAAATTTCTTCCATAAAGAGTAAAATTGCAAGTTTGGATTTCTTTTCAATTCTTTGATGTTTTTGAGGTTTATTAAGCATTAGTTTAGAGTTATTTGCTAAAAAAACAAACAAAACAAAAAAACAAAAAGAAAAAAAATCAGAATTTCGAATTTAGCACCAAAATTGTGAAATTGTTCTATTTTGAGCTTCAACTTGAAATCTTGTGATTATTGATTGCTGGAATTGTTTGGTATCATCATAAACTATTGCAATCCAACTTAAATAATTGGTTTTGAGGTTGAAAAGTACTACTTTTGAATTCAGATACCTTAGTGATCATATTGAGCATTGATTTGATTTTGAGGAATTGAGCTTATCCATTAAATATACCTTGAGTTCTTGCTATTTGGTGATAAATTAAGGTTGAATACGGGTTTAATTAAGGGACAATCGGCTACTTACTAGGAGGAAACCGATTCTTAATTTTTTTCAATATTTTCTAATTCTTTGTGCTCTTAAGTTTTCATTCTTTTAATTATGTCCTTTTTGCATCTAATTACATTAGTTAAGTCTAATTTGCATTCATAGATTTACATTGAACAAAAATCAGTAGCATACACCTATTTAAATTCGTGTATAGCTTTAAAATAAATTTCTTTCATATCAGTTTGCTTCTAGACTTTGTTCCATTCATTCTTGTTAGGGTTCATTGTTAATTCTTAGAATAGATCACTTTCATATTGTTTGATTTTGTTTCTAGTTCTTACTTGTAATTTTGAGATTCAAATCTTCAGTGGTAAAAGGCAAGAGTCGTGAGCTTAAAAGAGGGTAAAAGCCATTATTTGTGTGAAACACGAGCAGTATATAGTTTTTTTTAGAGAAACACATGAGGGAGTGATTGTGAGGTCCTTTTACTTCATTATTACTTTCTTGAATTATTAGCCATGTCAAAGGAAAATGCAAGGGGAAGTAGTGAACGAGAGGACCAGCTGAAACTCATACCATTAGAGGCTGTCCAATCTGAATTCCAAAGGCTATTTTCCATGATTGAATCTTTTAATGAGAAGATGGAGAGACAATATCGAAAAATTGAAAAGGTGAGACAACAAAGTACTTCAAATTCCAGAAAAACAAGAGAAGAGTCACAGACTCATGGGAAATGGAACATTCACAATTCTGGAATAGGGAGGTTTCGGCCTCAAGAAGAAGATGAGGACTTTGATTCCTATGATGATGAAGATGATACCCACTCAATGAGGAGAGGAGGAGATAAGCGTGATAGCAACATCAATTCCATCAAAATGAAAATTCCACCTTTTAAAGGTAGGAATGATGCTGAAGCATACCTAGAATGAGAGAAAAGTGGAGGTCATTTTTGAATGCCACAACTATAGTGAAGAGAAAAAAAAAATTAAACTTGATGTTATTGAATTCACTGATTATGCTCTTGTTTGGTGGGATCAGATCATGATGACTAGAAGAAAGAATGGAGAAAATGATGTATGCACGGGAACCATAAATGAATGAATAAAAACGAATTTGAGTGTTTTTCTTTAAAGTGAGGCAGATTTGCATCTCTTTATTACCTTTAGGAATTAGTTACTTATCAAATAATATTGCTTGTGGCGTGGCTATTCTTAATAAACCATATAATCTTGGTTTCAATCTCATGAAGAAAAAGAGTATTTTGAACATTATGATAATGATAGACAAAGAAGAGAAAGAAAGAAAGACAAAGCATCTTGGATGAGTTCCTTTCAAAAAGAAATGGACAAGATGCATGCTAGGATTGATAGGTGGGGGCATGAAGAGAAAGAGAATGAAATGAAGAATCCTTATCCAAGAAGGTGTGAAATTCAAAATTCAAATTTTCATTATGAATTTGATTTTAATCCTAAGTGTAAAATGGTGAATGGTAAGAGTCAAAATCATGAGGATATTAATGATGTTCATATTAGTGAAGTTGAAATTGTAGGTGAGAGTATTGATTCTATTTCACTAGAAGAAGTTAATGGTGTTAGTGTTATTAAGAGCATTGCAATTGAAAGTAAAAATATCATTTGACATGAATTTGTTGCTAATGATAGTGAATCCATGGAGGTAAGTGATGAACATGAATTGGATGAGGTTGAGGGAGTAAAAGTGAGTGAGATTGAGATGAAAGAAGGGGTTCTTTTTGGAGACTCTAAAGAGCGAATTGAGAGAGATGAGGTTTTGAGGGATAAAAGTAGTAGTAATGAGGAAAGAGAGAAAATAGTGAATGTATGTGAAAAGGAGAAAGAGGTGAAAAGTAAATTTTTTACTAACAATTTTAATTATCCTTTGCTTCGTGTTGTGCATTTTTCTTTTGATGTAGGCAAAGATTCGAGGATGAATCTTCTTGAGGAAAGGAGGAATGATGTATGCACAGGAACCATAAATGAATGAATAAAAATGAATTTGAGTGTTTTTCTTTAAAGTGAGGCAGATTTGCATCTCTTTATTACCTTTAGGAATTAGTTACTTATCAAGTAATATTGCTTGTGGCGTGGCTATTCTTAATAAACCATATAATCTTGGTTCTTTACTACATTGGTTAGCTTTGGGTCGGATTCAATCTATGATCACCATAACTTAAGGTTTGTTTACCTTATCTTGTTGAGGGGTTTCAAGGCACGGTCTTTGGGGTTCCGCATCAGAAAGACCCATTAGAAGGTGGGAAGAGATGAAGAGGGTGATGAGAAAATGATTTGTGCCAGCCTATTGCCATAGGGAGTTGCACCAAAAATTGCAACGCCTTACACAAGGATCCATTGACCGTTGAACATTACCATAAGGAGATGGAGATGGCAATGATGAGAGCCAATGTGGAGGAGGATCCAGAAGTCACCATGGCACGTTTCCTAGGGGATTTGAACAAAGATATTGCTAATGTTATTGAATTACAACACTATGTGGAATTTGAAGACATGGTCAATATGGCCATAAAAAATTGAAAAGCAACTAAAAAGCAAGGGGGCAGCAAGGAGTTACACGAATTCCACATCCAAATGGAGTTCAAAATGGCCTAAAAGGGAAGAAAAAGGTAAAGAAAAGGTGACTGACCCGAAAGAGGTAAGGAAAGAAAAATGGGTAAAAGATGATGGACAATCAAAAACACTTAGTGCTAATGATAAACATAGTAAAATTAAATGTTTTAGATGTTTGGGTGTAGGGCATATTGCATCTCAATGTCCTAATAAGAAAAATATGTTATTAAAAGATAATGGTGTGAATATTTATACTTCTTTTCACATACGGAAATATGAAATTCAGACTCATGTGACAAGCCAAGGACCTGAAAGGATCCAATTGATGGTGAAAGTGAAGAATGTAGTGATAGTGATGGTATGCCTTCCTTAGTGGATGCTAGTGATTGTGATGATGATGATGTGCAATATGAGAAGTTTTTATTTTTAATTTAGTGGTTAGTCCTTTAATTTTGAAAGATGAAAGAATACAAAATACAAAAAAAATCCTAAAAAGAGTCCATGAATGAAGAAAAAAATATTGTTTCTAGATATCTCAATTGCTCAAATTTGAAGCAATTCCCTCTTTTCGATAAATATTCTAAAGAACCACTCCAAATTTGTGCATATTGAATCTTTGGTTGTTAGGTGAGCCTTGAATATGCATGTTAAAGATGAAACTAGTGATCAAAGAGAAAATATTTTTCATACATGTTGCATAGTCAATGGAAAGGCATGTAGTTTGATTTTTGATGGAGGTAGTTGTACTAATGTGGCTAGTGCAACACTTGTTGAGAAGTTGGGTTTGAATTGTATTAGACATCCTAATCCATATAAGTTGCAAAGGTTGCATGAATGTGGTGAAATAAGGGTTAATAAGCAAGTGATGCTTGCATTCTCTAATGGTAGATATAAGGATGAGGTGTTATGTGATATTGTACCTATGCATGCTAGTCATGTTTTACTTGGAAGGCCTTGGCAATATGATAGACGTGTGATGCATGATGGATATAGGAATCGGTATTCTTTTAGCTTGAATAACCAAAATTACATTCTTGCATCTTTATCTCCATTGGAAGTATATGAAGACCAAATGAAAATCCAAAAATCCATTATGGGGAATTCAGGTAGTGAGTCAAGTTCAAGTAAAAGAATTGAGAGAAAAGAGGCCTTGAATGAAAAAAATGAAAGAAATATAAATAAAGACCAAATGGTGAGTGATGAGCAAGAGAGAAAAGTAAGGGTGAGATTGTGAAGAGAGAAAAGAAAGTAAGCATGTATGCAAGGGAGAAAGACTTGAGAGGTGCTTTTAATGCACAAAGGAGTCTTATTGTACTTAGGTACAAGGAGAATCTTTTAATTTTGACTGACATTGACCCTTGTTTTCCTAATGTGTTTGTGTCTTTGTTGCAGGAATTTGAGGATGTCTTCCTTGAAGAGATTCCTAAAGGCCTCCCTCCATTAAGAGGTATTGAACATCAAATTGACTTTGTTCCCGGGGCTGCCATACCAAATAGACCAGCCTATAGAACCAATCCTGAGGAGACAAAGAAGATACAAAGACAAGTCGAAGAGCTTTTAGAGAAGGGGCACGTGAAGGAAAGCTTGAGTCCATGTGTTGTTCCTGTGCTGTTAGTGCCTAAAAAGGATGGATCTTGGAGGATGTGTGTGGATTGTCGTGCCATTAATAAAATAACAGTAAAGTATAGACATCCTATTCCTAAACTTGATGATATGCTTGATGAATTATGTGGGGCATGTTACTTTTCCGAAATTGATCTTAAAAGTGGTTATTTTCAAGTTAGGATGAAAGTAGGAGATGAATGGAAAACTGCGTTTAAAACTAAACAAGGTTTATATGAGTGGTTGGTAATACCTTTTGGCTTAACTAATGCACCTAGTACTTTCATGAGACTTATGAATCATGTTTTGAGATAACTTATTGGTAAGTTTGTTGTGGTTTATTTTGATGATATACTTATATGCAGCAAATGTTTTGATGATCATATTATGCATGTTAGGGCTGTATTAGAAGTATTGGGAAAAGAGAAATTGTATGCCAACTTAAAGAAGTGCACGTTTGCTAGTGAAAAACTTGTATTTCTTGGATTTGTTGTTAGTGCTAAAGGAATTGAGGTAGATGAGGAAAAAGTGAAAGGCTATTAGAGACTGGCCAATGCCTACTAATGTTAGTGAGGTTAGGAGTTTTCATGGATTGACTAGTTTTTATACAAGGTTTGTTAAAGATTTTAGTTCCATTGCAACACCTTTAAATGAGTTAGTTAAAAAGGATGTTAAATTTAAATGGACTGAATCACAGGAAAAAATATTTAATTTGCTTAAGGATAAACTATGTAGTGCACCTATTTTGTCCTTGCCTAATTTTAACAAAAATTTTGAGCTTGAATGTAATGATGCCTCAGGAGTTGGCATAGGAGCTGTTTTAATGCAGGAGGGGCGACCAATAGCATACTTTAGTGAGAAGTTGCATGGAGCTCAATTGAATTATTCCACCTATGATAGGGAATTATATGCTTTAGTGAGAGCCTTGGACATGTGGCAACATTATCTTTTTCCTAAAGAGTTTGTCATAGATACTGATCATGAGTCCTTAAAGCATTTGAAGGGACAAATGAAACTCAATAAGCGGCATGGTAAGTGGGTGGAATTTATTGAGACATTTCCATATGTGATAAAATACAAGCAAGGTAAAGATAATGTGGTGGTTGATGCACTTTCAAGAAGATATACTTTAATTTCTACTTTAAGTTCTAAATTGTTGGGATTTGAACAAATTAAAGAAATTTATGCCACTGATCTTGATTTTTCTAATACGTATGATGCATGTGAACAAGCTGCTTTTCAGAAATTTTATAGGCATAATGGATATTTGTTTAGGGATGGTAAACTTTGTGTGCATATATGTTCATTAAGGGAGCTACTTGTGCGTGAAGCTCATAGTGGGGGTTTGATGGGGCATTTTGGTGTTAATAAGACTTTGGATATGTTGCATGAACACTTTTATTGGCCACGTATGCATAAGGATGTTGAAAGAATTTGTGCTAAGTCTGTTGCATGTAAACAAGCTAAATCTAAAGTTATGCCTCATGGATTGCATACATCTTTACCTATTCCAATTGCACATTGGATTGATATTTCAATGGATTTTGTATTGGGATTGCCTAAGACTAGGAGAGGTAAAGATAGCATATTTATTGTTGTTGATAAATTCGGTAAAATGACTCATTTTGTTGCATGTGCTAAAACTAATGATGCAACAAATATAGCTGACTTGTTCTTTAGAGAGATAGTGCGTTTGCATGGTATTCCTAAATCAATTGTTTCTGATAGAGACGTTAAATTCCTTAGTCACTTTTGGCGTGTTTTGTGGGGTAAACTTGGTACTAAATTGCTATTTTCTACTACTTATCATCCACAAACTGATGGACAAACCGAAGTGGTCAATAGGACTTTAGGTGCTCTATTGCATGCTGTTGTGGGTAGAAATTTAAAATCATGGGAAGATTGTTTGCCATTGGTTGAGTTTGCTTATAATAGATGCATACATTCTTCTACTGGTTTTTCACCTTTTGAACTTGTGTATGGTTTTAATCCATTAACTCCATTGGATCTAACATAAGCCTTTTAATGAGTTAACTAATTTGGATGGTAAGAAAAAAGGCAGATTTTGTGAAAGCTATGCATGGAAAGCAAAACAGCACTTGGAGAAGAAGAATGAGTCATATACACAATAAGCTAACAAGGGGCGTAGAAAAATGGTGTTTGAACCAAGCGATTGGGTGTGGGTGCATATGAGAAAAGAGAGATTTCCTCACCAAAGGAAGAATAAACTTGATCCTAGAGGAGATGACCCATTTCACGTACTTGAAAGGATCAATGATAATGCTCACAAGATAGAACTTCCTGGTGAGTATGGTGTTTCTGCATCATTCAATGTTTCTGACCTTACTCCTTTTGATAATGTAGGAATAGTAGATTCAAGGACGAATCCTTTTGAGGAGGGGGAGAATGATGTAGATCAAGGACATATAAGTCAATCTTCATAAAAGGAGAATGATGCACTAGTCATGCCAAGTGGTGCGATCACAAGATCAAGGGCTAACAAACTAAGGCAAGCAATGTAAGGCTATGTTCAAAGTTTGGTCACTAAGGAGATCACAAAAGATGCATGCATGACAAAGGAGATGGAGTTGACTGAAGACCCAAGGCCCATTACTTATCTTGGGGTGTGTGAAGAACCATCTTGCATGTACTAGTCCAATGGGCTAAACAAGGCAAAGTCCATAAAATTAAAGATTACAAGTCATGTGCCAACCATGTGCTCAAGATCATGTAACAACCATGTGCCTACTTATGTGATTTGGGGCTTAATTATGTATGTGGGCTGCCTAATTTAAATTACCTTAGGCTTTAATTAGTGATAGACATGTGGGCCAAAGAAATAAAGTCCAACCCACCACTTGTCTTATTTTAGAAGGATTTAATTAGTGTCCTAATTCAAGTAGGACTCTATTTTTTAGAATATGAGTTAGAATATGATTGTACTTTTAGGAGTTAAGTTAGAATATAATTCAGTTATCCTTTACCATAAAGGATTCAAAGATAGACCTATAAATACTCATTTAGGCTTCTTGTACAAGACATGAATGAATAAAAATGAATTTGAGTGTTTTTCTTTAAAGTGATGCAGATTTGCATCTCTTTATTACCTTTAGGAATTAGTTACTTATCAAGTAATATTATTTGTGGCATGTCTATTCTCAATAAACCATATAATCTTGGTTCTTTGCTACATTGGTTAGCTTTGGGTCAGATTCAATCTATGATCACCATAGCTTAAGGTTTGTTTACCTTATCTTGTTGAGGGGTTTCAAGGCACGGTCTTTGGGGTTTCGCTTCAAATGTCCACCTTGGTCAAGGATTTCTGAGTAATGATCTCTATAAGAGGCTATAAGTATACTCTCCTTTTATCAGGAGTGGTGAATCCTCTATTGACTTCTCAACTTCCTTTGAATACCACCACCCTATAAGCAACCTTTGAAAGACAACAAGGAATGGAGTCAAACTATATGATTCAGTATCGAAGATAACCTTGAGCATCTCAAGTCTAAAAATACTTGCACCATTGCTATGATAAAAGACTATCACTGACATTGAATAGATATCGATGTGATTGTCTCATAACAGATCATCCAATGTACTTGGCTACTCTAGCAAGCATCCACATGTTAACTCTAAATATTTAATATATTCAGCTTATGAGATTAGCTGCTTGACCTAGTCAAGAAATATAACATGTGCTAATCTATCTAGATTAACAATGTCCTATCTTGTTAATTCCATGACTAGGGAATATTTAGGTATAAACACAATTTGCACATGATAGGAATCTCATCATCATGATCTCATCATCATTTCCTTCATGTTGTGTTACATACCAAAGACTTCATTAAATGGTTTGAGATCTATATCAATTCATATGTAATGAATACCAATATAATGAAAATACATTTTATTAATAATAAATGAGTACATCAAGTGTCTAAGGTGATTGTTTTTAGGGCACCTCTCTAATAATTCCTACTTTATTGACTTGCCAATAATCCCTAGATCATTGTCTATGTTCTTATATAGGCTAAAAACTAAAAATTCTATAAAAATATACTCAATATCATTTTTCAAGCCAAAGCAATATTTTAATATTCATAAGCAAAAATCTCAAACCATAACAACATTGAATTGTCCTAAAGGAACATAACAAATTCTATTTAAATGTTCATTTCCATATAACATATAAATATCTCTATGACTAGTATTATAAGTTATCTCTATTCACCACTAAAAATATATTTAATATTGAATTTTAATATTTACTTTCATAGTCATTAGGATAAGTTTCGTATAAACCTTCTTCACCTTTCTCCCTTCCTTTTATCCTTTTTCTTTTCGAGCATAACCAATTTCAACGTCAGAGTTCCTAATACCTTGATATGAACATCACAGCCTAAATAAAATTTCTTTACTGGAGCAAAACCTTATTCCTCATTTACACCACTAGTCTTATTATGTTTCGAGTCTAAGATCCTTATTTAACTTACAAATTTCTAGCCTCCTATTTTATTTTTCAAATACAAAACTCACTTCGATTTTGATGCAAGGTTAATTCATGTGTTGAACCTTTAGAGATATTTTCATCATTTTAATGATCACAAATAATTGAACAATAAGGAATTTAACTTTTGTTGTGTTCTAAGTGTGTTATACAAGCTATATATTCCTATGACCTTGAAACAAGTTGATTCAAATCAACTGAAGTTCAAAAGATTGAAAATCAGCAAAGATTCACGCCCGTGACAAAGTTTTTGACCCTAATGAATCAAGTAATGCTAGTGATCAATTATCACCACAATTGTGAAATATTAGTTTCATGCCTGTTACTAGTAAAGCCACACTCGTGAAAATCCTTAGCAACAATTCTCTTAAGTTCAAATGTTCATGGATGTGAAGTAATGGTCAAACCATGAAGCTAAAACAATCACACCCATGAAGACATAGTCATGGCCAGTGAAAGATTGTGCATTCTTGAATAGAAGCATTTACGGTCAGCTTCACCACTTTAGTCACAGTTTCACCAAGAACAATCATGCCCATAAAGATTTAGTTACGCCCGTGAACCTACATATTTAATGTTGACAGGCATAAACAGAAAAGTAGTTCAACGACTAGTTTTGCATTAATTGCATCCAAAATGACTTTCTTTCTTAGAGGGGGAATAAATATGACTTATTTATGAACTTTCCAAGGTTAGTAGCAAGAAATTAAGCACTAAATATTTGCAAAGCCTTTTGTGCAATTATTCAAATCTAAATTTAATAATCTCTGTTGTAAAAACCATTTTAGCTCAGTTTGTTGAGCTCTTTTGGTTAGCAAGTATTTTCATTCTTGTAATCAATTACTCAAAAGTGAGTTTGAGTGAGTTTAGTTGTGAGTGAAACACTTGTAAGGATTTTTGTGTGAGCCATTAAAAATACAAGGATTTGGTTATTGTGTTAGCTATTAAAACACAAGGGTTTATAGGTTAGGTGTTAGCCAAAAGAGTATAACACCATAGTTGGAAGTGAGCATAGAAAACTCAATTTGTAACACTTTAAGTGTTAGTGAAATACCCAATTGAGACTGGAAAGAAGAGTAGAGTTCATTAATACCACAATTCTGGAATACGGAGGTTTCGGCCTCAAGAAGAAGATGAGGACTTTGATTCCTATGATGATGAAGATGATACCCATTCAACGAGGAGAGGAGGAGATAAGCGTGATAGCAACATCAATTCTATCAAAATAAAAATTCCACCTTTTAAAGGGAGGAATGATGTTGAAGCATACTTAGAATGGGAGAGAAAAGTGGAGCTCATTTTTGAATGTCACAACTATAGTGAAGAGAAAAAAATAAAACTTGTTGTTATTGAATTCACTGATTATGCTCTTGTTTGGTGGGATCATATCATGATGACTAGAAGAAAGAATGGAGAAAGACCCATTAGAAGGTGGGAGGAGATGAAGAGGGTGATGAGAAAATGATTTGTGCCAGCCTATTACTATAGGGAGTTGCACCAAAAATTGCAACGCCTTACACAAGGATCCATGACCGTTGAAGATTACCATAAGGAGATGGAGATGGTAATCATGAGAGCCAATGTGGAGGAGGATCCAGAAGTCACCATGGCACGTTTCCTAGGAGGTTTGAACAAAGATATTGCTAATGTTATTGAATTACAATACTATGTGGACTTTGAAGACATGGTCAATATGGCCATAAAAAATTGAAAAGCAACTAAAAAGCAAGGGGGCAGCAAGGAGTTACACGAATTCCACATCCAAATGGAGTTCAAAATGGCCTAAAAGGGAAGAAAAAGGTAAAGAAAAGGTGACTGACCCGAAAGAGGTAAGGAAAGAAAAATAGGTAAAAGATGATGGAAAATAAAAAAACACCTAGTGCTAATGATAAACATAGTAAAATTAAATGTTTTAGATGTTTGGGTGTAGGGCATATTGCATCTCAATGTCCTAATAAAAAAAGTATGTTATTAAAAGATAATGGTGTAATTGATAGTGAAAGTGAAAAAAGTAGTGATGGTGATGGTATGCCTTCCTTAGTGGATGCTAGTGATTGTGATGATGATGATGTGCAATATGGGAATGATGTGCATATTGAATCTTTGGTTGTTAGGATAGCCTTGAATATGCATGTTAAAGATGAAACTAGTGATCAAAGAGAAAATATTTTTCATACACGTTGCATAGTCAATGGAAAGGCATGTAGTTTGATTATTGATAGAGGTAGTTGTACTAATGTGGCTAGTGCAACACTTGTTGAAAAGTTGGGTTTGAATTGTATTAGACATCCTAATCCATATAAGTTGCAATGGTTGCATGAATGTGGTGAAATAAGGGTGAATAAACAAGTGATGCTTGCATTCTCTATTGGTAGATATAAGGATGAGGTGTTATGTGATGTTGTGCCTATGCATGCTAGTCATGTTTTACTTGGAAGGCCTTAGCAATATGATAGATGTGTGATGCATGATGGGTATAGGAATCGGTATTCTTTTA
This sequence comes from Triadica sebifera, assembly GCA_023653625.1. Classification (NCBI taxonomy): domain Eukaryota; kingdom Viridiplantae; phylum Streptophyta; class Magnoliopsida; order Malpighiales; family Euphorbiaceae; genus Triadica; species Triadica sebifera. Next base: position 12,809,551 of record CM042908.1, on the reverse strand, counting down.
GCTTGAATAACCAAAATTATATTCTTGCACCTTTATCTCCATTGGAAGTATATGAAGACCAAATGAAAATCCAAAAATTCATTATGGGGAATTCAGGTAGTGAGGCAAGTTCAAGTAAAAGAATTGAGAGAAAAGAGGCATTGAATGATAAAAATGAAAGAAATACAAATAAAGGGCCAATGGTGAGTGATGGAGCAATAGAGAAAAGTAAGGGTGAGATTGTCAAGAGAGAAAAGAAAGTAAGCTTGTATGCAAGGGAGAAAGACTTGAGAGGTGCTTTTAATGCACAAAGGAGTCTTATTGTACTTAGGTACAAGGAGAATCTTTAATTTTTCCTGACATTGACCCTTATTTGCCTAGTGTTTTTGTGTCTTTGTTGCAGGAATTTGAGGATGTCTTCCCTAAAGAGATTCCTAAAGGCCTCCCTCCATTAAGAGGTATTGAACATCAAATTGACTTTGTTCTCGAGGCTGCCATACCAAATAGACCAGCCTATAGAACCAATCCTGAGGAGACAAAGGAGATACAAAGACAAGTTGAAAAGCTTTTAGAGAAGGGGCACATGAAGGAAAGCTTGAGTCCATGTGCCATTCCTATGTTGTTAGTGCCTAAAAAGGATGGATCTTGGAGGATGTGTGTGGATTGTCGTGCCATTAATAAAATAACAGTAAAGTATAGACATCATATTCCTAGACTTGATGATATGCTTGATGAATTATGTGGGGCATGTTACTTTTTCAAAATTGATCTTAAAAGTGCTTATTTTCAAGTTAGGATGAAAGTAGGAGATGAATGGAAAACCGCTTTAAAACTAAACAAGGTTTATATGAGCGGTTGGTAATGCCTTTTGGTTTAACTAATACACCTAGTACTTTCATGAGACTTATGAATCATGTTTTGAGACAACTTATTGGTAAGTTTGTTGTGGTTTATTTTGATGATATACTTATATACAACAAATGTTTTGATGATCATATTATGCATGTTAGGGTTGTATTAGAAGTATTGAGAAAAGAGAAATTATATGTCAACTTAAAGAATTGCACGTTTGCTAGTGAAAAACTTGTATTTCTTGGATTTGTTGTTAGTGCTAAAGGAATTGAGGTAGATGAGGAAAAAGTGAAAGCTATTAGAGATTGGCCAATGCCTACTAATGTTAGTGAGGTTAGGAGTTTTCATGGATTGGCTAGTTTTTATAGAAGGTTTGTTAAAGATTTTAGTTCCATTGCAACACCTTTAAATGAGTTAGTTAAAAAGGATGTTAAATTTAAATGGATTGAATCACAGGAAAAGACATTTAATTTGCTTAAGGATAAACTATGTAGTGCACCTATTTTGTCCTTGCCTGATTTTAATAAAACTTTTGAGCTTGAAAGTGATGCCTCAGGAGTTGGCATAGGAGCTGTTTTAATGCAGGAGGGGCAACCAATAGCATACTTTAGTGAGAAGTTGCATGGAGCTCAATTGAATTATTCCACCTATGATAGGGAATTATATGCTTTAGTGAAAGCCTTGGACATGTGGCAACATTATCTTCTTCCTAAAGAGTTTGTCATACATACTGATCATGAGTCCTTAAAGCATTTGAAGGGACAAATGAAACTCAATAGGCGGCATGGTAAGTGGGTGGAATTTATTGAGACATTTCCATATGTGATAAAATACAAGCAAGGTAAAGATAATGTGGTGGTTGATGCACTTTCAAGAAGATATACTTTAATTTCTACTTTAAGTTCTAAATTGTTAGGATTTGAACAAATTAAAGAACTTTATACCACTGATCTTGAATTTGCTAATGTCTATGATGCATGTGAACAAGTTGCTTTTCATAAATTTTATAGGCATGATGGATATTTGTTTAGGGATGGTAAACTTTGTGTGCCTATATGTTCATTAAGGGAGCTACTTGTGCGTGAAGCTCATAATGGGGGTTTGATGGGGCATTTTGGTGTTAATAAGACTTTGGATATGTTGCATGAACACTTTTATTGGCCACATATGCGTAAGGATGTTGAAAGAATTTGTGTTAAGTGTGTTGCATGTAAACAAGCTAAATCTAAAGTTATGCCTCATGGATTGTATACACCTTTACCTATTCCTATTGCATCTTGGATTGATATTTCAATGGATTTTGTATTGGGATTGCCTAAAACTAGGAGAGGTAAAGATAACATATTTGTTGTAGTTGATAGATTCAGTAAAATGGCTCATTTTATTGTGTGTGCTAAAATGAATGATGCAACAAATATAGCTGACTTGTTCTTTAGAGAGGTATATTCCTAAATCAATTGTTTCTGATAGAGACGCTAAATTCCTTAGTCACTTTTGCCGTGTTTTGTGGGGTAAACTTGGTACTAAATTGTTGTTTTCTACTACTTGTCATCCACAAACTGAAGTGGTTAATAGGACTTTAGGTGCTCTATTGTGTGCTGTTGTGGGTAGAAATTTAAATTCATGGGAAGATTGTTTGCCATTTGTTGAGTTTGCTTATAATAGATGCATACATTCTTCTACTGGTTTTTCACCTTTTGAACTTATGTATGGTTTTAATTCATTAACTCCATTGGATCTAACATCTTTGCCTTTTAATGAGTTAACTAATTTGGATGGTAAGAAAAAGGCAGATTTTGTGAAAGCTATGCATGAGAAAGCAAAACAACACTTGGAGAAGAAGAATGAGTCATATGCACGACAAGCTAACAAGGGGTGTAGAAAAATGGTGTTTGAACCAGACAATTGGGTGTGGGTGCATATGAGAAAAGAGAGATTTCCTCTCTAAAGGAAGAATAAACTTGATCCTAGAGGAGATGGCCCATTTTCGCGTACTTGAAATGATCAATGATAATGCTTACAAGATAGAACTTCCTGGTGAGTATGGTGTTTTTGCATCATTCAATGTTTCTGACCTTACTCATTTTGACAATGTAGGAATACTAGATTCGAGGACGAATCCTTTTGAGGAGGGGGAGGGGGGGAATGATGTAGATCAAGGACATATAAGTCAATCTTCACAAAAGGAGAATGATGCACTAGTCATGCTAAGTGGTGCGATCACAAGATCAAGGGCTAACAAACTAAGACAAGCAATGCAAGGCTATGTTCAAAGCTTGGTCACTAAGGAGATCACAAAAGATGCATGAATGACAAAGGAGATGAAGTTGATTGAAGACCCAAGGCCCTTTACTTTCTTGGGGTGTGTGAAGAACCATCTTGCATGGACTGGTCCAATGGGCTAAACAAGGCAAAGTCCATAAAATTAAAGATTACAAGTCATGTGTCAACCATGTGCTCAAGATCATGTGCCAACCATGTGCCTACTTATGTGATTTGGGGCTTACCTTGTAATTGGGCTTCATTATGTATGTGGGCCGCCTAATTTAAATTACCTTAGGCTTTAATTAGTGATAGACATGTGGGCCAAAGAAATAAAGCCCAACCCACCACTTGTCTTGTTTTAGAAGGATTTAATTAGTATCCTAATTCAAATAGGACTCTACTTTTTAGAATATGAGTTAGAATATGACTGTACTTTTAGGAGTTGAGTTAGAATATGATTTAGTTATCCTTTACCATAAAGGATTCAAAGACTTAGACCCATAAATACTCATTTAGACTTCTTGTATAAGACGTGAATAAATAAAAACGAATTTGAGTGTTTTTCTTTAAAATGAGGCAGATTTGCATCTCTTTATTACCTTTAGGAATTAGTTACTTGTCAAGTAATATTACTTGTGGCATGACTATTCTTAATAAACCATATAATCTTGGTTCTTTGCTACATTAGTTAGCTTTGGGTCAGATTCAATCTATGATTACCATAGCTTAAGTTTTGTTTACCTTGTCTTGTTGAGAGATTTCAAGGCACGGTCTTTGGGGTTCTGCATCAAAATAGGTAAGAAAGGGGTCTGATCTCTTGAGAGGCGAAAAAGATTAAGGTTTGATTTTTTTTAAAAAAAGGAAGACGAAGAGATGTTCACTTTTATAATCCATGATTCATAGTCGTGACTCATCATTCATGGTTGTGAATGACTTATGTTTTTTGTCTCTTTTCCTCCCATGATTTATGGATTTGACTATCATTTCATAGGCGTGAATCACTCGATTAACGGTCTTGACTAATACTTTCAGAGTGTGAATCACTTATAGACTCATTTTTAGGTCTTTCTCCCTAAAGCATTAACTCATAAATCCATACACTTGTCAATTAAAAACATCACAACCATATTAACATCTAGGCCCTATATTATGGGTATGACATTTAAGTTCTTTCTTCTCTGATGGTGCCATTTTGCATGGCATTACTGATATAGGTGTTATGCCTAGGGTGAACTCTATGTAGAATCAACCTCTCTGTCATATGGTAAACCTTATAAATCATTTGGGAAAAACATCTGAAAATTCTCTAACTGTAGAGATATCTTTGAGATTTGGACCTCTCTTTTCTGGTGTAACGATATGAGCTAAATAGGCTTCACATCCTTCCTCATCATCCTCTTAGCTTTCATCATTCAAATAACTCGTTAAGGTTATGGAAACAACTTGTCTTCCACTACTGCCTCTCCCCCTCTCCATATTCTACTGTTTTAAGAACCATATACTTTACCTTGTAGTCTACTACTGCCACATTCTGTGAAAGCCAATCCATGCCCAAAATGGCAACATATTCATGAAAAGTTAATTCTATCAAGTCTGCGGGAAACTCCCTCCCATGTACAATCAATGGACACCTTTTGTATATTCGATTCACGATCACACTGTGACTTAGGGATTTTGTGACCTCTATTTCATAGTTAAGTTTTACACTGATCATATTATGTTTCCTATGTGTGCTTATGCATATATAGGAATATGTGGAACATGGATCAATTAATGCACAAATATCTTAGTCATGTAAGGAAACACATAGTCACAATTAAATCAGTAACTTCCTAGTCCTCTCTGGTAGCAAAAGCTCTAGCTAGAACTTGGACTAGCATTTATTTGTTAATTGTCTCTAAGGCGGCCTTGGTAGGTTCTGAACAACCTCCTTCAGTCTAGTGTCTAGTCTGAGTTGGAGTTGACCTAGTAGTTTGAGTAGGTGCACTGCTAGTAATTAAAGGACAATCCCTCTTTATATGCTCCTTAAATCCATATCTAAACTAAGCCCCTATAGTCACCCAATGCTCTCATCTATGGCTCTTGTGGCAGGTGCCATAGGTTGGAGCACTATCTCTAGTAACCTCTATGTGAGTGCTATCTATTGTAGATGTAACTCTGGAGGTCTACCCCCTCCTATGTGATCCACCCTCTATGTAGCTCCTTCCCTGTCCTTAGCTCTTGCCACGAGCCTGTTCTAAGTAGTACCGACCCTTATTGTCTATAGTTTGGGCCATTGGAGTTGTTATCGTTAACTAATAATGACAAAATATTGAGCTGAATAATAAAATATAACATAAACAAGCCATAAATGAATATATTTGCGAGTTTTTAAATGAAAATATTCGCGAATTTTTAAATGAACACATTCGCAAGCTTTGAAATGAACACATTCGTAAGATTTGAAACGAACATGTTCATGAACTTTTAAACGAACATGTTCATGAACTTTTAAACGAACATATTTGCGAGCTCGTAAACGAATATATTCGAGGGCTTTTAAACGAACGTGTTCGCAAACGTGTTTATGAGCTCATAAACAAACATGTTTGCGAGCTAACAAATCAAATAGTATTGAGCTCGAGGCCAAGCTCGATAAGATTTTCGAGCTCGGATTTGAGTTTGAACTCGAATCATTAACAATAATAAACAATTTCAAACGAGATATTTTCTAAACCGATATTCGAATAGTTCACGAGCGGCTTGGTTCATTTACAACTCTACTTTTTGGTAAGCAATGTAGCTTCTTACAATGAAGAGTTAATCAACAGTAAAATGGTAATAGAAATATGATTGAATTTTCCTTATTTTACTATTTAAAATAATTTAAAGCTAATTTGTTCCTTAATTTCTTAGGCAGATGTTCATAACTATTAGACAATAGTAGTTGCTATTACCTATACTTTAGTGAAATCTGATTTTGATTATAATGTATCCCATTAAATTATATAGCCCAAGCTCCTTTATAATAATAATAATAATAATTCATATTTTCATACTCATTTCAATTGTAAAACTATTGGTTTCGTTAGTATTTGTGAACTCTATGTTAGAAAAGTATGACAATGGTCTTTTTACCAATATTTGAAATTAAGGATTTTACAAAAAAAAAAAAAAATGGTAGATTTTTTGTTCTTTTAAAGGCTGAAGAACAGTGTACTATCTTTTAAGTTGAAGAAGTGCAACAAAAGAGTTATGCATTCTCTTATACCTTGAAATGAACCTTTTTGGAAAGGAAAAAAAAAGTTAACTATGATGGATTCAGCAATGCCTTATTATGACCTTTTAAGGTTAGACATCATTTTCTATTAGAATCTGCAGAAAATCTTTATTTAGGTATGAATTCAATGTTTTCGCATAATTCACTTTTGCATGGTCTTGTTTTTATACTATAGCATACGAGTATGATCCTTATAATATATTGACATATCTCTGATTGATTGTGTTCACTCTCGTTTCTTGGTTAGAGATTTTTTATGTTCTCAAATTTATTGTAGATTTGGTAAGCCATATACCGAGAAGCTACTGGAGAAACACATAAAGCTGATATACTCTTCTTGTTTTTAAGTCCAATCCTATTCTAAGTTCAATTTTTAATTCAATTTTTTTTAATCTTTTTTTGCATTTTATCTGGGTTTAGACTAATTTTTGGATGAAAATTATTGAATATTTTAATATAATAGCCGTAAATTGTTGATTTAAATGAGATAGTGAAAATACAATTATAATCTAATTGCGTAAAAATGATTTTTTGTATATATATATATATATATATATAGCTGGATAAATTGTAAAAAAATAAATATGGCCTTTCTGTTCTTGTTTAAAAATATATATATCTTATTATTAATTCCTCATTTGTCATTTGATTTTTATGCAAACGTTGTTATGATTTGTTTCGTATAATAAGGTAAATTATACTATTTTGGTAAAAAGAAAAAGAGCTGGACGAATTGTAGTATCTAAAAAAAAAAGAGTTGTGCAAATTGAGTTAAAATTGGTGTTGGGCCCTAAATCTAAAATAATATGGATTAAAATTGTTATTGGGCTCAAGAAAAGCCCTTGAAAGTAAACACTGCTGTATTCAATTGTGGATAACTGACATTATCTTACTCGACCAGAAATTCAACCCAAACCGATTACAACTTGATGCTTTTGGGTCAGATCGGTTAACAATTTATCCACCCAGTAGCTATTCTATAAGATTGTTTCATAGTAAGTTTGGACCAACACGGCCCATGAATAGCCCTAAATAATAGGCGAACGAATAAGAAGAATATAGATAAAAATGGTAATTTAAAAAATAACTTATTAGGCTGCATGTTTTAATGTAATAGAACCAGATGTGGAAGTAAAATAAATAGGAAAACAAGGCGAAGGCTCCTATCAATAACGTCATCATCATTACCTACCTCTACGCTGTGAACTTTATTTCAAATGTCAAACTATTTTCTTGCAAAAGAGTAGCCAGAAATTTAACTTTTATCTCATGCTTGCAAGTTGCGACTGCTGCAACCGCCGCAGTAGGAGCAAAACATTAGTGCTTCTTCGTTTGCAACCTACACAAACAGCCCTCAGCTCTTCTCAGTTGTGAACTAAAGCCACAGAAAAACATAGAACAGCGACTTTGGGAATTGCACTTTCATGAAATAAGGTTGCTGATACCAAAGCACACTGTTTTTTGGTGAAAAGCATTGATGGCATAATCAACCTGAAGGTGACCCAATGGAGACTTCAAACGAAGGCCATAACCAAGCCCAATTCCAGACCCTGGTTTGCGCTGTCTTTGTGCTGGATTTCCTGAAACTCCAAATCAAACCGATAATGAAGGTGCATCTGCTAGTTCTTGATGGGGCTTCGGGAGGAGGGGAAGGGAAGAAGGAAACTTCAAAAGCCTTTTCTACTATACTAACATTGCAAGGTTAATGAAACTAGAAGATGGGGGGCACTACCATACAAAAGACAGTTATTGTCAGGCATGTCCAAGCATATGCATTGATATAATGCCAGCTGAGACAAGATGACTTCTTTTAAATAGCAAGAAAAGCCAGAAGAACGCAATCAAACATGGAGAGTTTCTTAATGAAGATAAACCTTACATTATATATCTGCCGTTAAGGATATGTAAACCTCTTAACAAGAAAAGCAAAAAAGGAGGGTAAAATTACAAACTGCAGGGGTAGTGAAGAGCTATGAAACAAGTTGGATCTACACCGAGGCCCGGGACAATTCTGGCATTAAAGTTGTCCAAAATGCAGCTTGCATGTTTCCAATTCCCAATCAGTATAAATTCTTTCTGTGCATTGAGGCCTAGCTCTATCAAATACCTCTTCTCAAGGAAGAAAAAGGTGAAACGAGTCAGCATCAACTAAACACAGTGTAGTTGCTGCCCTGCCAAAATCTGGCATTTATGTAATAATGCCAACTGGGATGACCTACGATTGGGTTATCTCATACATTTTCATCTTGATTCTCAATGACTTTTTTCCTTACTAAAGGAATTATAACTTTGAACTACCAAGTGGATCTTAATTCTAAAAGGATGATGCATTTCCTCATAAATGCAACTCCATCAGGAAATCTTTTCATTTCAAAACAACACAAACCTTCTTAAATAATATTCTAGAAATGGCTTATAATTTTTGCAGCAGGTGGAATTGGTCATACTCATTTAGGCCTTGATACCTGATTCCAACTAGTTTAGGAATCGACAAGCTATTTATTTCCAAGGACTAGGATCCATGCACTTGGCAAACTAGAACTGCTAATTAATGAAGATTAGTTTTATACAAATTGCAAGTCTTGAAATTGTTGATGCCATATCAACTCTAGTTGTGATATCACTGAAACCTTAGATTTGATGCCTACTGAAATTTTAGGTGTTACGTCTAAAATATTTTATTTTCTACTCTTTGCTCCATGATATTTGGCCTATCATTGAGACCTGAATTTTAGGTCCTAGAACCGCAGACCTCTCCCTCATCAAACATTAATCATATGATAATCAATTAGCTCCAAAACTGAACTGAAAAAATTATAGAACATTCACAGTGCCATGTAAATCATAAAAACAGTCATTTTTTATTCCATTTTAATTTCATTCCTCATCTCATGACAAACCTCAGTTCAACTTTTATAGTTTCTACACCTTTTCCACTTTGTTTATATGCCTTAAAAGTCTAGAAATTTTGAAGCACTCTTTCTCCTACCTTAATCAGGGAAATGTGTTCGATCCACAAATTTATCTCGTAATTTGTAGGTTAGGCCTCTTGTAAAACATTGTAAAAATGCAAATGACTCTTGTGCAATGAACATAGCCAACACCCTGCCCTTCCCCTCCACACGCACCTTCCTCTTCTCAGAATGCTGTCGATGAGACATATTGACAAGAAAATTTTGCATGTATGTTCAATTCCTAAATAAGTCAAGAAAAGGAACTTACCAGGTACAAGGTAGCCAGAACCCAAATCTGTTCCACAGTCCAAAAACACTGCACCTTCCAACATCTCATTCTGGACACAGAAAAATGAAAAAAGGTATGAAGTGTAAGTGATCTTTTTGTACTTCATTACATATCAATATTAAGCAAAACTACTATTGACAAAATATCCAAATGGCAAGATGATGCAACGATGCCACAAAAAAATTCTGTAATTAATTTCAAGAAACAAAATGATGACAAAGCTGTTGATAAATGACAGCAATAATTTTGCACATTGCATCATTTTTAATTTTACACATTGACCAGATTCAGGATCTTGAATACAGAATAGAAGTTCAAATCATAGGAGTTGATTATTCAATTTTTGAACTGTTTAAATATCACATTACCTAAAGCTGAGACTTAGAAAGGACAACCCAAAAAGATATACATACAAATATTCTAATTACAGTACCAGATGCCATTCTCCTTTTATGTTGACTAGCCCTATTGTAGACCCCTCCACCCTTTAGCTATGTATTATTGGAATTGCAAAATGAAAGGATTAGGTTCAGCTATACTTGCTCAGCTTCACATGGTTCAATAGCCTTCTATATCAGAATGAAATTCAGAATCCTCATTAATGATGTTATAAGGTTTCATGAAAATAGGAACAATAAATATGGTATGAATGTTTGACATGGACCTTGTAGCTATGATTTTAAAGGGTAGAAAATTAAGCTTTAGGACTTGTTTTCGACCCATCAGAAATAGCATTTCTTGTTTCTCCCAATAAAAACTTTCCACCCTGCTTGTGCCAACAAGGATTTAAAAGAAAGAGGGATAATACTTTATTTGGATTCAAGGAGAACTCTTGCTTATCAATGAACAAGAAAAAGGGTAAGAAACCCTGTTTGGTTTTTCCATCTGCATTTGAAAATTTTTATTTTTGTCCATACAGAATAAATTTATTAACCCTAAAAATAAGTTTCTGTATGCTGTTGTCCGTTTCATGCCAATGGCCTTTACTTAGGGACTTTATTTCAAAGCTTGAAATTTCAAACACTAGAAATAATATTAAATACATGTCACCTGTTTAGTTTCTGTACCCACTGCTGATGATATTTTACTGTACTAAATATTTTTCCCAAAGATGATTGCCACCAAGGTTCACAATTTGCTAAACGATAGCAATGTGAATACAAAGCCTATAAACTATAATTAGTTTGCATTTCAGCAAACTACAGGGCATTCAGACAGCACGCATTCAATGCAATGCTATTGAGAGCATCATACCAAGTCGGGCACCTGACCTAGTAAATATTTCATGGTCAGCAACTCTTCTATACATTGTTATGAACTATAAGATGAAGTAGCATACATTGAAGAATCAAATTGTCGAAAAACACCTAGCATTATATTAATTGTTACTTACTGTTTCATAAATTATAAAAACAATGAAATAGTAAATAATGTGAGATAATCAAGAAAAGGTTGTATAAAAAAACAGCAAATGGTGCTGACTGATTTGTTCTAATAGTGCACTAGAAGCATTTAGAGCATATGAAAATTTTATGCTGAATACTGCTACAAAGAATCCAAAAACTCTAGAGAGGATAACATTATGCACAGGAATACAGGCCCATAAAATGCTACAAAAAGTGATGAAGGTATTACATACCAAAGGGTATGTTAATTCACTATTTGCAACGAGACATGATCTCCCACATCCAACAGCACCTTCACCATACCCTCGTACACTACCAACACCGCCAATAGCAAATGCTTGATAGGGAGCCATGTCCCCGACAATAGAACCACCTGTGAGGCTGCCAGAAGACAAGGTAAAGGTGATAGAAAAGGGGAAAGAATAAAGCATTGGTAAGTTAATGATTATGGAACTTAATTGATCCATATAGGAAACACAAGGGAGCAGTAATAATTACCATTAGCTTAACAAACAGGTTAGCCAGCAGTATCCAGCTTTTGGCATTAACTCATTTAGTATTAGGTTTGACACTTTCTGTTTCCACTTTAACAGTGCCAAGAATGATTTATTTTTTATAACATGAATCTAAGACTATCTTTATGCAGCAGTTCCTTTTTTTTTCTTTTTCAGGGATGCCATCATTAAAACTCCTTAGGTAGGTGCGGATATGTATAGAACGGAAGTTTCATTTACAAAAGAAAAAAAAGGAAAAGTTGAAAATTTATACAGCAGAAAGAAATGCACAAGTTGCTGAAACTAATGATTTAGAACATCTCCAATAGCCCTCATTATTTTTAAACGCTTATTCAGTATAATGAAGAGCACCTCTAAATATAAAGAGTAAAAACATTTTTTACAAGTCTAACAGACTTTCTATTTTTACTCTTCATTTTGCTTTATTCAATACAAATTAATATTTATCAAAAGGTAAATGACTTTTATTATAAGAAAAAAGAAACGTATTTTTACAAAAACACACCAAGAAAAAGATAGAACATACATAGAAAATAGAAATGCATTAATTACAATTAAAATAGAGAGTGAAGTTTGACTTTCTAGATGTAGAGAATCAAACTCACACTCTACTCTAAATTTTAAAAATAGAGTGTATTGAAGATCTTTTTTTATAGAATGACTCTTTAAAATAAAAAATCTATATCTGAAATAAAAAGCCTATTGGAGATGCTCTTAGGGTATTCAGCAATTCATCTTTTGGAATGCAAGAGAATACTCTTGCCCTCTCAAAAGCACACCTGCTCTTTTTCCATCCACAAATCCAAAAATAGGTAATGAATTAAATCTGCTGATTCTTCTCATACATGGAAGATTTATAGCATTCAAAACCATATTTTTCAATTAACTACAGCCACATAGATATGATCACGGCATCATAGGCCTATTCCTGAAGCTGTCTAGGTCTGGTGCAGAAAAAAACCTCATTAGAAACTGCTGCATTACATTATATGCGCAGTTAATGTTAGTAATTTGTAAATCATTCCATTACATGCTTATAAACCTAGCAAGAGCAATTGATTGAACACATTCCATATGTCTAGTTGATTTAAAAAACGTCGTGTTTTCTAGGGCATTTTTACTACTACCCTTGACATGATTCCTATCTCTACAGCATTTTGGTTCCCCATTTCCCATTGTTTTCGGATTCTTCAAATTTTCTCTCAACCGTCCATGCTCAGTACTAAACAGGCAACATACATTAAAGTAAGAAAACAAAATATAGCTACCTTGCCAAGAAAAATGTAGGCCCAAGTTTAACTCCTCTTGTTGCAGCAAATTTGAATCGGTTAAAGATTAGCCACTTTGATAAAACAGGAATCCCTTGCTCTATTTGCATGCTGAACTGAATATAGGAAAACTTGTAATTAGCAAAATACATGATTGAGAATTGTCATTAAATTATCAAGACAGTATAAAGAATGCCATATGAGAGAAATTGAATCCTCAAAAGGCAAAAGAAAACAAAAAGGAAACTGTATATCAAAAGGTGAAGATAATGTACACGAGAAAAACTATGATCATTTGCCTTTGCATATCGGGATTCTTGCTTCAAAACTACCATAGAGTCATGGGGATTGCCACTGGAAAATAAAGATTTTGTGATAATGTTAGTATACAGTACATTGCAGACTTGTAATGAAATAATATAGGCCCTCACTACCTGCAAGTAACTGGAAATCCATCAAGATCAGAAATTATAGACCGGCCATCATCATTAAGCAGGCGCACATGCTGCATTTTAGATAACAATCATTACTTCTCTTATAAGATTGTACTAACTACACAAAGTGCAGATGGAAATAATATAAAGAAGTAACATGGGCAAAAGAAGCATATATGGTGCAATGAGCTTAGTTTAACCTCAAATTTAATACTGGTCGTGCTGCTCCATTGAGAACTAGCAGGCTCATTCAGATCCAGGCCAACTGATAATTGAGACAAATTCACACCTCCATTAACCGAACGAGAGAAATTTTCTATCGGTGTACCATGGACCCCAATTTCAGGAGAAACAGAATGCTAAGACCAGCAATTGGCATAATAAATTAAAAATGTTGCAAAATAGTGCACAAGATTAAAGAATTTACTTCACCATAAATTAAATAAAATGTTGCAAATAAGTGCAAAAAATTAAAAATTTCACTTCAAGTTCCAGTTGCATTTTCAACAAATGTGTTAACTTGGTTAGAGGGGTTTGTAAAGACCAATTTTCTAATGCACAATCAAAAAACAAAAGCAACAAAAACTCACCTGGATGATAAAACATTGTTGAGCAAGCCATTCATGTCTTGGTCTCCTATAAGCTACTAATACATTTGAATCATACAGTCCCTTATCCCATGATACATCTAGCTTCTCGCTCCCACCAAATAAATTGGAATGTTTGATACAAAGACTGAGAAAGAACACAATGGAATTAATTGCCTGACTTTATTTTCAGTTTTTGTGCGAACATATGCTGCTCTACAATACATTTGTTGTAATTTATTAAATTCCAAACAAATATTTATTAAAAATGACAAGAATATGATAAAACACATGCCTTCCAATTATCAGTGAAAGCGGGCTACCAGAATGCCTGCCACATAGAGAGAGTGAGTGGATGAGACTGAGAGTGATTGAAATGAAAGTTGATTTAAGGAAGAAAATTTTGAGACAAAAAAGGGGTAAGAACCTGAAAGGAGGAATCATCAAAGAATCGCATAGCTTATGAGTTAAATCAACATTCACATCAATCTTGGCTGGCACATACAATACAATCAAACCCATTAATTAGAATTAAGAAAGAAAAGAAAGAATGGAAAAGACATTAAAATACCACCAAGCATAACCAAAATGACCAGAAATCAAAAGCCAAAAGAAAACCCAGTATAATTCAACACTTAATTGCAATAAATTATCTTATGATACTAACCTTTGCCGGCATGGATGCTCTTCCGAGCTCCCATACTAATAACGGTACTGAGGCATCGATCATTAATTAACAAGCAAAGGGTTTCAAAGGAATTATCGCCTGAAACAGAAACAGAGACAGACAAAGATTCTCTTCTTTTCAAACGACAGAAAACGCAACCAATGTGTTCTTTTTTTAGGATTTGGTTAAAGGATGGCTTGTGCTGATGGGCAAAGGATTGGATATCTCATTCTCATATTGCGTTTATTTGAAATATACTGTCGCGTGTTGACAGAGAAGGAAGGGGTGTCCAATCTATCTGTTCGATCTAAAAACCAAACCTAATTCATATAAGATATAAATTGGAAAATCCAACTGAAAAGTTGAATCGAAATATTATGATTTGGTTCAATTTAATCAATTTTGTAAATTAATTAACCAAACCTAATTCATATAAGATATAAATTGGAAAATCTAACTGAAAAGTTGAATCGAAATATTATGATTTGGTTCAATTTAATCAATTTTGTAGATTAATTTATTAATTATTATAATTGATAATTATTATTACATTTTATTAATTATAAAAGATGAAAATCAATTATTATAATTTTATCAATTAACATAATTAAAATTATTTACCATAATTTTATGAATTACTATATATAAACTATATTCAATTAATATAAGTTTATCTATTAATATAAATTAAAATAAAATAATATAAATTAAAGTAAATTATCATAACTCATGATTTTATCAACTAACATAATTATCATAAATTAAAATAAATTATTATAACTTTATAATTACTATAAACTAAAATTAATTTTCACAACTTTGTAAATTAGCATAAATTAAAATCAATTATCATAGTTATTTTTATTATCATAAATTATAATTATAATTAGAATAAATTGTCATCATAATTCATATAAGATATAAATTGGAAAATCTAACTGAAAAGTTGAATCGAAATATTATGATTTGGTTCAATTTAATCAATTTTATAGATTAATTTATTAATTATTATAATTGATAATTATTATTACATTTTATTAATTATAAAAGATGAAAATCAATTATTATAATTTTATCAATTAACATAATTAAAATTATTTACCATAATTTTATGAATTACTATATATAAACTATATTCAATTAATATAAGTTTATCTATTAATATAAATTAAAATAATATAATATAAATTAAAGTAAATTATCATAACTCTTGATTTTATCAACTAACATAATTATCATAAATTAAAATAAATTATTATAACTTTATAATTACTATAAACTAAAATTAATTTTCACAACTTTGTAAATTAGCATAAATTAAAATCAATTATCATAGTTATTTTTATTATTATAAATTATAATTATAATTAGAATAAATTGTCATCATAGTTTATAATTTTATATACTATCATATATCAAAATTAATTATCATAAAAAAAATTATAAATAATTACTATAAAATTTATAAAAAATATATATGTATAAAAATTTTTGATAGATTCAATGTATGCAATGATGTGCACACGTCCAGACATTTGCTATGTTGTTAGGCTAGTAAGCAGATTTCAATCTAATCCAGGTCTGAAACATTGAATGACAGTCAAAAGAATATTGATATATCTAAAAGGAACTTCAGACTATGTTCTATGTTATCAAGGGAAGGATTTGCGCTTAATTGGTTATACTGATACTGATTGGGGAGGTGATATAGATCAGTGCAAATCGACCTCTGGATATGCATTCTTGCTTAATGATTGCGCAATTTCATGGAGTAGCAAAAAGCAATCTTGTATAACTTTATCGACAATGGAAGCTGAGTATGTAGTATGTTCCTCAGCTATACAAGAGGCAGTTTGGTTGAAAAGATTTTTGCAGCACATAGAAATTGTCAAGTCAGCATCTGAACATGTGACAATCTATTGTGATAGTATGGCTGCATTAGCTTATGCTAAGGATCCAAAATATCATGGAAATACCAAACATATCCAGATTAGATATCACTATGTTAGAGACATGATTGCAGAAAAGGAAGTGATTCTAAAACACATTTCTACAAACAAAATGGTAGCAGATCCATTTACTAAACCAATAGCTAGAGATGCGTTTGCAAGGCATGTAAAATCTCTAGGCTTATGTAGAATGTAATCAATATATGTTATATCAGATCACTTGGTTTTTACAAATGATATATCATTTTAATTGATTAATGATTTTTCAATTATATGAATTATATTGTAAATACCAGTTAGCACAATTCAAATATGTATATCGATAGACTTAGATTGACTCACTCACATGAGTAATCGCCTCTGGCACTATGGAGCGAGTAAAGATGAGACCATAAATGCAGAGGCATTAAGTGAATGACTAAGATGCAGTGGGAGCGGTCTTAGTTTTTTTATTCATTTTTATAAGGTCGCCTTGATGAGGATCAAGATGAGATTCTTCGTATATATAAGAATCGACATGAATGACTTCCCCACCATTCATGTGTCTATATAGAGGAAGCTGAGTGTGAAATTTGTTATTTAATATTGTTGAATGTGTAAATAAAAATTTCAAGTTTGACACATTTGAAGCGACAAGACTAATACTCATATGGTGTTTATTTATTTTGAACTAAGAGCAAGACATACACTCTTTCATCTTTGACAAGAAAAGAGTAGCTCCACCATAGCATGCATTTCATACTGCATGTGCTATACGACCTATTAGGAAGCGAAAGAATGGATCCCTGCTTCTTCGCTATGTGAGTCTTAGAAATCCTAGAAATGGATTTCAAACAACTTTTACCCTTTGTGACTTTTGACTATATCATGATATGATGAATTAATGTTGGCTATCTTAGGATGTATCCTATAGTCATAGAATGATTCGACTTGAGGGCAAAAGAAATAGTACTTTGCTTATGCACTCACAGCTTGTGTTCACCGGCCGGAGTTATTATGCTTGATGAAGCGAGAAGTAACTTGGAATACAAGTGATTGTAAGAATGATTTGAGTATAAATTCATGAGGGATTGAATGATACTTGAATTAAGTGTATTGAGAAAGATACTTAGGGTAATTAAGCACATTATCGAAAATAATTACAACTTTGGGTTGATGTCTCCTATATGGCCTATAATTAGGTTTGTATTGGAGCTCCCAAAATTTGTGTGCTTCAGGTCGCACGGTCCATTCGCTTGTATGAAATATTCTTTGTTTAAGTTTGAGATGTGAGATGATATTTGGATTGAGCCAAGCCCACTTTGGGCGAGTGGGAGATGTTGGGCTTTATGGTAATGGGCCGCGCCATGTGGGCTTGACCCAGTCCAGACCCATATCTTCTTATATATAAAGTTATGAAAAGATATAACTTTTAAGAAAGTTCTAATGAATTGATATAAGAAAAAGAGATAACTTTTCATCGATAGTTTTCTCTGAAATTCGGAAAGGAATTTCTTCATCTCCGTTTCATCACAAGAGAATCAAGGCGTTCGTACTGTGGAACTGAGTCAAGTTCTAGTAATTTGTCTCCGCCATAAGCATTGAAAGCGCACGATTTATGCTCAACAAGTAAGTATCCACTGCCCGAGTATTTCTACATTGGTATCAGAGCCCGTTATGTGCGGTTTTGTGCTTAAAATCATAATTGTGATGATTTTGGAAAAATTTACTATGCAAAGTCGAAATTTCTTCAATTTTCGTTAAATAATTCTTCAATTTCATATTTTGAATTTGGTATCATTTGAATGCTCTCATCACAAGCTTTCTAAC
This sequence comes from Triadica sebifera, assembly GCA_023653625.1. Lineage (NCBI taxonomy): Eukaryota > Viridiplantae > Streptophyta > Magnoliopsida > Malpighiales > Euphorbiaceae > Triadica > Triadica sebifera. The sequence goes on along the minus strand of CM042908.1, from coordinate 12,791,318 downwards.
GAGTATTTTTGCATAATTTTCTGATGAGTGGATGAATTTTTATGATTTTTTAAAGTTTCTGTATATTTTTTTTGAAAAATAATCATTAAAACGATTCCCACTCTCAAATTGGGTTTGTGTTGTCCAAACATGGCCAAAATGATGTTGAAACGAAATAAAAATGGTCCCAGTAGTTTTAAAACTGTAAAAAATGTGTAAAATTTTAAAAATCAGTGCAAAATCAACCCCGGAAGACGGCGCGTGTACTGCACGCGCTGGCGGTTGAAGAAAATGGTTTTTTTTATGGTTTGCCACGTGTCCATGACACGTAGCATGCTTGTCCATATGGCGTCATCCGATTAGTCCACGTTTGCTGATGTGGCCTGTGGCGCGTGCAAAGTGCGTGTGGCGCGTGTAGAGAGCGTGGTGGCGCGTGCAGAGCGTGGGGTGGCATGTGTGGCGAGTGTCGGCGTGTGTCAACACATGCAAAGCGCGTGACGGCACGTGTGGTGCGTGGGCAGACTTCGTTCGGCGCGTGGAGGCATGTGAACGAATATTTTTGGTCAAATTGTTTTTAATTCTTAAAAAAAAAATTAATTTCCAATTTAATGAATATTTTTTCAAAATATTTGTGACTGTTTTGATGAGAAATTTGGAGGAAAATATGCAAATAGGAACATAATTACATGTGGAAAATTTTGTTTGTCACATAACATGTATGATATTTAATTGAGTCTAATGTTGATTTAATTTATTCAAATATGTAGTGAGGAATCTGATGATTCGCGCTTTGGAGCGATTATGTACATATAAGAAAGATCCGGAACATTCTCTTGAAAAATATATTGATGAGATGTACCATAAAATTTGGATTTTCTATATGATGTTTAGTGAAGACTATGACTTAGTTATGGAACAACAGATGTCAATAGTTCTTGATTCCTTACCTGATTCATGGGAAAAGGAAAGGAAGGCGCTTAAAGAAAGATTAAGCGACTTAACTTATGAAAATCTTGAAAAAGATTTGAATCGGGAACTGGAGCACCGTATACAATATGGTATTAGGCGATCTAGTAAATCGATAAATAGTTTGCCATAGATGAAGAAAGTATCGGGTACACTGGCAAAAAAAGAATTTGCTGAGAGGGAACCAAAGGTTCAACCAGATGATGAATGAATTAAAATCAATATTAGAAAAATATTTAATTTTATGTATGACAATATGTTATTTTTTTTGTTTTGAACATGTAATTGATGTTTATCTTATTTTTAATACATATATATATATATATATATATATATATATATATATATATATATATATATATATTGTTGTTGTTATATTATATAATGAATGCATTGTGAGAATATTAGATTGGTAGATTAATGAATCTCATCTAATATAGAATTAATTGGCGCATGTTTAAATTAAACAATGATAACTGGACTTTGTTAGTAGGAGTTGATTGAATTGTAAATACAGTTTTTTTGTTTCTACTACTTGTGTTAAGTTATTATTGATTAATTTAAAGAATTGTGACTTGAAATTGATAAAAATCAATAAAGAATTGTGTTAATCCTAATTATAATCATTGTTTCTAAATAGTTGAAATGACTGCTACAAAAAGCATTATTGCTGACTTGAATCAAGGAGATAAGCTGAATGATAAAAACTATGACATTTGGCATCGCAAAATTCAGTATCTCCTGGAAGAGCAAGATATGCTGGAAACAATAATACAACCAATGGCTGAGCCTAAGCATGGAAACACTGCTCAACACAGGTGAGATATGGAAGCATATCAAGCCTATAAGCATAAGGACAGAGTTGCTCACATATTGATACTGAGTAGCATGAGAAATGACTTGATGCTACGTTTTGAAAAGCACCGCTCAGCCCAAGCAATTTGGGATGCTGTTAAGGTTCAATTTGGTGGAACCTCAACAACAAGACTGCGTTAGTTAACTCTAAAGTTTGATGCCTATAAGAAAATTTCTAATCATACAATGAGGCAACACCTTACTGTCATGTCTAACATGATAAGTGAACTGAAAGGTGCTGGCCATGAGATGACTGATGAGCAACAAGTTCAAGTTGTGATTCGCTCCCTTCCAAAAGCCTGGGAACACATGTGTGTCAACCTTACCCATAATGATAATATAAAATCTTTTGATGATGTTGCCCGACATGTTGAGCTAGAAGAGGATCGCCTTCTCGCTGATAAGCCTGAAGAAGAGGCTTATATGACTGAGTCCAGAGGCAAAAGGGCTTCTAGCTCTGGGCAAAAGGGCTTCTAGCTCTGGGCAAAAGAAATGGAAAGGTAAGGGCAAATGGCAAGGCAAGTGAGAGAATAAGACAAAATTTAGTGGAAATAAGCGCAAGCGTGGGAAACGCAGCGGAAAGAAAGGCAAGAACATGAATTGCTTCAACTGTGGGAAGCATAGTCACTTTGCTCGTGATTGCACAAAGGTATTGTATGACCAAATTAGTCCATCAAATTTATATATTAGTAGTTGCTTGATGTTAGCTGAAACTGTTCCTTATTGGACTGTAGATTCAGCAGCAACATACCATATAGCAAGGGACCGATCTGCCTTTGTGGAATTTCGTCGAATTCCAAAGGGGAGTAGAAAAATCTATATGGGGAATAATGCTTCGACTGACGTGCTTGGGATTGGTTCCTGCAGGCTAGTGCTGCGGGGAGGTCGCACGCTTTATCTCCATGATGTGCTTTATGCTCCTGATATTCGACGAAATTTAGTTCCTATTATTGTTTTGCTTGGGCTTGGCTTCAAAATTATTTTTGAAGATGGTTGTGTTAAAATACTTATGGACAAAGTTTTTTATGGTTCTGGACATATGTTGAATGGTTTTATAGTGCTAGACACTATTTTTATGGATGTTAAGCAATCTATATTTCTTGTTGAAAATTCCAATGATGTTTCATTAATTGATGATACTAAATGGCATGGTAGATTAGGACACATTGGGCAAGATTGTTTAAAAAGATTAGCAAAAGCTGGTCTTTTAGGATCTGTTAAAAAAATAGATTTACCTATTTATGAGCATTGTCTAGCTGGAAAAGCAACAAGATTGCCATTTGGCAAAGCCAAAAGAGCCACATTTCCTTTACAGCTTATACATTCTGACATCTGTGCCCCAATGAATATTAGAGCAAGACATGGTGCTCGCTATTTCATCACTTTCATAGATGATTTCACCAGATACGGTCACATTTATTTGATCTCCCATAAATCTGAAGCATTAGATTGCTTTATACGTTATAGTAAATTGGTTGAGAATCAATTGAATTTGAATATAAAATCATTACGGACTGATCGAGGGCGTGAATATCTATCTGATTTATTCAAAAGTTATTGTGATGATAAGGGTATAGCTAGGCAACTAACTATTCCTTCTACTCCGCAACAAAATGGCGTAGCAGAAAGAAGAAATAAAACCCTATTGGACATGGTTAGGTCAATGTTGGCGCAGACTAATTTACCAATTTTTTTTTGGGGAGATGCATTAATGACTGCTGCCTACATTCTAAATCGTGTACCATCAAAATCTGTTCATTCCACCCCATATGAATTGTGGAAAAGTGAAAAGCCTGACTTAAGCCATATGCACCCATGGGGTTGCGCATCTTATATCCACAACACTTCCCATGAGTATGGAAAACTTGGTCCGAGGGGGAAGAAATGTATCTTTATAAGATACTCAGAATTCTCCAAATGATATGTATTTCTGGGGGAAGACACAAATGGAAGAATAACAGAAATTGAGTCACGAGATGTCATTTTCTTAGAAGAGGACTTTCTTGAAAGAGGTGAGATAAATAAAGATCTCCAATTTTATGAATTGGAAGATCATGAGACTAGTGGGAGTGCAAGAATAATTGATATAACACTCACAGAGCAAGAATTTATTGCTCCTCCTGAACCAAGTGGGAGTGAAAGAATGTCAGTTTTTGTTCCAATAGAGCAAGACATTGAACAATCTCAACCTCGATGTAGTAATCGTGACAAGATTCCCCATCGTCGATTTGAGATTGAGGGGGAAGCTTTTATGATTGCTCCAGATGAAGAAGAGCCTAAAACAGTACAACAAGCTCTTTCTGGTCCTAAAGCAAAAGAATGGATTAAAGCTATGAAAGAGGAAATGGATTCGATGATACACAATCAAGTCTGGGATTTGGTTGAGAAACCGTCTGATCGTAAGACTATTGGGAACAAATGGATTCTCAAAATAAAACATAACATGGATGGGACAATAGAAAGATTTAAAGCTCGATTAGTAGCTAAGGGCTATACATAAAATAGGGAATTGACTATGAAGATACATTCTCACCTGTAGTCAAGTTTGCATCAATTCGCCTCATTATGGCTATAGTAGCATGAATGAACGTAGAATTATATCAAATAGATGTTAAAAATGCTTTTCTCAATGGAGAACTAGATGAAGATATCTATATGGATCAACCTTTAGGTTCTGAACTCAAAGGATAAGAGCGCAAAGTTTTCAAGCTCAAAAGATCCATTTACGGTCTTAAGCAAGCGTCAAGACAATGGAACCTCAAATTTCATCAAGTCGTATTAAAGGATGGTTTTACGATGATGGAGGAAGACCATTGCATATATGTTAAACGTTCTAACAATGGTTTTATAATTATGTCCTTGTATGTCGATGACATTTTGATAGCTGGAAATGATAAGAAGTTGATTGATACTACCAATGTAGCACCTCCTCACCCGAACAACACGTGCCCGGATGAGGGAGCGCTAATGTCCGTCTTTCTCATACTTCTTATAATCACTATATTATATTATATATTTTTTTTATCATGTATATATATGGATATAAACAAAAATCAGAGTGTAATTTATTTACATAAAATAGAAATTTTTAACATCAGAATAATTCTTAACAAACTTTAAAAGTAAGTTTTACAAACTCAAACATTTCTTTAATATAAAAGCTAAATACAAAAATTTCAAAACTTGTAACCCACTTTCTCAAATTTCGGCTGCTTTACTTGAATGGGATCACCGCTTGCTTTATTTAGCGTCTTCAGCTACCTTTCTATATCTGCGTGAAAATTAAACTCCACGCTAAGCTCTAAGCTTAGTGGTGCATATAAATAAGGCAATATACTATATCATGCAACAAGCATTAACAATTATCATTTTCTGCATTAAAATGTTTGCATGCATGACTATCAACATATTCCTATTTCATACAAGTATAAATGTCATGCTCATATAGACAATGTTATTTTCATTTATCTTTAATGGAAAATTATTCTGTAAATCTCTTTATCATTACATTTCAATCTCATAACATCATCATTTTCTTATTCTTTCTTTTTCTTATTTTTCCGTCATATCCTCATTATCTTGCCACATCACTCTAAATTTTGGACTGACTGGATACGGGTTATGGATCAGGAGTGCTCACACAAGCTTATGCCACCCTGTCCACTATCTGGCTCATAAGAGCTTCTCAAATCAATGGCGCTCTGTAGAACACCTTTATGTTGGACTGAGCTTAGTGAAATGAAAGTAGTGGCCCCATAACCCACAGGTCCCAAGATCGAAACCTGGCTCTAATACCAGTAAATGTAGTGCTCCCTTACCTTATTAGCACTTCCATATCCTATTAACGTTTAGTAGGGTAAGGGAGCGCTACATTTAGGTTCATTTCAAATCTGTCCAGTTTTGTTTTTTGAACAGATTTCTAGGGAGCGCTACATTGAGTCACGTTTTCACCTAATTTCAGGCATATTCATGTCCAATGGTCTGAATAAAAGTTCAAGACCTATGTCTTAACTTTCCAACCCAACAAGAATCACTCATAAATGATTTCCAGAACTCAAGTTATGATCAAAACACTATACACTGTTCATAAGACGAATTTTTCAGCACATCAATTAAATCATACAATTTCCATTTTTGCATCAACCTCATATTCTAGTTTTTATTTTCATATTCATTGCATCATTTAATCACCACTTAATTTCTCAATCAATTATTCAGAATTTCATACACATCACAAAATTAAAATCAATATTTTTATATATTGAATTTTTGCCAAATATACATACCTCAAAATTTTACTTCTCTTTGATGATTTTGCCTTAATCCCTTTTTTTTCATCTAATCTTAGCTTGAATTGAAGAAAAAAAAAAAGAAGACTAATTGGGGGAGGAGAGTCACGGCCAAAGAAAAAGAAAAGGGAGAGAAAATGGGTTTGGTCAAGATGAAAAAGAAAAATGATAAAAAAAATGGAAATTTGACTTTTTATAGTTGGATTAGGTGGGTGGTTAGGATTAATGGTTAATCTTGCTTCCCATTGGTCTATTAATTTTAATCACTCTTAATTTATCTTAATTAAAAGAATATTCCTTTCTTTAGATAAAGAATATTCCATTTTTATGCATTCTTATAATTTCTGTGCTAAAAACACTGAAATTTCTAATTTCGTTCAGTGAAAAATTATTTTTTTCTCAATTTTAATTCCGAACTTCAAAATTCTCAATTAATAATATCCAAAATATTTTCTCCCATATTATTATTATTTTAATTTATTTCTTTCATGTCCGAATTTAGACCCGACCGGTTCGGCATGCCAGATTTCGCTCAACCGCGACCGTGGCCTAAATTATCGGGCATTACAATTTTCCCCTCCTTAAAAAAAATTTCGTCCTCGAAATTTATCTTTTTAACTGGTGTGGAATAATTGTGGATACTGGGCCTTCACCACCTCTTCATTTTCCCAAGTCGCTTCTTCTGAATTATGATTTTTCTACAGAATCTTTACCAATGGTACCTTCTTGTTCCGTAGCTCCTTCATTTCACGAGCTAGAATTTCCACTGGCTCTTCTTCATAAGTTAGATCTGGTCGTATCTCTATAGGTTCTGCTGATATGATATGAGATGGATCTGATCGATATCTTCTCAACATGGACACATGGAATACATTATGAATCTTGTCTAACTTTGGTGGTAAAGCTAATTTGTACGCCACAGGACCTATGCGTTCAAGTACCTCATAAGGTCCAATGAACCTAGGACTCAACTTTCCCTTCTTTCCAAATCGGAAAATCCTTTTCCAAGGTGGGACTTTTAAGAATACCTTATCACCAACTGTATACTCAATATCCCTCCTTTTCAAATCTGCATATGATTTCTGTCTATCAGCAGCAGCTTTCAGCCAGGTTTCGATCCTGGGACCTGTGGGTTATGGGCCCACTACTTTCATTTCACTAAGCTCAGTCCAACATAAAGGTGTTCTACATTTCCTCCCATACAAGGCTTCATATGGTGCCATGCCGATACTGGCTTGGTGACTATTATTGTAGGCAAATTCTATCAATGGAAGATGTTTGTCCCAACTGCCTTCAAATTCTATCACACAACTCCTCAACATATCTTTCAATATCTGTATGACCCTTTCTGATTGTCCATCTATTTGTGGGTGGAAAGCTGTGCTGAAATTGAGTCGAGTACCCATGGCTTGATGCAAACATTTCCAGAATTTTGAAGTGAACCTCGGGTCTCGATCTGAAATGATTGAAATTGGCACACCATGTAAACGGATTATCTCACTAACATAGATCTCTGCCAAACGGTTAAGTGGATAATCCATCTTGATCGGTAGAAAATGAGCTGATTTAGTGAGCCGGTCCACCACTACCCATATTGAATCATGCCTCTTTTGTGTCAAAGGCAAACCAGAAACAAAATCCATTGTAACTCTTTCCCATTTCCACTCCGAAATTGAAATTGACTGCAATAATCCACTTGGTACTTGATGCTCAGCCTTCACTTGTTGACAAGTTAAACATCTGGTAGTATACTCGGTGATATCTCTTTTCATTCCTGGCCACCAGTAATATGCCTTCAAGTCATGATACATTTTGTTGCTTCCTGGGTGCATTGTATAAATAACATTGTGAGCTTCCTTCAAAATATCTTGTTTCAATTCTGGTATGTTTGGCACACATAACCTGCCCTTTTGCCTTAAACTCCCATCTGAATCAATAGTAAATTCTGGTTTTTCACCCTTTTTCACCATTTCAAAGATTTCCTTTAATTTCGTGTCCCGCTTCTGATTGTTCTTTACTTGTTGGATCAATGTGTGTTGAATCCGCAATTCTGCCCAAAATAATATATAAATAAATTATTATTTCATTTTTTTTCATGTTCACTTAATAAATTTAAGTTTTAACATTTACCTGCAAGAGTTTTTCTACTTAGAGCGTCTGCTACCACATTGGCCTTACTTGGCTGATAATCAATGATACAATTGTAGTCTTTGATTAATTCTAGCCATTGCCTCTGTCTCAAATTGAGTTCCTTTTGTGAAGGAAAATATTTCAGACTTTTATGGTCTGTATAGATATAACATTACTCACCATACAGGTAGTGTCGCCATATTTTCAATGCAAACACAATGACTGCTAGTTCCAGATCATGTGTTGGATAATTTCTCTCATGAGGCTTCAGTTGTCTGGAAGCATAAGCAATCACTTTACCTTCTTGCATTAATACACAACCCAAACCATTAAGGGAAGCATCACTGTACACCACAAAATCTTTTTCTGCAGTAGGTTGTGTCAACACTGGTGCCTCTGTCAACATTTTCTTCAACTTATCAAAGCTAGTATGGCATCGGTCTGTCCACTCAAATTTGGTCTCCTTTCTAAGTAATTTTGTCAGTGGTGAGGCTATCATTGAGAATCCTTTCACAAATCTCCTATAATAACCAGCCAAACCAAGAAAACTTCTCACCTCTGTCACATTTTGAGGCGGTTTCCAGTTGAGGATTGCCTCTACCTTACTGGTGTCAACTCTGATCCCATCGACTGAGACAATATGCCCTAGAAAGGCCACTTCATCTAACCAGAATGCACATTTCGACAACTTCGCATACAATTGATTCTCTCTCAAGGTATGAAAGACAATACAAAGATGTTGATTATGCTCTTCTCTACTTCTAGAGTACACCAAGATATCATCTATGAACACCACCACAAACTGGTACAAATAAGGCCTAAAGATTCTATTCATTAGATCCATAAATGCTGCTGGGGCATTTGTCAGGCCAAAAGGCATTACTAAGAATTCATAATGACCATACCGAGTTCTAAATGCTGTTTTTGAAATGTCTGATTCTTTAATTCTCAATTGGTGATATTTAGAAAATACCCCAGCTCCTTTCAACTGATCAAACAGGTCATCTATTCTCGGCAAGGGATATCTATTCTAAATTGTTATCTTGTTCAATTGACGATAATCAATGCACAAACGAAAGGTGCCATCTTTCTTTTTCACAAATAGAACCGGAGCACCCCAAGGTGAGACACTAGGCCTGATAAACCCTTTCTCTAACAACTCTTGCAACTGCACTTTTAATTCTTTTAGTTCAGCAGGTGCCATTCTGTAAGGAGTGATTGATATCGGGCCTGTGCCTGGCAAAACATCAATGGCAAACTCTATCTCCCTGACAGGTGGTAACCCTGGCAAGTCCTCAGGGAAGATATCTGGATATTCACATACTGTAGGAATCTCCCTGAGATCTAGACTTTCTCTCATGGTATCTACAATATGTGCCAAAAATGCTTCACATCCTTTTTTGGATAAGCTTACTTGCCTTCATCACAGAAATGACATTAGTCAAGTATGGTCGGTTCTCGCCCAGGAAAATCACGTCATCCTGCCCTGAATTCTTGAAAGTCACTCTCCTATATTGACAATCCACCACTGCCTTATGCTGAGTTAACCAATCCATCCCCAAGATTGCATCAAATTCACGAAATGGCAACTCTATTAGGTCAGCTGGAAATTCTACATTCTGAGTTTTGATTGGACTGTTTTTATAAACTCGACTAACTTTCACTCCATGACCCAAAGGATTTGTCACTAATATATCACAATCTAATTCCTCTGCTACCATATTCCCCTGACTAGGTGGTGACATGCATAAATATGAATGTGTAGAACTCGGATCTATCAGTGCAAATAAATCAGTATCATAAAGAGAAAATTTACCGATAATGACATCCGGGGCATCCTGGTCCTCACGAGCTTTCATGGCATATGCTCGGGCTGGGGCAGTCACCTTCTGCTCTATTCACTAATTCTGATACACTCTGCCCAATCCTGCCGCTTCTAGACTATCCATGTCCCCTACCTCTGCCTCGAGTGACATTCTGAACCTGCACTGATACTACACCACCTGTACCTCTTCCTCTGGGGCAATCTTTCAGTTTGTGCTCTGTAGATCCGCAACGTAAGCATGCTCCAGTAATCAACCAGCAATCACCTGCATGTAATCTCCCATAATGTTGACATATGACAGATATGAATCTCTTGTTACCAGAAGCTGGTGCACTAGCTGTAGACCCCTCTGGCCTCAACTGTTGGCTTTGTCTAACTGAAAAATTTGATCTAACACCCCGTGACTGGAAAAACCTAGGCACTGTTCGTCCCCTTTTTCCTGATGTCTGGGCCATGCTAATTGTCGGCCTCTGTGGTGGCTCTTCTATCCTCTTTCTCTTTGACCTCTTTTCCACACTGATGGCTGAGGATACTAGTGTAGCAAAATCCTCAAGCTGAAGGGCGGTCACCATATTCCCAATATCATCATTAAGCCCATCCTCAAATCTACGACATCTGTCTGCCTCATCTGCAATGATTCCAGTCGCATATTTACTTAGTCGGGTGAACTCCATCTCATATTCAGCGACTGACATGTTTCCTTGCTTCAAGTCTTGAAACTCCCTTTTCTTTTCATTCACATAAACTCTAGGCACATACTTCTTATTAAATTCTGCCTTGAAGAAATTCCAAGAAGGTGGTTTCAGTGTCTGGGGCTTTGATAAAATTGATTTCCACCAGTCATAGGCATGATCTTTTAAAAGGGACACTGCATATCTGACCTTTTGTTCTTTTGGACATTCAAGTTCCTCAAACACCCTTTCTGTGGGACTGAGCTTAGTGAAATGAAAGTAGTGGGCCCATAACCCACAGGTCCCAGGATCGAAACCTGGCTCTGATACCACTAAATGTAGCACTCCCTTACCTTATTAGCACTTCCATATCCTATTAACGTTTAGTAGGGTAAGGGAGCGCTACATTTAGGTTCATTTCAAATCTGCCCAGTTTTATTTTTTGAACAGATTTCTAGGTCAACTTTGAGTCACGTTTTCACCTAATTTTAGGCATATTCATGTCCAATGGTCTGAATAAAAGTTCAAGACCTATGTCTTAACTTTCCAACCCAACAAGAATCACTCATAAAGGATTTCCAGAACTTAAGTAATGATCAAAATACTATACACTGTTCATAAGATGAATTTTTCAGCACATCAATTAAATCATACAATTTCCATTTTTGCATCAACCTCATATTCTAGTTTTTATTTTCATATTCATTGCATCATTTAATCACCACTTAATTTCTCAATCAATTATTCAGAATTTCATACACATCACAAAATTAAAATCAATATTTTTATATATTGAATTTTTGCCAAATATACATACCTCAAAATTTCACTTCTCTTTGATGATTTTGCCTTAATCCCCTTTTTTTTCATCTAATCTTAGCTTGAATTGAAGAAAAAAAAAAGAAGACTAATTGGGGGAGGAGAGTCATAGCCAAAGAAGAAGAAAAGGGAGAGAAAATGGGTTTGGTCAAGATGAAAAAGAAGAATGATAAAAAAAATGGAAATTTGACTTTTTATAGTTGGATTAGGTGGGTGGTTAGGATTAATGGTTAATCTTGCTTCCCATTGGTCTATTAATTTTAATCACTCTTAATTTATCTTAATTAAAAGAATATTCCTTTCCTTAGATAAAGAATATTCCATTTTTATGCATTCTTATAATTTCTGTGCTAAAAACACTGAAATTTCTAATTTCGTTCAGTGAAAAATTATTTTTTTCTCAATTTTAATTCCGAACTTCAAAATTCTCAATTAATAATATCCAAAATATTTTCTCCCATATTATTATTATTTTAATTTTCTTTCATGTTCGAATTTAGATCCGACCGGTTTGGCGTGCAAGATTTCGCTCAACCGCGACCGTGGCTTAAATTATCAGGCATTACACGCTCACACAAGCTTATGCCACATTGATTGAGTATAATTTCATCATAGATGAATAACCGGATCAAGGGCGCTCACACAAGCTTTAGCCACCTTGTCCTCATTTATATGTGCTCATCGGAGCTTTCTCAAGTCAGTAGCGCTCACACAAGCTTTAGCCACACTGACTGAGCATCCCAGACCAATAGTGCTCACACAAGCTTTAGCCACATTGGTTGAGGTATAGTACGGTACCGTTCGCCCCCTTAATGACATGTCATCTATCCTGATTCTAGTCCGCAAGTAGAGTAATGGGCTTCTTTATATTTTCACATCAATCATAATTTCTCAAATTTTAACACATCAATATTCTCATATTTATCAACATCTCAATTTTCTTATTTTGCAAACATATAGTCATACTCATACATCTTTCCATTCATTTACTAGATTCATCAATATTCTCATATTTATCATATGCATCAGATTTCATATATCATTAATGACAATTCATTTTTCTACATCAATTCATTTTTCTATATCACAACATATCACATTCTCACATCAATATATATATACATATATCTATATCGATATCATTCTTATTTCACTGGATAGACAATGACTTTCATTTACTTACCTGAATTCTTCATTTGATAACCACATTCATAATCACAAATACAGAGCATTCACGGTCGTGATTACTAATTTTACACCGGTAAATTAGTTCACGCCCGTAATCCCAAGCCGTGAACGCTACTGGAATCAATCGCCCAAAAGCATTCATGGTCGTGATTACTCATTCACGCCCGTGAATAAGTTCACTTCCGTGATTCCAACCCGTGAACGCTTCTGGAATGAATAGTACCATTTCCACCCAGAAATTCACAACCGTAACACAATCAGTCACAACCGTGAACCCTCAAGTTCACGCCCGTGACTCAATAGTCACACTCGTGACTTTCAGCAGGAAATCTGCATATTCACATTTCATTCATTCTAACATCATCCAAATCATACCAAATTCTATTTCATGCATTTCTAAGGTTCTTTACTCCACTTATTACTTTCCAATACATGTACATGCCTTGATCATACAAGATTTTCTAACATGCGTCATTAATTCAAAGTCACACAAAAATCTCATTCACACATGTCTAATCTTATGGTTTCATGCCATGATCATCATCATTCTTGAAATGCATTTATCTAAAGTCATGTTCAGCATGCATTATTTCAAGCAAAAATAGGCTATTTCCTTAAGTTATGCACAAACCTTAATCTTTCTCCTTCACTCTTTTAGGTAGCTTTCTCTTTTCCTTTGCTCCTTAGAGCTTGTTCCTTGTCACTTGGAACTCCTACAACATCATAAATCATTATTTCCATATGATTTTCTCAAAACCCTAACTCTCTTTCTCTCTTTCAAAACCCTAGTTTCTCTCTCTTTCCATATAAGTCTTGGATGAGTTCAAAATTCAAACTTCCTTTAGAAAAGATAAAGAAGAAGAAGAAATACTTCTTACCTTACACTTTTCTTCACTTAATCACAACTTTGGAGATTTTATCTCTCTACCAAACTAGATTTTGCTTCCTCTTTCTTGTTCTTTCCAGCTTTCTTAAGAGTTATGGACCATGAAGATCACCTTGTCTTGCTCTTTCCCTTCTCTTCTCTTCCTTTCTCTCTCTAGAATTCAAGATTGGCTATGGAGGAATGGGTGAAGCTGGCGTGACTGGTAAAGAAAACAGAGAAGAAAGCAGAAAATGAAGAGAAGAAGAAGAAAAAAGAAAGCCTTAAATAGGGTACCCAAAAAGTCTTCATGTGGAACCCACCATTTGACCATTTTCTCCCAATTTTACACTTAATCAATATTAATTCACTTGCTTTAGTATCATGGCCGGCCAACACTATCAAAATGTGCCCAAAATTAATATGTTGATTAGCAATTAATCTCATTAATCCTCCAATTTTTGGTAATTTATAATTTGACCCCAAAACTTATCAAATTTTGCAATTTAGTCCTTTACTGTAAATCAACTTCTTTAAACTTTAATATCACTTATTTAGGCAATTATCATTTAATTTAGCCATTACTTAATCATTGTTTTGTAAAAATCCGAATTTAGACTTTGATCGGTCAAACGCGTCAATTTCGCAACACGTGCGACTCAGAACCTAAATTAGCAGATATTACATTCTCTCCCCCTTAAAATAATTTCGTCCTCGAAATTTACCTGTTCATTCGGGATTTAACAACTGGGGATACTGCTTCTTCATCACTTCTTCACTTTCCCACGTGGCTTCTTCAACTGTATGATTCCGCCACCAAACTTTAACTAGAGGAACTCTCTTGTTCCGGAGAACTTTCTCTTCATATGCTATTATAGCCACTGGTTCTTCCTCATAAGACATGTAGGTTTGTACCTCTATTTCTTTAATCGGTATAATGTGGGTTGGGTCTGAACGATATCTTCTTAACATTGAAACGTGGAACACGTTATGAATTCTGTCTAGCTTCGGAGGAAGAGCTAATCGTTAAGCCATCGGTCCTATTCTTTCTAGAATTTCATAAGGACCAATAAATCTTGGGCTTAACTTTTCCTTTTTACCAAATCTCAATATCTTTTTCCAAGGCGAAACTTTAGAAATACTTTTGTCTCCTACTGCATATTCTATATCTAGCCTCTTTAAATCGGCATATGATTTCTGTCGATCTTGTGCTGCTTTTAGTCTTTCCTTGATCACTTTAACTTTCTCCTCGGTCTATTGAATTTTTTCTGGCCCAATCAACTTTTTCTCATTCAACTCGGTCCAACATACTGGTGTCCTACACTTTCTTCCATATAAAGCTTCATAAGGAGCCATGCCTATGCTCGTTTGATGACTGTTGTTATAGGCAAACTCCATAAGAGATAGATGTCGATCCTAGCTTCCCTCAATTCAAGCACACAACATCTCATCATATCCTCTAGCAACTGTATAACTCGCTCTGATTGTCCATCCGTTTGCGGATGAAATGCCGTGCTAAAATTTAGTCGAGTTCCCAAAGCCTGATGTAAACTCTTCCAGAACTGCGACGTAAACCTGGGATCTCTGTCAGAAATGATAGATACAGGTACTCCGTGAAGTCTCACTATCTCATTCACATAAATCTCAGCCAGCTTATTCAAAGTATAGTCCACTCGGACTGGTAGAAAATATGCTGACTTTGTCAATCGATTAACTATCACCCACACTGCATCATGCTTTCTCTGAGTTACCGGTAAACCAGACACAAAATCCATCGTGATCCTTTCCCACTTCCATTCTAGTATGGGAATCGGTTGTAGTAATCCTGTGGGTAATTGATGCTCAGCTTTCACTTGTTAACAGATTAGACATTTAGCAACATATTCAGTGATATCCTTTTTCATCCCCGACCACTAGTATTGTGCTTTCAAATCTTGGTACATCTTGTTCCCACCTGGGTGCATAGTATAAACCATTTCATGAGCTTCTTTTAAAATCTCTGTCCTCAACTCTTCTATACTTGGCACACAAATCCGGTTTTTGAAATACACAGTACCATCTTCTATTAAGGAAAATTCTGACTTTTCTCCATTTTTCAAGGCTTCGACCATCTTTACTAACTTCTCATCTTGTTTTTGGACATCTTTAATTCTCTGCATCAATGTGGATTCCACTTGCATCTCGGCTAAAATCTTTCTGCTTAGTGCATCTGTAACCACGTTAGCTTTTCTTAGATGGTAGTCTATCACACAATCATAGTCTTTAATCAATTCCAACCATCTTCATTGCCTCAGATTCAACTCTTTCTGTGAAGGAAGATACTTAAGACTCTTGTGATCTGTATAAATGTAGCATCTTTCTCCATACAAATAATGTCTCCAAATCTTAAGAGCAAAAACTATCGCTGCAAGCTCTAAATCATGCGTCGGATAGTTAAGTTAGTGAGGCTTAAGTTATCTGGAGGCATATGCAATCACTTTTCCCTCTTGTATAAGAACACATCTTAGCCCATTGTGACTTGCATCACTGTACAGAACATAATCTTTTCCATTGTGCTTTAGTCAACATTGCTTTCAATCGATCAAAGCTTGCTTGACACTTATCTGTCCATTCAAAACGGACCTCTTTTCGCAGCAATCGTGTCAAAGGATTCGCTATAGATAAAAATCCTTTCACAAATCTCCTATAGTATCCGGCTAATCCAAGAAAACTTCTCACTTCTGTCACATTTCGAGGTGGTTTCCAATTAAGAATAGCCTTAATTTTACTAGGATCAACTCGTATACCTTCTGCTGAAATTACATGACCCAGAAAACTAACTGCTTCTAACCAAAATTCACACTTAGATAGCTTTGCATACAATTGTTTCTCCCTCAAAGTCTACAATACTTTTCTAAGATGTTGGTCATGTTCTACTCGATCTCTTGAATAGACAAGAATGTCATCAATGAATACAACTACAAATTGATCAATATATGGCTTAAACACTCGGTTCATCAGGTCCATAAAAACTACCGGTGCATTCGTCAATCCAAATGGCATCACCAAGAACTCATAATGACCATAACGAGTCCTGAATGTCGTCTTAGATACATATGACTCTTTGATCTTCAGTTGATGATACCCCGATCGAAGATCTATCTTTGAAAATACACTTGCACCTTTCAACTGATCAAATAAATCATCAATCCTAGGTAGTGGGTATTTATTCTTAACAGTAATCCTATTAAGCTGTCTGTAGTCAATGCAAAGACGTAAAGTACCGTCTTTCTTCTTCACAAATAGTACTGGAGCACCCCATGGTGATACACTAGGTCGTATAAATCCTTTATCTAACATTTTTTGTAACTGTATCTTCAACTCCTTCAATTCTATGGGTGCCATCCTATATGGTGTAATAGATATAGGAGCAGTGCTAGGTACTAATTCAATAGCAAACTCTATCTCTCGATCAGGTGGTAGTCCTGGTAACTCCTCAGGAAACACATCTGAAAATTCACTAACAGTTGAGATGTCAGTTAGCTTTGAACTTTTCTTTCGGGTGTCAATCACATATACTAGGTAAGTCTTACATCCCTTATTGATGAGTTTTCGAGCTTTCAATGCTGATATCACATTATCTGGATATGCTATATACTCACCCATCACTATTATCTCTTCTTATTTTGAAACTTTAATTCTCATCTGCCTCTTTCCACAATCTATTATCACCCCATGGCAAGCTAGCCAATCCATTCCCAAGATCACATCGAACTCGCGGAATGGTAACTCTATTAGATCTGCTGGAAATTGTCTGCCTTGAATTTCAATTGGGCAACCCCTAAACACTTTACTAACCCGCACACTGTGTCATAACGGGTTAGTCACACAAATCTCATATTCTAGAGTCTCTGGTTTTAGACCCTCTCGACCCGATGGTGGTGTGCATATGTATGAGTGTGTTGACCTAGGGTCTATCAATGCATGTATATAAGAGCCAAAGAGAAGGAATTTACCCGCTATGATGTTAGGTGCATCCTGCTCTTTTCGGCCTTGCATGGCATAAGCTCTTGCTGGAGCAGCTCTACTGCCTTCAGGTCTCTTTACTGTATCTGATCTGAACTGGCTTGGCCCTGCACGGCCTCCTCTTCTTTGTCCTCAGCCTCGTCCTCAGCCTTGTCCCATAATCTGTATCGGTACTGACTCAACACTCCCTGAACCTCTGCCAAACTGTAGCAATGGACAATCTCTTTTAATATGGTTCTTGGAGCTGCATCTCATGCACGCTCTTGTCATCAACCAACACTCTCCTGAATGCGAACGATCATAATGCTGACACACCGGTAGAGTGGTAGACCTACGGGATGCCTGTGTCGGTGCACTGGCTGCCGATGAAGTAGATCTTACGGGCTGTCCCCGTCTATAAGAATGAAATTTGCTGGAACTCCCAGCCTGAAATCGACCACCAAAAGATTTGGCTCTTTTGCCACTAGACTGTACTCCACTTAGTTGTGGCGTTGGTCTACTAACGCCACTAATCTGTACTAGCTGTTATGTCGCCAGGACTCTTTCAACTGTTCTAGCATATGCTAGTAAATTGGGGAAACTCATCAGTCGTAGGGCTGGAACTTGTAAATTGATCGTATCCCTCAATCCATCTTTAAATCGTCGGCACTTGTCTGCCTCAGTGGATACAATACTATCAACATACTTGCAAAGATGAGTGAATTCTCTCTCATATTCTGTTACAGATACATCCCTCTGTTTTAACATCAAAAACTCTCTCTTTTTGTCGTCTGTGTAGATAGGAGGAATATACTGCTCCTTAAACTTCTCTAGAAAGAATTCCCACGTCATAGGGTTAGGAGCCTCTGTACTATGTGATTCAGATTGCCACCAATCATATGCATGCTCTTGTAGCAGAGATACTGCATATTCATATTTCTGCTCATCTATGCAGTGTAGTTGATTAAATACTCGCTCTGCTCGTTCCAACCAAAATTCTGCCACTGAGGGGTCATCTTCTCGTTTACCATAGAAATCAGATGCCCCTAATTTTCTCAGTCTCTCAAACTGTAAACCAAACGAATCTGATGGTGATGCTCTCTGTAGAAAATCTATCATATTTCTCATGAGTTCAGTCTGACCCATATTAATAGCTGAATGCTCACAAAGTGAGCTGGCACTAGATCTCGTTGCCGCAGCTCGATGATGACTTGGTTGTGACGAAGCTCTTGCCTCTGAAGGCTCATTACTCTCAGCTTCTTCTATTACTATTCGTCTTGATCCTGAGGCCATATCCTACCTATAACATAAAGGCAACGACCCTAATCAATAAAGCAGCAACTCCAAAAATGCAATTGTGGATACATTTCAAGAAAAACATTTTCAAAATTCACTTTAAAAATCCAAAACCGCCTAAACTAGCTTTCATATAAAAATCCAAAAACACCAAACCTGGTGCTCTGATACCAAAAACTATGGCGACACAACACCTCTTCACCCGAACTGCACGTGCCTGGATGAGGGAGCGCTAATGTCCGTCTTTCTCATACTTCTTCTAATCACTATATTATATTATATTATATATATTTTTTATCATGTATATATATGGATATAAACAAAAATCAGAGTGCAATTTATTTACATAAAATAGAAATTTTTAACATCAGAATAATTCTTAACAAACTTTAAAAGTAAGTTTTACAAACTCAAACATTTCTTTAATATAAAAGCCAAATACAAAAATTTCAAAACTTGTAACCCACTTTCTCAAAATTCGGCTGCTTTACTTGAATGGGATCACTGCTTGCTTTATCTAGCGTATTTAGCTACCTTTCTATATCTGCATGGAAATTAAACTCCACGCTAAGCTCTAAGCTTAGTGGTGCATATAAATAAGGCAATATACTATATCATGCAATAAGCATTAACAATTATCATTTTGTGCATTAAAATGTTTGCATGCATCACTATCAATAAATTCCTATTTCATACAAGTATAAATGTCATGCTCATATAGACAATGTTATTTTCATTTATCTTTAATGACAAATTATTCTGTAAATCTCTTTATCATTACATTTCAATCTCATAACATCATCATTTTCTTATTCTTTCATTTTCTTATTTTTCTGCCATATCCTCATTATCTTGCCCACATCACTCTAAATTTTGGACTGACTGGATACGGGTTATGGATCAGGAGCGCTCACACAAGCTTATGCCACCCTGTCCACTATCTGGCTCATAAGAGCTTCTCAAATCAATGGCGCTCACACAAGCTTATGCCATATTGATTGAGTATAATTTCATCATAGATGAATAACCGGATCAAGGGCGCTCACACAAGCTTTAGCCATCTTGTCCTCATTTATATGTGCTCATCGGAGCTTTCTCAAGTCAGTAGCGCTCACACAAGCTTTAGCCACACTGACTGAGCATCCCAGACCGATGGCGCTCACACAAGCTTTAGTCATACTCATACATCTTTCCATTCATTTACTAGATTCATCAATATTCTCATGTTTATCATCTGCATCAGATTTCATATATCATTCATGACAATTCATTTTTCTACATCAATTCATTTTTCTATATCACAACATATCACATTCTCACATCAATATATATATATACATATATCTATATCGATATCATTCTTATTTCACTGGATAGACTATGACTTTCATTTACTTACCTGAATTCTTCATTTGATAACCACATTCATAATCACAAATACAGAGCATTCACGACCGCAATTACTAATTTCACGCCCGTAATCCCAAGCCGTGAACGCTACTGGAATGAATCGCCCAAAAGCATTCACGGTCATGATTACTCATTCACGCCCATGAATAAGTTCACTTCGGTGATTCCAACCCGTGAACGCTTCTGAAATGAATAGTACTATTTTCACCCAGAAATTCACAACCGTAACACAATCAGTCACAACCGTGAACCCTCAAGTTCACGCCCGTGACTTTCAGCAGGAAATCTGCATATTCACATTTCATTCATTCTAACATCATCCAAATCATACCAAATTCTATTTCATGCATTTCTAAGATTCTTTACTCCACTTATTACTTTCCAATACATGTACATGCCTTGATCATACAAGATTTTCTAACATGCATCATTAATTCAAAGTCACACAAGAATCTCATTCACACATGTCTAATCCTATGGTTTTATGCCATGATCATCATCATTCTTGAAATGCATTTATCTAAAGTCATGTTCAGCATGCATTATTTCAAGCAAAAATAGGCTATTGCCTTAAGTTATGCACAAACTTTAATCTTTCTCCTTCACTCTTTTAGGTAGCTTTCTCTTTTCATTTGCTCCTTAATGCTTGTTCCTTATCACTTGGAACTCCTACAACATCATAAATCATTATTTCTATATGATTTTCTCAAAACCCTAACTCTCTTTCTCTCTTTCAAAACCCTAGTTTCTCTCTCTTTCCATATAAGTCTTGGATGAGTTCAAAATTCAAACTTCCTTTAGAAAAGATGATGAAGAAGAAGAAATACTTCTTACCTTACACTTTTCTTCACCGAATCACAACTTTGGAGATTTTCTCTCTATACCAAACTAGATTTTTCTTCCTCTTTCTTGTTATTTCCTGCTTCCTTAAGAGTTATGGACCATGAAGATCACCTTGTCTTGCTCTTTCCCTTCTCTTCTCTTCCTTTCTCTCTCTAGAATTCAAGATTGGCTATGGAGGAATGGGTGAAGCTGGCGTGACTGGTAAAGAAAACAAAGAAGAAAGTAGAAAATGAAGAGAAGAAGAAGAAGAAAAGAAAGCCTTAAATAGGGTACCCAAAAAGTCTTCATATGGAACCCACCATTTGACCATTTTCTCCCAATTTTACACTTAATCAATATTAATTCACTTCCTTTAGTATCATGGCCGGACAACACTATCAAAATGTGCCCAAAATTAATATGTTGATTAGCAATTAATCTCATTAATCCTCCAATTTTTGGTAATTTGCAATTTGACCCCAAAACTTATCAAATTTTGCAATTTAGTCCTTTACCGTAAATCAACTTCTTTAAAATTTAATATCACTTATTTTGGAAATTATCATTTAATTTAGCCATTACTTAATAATTTTTTTGTAAAAATCCGAATTTAGACTCCGATCGGTCAAACGCGTCAATTTTGGAACACGTGCGACTCGAAACCTAAATTAGCGGATATTACAACCAAGATATGGTTATCTTCGAACTTCGAAATGAAAGATATGTGTGAGGCTAGTTAAGTACTTGGTGTTAAGATCCTAAGGGATCGCTCTAAAAGACTTATGGGTTTATCTCAGGAGACTTATATAAATAAAATATTATAGCATTACCATATGCATGAATGTAAGCCTGTGGATACCCCTGTCGAAAGGAATCTGAGCCTTAGTCTAGATATGTGTCCCAAGAAATTGGATGAAAAAGAACGAATGTCTAAAGTACCCTACTCCAATGTTGCCGGTAGTTTGATGTATGCAATGATGTGCACATGTACAGACATTTGCTATGCTGTTGGGCTAGTAAGCAGATTTCAATCTAATCCAGGACTGAAACACTTGATGACAGTCAAAAGAATATTGATATATCTAAAAGGAACTTCAGACTATGTTCTATGTTATCAAGGGAAGGATTTGCGCTTAATTGGTTATACTGATGCTGATTGGGGAGGTGATATAGATCAGTGCAAATCGACCTCTGGATATGCATTCTTGCTTAATGATTGCGCAATTTCATGGAGTAGCAAAAAGCAATCTTGTATAACTTTATCGACAATGAAAGCTGAGTATGTAGTATGTTCCTCAGCTATACAAGAGGCAGTTTGGTTGAAAAGATTTTTGCAGCACATAGAAATTGTCAAGTCAGCATCTGAACCTGTGACAATCTATTGTGATAGTATGGCTGCATTAGCTTATGCTAAGGATCCAAAATATCCTGGAAAGACCAAACATATCCAGATTAGATATCACTATGTTAGAGACATGATTGTAGAAAATGAAGTGATTCTGAAACACATTTCTACAAACAAAATGGTAGCAGATCCATTTACTAAACCAATAGCTAGAGATGCATTTGCAAGGCATGTAAAATCTCTAGGCTTATGTAAAATGTAATCAATATATGTTATATCAGATCACTTGGTTTTTACAAATGATATATCATTTTAATTGATTAATGATTTTTCAATTATATGAATATATTGTAAATACCAGTTAGCATAATTCAAATATGTATATCGATAGACTTAGATTGACTCACTCACATGAGTAATCGCCTCTGGCACTATAGAGCGAGTAGAGATGAGACCATAAATGGAGAGGCATTAAGTGAATGACTAAGATGCAGTGGGAGCGGTCTTAGTTTTTTTATTCATTTTTATAAGGTCGCCTTGATGAGGATCAAGATGAGATTCTTCGTATATATAAGAATCGACATGAATGACTTCCCCACCATTCATGTGTCTATATAGAGGAAGATGAGTGTGAAATTTGTTATTTAACATTGTTGAATGTGTAAATAAAAATTTCAAGTTTGACACATTTGGAGCGACAAGACTAATACTCATATGGTGTTTATTTATTTTGAACTAAGAGCAAGACATACACTCTTTCATCTTTGACAAGAAAAGAGTAGCTCCACCATAGCATGCATTTCATACTGCATGTGCTATATGACCTATTAGGAAGCGAAAGAATGGATCCCTGCTTCTTCGCTATGTGAGTCTTAAAAATCCTAGAAATGGATTTCAAACAACTTTTACCCTTGGTGACTTTTGACTATATCATGATGTGATGAATTAATGTTGGCTATCTTAGGATGTATCCTATAGTCATGGAATGATTCGACTTGAGGGCAAAAGAAAGAGTACTTTGCTTATGCACTCACAGCTTGTGTTCACTGGCCGGAGTTATTACGCTTGATGAAGCGAGAAGTAACTTGGAATACAAGTGATTGTAAGAATGATTTGAGTATAAATTCATGAGGGATTGAATGATACTCGAATTAAGTGTATTGAGAAAGATACTTGGGGTAATTAAGCACATTATCGAAAATAATTACAACTTTGGGTTGATGTCTCCTATATGGCCTATAATTAGGTTTGTATTGGAGCTCCCAAAATTTGTGTGCTTCAGGTCGCACGGTCCGTTCGCTTGTATGAAAGATTCTTTGTTTAAGTTTGAGATGTGAGATGATATTTGGATTGAGCCAAGCCCACTTTAGGCGAGTGGGAGATGTTGGGCTTTATGGTAATGGGCCGCGCCATGTGGGCTTGACCCAACCCAGACCCATATCTTCTTATATATAAAGTTATGAAAAGATATAACTTTTAAGAAAGTTATAACGAATTGATATAAGAAAAAGAGATAACTTTTCATCGATAGTTTTTTCTGAAATTCGGAAAGGAATTTCTTCATCTCCGTTTCATCACAAGAGAATCAAGGCGTTCGTACTGTGGAACTGAGTCAAGTTCTAGTAATTTGTCTCCGCCTGAAGCATTGAAAGCGCACGATTCACGCTCAACAAGTAAGCATCCGCTGCCCGAGTATTTCTACATATATATATATATATATATATATATATATATATATATATAAAGAAAAAACACTAATTATTATAAATTAAAATAAAATAACATAAATTAAAGTAAATTATCATAATTCATGATTTTATCAACTAGCATAATTATTATAAATTAAAATAAATTATCATAACTTTATAATTACTCTAAACTAAAATTAATTTTCACAACTTTGTAAATTAGCATAAATTAAAATCAATTATCATAGTTATTTTAGTTATCATAAATTAAAATTATATATAGAATAAATTTTTGTCATAGTTCATAATTTTATATACTATCATATATCAAAATTAATTATCATAAAAAAATTAGAATTAATTACTATAAAATTTATAAAAAATATATATGTATAAAAAAACTTCGATAGATTCGATTTAATCGATTTTTTAATATTTTCAATCGAACCAAATAAAATAAATAGAATTTTTTATATATATAACCCAACTGAACAAACTAAAAATTAAATAAACCAAATCAAACATACGAAATTTAGTCTCAATTAGTTCAATTTTAAGGTTTACACACTCATAATGGAGATGCTGCTCTTTTCTCCAATTGGGTTTTTTCTTTCTATTTCTGGCAAGTGGACAATACACAGGATATTAAATTACCCACTAATATATATATATATATATATATATTGAAAAAGAAAAAACACTAATTATTAATATAACATTAAGTTAATAATTTAAGTAATTTGTGATTTATTATACGTACAAAAGTCATTGGCAAAAGTATACAATATAACATAATACCATAAATAAGTTTTTCATAACATTTAAATATTAATTAAGTTTCTACAAAACAACATAAAGGTGTTAAAGAGGAGTTTTAAAAGCAATCACCTTAGACACTTGATGTACTCATTTATTATCAATGAAAAACATATTCATTATATTGATGTTCTTTTATATATGAATTTGATTTAGATTTTAGATTGTTTAATGAAGTCTTTAATATGTAACACAATATTAAGAAAATTATGATGAAATCATGATGATGAGATTCCTATTATGTGTAATTGTGTTTATACCTAAATGATCTCTAGTCATATAATTAACAAAACATTACATTGTTAATCCGGATAGACTAACACATGTTATATTTCTTGACTAGGTGAAGCAATTGATCTCATAAGCTGAAAACATAAGATATTTAGAGTTAACATGTGGATGCTTGCTAGAGTGAATATGTAGATGCTTGCTAGAGTGAATATGTAGATGCTTGCTAGAGTAGCCAAGTACATTGGATGATCTATTATAAGACAATCAAATATATATCTATTTAATGTCAGTAATAGTCTCATTATAGCAATGGTGCAAATATCCTTAGACTTGAGATGTTCAAAATTATATTGGATACTAAATCTTTTACTTTGACTTCATTCTTTATTGCCTCTCAGAGGTTGTTCATAGGGTGATGATTGGGTATAATATAAGTTATTCGAAGGTAGTTGAGTAGTCAATAGATGATTCACCACTCATAATAGAATGAGAGTATACATATGGTCTCTTGTGGAGATCATTATGTTGAACCTTAGGGGTATTTTTTGTCATTTTAATGCTAACAAATAAAATAACAATAATGTATTTAACATACTTATATTCTAAGTTTATTGAATAAGGTATGGAATATAATGCAAAAATGGAAGACTAACTTTGAAAGTCAAAAAATGAAGAAATAACATGTTCACGCCCGCGATGTAGTATAGCACTAACTATCCAACATTTAAAGTTCACGATCATGAAGGATCATAGCAATCATGAATGATCATATCAGTCACACCCATGAGAAAACATGTCAACTTCCTCTAGAGAACTTTATGGCCAGAGTCACCACTTGGACCACGACTTGGAAGGATATTCACGCTCATAATCAAATACTTCAATTAATTACTTTCAACTAAACTTTAATTCTCTGTAAAAATCTTTTTGCTCATAATTTCTGAGCATTATAGATTTGTGAGTGTTTCTCTTTGTAATCTACTACTCAAGTGAGTTTGGGTATACAGGGTTAAGAGTATAACACTTGTAAGGGTTATTTGTGTGAGCCATTAAAACACAAGGAATTGGATTATTGTGTGAGCCATTAAAACTCAAGGGATTTCTGGGTTAGGTGTGATCCATTGATAGAAATACCATAGTTGGGAGTGAGCTTGTAAAACTCCATTGTAACACTTAATGTGTTAGTGAAACTCCCAATCGAGACTAGGGAGAGGAGTAGGATTTGTTAACACCCGAACCTCTATAAATTTCTTGTGTGACATCTTCCTATCCCTACTCTACTTAACTTTTTATTCTGCACTTAAAAGTTAAGAATTTTTTAATATCCAATTCAACCCTCTTTCTTGGTTCATTAATAAGGCAACAATTGGTATCAGAGCTTAATCTAGCATTGAAGCCTAAACAATGCTAGCAAAGATCAAGAAATGGCCAATGAAGGATTCCAAAGTCTCAAGTCGTACTTTGATGGAGCAAATTATGCTCATTGAAAGTTTCGGATGGAGACATATCTCGATTGTGAGGGAATTGAAGTATGGGATAGTGTTCGGAAAGAATGGACACCACCAACTAGAAGAGGAGTTGATGGTGAAGAAGAAATCCTGTCAATAGATGATTGGACAGAACCTCAAAGAAGAGCAAATTTCAAAAACAAGAAGGCAATGACAATTCTTTAAATCTCATTATCCATTGAAGAATGTTGTAGAATACAACACTGTCCAACTGCATATAGCATGTGGAAAATATTGGAAAACTATCATGAAGGAACAAAGCAAGTTAAATCCAAGAAGATTCAATTTCTCACTTTAGAGTATGAACTCTTCAAGATATGACCAACCGTCTTCTAGCCATCATAAATGGCATGAGAAAGCTTGGGAAACACCTGAGCTTGGAAGATGTAAATAAAAAAATTCTAAGAAGTCTTCCCCTCAAAGATTATGGTTCAAGAGTTGCTGGTATAGAAGAGGCTAATGAAGACATGAGCGTCATGAATACCGATGTGCTTATTAGCAAACTTCTAACACATGAAATGACAGTGAAAAGAGATAGAGCGTAACACCACATCTTATGCATTTTAGTATAACCTATCCAAATATCAAGTAATCATACATGGTGTACTGGAAAGGTAAAATACCCTGATAATAGTGGTAGTAAATTTTTTTTTCCATATCATATCCTGTAAAATCAACTAATGACTTTACAAGTCTTATATCATGTAATATCACTCAATGACTTTTCAAGTCAACATTAAAAACCACAATATGATATATCACATATATTAAAACATAAACTTTCCATCCGAAGGATTACGGGTTGTTTCCATTTATACATTTCAAAACTAATCTAGAGTGATAATACATATTCAAGCATATAAGTCAAAATACAGATGACATGATTTCATGCTTGTGTGGAATGCAAGGAGAGAGAGAGTGATGAGGCTCGGCCAGTGACCTGTGCTCCATGTCTTTTATACGCTACTCAAAATGAGCTATCACTTTTCATTACCTGAAAAATGATGCAAATTAATGAGTTGCGGCTCAGTGAGAATAACCATCCAATGAGCTCTAAAGTACCAAACAACTCATAGTCATAAATCACAATTCCAATATATACCATGTATTCCATTCCATTCATCAGTCAATAACATATAAATATAGATAAAATCAAGTATTCAATAATTGTTATATACTTATGCTTTGCTTGTACATTTTATTTTGTTGTGACCAGATTAAACGAACATTGCCCCGGGTTTCCATGTGAACATTTGCATTTGAATTTGCTAGCTAGCTTGATCATTTGTTTCATTTGCACATTTGTTGGGCCATAGGCCTCTTCTTTTGCTTTGCACATTTGTTGGGCCATAGGCCTCTTCTTTTGCTTTGCAATATCGATTAACTAGCCACAACGCCTTTTTAGCCCATATGCATATGCACTTGTATTTACGCATTCATCAACCATTGCATCTTTATCATATACAACATACATATATTCCCTATATACCTCATATGTCAAGCATACACCTTGTATATACTATACATGTACCATGTATATATATCACATCTGTCAAACATATACCTCAAATATACCACAAGTATACCATTTATATGTACCACAATATCACAAATTATCCATCATTACATTATCAAGGACCAATCATGACAATCACATGAATAACATAGCAAGCAACATTCATTTGCACTAAAGAATTCAATCGATAATTAGACTCACCGTTCTCCTTTGATTCCGACCCCTAACTTATTGTCTATCTGCTCCTTGTGGTTCTCCAATATGTTGCGATCCTAATATGAAAACATAATCGATTAACTCATGATTAGAGAGACTTAATGTGGCTTAAACAAATTAATATGCATTGTTCATGTCAATAGTTAAGATTTTTCCTATGAGGCAGTGTGACCTTATGGGACTGTTTAGCCTATAACTTTTTATATAATTGACCAATTACTCTTATTATTGTTCCTAATTAACAATAACACATATATATAGTACATATTAAAATTTTAGACCAATTGGATCATTGTATAATATTTTGTGGAATTTCTAAGAGTGTTCTGTTTTCTGCCTTGTTTTCTTCCTTTAAACAGTTTCAGGGTACTCATTTGGGTTCATCATAACTTACACTCTATAAGTCCTATTTTAATGAAAATTTACAGAAACTTATATGGGTTGATATGGAACATGTTTCATGTTTACAATGTTTACCAATTATGTCTCGAAGGTCTTCTAATTATACCAAACATATTACTGTTCTAGAATAGAATTGGCTTCCGGACCAGTATGACTTCCAAAGGCCATAACTTAGTCTATAGATAACAAATTAAGCTAAAATTTGTACCAAAATTTAGATAAGACATATACCTATAACTTTCATGTTTTGATAATTTACATAATGTAGCTCTAACAAGCTCAAATTTTCCAACCAATGTACTGTATCTGCCCAGGGCACTCAGTAGCCAGTTCAAACCATGGAACAGTCATGGTTCCATTCACCATAACTCCCCATTTACAAGACCTATGAACCTGATATTTGGTATACAGATAAAAAAACACATATATCTACAACTTTTATGTTTTTAGAGACTTCCAATAAGGGCTTTAACCTATTCGAAATCAAACCACACAGTATCTAACTTGGTTAGGGTTTATACCCTGACCAGTTTCAGTACGAAGGGCATATCTCTCCCTATACATAACATCTTACAAAAATGTTTACATATACACAAATCTAAGATATAAAGGAACAACTTTTGTGTTTTACACATTTCCAGAATCAATTTCTATTAATATCAAAATCGGGGTGCAATTCAGTGCCTAATATTGAACCTAAGCAACTCAAATCAACCCTATAGCAATAAGAATTGATTACTTACCAAGAACAACCTTGAAAGGGATCAATTAGCTTCAAAAACTAGGTGAAACAAGGAAGAATTTAAGTCTGAAATGGAGGAAATTGAAGAAGAAAACGGGGCTGAAGTGAGGAGGCAGAAATGAGGAAGAAAGATAAAGCCAACCTTTTGTTTTTTTTTTTGTCATTTTGTCATTTTGTCATTTTCTCTTCTTCTCTTCTCTTTTCTCTTCTCATTTCTCATTTCTCTTATCTTCTATTTCTCTTTTGTGTCATTTTCATTTTATTTTCTTTATATTATTATTATTATTATTTACATATATTTATAATTCCACTAATTCACACAATAATATAGCTTAATCATTTGGCCCGATTTAACTAAATTAACAATGTAAATGTTTACTAATCTTAATCTAATCATTTTTCTTACTTTAATTTAGTCACCTTATTCATTTCATTTCTAATACTTTGTTATCTTCATTTAGGTTATAATTACACAAGTGCGACTCGATACAAGTGCCAAATACTAGGACACGTAGCTAGTGCGTGTCATAAACTTGTTCCTATAGAAATACGTATGAAATGCATGTGTTCAATTGAATTGTATGCAAGATGCTTATGTTCGATGAAATGCATATGGGAAAGGTCAAGGATGTTACAATTCTCCCCTCCTTTTAAAAATTTCGTCCTCGAAATTAATACCTGAAAACAGGTGTGGATATTGCTTTTTCATATTTTCTTCTGTTTCCCATGTTGCCTCTTCTTGTAAATGGTTATGCCATAATACCTTAACCAAAGGTATTTCGCAATTTCTTAGCTGTTTAGTCTTGTATCCAATGATTTGCACTGGTTCCTCAACATAACTCATGTCCTCTGCAATCTCAATGGCTTGATCTTTAAGTACATGTGTAGGATATGACCTGTATCTTCTAAGCATGCTCACATGAAACACATTATGTATCTGAGCCATCTCTGGTGGTAACGCCAATCTATATGCCAGTGGACCAATCTTCTCAAGAATTTCATATGGCCCTATATACCTTGGGCTCAATTTACCCTTTTTGCCAAATCGAATGATCCCTTTCCATGGAGACACACGAAGAAATACCTTTTCACCCAACTCGTATTCCATCTCCCTTCTATGCTGATCAACATAACTTTTCTGCCTATCCTGTGCTGCCTTTAGCTTGTTCTTGACAACCTTGATCTTATCCACTGTATCTTGTACTATCTTTGGCCCTTCTAATGCACGTGCACCTTCTTCATCCCATATGATAGGGCTTCGACACTTTCTGCCATACAATGCTTCATATGGTGCCATCTGGATACTGCTATGATACTGGTTGTTGTAAGCAAATTCAATCAATGCTATATATTCATCCCAAGCACCTCTGAATTCCATAGAATATGCCCTAAGCATTTCTTCCAATGTCTGTATAGTCCTTTCTGATTGTCCGTCAGTCTGTGGGTGGAATGCAGTGCTAAAGTTCAATTTTGTTCCCAATGCATTCTGTAAACTCACCCAAAAATGTGAAGTAAACCGTGGATCTCTATCAGACACAATGGACACTGGAATACCATGCAATCTGACTATCTCATTCACATATAATTTGGCCAAACTCTCAAGTGTATAACCCCATCTAATAGGTAGAAAATGTGCTGACTTGGTTAATCTGTCAATAATTACCCATACTGCATCATTTTTCCGTGGAGTTCTTGGCAATCCATAGACAAAATCCATCGTTATTCTTTCCCATTTCCATTCTGGCACTGGCAATGGATGTAAGTTACCAATTGGTGCTTGGTGTTCAATCTTAATCTGCTGACATGTCAAGCATTTAGAAACATATTCTGCTATGTCTTTCTTCATTCTTGGCCACCAGTAATGAGGCCTTAAACTGTGATACATCTTTGTCATCCCTGGGTGCATTGCATAAGGTGCATTGTGTGCCTCTTCCATTATTTCCTGACGCAAGTTCTCAGTTTCTGGAACACATATGCGTGACTTTAACATCAGTGTATCATTCTGCAAATGAAACTCTGTATTATTTCCCTGCCTTACCCCATCAATTTTCTCACATAATTCAGGATATTTGCTTTGTGCTTCTTTAATTCTCTCCTTTAGCATAGGTCTAACTTGAAGAGTAGCAATCAGTGATCCTCTATCATGCATATTTAATTCAACATTCATGGATCGTAATTGAATCAAATATGGAAAAGAGGATGTTTGTAAATGAGCTACACTGCTACTGACTTTCCTACTTAATGCATCTGCTACCACATTGGCTTTCCCTGGATGGTACTCAATTGTACAGTCATAATCTTTCAATAGCTCTAACCACTGTCTCTGCCTCATGTTTAATTCTTTCTGTGTCAGCAAATAACCCAAGCTTTTATGGTCTGTGAAGATTTGGAATGTCTCACCATACAGATAATGCCTCCAAATCTTCAATGCAAATACAACTGCAGCCAGTTCTAAATCATGCACTGGATATGAGATCTCATGTGGTCTCAGTTGCCTAGATGCATAAGCTATCACCTTACCATGTTGCATCAACACACATCCCAAGCCTTGGTGAGAAGCATCACTATATACTGTAAACCCACCTGTACCTGTAGGGATGGTTAACACTGGTGCTGAGGTTAGCCTGTGTTTTAGTTCATCGAAACTCCTCTGACATTCTAGAGTCCACTTGAAAGGCACATTCTTTCTCAACAATTTAGTCAAAGGGCTAGCAATTAAGGAGAATCCATCAACAAATCTACGATAATATTCGGCTAAACCCAAAAAACTACGCATTTCTGAAATATTTTTAGGAGCTTCCCAATTTACCATAGCCTCAATTTTCTTTGGGTCAACCTCTATGCCCTTACACGACACCACATGTCCAAGAAATACCAAATGATCTAACCATAATTCACATTTACTCAATTTGGCATATAATTGTTTCTCCCTCAAAGTTTGCAACACAATTTTTAAATGTTGTTCATGTTCTCCCCTATTCTTTGAGTACACCAATATGTCATCAATAAATACTATCACAAATCTATCCAGATATGGTTGAAACACCTTATTCATTAAAGCCATAAATGCAGCTGGAGCATTAGTCAATCCAAATGGCATTACTAAAAATTCATAATGCCCATACCTGGTTCGAAAGGCAGTCTTTGGAACATCCGCTTCTGCTACCTTCAGCTGGTAATAGCCTGATTTCAAATCGATCTTGGAGAATATTTGGGCTCCTTGCAACTGGTCAAACAAATCATCTATTCTGGGTAACGGATATTTGTTCTTCACTGTCATTTTATTCAATTGCCTATAATCGATGCACAATCTCATAATTCCATCTTTCTTTTTAACAAATAACACTGGAGCTCCCCATGGTGATACACTAGGTCTAATATACCCTTTGTCAAGTAACTCCTGCAATTGGGCCTTTAGTTCTTTCAACTCAACTGGGGCCATTCTGTAGGGTGACCTTGATATTGGTGCAGTTCCTGGTACTAGTTCAATAGTAAATTCTATCTCTCTATCTGGTGGTAAACCAGGTAGATCATCTGGGAATACATCAGCAAATTCCCTTACCACTGGTATATTTGCAAGCAAGCTATCAGTGGTTCTAGTATCAGTCACATATGCCAAATATGCTTCACATCCCCCTTTGATCATTCGAAATGCCTTTACAGCTGAAACTAGACATGTAGGCACAAGTTTTCTTTCACCTAGAAATACTACCCTTGGCTGGTTTGGTGATTCTAAAATTACTTCCTTAGTAAAGCAATTCACTATTGCATGATGTCTAGTTAACCAGTCCATTCCCAGTATCACATCAAATTCATATATTGGCAATAAAATCAGATCAGCTATTAACTCAGCTCTGTCAATGCATATCAGGCAATTACGACAGACCTTATTCACAACTACCACGGTTCCTAATGGCGTACTCACATTTATGTCAATCCCCAAAGGCTCATGCATTTGATGCAATTCAGATGCCATATGCAATGATATAAATGAATGAGTGGAGCCTGGGTCAATCAATGCATAGGCTAATATTTCAAAAATATAAATATTACCAGTGACTACTTCGGGAGCATCCACTGCCTCTTGTCTAGTCATAGCAAACACCCTGGCCTGAGTAGGAGGTCTAGAACTCTGACCTTCAGATCTGGTCACTCTTCTGCCCAGTGTACCAGTCCTGCCCCTGCCTCTTCCTCTGCCTTGTGTCCCACTAGTAGGGTAGACCCTCGGTGCCTCAACAGTAGTCTCAGATACTCCTCTGTCTCTGCTAGTCTCTGCTAGTTTGGCTCTATTTGGACAGTCTCTATACATGTGCTCCATCGATCCACATAAATAACATGCTCCTGTGAGCCTTCTACATTCGCCCGTATGTTGTCTGCCACAATGACTACATGTGGGCCTCTGTTCAACATATTGGCTCTGCCCTCTGCCTGGGTAAGAGAAAGTCATTCCTCGACCTCTAGAACTGGAGTACCCACTTCTGTTACCAGATTGTGCAGGCATATATCTACCTCTTTTCCCCAACCTTCTGCTAGACTCACCAAAGAATTCACGTGATGGCCTTTTTATTTGTTGTTCCCCAGCTTCTTTCATTAACCGTTCAGCTCTGATTGCAGCAGCTCTGAGCCTAGCATAACTATCAAGATCAATAGTCGTGATTCTATTTCTGATCTCATATTTGAGGCCCTCTTCAAACTTCCTGCATTTGTCTCTTTCAGTAGAGACCATGAAGGTGGCATAATGGGAAAGCTTGTTAAATTGTACTTTATACTCCGCAATAGACATATTCCCCTGTTTCAGATTCAGGAATTCCTTCCTCTTCTCATCTTTATATGCTTCAGGCATGTAATTGTTCTGAAATTCCAGGAGAACATCATTCCATGTCAACACCGGTGGTTGTGCATCACTGTCAGGGACTGTCTCCCACCATTCATAAGCATTTCCTTGCAATAAGGATACTGCATAATCGAATTTCTCATCTGGAGTACATCTCATCATATTCAGTACTCTCTGTGTCCTTTTCAGCCATGTCTCAGCTTCTGCTGGGTCTGTTGTGCCACTGAAATCAGTTGCACCATGTTTCCTCAGCTTGTCATACCGTCTTTCCTTGTACATTTCAGGACCATATACTTCTTGTTCTAGGTTTTCATGGGGTACTTCTGCATGAGATGACTGTGATGCATGTACTGGAGCTCTAGCTCCTAGTGCTGGTTGCTCTCTATGTAAATGAGGTGATGCCTCATGAGAATGCATTTCGGCCGGCCTCTCCCTCCTTGGTGAATTATGTCTTATGATGTCCCTAAAATAAATGAAAGTATGTCACTACATAATGTTCAACACATAGGATGCATATGTTATCATGCTCTTATGCTTATGCATGTTCCCATGGAACCTATCCCTGCTCTGATACCAAAAATGTAACACCACATCTTATGCATTTTAGTATAACCTATCCAAATATCAAGTAATCATACATGGCGTACTGGAAAGGTAAAATACCCTGATAATAGTGGTAGTAAATTTTTTTTTCCATATCATATCCTGTAAAATCAACTAATGACTTTACAAGTCTTATATCCTGTAATATCACTCAATGACTTTTCAAGTCAACATTAAAAACCACAATATGATATATCACATATATTAAAACATAAACTTTCCATCCGAAGGATTACGGGTTGTTTCCATTTATACATTTCAAAACTAATCTAGAGTGATAATACATATTCAAGCATATAAGTCAAAATACAGATGACATGATTTCATGCTTGTGTGGAATGCAAGGAGAGAGAGAGTGATGAGGCTCGGCCAGTGACCTGTGCTCCATGTCTTTTATACGCTACTCAAAATAAGCTATCACTTTTCTTTACCTGAAAAATGATGCAAATTGATGAGTTGCGGCTCAGTGAGAATAACCATCCAATGAGCTCTAAAGTACCAAACAACTCATAGTCATAAATCACAATTCCAATATATACCATGTATTCCATTCCATTCATCAGTCAATAACATATAAATATAGATAAAATCAAGTATTCAATAATTGTTATTTACTTATGCTTTGCTTGTACATTTTATTTTGTTGTGACCAGATTAAACGAACATTGCCCCGGGTTTCCATATGAACATTTGCATTTGAATTTGCTAGCTAGCTTGATCATTTGTTTCATTTGCACATTTGTTGGGCCATAGGCCTCTTCTTTTGCTTTGCACATTTGTTGGGCCATAGGCCTCTTCTTTTGCTTTGCACATTTGTTGGGCCATAGGCCTCTTCTTTTGCTTTGCAATATCGATTAACTAGCCACAACGCCTTTTTAGCCCATATGCATATGCACTTGTATTTACGCATTCATCAACCATTGCATCTTTATCATATACAACATACATATATTCCCTATATACCTCATATGTCAAGCATACACCTTGTATATACTATACATGTACCATGTATATATATCACATCTGTCAAACATATACCTCAAATATACCACAAGTATACCATTTATATGTACCACAATATCACAAATTATCCATCATTACATTATCAAGGACCAATCATGACAATCACATGAATCACATAGTAAGCAACATTCATTTGCACTAAAGAATTCAATCGATAATTAGACTCACCGTTCTCCTTTGATTCCGACCCCTAACTTATTGTCTATCTACTCCTTGTGGTTCTCCAATATGTTACGATCCTAATATGAAAACATAATCGATTAACTCATGATTAGAGAGACTTAATGTGGCTTAAACAAATTAATATGCATTGTTCATGTCAATAGTTAAGATTTTTCCTATGAGGCAGTGTGACCTTATGGGACTGTTTAGCCTATAACTTTTTATATAATTGACCAATTACTCTTATTCTTGTTCCTAATTAACAATAACACATATATATAGTACATATTAAAATTTCAGACCAATTGGATAATTGTATAATATTTTGTGGAATTTCTAAGAGTGTTCTGTTTTCTGCCTTGTTTTCTTCCTTTAAGCAGTTTCAGGGTACTCATTTGGGTTCATCATAACTTACACTCTATAAGTCCTATTTTAATGAAAATTTACAGACACTTATATGGGTTGATATGGAACATGTTTCATGTTTACAACGTTTACCAATTATGTCTATAATGTCTTCTAATTATACCAAACATATTACTGTTCCAGAATAGAATTGGCTTCCGGACCAGTATGACTTACAAAGGCCATAACTTAGTCTATAGATAACAAATTAAGCTAAAATTTGTACCAAAATTTAGCTAAGACATATACCTATAACTTTCATGTTTTGATAATTTACATAATGTAGCTCTAACAAGCTCAAATTTTCCAACCAATGTACTATATCTGCCCAGGGCACTCAGTAGGCAGTTCAAACCATGGAACAGTCATGGTTCCATTCACCATAACTCCCCATTTACAAGACCTATGAACCTGATATTTGGTATACAGATAAAAAAACACATATATCTACAACTTTTATGTTTTTAGAGACTTCCAATAAGGGCTTTAACCTATTCGAAATCAAACCACACAGTATCTAACTTGGTTAGGGTTTATACCCTGACCAGTTTTAGTACGAAGGGAATATCTCTCCCTATACATAACATCTTGCAAAAATGTTTACATATACACAAATCTAAGATATAAAGGAACAACTTTTGTGTTTTACACATTTCCAGAATCAATTTCTATTAATATCAAAATCGGGGTGCAATTCAGTGCCTAATATTGAACCTAAGCAACTCAAATCAACCCTATAGCAATAAGAATTGATTACTTACCAAGAACAACCTTGAAAGGGATCAATTAGCTTCAAAAACTAGGTGAAACAAGGAAGAATTTAAGTCTGAAATGGAGGAAATTGAAGAAGAAAACGGGGCTGAAGTGAGGAGGCAGAAATGAGGAAGAAAGATAAAGTCAACCTTTTGTTTTTTTTTTTTTGTCATTTTGTCATTTTGTCATTTTCTCTTCTTCTCTTCTCTTTTCTCTTCTCATTTCTCATTTCTCTTCTCTTCTATTTCTCTTTTGTGTCATTTTCATTTTATTTTCTCTATATTATTATTATTATTTACATATATTTATAATTCCACTAATTCACACAATAATATAGCTTAATCATTTGGCCCGATTTAACTAAATTAACAATGTAAATGTTTACTAATCTTAATCTAATCATTTTTCTTACTTTAATTTAGTCACCTTATTCATTTCATTTCTAATACTTTGTTATCTTCATTTAGGTTATAATTACACAAGTGCGACTCGATACAAGTGCCAAATACTAGGACACGTAGCTAGTGCGTGTCATAAACTTGTTCCTATAGAAATACGTATGAAATGCATGTGTTCAATTGAATTGTATGCAAGATGCTTATGTTCGATGAAATGCATATGGGAAAGGTCAAGGATGTTACATAGAGAGCTTGAAGCTGAGCTTGATAAAAGAAAGCCTCTAGCACTAAAAGTCTCTACTTCAAAATCTCAAGAAGAAGTTGAAGATTATGAAGAAAAGAGTGATGATGCAAATGAGGACATTGCAATGCTCTCAAGAATACTGAAAAAGATAATTGAGAAAAGAATGGGCAGCTCTCAAAAATTCAAGCAAAAAAATCTCAAACAGGCCTCAAATGACTCTTAAAGGAATAAAGATGAGATAAAGTGCTATGAATGTGGGAAAAAGGGACATATTAAACCAGAATGTCTAAGGCTCAAGAAGCATAAGAGAAAATACCAAAGAGACAATGGGGAGAAAGGCCACAAAGCCATATGGGATGACGAAAGCTCTTCAAGTGAAAAAGATGACAATGAAAGTGAAGGGGTTAACCTATGCTTCATGGCTATAGAGGATCACGTCTCGGATAAGGTAGGATCACTTCACTCATACTCATTCAATAATGATAGTAGTGATAATGATAGTGATAGTGAAGATGATGATGAGCAAAGCTTAATAAAAGTATTGAATCTAGAACTAGAAAAATATAGAAGTAAATTCAATACTTATAAAAATAACATTTCTAGTTTGAAAAACAAAATGGATGTTTTAGAAAAGGAGAACCTTGAGCTTAAATCATCTAATGAATCTCTTCAAAAATCATTAGATGAGTACTCCTCAAGACCCTCAACTAAATCCTTGCTTAAAGAAAATAATATTTTGAAAAATAAAGTTGAGGAACTTAGAAACTCCATTTCAAAATTTTACAAGGGAAAAAGAGAGTTTAGATACTCTCATTGTGTCTCAAAGACCACCTTTAATTAGACATGGTCTAGGATTTAAGGGTACATCATCTTCATCTCACAAGACTACTTTTATTAAGTCAAGTGAACCCCACATCTCCACATTAGCAGTAACAGCCCTAAGGGCTAAGTGTACAACATACACGAAACCTTCTATACTTAAGTGGAATGATCAAGGGTTGGTAAGCCTAAAAAGGAAACCTCAAAAGGCTAATCATGCTTTTATGTATAAGAAGCATGTACCTAGAAAAACACAAGTCATCATGCATGTGCATGCCATTGCTCACAAACTCTACCTAATAGGAATATATCCGTCAAAAGCTTAGTAAAACCAAAAAGCATATTTAGAGCTAAACAATGTAATTATTGTATGAAATTTGGTCATATAAATAAATATTGTTGGATAAGGAAGGCTCATTAGGAACCATCATGTGCTAACCCCCAAGGATCCAAGCTCATTTGGGCACCTAAAAAAAATACTTGAATTGTGATTCTATAGGTATGCCTCAAGTCCACAATAAAAAAAAAATGCTTGACTAGTAGATAGTGGATGCTCAAGGCATATGACCGAAGATAAAGAACTATTCAATGACATCAAAAGCATTGATGGAGGTAAAGTAACATTTGGAAAAAATGCTAAGGGTAAGGTAATTGGTATTGGCTCTATTGGTATTAATGGTACTACTTTCATTAAAGATGTCTTACTTGTTGATGGTTTGAAACATAACTTGTTAAGTATAAGTCAATTATGTGATAAGGGGAACCAAGTAATCTTTACTTCTAACGAATGCCTTTTAACCTCTATTAATGGCCAAAAGATATTTAAAGGAAGTAGAGATGTTAATACCTATATAGTAGACTTACACAAAATATCTAACCTTTCCTCTAAGTGTCTTATGACTACTAATGATGAATCTTGGTTGTGGCATAGAAGGCTTGGTCATGCAAGCTTGGATTTAATTCAAACCCTCAGCAAAGAAGAGCTGGTAAAGGGGCTACCAAAAGTCAAATTTGAAAAAGACAAGACATGTGAACCTTGCCAAAGAGGAAAACAACACAAGTCATCCTTCAAATCCAAAAAATATTGTAAGTACCTCAAAACCTCTACAACTCTTGCATCTAAATCTTTTTAGACCTACTAGAGTTGCAAGCTTAGGAGGTAAACACTATGCCTTTGTCATCGTCGATGATTACTCTAGATTCACTTGGGTAATTTTCTTAGCTCAAACGAGTGATGCCTTTGAAACTTTCAAAAACTTTGCTACGAGAGTTCAAAATAAAAAAGGGTATTATATTTCAAAAATAAGAAGTGATCATGGTAAAGAATTTGAAAATGAAAACTTTGAAAATTTTTGTCTAGAACATGGCATTTCACAGAATTTTTCATCTCTTAGGACGCCTCAACAAAATGGGATGGTTGAAAGGAAAAATCGAACTTTAATTGAAATGGCTTGAACAATGCTCAATGAGTATGGTTTACCAACTTACTTTTGGGCCAAAGCCACAAATAGTGCATGTTATATTTCAAATCGAGTTTTCAAAAGATCTCTTTTAAACAAAACTTCTTTTGAGTTATGGAATGGAAGAAAGCCCATGATATCATATTTTAGAGTATTTGGATGCAAGTGTTTCATATTAAATACCAAAGATAATCTTGGAAAATTTGCCTCTAAATCTGATGATGGTATATTTTTAGGATACTCCACTAGAAGCAAAGCTTATAGAGTATTTAATAAAAAGTCATTAGCTGTTGAAGAATCTATGCATGTTGTTTTTGATGAATTTCATAAGTTTGATCTTGTGAAAGGTAGTGCTCTTGATGATGTTGTAGGTACAATGGAAAAAATTGATCTTGAAAATGAAAAAGGAGAAAATGATCAAGAAAATTCACATCAAGATGACTCTCTACCTCAAACTCAAGAGGAAAATAAGCAAAAGCTCCCAAAGGAATGAAGATTGACAAAAGATCACCTCAAGGAGCAAATCATTGGTGATCCTACAAAGGGAGTAAGTACTAGATCTCATCTCAAACCTTTAGATTCTAATCTTGCCTTTGTCTCTCAAATTGAGCCTAAAAATATTGATGAGACTCTTAATGATGAAAATTGGGTGATTGTTATGCAAGAGGAACTCAACCAATTTGAGAGAAGTAAGGTATGGACCTTAGTTCCTAGACCCAAGAAGCATCAAATCATTGGAAGTAAATGGGTATTTAGAAATAAACTAGATGAACAAGGTTCAATAACAAGGAATAAGGCTAGGTTAGTAGCAAAGGGATATAATCAAGAAGAATGAATAGATTATGATGAGACTTATGCTCCTGTAGCTAAATTAGAAGCCATAAGAATACTTTTAGCATATGCATGCCATATGAATTTCAAACTCTTTCAAATGGATGTCAAAAGTGCTTTTTAAATGGTTTTATAAAAGAAGTTTATGTAGAACAACCATCAGGTTTTGAAAGCCATAATTTGCCCAACCATGTATTTAAACTTTACAAAGCTTTATATGGTTTGAAACAAGCCCCAAGGTATGAAAGACTAAGTTCTTTTCTTTTAGAAAATGATTTTACAAAGGGGAATGTTGACACTACTTTATTTATTAAAAAGCATAAGCATGATATTCTAATTGTTCAAATTTATATTGATGACATCATATTTGGGTCTACTAATAAATTGCTTTGCCAAGAATTTGCTAAGTGTATGACTAGGGAATTTGAAATGAGCATGATGGGTGAGCTCAAGTTCTTCCTCAGTCTACAAATAAAACAAAGCAATGAGGGCATATTCATCAACCAATCCAGATATGCCAAATACTTAATCAAGAAATTTGGAATGGAAGGATGAAAAAATGCCAAGACTCCAATGAGCACATCAACAAAATTGGACAAGGATGAAAAGGGTAAGAGCATTAATGAATAGCTCTATAGAGGTATGATCGGATCACTCTTATATCTTACTGCCTCTAGACCCGATATAATGTATAGTGTATGCTTATGTGCTCGCTTTCAATCATGTTCTAAAGAATCACATTGGAATACTGTGAAAAGAATTTTAAAATATTTACATGGCTCATTGCATCTAGGTTTATGGCATCCTAGAAATTCATCCTTTCACATTATAGGATATTCAGATGCTGATTATGCTGGAAATCTCTTGGATAGAAAGAGTACTTCATGTACTTGTCATTTTATTGGTGAATGCTTAGTTTCTTGGTTTAGCAAGAAACAAGTTTCAATTGCTCTTTCTATCGCTGAAGCGGAGTATGTGGCTGCAGGATGTTGTTGTACTCAAATCCTTAGGATGAAACAACAACTTAAGGATTATAGTCATAGTTTGGACCATATACTTATCAGATGTGACAATACAAGTGCTATAAACCTATCTAAGAATCCCATTCAACACTCTAGAAGTAAGCATATTGACATAAGACATCATTTTCTTAGAGATCATGTTTAATATGGAGATGTTGTATTGGAATTTATAAATACAAACAATCATTTGGCAGATATCTTCACTAAGTCTCTAAATGAAGAAAGATTTAACTTCATAAGAAGAGAGCTTGGTATGATTAATGAATTAACTTTATGATTGCCAAATTTGTCGAACCTTGATTGTTAATCTTGTGTTATTGTCTCATCTTTTAAGGTATGAAGTGGCTAACTTGATAGAAATATATGTTATAGGGGATAGAAGCACCTTAGAAATCCTTTAGTCTTATTTTAAACTTAGTTTTATTTAATGAGGATTTGAGGCAATTCACGCCGCGACACATATTCACGGCCATGATCATAATCGCCAAGAGCTCCAGTAGCTTTCACGCCTTGCTTCATGACATGCTTCACGGTTGAAGGTAGTGAAGACTATGTTTCACGCCCATAACCTTTTCTGTCACTCCCGTGAAACTCTTTGTTCATGACCGTGACAATTATTCACGACTGTGAACATTTCCACCAAATACTTCCAAAAGCGTTCACGTTTTGTGTCACGCTTTGTCTCACTGTCACAAGTAGTGAAGATTGTACTTAACGACTGTGACTCATTTTTCACCACCGTAAAATTTCATCATTCATGCCCATGACCATTAAATGGCATGACCGTGAATTGTTTCATATTTTTCATCACGGGTAGAGCACCTCTTCAGCAAACTGTGAACACGACATTTCACGCCCGTGACTGAGCATTCACGACCATGAATATGTCGATTATAAAACATTTTTTGCCATTAGTTCTCTCATTTATAACTCTCCAACTTTTCTCATTTATCACCACATTCAATACCTTTTAGAGATTCTGGTCCCCTAGCAGCATTTTCCATCTATAAATACCTTCAAAAATTATTTCTTTCATCAGAAATCAAAAAATCACTAGGTACTCTTCAAAAATCCTTTCAGAAAGTTTCTTCTCAAAAATCAATCTCAACTCAAAATGGAACCCGGCTCCTCAAAGGCACCAGAAAGAAGTCTCATGCTCTAAGAAGGTATACAAACTACCTTCTCAATATCATTATGGAGCACTGTCATCCGACGTATTCAGTTCTTAAGAAAAGACCACTCCTTTCTTCTCGATCATTTGAATGACACACTGTCAGGACCCTTGGTCTTGAGACAAGCATGATGAAACAAATCCAGGCTTGTCATCTAAAAGATTTTATTGATATCCATCAACCGACCCAAAGGGAACTTGCCCTCGAGTTCCTTAGCACCCTGCAAGTCTCTCTTACCGGCACGGTGAAATTTCAACTCTGCAAGCATCCTGATGTATGTACAATGCACGGATGGCAAGAAAGACAATCTTTTATCAATGGAGTGGAGCAATCTTATATCATTGAAATGGGTTTGAGCAATCTTAGCTCAAAAGCCCATTAATATGATCAAAATGCGTATGGTGCGTGTTCTAAACCATATGAGGCAGAAATGGATCTTTGAGAGCAACAATGGGCCTAAAATTCACAATCAAGCTTATGGGCCAATACTACATAAAAGGAAGCCTAAAGTGAAGATCAAAGGAGTCTTTTATGAAGATTAAATCCAAATGGGCTAAACAAGGCAAAGTCCATAAACCT
The DNA here is from genome assembly GCA_023653625.1 of Triadica sebifera. NCBI lineage: Eukaryota > Viridiplantae > Streptophyta > Magnoliopsida > Malpighiales > Euphorbiaceae > Triadica > Triadica sebifera. Next base: position 12,747,453 of record CM042908.1, on the reverse strand, counting down.
TGAAGATTACAAGTCATGTGCAACTCATGTGCAAATCATGTTCTAGGAGTCCTATGCAAAACATGTGCAAGACATCAGTGCCAACCATGTGCCTACTTATGTGATTTGGGGCTTAACTTGTAATTGGGCTTAATTATGTATGTGGGTTGCCTAATTTAAATTACCTTAGGATTTAATTAGTGATAGACATGTGGGCCAAAGAAATAAGGCCCAACCCACCACTTGTCTTATTTTAGAAGGATTTAATTAGTATCCTAATTCAAGTAGGACTCTAGTTTTTTAGAATTTGAGTTATAATATGACTGTACTTTTAGGAGTTGAGTTAGAATAGGACTTAGTTATTCTTTACCTTAAAGGATTCAAAGACTTAGGGCGATAAATACTCATCTAGGCTTCTTTTACAAGACATTAATGAATAAAAACGAATTTGAGAGTTTTCTTTAAAGTGAGGCAGATTTGCATCTCTTTATTACTTTTAGGAATTAGTTACTTATCAAGTGATATTGCTTGTGGCGTGACTATTCTTAATAAACCATATAATCTTGGTTCTTTGCTACATTGGTTAGCTTTGGGTTGGATTCAATCTATAATCACCATAGCTTAAGGTTTGTTTACCTTGTCTTGTTGAGAGATTTCAAGGCACGGTCTTTGGGGTTCCGCATCAGTTTGGTATCAGAGCTTTTGATTACGTAATCATCATCTATCCTTTAAAATTGCTTTTCTAGTTGTTAACTTAGGTAGATTTAAATTCTGCCGCTAGAGGTACCTTAGGAAAAATTTCTTCCATAAAGAGTAAAATTGCAAGTTTGGATTTCTTTTCAATTCTTTGATGTGTTTGAGGTTTATTAAGCATTAGTTTAGTGTTATTTGCTAAAAAAACAAAACAAAAAAAAACAAAAAGGAAAAAGAAAAAAATCATAATTTCGAATTTAGCACCAAAATTGTGAAATTGTGCTATTTTGAGCTTTAAGTTGAAATCTTGATATTGATTGCTGGAATTGTTTGGTATCATCATAAACTATTGCAATCCAACTTAAATAATTGGTTTTGAGGCTAAAAAATACAACTTTTGAATTTAGATACCTTAGTGATCATATTGAGCATTGATTTGATCTTGAGGAATTGAGCTTATCTATTAAATATACCTTGAGTTCTTGCTAGTTGGTAATAAATTAAGGTTGAATATAGGTTTAATTAAGGGAAAATCGACTGCTTACTAGGAGGAAACCGATTCTGAATTTGTTTCAATATTGTCTAATTCTTTGTGCTCTTAAGTTTTCATTCTTTTAATTCTGTCATTTTTGCATCTAATTACATTAGTTAAGTCTAATTTGTATTCTTAGATTTAATTTGAACAAAAATCAGTAGCATACACCTATTTTAATTCATGTATAGCTTTAAATATAAATTTCTTTCACATCAGTTTGCTTCTAGACTTTGTTCCATTTATTCTTGTTAGGGTTAATTGTTAATTCTTAGCATAGATCACTTGCATATTGTTTGATTTTGTTTCTGGTTCTTAAATGTAATTTTGAGATTCAAGTTTTGAGTCATAAAAGGCAAGAGCAGTGAGCTTAAAAGAGGGTAAAAGCCATTATTTGTGTGAAACACAAGTGATATATAATGTATTTTGAGAGAAACACGTGAGGGAGTGATTATGAGGTCCTTTTACTTCATTGTTACTTTCTTGAGTTACTAACCATGTTAAAGGAAAACATAAGAGGAAGTAGTGGACATGAGGAACATGGTAATTGTGTGACAACAAATGTTGTTCAATCTTACATTCAAATATTAGAGGTAAAGATTGGAAAAATTATAGACAAGATGGAGAGACAAAATCAGAAAATTGAAGATTTGAGGCGGCAAAGTATCTTTGATACAAAAAGATCAAGATAGGGGACTTGACCTCAAGGCATTAGGAGGTTTCAGTCTCATGAAAAAAAGAGTATTTTGAACATTATGATAATGATAGACAAAGAAGAGAAAGAAAGAAAGACAAAGCATCTTCGATGAGTGCCGTTCAAAAAGAAATGGACAAGTTGCGTGCTAGGATTGATAGGTGGGGGCATGAAGAGAAAGAGAATGAAATGAAGAATCCTTATCCAAGGTGTGAAATTCAAAAATCAAATTTTCATTATGAATTTGATTTTGTTCCTAAGTTTAAAATGGTGGATGAAGGTAAGAATCAAATTCATGAGGATATTAATGATGCTCATACTAGTGAAGCTGAAATTGTAGGTGAGAGTATTGATTCTATTTCACTAGAATTTAATGGTGTTAGTGTTATTGAGAGCATTGCAATTGAAAGTAAAAATATCATTCGAGATGAATTTGTAGCCAATGATAGTGAATCCATGGAGGTAAGTGATGAACATGAATTGGATGAGCTTGAGGGAGTAAAAGAGAGTGAAATTGAGATGAAAGAAAAAGTTGTTTATGGAGAAGCTAATGAGCGAATTGAAAGAGATGAGGTTTTGAGGGATGAAAGTGTTAGTAATGAGCAAAGAGGGAAAATAGTGAATGTGTGTGAAAAGGAGAAAGAGGTGAAAAGTAAATTTTTTACTAACAATTTTAATTATCCTTTGCTTCGTGTTGTGCATTTTTCTTTTGATGTAGGCAAAGATTTGAGGGTGAATCTTCTTGAGGAAAGGGGGAATGATGTATGTATGGGAACCATGCATGGAAGGCAAGAAAGACAATCTTTTATCAATGGAATGGAGCAATCTTATATCATTGTAATGGGTTTAAAAGTAGCTCAAAAGCCCATTAATATGATCAAAATGCTTATAGGGCGTGTTCCAAACCATATGAGGTAGAAATGGATCTTTGAGAGCAACAATGGGCCTAAAATTCACAATCAAGCTTATAGGCCAATACTACATAAAGGGAAGCCTAAAGTGAAGATCAAATGAGTCTTTTATAAGATTAAATTCAAATGGGCTAAACAAGGCAAAGTCCATAAACCTTGAAGATTACAAGTCATGTGCAAATCATGTGCAAATCATGTTCTAGGAGTCCTATGCAAAACATGTGCAAGACATCATGTGCCAACCATGTGCCTACTTATGTGATTTGGGGTTTAACTTGTAATTAGACTTAATTATGTATGTGGGTTGCCTAATTTAAATTACCTTAGGCTTTAATTAGTGATAGACATATGGGCCAAAGAAATAAAGCCCAACCCACCACTTGTCTTATTTTAGAAGGATTTAATTAGTATCCTAATTCAAGTAGGACTATACTTTTTTAGAATTTGAGTTAGAATATGACTGTACTTTTAGGAGTTGAGTTAGAATAGGACTTAGTTATTCTTTACCTTAAAGGATTCAAAGACTTAAGGCTATAAATACTCATCTAGGCTTCTTTTACAAGACATCAATGAATAAAAACGAATTTGAGAGTTTTCTTTAAAGTGAGGCAGATTTGTATCTCTTTATTACTTTTAGGAATTAGTTACTTATCAAGTGATATTGCTTGTGGCGTGGCTATTCTTAATAAATCTTATAATCTTGGTTTTTTGCTATATTGGTTAGCTTTGGGTCAGATTCAATCTATGATCACCATAGTTTAAGATTTGTTTACCTTACCTTGTCTTGTTTAAGGCACGGTCTTTGGGGTTCCACATCACATCCAAACACCCTCACCGCAATAGAGTTTGGTGACATGTTCAACCTTCCCTCTGATGGTATTCTTAATGAAAGTGAGGTGGAGTTCTATGCCAATCCGACATGGACTCATTTAAGATAAGATTGCAGTTGGGATGTCAAGAAGACGAAGAGCACCCACCTTCGATCACCAGTGCACAAGTACTTGCATAGGTTTCTGACCTATAGCATCTTTGCAAGAGGGGATAGCAACAGTGCAATTCTGAAATCTGAACTTTTTCTCCTAGAGATGGCCCGAAGAGGCCTAACTGCAGCTCTATCTCGATGGTTTGCAAACCGTCTACTCTCGATTGCAACGAAGCCCTCCGAAGACATCTTGATCAGTGGGTATGTGACTCATCTTGCTATCAAGCTTGGATATCTAAAGCTAGAAGAGTACAACTTTAACCTCGTACCAGCACATCCTAGAGACCGGGACGTTGAGTCTTTTATCAAGATGGGAGCAGTAGTTCGCATAGTTCATAAAAATAACATCTACTACCGCTTCAACTTTGGCTAGTGAGATTATTTGGGAAGACAACAATTCGAATGACTTCAAAGCTGGCCTCCAAGGAATCCAGCAAAGAAAAAGAGTTTGAGTTGAGACGGAGACCCCAGAGGTTGAGCAGGAAGTTGGACAATCCTCGGCCTCCACACCGAACTTGGCTCAGTAGGTGGCTGACCTTTTGGCACCTCGTTTTGACCAAATGTAGGCTTCGATAGATGAAAGGTTGGAGAACCTCAAAGATTTCATGGAGTTTCGCATGGAGAGCCTCGAGGCGGAAGTAGCTCGCCTTAGAGATGGGATGTCTGGCTCTAAATCTAGCTAGAGCTTTAGTTTTTTAGTTTTTATTTCATTTTGTTTACTAGTTTCTAGTATTGCAAATGTAGGACTATAATTTACTTTTCAAACCTTTGTACTTTTACATTTGGTATTAATATAATTGCATTAGTTTTTCCCTTATGATTTATCTTTTATATTCTTTTTGTTGATGATAAAAGGGGGAGAACCTAGCAATATAATTGAATTAAATGAATATGCAAGTTACATGAATGCAAATGTGTTGATACTTTGAATATACCTTCAATATACTTTGCATATACTTAACTAGTTATAAGCAAAAATTTGGTATACATTGGATATACTTTGCATATACCGTGCATATACCTATACTAGGAAGCAAACATCCATGCTACACTTCATCATTCTTAAAAATTCTTGCACTTTATTATTTTTTATCTTAAGCATCTTTTGAAGGGGTTTGAGGGGGAGACTTCTCAAAAGCACATATTGCTAGATTATTTGTCACCATCAAAAAGAGGGAGATTGTTGAACCTTGAGGGGTATTTCCATCATTTTGATGCTAACAAATAAAATAGCAGTAATGTATTTAACATACTTGTATTCTAAGTTTATTGAACAGAGTATGGAATATGATGCAAGAATGAAAGACTAACTTTGAAAGTCAAAAAATGAAAAAATAGCATGTGCACGCCCGTGACTGTTTATGTCATGCATGTGATGTAGCTTAGCACCAACTATCCAACATTGAAAGTTCACAACCATGAAGGATCATAGCAACAATGAATGATCATATCAGTCATGCCCATGAAAGATAGTCACACCCATGAGAAAATATGTCAAATTCCTCCAGAGAGCTTCACGGCCAGAGTCACCACTTGGACCACGGCTTGGAAGGATATTCACGCCTGTGAAAGAATAAAGTCACACTCGTGATCAAACACTTCAATTCCTTCCAGAATGCTTCACGATCAGAGTCACCACTTGAGTCACGGCTTGGAAGAACATTCACGATCGTGACACATATATTCACGATCGTGAAAGAGGAAAGAGAAACATGTCAGGTGCGAAATTAAGAGTTGGTGCAACGACTATTTTTGCATTAAATGCAATCAAATGGCTATAATTCACCAAGAAAGTATAAATGCAAGTCATTTATGAATCTAGAACAAGAGAATAACAATTACTTCGAATCAAAATCTTGTTGTAGCCATTTGTGCATTAATTACTTTCAACTAAATTTTAATTCTCTGTAAAAATCTTTTTGCTCATAATTTCTGAGCATTATAGATTTGTGAGTGTTTCTCTTTGTAATCTACTATTCAAGTGAGTTTGGGTATACAGGGTTAAGAGTATAACACTTGTAAGGGTTATTTGTATGAGCCATTAAAACACAAGGAATTGGTTTATTGTGTGAGCCATTAAAACTCAAGGGATTTCTGGGTTAGGTGTGATCCATTGATAAAAATACCATAGTTGGGAGTGAGCTTGTAAAACTCCATTGTAACACTTAATGTGTTAGTAAAACTCTCAATCGAGACTGGAGAGAGGAGTAGGGTTTGTTAACACCCGAACCTCTATAAATTTCTTGTGTGATATCTTCTATCCCTACTCTACTTAACTTTTCATTCCGCACTTAAAAGTTAAGAATTTTTTAATATCCAATTCAAACCCCTTTCTTGGTTTATTAATTGGGCAACACATTACTTAGAAATCATTGGCCAAGGTGGACATATCTTAAAGAATGTCTTTTGAAGACATATCTTATAGAGTAATGAGTATTATAAACAAAAACCAATATCATTTACATTAGATGTTATGTATTTAGTCTAGTGAAAGTTAACACACAGTCCATACTATGAATCAAATAAGATATAGCTTAGTGAAATGATAAATTACAGGGTAATTATCTGTGAAAGGATCTATAGTGAAACCTCTAATTTTTCGGTCAATTGAGGGTCATGATGTATTGCTAGATACTTCTCATGATTTTCTTGAAAATCATATGATGATTTAAGCTACAAACATAACCAAGAGTCTAATTGGTCACACGCATAGAAGAAATGGAAAAGATCTGAAATGGACTTTGGATTGGATCCTAGAACATGAGAGAAATTTTTTGGGTCAAGACAGTTTTACGGTCGCAAATAATATATTTGCGATGGAATTCGTGATTGCTACTGGTCATGGTCGCAAATAAGGTATTTGTGATAGAATTCTTAGTCCCTACTGGTCATAGTCGCATATGAAGTATTTGCGATAATATCAGTTCAAATTTTCTATTTTGATTAGGAAGCTTAAACATAGGGTTTCAATAATCGTGCTCTAATGCATATTGGATGACATATAAATAGCCTCGTTAAAGGTTAATTTTGGGGATATCACCTTGAGAAAATAAAAAAAGTTATTCTCTATTATTCTTCTTTTTCAAATTGAAACATCATTACTAACACCTTGGTGTTTTTACACCCCATCTCACTTGTGATTGTTTCATTCATTCCTTCGCGTGGATTACTATTAGAGACAATGTAGCATTGGATTGTTGTGGTTTGCAACAACCCAACTTGAAGAAAATGCTCACAAGTTTTGAAGAACAAAGATTGAAAACAAGGTAATCAAGTTCTCCCATATGATGGTATGCAATCCGATTTTATTATACATGGAGCATTCCATAGATTTTTGATTTAATTAAATTTTAAATTTTTATTGTGCAATGTATGAGATGAATGTTCAAAATCCAATAAAAAGAAAACCCGGATAGTGAAAACTATGAGTATTGGCTAAGTACTAGCAAACCTGCAATAAGATAATTAAGTAATTAATATCGGTATATGAATTATATAAATAAAAAAGCAAGTTTAATTTATATTTTTTAAAACCCTTTGAAGTTATAAACTTGCAATTTATTAACTTTCTTTTTTTTTTTTTCCATCAAACAATGTTTTGACTTGAAACATAAAAATACATATTACATGTTTGGATTAAAAAATGTATAAGAATTATTTTTTTAAAGATAATGCAAATGTAATGGCAAAATAACATTTTTATATATACTAATTGAAGTAGAGTTTGTGTTAGAAATGGTGTGATTAGGCGATTTTCAATTTAAAAAAAAAAACAAATGTCACAATTACCCTATAAATTTTGCATGCATGCATTACATGTCAATGGACTTAATTAAGGCATACTTGTAAATAGAGATGGGATAAATATATACAAAATAAATATGAAGAATGAAAAAATTAATATTATGTAATGGTGTGGGAAAAAGTATAAGAAATTAACAGAAAATTTTCTTTTTTTAAATGAGAAATAAACTAAGTAAATAGCTTGAACAAAATAGCATCTGACTTGTTAATATTTAAAGAAAACATACCCATAGCAAAAAATAAAGATGTACGGTAATGTGGTTGAAAGGATCAAATGTTGGAATAATGGATTAAAGGAATTTGATTTCAATATGAAAGACATAAAGGTCATGTTGGTACACAAAAATAATAGGAAATGAAATTCTATTCTTAACATGATAGTTTGGAATTTCAATATTTTTCTTTCCTATCTCATGTAATATGAATTGAAATTTTATTTTTATGTTTGGTGTAATTCTATAAATAAAAAGAATAAAATTAAAAAAATTAATTATTGAAATATAAAATCTTATTCATATTTTTATATTTGGTATATGTCATGTAATAAAATTTTATGTTTAGTGCGATTCTATAAATAAAATGAATAAAAATTGAAATATAAAATCTCAATAAATAAAATTTTAATTGAAAATTTTAAAAAAATAGTCGAGAGTTTTAATAAAATAAATTCAAAAAATTTAAAAGTAAAAAAATGCAATTCCAAAAAAAAAAACTTAAAGACAAATACTTGCAATTGTAATAGTAGTTTTTAAAATAAGGAAATGAATTCCAAATACTATAAAATTAGGTAATAGGATTTCTAGAATATTGAACAATCAAATTCTTATTTCCATAAAACATAAATACCAAATCTAAAATTGGAATGAAAAACTCATTCTTATTCCAAAATTGAGCATACCTAACATGCCCAAAATTTATTAGAATTAATATATTAGATAACAATTATATATTTAAAGTTATATTGAATATGTATGAACACAACATTACTTTGAAATTGGATAAATATTTTTCTTATTCGTATTTGGTGAAAAAAAATAATACTTGCACGAAACCATATGAATTATTTCATACAACATTATATTTCAATTGGACAATACTCATACGATAGCTGTAAATAGACAACAAACGAAGTTGGGAGATTCAAAAAGGAAAAAGGAAACAAAAAAATAAAAAATAAAAAACAGAAAAAACTTTTGAAAATAAAAAATGCGAGAAAGAAATTGAAGTCTAAAGAAGTTCAGTATCAATATAGAAGTTAATATGCTTAAAAATTATTATAAACGTTGAAGGTATTTTTATGATATAGGCAATATTGTTGTATTGCACTTAAAGGTTGGACATTACAATATTTTTATTTTCATAATTTCATTTAGTCCATGTATTGTACATAAAAAGTTATATTTTGAAATTTTATAAGTCAATTATGTTGTATTACAGCTAAAGGTTAGACATATTATAATATTTTTATCGTCATAATTTCATTACCTAAATATAAAATAAGGTTAAATTGTATAATACATGCAAATATTTTGCTCAAAATACTCATCAAAGGAACTAATTTGAAAATGTGTTTCTAATTTTTCAAATAAGATAATAATACAATTAAACAATAACTAAAAGCATCTTTAAGTTTTTTTTTTTCTGTTTTTAAAGTGAGGGCATTATTGTCTTTTACATTGAGAAAAAATGTTGAAATCTTTAATAGATGTCAAACACATTAATTATGGGGTGTGACCATGTACAAGACTGCAAATAACCTAAAACGAACCGAATATTGGTAAGCTCGAGTTTGGCTCATTTAAATTTATTACAAGCTCGAATTCGTCTCAAACTCGATTCAAGTTTTTATACTTGAGCTCAGTTCGTTTGAAAATTATTAAATTCTCGAGCGGCTCGAGTTTGGCTCGAAAAAATCTCATTTATTATACTTAATGAGATTAGTTTGAGTTCGGCTCGTTAATTAATAGTAATAAAAGTTCGAGTTAATAATAACAAAAGTTCGAGTTCGGTTCGTTAATTAATAATGACAAGAGCTTGAGTTCAACTGTTAACTAATAATGATAAAAGTTTGAGTTCAACTCATTATCTAATAATACAAAAATTCGAATTCGATGACAAAATATAATATAAATAAGTTATAAATGAATATATATTCGCGAATTTTTAAACGAACATATTCACGAGTTTTTAAATGAACACATTCATGAGCTTTTAAACGAATACGTTCGCGAGCTCGTAAACAAATACGTTCGTGAGTTTTTAAACGAAAATGTTTGCGAGCTGATGAACCAAACAATATTAAGCTCGACTCGATAACATTTTCAAGCTCGGATCGTTAACAGTAATAAAAAGTTTTGAACGAATTTTTTCAAACTAAAAACTGAATAGTTCACGAATGTTTTGGTTCATTTACAGCCCTATCCCAATAGTTGCCAGCGTTTTGGATTGTGTAATATATTTAACGGAAGGGCGTCATTTTCTCTTTGGACAACAATCAAAGTGCTAGCTTTGAATATATTCTTGAGAGAATTATTGTGTCTCAAAAATTATTTTTTACAAAAAATAATTTTCATGTCTCATTTATGCCTTTGGTTGTCTTTTTTTTTTTATTTGAATTAAAACAAGAAAGGTAGATTAAAAATAACAAAAGAAGAAAATGACCATTGAATGAATAATAATGGGATTAATGGCTATAATTGGCCCTAATTAAGCCAAAATTGGCCTAACGGCACTGCTGCATCAGTGTGCAGTGCAACCCATATGGGCTTGCAGTAAGCACGGGTCCGTGACCACTCCCAAGCGATTTTTTCCCGCGATCTCATTATGATTCGACCTGAAATATTTCTCTCATATTTTTGGATCCTATCTAAGATCATTTTAGTCATTCTCCACATCTCCAATCCATATGACCCATTAGGTTCATAGTTATATAGGCCATCTAAATTAATGATTAATTTAAGCAAGTCATGATCAGCTAGCAACACTTCATAACCCCAAATTGATCGAAAAGTCAGTAGTTTGACTATAAACCCTTCCATTGACAATTTCCATACAATTATTTCTTTCACCAATCTAAACCCACTTGGTTCAAAGTATAGACATGTCTCAACTCCCACTAAATTGTCTATGTCATATCTAGTCCAAGTAATGTTATTACTTGTCCCTGAGACTCATTATTCTATTAGATATATCATTGGAGACTATCTTTATGACATTTCAACTTTGGCTAGAGATTCCTTGGTAATGACCCTAACAAGAAGCCATGGGTATGCACTCATTCTATTAGGAGTGGCAAATCCTTTGTAGGTTATCCAATTACCTTCAAATACCTCAAGCTGTATCCAATCACCACCTTATGAGCAACTTCCCTGAGGCAACAAAAAATAGTGTCAGAATGCATAATCAGTATCCAATATATCCTTGAGTACCTCAAGTCTAAGGATACTTGCACCTTTGCTATGATGGGACTATTATTGACATTTGAATAGATTATCCATATGATTGTCTCATAGCAGGTCATCCAATGTACTTTGTTACACTTAGTAAACATCCACATGTTAACTCTAAACATCTCATATTTATAGATTTGAGATCTACTGCTTGATCCAATCAAGGAGTATAACATGTGTTATTCTATCTAGATTAACAATGTCTCATCTCATTAATCCTATAACTAAGGATAATTTAGATACTAAAATCATTACACATGATAAGAATCTCAATATCATAATCTTATCATGATTTTCTTCATGCAATGTTATGTATCAAGTGTTAGAGGAGTGCTATAAAGGCAATCATCTTTAGCACTTATTGTACATTAGAGACATCGTAATGTGAATTTTTGTGGTTTTCTACAACCCAACAAAGTGAAGATTTGAATAACAAATAAGAAATTACAAAGTATAATTTCTAACCTTTATATTTATATAAATTAGTTTTAATGGCATAAGTATGATCTTTTGTTTCGAGATTTGAAAATTTTATTTTTCTGCTGTGTTTATGAATTTGATTCTTCTTCAAAACCCAACAGTAATATCAGAGCCCCCTTGTATCCATTAAAATTAATTTTAATTAAAAGTTCAATGGGATGCATGTTTTTGATGATTTTGGATCAATAGGTATTGAAAAATTGAAATTAATTTGCAAAATATGTTTTACATATTTTTGTTTCTCTAATATGATCATGGGATGATTATTTTGATTCAAAAATATTTTGAATGTGATTCAAATAATTAATTTCATATTTGTTTCAAAAATGCCTAAAATTACCTTGTTTATGAACATGTGTTGTTTTTTGGTTTAATTGATAGGGCTGGTTATATTTTTTTGTAATTTGATTATGAAAAATTTATTTAGACATATTGAAAATGTGTTTATGCCTTTGGATGTATCCAATAATTAATTAAAAATTATTTTAATTAATGTTTTAAACAAACACAAAAATAAGACTGTTTTAGCATACTCGGTAAGACTATTTTGTTTGATTTTTTTGTATGTGTTTATTTTATTTCCAGCACCTTAAAATATTTTTTATGTGATTAAAATTATGTTATTTTGATGTTTGATGTATGCTAAAAATATTTTTCATGCATTTAAAAGTTTTAAAAAAATCTAGATATCAAATGAGTCATTTTGAGCATCTAAGTGTGTCGGTTCGTTTGTCTTAGTAATTTTGGCTTGTGCCAAAAATGTTTTGATAAACTTGAGCTGACCTAAAGATGATTAGAATAATGATTTGAAGTTTTGAAAATTTTTAAAATTTTTGGAAATTAATTTTGAATTAATTTAAGTTGAGTAATTGTAATTCGAGTATGACTAGAAATTGGTATGTATATTAAAATTAAATTGTTTAATTTTAATATCATAATATTCTGATTTTAAGGAGAATTAATTTTGAATTAATTCTGGAAATATGAAATTTAATTTAATTTGATTAAATATTAAATTACACTTTAAAATGACATATAAAATTAAATTAACTAAAAGAACACAAGTAGATAATTTCGGTTCAAGCGTTGAATCGATTTACAAAATGAAATCCAAAATTATCATTTTTTTTATTTTATGCATTAGAGAATGCATGTTAGGGGTGTATGAAAATTCATGATGGATGATTATGAACTTAGGCCCAATGTGATTGAACATGCATAAAATTGTTTTGTTTATGGTAAATAGGGCATGCGTGTCCCTACCTCATCTTACTCCCGTCAAATGTAAATTGAGGTTTTCTATACTTTGAAATATGTAATTAGATTACATAGGATTATGATAGAATGAAAATACAAAGGAGCAAGAAGCAAAGGAGGTGGTACCATAAACAAGAAGACTTAAAAATATGAATTTGATTTCTATTTTGGGTTGCAAATTCATGTATATACCTAGGTAAGACCTAGTTAATTTCTCTTTGGCTGAAGAGATTGACTTTAGTATGTCCATAATCATGCCATATAGTTAATATAACTATCTTTATATATCCATGTGATGAATGTATGATATATAAAAGCATGAAATAATAACTTGATGAGACTTAACAAAAAAATCCCTCTCTAAATAAATAATTAAGTGGGGAGAACCATAGTTCTTCTAGAGCTAGGGTTGTTGAGTTGCCCTAAGCTCACTCTATAAAAATATGTTCAAACCATTAAAATTAGATTTCATGATTAATGAGTTAGACTTAACCAATATTATTAATAGGTTGGATTTGCGCCAAGGTTAATGAGTATTGAAGGCAAAGTTGGGTTTGTATACATAAGATGTACACATATCAAGAGTCGATAGCCCAATGTATGTGCAAATATCAATAAGTTGATAGCATAAGATTCGATAGTTACATGGATAATGCAATTGGTATGGATTAGATACCTACCAACCAAACTAAGGATAGCTTGTTGAATTGCCTTAAGGTTATTCTTAGCTAGTTAGATATCGACCCACTAAGAGAACTCCCATATAAGTTCTCTCGGGTTCATAGTGAGGGCTATAGATTTGCAATAAAATAGTGGGAGTCATAATGCGATTTATTAAAGACCTAATAAACATGCATTTTATGTACATTCTAACATGTTATATTTTACATCTAGGTTGCTAGAATCATCATCATGACAAGTGTGAATTTGCGATCACTAATGGAATCAAATAAGTTGACTAGCCCTAAATTTTTAGATTGACTAAGAAATTTGAGAATAGTTCTCAAATCTGAAAAGATTGGCTATGTCCTAGATGAGACAATCCTTAATCCCCCTATTGCTAATGCTTCTAAAGATATTCAGAAAGCATATCAAATATGTCCTAGATGAGGCACTCCTTAATCCCCCTATTGCTAATGCTTCTAAAGATATTCAGAAAGCATATCAAAAGCATCTCGATGATAGTGAGATGGCAAGCTGCATTATGCTCACTACTATGTCAGCTAAGTTGCAAAAGCAGCATGAGGTTATGAATGCTAATTCTATAGTATACCATTTAAGAGAGCTTTTTGATGACTAAATGCGTTCCAAAAAGTTTGAAACTTTGAGGTTGCTCTTCTGCACTAAGATGGTTGAGAGGACATCTCCAGTGCAATATGCATTGAAGATGAATGGCTATATTGAGAGGTTGGCCACGTTGGGATTTGTGATGGACCATGAATTAAGTATTGACTGAATTCTAACCGGTTTGTCCGATAGTTATTCATATTTTGTGCTTAACTATAGGATGAACCAAATCTCTACCATTATTCCTGAGCTGATTAACTTGCTTAAAATAGCTGAGCCATCTGTCAAGAAGGACAATAAGGTTGTGATGCTGGTGGACTCTTTAGGTTCTAAAAAGAAGAACCTGAAGAAGAAGTAGAAGTCCATGAAGCCTAAGGAAGGTGTGGCCAAGAAGAAGGCTAAAAAGATTGCTCCAAAGGGAACATGCTTCCATTGCGGCAAGGATGGCCATTGGAAGAGAAACTGCAAGGCTTACTTGGAGTCCTTGAAGAAGAAGGCATTTGATGCTCCATCAACTTTAGGTATTTTTGTCATTGAAATTAACACTGCCTCCGATAATAATATATAAGTATTAGATACCGGTTGTGGCTCACACATATGCACTGATATGAAGGGCCTAAGAAACAGTAGGCAGCTCAATAAGGAAGAGTCAGACCTATGCATTGGAAATGGAGCAATGATTACTGCATTAGCTGTAGGAACTTGTGTATTGACCCTCCCTAGTGGCCTTATGTTAAATTTGGATAATTGCTATTATCTGCCTACTTTGACTAAAAACATTATTTCTGTTTCAAGTCTAAATAAAGATGGTTTCCATTTAGCTTTTAGTAACAATTGTTGTTCTATTATGTTGAATGGAATTCTTTATGCTAGTGGTACATTATGCAATGGAATATACATATTAGATATGTCAAATCCAATTTTAAACATCAATGATAATAAAAGGAAAAAACAAGATATGGCAAAGTCTATGATGAGTTTTTCGGAACAACAAAAAGTCCACATTTTCTTACATGGGAATTTGGGGTTGTCCTGCTTATGTGAAACGAACAATGTTAGATAAGCTAAAAGCTAAGTCTGACCAATGTCTGTTTGTGGGATATCCAAAAGCATCATATGGATATCAATTTTACCACCCCTTGTAACAACAAGTTTTTATTTCAAGACATGATATCTTTTTAGAGAGATAATTCTTTCTAAAAAGAGATAGTGGGAGCAAAATTGAACTTAAGGAAGTTCAAGATGCTCAAACAGATGTTGATCAACTGCCTGAACCTGAGCTTATTACTTATACGGATGATATAACATCTCAACCTTTTGAAGCACAAGAGCTTAATAGGTCAAGTAGGATACGTACTATTCTAGAGAGATGTGAATTTCTCATTAGTGAATAGAATGACGTATTGCTCATAGAAAACGATGAGCCTACAACCTATGAAGAAGTTATGAATAGTTCAGAATCTAACAAATGGCTTCAAGCCATGTAGTCAGAAATGGATTCCATGTATGAAAACCAAGTATGGACTTTGGTTGACTCACCTGAAGGGATAAAGCCTATAGGGTGCAAGTGGGTTTTCAAAAAGAAAACTGACATGGATGGTAATGTGATTACCTATAAAGCTAGACTTGTTGCTAAAGGTTGTTAAAGACAAGAAATTGACTATGATGAAACTTTTAGACAAGTAGCTATGCTTAAATCCATAAGGATACTCCTAGCCATTGCTACTCTTTAAGATTATGAGATATGACAAATGGATGTGAAGACAACTTTCCTTAATGGAAATCTGACTGAGGATGTGTACATGACACAACCAGAAGACTTCATATCCAAAGATGGCAAAAACGTATGTAAGCTTTAAATATCCATTTATGGATTAAGGCAAGCATCTAGGAGTTGGAATATTCAGTTTGATGAGACAATCAAATAGTTTGGTTTCTTACAAAATCCGGATAAACCTTGTGTTTATAAGAAGGTTAGTGGAAATGCAATCGTATTTCTTGTGTTATATGTAGATGACATATTATTAATGGGAAATGATATCTCAGCATTACAATCAGTCAAAATTTGGTTATCCAAGAATTTCTCTATGAAAGACCTTAGAGAAGCAGTCTATATTTTAGGGATAAAGATCTATAGAGATATATCTAAAAGATTGCTTGGTCTTTCACAATTTACATACATAGATAAGATGCTAAAGAGGTTTAGCTTAGAGTAGTCTAAGAGGCTATATATTCCTATGACCCATGGGATTACTCTCTCAAAGTCTTTTTGTCCAAAGACACAAGATGAGAGGACACACATGAGTTTGATTCCATATGCTTTTGCTATAGGATCAATCATGTACGCTATGATTTATACATGACCCGATGTATCATATGCTTTGAATGTCACAAGTAGATACCAATCAGACCTTGGTGAGGGTCATTGGGCGACTATCAAGAATATCCTTTACTACTTAAGAAGGACTAAGGATGTATTCTTGGTATATGGAGATGGAGATGTTATTGTGAGCGGGTATACCGATGCTACCTTCCAATCTAACAAAGATGACTTAAAATCTCAACCAGGTTATATATTCACACTAAATGGTGGAGCAGTTAGTTGGAAGAGTTCTAAACAGGAAACGACTGCTAATTCCACAACTGAAGCAGAGTGCATTGCAGCTTTTGAAGTAGCAAATGAAGCAATTTGGATAAAGAAATTCATCATAGAACTTGGAGTGGTTCCCTACAATATTGATCTAATACAATTGTATTGTGATAATAATGGAGTCATTGCACAAGCAAAGGAGCTACGATCTCATCAGAGATCCAAACATGTACTTAGAAGATATCATTTGATTAGAAAGAGTGCCCACTGATCAGAACATTGTTGATCCTTTAACTAAGCCAGTTCCCCAAAAGAAATGTGATTCTCATGTACTCGCCTATGGAATTAAATATAAAGGCGATTGGCTTTAGTACAAGTGGGAGCTTGTTAGAGGAGTGCTATAAAGGCAATCACCTTTAGCACTTATTGTACAAATTTATTTGATTAATAAAAGG
Organism: Triadica sebifera; assembly: GCA_023653625.1. Classification (NCBI taxonomy): domain Eukaryota; kingdom Viridiplantae; phylum Streptophyta; class Magnoliopsida; order Malpighiales; family Euphorbiaceae; genus Triadica; species Triadica sebifera. The sequence goes on along the minus strand of CM042908.1, from coordinate 12,730,340 downwards.
CTTTTTCATTAATTTGATGTTCATTTGATATATGAATTGACAGCGATCTTAAATCAATTAATGAAGTCCTTTATACATAACATAGCATGAAGGAAATCATGAAGAGGTCATGATATTGAGATTTTTATCATGTGTAATTATATTAGTACCAAAATTATCCCCAGCCATAGGATTAATGAGATGGAACATTGTTAATTCCAACAAGCTAGCACATGTTACACTTCTTGATTGGATTGAGTAGTAGATCTCATAATCTATAAACATTAGATGTTTAAAGCTAACATGTGGATGCTTGTTAAGTGTAGCTAAGTACATTGGATGACCAACTATAAGACTATCATATGGATAATCTATTCAAATGTCAATGATACTCTCATCATAGCAATGGTGCAAGTATCCTTAGACTTGAGGTACTCAAGGATATCTTGAATACTGATTCTGTATTTTGACACTATTCTTTGTTGCCTTAGGGAGGTTGCTCATAGGATGATGATTGGATACATCTTAAGGTATTCGAAGGTAATTGGGTAACCAACAAAGGATTCACCACTCTTGATAGAAGGAGTGTATACCCACGGCCACTTGTCGTGGTCATTACTCTTGATAGTGTAATGAGCCTCAGGGACAAGAACTAACATTACTTGGACTAGACATTACGTAGTTAGTCTAGTGGGAGTTGACACACATGTCCATACTCTGAACCAAGTGGGGTATAGAATGATGAAAGGAAAAATTGTATGTGGAAAGGTTCGTAGTTAAACCATTGACTTTTTGGTCAGTTGGGGGTCATGATATGTTGCTTGATACCACTCATGACTTGCTTAAATTAATTGTTAATTTAAGTGGCCAACATAATCGGGAACCTAATGGGTCACATGCGTTAAAGATATAGACAATGAGTAAAATGGTCTTGGATGGGATTCAAAATATGAGAGAATTATTTCGGGATGGATCGCGATGAGATTGCATGGAAAAAATCGTTCGGAGGGTCACGGGCCCACGCGGGCTAGGCAGGCTAGCGGGCTAGCTGGGCTGCCCAATGGTAGCTCGCAGTGGGCCCAATGCATACACTGGTGCCTCCCTTCAGCCAACAGGTGAATTTGGCCTTAGTGAGGCCAATTATGGCCATTAATCACATTCACTATTCATTCAATTTCCTTTTCTCCATTTTTGAGTTTTGATATTTTTTTTGAATTTGATTCAAATAGAAAAGGCATCAAATGACAGAAAATAGATATAAAAATATTTTTTTGTGAAAAAAATATTTTTAAGATACAATAAAATTCTCTCAAAAATATTTTCAAAGCTAGCACTTTGAATTTATTCAAACCATTTCTTTTGATAATTTCTTTTTTATTCTTCGCATGGATTATCATTAGAGACATCCTAGTATGGATTGTTGTGGTTTGCTAGAACCTAACAAATTGAATATTTGAATAACAAATAAGAAATTACAAGGTATAATTTCTAACCTCTATATTTATATAAATTAGTTTTAATGACACAAGTATAATCTTTTATTTCGGGTTTTGAAAATTTTATTTTTCCGCTGCATTTATGAATGTGATTTATTTTTCAAAACCTAAGATCAATGACTTCATTAATTGATTTAAGACCACTATCAATTCATATATCAAATTAATATCAAATTAATGAAAATGCCATTTATTAATCAAATAAATTTCTACAATAAGTGCTAAAGGTGATTGCCTTTAGAGCACTTCTCTAACAATCTCCCATTTGAACTAAATCCAATCTCCTTTGTATTTAATTCCATAGGAGAGTGCATGAAAATCATATTTCTTTTAGAGAAATAGCTTAGTTAAAAGATCAACAATATTATGATCACTGGGCACTCTTTCTATCTTTACATCATTCCTACCAATGATTTCTCTAATCAAATGGCATCTTCTAAGTACATGTTTGGATCTCTAATGAGACTGTGGCTCCTTTGCTTGCGTAATGGAACCATTATTGTCACAATACAATTGTATTGGATGAACAATATTAGGAACCACTCCAAGTTCCAGGATGAATTTTTTTATCCAAATTGCTTTCTTTGCTACTTCAGAAGTTGCAATGTAATCTGCTTCAATTGTGGAATTAGTAGTCATTTCTTATTTAGAACTCTTCCAACTGACTACTCTACCATTTAGTGTGAATATATAACCTGACTGAGATTTTGAGTCATCCTTGTCAGTTTGGAAGTTGACATCAGTATACCCGCTCGCAACAAGATCTTTATCTTCATATACCAAGAATACATTCTTAGTCCTTCTTAAGTACTTAAGGATATTATTAATACCACCTAAATACTTTCACTAAGGTCTGATTGGTATCTGCTTGTGACACTCAGAGCATATGATACATCGGGTTTTGTACATAAATATCGTGCATTATTGATCCTATAGCTGAAGCATATGGAATCAAACTCATGCGTGTCCTCTCATATTGTGTTTTCGGACTCATAGACTTTGAGAGAGTAATCCCATGGGTTATGGGAATATATTCTCTCTTGGATTGCCCCATGCTAAACCTCTTTAGCATCTTGTTTATGTATGTAGATTGTGAAAGACCAAGCAACCTTTTAGATATATCTTTAAAAATCCTTATCCCCAAAATATAGACTGCTTCTCCAAGGTCATTCATAGAGAAATTCTTGGATAACCAAATTTTGACTAATTGTAAGGCTGAAACATCATTTCCCATTAGCAGTATGTCATTACATACAACACAATGAATTGCACTCTCACTAACCTTCTTATATACATAATGTTCATTCGAATTTTGTAAGAAACCAAACTATTTGATTGTCTCATCAGACCTAATATTCCAACTCCTAGATTGTTGCTTTAATCCAAAAATGGATCTTTGAAATTTGCATACCTTTTTGCCATCTTTGGATATGAAGCCTTTCCATTAAAAAAAGTTGTCTTCATATCCATTTGTCATATCTTATAATCATAATGAGTAATAATAGTTGGGAGTATCCCTATCGATTTAAGCATAGCTACTTGGCTAAAAGTTTCATTATAGTCAATTCTTTGTCTTTAACGATAACCTTTAGCTGCAAGTCTAGCTTTATAGGTAAGCACATTGCCATCCATATCAATTTTCTTTTTGAAAACCCATTTGCACCCTATAGGCTTTATCCTTTCGGGAGGTTAAACCAAAGTCCATACTTGGTTTTCATACATGGAATCCATTTTTGACTTCATGGCTTGAAGCCATTTGTCAGATTTTGAACTATTTAGAAGTTCTTCATAGGTCATAGGCTCATTATTTTCTATAAGCAATATGTCATTTTGTTCACTAATGAGAAATCCATATCTTTATGAAACAGTGCATATCCTGCTTAACCTACGAAGCTCTTGTGCTTTAGAAGGTTGAGCTACTATATCATCTGTATAAATAACAGACTCAGGTTTAGGTAGTTGATTAGTGTTTTCTTGAGCATCTTGAACTTCCTCAAGTTCAATTTTGCTCACATTATCTCTTTTTAGAAGAAATTCTCTTTTTAGAAGAAATTATCTTTCTAAAAAATAGCATGTCTTGAAACAAACACCTTTTGCTCATATTTAGCTTCCAGCTTATCTGACATTATCCACTTCACATAAGCAAGACAACCCTAAACTCTCATAGAAGAAAGTATGGGCTTCTTTTTATTCCACATCTCATTTGGAGTAACATCAACTGACTTCAAAGGGACTCTATTCAATATATAAGCAATTTTTAGTGCATAACCTTAAAAGGATTTAGGGAGTTCTGCAAAGATCATCATGGACCTTACCATGTCTAACAGGGTTTGGTTTTTTCCTTTCAGCCACACCATTGTATTGTGGCGTGTAAGGTGGAGTCCATTGAGATAATATTCCATTATACCTATGGTAACCTAGAAACTCTTGGCTCAAGTATTCACCTCTTCGATCTGATCGAAGTGTTTTAACACTTTATCTAAATTGTTTCTATACTTCATTTCTGAATTCTTTGAACTTTTCAAAAGCTTCATATTTGTATTTCATAAGATACACGTACCCATATCGTGAGTAGTCATTGATAAATGTAATGAAGTAGATGAAACCACCTCTAGTGTGTATGGTCATTGGAGCACATACATTTGAATGGATTAAGTGTAACATTCGGTGATTTAAGCCTTGATTGCGGATGACAGTAGTGGGGTGCGTTGGTTTAATCGGAGTCTAAATTTAGACCCAGAAAAAAATAAAAAATAATAAGGGAAAATAATTAAGGGTACTATTATTTGGGAATTAAAAATATTAGTGCTAGAACTGAAAAATAATAAAATTACCCTACAGACAAAATCGGTATTATTGGAATTGTTGGGGGAAAAATTGTGAACATGAGGAAATTGGTAGAAAATGAGGAATTTCTCTAAATTTAAAAGTTAATCAAGATTAGTTAAGTTAATGAACCAATAGAAATTAGTATTAAGTTTAATTAGTGGAGCCCACACCTTAATTTTAGTATAAAAGTCAAACAGATGAAGAAATTCTACATTCTTCCCTCTAAATATCTAACTCATCTTCTTCCTCTTTTTCTTCTCTTTGTATTGTCCATCTACACCACCAAAAGCCACCATTTTTGCTTCATTTCAAGCTTGAAAAAGAGAGGAAAAATAAGTTTTAAGAGAGAAAAATTTAGAAATTAAAGAGTTCTTGCCATAAAGAGAGCTAAGGATCAAGAAGGAAGGAAGAAAGAAGAAAAGAAAAGGGAGAAAACTTTGGGATAGATTCATCCCACTTTGAAGAGCCATTAAGGTGAGTTAATTCAACATGTTTCCTTCCGTTTGAGACCCATAAGGATAATAGATATTATTAGGGTTGGTAGATTAGGATTATTTGGCAAGAATTGACCTAGGATTTGGAATTGGTAACTAGTTGAAGAAAAGAAAAGCTAAACCTTTAATTAATGATAATTGATATTAGTTAATTTAATTTATGACTTAAAAACTAAATAAAGATAACTCTAATAGAGGAAGGAGGGGCTGCCTCGGTTAAGATAATTTGGGGAAAAATGAAATTAACTTAGGGGGCAAGATAATTGGTAATGAATGAAGTGTGATTAGAGTGTTAATTTGAAGAAAATAAATTGGGACCTATGATAATATTTTTGGGCAGCCATGACCTATCAAGAAAGGAGTTTAACCTTAGTAAATTTTGGCTAAAATAAAGTATAAAATATATTAGGAGCATTGGGATTTTATGTAGTCATGAAAAGTTTTGGAAAGGGATGATAGAAATGGGATATGGTATGGTTGTGTAGGAAAATCAAGTAAGCAAAAAAAAAGGCCCTCAAGAAGGTGACAAAGATAAAAAGAAAGTTATTTAGTGAGGAAAGGAAAATAAGGGGAAAGGAAAGCTCCAAGGCTGATTAGGTATATGCTTTATTGATAAAAATCTTATATGTTATCTAAATATATGAAATTATGTGTTAATGCTTGATATGAATGCAGCTTGCCATAGAATGTGATTAGTAGTTACTTTTGATTTTTTTAATGGTAATAGGACTAAATGGTATGAAGATATTAAGATATATGAATGTAATTATTATTTGAAAATTTAGTATAAAAACGAATGCATATGATGGATGTATTTATGAGATAGGTTTGTGCCAATTGATGACTATGCTACAGAATTCTAGGAGCAGTCTTGACATTTTTTTTATCATAACTAATATTATGGTAATGAGATTGAGATGAAATTAGTTGAAAATGAAAGTGATCTCATAGGGATAAAACTTTCATTATAGAATCTAAATTCAAATTTCAATTACAAATGGGCTAAAAATTGGACACAATATTCCGGACCTGTAGGTACCCAAAAAACACTGGGTAAAAACTAATGGAACACCCTTCAATATAAGGGCCATAACTTTTGTTAGTATAAAAACGAATGCATATGATGGATGTATTTATTAGATAGGTTTGTGCCAATTGATGACTATGCTACAGAATTCTAGGAGCAGTCTTGACATTTTTTTTTATCATAACTAATATTATGGTAATGAGATTGAGATGAAATTAGTTGAAAATGAAAGTGATCTCATAAGGATAAAACTTTCATTATAGAATCTAAATTCAAATTTCAATTACAAATGGGCTAAAAATTGGACACAATATTCCGGACCTATAGCTACCCAGAAAACAATGAGTAAAAACTAATGGAACACCCTTCAGTAAAAGGGCCATAACTTTTGTTAGAAAACTTGGATTTGGATGATATTTGATGAATATGAAATTTGAGACATTAAGCTACAAAATAATAAAAGACCATAAATTCAAATTCGAACTATAAATATGCTAAAAATGAGGCCAAAATCAGTATTGAAATCTGTCATAATTAAAAAATTGATATATTGAGCTTTTGCATGTCTTGTGATGAATACATATATTAATTAATGAGAATTTTGACTTTAATGATAGTTATAAATATTTAATAAATTATTTATGTTTGAGATTTTAATTCAATAATAATGGAAACTGTTGAACCTTGAGGGGTATTTTCGTCATTTTGATGCTAAGAAATAAAATAGCAATATTATATTTAACATACTTGTTTTCTAAGTCTATTGAACATGGTATGAAATATGATAGCAAGAATGGAGAATGAAAGATTAATTTTAAAAAAAGATAAAATTGAAGAAGTAGCATGTTCACTCCCGTGACCCTATGTGTCACACCCATGATGAAGCATTAACGCCAACAAACCAATATTTAAAGTTCACAACCATGAAAAATGATAGCAACCGTGAATGAACATTTCAGTCACGCCCGTGAAAAGACATGACAAATTCTTCCAGAGAGCTTCACGACCAAAGTCACCACTTCGACCACGGCTTAGAAGGATGTCACGCCCTTGAACAAACACTTCAAAACCTTCTAGAATGCTTCACGACCAAGGTCACCACTCAAGTCACGGCTTGGAAGAACAGTCACGACCGTGACACACATAGTCACGACCATGAATGATGAAAGAGAAACATGTTAAGTGCAATTATTAGGGTTGGTGCAATGGCTAGTTTCATATTAAATGCATTCTAATGGCTATAATTTGCTATGGAAGTATAAATGCAAGTCATTTATGCATCCAGAATAATGAGGGAATAAAAGAGAACAAGAGAACAAGAGAATAGCAAATATTTTGAATCAATTCTTGTTGTAAGCCATTTTGTGCATTTGATATTTTCAAAACAAACATTTATTCTCTGTGAAAATCTTTTTGCTCATAATTTATTGAGCAATAAAGAATTGTAAGTGTTTCTCTTTGCAATCATCTACTCAAGTTAGTTTTGGATATTTTAGGGTAAAGAGTAGAACACTTGTAAGAGTTAGTTGTGTGAGCCTCTAAAACACAAAGAAAGGTTATTTGTGTAATTCTGTAAAACATAAGGTAAAGGTTATTTGTGTGAGCCTGTAAAATACAATGAATTGGTTATTGTGTGAGCCATCAAAACACAAGGGATTTTCTGGGTTAGATGTGAGCCATTGTTAGAAACACCATAGTTAGGAGTGAGCTTGTAAAACTCCATTGTAACACTTAGTGTGTTAGTGAAACTCCCAATTGAGATTGGGGAGAGAAGTAGCATTTGTTAACACCCGAACCTCTATAAACATTCTTGTTTCATATTCTTCTATCCCTACCAAACTTAATTTTTATTTCCGCATTTAAAAGTTAAATTTTTTTAATCTCCAATTCAACCCCCCTTTTTGGCTCAATATCTGGGCAACAATTGGTATCAAAGCTAAGTCTAGCATCGAAGCCTAAACAGCGCTAGTAAAGATCAAGATATGGCCAATGAAGGATTCCAAAGTATCAAGCCTTACTTTGATGGAGCAAATTATGCTTATTGGAAGTTTCGAATGGAGACATATCTGGATAGTGAAGGAATTGAAGTCTGGGATAGTGTTCAAAAAGAATGGGCACCATCAACCAGAAGAGAAGCTAATGGTGAAGAAGAAATCTTATCAAGAGATGATTGGACATAGCCTCAAAGAAGAGCAAACTTTAAAAACAAGAAGGCAATGACAATTCTCTCAAGTTCATTATCTATTGATGAATGTGGCAGAATACAACACTGCCCAACAGCCTACAACATGTGTAAAACATTGGAAAACTATCATGAAGGAACTAAGCAAGTTAAATCCAAGAAGATTCAACTTCTTACTTCAGAATATGAGCTCTTCAAGATGAAATCCAATGAGTCAATCACTGACATGACCAACCATCTTCTAGCTATCATAAATGGAGTGAGAAAACTTGGAAAGCATATGAGCTTGGAAGATGTAAATAAAAAAATCCTGAGAAGTCTTCCTCTCAAAGATTACGGTTCAAGAGTTGCCAGTATAGAAGAAACAAATGAAGACATTAACATCATGAATACTGATGCGCTTATTGGCAAACTTCTCACATATGAAGTGGTAGTGAAAAGAGATAGAGAGCTTGAAGCAGAGCCAGAAAAAATAAAGCCTTTAGCACTAAAAGCCTTTACTTCAAAATCTCAAGAAGAAGTTGAAGATGATGAAGAAATGAGTGATGATGAAAATAAGGACATTGCTATGCTCTCAAGAAGGTTGAAAAGAATCATTGAGAAGAAAATGAGAAACTCTAGAAAATTCAGGCAAAAAAACCTCACACCGATTTCTAATGATGCACAAAGAAGTAAAGTAGAGGTAAAGTGCTATGAATGTGGAAAGAAAGGGCATATTAAACTAGAATGTCTAAGGCTCAAGAAACATAAGAGCAAATACTAAAGAGATAATGGGGAGAAAGGTCACAAAGCCACATGGGATGATGAAAGCTCTTCAAGTGAAAATGATGATAATGAAAGCAAAGAGGTCAACCTATGCTTCATGGCTATAGAGGATCACGTCTCGGATAAGGTAAGATCACTACACTCATACTCTTTCAATAATGATAGTAGTGATAATGATAGTAATAGTGATAGTGATGATGATGGTGATGAACAAAGCCTAATAGAAGAATTAAATCTAGAACTAGAGAAATATAAGAGTAAATTCAGTACTTATAAGAATAACATTTCTAATTTAAAAATCAAAATGGATACTTTAGAAAAGGAGAACTTTAAGCTTAAATCATCTAATGAATCTCTTCAAAAATCATTAGATGAATACTCATCAAGACCCTTAACTAAATCCTTGCTTAAAGAGAATAATACTTTAAAAAATGAAGTTGAGGAACTTAGAAATTCTATTTCAAAATTCACAAAGGAAAAGAGAGTTTAGATACTCTCATTGTGTCTCAAAGACCACCCTTAATTAGACACGGTCTAGGATTTAAGGACACATCATCATCTTCTCACAAAACTATTTTTGTTAAGTCAAGTGAACCTCACATCTCCACATTTGTTGGAACAGCACCAAGGAATAAGTATACTAAACCTTCTATACATAAAAAGAATAATCATGCCTTTATGTATAAGAAGCATGTTTCTAGAAAAGCTCCAATTAATCATGATTGTGCATGCCATTGTTCTCAAACTCAGTCTAATAGAATTATGGCACTCAAATACATTGTAAGACTAAAAAGCAATTTTAGACCTAAACAGTGTAATTATTGTATGAAAATTGGTCACATAAATAAATATTGCTGGATAAGGAAGGCTCATTGGGAACCTTCATATGCTAACCCCTAAGGACCCAAGCTCATTTGGGTACCTAAAAATTATACTTGAATTGTGATTCTATAGGTATGCCTCAAGTCCACAATAAACAAAAATGCTTGGCTAGTAGACAGTGGATGCTCAAGGCATATGACAGGAGACAAAGAACTCTTCAATGAAATCAAAAATATTGATGGAGGTAAAGTTACCTTTGGAAACAATGCTAAGGGTAAGGTAATTGGCATTGGCTCTATAGGTATTAATGGTACTACTTTTATTAAAATGTCTTACTTGTTGATGGCTTGAAATGTAATATCCGCTAATTTAGGCCCCAAGTCGCACATATTGCGAAGTTGACGCATTTGATCGATCGAAGTCTAAATTTGGATTTTTACAAAAATTGATTAAGTAATGGCTAAATTAAATGATAAATACCTAATTAAGTGATTATAAAGTTTAAAAAAGTTGATTTATGGTAAAGGACTAAATTGCAAATTTTGATAAGTTTTGGGGTCAAATTGCAATTTACCAAAACAATTGTAGGATTAATGAGATTAATTGCTAATTAACCTAGGAAATTTGGAAACTTAAAATTTGGGTTGGCCGACCATGACATTAAAGAAAGAGGATTAATATTGATTAAGTATAAAATTGGAAGAAGATGGTCAAATGGTGGGTCCCTTATGAAGACTTTTTGGGTACCCTATTTAATGCATTCTTTTCTTCTTCTTCTTCTCTTCATTTTCTGCCTTCTTCTCTCTCTGTTCTACCAGTCACGCCAGCCCCATCTCCTCCATAGCAAATCTTGAATTCTAGAGAGGGAAGGGAAGGGAAGAGAAGGGAAAGAGCAAGACAAGGTGATCTTCATGGCCCATAACTCCTAAGGAAGCTGGAAAGAACAAGAAAGAGAAAGAAAAATCAAGTTTGGTAGAGAGAGAAAATCTCCAAAGTTGTGATCAAGTGAAGAAAAGTGTAAGGTAAGAAGCATTTCTTTTTCTTCATCATCTTTTCTTAAAGGAAGTTCTAATTTTGAGCTCATCCAAGACTTATGTGGAAAGAGAGAGAAACTAGGGTTTTGAGAGAGAATAAGAGAGTTTAGGGTCTTGAGAAAATCAGATGATGATGATAATGATTTATGATGTTGTAGGAGTTCCAAGTGACAAGGAACAAACTCTAAGGAGCAAAGGAAAGAAGAAAGCTACCTAGAAGAGTGAAGGAAAAAGATTAAGGTTTGTGCATAACTTAAGGCAATAGCCTATTCTTGTTTGAAATAATGCATGCCAAACATGATTTTAGATAAATGCATTTCAAGAATGATGATGATTATGGCATGAAACCTTAGGTTTAGACATGTATGAATGAGATCCTTGTGTGACATTGAATTAATGATGTATGTTAGAAAATCTTGTATGATCAAGACATTTACATGTATTAGAAAGTAATAAGTTGAGTAAAGAACCTTAGAAATGCATGAAATAGAATTTGGTATGATTTGGATAATGTTAGAATGAATGAAAAGTGAATATGTAGATTTCCTGCTGAAAGTCACGAGTGTGAACTTGAGGGTTCACGGTTGTGACTGATTGTATCACGGTTGTGACTTATGTATGGAAATGGTACTATTCATTCCAGAAGCATTCACGGGTTGGAATCACGGAAGTTAATTTATTCACGGGCATGAATGAGTAATCACGACCATGAATGCTTTTGGGCGATTCATTCCAGTAGCGTTCACGGCTTGGGATTACGGGCATGAAGTAATTCACAGGCGTGAAATTAGTAATCAAGACCGTGAATGCTCTGTATCTGTAATGATGAATGTGGTTATTAAATGAGGAATTCAGGTAAATAAATGAAAGTTATTGTCTATCCAGGGAAATAAGAATAATTATATATATATATATATATATGTATTGATGTGAGAACGTGTTGTATTGTGATACGGATGAAATATGTGAATTGACACGAATGATACATGGAATATGTTACGGGTGAAATATGTGAATTGACCCGGATGATATATAAAAAAATATGATACAGATGAAATACGTGATCCAATACAGATAATAAACATGAATATTGATATGGTTGTGATTGGAAGTAAATAGAGATATATGAATTATATGATATTGAATAAGCCCTAGAACAACTACTTAGAACTATACTAAGGATAGTTTGGCATGCCAAGCAGGGGGGAGTATGATGAAAACCATTAATGGAATGATTTTTAATGCCGGTAATGGCACGAATTATGAATACTACACCAGTAATAGCATAGATTATGAATACTACGCCGGTAATAGCACGGATTATGAATACTACGCCGATAATGGCACGATTTTTCTACGCCGGAAATGACACTTATATGCTCACGTCATATTTCCAAGTGGCACTCCTAAGTGCCCGAATGACATTTCCGTTATCCTAGTCTAAAGTTCATAGGTGTTGTGGGCTAATATATATATAAAAATGATGGAAAGTGGTATACATATATAAATACATGATTGATGATGTAAAAGAGATGTTTATAATTAATGGAAATGAAAATGATATTTGTCATGTATGCATGGAGTCATTATTGTATGAGCTAAGATCATAAGGAATAGAATTGTATGGAAGAACATTAATATGAAAAAAAAATGATACATGTTATTGCCTGTTGCATGACATAGTATATTGCCTTATTTATATGCACCACTAAGCTTAGAGCTTAGCATGGAGTTTTCTTTCCACGCAGATATAGAAAGGTAGATGAAGGTGTTAGATAAAGAGAATAAGAGAGTTTAGGGTTTTGAGAGAGAATAAGAGAGTTTAGGGTCTTGAGAAAATCAGATGATGATGATAATGATTTATGATGTTGTAGGAGTTCAAGTGACAAGGAACAAACTCTAAGGAGCAAAGGAAAGAAGAAAGCTACCTAGAAGAGTGAATGAGAAAGATTAAGGTTTGTGCATAACTTAAGGCAATAGCCTATTCTTGTTTGAAATAATGCATGTTGAACATGATTTTAGATAAATGCATTTCAAGATTGATGATGATTATGGTATGAAAACTTAGGTTTAGACATGTATGAATGAGATCCTTGTGTGATATTGAATTAATGATGTATGTTAGAAAATCTTGTATGATCAAGACATTTACATGTATTAGAAAGTAATAAGTTGAGTAAAGAACCTTAGAAATGCATGAAATAGAATTTGGTATGATTTGGATAATGTTAGAATGAATGAAAAGTGAATATGTAGATTTCCTACTGAAAGTCACGAGTGTGACCTTGAGGGTTCATGGTTGTGATTGATTGTATCACGGTTGTGACTTCTGTATGGAAATGGTACTATTCATTCCAGAAGCATTCACGGGTTGGAATCACAGAAGTTAATTTATTCACGGGCATGAATGAGTAATCACGACCATGAATGCTTTTGGGCGATTCATTCCAGTAGCGTTCACGGCTTAGGATTACGGGCATGAACTAATTCATGGGCGTGAAATTAGTAATCACGGCCGTGAATGCTCTATATCGGTAATGATGAATGTGGTTATTAAATGAGGAATTCAGGTAAATAAATGAAAGTTATTGTCTATCTAGGGAAATAAGAATAATTATATATATATGTATTGATGTGAGAACGTGTTGTATTGTGATACGGATGAAATATGTTAATTGACACGAATGATACATGGAATATGTTACGAGTGAAATATGTGAATTGACCCGGATGATATATAAAAAAATATCATACGGATGAAATACGTGATCCAATACAGATAATAAACATGAATATTGATATGGTTGTGATTGGAAGTAAATTGAGATATATGACTTATATGATATTGAATAAGCCCTAGAACAACTACTTAGAACTATACTAAGGATAGTTTGGCATGCCAAGCAGGGGGGAGTATGATGAAAACCATTAATGGAATGATTTTCAATGTCGGTAATGGCACGAATTATGAATACTACGCCGGTAATAGCATGGATTATGAATACTACGCCGGTAATAGCACGGATTATGAATACTACGCCGATAATGGCACGATTTTTCTACGCCAAAAATGACACTTATATGCTCACGTCATATTTCCAAGTGGCACTCCTAAGTGCCCGAATGACAATTCTGTTATCCTAGTCTAGAGGTCATAGGTGTTGTGGGCTAATATATATATATAAACGATGGAAAGTGGTATACATATATAAATACATGATTGATGATGTAAAAGAGATGTTTATAATTAATGGAAATGAAAATGATATTTGTCATGTATGCATGGAGTCATTATTGTATGAGCTAGGATCATAAGGAATAGAATTGTATGGAAGAACATTAATATGAAAAAAAAATGATACATGTTATTGCCTGTTGCATGACATAGTATATTGACTTATTTATATGCACCACTAAGCTTAGAGCTTAGCGTGGAGTTTTCTTTCCACGCAGATATAGAAAGGTAGATGAAGGTGTTAGATAAAGAGAATAAGAGAGTTTAGGGTTTTGAGAGAGAATAAGAGAGTTTAGGGTCTTGAGAAAATCAGATGATGATGATACTGATTTATGATGTTGTAGGAGTTCAAGTGACAAGGAACAAACTCTAAGGAGCAAAGGAAAGAAGAAAGCTACCTAGAAGAGTGAAGGAGAAAGATTAAGGTTTGTGCATAACTTAAGGCAATAGCCTATTCTTGTTTGAAATAATGCATGCTGAACATGATTTTAGATAAATGCATTTCAAGATTGATTATGATTATGGCATGAAACCTTAGGTTTAGACATGTATGAATGAGATCCTTGTGTGATATTGAATTAATGATGTATGTTAGAAAATCTTGTATGATCAAGACATTTACATGTATTAGAAAGTAATAAGTTGAGTAAAGAACCTTAGAAATGCATGAAATAGAATTTGGTATGATTTGGATAATGTTAGAATGAATGAAAAGTGAATATGTAGATTTCCTGCTGAAAGTCATGAGTGTGAACTTGAGGGTTCACGGTTGTGATTGATTGTATCACGGTTGTGACTTCTGTATGGAAATGGTACTATTCATTCCAGAAGCATTCACGGGTTGGAATCACAGAAGTTAATTTAATCACGGGCATGAATGAGTAATCACGACCATGAATGCTTTTGGGCGATTCATTCCAGTAGCATTCACGGCTTGGGATTACGGGCATGAACTAATTCACGGGCGTGAAATTAGTAATCATGCCCGTGAATGCTCTATATCTGTAATGATGAATGTGGTTATTAAATGAGGAACTCAGGTAAATAAATGAAAGTTATTGTCTATCCAGGGAAATAAGAATAATTATATATATATATAGATATGTATTGATGTGAGAACGTGTTGTATTGTGATACGGATGAAATATGTGAATTGACACGAATGATATATGGAATATGTTACGGGTGAAATATGTGAATTGACTCGGATGATATATAAAAAAATATGATACGGATGAAATACGTGATCCAATACAGATAATAAACATGAATATTGATATGGTTGTGATTGGAAGTAAATTGAGATATATGAATTATATGATATTGAATAAGCCCTAGAACAACTACTTAGAACTATACTAAGGATAGTTTGGCATGCCAAGCAGGGGGGAGTATGATGAAAACCATTAATGGAATGATTTTTAATGCCGGTAATGGCACGAATTATGAATACTACGCCGGTAATAGCATGGATTATGAATACTACGCCGGTAATAGCACGGATTATGAATACTACGCCGATAATGGCATGATTTTTCTACGCCGGAAATGACACTTATATGCTCACGTCATATTTCCAAGTGGCACTCCTAAGTGCCCGAATGACATTTCCGTTATCCTAGTCTAGAGTTCATAGGTGTTGTGGGCTAATATATATATAAAAACGATGGAAAGTGGTATACATATATAAATACATGATTGATGATGTAAGAGAGATGTTTATAATTATTGGAAATGAAAATGATATTTGTCATGTATGCATGGAGTCATTATTGTATGAGCTAGGATCATAAGGAATAGAATTGTATGGAAGAACATTAATATGAAAAAAAAATGATACATGTTATTGCCTGTTGCATGACATAGTATATTGCCTTATTTATATGCACCACTAAGCTTAGAGCTTAGCGTTGAGTTTTCTTTCCACGCAGATATAGAAAGGTAGATGAAGGTGTTAGATAAAGCAAGAGGCGATCCTATTCAAGTAAAGCAGCCGAACCTTGAGAAAGTGGCTTACAAGCTTTGAATTTTTGTATTTGGTTTTTTTATATTAAAGAATATTAGAGTTTGTAAAACTTACTTTTAAAGTTTGTCAAGAATTAATTTGATGTTTAAAATTTCTATCTTATGTAAAAAAAATTATACCTGGTTTTTGTATATATCTATATATACATGAGTGCTGAGAAAATAAAGGTAAAATAATAATAAGAGTGATTTGAAGTAGTAAAGAAGACAGGCAGTAGCGCTCCCTTATCCGGGCACGTGTTGGTCAGGTGGGGGGGTGTTGCTGCTAAATGAAACATAACTTGTTGAGTGTTAGTCAATTATGTGATAAAGGAAACAAAGTAACATTTACTTCCAACGAATGTCTTGTAACCTCTATTGATGGTCAAGAGATATTTAACGGAAATAGAGATGTCAACACTTACATAATAGACTTACACGAAATATCTAACCATTCCTCTAAGTGTCTTGTGTCTACTAGTGATGAATCTTGGCTGTGGCATAGAAGGCTTGGTTATGCGAACACAGACTTAATTCAAAGCCTCAGCACAGGAGAACTAGTAAAGGGATTGCCAAAAGTTAAATTTGAAAAAGACAAAGCATGTGAACCTTATCAAAGAGGGAAGCAATGCAAGTCATCCTTCAAATCTAAAAACATAGTAAGTACCTCAAAACCTCTACAACTCCTGCATCTAGATTTATTTAGACCTACTAGAATTGCAAGCTTAAAAGATAAACATTATGCCTTTTTCATTGTAGATGATTACTGTAGATTTACTTGGGTAATTTTCTTAGCTCAAAAGAGTTATGCTTTTGAAAATTATAAAAACTTTGCTAAAAGAGTTCAAAATGAAAAAGGATATTGCATTTCAAAAATAAGAAGTGACCATGGAAAAGAATTTGAAAATGAAAACTTTGAAAGTTTTTGTCTTGAACATGGCATTTCGCAGAATTTTTCATCTCCTAGGACACCTCAACAAAATGGGGTAGAAAGAAAAAATCGAACTTTAATTGAAATGGCTAGAACAATGCTTAATGAGTATGATTTACCAACTTACTTTTGGGCAGAAGCCACAAATACTGCTTGTTATATTTCAAAATGAGTTTTCAAATGACCTCTTCTAAACAAAACCTCATTTGAGCTATGGAATGGAAGAAAGCCCTTAATATCATACTTTAGAGTATTTGGATGCAAGTGCTTCATATTGAATACCAAGGACAACCTTGGAAATTTTGCATCTAAATCTGATGAAGGTACATTTTTAGGATACTCTACAACTAGCAAAGCACATAGAGTATTTAATAAAAGGTCATTAACTATTGAAGAATCTATGCATGATGTTTTTAATGAATCTAGTAGACTTTATCTTGATGACGTTGTAGGAACCATGGAAAGACTTGATCTTGAAAATGGAAAAGAAGAAAATGATCAAGAAGATTCACATCAAGATGATTCTCTACCTCAAGCTCAAGAGGAAAACAGGCAAGAGCTCCCAAAGGAATGGAGATTGACAAAAGATCACCCAAAGAACAAATCATTGGTGATCATTCAAAGGGAGTAAGTACTAGATCTCATTTCAAACATTTAGCCTCCAACCTTGCTTTTATTTCTCAAATTGAGCCTAAAAATATTGATGAGGCTCTTAATGATGAAAGTTGGGTGATTGCAATGCAAGAGGAACTCAACCAATTTGAGTGAAGTAAGGTATGGACCTTAGTACCTAGACCCAAGGATCATCAAATTATAGGTAGCAAATGGGTGTTAAGAAATAAACTAGATGAACAAGGTTTAATAACTAGGAATAAGGCTAGATTGGTTACAAAAGGGTATAATCAGGAAGAAGGAATAGATTATGATGAGACCTATGCTCCTGTAGCTAGATTAGAAGCCATAAGAATACTTTTAGCATATGCATGCCACATGAATTTCAAACTTTTTCAAATGGATGTAAAAAGTGCCTTTTTAAATGGTTATATAGAAGAATAAGTTTATGTAGAATTTGAAAGCTATGATTTGGATAATCATGTTTTTAAACTTTGAAAAGCTTTATATTTTGGACCAATGGATGAAGAGCTTAATGTAGTCATAGAACCACCAAATACTAACCTAAAAAAAAAAAGAGGAATTCTTTATTCTTCCACCCAAAATGTCAAAGTCATCATCTTATTCTTTCTTCACCTCTTTGGCTGTCCAACATAGTCCCTCCCTAAGCCTCCATTTTCATTCAATCCAAGCTTGAAAAAGAAAGCAAATGAATTAGTTTTGAGAGGAAAAAAAAAATCAGAATTTAAGAGTTCTTACCATAAAAGGTACCAAAGGAGCAAGAAGGAAGGAAGAAAAAAAAAAGGAAAGAGAGAAATATTAAGGGGAATTTCGGCCCACTTTGAAGAACACTTAAGGTGAGTTTATTCTTCTTAAATTCAACCTTTTTCTTTCTATTTGAGACCCATAATGATGATAGATGTGATTAGATTTGGTAGATTGAGCTTATGTTGCAAGATTGGAAGTAAAAATTTAAGTTTGTGATTAGTTGATGGAAGTGTAATTAAACTTTGAATTAATAATATTTGATGTTAGGTAATTATTTTATGGCTTAAAAAATGAAGAAAATATAATGTTGAAGGATGAAGGAGGGGCTTCCATAGTTAAATAAATTTGGAGAAAATTGAAATTAACATAGAAACACCACAATTGGTGATAGATTAAGGGTGAATTGAGTGTTGAATTGAAGAAAATAAATTGGGAACTAGGATATAATTTTTGGGCAGCCATGACGTGTGAAGAAGGAAGTTTAACCTTAGTACATTTTAGCTCAATTAAGGTGTAAAAAATATTAGGAGCATTAGAATATTATGTAGACATGAAAATCATTGAAATTGAATGTTGTAATTGAGTTATGGTATGGTTGTGTAGGAAAAATAAGTGAACAAGTGAGAGGCCCTCAAGAGGGTGACAAAGGCAAGGAGAAAGCTAGCTAATAAGGGAAGAAAAAAAAGGATTAAGGGAAGAACCAAAGCTGATTAGGTATGTGCTTCATTGATAAAAATTTTGCATATTGTTAATATGTATGGAATTATATGTTAAGATTTGTTATGTATGTGTTGTTGAGATGTTATGTGTTTTGTTGTGACTTTTGATATTATATATGGAAATAAGACCAAATAGTGTGAAATAATTGAGACATATGAATATATTTGTAATTCTACAAATTTTATTATTAAAATGAATGCAAATGATGAATGTGGTTGAAATATGGATTGATGTCAATTGATGGCTTGGGTACAGAATTCCAGGAACAGCTCTGTCTATTTTGATGATAACTTGAGTTATGGAACTCCGTTTTATATGTTCTTTGTTGGAAATGAAAGCTAAGACACATGAATTTAATTTGTATTTAGACTATAATATCTAATTAAGTCTAGATTTGCTCAGTTAAATGCACGAAGTTTAAATCTAGAATCTGTCCAGAAAATTCTGTGATGATGCAGTAGTGAATTAATCATAACTTTTGATCGAAAATTGGGATTTACGTGATTCTTGATGCATATGAAAGATAAGCCAATAAGCTAAAAATGGTTAGAAGGCTAGAACTTCAAATTCGAATTATATAAGGGCTAAACATGAAGCCCAAAAATAAGTCTGAAATCTGCCATAGGTAAAAACATACAATATTGGGCTTTTTGCATGTGTTGTTATAACTATATGTAATAATCCATGTAAATATTTACTTTGATGGTAATTATAAATGTTGAACAAATTATTTATGTATGAGATTTTATTTCTATAATAATGAAAATAATGAACAAAAATAAATAAGTATAATTATGATAGTTAAATAATGTTGACATTTTTGAAATATAGTGAATTAATATAAAAATAGTTAAGCCCAAAAACACCTAGTCTAGAACTAAAATAGGGAATAGTTTGGCATGCCAATAAGGGGATTTAAGGCACTCGATGCCAAATATGAACGCCGGTAATGACAATTTATAAATGCGTTCGGCGAAAAATTATTAAGCCGGTAATGACAATATAACAAAAGCCGGTAATGACATTATTATAAAAGCGCTCGGCGCTATATTATGAAAGCCGGAAATGGCAACTCCGTTATTCCTATTAGTTAGTTCGGTTATAGGTTTTATGGGCACAAATAAATAATAATAATAATAATAATAATAATAATAATAATAATAATAATAATATCGAAGTATGTGATTTTTTTTTTATAAATGTTATATGAATTAAAATTATTAGATATTGAGTGTTTGCAGAAATTTATTGATTTTATATAATTCTTTATTTTATGTCTTATTTATTAAATGGATAATTAATATGTGAGAAAATATATATGTATGTAAAATTTTTATCATTGAAGCACCACTAAACTAGTAGCTTAGCGCGGGTGGTTTCTTCTCGCGCAGGTTTAGAAGGGTAGCCATAGAAAATAGACTGTCAAAAGAAGAAGGGTATCCGGAGGGAAGCAGCAAAAAGCTTTGGGTTTTATTTTTGGTATATTTTGTTAAAAGCTTTGTAAATTAAAGTATCATTTTTATTTCATATCATGTGTATTAAATATGTGAGTCACCATGTAAAAGAAAATGATTTGAATGTAAATTAATGTACTTTATAAATAAATAAATTTTTTAATATTTGGGCTTGTATGAAATTTTATTTTAGTTTATGGAATATTTTCAGAAAAAAAAATATTTACTTCACTTCATTAATTTTATAAAACAATAAGACGGGTAATGCTCACTTACCTTGCTGAACTATAGTGGGGTAAGGGGGTGTTAGAATTTTTGGTATCAGAGCTATAGGTTTAAAAGGTTCTTACTTAGTGGGTATGGGAAGATAAATGCATGTTTTTAGCATTTGCATTGTTTTTAAGCTGCTATATTCTAATAAGGGACCCTTCTTCTGACAATATAGGTTTTAATGGATTCGGAATAAAGACAAAGTCGTGAAGAACAGGAGGGTGATAGTATAGCTGACTCGGCTGCTCATAGACAGTCAGCATCAATTAGAGTCTCAGAGCCTAGCGTTATAGCTCCACAACATGCTGAAGAACAGGTTAACGCGGGTCAGGTACCCCTTATGCAACAAATGGCTACTTTGTTACAGCAGATAGCACAAGTTGTGCCGCCACCAGCTCCACCACCTCCCCCACCTCAACCAAAACTCCAGATTGATAAATTAACAAAATACGGGGCTACGGATTTTATGGGTAAGAAAGAGAATGACCCAGCAGTAGCAGAATTTTGGTTGCAAAAGACAGAAAGGGTTTTTGAAGAGCTGCAATGTTCGGAGGAGTACAAGGTTAGATATGCAGTATCTCTCCTTCAGGAGCATGCCTATGACTAGTGGAAATTGTTATTAGCAAAACTCCAGACTCCGACCCCTCAGACATGGGATTTCTTTATGACAGAGTTTAAAAAGAAATATGTGCCAAGAATCTATGTTGATGAGAAAAAGCGAGAATTCCTGAATTTGAGGCAGAGGGGTTTGACAGTAGCTGAGTCTGAGATAGAGTTCACTAGGTTGAGCAAGTATACTACTGGGATTATTGGAGATGAAGCTGATAAATGTCGTAGATTTGAAGACGGTCTCAATGAGGAAATTGGGTATTTAGTGGCTTACCACCAGCATACAGATTTTGTTACGCTTATGTCCTCTGCTATTAGTGTTGAAAGAAGGAAAAAGCTGAAGACAGAAGAGCATTATAAGAAGTCAACAGCTAGTGTGGCCCAGACATCGGGTAGGAAAGGACGAATAGTACCCAGACTATTTTCAGTCAAGGGTGGCTAGACAGACATTTTCTGATAGGCAGGGTCAGCAATTTAGACCTGCAGCATCATCTGCTAGTTCACCAGCATCATTTCCCAAGAGACCAGCTCCAGCTTTGTGTCAGCATTGTGGTAAAGCTCATATAGGAGAGTGTTGGTGGTTGACTGGAGCATGTATGAGATGTGGAGCTACTGACCATATGAAGAAAGATTGTCCTAGACTTAGTACAGTCAGTATGGCACCATCACAGACTATGATACCGGTACAGAGCCGTGGTAGAGGTCGAGGTCAGTTTAGAGGTGGTTGTATCGGACAGAGTCAGGGGGTATCAGAGATAGTTGACAGACCCGGAGGTAGTAGGACCCCAGCTCGGGCATATGTGATGAGAGCTCGTGAAGACCAGGATGCACCAGACATCATAGTTGGTAAATTATCTTTATTTGATTTTGATTTACATGCTTTGATAGATCCTGGTTCCACGCATTCATACATAAGTACAGCTGCACTTAGACAAGGGAACATGATACCTGAGACCTTAGAATATGAGATAGTTATGACCAATCCGCTGGGACATAGTGTGAAAGTCAATAAGATTTATAGAAACAGTTTAATAATTATTCAGGGTAGAGAATTTCCAACAGACTTAATAGAACTACCTTTTCATGAATTCGATGCTATTCTGGGTATGGATTGGTTGACAAAGCATGGAGCTATAGTCGACTGCCGATCTAGAAAAGTTGTACTTAAAATTCTCGGGCAAGATGACACCATCATTCAAGGTGTAGGTCAAACATGTTTGACTAGTGTTATTTCTACATTAAAAGCTCGGAAATATATTATGAAGGGATATGAGACATATTTGGCCCATGTGATAGATACCAAGAAGGGGAGCTCGGAACTCAAGGACATCCCCACAGTGTGTGAGTTCCCAGATGTATTTCCTAAAGATTTGCCGGGGTTACCACCAGATAGGGAGATAGAATTTGCTATTGATGTGATTCCTGGTACAGCCCCAATATCAATTACTCCTTATAGAATGGCACCTGCAGAATTGAGAGAGTTAAAGGTTCAATTGCAGGAATTGCTTGATAAAGGGTTCATAAGGCCCAGTGTCTCACCATGGGGCGCTCCGGTGTTGTTTGTGAAAAAGAAGGATGGCACCCTTCGGTTATATATTGATTACTGACAATTGAACAAGGTGACAATTAAAAATAAATACCCACTACCTAGAATTGATGATTTGTTTGATCAATTGAAGAGAGCAGGAGTATTCTCTAAGATTGATCTCAGATCCGGGTACCACCAACTGAAAATCAAAGAATCAGATGTATCTAAAATAGCCTTCAGAACTCAATATGGCCACTATGAGTTTATGGTTATGCCATTTGGCTTAATGAATGCACCAGCTGCCTTTATGGATATGATGAACAGAATTTTTAGGCCTTATCTTGATCAGTTTGTGGTAGTTTTTATAGATGATATTCTGGTGTATTCGAGGGACAAGGGAGAACATGACAGGCATCTCAGAATAGTACTGCAGACTTTGAGGGAAAATCAATTGTATGCAAAGCTATCAAAATGTGAGTTCTGGTTGGAAGAAGTGGGATTCTTAGGGCATATTATTTCAGTTTAAGGAATCCGGGTTGATCCGAACAAAATAGAAGCAATTCTAAGTTGGAAGCCACCTCGCAATGTAACAGAAGTCCGAAGTTTCCTTGGATTAGCTGGCTACTATAGAAGGTTTGTGAAGGGATTTTCAAGCATAGATGCACCAATTACTAAGTTACTCAGAAAAGAAACTAAGTTTGAGTGGACAGATCGATGCCAGACAAACTTTGAGAAACTAAAAGCCATGTTAACCGAAGCACCTGTTTTGACCCAACCTACACTAGAGAAAGATTTTGTGATATACAGTGATTCCTCTCATAATGGGCTAGGTTGTGTATTAATGCAAGAGGGTAAAGTAGTTGCTTATGCATCTAGGCAATTGAAGCCTCATGAGCTAAATTACCCTACTCATGATTTGGAGTTGGCAGCAATAGTGTTTGCTTTGAAAATTTGGCGACATTATTTGTATGGTGAGCGGTTCTACATATATACAGATCATAAGAGCCTCAAATATTTGTCCACACAAAAGGAATTGAACTTAAGGCAAAAATGCTGGTTGGAGTTAATCAAGGATTATAATTGTATTATTGACTATCAGCCAAGCAAAGCCAATGTAGTAGCGGATGCCTTAAGTAGAAAAACATTGGCAGGTATAGTTTAAATTTTCCTCAATTATAATATAATATATAGAAAGTAATAGTAAAATTGAAAAAAATTAGATTCACAATTTATTTTGGCAGAGTTACGGGTCCAACCTACTTTAAGGCAACAAGTGAGAAAAGCTCAAAAGCAAGATCAAAAATTGATGATAATTGCTAAGGCATTGAAAAATGGGGAGAGACCTGAATTTAAGGTTGAAGATGATGGAAGCATAAGTTACAGAGGAAGATTGTGCGTGCCAAATGATAGCGAATTAAAGCAAATAATTCTAAAAGAGGCACATAATACAACTTATTCCATGCATCCAGGGAGCAATAAAATGTATCAGAACCTGAAGACTCATTATTGGTGGCCAGGAATGAAGAAGGATATAGTGGAATATACTACAAGATGCTTGACATGCCAACAAGTGAAAGCAGAACACCAGGTACCATCTGGATTGTTGCAGCCTATTGCAATTCCAGAATGGAAGTGGGAAAGAATTACAATGGATTTTGTATCTGGGTTGCCTTTGACACAAAAGAAGCATGATGCAGTATGGGTAATTATTGACAGGCTTACCAAGTCGGCTCATTTTCTGCAAGTTCGGATGGATTATTCATTGAGCCAGTTAGCAGAATTATATGTTAATTAGATAATTCGACTACATGGGGTGCCAGTATCTATTATTTCTGATCGAGACCCACGGTTCACATCAAAATTTTGGAAAAGTCTACAGCAAGCATTGGGGACCCGACTTGCTTTTAGTACAACATTTCATCCACAAACAGATGGGCAATCTGAACGAGTGATTCAATTGTTGGAAGATATGCTAAGAATCTACGTAATTGATTTTGAGGGTAGCTGGGATAAACATTTACCATTGATAGAATTTGCATACAACAACAGCTATCAAACTAGTCTCGGCATGACACCATATGAAGCTTTGTATGGAAAGAGATGTAGAACACCGCTATGTTGGACAGAACTTGGTGAAAAGAAATTAATGGGGCCAGAATTAGTGCAGCAGACATAAGAGAAGGTGAAATTAATTCAAGATCGGTTAAAAGCTGCAACTGATCGACAAAAATCCTATGTCGATTTGAAGTGGAAAGACATTGAGTATGCTGTCGGAGACAGGGTATTTTTTAAAGTCTCACCTTGGAAAAAAATACTTCATTTTGGTAAAAAGGGGAAACTGAGTCCTAGATTTATTGGACCATACGAAATACTTGAACATATGGGTCCAGTGGCTTACAGGTTGGCCTTACCACCAGAATTGGATAAGATCCACAATGTGTTTCATGTCTCAATGTTAAGAAGATATAGATCGGATCTGACACATGTAATACCTGTGGAATCAATAGAGGTACAACCAGACTTGACATATGGTGAAGAGCCAGTGAAAATCATAGCTCGAGAAGTCAAAGAACTACGGAACAAGAAGGTACCACTGGTAAAGGTCCTATGGCGCAATCACGCAGTAGAAGAAGCCACCTGGAAGAGTGAAGAAATGATGAGAACTCAACATCCTCAGTTATTCAGCTCCACCTAATCAGGTAAATTTCGAGGACGAAATTTTCTTAAGGGGGATAGAATTGTAACATTCAGTGATTTAGGCCCCGATTGCGCGTGACCGTAGTGGGGTCCACTAGTTCAATCGGAGTCTAAATTTAAACCCATAAAAAAATGACTAATAATAAGAGAAAATAATTAAGGGTATTATTATTTGGGAATTAAAAAGATTAGGGGTAGAATTAAAAAAAATAAAAATAAAACTTCATATGGACAAAATCGGTATTATGACAATTATTTGGGGAAAAAGTGTGAATATGGAGGAAGATATGACAAATAAGAAATTTTTGAAAGTTTAAAATTTTATTAAAATTAATTTATATTTTGGACCAATGGATGAAGAGCTTAATGTAGTCATGGAACCACCAAATACTAACCTAAAAAAAATGAGGAATTCCTTATTCTTCCACCCAAAATATCAAAGTCATCATCTTATTCTTTCTTCACCTCTTTGGCCGTCCAACATAGTCCCTCCCTAAGCCTCCATTTTCATTCAATCCAAGCTTGAAAAGGAAAGCAAATGAATTAGTTTTGAGAGGAAAAAAAAATCAGAATTTAAGAGTTCTTACCATAAAAGGTACCAAATGAGCAAGAAGGAAAGAGAGAAATATTAATGGAAATTTCAGTCCACTTTGAAGAACACTTAAGGTGAGTTTATTCTTCTTAAATTCAACTTTTTTCCTTCTATTTGAGACCCATAATGATGATAGATGTTATTAGGTTTGGTAGATTGAGCTTATATTGCAAGATTGGAAGTAGAAATTTAAGTTTGTGATTAGTTGATGGAAGTGTAATTAAACTTTGAATTAATAATATTTGATGTTAGGTAATTATTTTATGGCTTAAAAACTGAAGAAAATATAATGTTGAAGGATGAAGGAGGGGCTACCATAGTTAAATAAATTTGGGGGAAATTGAAATTAACATAGAAACACCACAATTGGTGATAGATTAAGGGTGAATTGAGTGTTGAATTGAAGAAAATAAATTGGGAACTAGGATATAATTTTTGGGCAGCCATGACATGTGAAGAAGGAAGTTTAACCTTAGTACATTTTAGCTCAATTAAGGTGTAAAACATATTAGGAGCATTAGAATATTATGTAGACATGAAAAGCATTGAAATTGAATATTGGAATTGAGTTATGGTATGGTTGTGTAGGAAAAATAAGTGAACAAGTGAGAGGCCCTCAAGAGGGTGACAAAGGCAAGGAGAATGCTAGCTAATAAGGGAAGAAAAAAAAGGATTAAGGGAAGAACCAAGGCTGATTAGGTATGTGCTTCATTGATAAAAATTTTGCATATTGTTAATATGTATGGAATTATATGTTAAGATTTGTTATGTATGTGTTGTTGAGATGTTATGTGTTTTGTTGTGACTTTTGATATTATATATGGAAATAAGACCAAATAGTGTGAAATAATTGAGACATATGAATATATTTGTAATTCTACAAATTTTATTATTAAAATGAATGCAAATGATGAATGTGGTTGAAATATGGATTGATGTCAATTGATGGCTTGGGTGCAGAATTCCAGGAACAGCTCTGTCTATTTTGATGATAACTTGAGTTATGGAACTCCGTTTTATATGTTCTTTGTTGGAAATGAAAGCTAAAACACAGAAATTTAATTTGTATTTAGACTATAATATCTAATTATTTCTAGATTTTCCCAGTTAAATGCACGAAGTTTAAACCTAGAATTTGTCCAGAAAAATTATGGGCAGAAAATTCTGTGATGATGTAGTAGTGAATTAATCATAACTTTTGATAGAAAATTGGGATTTACGTGATTCTTGATGCATCTGAAAGCTAAGACAATAAGATAAAAATGGTTAGAAGGCTAGAACTTCAAATTCGAATTATATATGGGCTAAACATGAAGCCCAAAAGTAAGTCCGAAATCTGCCATAGGTAAAAACATACAATATTGGGCTTTTTGCATGTGTTGTTATAACTATATGTAATAATCCATGTAAATATTTACTTTGATGATAATTATAAATGTTTAAAAAATTATTTATGTATGAGATTTTATTTCTATAATAATGAAAATAAAGAACAAAAATAAATAAGTATAATTATGATAGTTAAATAATGTTGACATTTTTGAAATATAGTGAATTAATATAAAAATAGTTAAGACCAAAAACACCTAGTCTAGAACTAGAATAGGGAATAGTTTGGCATGCCAATAAGGGAATTTAAGGCACTCAGTGCCAAATATGAAAGCCGGTAATGGCAATTTATAAATGCGTTCGGCGTAAAATTATTAAGCCGGTAATGACAATAAAACAAAAGCCGGTAATGACATTATTATAAAAGTACTCGGCGCTATATTATGAAAGACGGGAATGACAACCCCGTTATTCCTATTAGTTAGTTCGGTTATAGGTATTATGGGCACAAATAAATAAATAAATAATAATAATAATAATAATAATAATAATAATAATAATAATAATAATATCGAAGTATGTGATTTTTTTTATAAATGTTATATGAATTAAAGTTATTAGATATTGAGTGTTTGCAGAAATTTATTGATTTTATATAATTCTTTATTTTATGTCTTATTTATTAAATGAATAATTAATATGTGAGAAAATATATATGTATGTAAAATTTTTATCATTGAAGCACCACTAAGCTAGTAGCTTAGCGCGGATGGTTTCTTCTCGTGCAGGTTTAGAAGGGTAGTCATAGAAAATAGACTGTCAAAAGAAGAAGGGTACCCGGAGGGAAGCAGCAAAAAGTTTTGGGTTTTATTTTTGGTATATTTTGTTAAAAGCTTTGTAAATTAAAGTATCGTTTTTATTTCATATCATGTGTATTAAATATGTGAGTCACCATGTAAAAGAACATGATTTGAATGTAAATTAATGTACTTTATAAATAAATAAAATTTTTAATATTTGGGCTTGTATGAAATTTTTTTTTAGTTTATGCAATATTTTCGGAAAAAAAAAATATTTACTTCACTTCATTAATTTTATAAAACAGTAAGACGGGTAATGCTCACTTACCTTGTTGAACTATAGTGGGGTAAGGGGGTGTTACAAGTAATGACAATTTATAAATGTGCTTGTCGCAAAATTCTTAAGCCGGTAATGATATTATTATAAAAGTGTTTAGCGCAATATTATGAAAGCCGAAAATGACAACCCTGTTATTTCTATTAGTTATTTCGGTTATAGGTGTTATGGGCGCTAGAAAAATAAAAAATAATAATAATAATATTAAAGTATGTCATTTTGATAATGTTAGATTAATTAAAATTGTTAAATATTACATGTTTGATGAAATTTGTTTGATTTCATATAATTTTTATTTTATGCCTTATTTGTTAAATTTATAAATGACATGTAAGAAAAGATATGTATGTAAAACTTTTATCACTGAAGCCCCACTAAGCTAGTAGCTTAGCGCGGGTGGTTTCCTCTCGCGCAAATTTTAGAAGGGTAGCCATAGATAATATCGTTGTCAGAAGAAGGGTACCCAGATGAAAGCAGCTAGAAGCTTTGGATTTCTTTTGGTATATTTTGTTAAAAACTTTGTAAATTAAATTATAGTTTTTATTTCATCGAGTGTGTAATATAGGTGTAAATATAATGTAAGGGAAAAAGTTTGAATGTAAATTAATGTATTTTATAAATAAATAAAATTTTAAATATTTGTGCTTGTAATAATTTTATTTTGGTGTTTTGTTGAATCTTGAGGGGTATTTCTATCATTTTGATGCTAACAAATAAAATAACAATAATTTATTTAACATACTTATTTTCTAAGCTTATTGAACAGGGTATGAAATATGATAGCAAGAATGGAGAATGGAAGACTAACCTTAAAAAGACAAAAAATGAAGAAATAGCATGTTTATGCCCGTGACCTTTTATGTCAAGCCTGTGATGAAGCTTAGCGCCAACTATCCAACATTTAAAGTTCACGCCATGAAGAATGATAACAACTGTGAATGATCATATAAGTCATGCCCGTGAATGAAAGTCATGGCCGTGAGAAAACATGTCAAATTCCTCTAGAGAGCTTCACGGCCAGAGTCACTACTTAGACCACGGCTAGGAAGGATGTTCACGCTAGGAAGATAAGTGCATCTTTTCAGCATTTGCATTGTTTTAAGCTATTATATTATGATAAGGGACCCTTTTCTGACAATATAGGTTTTAATGGATTTAGAATCAAGACATAGTCACGATGAATAAGAGGCTGATAATATGGCTAACTCAGCTGATCATAGATAGTCAGCATCAATTAGAGCCTCGAAGCCCAGTGTGATAGCTCCCCAGCATGCTAGATCCAGGTCAGGTACCCCTTATGCAACATATGGCTACTTTATTACAGCAGATAGCATAAGCTAGTAGCTTAGCGCGGATGGTTTCTTCTCGTGCAGGTTTAGAAGGGTAGTCATAGAAAATAGACTGTCAAAAGAAGAAGGGTACCCGGAGGGAAGCAGCAAAAAGTTTTGGGTTTTATTTTTGGTATATTTTGTTAAAAGCTTTGTAAATTAAAGTATCGTTTTTATTTCATATCATGTGTATTAAATATGTGAGTCACCATGTAAAAGAACATGATTTGAATGTAAATTAATGTACTTTATAAATAAATAAAATTTTTAATATTTGGGCTTGTATGAAATTTTTTTTTAGTTTATGCAATATTTTCGGAAAAAAAAAATATTTACTTCACTTCATTAATTTTATAAAACAGTAAGACGGGTAATGCTCACTTACCTTGTTGAACTATAGTGGGGTAAGGGGGTGTTACAAGTAATGACAATTTATAAATGTGCTTGTCGCAAAATTCTTAAGCCGGTAATGATATTATTATAAAAGTGTTTAGCGCAATATTATGAAAGCCGAAAATGACAACCCTGTTATTTCTATTAGTTATTTCGGTTATAGGTGTTATGGGCGCTAGAAAAATAAAAAATAATAATAATAATATTAAAGTATGTCATTTTGATAATGTTAGATTAATTAAAATTGTTAAATATTACATGTTTGATGAAATTTGTTTGATTTCATATAATTTTTATTTTATGCCTTATTTGTTAAATTTATAAATGACATGTAAGAAAAGATATGTATGTAAAACTTTTATCACTGAAGCCCCACTAAGCTAGTAGCTTAGCGCGGGTGGTTTCCTCTCGCGCAAATTTTAGAAGGGTAGCCATAGATAATATCGTTGTCAGAAGAAGGGTACCCAGATGAAAGCAGCTAGAAGCTTTGGATTTCTTTTGGTATATTTTGTTAAAAACTTTGTAAATTAAATTATAGTTTTTATTTCATCGAGTGTGTAATATAGGTGTAAATATAATGTAAGGGAAAAAGTTTGAATGTAAATTAATGTATTTTATAAATAAATAAAATTTTAAATATTTGTGCTTGTAATAATTTTATTTTGGTGTTTTGTTGAATCTTGAGGGGTATTTCTATCATTTTGATGCTAACAAATAAAATAACAATAATTTATTTAACATACTTATTTTCTAAGCTTATTGAACAGGGTATGAAATATGATAGCAAGAATGGAGAATGGAAGACTAACCTTAAAAAGACAAAAAATGAAGAAATAGCATGTTTATGCCCGTGACCTTTTATGTCAAGCCTGTGATGAAGCTTAGCGCCAACTATCCAACATTTAAAGTTCACGCCATGAAGAATGATAACAACTGTGAATGATCATATAAGTCATGCCCGTGAATGAAAGTCATGGCCGTGAGAAAACATGTCAAATTCCTCTAGAGAGCTTCACGGCCAGAGTCACTACTTAGACCACGGCTAGGAAGGATGTTCACGCTAGGAAGATAAGTGCATCTTTTCAGCATTTGCATTGTTTTAAGCTATTATATTATGATAAGGGACCCTTTTCTGACAATATAGGTTTTAATGGATTTAGAATCAAGACATAGTCACGATGAATAAGAGGCTGATAATATGGCTAACTCAGCTGATCATAGATAGTCAGCATCAATTAGAGCCTCGAAGCCCAGTGTGATAGCTCCCCAGCATGCTAGATCCAGGTCAGGTACCCCTTATGCAACATATGGCTACTTTATTACAGCAGATAGCATAAGTGGTGCCACCACCAACTCCACCACCTCCCCCACCTCAACCAAACCCCCAGATTGATAAATTAAGAAAATATGGGGATATGGATTTTATGGGCAAGAAAGAGGATGACTCAGTTGCAGCAGAATTTTGGTTGGAAAAGACAAAGCGGATTTTTGAAGAGCTTCAATGTCCAGAGGAGTACAAGGTTAGATATGCAGTGTCCCTCCTTTAGGAGCATGCCTACGACTGGTGAAAATTGGTATTAGCGAAACCCCAGACTCTGAACCCTTAGACATGGGATTTCTTTGTGACAGAGTTTTAAAAAAAATATGTGGCATATGTTGATGAGAAAAAGCGAGAATTTCTAAATTTGAAACAAAGGGGTATGAGAGTAGTTGAGTATGAGATGGAGTTCACTAGGCTGAACAAGTATGCAATGAGAATTATTGGAGATGAAGCTGATAAATTTCATAGATTTGAAGATGGTCTCAATGAGGAGATTGGATATTTAGTGGCATCCCACTAGCATACAGATTTTGCTACACTAGTATCCTCTGCCATTATGAAAGAAGGAAAAAACTGAAGACATAAGAGCTCTCTAAGAAATCAATGGCTAGTGTGGCCAAGACATCTAGCAGGAAAGGGTGAATAGTACCCAGACCATTTTAGTCACGATTTGCTAGGCAGACATTTTCCGGCAAGCGGGGTCAACATTTTAGACCCGTAGCATCATCTGCTAGTTCACTAACATCATTTTCTAAGAGACCAGTTCCTGCTACGTGTCAGCATTGTGCTAAAGCTCATACAGGAGAGTATTGGTGGTTGACTGGAGCGTCTTTAAGATGTGGAGCTTATGACTATATAAAGAGAGATTTTCCCAGACTTAGTACATATTTTGCCAGTTTGGATGGATTATTCATTGAGCTGGTTAGTAGAAATATATGTTAATGAGATAATTCGACTGCATGAGGTGCCAGTATCTATTATTTCTGATCGAGTACCACAGTTCACATCAAAATTTTGGAAAAGTCTACAACAAGCATTAGAGACTCGATTTACTTTTAGTACAACATTTCACCCACAAACAGATGGGCAATCTGAATGAGTTATTCAATTGCTGGAAGACATGCTTATAAGCTGTGTAATTGACTTTGAGGGTAGTTGGGATAAGTACTTACCATTGATGGAATTTTCATATAACAATAGCTATCAAGCTAGTCTCGGCATGGCTCCATATGAAATTTTGTATGGAAGAAGATGTAAGACATCGTTATGCTCGACAGAACTTGGTGAAAATAAGCTAATGGGTCTAGAATTGGTGCGGTAGACAAAGGAGAAGGTGAAATTAATTCAAGATCGATTAAAAGCCACAACGGATTGACAAAAATCCTATGCTAATTTGAAAAGGAAGGATATTGAATATGTGGTTGGAGACAAGGTATTTTTAAAAGTCTCACTTTGGAAGAAAGTATTTTATTTTGGTAAACTTAGCCCTAGGTTTATTAGACCATATGAAATACTGGAACATGTAGGCCCAGTGGCTTACCAATTGGCCTTACCACTAGAATTGGATAAGATCCATAATGTATTTCATGTCTTAATGCTAAGGAGATACAGATCGGATCTAACACATGTAATATCTGTGGGATCGATAGAGGAGCAATCAGACTTGACCTATAACGAAGAGCCTGTGAAAATCTTAGCTCGTAAAGTCACGGAACTACGAAACAAAAAGGTCTCATTGGTAAAGATCCTATGGCGCAATGATGCAGTAGAAGAAGCCACCTGGGAGAGTGAAGATATGATGAGAACTTAGTATCCTTAGCTATTCAGCTCCAGCTAATCAGGTAAATTTCAAGGACAAAATTTTCTTAAGGGGAAGAGAATTGTAACATCCAGTTATTTAGGCCCCGATTGCGCGTGACCGCAATGGCGTGTGTTGATTCAATCGGAGTCTAAATTTGAACCCATAAAAAAATGACTAATAATAAGGGAAAATAATTAAGATATTCTTATATGAGAATTAAAAAGATTAGTGCTAGAACTGGAAAAAAATAAAATTTCTCTACGATAAAATCTGTATTATTAAAATTGTTGGGGAAAAATTTTGTGAGACAAGAAAAATTTATGGAAAATGATGAATTTTGATAATTAAAAGTTAATCACGATTATTTATATTTCAGACCAATGGAATAAGGGCTTAATGTAGTTATGTAACTATCAAATAATCAGCCTAAAAAAAAAAGAAAGATAAATATCTTCATTTTCTCCACCAATTAAAAAACAACTTCCCTCATCTTCTTCTCCTTTTTGCTGTCCCACCATAACCCCAAAATCTCCATTTTTGCTTTAGCCATAACTTGAAAAAGAGAGAAAAAAATGAGTTTTGAGAAAGGAAAAATCAATAAATTAAAGCGTTCTTGCCATAAGTAAAGTAAAGAAACAAGAAAGGAAGAAGAAAAAAGAGAAATAAAAGAGAAAACTTGAGGGGAAATTTGGCCAACTTTGGAAAGATTTCGAGGTGAGTTTCATCTTCTTATTTCAAGCTTTTCCGTTCCATTTGAGACCCATAATGATGATTGATGCAATTGGAATTCGTAGATTAGAGTTATTTGACAAGAATTGACATAAGATTTTGAAGTTGGAAACAATTTAGGAGAAAGTGAAATTAAACCATCAATTAATGTTAGTAGGTGTTAATTAATTGTTTTATGACTTAAAAACTAGAAAAAGGTAACTCTAATGGAGGAATGAGGGGCTACCTTGATTAAGTTAAATTGGGAAAAATTGAAATTAACCTAGAAGCAACACAATTGGTTATAGATAAAAGTGTGATTAAAGTGTTGATTTGAAGAAAATAAATTAGGACCTATGATAAGATTTTTGGGCAGCCATGACATATCAAGTAGGAAGTTTAACCTTAGTATATTTTAGCTAAATTAAAGTATAAAACATATTAGGAGCATTAGAATTTTATGTAGGCATGAAAACCTTTGAAAATGGATGATAGAAATGAGATATGGTATAGTTGTGTATGAAAATCAAGTGAGCAAAAGAGAGGTCCTCAAAAGGGTGACAAAGGCAAAGAAAAAGCTACTTAGTGAGGGGAGGAAAATAAGGAAAAAGGAAGTCTCCAAAGCTGATTAGGTATGTACTTCATTGATAAAAATCTTACATGTTAACTAAATGTGTTAAATTATGTGCTAATGCTCGATATGAATGTGGTTTGCCCTGAAATGTGTTTGATAGTTACTTTGGGTTTTTTTTTATGATAATTGGAATAAATGGTGTGAAAATATTAAGACATGTGACTGTAATTGTGATATGGAAATTTTGGTATACAAATGAATGCATATGATGGATGTATTTAAAAGGTAGACTTGTGCCAATTGATGACTCTGTTACAGAATTCTAGGAACAGACTTAACATTTTTTTTTTATCATAACTTAAGTTATGGAATTCTAATTTGTGTGTTCTTTATTGGAACTGAAAGCTAAGACATAGGAGTTTACCTTTATTTAGACCATAAAATCTAAATATGTCAGAATTTGCCCAAATAAATACATAAAGTTCGGACCTAAAACTTTTTAGTGACTAGTCAGTGTTCGTTTGACCATAACTTTTGATAGAAAACTTGGATTGGAGTGATTTTTGATGTATCTGAATGCTGAGACAATAAAATATAAAATATTAGAAGAACATAACTTCATATTCGAATTATAAATGGGCTAAAAATGAATATCCAAATCAGGGCCAAAATCAGTCATAGATAAAAACTTGAAATATTAGGCTTTTGCATATGATGTGATGAGTATATGTAGTAATTAATGTGAATTTTGAATTTAATGATAATTATAAATGTTTAATAGATTATTTATGTTTTAGATTTTAATTCAATAACAATGGAAATAAATAATAAAAATAAATATACATATATGTGAAAATGTAGTACAAATATCATTTTTGAAAATATTGTGAATAAATATAAAAATAGTTAAGCCCTAAGACACCTATTCTAGAACTAAAATAGAGAATAGTTCGGCATGCCAATCATAGAATTTAAAACACTCAGTTCCAAATATAAAAGCTGGTAATGGCAAATTTATAAATACGCTCGGCGTAAAATTATTAAGTCGGTAATGATAATATTACAAAAGCTGGTAATGACACTATTATAAAAGTGCTCGACGCAATACTATGAAAGCTGGTAATTACAATCCCATTATTCTTATTAGTTAGTTTGGTTATAGGTATTATGGACACAAGAAAAATGAAAAACAAATGACAATAATATAAAAGTATGTCGTTGTGATAAATAAAAATAGTTAAATATTAAATGTTTGATGACATTTATTTATTTTCATATAAATCTTTTATTTTATGCCTTATTTGTGAATGAATAAATGACATGTAAGAAAATATATGTATGTAAATTTATCCTTGAAGCATCGCTAAGCTAGTAGCTTAGCTCAAGTAGTTTTCTCTCACACAGGTTTTCAAAGGTAGCCTTAGATAGTATAGTTGTCAGAAGAAGAAGGGTAGTTGGACGAAAACAACTAAAATCTTTGGACTTATTTTTGGTATATTTTATCAAAAATTTTGTAAATTAAATTATAGTTTTATTTCATATAGTGTGTATTAGATATGTGACTTGTAATGTAATGGACATTGTTTTAATATATTTTATAAAAAAATAACAATTTGAATATCGGTGTTGGTAATAAATTTATTTTAGTATTTGTAATATTTTTGTAAAAAAAAAAATTATATTTCATTTAGCTAAGCTTATAAGACAGTTAGTCAGGTAATGCTCATTTACCTTATTGAACTAAAGTGGGGTAAGAGGGTGTTACACTTTCAATTTGTTGAGCATCCTATTTTTAATTTCTCTCATTTCAAATCCAAAACTAATTAATTTTTCACACTAATATTCATATTATAATTTACTCTACATATTAATATTCTCGATTTGGCATTTTGCACTTTAGAGTGAAAGATCATGCACCACATTATTCCAACGAAACTGGACCCGAAATTTTATTTTCCCTATTTAATTCTCTAAACACTAGAGTTTTAACAAATAATTATACCGACTGACTCATTTTTATATATTCTAATTTCAAGTACTCTTAGTTTGCAAAACATTAATAGACTGAAAATTGTGAAATTTTTGATTTAATACATTTTCTTCGATTTTTGTTTTAAATTCAAAATTACAAGCTTGTAATTATTTTTCTCACTTAAGTATGTTCTAAGTTTAAATTGGACCGTACTACTGCTGTTTTAATCATAAATGGACCTTGTAACTTGTCAGTCTGGTGCTTCCGATCTTGAAACACGTGCGATCAATCAAGATCTAGACTTGTGGTTGTAACACCAATTGCCTTTATATATTATACCATAAGCGAGTACATGACTATCATATTTCTTTTGGGAAAGTGGCTTAGTGAGGATCAATTATATTCTCATATGTGATTCTCTATCTTTATATCATGTTTTAATATGATTTATTGAATCAGATAGAAACATCTGAGTACATGATTGGATCTTTGATGAGACCTTGACTCCTTTACTGATACTATGGCTCCATTCTTATCACAATATAAGGGTATTGGATCAATGCTAGGAACCATTTAAAGCTATGTTATGAATTTTCTTATCCAATTCGCTTCTTTAGCTGCCTTAGAAGCTGTAATGTAATCTACTTTGGTTATGAAATCTGTAGTCATCTCCTATTTCAAAATTTTCCAACTGACTACACTACCATTTAATATAAAAACATAGCCTAACTAGGATTTAGAGTCATCCTTGTCGGATTGAATGTTGACCTCCGTATACCCGCTTATCATAATGCTCCAACTCCTAGATGCTTGCTTCAATCCATAAATGGATCCTTATAATTTGTATACGTTTTTTCCAATATTGGATTTGAAACCCTCATATTGTATTAAGTACACATCCTCAGTCAGATTTCCATTAAGAAAACCTATTTTCATATCTATTGGCCAAATCTCACAATCATAATGAGCAGCAATGGCTAGGAGCATCCTTATGAATTTAAGCATAACAACTATAGAAAAGGTTTCATCATAGTCAACTCTTAGTTTTTGACAATATTCTTTAGCTATCAGCCTAGGTTTATAGGTAACAATATTGCCTTCCATATTGGTCTTCTTCCTGAAGATCTATTTACATCTAATGGGTTTTATCCCTTTAGGTGAATCAACCAAAGTCCATACTTGATTTTCATACATAAAATCTATCTTTGAGATCATGGTTCTTATCCTTTTTGTCAGATTTTGAACTATTCAAAACTTTTTCATAAGTAGTAGGCTTATTATCCTCTATGAACAATATGTGTAATGCTCACAAGTTAGGGCCTAGAAATAATATGTAACAAGAGTATATTAAATGTATATAGATGGCATCTATGTGGTTATGGGTTTTGAAAATATGAAAAATAGTTAAAAGGACTTTAAAAATGAAATTTTCAATTATTCAAGCCCATGAATATCGCATCATGACCGAATGTTGCAAAATTGGAATTTGAAACTGAGGAGCTTCACGACCTTGACACAAATGGTCATGCTCGTGAAGACTTGCAATTTAAATTGTGAAGTTTCATGTTTTTGACATAAACTCACTATTTTGCAATTTGAAACCCTAGCCACCATACCCTTTAACACTAGAAATAATTTTCTTTCAATTTTGTTCAGGGATTTTGATGGGGATTAGAGTTTAAAGACCTATATTGATAGGTTAAATTAAGATTTGGTTAATTTTCCCTATAGATGGTTCATAATTTGAATATATGGTAATTTAGATTTTGATATGATGTTAGGAACCAAAAAAAGGGTGGAAAATCCCACTATAGAGCTAAGGTACATGAAAGAGTTGAAATTAAGGCTCTAATTAAGGTTTGTACATATATGCATTTTAATTCAAAATATAATATGCTTGTGTATGCAAGAGTTGCTGGAATGGAATAAGTAGCAAGATTTTATCTAGAATGTGTATGGAAGATTGGCATATGAACTTTGATAGTGTTATGTTATTGATAATGTTGTTTGAATCTAGTTTAAATGATATCAAATCATAAATTGCATGATTATAGCTTTGAATTGATGAATTATGCTTAAAAGTATTGATAGGAGTGGCTAACACCAATTAGCCTTAGAGCCCTTGCATGTGTGTGCATAATTACCTTTAAAATGTACTAAAATTTGACACAACTATTGATTCACGACTGTAAAAGAAGGCTTCACACCTGTAATTGGCTACACAAAATATTCACATTTGAGTGAAAGAAGGCTTCACAGTTGTGAATGTCCATTCATGCCTGTAAGTGTCCTATAACTAGAAAATATATGATGGAACAACATGATTTTGGCATGCACACATACCTTGCATGATTAAATGAGATGGTATCCGGTATGATATCTTGATATTGAATATGGATATACATTATGTGTTTTAAATTACAAAGTATCATATGGTTAATATGTAAAATCATAAAATGAGTTATAAATGATATGAATAGGATAGGATAGATGACATGCCATTGAGAGGGTTATGGTACCGTAGTATATCTGGCATATGGATTTATATTTTAGGGACAAGGTGGTTTAACCTCGGGTGAAAGTGCCTTTGATCCCATATGCATGCAATATTTATATTTTATTTAGTCAATGTGGCTTAAGCTCGAGTGAGAGCGCTATTAACTTGAGAAGCTCGGTTGAGCACTATATAGACAAATATAGTTAGCGAGCAGGCTTGCTTGAGTTTAGGTTAGAGAGCTCCTATTTCACAACTCACATCTGGGTAGTTCGGGTCTAAAGCACTCGGCAATGAAATGTAAAATTAGTAATAAAGAAAGTTAATCGAACACATAGAAATCAGACACAATTATAATTTATACAGGAAAAAAAACCAAAACCAAGTATATGGAATCAGAAAAAAGGAATTTGAAATTATATGATATGATTGCTATATAAATAGGATGATGTGATTTGATTATCTGCTATATGTCATGTAAGTGCTTTAATTTAGTAGATTAAATATGTATGAGATATATGAATATATGATGGTATGAACAAGCACCTAGTTAAGTACATAATACTTCTATATATGTTATAATAATGTATGAATGCATGTTAGAATTTTTATGCTTATATGTTCCACTAATTGTTCAGTAGCTTAGCATGTGGGTTTCTCTATACGCAGGTTTGGAATTGTTAGATAGTTGAATTAATCTTCAAGTGTGGGCTTCGGATCTTTCTATGGCCAATCATGAAGATCATCTAGTTCATCAAGACTTTGAGGTGGCCAATCATACTGTGAAAAAGTTAGGTCCTGATTAAAATTAAAATTTGGAAATACTAGGACCTCATTCCTGAGTCTGAAACTTGGATCTAGGCTTGGACTTGGGTTGGATTCTTCCATCGGTCTTATAATAGTTACATCTGCAAGATTGGGTTTGAAAATATCTTCCTTCTGTGAGTCCTGATCAATGATTGGGTCTTCATCCTCTTGTCTAATTTAAGCTTAAGTGTAGGAGGCCATGGAACCATCTTGATTCTCTTACAGGGGTCTGGACCAAGAGAAGTGAAACTTGTTGGAGGCAAATGGTAAGAGTTATACCTTTGTCTTAGCTCCAAATGAAGTGTTGATTTTACTTCTTCCAAACACATAGGATCTTCGTGACACACTGTTCTCCATAACTGAGTGCTACCAAGAGCCACAACTGTAGTAGTTCTTGCAATGTGTGTATAAGCACGATGGAATATGAAAATTCCAACAACATTCTCTGGAACTTTAGGAGTTGAATTATCTGCAATTAATTTTGCAAACAATTTATTTCAGTAGCTGAGTGGCTAGAACCATGTCAAGAACTTAACCTATGGAGATTGTAGATTATCTCTGTTGAATATGAATGGGATAAAATCTATCAGGGAAATCTGAACTGCATGATAATATAATGTCGATTGACACCATAAATACCATAATTGTTCAAGAAGCATAGACTATGTGGAAAGCCTATAAACAATAACCCAAGAGTACTTTGCAGGGCAATAGACAATCTTTCTTGGAAGTCCTAGTTTATCCCGGAACAATGTCATGTAGGTGAAAAGCATATTCTGGGCAAAACTTCTGATCTGCTTGAGGTTTCGACCTTTTGGACAATTTGGTGGGAAATCCAAAATACTAAGGATTGGTGTGCTTGATTAGGAACTGGAAGCTATAAGGATGAGAGATATCTCTGATGATGATGAGATATGACCAATCTGTGAAGGTGAAGGTCGAAATAGGAAATCAGGGATGAGATTCTTATCCCCTTTTATATGCTAAACTTCAAAATTGTACCTATTGAACCACTCTTTCCATCTCAGCAGTTGTGGATGTGGAATAGTCTTATGTCTGAAATCTAGCATACGTGGAAAATATGAGCAGTCCATGACAACTATAAAGTAATGACTGATCAGATGGAATTTAAACTTTTTAATTCCATATTTAACGGCTAAGATCTCCTTAAACGTCGAGTGATAGTGAAGCTCACTGTCTTTGAAATGACCACTTGCATATCCACACACTTTTTTCTTATCTCCATTGATCTCAAAGAGTACTACTCCCCAATATTCATCTGACGCATTTGTTTACAATAATCTTTTTCCTGTAAAGGGAATCTGTAAATGCGGCAAGGTTTGAGTGACTGATTTGATCTCCTGAATTGGTGGGGGTTGCTTTTTCAAAAGTTGATATAATGGCTTTACCAACTTACTGTATCCTGAAATGAACTGTCGGATATAATTGGCTATCCCAAGAAACTGTTGAATCTGCTTAACTGTTAAATTTTCATCTAGGAATTTTAATAGTTCTTGGGCCAAATGTGGCTGAGGCTTGTAAGTACCATTGAAAAATTGCATTCCTAGGAAATCAATAGTCGTCTGGGCCAGCTTCATCTTTGTTGGGTCGAGCATCATTCCATAAGCCTTTGTTAAATCCATGAAATTTTTAACCGTCTCATGATGAGAGTTGATATCTAGGCTGAATAACAGAATATCATCAATGTAGATCAGGGTTGTAAGCAACAGCGGTTCATAAATATAGATCATGGCCTTCTGAAATAATGTGGGTGCCACTTTAAGTCCAAATGGCATCATTGTCCACTCATAGTGGTGATTAGGAATACAGAATGTCGTCTTGTATCTATCTTCTGGAACAATGCCTAACTGCCAAAATCCAGCCTTTAGATCAAACTTACGAAAATATTTTAGCTGAAGCCATGAAGGAAACATTGAGTCTATCTTTGGCAATGGATATTTGTCATCTTTCAGGAATTGATTCAATGACTTGTAATCAATAATAAGCCTCTTTTTTCCTCAAACTTGTGCTGATCTTTTATTGACATAAAATGCCTAGCATGCCTAATTTGACTTTGTAAGTTGAATGAGACCTTTTGCCAATAACTGATAACATTCTTGAATTGCAAATTCCATATCTGCTAGAGACATTCCTGTGTGTGAAGCCTTTGTTGGATTAAGATCTTCTAAATTATCAAATGGGAGTGTGATAAAGAATTTTGATCTAGTCCAAAGAGGGGAATGATGTTTCTATGCAAATTCTATATGAGAAAGAGCACAACATGAATCTTGAAGCTCCTGTACCAATTCTGGGGATAATGAAAGAAGTTGTAGGAAAGGTTGCATAGCAAACAGGGAGGATATGGTAGTGAAAGGTAACAACTAGTTTTTGTATCCCAAACCTGTGGGTAAAATGGATAGTTTATTCAATTTGAAATAAAGGTCAAATCCTAAGACCAAATCCTTATCTGAAAGTTTTGATCCAAGGACATATGTCCATATGGTAAGCTCAGGGAAGATTTGCAATTTAATGGGGTTTCTGGTTTTCAAGGTTGTGGTAAAGATTTTTTTATCAGTTGCTTGAAAAGTGCTAATCATGTTGAATCCAATATCTTTCTGGGAGAATTGAAGGATTCATCATAGACATGTGAGCACTAGTATCTATGAGTGCAAAGATTTTTATGGGTTTGGCATATTTATAGGGAAAGACTATGATAGGGACTAATGGAATTGGGTGTAGTGTTTGGGTAGAACAAACAGTTGGCAAAGTGGGTAGGGTTAAATATGTTAAAGGAATTGTTTCTGGAATGATGGGAAAAGGGGGTAATGGTATAAATTGGTGGAATGTAATGGTTTATAGATCCACTTGAGAAACTTGATGAATCTTTTGAATAATCTTTGCTGCTTTCTTTGGCTTATTAGGGCAATTTTTTGCAAAATGACCCTTCTTTCCGCACACATAACATCTATCTCCCTTATTGAATATGTGCTTCCTTCTTTTAAAGAACTTAAATTTCTTTCTTCTGTATTTCTTTGACTGATAATCATCTGGAGGAGATCTCCATTTATGATATCTTTTTGAATTTTGAGGAGGACATGTACATTTCTTGTCCTTACATTTAATTTGCAAATCTGGCCTTTTACATGCCATCTTCCAAGAAGAATCATGATCAAAAGTCATCAATTCTCTAACCATCTTCTGCTGCCCATAAATCTTATCAACTGATAATAAGATTCTTTGATAAATCTCTCCAAGACTGAGAGAATTCAAATCAATATTCTTCTCATGAAGTTGGAATTGAATATGATTGGAGATGCTTTCTGGAAAAGACATAAGAAATGCTTGCTTTAAGTTTGCATCATTAGCTCCACCAAGCAAATAAAATCTCTTTGTCATCCACTGATAATGTCTGTCAAGATCCTTTCTTAAAAGAGAACAACATTTCATTTTGAAATATTCATCTCTGGCCATGTCATCATACTTCGTTGTACTACCAACAAACTTTTGATGAAGAGTTGTAAGTATCTCTGCAATCGACTGGGCATGATAAAACCTTAACATCGCTGCTTCTGGGAGTCTAACAAACCAATCTCTTAACGTTCCTATAAATCTGGAAGTAAATTCCAAGATTATTGTTGGGAATCTGGAATTAGGGTGTATTTTTTGAACTTCAATCCAAGCATAAAATTCTTGGATCCTATCTCTCCATTTATGAGGAGGGATATCATCAAAACTGAACCATAGGCCATTCTGTGGCATAGGTGGCACTTGAGGACCAGCTCTTGGGACATTTGAGTTTGTTTCCTCTTCAGGTTCTTCTATGTGATAAGCAGGTTGTTCACGAGTTAAACCACTCTGCTGTGAAGTGGGTGGGTCAGCCATGAACTGGGTTGGAAGAAAATGCTTTGGGTCTAACTCATCATTTGAGAATTCAAATTCTAAGCTATCTAAGGAAAGGTAAGGAATTTCTAGAGATGGGCTTTCAAGATGAGATGAAGTCTGGAGAGCTTATCAAACCTAATCACATCTATCATCATTATGGGTCTCAAATAGAAGGAAAAAGGTTGAATTTAAGAAGAATAAACTCACCTTAATGATCCTCCAAGTGGACCAAAATCTGTCCCACTCTTTTTTTTTTTTTTTTTCTTCTTTCTTCCTTCCTTCTTGCTCCTTTGGTACCTTTTATGGTAAGAACTCCTTATTTCTTGATTTTTCCTTTCTCAAACTCATTTTTTCTCTCCTTTTCAGGTTGTGGCTCAATCAAAAATAGAGGTTTTGGATGAGGAGGGGGACGGCTAAAGTGGGAGAAAAGATGAAGGAGAAAAAGTCATGGAAGAATGTAGAATTTTGTTCTTCTTTTTGACTTTATATACCTTGATTAAGGTGTGGGTCCCACTAATTAAAATTAATCCTAATTTTTATTGGTTAATTGAGTTAATTAATCTTGATTAACATTTAAACTTTGAGAAATTCCATAATTACCACATCTCCCTCCATATTCACACTTTTTCCCTTAACAATTGCCGTACTACCAATTTTGTCCATATGCAATTTTATTTTTTTTCTAATTCTAGCACTAATATTTTTAATTCCCAAATAATAATACCCTTAATCATTTTTCCTTATTATTAGTCATTTTTTATGGGTTCAAATTTAGACTCCGATTGAACCTGCGCGCCTCACTATGGTCACACGTAATCGGGGCCTAAATAACTGGATGTTACAATTTTCTCCCCTTAAGAAAATTTCATCCTCTAAATTTACCTGATTAGCTGGGGCCAAATAGCTGAGGATCACTCTCCCAGGTGGCTTCTTCTACTGCGTGATTGCGCTATA
Source organism: Triadica sebifera (assembly GCA_023653625.1). Lineage (NCBI taxonomy): Eukaryota > Viridiplantae > Streptophyta > Magnoliopsida > Malpighiales > Euphorbiaceae > Triadica > Triadica sebifera. The sequence goes on along the minus strand of CM042908.1, from coordinate 12,685,592 downwards.
GGACCTTCACTAATGGTACTTTCTTGTTCCGTAATTTCTTGACTTCTCGAGCTAAGATTTCCACTGGCTCTTCTACTTAGTTCAAGTCTGGTTGTACCTCTATTGATTCCACTAGTATTACATGTGTTGGATCTGATTTGTATCTCCTTAACATTGAGACATGAAACACATTATGGATCTTATCCAATTCTAGAGGCTAGGCCAACCAGTAAGCCACTGGAACCACACGTTCAAGTATTTCATATGGTCCAATAAATCTAGGACTCAATTTCCCCTTTTTACCAAAATGAAGTACTTTCTTCTGAGGTGAAACTTTCAAAAATACCTTGTCTCCGACGACATATTCAATGTCTTTCCTTTTCAAATCAGCATAGGACGTTTGTCGATCGGTTGCAGCTTTTAACCGATCTTGGATTAATTTTACCTTCTCTTTTGTCTGCTACACTAATTTTGGTCCCATTAACTTCCTTTCACCAAGTTTTGTCAAACATAACAATGTTCTACATCTCCTTCCATACAAAGCTTCGTATGGTGCCATGCCGAGACTAGTTTGATAGCTATTATTGTATGCAAATTCCATCAATGATAGATACTTATCCTAGCTACCCTTAAAGTCAATTACACAACTTCTAAGCATATCTTCCAGTAATTGAATAACTCGTTCGGATTGCCCATCTGTTTGTAGGTGAAATGTTGTACTAAAAGCAAGTCGAGTCCCTAATGCTTGTTGTAGACTTTTCCAAAATTTTGATGTGAACCGTGGATCTTCATCAGAAATAATAGATATCGGCACCCCATGCAGTCAAATTATCTCATTAACATATAATTCTGCTAATCGGCTCAATGAATAATCCATCCGAATTGGAAGAAAGTGAGCCGATTTGGTAAGCCTATCAACAATTACCCAAACTGCATCATGTTTCTTTTGTGTCAAAGGCAAACCAGATACAAAATCCATTGTAATCCTTTCCCACTTCCATTCTGGGATAGTAATAGGTTGCAACAATCCATATGGTACCTGGTGCTCTGCTTTCACTTGTTGGCATGTCAAGCATCTTGTAGTGTATTCCACGATATCTTTCTTCATTCCTAGCCACCAATAATGAGTTTTCAGGTCTTGATACATTTTATTGCTTCCTGGATGCATGGTATAAGTTGTATTATGTGCTTCTTTTAGTATTATTTGCTTTAATCCGCTGTCATTTGGCACATACAATCTTCCTTTATAACTTATGCTTCCATCATCTTCAATCTTAAATTCAGGTCTCTCCCTCTTTTTCACTACCTTAGCAATTATCATCAATTTCGGATTTTGCTTCTAAGCTTCTCGTACTTGTTGCCTTAAAGTAGGTTGAACCCGTAACTCCGCCAAAATAAATTATGAGTCTAATTTTTAATTTACTATTAATTTATATATATTATATTATAATTGAGGAAATTTTAAACTATACCTGTCAGTGTTTTTCTACTTAAGGCATTCGCTACTACATTGGCTTTGTCTGGCTGATAATCAATAATACAATTATAATCCTTAATTAACTCCAACCAGCATCTTTGTCGTAAGTTCAACTCCTTTTGTGTGGGCAAGTATTTGAGGCTCTTATGATCTGTATATATGTAGCATCGCTCGCCATACAAATAATGTCGCCATATTTTTAAAGCAAACACTATTGCTGCCAACTCCAAATCATGAGTAGGGTAATTTAGCTCATGAGACTTCAATTGCCTAGATGCATAAGCAACTACTTTACCCTCTTGCATTAGTATGCAACCTAGCTCGTTATGAGAGGCATCACTGTATATCACAAAATCGTTCCTTGGAGTAGGTTGGGTCAAAATAGAGGGCTTTCGGTTAGCATGACTTTTAGCTTCTCAAAGCTTGCCTGACACCTATCTGTCCACTCAAACTTAGTTTCTTTTCTGAGCAACTTGGTAATTGGTGCAGCTATGCTTGAAAATCCCTTCACAAACCTTCTATAGTACCCAGATCATTTCAGTCATGGGCTGCTGGGCAGACATTTTCTGGTAGGCGGGGTCAGTATTTTAGACTCACAACATCATCTGCTAGTTCACCAGCATCATTTTCTAAGAGACTAGCTCTGGCTATGTGTCAGCATTATGGTAAACCTCATATAAGAGAGTGTTGGTGGTTGATTGGGGTATGTTTGAGATGTGGAGCTATTGACCATATGAAGAGAGATTGTCCAGACTTAGTACAGGCAGTACGACACCAGCACCAACTATAACACTAATACAAAGTCGTGGTAGAGGTCGAGGCTAATTTAGAGGTGGTCGTACTGAATAGAGTCAGGGGGTATTTGAGACAGTGGACAGACCCGGAGATAGTAGAGCTCCAGCTCGGGCATATGTGATGAGAGCTCATGAGGACCAGGATGCACCAGATGTCATAGTTGGTAAACTTTTCTTATTTGACTTTGATTTACATGCATTGATTGATCTTGGTTCCACGTATTCATACATAAACACAGCTGCACTTCGACAAGGGAACATGATACCTGAGACCTTAGAATATGAGATAGTTGTGACCAATCTACTGGGACATAGTGTGAAAGTGAATCAGATTTATAGAAATAGTTCAATAACAATTCAGGGTAGAGAATTTCCAACAGACTTAATAGAATTACCTTTTCATGAATTCGATGCTATTCTGGGTATGGATTGGTTGACAAAGCATAGAGCTATAGTCGATTGCCGATCTAGAAAAGTTATACTTAAAATTCCTGGGCAGGATGACACCATCATTCAGAGTGAAGATCAAACATGTTTGACCAGGGTTATTTCTGCATTAAAAGCTCGGAAATACATTAGGAAGGGATGTGAGGCATACTTGGCCTATGTGATAGATACCAGGAAGGGGAGCCTAGAACTCAAGGACATCCCTACAGTGTGTGAGTTCCCATATGTGTTTCCTGAAGATTTTTCGGGGTTACTACCAGATAGGGAGATAGAGTTTGCGATTGATGTAATTACTGGTACAACCCCAATATCAATTACTCCTTATAGAATGGCACCTGTAGAATTGAGAGAGTTGAAGGTTCAATTGCAGGAATTGCTAGACAAGGGATTCATAAGACCCAATGTGTCACCATGGGGTGCTCCGGTGTTGTTTGTGAAAAGGAAGGATGGCACCCTTCGATTATGTATTTATTACCGAGAATTGAACAAGGTGACAATTAAAAATAAATACCCACTACCTAGAATTGATAATTTGTTTGATTAATTGAAGGGAGTAGGAGTATTTTCTAAGATTGATCTCAGATTTTGGTATCACCAACTGAAAATCAAAGAATCAGATGTGTCCAAAACAGCCTTCAAGACACGATATGGCCACTATGAATTCCTGGTTACGCCGTTTGGTTTAACGAATGCACCAGCTGCCTTTATGGATATGATGAACATGATTTTTAGGTCTTACCTTGATCAATTTGTGATAGTTTTTATAGATGATATCCTGGTGTATTCGAGGGACAAGGGAGAACATGACAAACATCTTAGAGTAGTACTGCAGACTTTGAGGGAAAATCAATTGTATGCAAAGCTGTCAAAATGTGAGTTCTGGTTGGAAAAAGTAGGATTCTTAGGGCATGTTATTTCAGTTGAAGGAATCCGTGTTGACCCAAACAAAATAGAAGCCATTCTAAGTTGGAAGCCGCCTCGCAAAATTATAACATCCAGTGATTTAGGCCCCGATTATGCGTGACCGTAGTGAGGCGCGTAGGTTCAATCAAAGTCTAAATTTGAACCCATAAAAAAAGTGACTAATAATAAGGCAAAATGATTAAGGGTATTATTATTTGGGAATTAAAAATATTAATGCTAGAATTAGAAAAAAATAAAATTGCTTATGGACAAAATTGGTATTATGGCAATTGTTGAGGGAAAAAGTGTGAATATGGAGGGAGATGTGGTAAATATGGAATTTCTCAAAGTTTAAATGTTAATCAAGATTAATTAACTTAATTAACCAATAAGAATTAGGATTAATTTTAATTAGTGGGACCCACACCTTAATCAAGGTATAAAATGTCAAAAAAGGGTAAGAATTTCTACATTCTTCCATGACTTTTTCTTCTTCATCTGTTCTCCCACTTTGGCCGTCCCCCTCCTCACCCAAAACCTCCATTTTTGCTTCAGCCACAACCTGAAAAGGAGAGAAAAAAATGAGTTTGAGAAAGGAAAAATAAAGAAATTAAGGAGTTTTTACCATAAAAGTTAGCAAATGAGCAAGAAGGAAGGAAGAAAGAAGAATAAAAAGAGAGAAGAGTGGGACAAATTTTGGTCCACTTGGAGGATCATAAAGGTGAGTTTATTCTTCTTAAGTTCAACCTTTTTCCTTCTATTTGATACCCATAATGATGATAGATGTGATTAGGTTTGATAGATTTAGGTTACGTTGCAAGATTGAACTTAGAAAATTAAGATTGTGATTAGTTGATGAAAGTTGTAGTTAGACTTTGAATTGATGATATTTGATGTTAATTAATTGTTTTATGACTTAAAACCTAGAGAAAATGATGTTAAGGGATGAATGAGGGGCTGCCATAGTTAAAGAAATTTGAGGTAAATTGAAATTAACATAGAAACACCAGAATTGGTGATAAGTTAAGTAGGATTGGAGTGTTGAATTGAAGAAAATGAATTGGGAACTAGGATATGTTTTTTGGACAGCCATGACATATTAAGAAGGAAGTTTAACCTTAGTAAATTTTAGCTCAATTAAGGTGTAAAACATATTAGGAGCATTAAAATATTATGTAGAAATGAAAAGCATTGAAAATGGATATGGGAATTGAGATATGGTATGGTTGTGTAGGTAAAATAAATGAACAAGTGCGAGGCCCTCAAGATGGTGACAAAAGTAAGGAGAAATCTAGCTAATAAAGGGAGAAAAGGAAGGTTTAAGGAAAGAACCAAGGCTGATTAGGTATGCGCTTTATTGATAAAAATCTTGCATATTGTTAATATGTATGGAATTATGTATTAAGGTTTGATATGTTATGTGATTTGTTGTGATTTTTGATATTTTATATGCCAATGGGATCAAATGGTATGAAATAATTGAGACATATGAATGTGGTTGTAATTTGGAAAGTTTATTAGCAAAATGAATGTATATGATGAATATATTTGAAAGATAAACTTATGTCCATTGATGACTCGGGTACAAATTTCAAGAACCGCCCTGTCTATTTTGATGATAACTTGAGTTTTGGAATTCTGTTTTGTATATTCTTTATTGAAAATGAAAGATAAGACACAGGGTTTTAATTGTTATTTAGATCATAAAATCTAATTATGTGTAGATTTACCCAGAAAAATGGATGAAGTTCAAACATAGAATCTGTCCAGAAAGTTCTGGATAGAAATTTTTGTGATGATGCAATATTCAATTGATCATATATTTTGATAAAAAAAACTGGTATTTGAGTGATTTTAGATGCATCTGAAAGCTAAGACAATAAGCTAAAAATTGTTAGAAGACCAGAACTCCTAATTCGTATTATAAATGGGCTAAAAATGAAGCCCAAAAATATGTCTGAAATCTGTCATAGGTAAAAAACATGAAATCTTGGGCTTTTGCATGTGTTGTGATAATTATATATAATAATTAATGTGAATATTTACTTTAATGATAATTATAAATGTTTAACAAATTATTTGTGTGTGAGATTTTAGTGCAATAATAATGGGAATAAAGAACAAAAATAGATAAGCATAATTATGATAATTGAATAATATTGTCATTTTTGAAAATATTGTGAATTAATACAAAAATAGTTAAGCCATATGACACCTAATCTAGAACTAGAATAGAGAATAGTTTGGCAAAGGGGATTTTAGGCACTCGGTGCCAAATATAAAAGTCGGTAATGACAAGTTGATAAATGCGCTTGGCGCAAAATTTCTAAGCCGGTAATGACAAAATTATTAAGCCAGTAATGGTATTATTATAAAAGCGTTCGACATAATATTATGAAAGCCGGAAATGGAAATCTCATTATACCTATTAGTTAGTTTGGTTATAGGTGTTATGAGCACAATAAAAGAAAAAAATGAAAAATAATAATAATGTTAAAGTATGTCATTTTGCTAATGTTATAGGAATTAAATTTGTTAACTATTACATGTTGAATGAAATTTATTTAATTTTATATAATTCTTTATTTTATGCCTTATTTATTAAATGGTTGATTAATATGTAAGAAAATATGTGTATGTAAATTTTTTATCATTGAAGCACCACTAAGCTAGTAGCTTAGCACGGGTGGTTTCCTCTCGCGCAGGTGAAAAGGGTAGCTGTACAAATTAGAATTGTTAGAAGAAAAAGGGTATCCGGAGGAAAGCAGCTAGAAGTTTTGGTGTTCTTTTTGGTATATTTTATTAAAAAATTTGTAAATTAAATTCTCATTTTTATTTCATATAATGTGTATTAAATATGTGAATTACAATGTAAAAGAATATAGTTTGGATGTAAATTAATGTATTTTATAAATAAATAAGATTTTGAATATTTATGCTTGTAATAATTTTTATTTCAGTGTCTGCAATATTTTTGTAAAAAAACAATTTCTTCACTTCATTAATTTTATAAAACAGTAAGACGGGTAATGCTCACTTACCTTGCTGAACTACAGTGGGGTAAGGGGGTGTCACACAAGCACAGAACAAAGTGCTATAGAGGATTGAAACTAAGGTTGACAAAGTTTCAGTCCTAGATAATCGACAGACTGCACAGTGTGAAGCACTGTATAAGCTGTTGAAATAGCTTGAATGTCAGCCTGCAGATCTAAAAGGACAACTGATGGATATGATAACTACCAAGTCATATGACTCAACTTTTGATATCAAAGTTGTCCGTCTTTAAAAACTGGAAAAGAAGATTGCTCCATGTTGCCCAGATATTGAGCCAAGAAGGGGGGTTGAATTGGAGTTTAAAAATTTAACTATAAAGTGCGAAAATAAAAAGTTAAGTTTAGGAGGGATAGATAAATTTGACATAAGGATTTTTATAGAGGTTCGAATTTTAACAAACCCTACTCCTCTCCCCAATTGAAATTGGGAGTTTCACTAACACACTAAGTGTTACAATAGAGTTTTACAAGCTCACTCCCAACTATGGTGTTTCTCACAATGGCTCACACCTAACCCAGAAATCCCTTGTGTTTTAATGGCTCACACAATAACCAATTCCTTGTGTTTTACAAGCTCACACAAACAACCTTTATCTTATGTTTTACAGGCTCACACAAACAACCTTTACTTGTGTTTTAAAGGCTCACACAAACAACCTTGTTTTAAATGCTCACACAAACAACATTTATCTTTGTGTTTTAAAGGCTCACACAACTAAATTACAAGTGTTCTACTCTTAACCCAGAAATTCCCAAAACTCACTTGAGTATTAGATGATTACAGAGAGAAACACTTACAAATCTTTATTGCTCAATAAATGATGAGCAAAAAGATTTTATTAGAGAATAGATTTTCACAGAGAATAGATATTTGTTATGAAAGTATTAAATGTACAAATAGCTTGTAATAAGATTTTGATTCAAAGTATTTGCTATCCTCTTGTACTGAATGCATAAATAACTTGCATTTATACTCCCATGGCGAATTATAGCCATTAGAATGCATTTAATACAAAACTACCCGTTGCACCAACCCAAATAATCGCGCTTGACATTTTTCTCTTTCATCTTTCACGGGCGTGACTATTCTTCCAAGCCGTGATCGAAGTTGTTACCTTGGTCGTGAAGCATTCTGGAAGGTTTGGAAATATCGGGTCACGAGCGTGACATATATCTTCACGGGTGTGACAAACTTCCCAGCTGTGATCCAAGTGGTGACTTTGGTCGTGAAGCTCTCTGAATGAATTTGTCATGAAGGTTCTCGGGCGTGACATTTAATTCACGGGCATGACTTAAATGTGCATTTCACGGTTTGTTGTCTTCCTTCATGGCCTTGAACTTCAAATGTTAGTTTTGTTGACGGTTAGCCTTTTCACGAGCGTGACACATAGGGTCACAGGAGTGAACATGCTACTTCCTTAATTTTATCTTTCAAGGATTAATCTTCCATTCTCCATTCTTGCTATTTTATTCCATACCATGTTTAATAGACTTAGAAAAGAAATATGTTAAATACAATATTGCTATTTTATTTGTTATCATCAAAATGATGGAAATTGTAATATCCGCTAATTTAGGTTCCGGGTCGCATGTGTTGCGAAATTGACGCATATGACCGATCGGAGTCTAAATTCGGATTTTTTTACAAAACTTGATTAAGAAATGGTTAAACTAAGTAATAAATGCCTAAATAAGTGATTATAGAGTTTAAAGAAGTTGATTTACGGTAAAGGACTAATTTTTAAAATTTGATAAGTTTTGGGGTCAATTTGTAATTTATCGAAAATTGGAGGATTAATGAGATTAATGGCTAATTAACTTAAGAAATTTGGACATTTAAAATTGGGTTGGCTGGCCATGATATTAAAGGAAGATGATTAATATTGATTAAGTGTAAAATTGGGAGAAAATGGTCAAATGGTGGGTCCCATATGAAGACTTTTTGGGTACCCTATTTAAGGCTTTCTTTTCTTCTTCTTCTTCTCTTCATTTTCTGCTCCTTCTCTCTTTTCTCTACTAGTCACGCCAGCCACAATTTTTCTCCATAGCTCACCTTGATTCTAGAGAGAGAAAGGAAAGGAAGAGAAGGGAAAGAGTAAGACAAGGTGATTTTCATGTTCCATAACTCAATAATCACTTAGACTTGAGGTACTCAAGGATATCTTGAATATTGATTCTGTACTTTGATACTATTCCTTGTTGCCTTAGGGAGCTTACTCATAGGGTGGTGATTGGATATAGCTTAAGGTATTCGAAGGTAATTGGGTAACCAATAAAGGATTCACCACTCCTGATATACCTATGGCCTCTTGTCATGGTCATTACTCGGGAATCTCTGGCCAGAGTGGAAATATCACAAAGATAGTCTTTAATGACATATCTAATAGAGTAATGAGCCTCAAGGACAAGAACTAGAATTACTTGGACTAGACGTGACATAGTCAGTCTAGTGGGAGTTGACACATGTCCATACTTTGAACCAAGTGGGGTATAGAATGGTGAAAGAAATAATTGCACGAAAATTGTCTATGGAAAGGTTCATAGTCAAATCACTGACTTTCCAGTCAATTGGGGGTCATGATGTGTTGCTAGATACTGCTCATGACTTGCTTAAATTAATTATTAATTTAAGTGGCCAACATAATCGGAAACTTAATTGGTCACACGCATTGAATATATGGAGAATGAGTAAAATGGTTTGGACAAGTTTCAGAATATGAGAGAATTATATAGAGATGGATCATGATGATTACACGGAAAAATTGTTCGGGAGGATCACAGCCTGCCTAGCAAGCTAGTTGGGCTACCTAACAGCAGCTCGCAGCGGGCCCATCTCGTTGCTGCCTCCCTCCTGTTGGCCAAAGGCATAATTTGGCCTTAATTAGGCCAATTATGGCCAATTACTATTCATTCATTTCCCTTTTCTCCATTTTTGACTTTTTATCTTTTCTTTGAATTTGATTCAAATAGAAAAGACATCAAATACCAGAAAATAGAAATGAAAATATTTTTTTGTGAAAAAATTACAAAGTATAATTTCTAACCTCTATATTTATATAAATTAGTTTTAATGGCACAAGTATGATATTTTGTTTTGGGTTTTGAAAATTTTATATTTCCGCTGCGTTTATGAATATGGTTCATTCTTCAAAATCCAACATTGGTATCAGAGACTCCTTGTGTCCATTAAAATTAATTTTAATTGAAAGTGTAATGGGATTGCATTGTTTTGATGATTTTGGATCAATAGATTTTGAAAAATTGAAATTAATTTGTAAAATATATTTTACACATTTTTCTTTTTCTAATTTAATCACGGGATGATTAAGGATGATTATGTTGATTGAAAAATGATTTGAATGTGATTCAAATAATTAATTTCGGATTTATTTCAAAAATGCCTAAAATTGCCTTATTTATGAATATGTATTGTTGTTTGGCTTAATTGATGGGGATGGTTATATTTTTCTTGTAATTTGATTATGAAAAAATTATTTAGACATACTGAGAATATATTTATGCCTCTGGAAGTATCCAATAATTAATTAAAAATTATTTTAATTAATTGTTCAAACAAACACAAAGACGGGACTGTTTTAGCATACCCGATGGGTCTGTTTTGTTTGATTTTTTTTGTATGTGTTTATTTTATTTTCAGCACCTTGAAATATTTTTTATATGATTAAAACTATGTTATTTTGATGCCAAAATTATTTTGCAAGCATTTGAAATTTTAAAAATTTCTAGATGTCGAATTAGTCATTTTGAGCGTTTAAGTGTATTGGTTCGTTTGTCTTAGTAATTTTGGCTTGTGATAAAAATATTTATATGAACTTGAGCTGACCTAAAGGTGATTAGAATGATGAATTAAAGTTCTGGATATTTTTAGAATTTTTGGAAATTAATTTAAGTTGTGCAATTGTAATTCTAATATGACTAGAAATTGGTATGTATATTAAAATTAAATTATTTAATTTTAGCTTCATAATATTCTGATTTTTAGAAATATGGAATTCAATTTAATTTGATTAAATATTAAATTTCACTTTAAAATGACATACAAAATTAAATTAACCGAAAGAACACATATAGGAAATTTTGGTTTAAGCGTTGAATCGATTTACAAATTGAAATCCAAAATTGTCATTTTTATTTTGTGCATTAGAGAACGCATGTTAGGGGTGTATGAAAAGACATGAAGGATGATTATGGACTTAGGCCCAATGTAATTGAGCATGCATGAAATTATTTTGTTTTATGGTAAATAGGGCATGCGTGTCCCGATCTCTCTTTCTTTCTTATATATTTCTCTTCTCATCTTACTCCCCTCAAATGTAAATTGAGATTTTCTATAATTTGAAATATATAATTAGATTACATAGGATTAGGATAGAATGAAGATACAAAGGAGCAAGAAGTAAAGCAGGTGGTACCAAAAATAAGAAGACATAAAAATAAGAATTTGATTTCTATTTTGGGTTGTAAATTCATGCATATACATAGGTAAGATCTAGTCAATTTCTCTTTGGCTCAAGAGATTGACTTTAGTATATCCATAGTCATGGCATATAGTTAATGTAACTATCTTTATATATCCATGTGATGAATGTATGATATATAAAAGCATGAAATAATAACTTGATGAGACTTAGCAAATAAATCCCTCGCTAAATAAACAATTAAGTCTTACGCCATCCATTAATATGGGGAGAACTAGAGTTCTTCTAGAGTTAGGGTTGTTGAGTTGCCTCAAGCTCACTTTATAAGAATATGTTCAATCCATTGAAATTATATTTCATGATTAATGGGTTAGACTTAATTGATATTATTAACTTGTTGGATTTGCGCCAAGGTTAATGTGTATTGGAGGCGAAGTTGGGTTTGTATACATGAGATGTACACATATCAAGAGTTGATAGTCCAATGTATGTGCACACATCAGTAAGTTGATAGCATAAGATTCAATAGTTGCATGAATAATGCAATTGGTATGGATTAGATACCTACCAACCAAACTAAGGATAGCTTGTTGAGTTGCCTCAAGGTTATTCTTAGCTAGTTGGATATCGACCCACTAGGAGAACTTCCATATAAGTTCTCTCGGGTTCATAGTGAGGGCTATGGATTTGAAATAAAATAGTGGGAGTCATAATGCGATTTATTAAAGACCTAATAAACATGCATTTTATGTGCATTCTAACATGTTCTATTTTACATCTAGGTTGCTAGAATCATCATCATGACAAGTGTGAATTTATGATTGCTAACGGAATCAAATATGTTGACTGGGCCAAATTTTTTGGATTGGCTAAGGAATCAGAGAATAGTTCTCAAATCCGAAAATATTGGCTATGTCTTAGATGAGGCATTCCCTAATCCCCCTACTGCTAATACTTCTCAAGATGTTTAGAAGGCATATCAAAAGCATCTCGATGATAGTGAGATTGCAAGCTGTATTATACTTGCTACTATGTTAGTTTAGTTGCAAAAGCAGCATGAGGCTATGGATGCTAATTCCATAGTATACCATATAAGAGAGCTTTTTGATGAGCAAGCACATTTTGAAAGGTTCGAAACTTTGAGGTTGCTCTTCCGCACTAAGATGGTTGAGGGGAGATCTCCAGTGCAATATGCATTGAAGATGAATGGCTATATTGAGAGGTTGTCCAACTTGGGATTTGTGATGGACCATGAATTAAGTATTGACTTAATTCTAACCAGTTTGTCTGATAGTCATTCACATTTTGTGCTGATTAACAAATCTCTACCACTATTCCGGAGCTTATTAACTTGCTCAAAATATCTGAGCCATTTGTCAAGAAGGACAATAAGGATGTGATGCTGGTGGACTCTTCAAGTTCTAAAAATAAGAACCTTAAGAAGAAGAAGAAGTCCATGAAGCCTAAGGGAGGCGTTGCCAAGAATAAGGCTAAGGAGATTGCTCCAAAGGTGACATGCTTCTATTGTGGCAAGGATGGCCATTGGAAGAGAAACTGCAAGGCTTACTTGGAGTCCTTGTAAAAGAAGGCATCTGATGCCCCATCTACTTCAGGTATTTTTTTCATTGAAATTAATACTGTTTCCAATAATAATATAGGGTATTAGATACCATTTGTGGCTCACACATATGCATTGATATGCAAGGCCTAAGGAATAGTAGATAGCTCAATAAGGAAAAGTCATACCTATGTGTTGGAAATGGAGCAAGGGTTGCTGCATTAGTTGTAGGAACATATGTAATGACCCTCCCTAGTGGGCTTATATTAAATTAGGATAATTGCTATTATGTACCTGTTTTAACTAAAAACATTATTTCTGTTTCAAGTCTAAATAAAGGTGTTTTCCTTTTAGTTTTTAGTAACAATTGTTGTTCTATTATGTTAAATGGATATCTTTATGCTAGTGGTACATTATGCAATGGAATATACATATTAGATATGTCAAATCCAATTTTAAACATCAATGATAATAAAAGGCAAAAACAAGATATGTTGAAATCATCTTACTTATGACATTATCGCTTTGATCATATAAGTGAGAAATGCATGGCTAAGCTTCACAAAAGTGGTAGTTTAGGGTCATTTGATTATGAATCATATGACACATGTGAATCTTGCTTATTAGGAAAGATGACTAAATTACCCTTTAAGGGAAAGGGTGAATGTGCTAATGGACTTTTAGACTTAATACATTCATATGTATGTAGTCTAATGTCTACACACGCTAGAGGTGGTTTCATTTACTTCATTACTTTTATCGATGACTACTCATGATATGGGCACATATATCTTATGAGATACAAATCTGAAGCTTTTGAAAAGTTTAAAGAATTCAGAAATGAAGTAGAGAAACAACTTAGCAAAAGTATTAAAACACTTTGATCAGATCGATGAGGTGAATACTTGAGCCAAGAGTTTATAGATTATCTTAGGGATAATGGGATTTTATCTTAATGGACTCCACCTTACATGGCACAACACAATGGTATGGTTGAAAGAAGAAACCGAACCTTGTTAGGCATGGTAAGGTCTATGATGAGTTTTGCGGAACTGCCTAAATCCTTTTGGGGTTATGCACTAGAGACCGCCATTGATATATTAAATGGAGTTCCTTCAAAGTCAGTTGATGTTACTCCATATGAGATATGGTATAACAAAAGTCCCACATTTTCTTACATGAGAATTTGGGATTGTCCTGGTTATGTGAAGCGGACATTGTCAGATAAGCTAGAAGCTAGGTATGACTGATGTCTATTTATGGGATATCCAAAAGCATCATATGGATATCAATTTTACCACCCCTTGGAACAAAAGGTTTTTGTTTCAAGACATGCCATCTTTTTAGAGAGATAATTCCTTTTAAAAGGAGATAGTGGGAGCAAAAATGAACTTGAGGAAGTTTAAGATGCTAAAATAGATGCTGATCAACTGCCTGAACCCGAGCTTGTTACTCATACAGATGATATAACAGCTCAACCTTCTGAAGCACAAGAGCTTCGTAGGTCAAGTAGGATACGTACTGTTCTAAAGAGATATGGATTTCTCATTAGTGAACTAAACGACATATTGCTCATAGAAAACGATGAGCCTACAACCTATGAAGAAGTTCTAAATAGTTCAGAATCTGACAAATGGCTTCAAGTCATGAAGTCAGAAATGGATTTCATGTATGAAAACCAAGTATGGACTTTGGTTGACTCACCCGAAGGAATAAAGCCTAAGGGTCCATGTGGGTTTTCAAAAAAAAAATGACATGGATGGTAATGTGATTACCTATAAAGCTAGACTTGTTGCTAAAGGTTATCGTCATTGACTATATGAAACTTTTAGCCCAACAGCTATGCTTAAATCCATAAGGATACTCCTAGCCATTGCTATGCATTATGATTATGAGATATGGAAAATGGATGTGAAGACATCTTTCCTTAATGGAAATCTGATTGAGGATGTGTACATGACACAACAAAAAGGCTTCATATCCAAAAATGGCAAAAAGGTATGTAAGTTTCAAAGATCCATTTATGGATTAAAGCAAGCATCCAAGAGTTGGAATATTCGATTTGATGAGACAACCAAATAGTTTGGTTTCTTATAAAATCCAGATGAACCTTGTGTTTACAAGAAGGTTAGTGGGAGTGGAATTGTATTTCTTGTGTTATATGTAGATGACATATTGTTAATGGGAAATGATGTCTCAGCCTTACAATCAGTCAAAATTTAGTTATCCAAGAATTTCTTTATGAAATACCTTGGAGAAGCAGTTTATATTTTGGGGATAACAATCTATAGAGATAGATCTAAAAGATTGCTTGGTCTTTAGCAGTCTACATACATAGATAAGATGCTAAAGAGGTTTAGCATGAAGTTGTCCAAGAGGAGATATATTCCCATGACCCATAGGATTACTCTCTCAAAGTCTTTGCATCCAAAGACACAAGATGAGAGGACACGCATGAGTTTGATTCCATATGCTTCAGCTATAGGATAAATCATCTACGCTATGATATGTATAAGACCTGATGTATCATATGCTCTGAGTGTCATGAGCAGATACCAATTGGACCCTGGTGAGGGTCATTGGGTGGTTGTCAAGAATATCCTTAAGTACTTAAGAAGAACTAAGGATTTATTCTTGGTATATGGAGAGAAGATCTAATTGTGAGCAGGTATACCGATGCCAGCTTCCAATTTGACAAGGATGACTCAAAATCTCAGTTAGGTTATATATTCACACTAAATGGTGGAGCAGTTAGTTGGAAGAGTTCCA
The DNA here is from genome assembly GCA_023653625.1 of Triadica sebifera. Lineage (NCBI taxonomy): Eukaryota > Viridiplantae > Streptophyta > Magnoliopsida > Malpighiales > Euphorbiaceae > Triadica > Triadica sebifera. The sequence goes on along the minus strand of CM042908.1, from coordinate 12,670,173 downwards.
AACAGGAAACGACTAATGATTCCACAACTGAAGCAAAGTACATTGTAGCTTCTGAAGAAGGAAAGTACATTGCAGCTTCTAAAGCAATAAAGGAAGCAGTTTGGATAAAGAAATTCATCACAAAACTTGGAGTGGTTCCCAGCATTATTGATCCAATACAATTGTATTGTGATAATAATGGAGCCATTGCGAAAGCAATGGAGCCACAGTCTCATCAGAGATCCAAACATGTAATCCAAAGATACCATTTGATTAGAGAAATCATTGGTAGGAATGATGTAAAGATAGAAAGAGTGTCCACTGATCAGAATATTGATGATCCTTTAACTAAGCCACTTCCCCAAAGGAAATATGATTCTCATGTACTCGCCTATGGAATTATATAAAAAGGCGATTGGCTTTAGTGCAAGTGGGAGCTTATTAAAGGAGTGCTTTAAAGACAATCACCTTTAGTACTTATTGTAGAAATTTATTTGATTAATAAAAGGTTTTTTCATTAATTTGATGTTTATTTGATATATGAATTGATAAGTGATCTTAAATCAATTAATGAAATCCTTGATACATAACATAGCATAATGGAAATCATGATGAGATCATGATATTGAGATTCTTATCATGTGTAATTATGTTAGTATCAAAATTAACCCTAGTCATAGGATTAATGAGACGGGACATTATTAATCCAGACAGACTAGCACATGTTACACTCCTTGATTGGATCGAGTAATAGATCTCATAATCTATAAACATGAGATGTTTAGAGTTAACATGTGGATGCTTGCTAAGTGTACCTAAGTACATTGGATGACCAACTATAAGACAATCATATGGATAGTCTATTCAAATGTCAATGATAGTCTCATCATAGCAATGGTGCAAGTATCCTTAGACTTGAGGTACTCAAGGATATATTGAATATTGATTCTATATTTTGACACTATTCCTTGTTGCCTGAGAGAGGTTGCTCATAGGCTGGTGATTGGATACAATTTGAGGTATTCAAAGGTAATTGGGTAACCAACAAAGGATTCACCACTTCTGATAGAAGGAGTGTATACCCATGGCCTCTTATCATGGTCATTACTCGGGAATCTCTGGCTAGAGTAGAAATGTCATAAACATAGTCTTCAATGACATATCTAATAGAGTAATAAGCTTCAAGGACAAGAACTAACATTACTTGGACTAGACGTGATGGAGTTAGTCTAGTAGGAGTTGACACATGTCCATACTCTAAACCAAGTGGGGTATAGAATGGTGAAAGGAATAATTGCATGAAAATTATCTATGGAAAGATCCGTAGTCAAACCACTGATTTTTCGGTCAATTGGGGTCATGATGTGTTGCTAGATACCACTCATGACTTGCTTAAATTAATTGTTAATTTAAGTGGCCAACATAACTGGGATTTTAATGGGTCACACGCATTAAAGATATGGAGAATGAGTAAAATGGTCTTGGATAGGATCCAAAATATGAAAGAATTATTTCAGGATGGATCGCGATAAGATTGCACGGAAAAATTATTTAGGAGGATCACGAGCCCGCATAGGCTAGGCAAGCTGCTGGCCTGCCTAGCAGGCCAGCTAAGCTGCCCAGCTCGCTGCTGCCTCCCTCCCGTTCGCCAACAACATAATTTGGCCTTAATTAGGCCAATTATGGCCAATTACTATTCATTCATTTTCCTTTTCTCCATTTTGACTTTTCATCTTTTCTTTGAATTTGATTCAAATAGAAAAGACATCAAATGGAAAAAAAATGTACATGAAAATATTTTTCTGTGAAAAAAATATTTTTAAGACAACAAAAATTCACTCAGGAACACTTTCAAAGCTAACATTTTGAATTTATTCAAACCATTTCTTTTGATAGTTTCTTCTTCATTCTTCATGTGGATTATCATTATAGACATCCTAATGTGGTTGTTGTGGTTTGCTACAACCTAACAAAGTGAAGATTTGAAGAACAAATAAGAAATTACAAGGTGTAATTTCTAACCTCTATATTTATATAAATTAGTTTTAATGGCACAAGTATGATCTTTTGTTTCGAGTTTTGAAAATTTTATTTTTCCACTGCGTTTATGAATATGATTCATTCTTCAAAACCCAACATAATGCAGCTATAAAATGTTGTTTGCCACTACATTGTACTTTTGTAACAATTGTCCCTACCTATAGAAAAATGTGTTGTTTGCTTTTTATGTTGTCTCCTTCAGAGTGATCATATCACTATTAAGGAATCTTGTCTTATCTTAATTGAATGTGATGTGATGTAAACAGTGACGTATGTGTCATTTGCACTTAGCCTATATAAGATGTTATGTATTGTATCTAGAGGGGCATCTTTAGCCTTTGTATCTTTTACCCCATGTGAAATACAGGTTTGTCTACTTAAAATATTTTTCTCTTCCTCTGATCCTAAAGAAGTTTATGGATATGCAAGCAGTCAATTCAAGGATAGTGATCATTTCAAGGATAGTGAAGTTTACTATCCTTGAAATGACTGCTTGCATGTCCACAAACTTCTTTCTTATTTTCATTTATTTCAAAAAGAACGGCTCCCCAATGCTCATCGAATGCATCAGTCTTTAATAATTTTTCCTGTGGACAGAATCTACAAATGTCGTAAGGTTTGAGTGATTTCTTTAGTTATTTGGATGGATTTGGTATGAATGACTGACCATGGAAGAGGCTATTTTTTCAAAAGTTGATACAATGGCTTCATGTGTTGACTGTCATTCGATATGAAATGTTTGATGTAATTAGCTATTCCAAGGAACTGTTGAATTTTTTTGATCGTTAACTTTTCATCATAAAAGTTTTATAATTCTTGGGCCAAATAAGGTTGAGGCCTATATGTTCCATTGAAGAATTGCATTCCTAGAAAATCAATTGTTGTTTAGGCCAATTGCATTTTTATTGGGTTGAGCATCACTCCATGGGCTTTAGTGAGATCCATGAATCTTCGACTATCTCATGATGAGAGTTGATATTTGGGCTGAACAACAAGATATCATCAATATAGATAAGAGCCATATGTAATAAAGGCTCATAGATGTAGATCATTCTCTTTCGAAACAAGGACGATGCCACTTTAAGCCCAAATGGCATGATTGTCCATTCGTAGTGATGGTTTGGAATACAGAATGTTGTCTTGTAATGACCTTCAGGAATGATTTCAAGCTACCAAAATTCTACTTTTAGGTCAAACTTAAAGAAAATCTTGGATGAAGCCATCAATGGGAACATTGAGTCTATCCTTGGCAATGGATATTTGTCATCTTTCAGAAAAAGATTTACAGGGTTGTAGTCAATTACAAGCCTTTTCTTTCCACGAACTTGTTCTGACCTCTTATTCACATAGAAGGCCTGGCATGCCCAATTTGACTTGGTGAGTTAAATCAAACCTTCTGATAACAATTGAGAACACTCCTGCATTGCAAGTCTTATGTCGGAGGGAGACATTCCTGGATGAGAAGCCTTTGTTGGGTTGAGATCTTTAAAATTTTTAAAAGAAGTGTGATAAAAACAATTCTAGTCGGGACTAAAGTGGGAAATGATATTTTTGAGAAAACTCTGTATGAGATAGGGCACAACAAGAATTATGAAGTTCCTGTATTAATTATGGTGATAATAAAGGAGACTATAAGGTGGGTTGTAAAGTATTTTTTATCGTAGTAAAAGGTAAAATTTGTTTTTTGTATTGCAGACTAGTGGGTAAAATGAACAAATTTTTTAAATGAAAATAAAGATATAAGATCAAATCCAAGGATTAGATCTTTATCAGGAAGTTTTGAGCCAATAACATGTGTCCAAATGGTAAGGTCATGGAAAATTTATAGTTTAATGGGGTTTTGAGTTTTTAATGAAGTGGTTAAAATTTTTCCATCTACCGCTTGAAAATGTTGGTTATGTTGAACCCAATATCTTTCAGGAAGAACTGAAGGAATCATCATAGACCTGTGGGCACCAGTATCTGTGAATGCAATTATTTTAATAGGCTTAGCATACTTATGAGGAAAAATCGACACTGGAACAAGTGTAATTAGGTGAGTGGATTGATCATAACAGATAGTTGGTGTTTGGAGAGTAGACAATGTTAATTCAGTAGAAGGGATTGAATTTTGGGCAGTAGGAATAGGGATTATAAGGTAAATAGGAGGAATATAGTAGTCTGGAAATATCGAATTTTAGGAAGGCAACTCATCATATAGTAATTCATCATCTGCTTTTGATTCTGCATTTGAAAATTCAGCTGCAAGGAGCACCTGTGGGTCCGATTCATCATCCAGTGAGAATAATGATTCTATGTCTGCATCATCAAGATTTACTTGAGAGACTTGGAGGATCTTCTGGATAATTTTTGCAACTTTTTTAGACTTGTTAGGACAATTCTTTTTAAAATGTCATTTCTTTCCACAAACATAACACCAATCACTTTTCTTGAATCTCTGTTTGCATCTTCTGAAAAATTTGAACTTTTTTCTCTTGTGTCTCTGATGCTGGAAATCACTTGGGGAGCTCCATTTATGGTACCTCTTGGATTTACAAGAAGGACGTGAACATGCCTTGTCTTTACATTTTATTTGTAAATCAGGTCTTCTACAAGCCATCTTCCAAGAAAAGTCATTGTCAAATGTCATAAGTTCTCGGACCATCTTCTGTTGATCACAGATCTTTTCTACCGATAGAAGAATAGCTAGTAAATTTCTCCAAGGCTGAGGGAATTAAGGTTGATGTTCTTTTCTCTGAGTTGAAATTGTATGTGGTTGGAAATACTTTCTGAAAAAGACATCAGAAAGGCTTGCTTCAGGTTAAAATCTGTAGCTCCACCAAGAAGGTAGAACCTCTTCGTCATCCTTTGGTAATGTCGATCATGGTCTTTTCTAAAAAGAGAGCAACACTTCATCTTGAAATACTCATCTCTGGCTATATCATCATATTCTGTTGTACTTTCAACAAATTCTTGATGTAGATCAGTAAGAACTTTTGCTATAAACTGAGAATGGTAAAATCTCAGCATAACTGCTTCAGGTAAATGATCAAACCAATCTCTCAATGTTCCCATAAATCTAGAAGTGAATTCCAAGATTATAGCAAGAAATCTAGAATTGGGATGCCTCTGCTAAACTTCTATCTAAGCATAAAATTTTTGGATATGGTCTCTCCATTTATGGGGAGGGATGTCATCAAATGTAAATCATAGCCATTGTGAGGTGCAGGAGGAACTTATAGATTTGACTCTAGGACATTTGTATCCATTTCCTTTGGTGGTTCTTCAGTTTGATAGGTAGGCTGCTGATGAGTGGTTCCACTTTGTTGTGAGGTAGCAGGATCTGCCATAAACTGTGTTGGAGGAAAGTATTTTGGATCAAGTTCATTATTAGAGAATTCAGACTCTGAACTTTTTAGAGAAAGGTGGGGCACATCAAAAATTTGACTTTCAATGTGAGGGATATGATGAAAAGCCTATTTGTCCAGAAAAACAGTAATGGTGTTTTTGGGTTGCTGGACCATATGAGAGTGGACAATTTCTTTTTGTTTTTGAGATTGGGGAACTATTTAAGGAGCAGGAGCTGGTTGATTAGTTGGGAGGTTATTTCAAGAGGAAGAATAAGAGGTGTCATGGGCCTTGTAGTAATAAATGTTTGATTTGGGTTTTGGGCTGGAACAAAAATGGGTTTCGATCCTATTTTGAGTTGTTCCATGAATTGTTTGTGAAAAAGTTCAGAAGAAAGACCAAAACATTCAAGTTCTGCTAAAAAGGGTTGGTGAATAGAATGAGATGTGTGCAAAGGTTGGTGTGATATAGGCAAATGTAGGGAAGAGAACATCCCTAAAGAGTCAGTGGAAAAATTTTAAGAAAATCTTGTTTGAGATATTGGTTTAGTTAAGCAATCTCATTTTCCAGTTTTTAAAGATGGACGGCTTTTGTATCAAAAGTTAAGTCATATGACCTGGTAGTTATCATATCCATCAGCTGTCCTTTTAAATTTGCATGTTAACGTTCAAGCTATTTCAACAGCTTATATAATGCTTTACACTGTGCAGTCTGCCGATTATCCAAGACAGAAACTTTGTTTAAAACCTTATCAACCTTAGTTTCAATCATCTGTAGCATTTTGTTCTATGCCTGTGCATTCTGAGTTTGCCAATTCAAAATTGATTCTGCTGCAGAAATTAGTTTAGAAGTACCTTCAAGTGTAACTATTAAAGGTCAGACATATGGAGTAGTTCGAACTTAAGAAATAGTGTCTAAGTATTCCTAGAGAGGAGGAAATTCAGTATCATAGGTAGATGGAGAAGAAAAAGGTGGTTGGTACATGGCAATCATGGGTATAGGTTCAGATTTAGTAACTTTGGGTTTTGGAACTAGTTTATAACAAGGTAAAGATTGAGGTTTGGGTTTTTCTGAAGATTTTGGAGGTAAAGGATCAGGAGGATCATCCCATGAAGGAGATATGGAAGGTAAGGGATTTTTAAAATGAAAAGGAGGTGAATAAGAAACCACATAGTCATATTTTCTCGATGGTTGTCCCAACGATTAACAGAAGGATCTCCATCTTCAAATCTTTGAAAGTACTGCTTCTCAAAACACTTTGTTTTCTTTTAGATCTTCTAGTGTTTCTTTTCCAACATTCATCTTCATAAGCTATTCTATCTGTATAACAGTCATCACAGTCACATATATCAATGTAACTATGATTTCCATTGTGTGAGAAAAAGCAAGTATTGGAATATCTTCATGAGAGGAAATAGGTTGCATCATGAACTGATTGGAAAATTCCACTAGCGTACTAGCTTGAAGTTCATCTTCATCAGGAGAAAAGAACTAAGTTTCTACTCTGCCATATTTATGCTTTATAAAGAGTGGTTTTGAAGAGCTTACTGACTGATTTTTTTAGTGGAGAAGTTCCTAATTGGTTAGCCAAGATTGAGGAAAGATCTGGAAAAGATCTAGAAAAGATCTTCTTTTATCTATTGCTTAGGAATTTGTACCACCTTTGGGAAATGGGTTGAGTCTACAGTAATACTCAGTATATCAGAAGAAGCTGGGATACAGGGATCCATTGCATGATTCTATACTCTGTAGATCATCTGGTAATGAAGATTAGCTATATCAGTGGTAGTTACATTTTTAACTCAAGTGATTTGACTTGGACTTTCAGCATCGTAAAAGTGTGAGGGTCTTGGAGCCTCATGTTAAAGTTTGGATAAAATGTGCAAATAGTTTCTCGGTTCAAAAATGTCTGGATTGTACCAATTACAGCATGTTGGTATTCCAAAAATTTGGTATCTAGAAAAGTAATTTGAGCTACAACTAGTCACCTCTTCCTGCTATGGTAGGTCAAAGCAAGTCTAATAGCCCTAAAGTGAATATGAGAGTATCCACTATTGAGCCATTGAGTAGGAAACTATGAAAGAATTTCAATAGTAATGAATTGTTCTTCACCGGTACCTTAGATAGGACACTGGTCAAATGAGGAAGATTGTAAATACTCTTTTACAGAAGGAGGTTTTTGCTTGATTAAGGCTTTAGTGGAAGTGGTGAAGGAAGACTTGTGTTTCCGAAAGGTATGATAAGGGTTTATGAACGAGATGTTTATTTCTTCAATTTTTTTATCTTCAAGAAGAAAAGAGAGTTCATACAAATGATTGAGGTTTTTGGAATTAGAAGGTTGAGGAGAGTACACAAGAAGAACGAGATAATCTTTGTGTTTCTTCCATGAAGATTAAGAAAAAGATTCCTCGTCACCATAGATTACATCAAGACCAAGAACTTTAAGGTTCTGATACTAGGGAGTTGAATAGATCTAAAAAATCTAAAACCAATGTATGACTAACCTTAAAGGCTCTTTTAGCCACTGAAGGGTTTATCCTGTTATGGTTCTTAGCTTATGAATTTTCAAAAATATCCAAAGAGTGATATTTGATCGTGAAATTCTTGGTAATGAAATAATTTAGGATCAGAGGAAGAGAGAAATATTACATATATTATTAATAAAAGGTATTTTCATTATATTGGTGTTCATTCATAAATGAATTTAATTTAGATCTTAGACTGTTTAATAAAGTCCTTGATATGTAACACATCATGAAGAAAATTATGATGAGATCAGGATAGTGAGATTCCTATCATGTGCAATTGTATTTATACCTAAATTATCCCTAGTCATAGGATTAATAAGAAGGGACATTGTTAATTCAGATAGACTAGAAGATGTTATACTCCTTGACTAAGTCAAGTAGCTGATCTCATGAGTTGAAGACATGAGATGTTTAAAGTTAACATGTGGATGTTTGCTAAAGTAGTCAAATACATTGGATGAGCTACTATGAGACAATCATATAAATGTATATTCAATGTTAATGATAGTCTTATCATAGTGATGGTGCAAGTATCCATAGACTTGGGATACTTAAGATTATCTTGGATACTTAATCCTATACTTTGACTCCATTCCTTATTGTCTTTCAGCATTTGCTCATAAGGTTGTGATTTGGTATAGTGCAAGGTATTCAATGGTAGTTGAGTGGTAAATAAAGGATTCACCACTCCTGATAGAAGGAGAGTCTACTTTTAGTCTCTTATAGAGATCATTGCTTAGAATTCCTTAGTCAAGATGGACATATTTTGAAGAAGGTCTTCGAAGATATATCTTATAGAGTGATGAGTCTCATAGGCAAGAACTAATAACACTTCGAGTAGATGTGATAGAGTCATCCTAGTGGGAGTCGACACATTATCCATAATCTAAACTAAGTGAGGTGTAACATGGTGAAAGGAAAATTTGCATAGAAATTTTCTATGAAAGGGTTTATAGTTAGACCGCTAACTTTTCCATTATTTAGGTGGTCATGATGTGTTGCTAGAGACAGCTCATGATCTATAAAAAATCAAATAATGATTTGAGCTATCAATGTAGTTGGAAACCTAAGGGATCACATGCAAAGTAGGAATAAAGAAAAATGTCAAATGGGCCTTGGATTGAATCCAAAAACATGATAAAGAGAGTTTTGCATATTTGAACAAATAGGGTTGCGTGTCTTATGCACGTAATGGTTATTGCGTGCAAGTGACAAGTGGAGAGTACCATTTTGTTGCATGCACAATGATGTCCTTGCATGCACAAGATAGTATAAGGGCATTTTGTTGTGCATACAAGGATGTCCTCGGACACCTGACATCAAGCCTTCTGAACGTGCAAGTATGCACGACGATATGCGATTATGTAGAATTTCACTCTGAATGGGAAGAAAAACATAAGGTTTTAAGTTACCAACCCTAATTATGATTAGATGAAAAATAAAAACACTCAAATGGGCTAAAAAAGAGTAATGCCATTTTGAGAAAATAAAAGTTATTCTCTCTTCTTCTTCTCTCTCAAGTTGAATCACCATTACTAACGCCTTGGTGTTTTGATAGCCCATCTTCTTTGAGGTTATTTCCTTCACTCCTTCATGTGGATACTATTAGAGCAATCCATAAGTTGTGGCTTATTGTAGTTTGCTACAATTAGCCCTAACCACAATTTGGAACTGCCAATTCCACAGTCCCAAAATAATTTGACCGGATCGGAACCGAAGAGGGACCGATTCCAGTTCCGATTTATGAACCGGTGGTTTGGCCAGTTCTAATATTTTTTTAATTATAATTAATACAATAAATAAAATATAATTAAAATTATTAAACTTTAAAGTTTAGAAATTAAACTTAATTATTGGGTGAATTTGATGCAAAAAAAATTTAACTTATCAATTTGTTTATAAATGAAGTAAAAAAAATATTAAGTTAGAAATAAGTGAAAAAAATTGGTCTTATGACCACTGTTTCTTTTAAATTCAGCGTCATAACCATGAACCGTCGGTTCCTAGAGAAAAGGCCTAAATCAGACCCTTCTCCTACCGAGTCACGATCCGGGCTGGGTTCGGAACTGATCTAGCTTGGTCTAGTCTGAGGTTGACCGGTACAGTTCCACTAGCCCAACCGGCCCATGGCCAGGTCTAGCTACAACCTAACTATAAGAAAAACTCACAACTTAAAGATTGAAGTTGTAATCCAACAAAGGTAATTCTACATCTTCCATGTCATGATTTTTCTAATTTTAATATACATAGGGCATTTCATAGGTTTTGAGTTTAATTAAATTTAAATTTTTGTTGTGCCATATATGTGTGAGAAAAATACAAAATCCACCTAACAGTAGAGCGAAAGGTGATCACAACAAAAGGATCAAGAGTATAATGGAGAAAAAGTGTAATCAAGAAAAATGACGAAGGAAAATTGTACCAAGGGTTGCTTTGCAAACAAAAATAGCAGTACAAACTTCTAGTCAAGTATGTTGTTTGCTTTTATTTTCTAATTATAAAGCTTATATGTATGTAAGTAGCTATATATATTTACTATCAATGGCATATTTAAGAATAAATGTTGTAGGAAACTCTTTCTGAAATAGCTAGAAATGGATATCTTGTACACCCAAGTTTTGGCAGTTCAAAGTTTGTTACTGTTACCCCAAATAACAATGTAAATTAAAAAACTCTTTCATTCTTTTGAAATTATATGGAACTTATATTTCTAGTTTTACTATATTAAACTCTTTGATCATCTTATTTATAAACATATATAGGAATTATTTTGAATTCTTAATCATGGTGTGGTGGAGAAAAGTAATAGGTTCATCATGCAGAAGTTACAAGTTCATTATGTAGAAGTTAGAGGTTCTTCAATTAGTAGTTATTGGTTCATCATTTTGAATGTAAAAGCTACATGTTCATTATTTAGATGTTATAGGTTTGTCATTTAAAAGTTGCAGGTTTATCGTTTATATGACGCCCCATTTATATATTAGGGATAATCCCACATATATAAGAAGAATGTCACAAGCTTAACTCAATAAATCTGTCTGACTAAATTTTTTATCGTTTAAATTAAAATAATTCATTTATTTATATTAGATTTGGCTTATCGTTCGAATTATCAATATATATAAAAATATATATATCACCATATCATATATATTTATGGTAGTTGATTAAGTTACATAGTTGATCATTTGTGGCATACCAGCCTCACACATGACTACTGACAATACAATATCAAAATATAAGACATGCTCCTGAACTAAATACATGACATGTCTACCAAAATCCATATGTTTGGTCAAACTAAAAAAAAACATAATAGGTAACCAACCATCTAACTACGTCTCTTGTGCCTCAGCTGATATAGGTTTGGATTTCTTCTTGATCAACTTCACTATCTTCTAGCTACAGTTCCAATTCCTGCGTGAGAAGAACTCATGCTAAACTATCTCTAGTTTAGTGGTACATATAAGCATTAAAGTTTTTCCCAGGCAGTCACACAAATGTATGTGTTAAATAAAATCATGACATATTAAATTTTATTACATATTGTCATATAAAATAAATAAATACATAACATAAGAGAATAAACATAATAACCTTGTTCAATAATTAAATTTGCACCACCTCATGTAAACATTTTACACTTTGTTACTTACATCAATTAATAAAATTTCATATTTTATTCTATGATTTATTAGCCCAAAATTTCATTCCTCGACTATCCGGATATAGGGTGTGAAATAGGGGCACTCGCGGAGTTTAAGCCACCCTACTCACTATAATCTCAAGTCAAGGACGCTCTCAGAGCTTAAGTCACTTTGACCAAATATAATCATGTCATTTGTGTGTAATCAGGATTAGAGGCGCTCCTAAAGCTTAAGCCACCCTGCCCTTAAATCATATCCATATCGGTACCGTAATATGGATTTTACGGGCAAGAAAAAGGATGATCCAACAGCAGTAGAATTTTGGTTGGAAAAGATAGAACGAGTTTTTGAGGAGCTTCAATGTCCAGAGGAGTACAAGGTTAGATATGCAGTGTCCCTTCTTCAAGATCATGCCTACTACTGATGGAAGTTGGTATTAGCGAAACCCCAAACTCCGAACCATCAGACATGAGATTTCTTTTCGGTAGAGTTTAAAAAGAAATAGGTGGCAAGAGTTTGTGTTGATGAGAAAAAGTCAAAATTTTTGAATTTAAAGCAGAGGGGTATGACAGTAGCTGAGTATGAGATGGAGTTCGCCAGGTTGAGCAAGTATGCAACATAGATTATTGGATATGAAGCTGATAAATGTCATACACTTGAAAATGGCCTCGATAAGGATATTGGATATTTAGTGGCTTCCCACCAGCATACAGATTTATCTACACTAGTGTCCTCTGCCATTAGTGTTGAAAGAAGGAAAAAGCTAAAGACAGAAGAGCTCTCAAAGAAATCAATGTCTGATGTGGGCCAAATATTTGGTAGGAAATGGTAGATAGTACCTAGACCACTTCAGTCACGTGTTACAGGGCAGACATTTTCTAGTAGGCGGTGTCAGCATTTTAGAACTGCAGAATCATTTGCTAGTTCACTAGCAGCATTGTCTAAAAGACCAGCTCCTGTTATGTGTCACCATTGTGATAGATCTTATACAGGAGAGTGTAGGTGGTTGACTGGGGCATGCTTGAGATATGGAGCTACTGACCATATAAAGAGAGATTGTCCCAGACTTAGTACAGGTAGTATGACACCAGCACAGACTATGGCATCGGTATAGAGTCGTGGTAAAGGTTGAGGCTAGTTTAGAAGTGGTTGTACCGGACATAGTCAGGGGGTATCAGAGACAGTGGACAGACCCAAAGGTAGAAGAGCTCTAGCTCGGGCATATGTGATGAGAGCTCGTGAGGACCAGGATGCACCAAACATCATAGTTGGTAAACTTTCTTTATTTGACTTTGATTTACATGAATTGATAGAACTTGGTTTCACGCGTTCATACATAAGCACAGTTACACTTAAACAAGGGAACATGATACTTGAGACCTTAGAATATGAGATATTTGTGACCATTCCAATGGGACATAGTGTGAAAGTGAATCCGATCTATAGAAGATCGTGACTAAGACTAGGACTGCATCAATGATAGTGGAGCTCCAAATAGATTTGAGCAAATCTAGATACATAAGCAATGACTTTATCCTCTTGCATTAATACACAATATAGCCCATTATAAGAGGCATCACTATATATCAAAAAATCTTTCCCTAGAGTAGGTTGGGTCAAAACAGGTGCTTCGGTTAGCATGACTTTTAGTTTTTCAAAGCTTGCCTAACACCGATCTGTCCACTCAAATTTAGTTTCTTTTATGAGTAGCTTTGTAATTGGTGCCTCTATGCTTGAGAATCCCTTCACAAACCTTATGTAGTAACCAACTAATCCAAGGAAACTCCAAACTTCTATCATATATTGCTCTGTTTTTTGTCCTTAGGCAGTTTCGGGGTACCATATTTAAAAATTCATATCTTTCAATGTGTAATTTCAATTATTATAAAAATTTTTATACAATTATTAAGTCAATTTGGAACATTTTTTATGTTTACCTAATTATCAGATTCGGTCTCTAAGATTCTCAAATACTGGAGGATCTATAATTGGTTCAACATAAAGTATCAACCCGACTAGTTCAATTGTTTAGCTCATAACTCACAAAATACATGATATTTTAAGGTAAGACTTTCTTAGAAACTTAGATAAGACATACAAGTAAAATTTTTATGTTTTGAACTTTGGCTAATTTGATCTAAAAATAGGTCAAATATGAGGACGCAATTACTGGAGCTGTATAGGTATATGAAACCAGCTCAATCAAGGAATAGTCATAGTTCATTTCACTATAACTCAACCTACACAAGAGATATTTATACAAAATTTTGCAGAGACCTAAATAACACATATATCTACAACTGTTGTAGCGCTCACTTACCCTACTAATCGCTAATATGATATGGAAGTGCTACTAAGCTCATTTAATTTAAAACCAACGCTCAATTTTGTATAAATATTTTTTTTTCAATTTAAATATATATCTAGTGATGGGAATATTGTGATTCAAAATAACTTATTCATTAAACCATGATATTTAAAAATATAACTACAATAATTCTAGATATATATAATTACCAAATCCATTACTTATAAATATTACAAGCCACAAATTTACATCAACAAAATTCTTAAAACTTAATTTTTACAACATCATTATCAAAACATACAAAAAGAACTAGACTGCTGCAATCTGATCTTGGGGTTCCCTCTTCTTCGGTCGCCCTATCGGAACAGCTACTTCTATTTATCTGCGCGTGAAACACACGCGCTAAGCTACTAGCTTAGTGGTACGTTTGGCAACTATCCAATCATTACATAAATAATTCTAAAATAAAATTTTAGAAACTACAATTAACCTATTTAGCATGCCAAATATTCAATTAATAATAAACCATTTTCTTCATGCAAAAATATTTAATTCATGAATTATGATATTTTATTCATTAAGCATGCTTGAAATTTTAACAATACAAGATATAAAATTTACAATATGAATTTCATACTTCACATTTTTTTTTCTGTTATTTATTTAATAGCCCACGACATCTTAGACCGGAACTAAACACTGGATACAGGGTTTCTGCTCTCCGGCAGTATACTCGGCGCCTACATAATTATTTTATAATTCGGCGTTTAACGCCTACATTTTCAATAACAACTCAGCACCTTTTTGGTGCCTACGTAAATTTCGAACTCAGCACTAATTCTTAGTGCCTAAGTAAATTTCAACTCAGCACTATTATTTTTAGTGCCTACATAATTTTAACTCAGCACTATTATATTTTGTGCCTACATTTCTACCCTTTTATTGGCATGCCAACTTATCCTAACTTCTAGTTCTCGACTAGATGTTATAGGGCTTAAATTACATTTGTTACCTTTATTCATATTTGCATAAATTATGTAGGGAAACATTAATATAAATTCCATATAAATGCAATAATTCTCATTCAATATTTTACAACCTCATACTAGCTCATTTAATCATTATAACTATAAGAAAAATTCAATCAATACATTTTCTAACACATAAATCCACAATCAACACATTTCTACCAGCTGTCCTATTCTGGACAGCATTTCTACCTTATGTTGCTCTGCATTTTTCGTCTATTTTTAGACATAATTTGGACATGTGATCATCTAACAAAATATATGTACATGTCTTATCTTTAATTTCCAACTGGAATCATATCAAAACAATATTTTTAGCAAAAGTTATACATTTTCTCCTAAGTTACGTTCGCTGCAATCTGCCCAGTATTTTACTGGACAGATTTCTGCCTTATCTTTCTATATCTTTTTCATCCATTTCTAGATGGAATTTGGACAAGTGATAAACTAGAAAAATGCAGGTACATGTCTTATATTTAATTTCCAACTGGAATCACATTAAAAATAATTTCTTAGCAAAAGTTATGAATTGTTTTCCAACCTATGTTCACTGCAATCTGCCCAGTATTTTTTTTTTCTGGACAGATTTCTAGTTCAAAGTTTGAGTCCATTTGTCACCTAATTCCAGGAATATTTACGTCTAATGGTCTGAATGAAAGTTCAAGCCCTATGTCTTAACTTTCCAATCCAGCAAGAATCACTCAGAAATGATTTCCAGAACTCAAGTTATGACCAAAATACTAGACACTGTTCATAAGACGAATTTTCCAGCACATCAAATAATTCATACATTTTCCATTTTCATGCATCAACCTCATTTTCTAGTCTTTATTTTCACATTCATGGCATCATTTAATCACTCAATCAAATGTTCAGAATTTTATACATAAATTCACTACATCACAAAATCAAAATCAATACTTTTCTATATTGAATTTTTGCCAAATGTACATACCTCAAAGTTCTATTTTTCTTCACTTTTCTCTTCCTCTTAGATAGCCTTTTCCTTGCCCTTACTTCCCCTTTGATTTTGGTTCAAAGGTTGTTCACTTCCTTGCCCTAACAATAAATTTTACACTAATCAAACACTAATTACACTAATCCACCCTTAATCACCATTAGCATACTAATAACCCTAATTTACTAGCTATAATGGCAACTAACCTCAAACTCAAAGAAAAGAGAAGAAGAAAGTAAGGAGATGGAAAATCTAAACTCACCTTTGATGATCTTCCAAATGGCTAAAAACTCTTTTTTTTTTTCTTCCTTTCTTCCTTCCTCTTCCTTAGTTTTGCTCACTTTACTTCACTTTCTTCATGATATTGCCTTAATCCCCTTTTTTTTGCATCTAATCTTAGCTTGATTTGAAGAAAGAAAAACAAAAATAAATGGGAGAGGAGAAGTTCACGGCAAAGAAGAAGAAAATAGAGAGAAATGAGTTTGGTCAAGATGAAGAAGAAGAAGAATGGTCAAAAAAGTGAAAATTTGACTTTTTATAGTTGGATTAGGTGGGTGGTTAGGATTAGTTACTAATCTTGATTCCTATTGGTCCATTAATTTAAATCACTCTTACTTTATTTTAATCAAAAGAATATTCCTTTCCTTAGATAAAGAATATTCCATTTTTATGCCTTCTTAGAATTTCTGTGCCAAAAACACTGCAATTCCAAATTTCGTTCAGCGAAAAATAATTTTTTTCCCAATTTTAATTCCAAACTTCAAAATTCTCAATTAATAATATTCAAAATATTTTTCTCCCATCTTATTATTATTTAAATTTATTTCTTTCCTGTCCAAATTTAGACCCCGATCGGTTCAGCGCGCCGGATTTCGGTCAACCGCGACCGTGGCCTAAATTATCGGGCATTACAATTTTCCTCTCCTTAAAAAAAATTTCGTCCTCGAAATTTACCTTTTTAGCTGGAGTGGAATAATTGTGGATACTGAGCCTTCATCACCTCTTCATTTTCCCAAGTTGCCTCTTCTGACTTGTGATTTTTCCACAGGACCTTCACCAATGGTACCTTTTTGTTTCGTAGCTCTTTCATTTCTCGAGCTAAAATTTCCACTGGTTCCTCTTTATAAGTTAAGTCTGGTCGTATCTCTATAGGTTCTGTTGATATGATATGAGATGGATCTGATCGATATCTTCTCAACATGGACACATGGAATACATTGTGAATCTTGTCTAACTCTGGTGGTAGAGCTAATTTGTACGCCACTGGACCTATGCGTTCAAGTACCTCGTATGGTCCAATGAACCTAGGACTCAACTTTCCTTTCTTTCCAAATCGGAAAATCCTTTTCCAAGGTGAGATTTTTAAGAACACTTTGTCACCAACTGTATATTCAATATCTCTCCTTTTCAAATCTGCATATGATTTCTGTCTATCAGCAGCAGCTTTTAGTCTATCTCTTATTACTTTCACTTTTTCCTCTGTCTGTTGAACTAGATCTGGACCCATTACTTTCTTTTCACTAAGCTTGGTCCAACCTAGAGGCGTTCTACATTTTCTCCCATATAAGGCTTCATATGGTGCCATACCGATACTGGCTTGGTGACTATTATTGTAGGCAAATTCTATCAATGGAAGATATTTATCCCAACTGCCTTCAAATTCTATCACACAACTCCTCAACATATCTTCCAATATCTGTATGACCCTCTCTGATTGTCCATCTGTTTGTGGGTGGAACGCTGTGCTGAAATTGAGTCGAGTACCCATGGCTTGATGCAAACTTTTCCAGAATTGTGAAGTGAACCGCGGGTCTCGATCTGAAATGATTGAAACTGGCACACCATGTAAACGGATTATCTCATTAACATAGATTTCTGCCAAACGGTTAAGTGGATAATCCATCTTGATCGGTAGAAAGTGAGCTGATTTGGTGAGCCGGTCTACTACTACCCATACTGCATCATGCCTCTTTTGTGTCAAGGGCAAACCAGAAACAAAGTCCATTGTGACTCTTTCCCATTTCCACTCCGGAATTGAAATAGACTGCAATAATCCACTTGGTACTTGATGCTTTGCCTTCACTTGCTGACAAGTTAAACATCTAGTAGTATACTCCGTGATATCTCTTTTCATTCTTGGCCACCAGTAATATGCCTTCAAGTCATGATACATTTTGTTGCTTCCTGGGTGCATTGCATAAATAACGTTGTGAGCCTCCTTCAAAATATCTTGTTTCAATTCTGGTATGTCTGGCACACACAACCTGCCCTTATGCCTTAAACTCCCATATGCTTCAATAGTAAATTCTGGTTTTTCACCCTTTTTCACCATTTCAAAGATTTT
The DNA here is from genome assembly GCA_023653625.1 of Triadica sebifera. Taxonomy (NCBI): domain Eukaryota; kingdom Viridiplantae; phylum Streptophyta; class Magnoliopsida; order Malpighiales; family Euphorbiaceae; genus Triadica; species Triadica sebifera. Next base: position 12,652,014 of record CM042908.1, on the reverse strand, counting down.
CTTTAATTTCGTGTCTTGCTTCTGATTGTCCTTTACTTGTTGGATCAATGTGGGTTGAATCCGCAATTCTGCCAAAATAATATATAAAGAACTTATTATTCCATTTTTTTTTCACTTAATAAATTTAAGTTTTAACATTTACCTGCAAGAGTTTTTCTACTCAGCGCGTCAGCTACCACATTGGCCTTACCGGGCTGATAGTCAATGATACAATTGTAGTCTTTGATCAATTCTAGCCATCTCCTCTGTCTCAGATTGAGTTCCTTTTGTGAAGGCAAATATTTCAAACTTTTATGGTCTGTATAGATATAACATTGCTCACCATACAAGTAGTGTCGCCATATTTTCAATGCAAACACAATGGTTGCTAGTTCCAGATCATGTGTTGGATAATTTCTCTCGTGAGGCTTCAGTTGTCTGGAAGCATAAGCGATCACTTTGCCTTCTTGCATTAGTACACAGCCCAAACCATTAAGGGAAGCATCACTGTACACCACATAATCTTTTCCCGCAGTAGGCTGTGTCAACACTGGTGCCTCTGTCAACATTTTCTTCAACTTATCAAAACTAGTCTGGCATCATTCTGACCACTCAAATCTGGTCTCCTTTCTAAGCAATTTTGTCAGTGGTGAGGCTATCATTGAAAATCCTTTCACAAATCTCCGATAATAACCAGCCAAACCAAGAAAACTTCTCACCTCTGTCACATTCCGAGGCGGTTTCCAGTTGAGGATTGCCTCTACCTTATTGGTGTCGACTCTGATCCCATCGACTGAGACAATATGCCCTAGAAAGGCCACCTCATCTAACCAGAATGCACATTTCGACAACTTCGCATATAATTGATTCTCTCTCAAGGTATGGAAGACAATACGAAGATGTTGATTATGCTCTTCTTTGCTTCTGGAGTACACCAAGATATCATCTATGAACACCACCACGAACTGGTCCAAATAAGGCCTAAAGATTCTATTCATTAGATCCATAAATGCTGCTGGGGCATTCGTCAAGCCAAAAGGCATTACTAAGAACTCGTAATGACCATACCGAGTCCTAAATGCTGTTTTTGAAATGTCTGATTCTTTAATTCTCAATTGGTGATAACCTGATCTGAGGTCAATCTTAGAAAATACCCCTGCTCCTCTCAACTGATCAAACAAGTCATCTATTCTCGGCAAGGGATATCTGTTCTTAATTGTCATCTTGTTCAACTGACGATAATCAATGCACAACCGAAAGGTGTCATCTTTCTTTTTCACAAATAGAACAGGAGCACCCCAAGGTGAGACACTAGGCCTGATAAACCCTTTCTCTAACAACTCTTGCAACTGGACCTTTAATTCTTTTAGTTCAGCAGGTGCCATTCTGTAGGGAGTGATTGATATCAGGGCTGTGCCTGGCAAAACATCAATGGCAAACTCTATCTCTCTGACAGGTGGTAACCCTGACAAGTCCTCAGGAAATATATCTAGATATTCACATACTGTAGGAATCTCCCTGATATCTAGACTCTCCTTTTTGGTATCTACAATATGTGCCAAAAATGCTTCACATCCTTTTTTGATAAGCTTACTTGCCTTCATCACAGAAATGACATTAGTCAAGTATGGTCGGTTCTCGCCTAGGACAATCACGTCATCCTGCCCTGAATTTTTGAAAGTCACTCTCCTATACTGACAATCCACCACTGCCTTATGCCGAGTTAACCAATCCATCCCCAAGATTGCATCAAACTCACGGAATGGCAACTCTATTAGATTAGCTGAGAATTCTACATTCTGAGCTTTGATTGGACTATTTTTATAGACTCGACTAACTTTCACTCCATGACCCAAAGGATTGGTCACTAATATATCAAAATCTAATTCCTCTGCTACCATATTACCGTGACTAGGTGGTGACATACATAAATATGAATGTGTAGAACCCGGATCTATCAGTGCAAATAAATCAGTATCATAAAGACAAAATTTACCAATTATCACATCCGGGGCATCCTGCTCCTCACGAGCTCTCATGGCATATGCTCGGGCTGGGGCTCGACTACCTTCTGCTCTATTCACTGATTCTGATATACTCTGCCCAATTCTGCCACTTCTAGACTGTCCTTGTCCCCTGCCTCTGCCTCGAGTGACATTCTGAACCTGAACTGATATTACACCACCTGTACCTCTTCCTCTCGGGCAATCTTTCTGTTTGTGCTCAGTAGATCCGCATCGTAAGCATGCTCCAGTAATCCACCAGCAATCACCTGCATGTGATCTCCCACAGTGTTGACATGTGACAGATATGAATCTCCTATTACCCGAAGCTGGTGCACTAGCTGTAGATCCCTCTGGCCTCGACCGCTGGCTTTGCCTAGTTGAAAAGTTTGATCTAGTACCCTGTGACTGGAAAAACCTAGGCGCTGTCCGCCCCCTTTTACCTGATGTCTGGCCCATGATAAATGTCTGTCTCCGTGGTAGCTCTTCTATCCTCTTTCTCTTTGACCTCTTTTCCACACTAATGGCTGAGGATACTAGTGTAGCAAAATCCTCAAGCTGAAGGGCGGTCACCATATTCCCAATATCATCATTAAGCCCATCCTCAAATCTTCGGCATCTGTCTGCCTCATCAGCGATGATTCCAGTCGCATATTTACTTAGTCGGGTGAATTCCATCTCATACTCAGCGACTGACATACTTCCCTGCTTCAAGTCTTGAAACTCCCTTTTCTTTTCATTCACATAAACTCTTGGCACATATTTCTTGCTAAATTCTGCCTTGAAGAAATTCCAGGAAGGTGGCTTCGGTGTCTGGGGCTTTGATAAAATTGATTTCCACCAATCATAGGCATGATCTTTTAAAAGGGACACTGCATATCTAACCTTCTGTTCCTCTAGACACTCCAATTCCTCAAACACCCTTTCTGTGGATTCCATCCAAAACTCTGAAGCTGCTGGGTCATCCTCTCTCCTTCCCATAAAATCTGTGGCCCCATATTTTCTCAGCTTATCAATCCGGGGTTTTGGCTGAGGTGGAGGAGGAGGTGGAGCTGGTTGTGGAACTGCTTGTACTATCCGTTGCAATAAATTAGCTATCTGCTCCATAAGAGGCTCCTGTCCTAAATTATCCTGTCTCTCTGCTCTCGGAGGAGCTACTACACTCGGCCCGGAATCTCTCACAGATTGAGGTTGTCTGGGATTGGCTAAGCGTGAAGGATTATTACTCAATTCATCTTCTGAGAAATCTTGTTCCGATTCCGAATCCATATCTACCTATAAACCAAGAGAAGGGACCCAAATCAGATAATTGCAGCATTTTATGCATATAAATGAGACACATATTCTATTTTACACCCACTGATTAAGAATCATTAACCTGTCTCTGATACCACTAAATGTAGCGCTCACTTACCCTACTAATCGCTAATATGATATGGAAGTGCTACTAAGCTCATTTAATTTAAAACCAACGCTCAATTTTGTATAAATATTTTTTTTTTCAATTTAAATATATATCTAGTGATGAGAATATTGTGATTCAAAATAACTTATTCATTAAACCATGATATTTAAAAATATAACTACAATAATTCTAGATATATATAATTACCAAATCCATTACTTATAAATATTACAAGCCACAAATTTACATCAACAAAATTCTTAAAACTTAATTTTTACAACATCATTATCAAAACATACAAAAAGAACTAGACTGCTGCAATCTGATCTTGGGGTTCCCTCTTCTTCGGTCGCCCTATCGGAACAGCTACTTCTATTTATCTGCGCGTGAAACACACGCGCTAAGCTACTAGTTTAGTGGTACGTTTGGCAACTATCCAATCATTACATAAATAATTCTAAAATAAAATTTTAGAAACTACAATTAACCTATTTAGCATGCCAAATATTCAATTAATAATAAACCATTTTCTTCATGCAAAAATATTTAATTCATGAATTATGATATTTTATTCATTAAGCATGCTTGAAATTTTAACAATACAAGATATAAAATTTACAATATGAATTTCATACTTCACATTTTTTTTTCTGTTATTTATTTAATAGCCCACGACATCTTAGACCGGAACTAAACACTGGATACAGGGTTTCTGCTCTCCGGCAGTATACTCGGCGCCTACATAATTATTTTATAACTCGGCGTTTAACGCCTACATTTTCAATAACAACTCAGCACCTTTTTGGTGCCTACGTAAATTTCGAATTCAGCACTAATTCTTAGTGCCTAAGTAAATTTCAACTCAGCACTATTATTTTTAGTGCCTACATAATTTTAACTCAGCACTATTATATTTTGTGCCTACATTTCTACCCTTTTATTGGCATGCCAACTTATCCTAACTTCTAGTTCTCGACTAGATGTTATAGGGCTTAAATTACATTTGTTACCTTTATTCATATTTGCATAAATTATGTAGGGAAACATTAATATAAATTCCATATAAATGCAATAATTCTCATTCAATATTTTACAACCTCATACTAGCTCATTTAATCATTATAACTATAAGAAAAATTCAATCAATACATTTTCTAACACATAAATCCACAATCAACACATTTCTACCAGCTGTCCTATTCTGGACAGCATTTCTACCTTATGTTGCTCTGCATTTTTCGTCTATTTTTAGACATAATTTGGACATGTGATCATCTAACAAAATATATGTACATGTCTTATCTTTAATTTCCAACTGGAATCATATCAAAACAATATTTTTAGCAAAAGTTATACATTTTCTCCTAAGTTACGTTCGCTGCAATCTGCCCAGTATTTTACTGGACAGATTTCTGCCTTATCTTTCTATATCTTTTTCATCCATTTCTAGATGGAATTTGGACAAGTGATAAACTAGAAAAATGCAGGTACATGTCTTATATTTAATTTCCAACTGGAATCACATTAAAAATAATTTCTTAGCAAAAGTTATGAATTGTTTTCCAACCTATGTTCACTGCAATCTGCCCAGTATTTTTTTTTTCTGGACAGATTTCTAGTTCAAAGTTTGAGTCCATTTGTCACCTAATTCCAGGAATATTTACGTCTAATGGTCTGAATGAAAGTTCAAGCCCTATGTCTTAACTTTCCAATCCAGCAAGAATCACTCAGAAATGATTTCCAGAACTCAAGTTATGACCAAAATACTAGACACTGTTCATAAGATGAATTTTCCAGCACATCAAATAATTCATACATTTTCCATTTTCATGCATCAACCTCATTTTCTAGTCTTTATTTTCACATTCATGGCATCATTTAATCACTCAATCAAATGTTCAGAATTTTATACATAAATTCACTACATCACAAAATCAAAATCAATACTTTTCTATATTGAATTTTTGCCAAATGTACATACCTCAAAGTTCTATTTTTCTTCACTTTTCTCTTCCTCTTAGATAGCCTTTTCCTTGCCCTTACTTCCCCTTTGATTTTGGTTCAAAGGTTGTTCACTTCCTTGCCCTAACAATAAATTTTACACTAATCAAACACTAATCACACTAATCCACCCTTAATCACCATTAGCATACTAATAACCCTAATTTACTAGCTATAATGGCAACTAACCTCAAACTCAAAGAAAAGAGAAGAAGAAAGTAAGGAGATGGAAAATCTAAACTCACCTTTGATGATCTTCCAAATGGCTAAAAACTCTTTTTTTTTTTTCTTCCTTTCTTCCTTCCTCTTCCTTAGTTTTGCTCACTTTACTTCACTTTCTTCATGATCTTGCCTTAATCCCCTTTTTTTTGCATCTAATCTTAGCTTGATTTGAAGAAAGAAAAACAAAAATAAATGGAAGAGGAGAAGTTCACGGCAAAGAAGAAGAAAAGAGAGAGAAATGAGTTTGGTCAAGATGAAGAAGAAGAAGAATGGTCAAAAAAGTGAAAATTTGACTTTTTATAGTTGAATTAGGTGGGTGGTTAGGATTAGTTACTAATCTTGATTCCTATTGGTCCATTAATTTAAATCACTCTTACTTTATTTTAATCAAAAGAATATTCCTTTCCTTAGATAAAGAATATTCCATTTTTATGCCTTCTTAGAATTTCTGTGCCAAAAACACTGCAATTCCAAATTTCGTTCAGCGAAAAATAATTTTTTTCCCAATTTTAATTCCAAACTTCAAAATTCTCAATTAATAATATTCAAAATATTTTTCTCCCATCTTATTATTATTTAAATTTATTTCTTTCCTGTCCAAATTTAGACCCCGATCGGTTCAGCGCGCCGGATTTCGGTCAACCGCGACCGTTGCCTAAATTATCGGGCATTACAACTGTTATATTTTACAAAACTCAAATTCAGTCATTAAGAGGATCAATTTGAGCAAAAACCGTGGAGTATTCTGTTAATACTCTTCTAGGGACTAGTCTCACTCAAATGACCATTTCTCTTCATATACTCAAAATCATTCAATAAATTTTGGTCGAAAGACACATAAGACATAAATAAACAACTTTTATGTTTAATACTTCTTCAAAATCGATTCAAAAGACAATAAAAAAATAGAGTGGAATATCCAGCAGTAACATAACCCAAAAAGTTCTAATAACACAATAATAATGGAAACGATATTACTTACCAAGATCATATTTGTTTGGACTGATTTTGATGCAAATCTTGAAGGAAATGATGAAGAAATGGAGGCTGGTAATTTGAGGAAGAAGAAGAATGGAGATAAGTTTGATATAATTGTGTAGAGTTAGGATAAAATGGGGCAAAGTCAATTGACTTTCCCCTCCTGCATTCTCACGATTTTAGTTTTCCTTCTTCTTCTTTTTTTTTTTCTACTGTCCCTTTTTTACTATTTACTTTTTTATTATTTTATTATATTTTATTTTCCTATTATTATTATCATTATTATCTTCACATATTTACTTATATCTAATACCTTTAATTTTTTTTATACCAAGAATACAATTTAATTATGTGGTCTAATTTAATAAAATTTATCACGTCTATCAATTTAATTTATTTTAATTTCTAATTTAATCAACTATTTCATCTATTTTAATCTACATTATCTATTATGTTTTTTCTATTTATACCACATACTTATTTTAATTAAACTCTAATTAGTGGGTGTTACTGTTTAAAAGTCAAAGTTTCATCATTTAGAATTTATTGGTTTGTCATGTAGAACTTAGAAGTTAATTATTTAGAAGCAAGAGTTCTATCATATAGAACTTATAGGTTCATTGTAGCGCTCCCTTACCTACTAGTCGTTAATAGAGTATGAAAGTGCTACTAATCTCTTTTTTTTTAAATAACAAAATTTCAAATTATTGTATTTTTTTTATTTTCGAGTTTATTATCCGTGTAATATTTCTTACTATATTTCTCTTTCTTTTTTTTCATTTAAATATATAACTAGTGATGTAAATATTTTGATTTAAAAGAATTCATTCATCAAAACATAATATTTAGAAATACTTTTACAATAATACAAAATATATTAATTACAAAATTCATTCCTTATAAATCTTACATGCCATAAATTTATATCAAAATAAATTCTTAAAATTTAATTTTTACAATACAATTTTCAAAATCTACAAAAAGAAAATAGACTGTTGCAATTTGATATAGGGGTTCCTCTTATCTTCAGTCACCCTAACGCAATAGCTACATTTATTTATCTATGCGTGAAACACACGCACTAAGCTACTAACTTAGTGGTACGTTTGTCAACTATCTAATAATTATATAAATATTTCCAAAATAAAACTTTAGAAACTACAATTAATTTATAAGCATGTCAAAATATTCAAATAGTATCAAAACTATTTACGTCATGCAAAAATATACAATTTATCAATTACAACATTTCATTCATTAAGTATGCTTGAAATTTTAACAGTACAATATATACAATTTGAAATATCAATTTAATAATTTAAATTTTTTCTGTTATTTATTTGTGGGCTATTTTAGACTGGAATTAAACACTGGATATAAAGTTTTTTCTCTCCAGCAGTATACTCGGTGCCTACTTAATTATTTTATAACTCGATGTTTAACGCCTACATTTTCAATAACAATTCAACACTTTTGTGGTACCTACTTAATTTCAAACTCAATACTATTTCTTAGTATCTACGTAATTTCGACTCAACACTATCTTTTAGTGCCTACATAAATTAAATCTCAGCACTATTTTATAGTGCCTATATTTTTACCTTTTTATTGGCATACAAACTTATCCTAATTTCTAGTTTTCAACTAGATGTTATAGGGCTTAATTATATTTGTTACATTTATTATTATTTACATAAATTATATAGGTAACACTAATATAAATTCCCTATAAATGCAATAATTTCCATTAAATATTTTACAACTTCATACTTGTTCATTTAATTATTATAAGAAAATTCAAATAATATATTTTTCTTTCACAAACTTCCACAATCCATACATATATGCAAGCTGCCCTATTCTGGACAACATTTCTACCTTATATTGCCCTATTTTTTTCATCCCTTTTTATATGCAATTTAGACGAATGATCAACTAAAACAATGTAGGTACATGTCTTATCTTTAATTTCCAACTGAAATCACATTAAACCGAATTTTGTAACAAAAGCTATGAATTTTTCTCTAAGATACATTCATTCCAATCTGTCCAGTATTTTACTTAACAGATTTCTAGTTCGAACTTTGAATCTATTTTTTACCTAATTCTAGGCATATTTAGATCTAATGGTCTTAATGAAAGTTGAAGCCTATGTCTTGATTTTCCAACCCAACAAGAATTACTCAAAAATCATTTTCAGAACTCAAGTTATGACTAGAAAAGTAGATACTGTTCATAAGACGAATTTTCCAGCACTTCAATTAATTCCTACAATTTCCATCTTCATGCTTCAATCTCATATTCAAATTTTTATTTTCACATTCATGGCATCATTTTATCACCAATTCATCACTCAATCAAAATATCAAGAATTTCATACACAATTACACAAGCATCACAAAATCAAAATTAACATTTTCTATATTGATTTTTTGCCAAATGTACATATCTCAAAAGGAGTCTACTTATTTTCACTCTTCTCTCCTTCTAATTAGCTTTCCCCTTGACTTTACTTCCTCTTTGATTTTGGTTCAAAGATTGTTCAGCTCATTGCCATAAGAACAAATTTCATACTAATCAAGCACTAATCACACTAATCCACCCTTAATCGCCATTTTTTTCAAGTTTATTATTAGCGAAATATTTATTACTATTTTTTTTCATTTAAATATATAACTAGTGATGGAAATAGTTTGATTTAAAAGAACTCATGCAATTAAACCATAATATTTAGAAATAATGCTAGATTTATAAAATTACAAAATTCAGTCCTTATAAATCCTACATGCCACAAATTTACATAAAAAAAAAAATTTTAGAATTTAATTTTTACAACATAATTTTCAAAACATACAAAAAGAACTAGACTGTTGCAATCTGATTTTGGGGGTTCCCTCTTCTTCGGTCGCCCTATCAGAACAGCTACTTCTATTTATCTGCGCGTAAAACACACGCGCTAAGCTTCTAGCTTAGTGGTACGTTTGACAACTATCCAATAATTACATAAATAATTCTAAAATAAAATTTTTGAAACTATAATTAATTTATTAAGCATGCCAAATATTCAATTAATAATAAAACCATTTTCTTCATGCAAAAATATTTAATTCATCAATTATGACATTTCATTCATTAAGCATGCTTGAAATTTCTTAACAATTCAAGATATAAAATTTACAATATCAATTTCATAATTCATATATATATATATATATATATATTTATTTAATAGTCCACGATATCTTAGACCAGAACTAAACACTGGATACAGGGTTTCTGCTCTCCGGCAATATACTCGGCGTCTACATAATTATTTTATAACTCAGCATTTAACGCCTACATTTCCAATAACAACTCAGCACCTTTTTGGTGGCTACCTAATTTCAACTCAGCACTATTTCTTAGTACCTACTTAAATTAAATTTCAGCTCTATTATTTTTAGTGCCTATATTTCTACCATTTTATTGGCATGCCAACTTATCGTAATTTCTAGTTCTCGACTAGATGTTATAGGGCTTAATTATATTTGTTACCTTTATTATTATTTAGATAAATTATGTAGGTAACATTAATATAAATTCTACATAAATGCAATAATTCCCATTAAATATTTTACAACCTCAAACTTGCTCATTTAGGCATTATAACTATAAGAAAAGTCAATTAATATATTTTCTATCACAAAATCAATACATTTGTTTACAAGCTGTCCTATTCTGGACAACATTTTCTGCCTTATGTTGGTATGTATTTTTCGTCCATATTTTGATGGAAATTGGACAAGTGATAAACTAAAACAATTTAGGTACATGTCTTATCTTTAATTTCCAACTGAAATTACATTAAAAATAATTTGTTAGCAAAAGTTATGAATTTTCTCCTAAGCTACATTCATTGCAATCTGCCCAGTATTTTACTGGACAGAATTCTGCTTTATATCTATCTTTTTCATCCATATTTAGATGGAATTTGGACAAGTGATCAACTATAAAAATGTAGGTACACATCTTATCTTTAATTTTCAACTGGAATCATATTAAAAATAATTGTTTAGCAAAATCTATGAATTTTCTTCTAACCTATGCTTACTGCAATCTACCCAGTTTTTTTTGTTTTCTGGATAGATTTCTAGTTTAACTTTGAGTCCCTTTTCACCTAATTCCAGGCATATTCAAGTCTAATGGCCTGAATGAAAGTTCAAGCCCTATGTCTTAAATTTCTAACCCAATAAGAATCACGTAGAAATGATTTCCCAAACTCAAGTTATGATCCAAACACTAGACATTGTTCATAAGAAGAATTTTCCAGCACATCAAATGATTCATACATTTTCCATTTTCATGCATCAACCTCATTTTCTAGTTTTTATTTTCACATTCATGGCATCATTTAATCACTCAATAAAATGTTCAGAATTTCATACATAAATTCACAACATCACAAAATCAAAATCAATACTTTTCTATATTGAATATTTGCCAAATGTACATACCTCAAAGTTTTACTTCTTTTCACTTTTCTCTTCCTCTTAGATAGCCTTTTCCTTGCCCTTACTTTCCCTTTGATTTTGGTTCAAAGGTTGTTCACTTCCTTTCCCTAACAATAAATTTTACACTAATCAAACACTAATCACACTAATCCACCTTTAATCACCATTAGCATACTAATAACCGTAATTTACTAGCTATAATGACAACTAACCCCAAACTCAAAGAAAAGAGAAGAAGAAAGTAAGGAGATGGAAAATCTAAACTCACATTTGATGATCTTCGAAATGGCTAAAATCTTTTTTCTCTCTTTTCTTTTCCTTTATTCCTTCCTCTTCCTTGGTTTTGCTTACTTTTACTTCACTTTCTTCATGATCTTGCCTAATCCTATCTTTTTTTTTCCATTTAATCTTAGCTTTAATTGAAGAAAGAAAAGAAGAACAATGGGGGAGGAGGAGTTCACGGCAAAAGAAGAAGAAAAGGGAGAGAAATGAGTTTGGTCAAGATGAAAAAGAAAAAGAATGGTAAAAAAAATGGAAATTTGACCTTTTATAGTTAGATTAGGTGGGTAGTTAGGATTAGATGTTAATCTTACTTCTTATTGATCCATTAATTTAAATCACTCTTATTTTATTTTAATTAAAAGAATATTCCTTTCCTTAGATAAAGAATATTCCATTTTTATGCCTTCTTATAATTTCTGTGCTAAAAACACTGCAATTCCTAATTTCATTCAGCGAAAAATTATTTTTTTCCCAATTTTAATTCCAAACTTTAAAATTCTCAATTAATAATATCCAAAATATTTTTCTCCCATCTTATTATTATTTTAATTTATTTTTTTCATGTCCGAATTTAGACCATATCGGTTCGGCGTGCCGGATTTCGGTCAACCGCAACTGTAGCCTAAATTATCGGGCATTACAGCCATTAACATAATAACCATCCTAAATTACTAACTTTAATGGTAACTAAACCCAAAATCAAAGAAAATATAAGAAGAAAAGTGAGAAGATGGAAGTTCTAACCTCATCTTTGTAGATCTTCAAAATGACTAAAATCTTCCTTCTCTTTTCTCTTCCTTTCTTCCTTCCTCTCCCTTAGTTTTGCTCACTTTGCTTCACTTCCTTGTTGATCTTGCCTTAATCCAACCTTTTTTTCCCATCTAATCCTAGCTTTAATTGAAGGAAAAAAAAAATAAGAACAATGGGGGGAGGAGAGTCAAGGAAAAAGGGAGAGAAATTGGTTTGATTAAGATGAGGAAGAAGAAGAATAAAGGAAAAAAGGGGAAAGTTGAATTTATTGTTGGATTAGGTGGGTGATTAGTATTAATTAGATAATTTTGTCCGTCATTGGTCCATTAATTTAAATCACTCTTCTTTATTTTAATTCAAAGAATATTTCTTTTCTTAGATAAAGAATATTTCATTTTTATGCCTTTTTAAAATATATGTGCCAAAAACACTGTAATTTTCAATTTCGTTCAGCAAAAAATTATTTTTTCCAAATTTTAATTCCGAACTTCAAAATTCTAAATTAATAATATCCAAAATATTTTTCTCATATGTTATTATCATTTTAATTTTTTTTTCAAGTCCGAATTTAGATCTCGATCGGTTCGGTAAGCCAGATTTCGGTCAACCGCAACCGTGGCCTAAATTATTGGGTATTACAATTTTCCCTTCCTAAACAACATTTCGTCCTCAAAATTTACCTTTTTAACTGAAGTGGAATAATTTTAGATACTGAGCTTTCATCACCTCTTCATTGTTCCAAGTCGCCTCTTCTGAATTATGATTTTTCCACATAACCTTTACCAATGGTACCTTCTTGTTCTGTAGCTCTTTCATTTCTCGAGCCAGAATTTGCACTCGCTCCTCTTCATAAGTTTGATCTAGCCATATCTCTATAGGTTCTGCTGATATGATATGAGATAGATCCAATCAATATCTTCTCAATATGGACACATGGAATACGTTGTGAATCTTGTCTAACTCTGGTGGTAGAGCTAATTTGTACGCCACGGGACCTATGCATTCAAGTACCTCGTATGGTCCAATGAACCTAGGACTCAACTTTCCCTTCTTTCCAAATTGGAAAATCCTTTTCCAAGGTAAGACTTTTAAGAATACTTTGTCACAAATTGTATACTCAATATCCCTCATTTTCAAATCTGCATACGATTTCTATCTATTAGCAGCAACTTTCAACCAATTTCTTATTACTCTCACTTTTTCCTCTGTCTGCTGCACTAGATCTGGACCCACTACTTTCTTTTCACTAAGCTCTATCCAACATAAAGGCATTCCATATTCCTTCCATACAAGGCTTCATATGGTGCCATACCTATACTGGCTTAGTGACTATTATTGTAGGCAAATTCTATCAATGGAAGATATTTATCCTAACTGCCTTCAAATTCCATCACACAACTCCTCAACATATCTTCCAATATTTATTCCATCTATTTGTGGGTGGAAAGTTGTGCTGAAATTAAGCCGAGTACCTATGGCTTGATGCGAACTTTTCCAAAATTGTGAAGTCAACCTCAGGTCTCGATCTGAAATGATTGAAACTGGCACACCATGTATGTTAATTCTCATTAACATAGATCTCTGCCAAATGGTTAAGTGGATAATCCATCTTGATCGGTAGAAAATGAGCTAATTTGGTGAACCGGTCCACCACTACCCATACTGCATCATACCTCTTTTGTGTCAAAGGCAACCCAGAAACAAAATCCATTGGAACTCTTTCCCATTTCCACTCTAAAATTGAAATTGACTGCAATAATCCACTTGGTACTTGATGCTCATCCTTCACTTGCTGACAAGTTAAATATCTGGTAGTATACTCTGTGATATCTCATCTCATTTCATTTCTAGCCACCAGTAATATGCCTTCAAGTCATGATACATTTTATTGCTTCTCGGGTGCATTGCATAAATAACATTGTGAGCCTCTTTCAAAATATCCTGTTTCAATTCTAGTATGTTTGGCACACATAACCTGCCCTTATCCGTTAAACTTTCATCAGCTTAAATAGTAAATTCTGGATTTTCACCATTTCAAAGATTTCATTTAATTCCTTGTCCTGCTTCTGATTTTCCTTTACTTATTGCATCGATGTGGGTTGAATCCGCAATTCTACCAAAATAATATATAAATTACTTTTTTTTGTTATTTAATCTTGTTCACTTAATAAATTTAAGTTTTAACGTTTACCTGCTAAGAGTTTTTCTACTCAGAGTATCAGCTACCACATTGGCATTACCCGACTGATAATCAATGATACAATTGTAGTCTTTGATTAATTCTAGTCATCGTCTCTGTCTCAAATTGAGTTCCTTTTATGAAGGAAAATATTTCAGACTTTTGTGGTCTGTAAAGATATAACATTGCTTGCCATACAGGTAGTGTCGCCATATTTTCAAAGCAAGCACAATGGTTGCTAGTTCCATATCATGTGTCAGATAATTTCTCTCATGAGGATTCAGTTGTCTGGAAGCATAACCTATCACTTTGTCTTCTTGCATTAGTATGCAGCCCAAACCATTAAGGGAAACATCACTGTACGCCACATAATCTTTTCCCATAGTAGGCTGTGTCAACAGTGGTGCCTCTGTCAATATTTTCTTCAACTTATCAAAACTAGTCTGGTACCGGTCTATCCACTCCAATCTGGTCTCCTTTCTAAGCAATTTTGTCAGGCCAAAAGGCATTACTAAGAACTCATAATGACCATAATGAGTCCTAAATGTTATTTTTGAAATGTCTGATTCTCTAATTCTCAGTTGGTGATAACCTTATCTGAGGTCAATTTTAGAAAATACCCCTGCTCTTTTCAACTGATTCTGATACACTCTACCCAATCCTACCACTTCTAGACAGTCCACGTCCCCTGCGTCTGCCTTGAGTGACATTCAGAACCTGAACTGATACTACACCACCTGTACCTCTTCCTTTAGGGCAATCCTTCTGTTCGTGTTCAGTAGATCCGCATCGTAAGCATGCTCCAGTAATCCACCAACAATCACATGCATGTGATCTTCCACAATACTCACATGTGACAGATATAAATCTGATGTTGCTTAAAGCTGGTACACTAGTTGTAGACCTCTAGCCTCAAATGTTGGCTTTTCCTAGCTGAAAAGGTTGGTCCAAAACCCGGGACTAGAAAAACCTAGGCGATGTCTGCCCCGTTATACTTGATGTCTGGACTATGCTAATTGTCGATCTCTAGGGTGGCTCTTCTATCCTCTTTCTCTTTGACCATTTTTCCACATTAATGGCCGAGGATACTAGTGTAGCAAAATCCTCAAGTTGAAGGGCGGTAACCATATTTCCAATGTCATCATTAAGCCTATCCTCAAATCTATGACATCTATCTGCCTCATCAGCAATGATTCCAGTTGCATATTTACTCAGTATGGTGAATTCCATCTCGTATTCTGCCACTAACATGCTTCCTTACTTCAGGTCTTGAAACTCCCTTTTCTTTTCATTAACATAAACTTTTGGCATATTTCTTGCTAAATATTTCCTTAAAGAAATCTTATGAAGGTGTTTCGATGTCTGGGCTTTGATAAGATTGATTTCCACCAGTCATAGGTAAGATCTTTTAGAAGGGACATTGCATACCTAACCTTATGTTCCTCTAGTCACTCGAGTTCCTCAAACACCCTTTTTATCAATTCCATCCAAAAATTCTGATATTGTTGGGTCATCCTCTCTCTTTCCCATAAAATCTGTGGTCCCATATTTTCTCAGCTTATCAATCGAGAGTTTTGGTTGAGGTGGAGGAGGAGGTGGAGCTGGTTGTGGAACTGCTTGTACTATCAGTTGCAACAAATTAGCTATCTTCTCCATAAGAGGCTTTTGTCCTAAATTAGTTTGTCCTTCTGCTCTCGGTAGAGCTACTACACTCGGTCCAGAATCTCTCACTGATGGAGGTTGTCCAAGATTGGCTGAGTTTGAAAGACTATTACTCAGTTCTTCTTCCAAGAAATCTTATTTCGATCCTGAATTCATATCTACCTATAAACTAGAAAAAGGGACCCAAATAAGATATTTGCAGCATTTTATGCATATGCATGAGGCACACTTTCTATTTTACACCCACTGTTCAATAATCAATTAGTCAAGCTCTGATACCACTAAATGTAGCACTCTCTTACCCTACTAGTTGTTAATAGAGTATGAAAATGCTACTAAACTCTTTTTTTATTAGTTAAAAAGACTTTTGAGTTCCTTTTTATTTTAAAAAGTGTATGTCTGTTGATAATAGTAATAAAGTGCAATTACTATGTTTGGAATGGATGAAAAGAGGTGGATGACACTTCAAAGCTTCATCGTTTATAAATAATCATTTAGAACGTAAAAAGTTTATTATTTTGAACTTACAGGTTCATTGTTTAGATGCGATAGTTCATCATTTACAATTTAAATATTCATCATTTAGAACTCAGAGGTTTATCGTTTAGAAGTTAGAGGTTCATTGTATAAGTTCATCATTTAAAAGTTACAAAGGTTCATCATTTTGAAATTATATATTCATTATTTAGATGTTACAGGTTCATCCTTTAGAAATCAAAGGTTCATCATTTAGAAGTTACAGATTCATCATTTTAACATTTATAGATTCATTATTTTAGAATTCAGAGATTCATCGTTTAGAACTTAGAGTTTCATCGTTGATAACTTTTATATTCATTGCATAGAATTTATAGGTTCATTGTTTAAAAGTAAGAAACAAGCAAAACCAAAATCATAAGTTTGGAAAACTAAAATGCTAAATGATAGAATAAAAGCCAATATTGAAAATCATATATTATATTCATGAGAAAACTATTTAAACTATATCAAATTTAATCATATCTACTATTTCACCATATTGATGTAAAATGTATTTCATTCATTTTTCATATTTGGTGAATATGCACTCATCACCATGCCTAATTTTGAGATCAACTTTATTCCATCCTTTCATTATTTTATTAGTTCATAGAAATTAAAATTTATTGATTATTTTATTGAAATTATTATATTATTAGTATTGATTAACTAATAACTATTTTATTGTATTTTATAGTTTTAATTATCAAATGTTTTGTGAGTATAGGCATCGTTGGTTTTAAAAAAAAAAAATCAGCACATGTATCATTATTTTTGTTAAAAAAAGGCATTTGTTAAGGGTAGGACTGCACTAAATCATGTTCCAAGTATATGAATTTTTCTCCATTTTCTTCCCATCATCTTTTCTTCGCAGGGAGAATCAGAGTTCCTTAATTGAACCTAATTGCTGATATTAATTTGATAGATCAATTGTTCAAATTTTGCACAATAATTTCCCAAAGGACGAAGAATCAGGCATCAAAAAACAATCAGAAATGGAGAAGGCCATGGTTTAAAATATAGAATTATAAAGATCAAGAAGAACACGAGATTAGGAGAGTGTGGTCTTTCCCTTGATGCCTTTGCAAATGCCAAGTCCGCCAACAATCACAACCCCGATCTAATAAGTATTATATATATATATATATATATATATATATATATATATATATATATATATATTTTACTTTGATAATTATGGATATATATGGATGGTCCATCAATTAGGAAATGCTTTAGCTAATTAGGATTAATTTCATTTTTATATTCATAATTTTAAAAAATATTTTTTTACGGTGTTTTTTTAATTTATCAATAATAATTCTCTCTAACTTTCCTTTTCTTCTTTTTCTCTTTTTCATTATCAAAATTTTAAGTTAAAATATATCAATAACTACCTCTCATCCACCTCCTTTCCTTCCATTTCCTTGCATGAAAAAAATTGATCAAGGTAATGTTTCCTTTACTCTCCAATTTAATTTATTGATATGTACTATATATGTTAATTCCCTCTCTTTCTAGGTTTTCTAATTTCTTTTTAGGTTTTCAGCCATTAATTGGTAATTATATCCTACTCTAAAGAGATTAGTCTATAAATATTGTTGAAAGTGAAACTATCATATGTCAATTGAATATTATGCTTTACATAAAAAGCAGGTGGATTTTTTCAATAGCAGGAGATCCTTGCATGTGTGTCCTACTTATGTGTTTTAATTTAATGGCTTGTTATATTTTTCTTTTCTTAGTCTTTTAGTCGAACTTGTTTTACTTACGCAATTTTTTTTTTTTTTACATTCTTAATTTGTGGATACATGTAGCATAATATTTGAACTATACTAGGAATCAAATTCAGGCAGCAAAAATAACATAAAGAATATATCATGGGCATTCAATTCTAAGCCATAGTTTAAGCAAACTCATAAAAACATTTCATTTTATGTTCTTTATTTTATCCATTTAATGACGTTTTGTCATTTATTTCTGTAGATAGTTAGTTGCTAATTTTGTCAAGATTATGGTCTTTGTTGTAAAATCCATTTACGTAAACATATGGTCTAAGTTTCATTGCTATTGTTTTTTTTTTTTTTTACTCTAATTGGACTTTGGACAATGGACAGCAATTAAGTTATCATTTTGCTTTACGCTAATGCAAATTTAGATTTAAATATTCGAGTTTACATTATTGTGATTATTTAACCAAAAAATTCATGATAAACAAGTCTTATTTCTCGGGGGTGGATTTTTATGCCCTAAAGTCTAAATAAGAGGATGCTAAATGAAATATTTTTCCTTTATTTGATTATTGTATATTTCTCGATTATAGGCAACAATATTTAATGTATTCTTAAATTTTATTTACATTTATTGATTAATTATGCTCAAATTTTTAGAGATATATATCAATTCATTTTCATAAAATCAAATGAAATGATTAATCGGTGTTTTTGGGCAATGGCTTCTGTTGGCTGATGGTTTTGGGATAAAAGATTTTGAAAGTTTTAATCTATGGCTTATTAATTGTGTTTTACTGAAAGAAAAATTGGATTATGTAAGATCAGAAATTCCACTAATTTTGTTTTCTTCACTTGGAGGCTGAACTTATGGTTATATGTTATGTGCATCAATTATGTTGTGATACTGATCTTAGTTTTGTAGTATTTTAAATTTATTTCATATGTTTCGGACTGACTACATTATTGTGTCAACAGAATTTCTTTTGTGCTCGTAATTATACCTGATTATTATGTTGTTAATTATTTCAAGCCTTCTTATTTCGAGAAGTCACTTTTCTAAAAATGTCTAGCCATTCAATTTGTTTCATGTATGCTTCTGAGATACATATTGTGATCTTATTGATTGGATTATTTTTATCTGTTAATCTATTTGGGTTTATTTATGCATGATACATAAAGGATTGAAAAAATGGCTACTAGAAGTGTGCGAAAAGTGAAAGCCAAATTTATTAGTCCAAACAAGTTGCAGCAAAGTCTCATGGCTAAGCACACTTTAACTTATTCAGTAACTCAAAATGGTATTAGAGGTCTCTTTCATCGAGCAAATGTTGCAACTGATAATAGGGGATTAAATATAGAAAATGATGCATAACCAAATGGTATCTCTAAAGATAATGAACAACGGTACAACAAATCTGATTTTAGGAAGTGACAACACCGATCAAAATCCTTTAGTTTCATCATCTCAAAGTCTTGAAGTTCCACCATCTCAAACTCTTGAAGTTGCATCATCTTAAACTCCTAATGTTCCGTTAACTGAAAGTTCTGAAACTTCATGAACTGAGATAAGTTGTGTAATAGGTCATTATTCTCCTAATAGTAACTAATATTGATAATTTGTTATGCATGCAAGAATATTGTGATAACTCATTTAATTAACTTGTAGTATTTGGATCTCAAAAAAGGGGTCGTGGCCAAACAATGGGTAAAGGCCTTATGAAGACATTTGTTGCTTCTGGAAATAAAATGAAGATCACTGTGGATCCATTGATAGAAAGACCTATAAATGGAGAAAAATCTGCCAAGCTTTCAAGTCAAATTGGTATAGTAACTCGAGATATCCTTTCAGTGCCGAAAAAGTGGAAAGATGTAGATGAAGAAATTAGTTTAGAGCCAGACTTTGATCACCTAAATGTATGTATGTATGAAAATAATAAGCCATTTTTTTATTATATTCACCTCAATTTCCTTGCATTCTAACAATTACTTATATCATATGTAGATTCACATGGATGTTAATATGGATGATTTAGGGGAGATAGGTTGTTTGATTGACAAATGGAAAGGTAATTTCCCACAACAACATTACAAGTTGCAAATACACTATAAAAAGTTTGGTACTTTGGAAGAGGCTAATAATAACATGCCAACTTTTTGTCGTAATAAAAAAAAAATTGGGCACCAATGTGTGAGTACTGTGCAACACCTAAATTCAAGGTAATCATTTCCAATTTTTAATAGTATTTCTAAATATTACAACTCATTTTTTAAGAGAATTGATTTATAACTGTTGAACCTTAAGAGATATTATATCATTTTGATGCTAAAAAATAAAATAGCAATAATATATTTAACATACTTATTTTCTAAACTTATTGAATAGGGTATGAAACATGATAGCAAGAATGGAAAATGAAAGACTAACCTTAAAAAGACAAAAAATGAAGAAATAGCATGTTCACGCCCGTGACCTTTTATGTCACGCCCGTGATAAAACTTAGTGTCAACTATTCAACATTTAAAGTTCACGGCTATGAAGAATGATAGTAACCGTGAATGATCATATCAGTCAAGCCCGTGAAAGAAAGTCACACCCGTGAGAAAATATGTCAAATTCCTCTAGAGAGCTTCACGGCCAGAGTCACTACTTGGACCACGGCTAGGAAGGATGTTCACGCCCGTGAAATAATATTGTCACGTCCGTGATCAAACACTTCAAATCATTCCATAATGCTTTACGGCCAAAGTCACCACTCAAGTCACGGCTTGGAAGAACAGTCACGACCGTGATACTCATACTCACGACCGTGATACTCATACTCACGACCGTGAAAGAGGAAAGAGAAACATGTCAGGCGCAAAATTAAGAGTTGGTGCAACGATTATTTCCACATTAAATGCAACCAAACGGCTATAATTTGCCATAAAAGTATAAATGCAAGTCATTTATGAATCCAGAACAAGAGAATAGCTAATACTTCAAATCAAAGTCTTGTTGTAAGCCATTTGTGCATTTAATACTTTCAAAACAAACATTCATTCTTTGTAAAATTCTTTTGATTATTATTCTCTAAGAATTATAGATTAGTAAGTGTTTCTCTTTGTAATCTACTACTCAAGTAAGTTTGGGTATTTTGGGTTAAGATTAGAACACTTGTAAGGGTTATTTCTGTGAGCCTTTAAAACACAAAGAATTGGTTTATTGTGTGAGCCATTAAAATACAAGGAATTTTCTGGGTTAGGTGTGATCCATTGTTAGAAACACCATAGTTGGGAATGAGCTTGTAAAACTCCATTGTAAAATTAGTGTGTTAGTGAAACTCCTAATTGAGATTGAGGAGAGCAGTAGGGTTTGTTAACACCCCAACCTCTATAAAAATTCTTGTGTGATATCTTCATATCCTTACTCAAATTAAATTTTCTTTCCATATTTAAAAGTTAAAACTTTTAATATTTAATTCAACCACCCTTCTTGGTTCAATATCTGGGCAACAATTGGTATCAGAGCGTAGTCTAACATCAAAGCCTAAACAACGCTAGCAAGTATCAAGATATGGCCCATGAAAGATTCCACAGTCTCAAGCCTTACTTTGATGGAGCAAATTATGCTCATTGGAAGTTTCGGATGGAGACATATCTGGATTGTAGGGTTTTGAAGAATGAATCATATTCATAAACGTAGCGAAAAATAAAATTTTTCAAAACCCAAAACAAAATATCATACTTGTACCATTAAAACTAATTTATATAAATATAAATGTTAAAAATTATATCTTGTAATTTTTATTTGTTCTTCAAATATTCCCTTTGTTGGGTTGTAGCAAACAACAACAATCCACATTAGGATGTCTCTAATGATAATCCACATGAAGAATGAAGAAGAAACTATCAAGAGAAATGGTTTGAACAAATTCAAAGTGCTAGCTTTGAAAGTGTTCTTGAGAGAATTTTTGTTGTCTTAAAAATAGTTTTTCACAAAAAAATGTTTTCATGTCTATTTTATACCATTTGATGTCTTTTCTATTTGAATCAAATTCAAAAATAAGATGAAAAGTCAAAAATGGAGAAAATGGAAACAAATGAATAGTAATTGGCCATAATTGGCCTAATTAAGGTGAAAAACAGTCGTTGGCCAACAGATGGGAAGGCATAAGGTGCGCTGGGCTTGCTGCGGGCTGCTGCTAGGCCTGCTGGGCAGGCCAGTAGCCTGCCTAGCCCGCACGAGCCCGTGACACTCCCGAAAATTTTTTCGTGCATTCTTATCGCGATCCATCCTAAAATAATTCTCTCATATTTTGGATCCTATCCAAGACCATTTTACTCATTCTCCATATCTTCAATGCATGTGACCCATTAGGTTCTTGGTTATGTTGGCCACTTAAATTAACAATTATTTAAGCAGGTCATGAGCGGTATCTAGAAACACATCATGACCCCCAATTGACTAGAAAGTCAGTGGTTTGACTATAAACCTTTCCATAGACAATTTTGGTGCAATTATTCCTTTCATCATTCTATACCCCACTTGGTTCAGAGTATGGACATGTGTCAACTCCCACTAGACTGACTACGTCACGTCTAGTCCAAGTAATATTAGTTCTTGTCCTTGAGGCTCATTACTCTATTAGATATGTCATTGAAGATTATCTTTATGACATTTCCATTCCGGCCATAGATTCCTGAGTAATGACCACGACAAGAGGTCATGGGTATACACTGCTTCTATCAAGAGTGGTGAATCCTTTGTTGGTTACGCAATTACCTTCGAATAACTCAAGTTGTATCCAATCACCACCCTATGAGCTACCTCTCTGAGGCAACAAGGAATAGTGTCAAAATACATAATCAATATTCAAGATATCCTTGAGTACCTCAAGTCTAAGGATACTTGCACCATTGCTATGATGAGACTATCATTGACATTTGAATATATTATCCATATGATTGTCTCATATTTGGTCATCCAATGTACTTAGCTACACTTAGCAAGCATCCACATGTTAACTCTAAACATCTCATGTTTATAGATTATGAGATCTACTACTCGATCCAATCAAGGAGTGTAACATGTGCTAGTCTGTCTGGATTAATAATGTCCCATCTCATTAATCCTATGACTAGGGATGATTTTGATACTAACATAATTATACATGATAAGAATCTCAATATCATGATCTCATCAAGATTTCCTTCATGCTATGTTATGTATCAATGACTTCATTAATTGATTAAGATCACTTATCAATTCATATATCAAATGAACATCAAATTAATGAAAAAGTGTTTTATTAATCAAATAAATTTGTACATTAAGTGCTAAAGGTGATTGCCTTTAGAGCACTCCTCTAACAAGCTCCCACTTCACTAAAGCCAATCATTTTTGTATTTAATTCCATAGGCGAGTACATGAGAATCATATTTCTTTTGGGGAAGTGGCTTAGTTAAAGGATCAATAATATTCTGATCAGTGGGCACTCTTTCTATATTTACATCATTCTTACCAATGATTTCTCTAATCAAATGGTATCTTCTGAGTACATGTTTGGAACGCTGATGAGACCGTGGCTCCTTTGCTTGCGCAATGGCTCTATTATTATCACAATAAAATTGTATTGGACCAATAATGCTGGGAACCACTGCAAGTTCTATAATGAATTTCCTTATCCAAACTGCTTCCTTTGCTGCTTCAGAAGCTGCAATGTACTCTGCTTCGGTTGTGGAATCAGTAGTCGTTTCCTGTTTGGAACTCTTCCAACTAACTACTCCACCATTTAATGTGAATATATAACTTGACTGAGATTTTGAGTCATCCTTATCAGATTGGAAGCTGGCATCGGTATACCCGCTCACAGTAAGATCTCCACCTCCATATACCAAGAATACATCCTTAGTTATTCTTAAGTACTTAAGAATATTCTTGACAGCCACCCAATGACCCTCACCAGGGTCCAATTGGTATCTACTAGTGACACTCAGAGCATATGATACATCGATTCTTATACATATCATAACATATATGATTGATCCTATAGCTGAAGCATATGGAATTAAACTCATGTGTGTCCTCTCATCTTGTGTCTTTGGACATAAAGACTTTGAGAGAGTAATCCCATGGGTCATAGGAATATATCCCCTCTTGGACTACTCCATGCTAAACCTCTTTAGCATCTTATCTATGTATGTAGACTGTGAAAGACCAAGCAATCTTTTAGATCTATCTCTATAGATCTTTATCCCTAAAATATAAACTGCTTCTCCAAGGTCCTTCATAGAGAAATACTTGGATAACCCAATTTTGATTGATTATAAGGCTGAGACATCATTTCCCATTAACAATATGTCATCTACATATAACATAAAAAATACGATTGCATTCCCACTAACCTTATTATAAACACAAGGTTCATCCAGATTTTGTAAGAAACCAAACTGTTTGATTGTCTCATGAAACCGAATATTCCAACTCCTGGATGCTTGCTTTAATCCATAAATGGATCTTTGAAGCTTACATACCTTTTTTCCATATTTGGATATGAAACCTTCTGGTTGTTTCATGTACACAGCCTAAGTCAGATTTCCATTAAAGAAGGTTGTTTTCACATCCATTTGTCATATCTCATAATCATAATGAGTAGCAATGGCTAGGAGTATCCTTAAGGATTTAAGCATAGCTACTGGGCTAAAAGTTTCATCGTAGTCAATTCCTTGTCTTTGATGATAACCTTTAGCAACACGTCTAGCTTTATAGGTAATCACATTACCATCCATGTCAGTTTTCTTTTTGAAAACCCACTTGCACCCTATAGGCTTTATTCTTTCGGGTGGGTCAACCAAAGTCCATACTTGGTTTTCATATATGGAATCCATTTCTGACTTCATGGCTTGAAGCCATTTGTCAGATTCTAAACTATTCAGAACCTCTTCATAGGTTGTAGGCTCATCATTTTCTACGAGCAATACGTCGTTCTGTTCAATAATGAGAAATCCATATCTCTTTAGAACAGTACGTATCCTACTTGACTTACGAAGCTCTTGTGCTTCAGAAGGTTGAGCTGTTATATCATCTGTATGAGTAACAAGCTTGGGTTCAGGCAGTTGATCAGCACCTATTTGAGTATCTTGAACTTCCTCAAGTTCAATTTTGCTCCCACTATCTCTTTTTAGAAGGAATTCTCTCTCTAAAAAGATAGCATGTCTTGAAACAAAAACCTTTTGTTCCAAGGGGTGGTAAAATTGATATCCATATGATACTTTTGGATATCCCACAAATAGACATCGGTCAGACTTAGCTTCTAGCTTATCTGACATTGTCTGTTTCACATAAACAGGACAAACCCAAATTCTCATGTAAGAAAATGTGGGCCTCTTGTTATACCATATCTCATATGGAGTAACATCAACTAACTTTGAAGGAACTCCGTTTAATATATAAATGGCGGTCTCTAGTGCATAACCCCAAAAGGATTTAGGCAATTCCGTAAAACTCATCATAGACCTTACCATGTCTAACAAGGTTCCGTTTCTTCTTTCAGCCACACCATTGTGTTGTGGCGTGTAAGGTGGAGTCCATTGAGATAAAATCCCATTATCCCTAAGATAATCTAGAAACTCTTGGCTCAATCACCTCCTCGATCTGATCGAAGTGTTTTAATACTTTTGCCAAGTTGTTTCTCTACTTCATTTCTGAATTCTTTGAACTTTTCAAAAGCTTCAGATTTGTATCTCATAAGATACACATATCCATATCGTGAGTAGTCATCGATAAAAGTAATGAAGTAGATGAAACCACCTCTAGCATGTGTAGACATTGGACTACATACATCTGAATGTATTAAGTCTAAAAGTCTATTAGCACGTTCACCCTTTCCCTTAAAAGGTAATTTAGTCATCTTGTCTAGTAAACAAGATTCACATGTGTCATATGATTCATAATCAAATGACCCCAAACTACCACTTTTGTGTAGCTTAGCCATGCGTTTCTCACTTATATGACCAAGAGGATAATGCCATAAATAAGATGATTTCAACATATCTTGCTTTTGCCTTTTATTATCATTGATGTTTAAAATTGGATTTGACATATCTAATATGTATATTGCATTGCATAATGTACCATTAACATAAAGAATTCCAATCAACATAATAGAACAACAATTGTTACTAAAAGCTAAAAGGAAACCATCTTTATTTAGACTTGAAAAAGAAATAATATTTTTAGTCAAAGCAGGTACATAATAGCAATTATCCAAATTTAATATAAGCTCACTAGGGAGGGTCAATACATATGTTCCTATAGCTAATGCAGTAACCCTTGCTCCATTTCCAACGCGTAGGTCTGACTCTCCCTTATTGAGCTGTCTACTGTTCCTTAGGCCCTGCATATCAGTGCATATGTGTGAGCCACAACCGGTATCTAATACCCATATATTATTATTGGAAACAGTATTAATTTCAATGACAAAAATACCTAAAGTAGATGGGGCATCAGATGCCTTCTTCTTCAAGGATTCCAAGTAAGCCTTACTGTTTCTCTTCCAATGGTCGTCCTTGCCACAATGGAAACATGTCCCTTTTGGAGAAATCTCCTTGGCCTTCTTCTTGGCCACACCTCCCTTAGGCTTCATGGACTTCTACTTCTTCTTTTTAAGGTTCTTCCTTTTAGAACTTGAAGAGTCCACTAGCATCACAGTCTTACTGTCCTTCTTGACATATGGCTCAGTTGTTTTAAGCAAGTTAATCAGCTCAGGAATAGTGATAGAGATTTGGTTCATCCTATAGTTAAGCATAAAATGTGAATAACTATCAGACAAACTGGTTAGAATTAAGTCAATACTTAATTCATGGTCCATCACAAATCCCAAGGTGGCCAACCTCTGAATATAGTCATTCATCTTCAATGCATATTGCACTGGAGATGTCCCCTCAACCATCTTAGTGCGGAAGAGCAACCTTGAAGTTTCGAACCTTTCGAAACTTGTTTGCTCATCAAAAAGCTCTCTTAGATGGTATACTATGGAATTAGCATCCATAGCCTCATGCTGTTTTTGCAACTCAGCTGACATAGTAGCAAGCATAATGCAGCTTGCCATCTCACTATCATCGAGATGCTTTTGATATGCCTTCTGAACATCTTCAGAAGCATTAGCAGCAGGAGGATTAGGGAGTGCCTCATCTAGGACATAGCCAATCTTTTCGGATTTGAGAACTATTCTCAGATTCCTTAGCCAATCCAAAAAATTGGGCCCAGTCAACTTATTTGATTCCATTAGTGATCGTAAATTCACACTTGTCATAATGATGATTCTAGCAACCTAGATATAAAATATAACATGTTAGAATGTACATAAAATGCATGTTTATTAGGTTTTTAATAAATCGCATTATGGCTCCCACTATTTTATTGCAAATCCATAACCCTCACTATGAACCCGAGAGAACTTATATGGAAGTTCTCCTAGTGGGTCGATATCCAACTAGCTAAGAATAACCTTGAGGCAACTCAACAAGCTATCCTTAGTTTGGTTGGTAGGTATGTAATCCATACCAATTGCATTATTCATGCAACCATCGAATCTTATGCTATCAACTTATTGATGTGTGCTTATACATTGGGCTATCAACTCTTGATATGTGTACATCTCATGTATACAAATCCAACTTCACCTCCAATACACATTAAACTTGGCGCAAATCCAACAAGTTAATAATATCGGTTAAGTCTAACCCATTAATCGTGAAATCTAATTTCAATGGATTGAACATATTCTTATAGAGTGAGCTTGAGGCAACTCAACAACCCTAACTCTAGAAGAACTCTGGTTCTCCCCATATTAATGGAAGGCGTAAGACTTAATTGTTTATTTAGTGAGGAATTTCTTTGTTAAGTCTCATCAAGTTATTATTTCATGCTTTTATATATCATACATTCATCACATTGATATATAAAGATAGTTACATTAACTATATGGCATGATTATGGACATACTAAAGTCAATCTCTTGAGCCAAAGAGAAATTGACTAGGTCTTACCTAGGTATATGCATGAATTTACAACCCAAAATAGAAATCAAATTTCTATTTCTAAGTCTTCTTGTTTATGGTACCATCTCCTTTGCTTCTTGCTCCTTTGTATCTTCATTCTATCCTAATCCTATGTAATCTAATTACATATTTTAAATTATAGAAAACCTCAATTTACATTTGAGGGGAGTAAGATGAGAAGAGAAATACATAAGAAATAAAAAGAGATAGGGACACGTATGCCCTATTTACCATAAAACGAAATAATTCCATGCATGCTCAATCACATTGGGCCTAAATCCATAATCATCCATCATGTCTTTTTATACACCCCTAACATGCATTCTCTAATGCACAAAATAAAAATGACAATTTTGGATTTCAATTTGTAAATCGATTCAACACTTGAATAGAAATTGCCTATATGTGTTCTTTT
Source organism: Triadica sebifera (assembly GCA_023653625.1). NCBI lineage: Eukaryota > Viridiplantae > Streptophyta > Magnoliopsida > Malpighiales > Euphorbiaceae > Triadica > Triadica sebifera. The sequence continues at coordinate 12,623,355 of CM042908.1, read as the reverse complement.
GGTTAATTTAATTTTGTATGTAATTTTAAAGTGGAATTTAATATTAAATTAAATTAAATTAAATTTCATATTTCTAGAAATAATTAAAAATTAATTCTCCTTAAAATCAGAATATTATGATGTTAAAATTAAACAATTTAATTTTAATATACATACCAATTTCTAGTCATACTAGAATTACAATTGCACAACTTAAATAAATTCAAAATTAATTTTTAAAAATTCTAAAAATTTTCAGAACATCAAATCACCATTCTAATTATCTTTAGGTCAGCTCAGGTTCATCAAAATATTTTTTGCACAAGCCAAAATTACTGAGACAAATGAACCAATACACTTAGATGCTCAAAATGACTAATTCGATATCTAGAATTTTTAAAATTTCAAATGTTTGAAAAATAATTTTGGCATGTATCTAACATCAAAATAACATATTTTTAATCACATAAAAATTATTTCAAGGTGCTGAAAATAAAATAAATACATACAAAAAAATCAAACAAAACAGCTCCACCGGGTATGCTAAAACAGTCTCATTTTTGTGTTTGTTTAAAAAATTAATTAAGATAATTTTTAATTAATGATTGGACACTTAAAGAGGCATAAAAATATTCTCAATATTTCTAAATAAGTTTTTCATAATTAAATTATAAGAAAAATATAAGCAGCCCCATCAATTAAGCCAAACAACAACACATGTTCATAAAAAGACAATTTTAGGCATTTTTGAAATAAATCCGAAATTAATTATTTGAATCACATTCAAATCATTTTTCAATCAAAATAATCATTCTTAAAGAAAGAAAAATATGTAAATTATATTTTACAAATTAATTTCAATTTTTCAAAACCTATTGATCCCATTAATTTCAATATCAAAAAACATGCAATCCCATTGCACTTTCAATTAAAATTAATTTTAATGGATACAAGGAGGCTCTGATACCAATGTAGGGTTTTGAAGAATGAATCATATTCATAAACATGATGAAAAATAAAATTTTTCAAAATCCAAAACAAAAGATCATATTTGTACCATTAAAACTAATTTATATAAATGTAAATGTTAAAAATTATACCTTGTAATTTTTATTTGTTCTTCAAATCTTCACTTTTCTGGGTTGTAGCAAATCACAACAATCCACACTAGGATATCTTTAATAATAATCCACGCGAAGAATGAAGAAAAAACTATCAAGAGAAATGGTTTGAACAAATTCAAAATGCTAGCTTTGAAGTGTTCTTGAGAGAATTTTTGTTGTGTCTTAAAAATATTTTTTCATGAAAAAATATTTTCATGTCTATTTTCTGCCATTTGATGTCTTTTCTATTTGAATCAAATTCAAAAATAAGATGAAAAGTCAAAAATAGAGAAAATGGAAACAAATGAATAGTAATTGGCCATAATTGGCCTAATTAAGGCCAAAAATAGCCGTTGGCCAATGGATGGGAAGGCAACAGGCGCGCTGGGCTTGCTGCGAGCTGCTGCTGGGCAGGCCAGCTGGCCCGCTAGGCAGGCCAGCAGCCTGTCTAGCCCACGCGGGCCTGTGATACTCCCGAACGATTTTTTCGTGCGATCTCATCGCGATCCATCCTAAAATAATTCTCATATTTTGGATCCTATCCAAGACCATTTTACTCATTCTCCATATCTTTAATGCGTGTGACCCATTAGGTTCCCGGTTATGGTGGCCACTTAAATTAACAATTAATTTAAGCAGGTCATGAGCGGTATCTAGCAACACATCATGACCCCCAATTGACCGGAAATTCAGTGGTTTGACTACGAACCTTTCCATAGACAATTTCTGTGCAATTATTCCTTTCACCATTCTATACCCCACTTGGTTCAGAGTATGGACATGTGTTAACTCCCACTAGACTGACTACATCACGTCTAGTCTAAGCAATGTTAGTTCTTGTCCTTGAGGCTCATTACTCTATTAGATATGTCATTGAAGACTATATTTATGACATTTCCACTCCGGCCAGAGATTCCTGAGTAATGACCATGACAAGAGGGCATGGGTATACACTCATTCTATCAAGAGTAGTGAATCCTTTGTTGGTTACCCAATTACCTTCGAATACCTCAAGCTGTATCCAATCACCACCCTATGAGCTACCTCTTTGAGGCAACAAGGAATAGTGTCAAAATACAGAATCAATATTCAAGATATCCTTAAGGATACTTGCACCATTGCTATGATGAGATTATCATTGACATTTGAATAGATTATCCATATTATTGTCTCATAGTTGGTCATCCAATGTACTTAGCTACACTTAGCAAGCATCCACATGTTAACTCTAAACATCTCATGTTTATAGATTATGAGATCTACTACTCGATCCAATCAAGGAATGTAACATGTGCTAGTCTGTTTGGATTAATAATGTCCCATCTCATTAATCCTATGATTAGGGATAATTTTAATACTAACATAATTACACATGATAAGAATCTCAATATCATGATCTCATCATGATTTCCTGCATGCTATGTTATGTATCAAGGACTTCATTAATTGATTTAAGATCACTTATCAATTCATATATCAAATGAACATCAAATTAATGAAAAAGCCTTTTATTAATCAAATAAATTTGTACAATAAGTGCTAAAGGTGATTGCCTTTAGATTACTCTTCTAAGATGGATAATGAAAAAATTGAAGTCTGGGATAGTGTTCGGAAAGAATGGACACCACCAACTAGAAGAAGAGTTGATGGTGAAGAAGAAATCCTGTAAAGAGATGATTGGACAGAGCCTCAAAGAGAGTAAACTTCAAAAACAAGAAGGCAATGACAAATCTTCTCAAGCTCATTATCCATTAAAGAATGTGGCAGAATACAACACTGCCCAACTACTTATAGCATGTGGAAAACATTGGAAAACTATCATGACGGAACAAAGCAAGTTAAATCAAGAAGATTTAACTTCTTACTTCAGAGTATAAGCTCTTCATGATGAAATCCAATGAGTCAATTACTGACATGACCAACCATCTTCTAGCATCATAAATGGCATGAGAAAACTTGGGAAACACCTGAGCTTGGAAGATGTAAATAACAAAATTCTGAGAAGTCTTTCTCTCAAAGATTACGGTTCAAGAGTTGCCGGTATAGAAGAGGCAAATGAAGACATGAGCACCATGAATACCGATGTGCTTATTGGCAAACTTCTTACACATGAAATGGCAGTGAAAAGAGATAAAGAGCTTGAAGAAAAGCCAGAAAAAAGAAAGCCTCTAGCACTAAAAGCCTCTACTTCAAAATCTCAAGAGGAATTTGAAAATGATGAAGAAAATAGTGATGATGCAAATGAGACATTGTTATGCTCTCAAGAAGGCTGAAAAGAATTATTGAGAAGAGAATGAGCAACTCTAGAAAATTCAGGAAAGAAACCTCAAACAGACCTCTAATGACTCACAAAGAAGTAAAGAGGAGGTAAAGTGCTATGAATGTGGGAAGAAAGGGCATATTAAACCGGAATGTCCAAGGCTCAAGAAGCACAAGACCAAATACCAAAGAGACAATGAGGAGAAAGGTCACAAAGCCATATGAGATGATGAAAGCTCTTCAAGTGAAAAAGATGACAATGAAAGTGAAGAGGTCAACCTATGCTTCATGGCTATAGAGGATCACGTCTCGGATAAGGTAGGATCACTTCACTCATACTCTTTCAATAATGATAGTAATGATAATGATAGTAATAGTGAAGATGATGATGAGTAAAGCCTAATAGAAGTATTGAATCTAGTACTAGAGAAATATAAAAGTAAATTCAATACTTATAAGAATAACATTTCTAATTTGAAAATCAAAATGGATGCTTTAGAAAATGAGAACTTTAAGCTTAAATCATCTAATGAATCTCTTCAAAAGTCATTAGATGAATACTCTTCAAGACCCTCAACCAAATCTTTGCTTAAAGAAAACAATATTTTGAAAAATGAAGTTGAGGAACTTAGAAACTCCATTTCAAAATTTCACAAGGGAAAGGGGAGTTTAGATACTCTCATTGTGTCTTAAAGACCACCCTTAATCAGACATGGTCTAGGATTTAAGGGTACATCATCATCTTCTCACAAGACTACTTTTGTTAGGTCAAGTTAACCTCACATCTCCATATTTGCTGTAACAGCCCCAAGGGCTAAGTGCACAAAATACACTAAATCTTCTATACATAAAAGGAATGATCAAGGATTGGTAAGCCTAAGAAAGAAACCTTAAAAGGCTAATCATACCTTTATGTATAAGAAGCATGCAGCTAGAAAAGTACCAATTCATCATGATTGTGCATGCCATTGCTCTCAAACTCAATCTAATAGAAATATGGAATTCAAAAGCATTGTAAGACAAAAAAGCATATTTAGACCTAAACAATGTAATTATATTATAAAATTTGGTCACATAAATAAACATTGCTGGATAAGGAAGGCTCATTGGGAACCTTCATATGCTAACCCCCAATGACCCAAGCTCATTTGGATACCTAAAAACCATACTTGAATTGTGATTCTATAGGTATGGCTCAAGTCCACTATAAACAAAAATACTTAGATAGTAGACAGTGGATGCTTAAGGCATATGACAGGAGACAAAGAACTTTTCAATGAAATCAAAAGTATTGATGGAGGTAAAATTACCTTTGGAAACAATGCTACGAGTAAGGTAATTGGCATTGGCTCTATTGGTATTAATGGTACTAATTTCATTAAAGATACCTTGCTTATTGATGGCTTGAAACATAACTTGTTAAGTGTAAGTCAATTATGTGATAAACGAAACAAAGTAATCTTTACTTCCAACAAATGTCTTGTAACCTCTATTAATGGCCAAGAGATATTTAAAGAAAATAGAGATGTCAATACCAACATAATAGACTTACACAAAATATCTAACCATTCCTTTAAGTGTCTTGTGACTACTAGTGATGAATCTTGGTTGTGGCATAGAAGGCTTGGTCATGCAAGCATGGATTTAATTCAAAGCCTCAGCATAGGAGAGCTGGTAAAGGAACTGCCAAAAGTCAAATTTGAAAAAGACAAGACATGTGAACCTTGCCAAAGAGGAAAACAACACAAGTCATCCTTCAAATCCAAAAACATTGTAAGTACCTCAAAACCTCTATAACTCCTGCATCTATATTTATTTGGACCTACTAGAATTGCAAGCTTAGGAAGTAAACACTATGCCTTTGTCATCGTCGATGACTACTCTAGATTTACTTCGGTATTTTTCTTAGCTCAAAAGAGTGATGCCTTTGAAACTTTCAGAAATTTTGCTAAAAGAGTTCAAAATGAAAAAGGATATTGTATTTCAAAAATAAGAAGTGACCATGGCAAAGAATTTGAAAATGAAAACTTTGAAAATTTTTGTCTTGAACATGACATTTCGCAGAATTTTTCATCTCTTAGGACACCTCAACAAAATGGGCTAGTCAAAAGGAAAAATCAAACTTTAATTGAAATGACTCGAACAATGCTCAATGAGTATGGTTTACCACTTACTTTTGGGCTAAAGCCACAAATACTGCATGTTATATTTCAAATCGAGTTTTCAAAAGACCTTTTTTGAACAAAACTTCATTTGAGCTATGGAATGGAAGAAAGCTCTTGATATCATACTTTATAGTATTTGGATGCAAGTGTTTCATATTGAATACCAAGGACAACCTTGGAAAATTTGCCTCTAAATTTGATGAAGGTATCTTTTTAGGATACTCTACTACTAGCAAAGCATATAGAGTATTTAATAAAAAGTCATTAACTGTTGAAGAATCTATGCATGTTGTTTTTGATGAATCTAGTAAACTTGATCTTGTGAAAGGTAGTGTTCTTGATGATGTAGTAGGTACCATGGAAAGACTTGATCTTGAAAATGAAAGAGAAGAAAATGATCAAGAAGATTCACATCAAGATGATTCTCTACCTCCAGCTCAAGAGGAAAATAGGCAAGAGCTCCCAAAGGAATGGAGATTGACAAAAGATCACCCCAAAGAGCAAATCATTGGTGATCCTACAAGGGGAGTAAGTACTAGATCTCATCTCAAACATTTAGTTTCTGATCTTGCTTTTGTTTCTCAAATTGAGCCTAAAAATATTGATGAGGCTCTTAATGATGAAAGTTGGGTGATTGCTATGCAAGAGAAACTCAACCAATTTGAGAGAAGTAAGGTATGGACCTTAGTACTTAGACCCGAGGAGCATCAAATCATTGGAAGCAAATGGGTATTTAGAAATAAACTAGATGAACAAAGTTCAATAACTAGGAATAAGGCTAGGTTGATTATAAAAGGATATAATCAGGAAGAAGGAATAGATTATGATGAGACCTATGCTCCAGTAGCTAGATTAGAAGCCATAAGAATACTTTTAGCATATGCATGCCACATTAATTTCAAACTCTTTCAAATGGATGTAAAAAGTGCCTTTCAAATGGCTTTATAGAAGAAGAAGTTTATGTAGAACAACCACCAGGTTTTGAAAGCTATGATTTGCCCAACCATGTATTTAAACTTTCAAAAGCTTTATATGGTTTGAAACAAGCCCCAAGAGCTTGGTATGAAAGACTAAGTTCTTTTCTCTTGGAAAATAATTTTACAAAGGGGAATGTTGACATTATATTATTCATTAAAAGAGATAAGCATGATACTCTAATTGTTCAAATATATGTTGATGACATCATATTTAGGTCTACTAATGAATTGCTTTGCCAAGAATTTGCTAAGTGTATGACTAGGGAATTCGAAATGAGCATGATGGGTGAGCTAAAATTCTTCCTTGGTCTACAAATAAAACAAGGCAATGAGGACATATTCATCAACCAATCCAAATATGCCAAAGACTTACTTAAGAAATTTGGAATGGAAGGATGTAAAAATGTCAAGACTCCAATGTGCACATCAACAAAATTGGACAAGGATGAAAAGGGTCAGAGCATTAATAAAAAGCTCTATAGATGTAATATCCGCTAATTTAGATTTCCGAGTCGCACGTGTTTTAACATTGACGCGTGTGACCGATCGGAGTCTAAATTCAGATTTTTACAATAATTGATTAAGAAATGGTTAAACTAAATAATAAATGTCTAAATAAGTGATTATAGAGTTTAAAGAATTTGATTTACGGTAAAGGACTAAATTGCAAAATTTGATAAGTTTTGGGGTCAATTTGCAATTTACCGAAAATTGGAAGATTTATGAGATTAATGGCTAATTAACTTAAGAAATTTGGACATTTAAAATTGGGTTGGCCGGCCATGATATTAAAGGAAGATGATTAATATTGATTAAGTGTAAAATTGGGAGAAAATGGTCAAATGGTGGGTCCCACATGAAGATTTTTTTGGGTACCCTATTTAAGGCTTTATTTTCTTCTTCTTCTTCTTCTTCTCTTCATTTTTTGCTCCTTCTCTTTTTCTTTACCAGTCACACCAGCCACAATTCTCCTCCATAGCTCACCTTGATTCTAGAGAGAGAAAGGAAGGGAAGAGAAGGGAAAGAGCAAGACAATGTGATTTTCATGTTCCATAACTCATAAGGAAGCTGGAAAGAACAAGAAAGAGGAAGAAAAATCAAGTTTGGTAGAGAGAGAAAATCTCCAAAGTTGTGATCAAGTGAAGAAAAGTGTAAGGTAAGAAGTATTTCTTCTTCTATTTCATGCATTTCTAAGGCTCTTTACTCAACTTATTACTTTTCAATACATTTACATGCCTTGATCACACAAGATTCTCTAATATGCATCCTTAATTCAATGTTACAATTATCTCATTCATACATGTCTAATCTTATGATTTCATGCCATAACTATCATCATTCTTGAAATTGCATTTATCTCAAATCATATTCAACATGCATTATTTCAAACAAAAATAGTCTATTGCCTTAAATTATGCACAAACCTTAATCTTTCTCCTTCACTCTCTTAGGTAGCTTTCTCTTTTCCTTTGCTCTTTAGAGCTTGTTCCTTGTCATTTGGAACTCCTACAATATCATAGATCATTTTCATCATCATCTAATTTCATTAAGACCCTAAACTCTCTTTTTCTCTCTCAAAACCCTAGTTTCTCTCTCATTCCATATAAGTCTTAGATGAGCTCAAAATTCGAACTTCCTTTAGAGAAGATGAAGAAATACTTCTTACCTTACACTTTTCTTCACTTGATCACCACTTTGGAGATTTTCTCTCTGTACCAAACTTGATTTTTCTTCATCTTTCTTGTTCTTTCCAGCTTCCTTATGAGTTATGGAACATGAAAGTCACCTTGTCTTGCTCTTTCCCTTCTCTTCCCTTCCTTTCTCTCTCTAGAATCAAGGTGAGCTATGGAGGAGAATTGTGGATGGCATGACTGGTAAAGAAAAAGAGAAGGAGCAGAAAATGAAGAGAAGAAGAAGAAGAAAATAAAGCCTTAAATAGGGTACCCAAAAAAATCTTCATGTGGGACCCACCATTTGACCATTTTCTCCCAATTTTACACTTAATCAATATTAATCATCTTCCTTTAATATCATGGCCAGCCAACCCAATTTTAAATGTCCAAATTTCTTAAGTTAATTAGCCATTAATCTCATAAATCTTCCAATTTTCGGTAAATTGCAAATTGACCCCAAAACTTATCAAATTTTGCAATTTAGTCCTTTACCGTAAATCAAATTCTTTAAACTCTATAATCACTTATTTAGACATTTATTATTTAGTTTAACCATTTCTTAATCAATTATTGTAAAAATCCAAATTTAGACTCCGATCGGTCACACGCGTCAATGTTGCAACACGTGCGACTCGGAAATCTAAATTAGCGGATATTACATTCTCTCCCACTTAAAATAATTTCGTCCTTGAAATTTACCTGTTCATTCGGGGTTGAACAACTGGGGATACTGCTTCTTCATCACTTCTTCACTTTCCCACGTGGCTTCTTCAACTGTATGATTCTGCCACCAAACTTTAACTAGAGAAACTCTCTTGTTTCGGAGAACTTTCTCTTCATATGCTATTATAGCCACTGGTTCTTCCTCATAAGACATGTCTTTCTGTACCTCTATTTCCTCAATCAGAATAATGTGGGTTGGGTCTGAACGATATCTTCTTAATATTGAAACGTGGAACACGTTATGAATTCGGTCTAGCTCCGGAGGAAGAGCTAATCGGTAAGCCACTGGTCCTATTCTTTCTAGAATTTCATAGGGACCAATAAATCTTGGGATTAATTTTCCTTTTTTACCGAACCTCAATATCTTTTTCCAAGGCAAAACTTTAAGAAATACTTTATCTCCTACTGCATATTCTATATCTCGCCTTTTTAAATCGGCATATGATTTCTGTCGATCTTGTGATGCTTTTAGCCTTTCCTTGATCACTTTAACTTTCTCCTCATTTTTTTGAATTATTTCTAGCCCAATCAACTTTTTCTCATTCAACTTGGTCCAACATATCCGTGTCCTACACTTTCTTCCATAAAAATCTTCATATGGGACCCACCATTTGACCATTTTCTCCCAATTTTACACTTAATCAATATTAATCATCTTCCTTTAATATCATGGCCGGCCAACCCAATTTTAAATGTCCAAATTTCTTAAGTTAATTAGCCATTAATCTCATAAATCTTCCAATTTTCGGTAAATTGCAAATTGACCCCAAAACTTATCAAATTTTGCAATTTAGTCCTTTACCGTAAATCAACTTCTTTAAACTCTATAATCACTTATTTAGACATTTATTATTTAGTTTAACCATTTCTTAATCAATTATTGTAAAAATCTGAATTTAGACTCCGATCGGTCACACACGTCAATGTTGCAACACGTGCGACTCGAAAATCTAAATTAGCAGATATTACAATAGATGTATGATCGGATCACTTTTATATCTTACTGCCTCTAGACCCGATATAATGTATAGTGTATGCTTATATGCGCGCTTTCAATCATGTCCTAAAGAGTCACATTTAAATGCAGTAAAAAGAATATTTACATGGCTCATTGCATCTAGGTTTATGGTATCCTGGAAATTCATCCTTTCACATTATAGGATATTCAGATGCTGATTACGTTGGAAGTCTTTTAGATAAAAAAGTACTTTAGGTACTTGTCACTTTATTGGAGAATGCTTAGTTTCTTGGTTTAGCAAGAAACAAGTTTCAGTTGCTCTTTCTACTGTTGAAGTGGAGTATGTGGTAGCATGATGTTGTTGTACACAAATCCTTTGGATGAAACAACAACTTAAGGATTATGGTCATAGTATGAACCATATACCTATTAGATGTGACAATACAAGTGCTATAAATCTATCTAAGAATCCCATTCAACACTCTAGAAGTAAGCATATTGACATAAGACATCATTTTATTCATGTTCAATATGGAGATATTGTATTGGAATTTATAAGCATAAAAAATCAATTGGCAGATATCTTCACTAAGTCTCTAAATGAGGAAAGATTTAATTTCATAAGAAGAGAGCTTGGTATGATTGATGGATTAACTTTATGATTGCCAAAATTGTCAAACCTTGATTGATAATCTTGTGTTTTTGGCCTCATCTTTTTAGATATGAGGTAGCTAATTTGATAGAAATATATGTTATAGGGGATAGAAGCTCCTTGAAATGCTTTAGTCTTATTTTAGACTTAATTTTATTTAATGAGGATTTTAAGCAATTCACTCCCGTGATATATATTCACAGCCATGATCATAATCGCCAAAAGCTCCAGTAGTTTTCACGCCTTGCTTCACGACATACTTTACTATTGAAGGTAGTGAAGACTATATTTCACGCCCGTAACCTTTTTCTATCACCTCCGTGAAACCCTTTGTACATGCCCATGATGCTTATTCACGACCGTGAACATTTCTACCAAAAACTTACAGAAGCGTCCACGCTTTGTGTCATGCTCTGTTTCACGGTCACAAGTTGTGAAAATTGTACTTCACACCTGTGACTTTTTCGTCAACACTATGAAATTTCATCATTCACGTCTGTGACCTTTAATTGTCACAGCTGTGAATCGTTTCACATCTCTCTTCACGGGTAGAGCGTCTCTTCAGCAAATCGTGAACACGACATTTCATGCCCGTGACTTAGCTTTCACGCCCGTGAAGATGTTAGCTATGAAACGTTTCTGCTGTTATTTCTCTCATTTCCAACTCTCCAACTTCTCTCATTTATCACCATTGAATACCATTTTGAAGATTCTGGCCCCTTAGCAACTCATTCCATCTATAAATACCTTTAAAAACTTTCTCCATCATCAGAAATAAAAACACCTTAGGTTCTATTCCAAAATTCCATTAGATTTTCACTCTTCAAAAATACATTTTCTCAATCAAAAAATGGAAACCAGCTCCTCCAAAGGTACCAGAAAGAAGTCTCATGCTCCAAGAAGGTACACGGACTACCTTCTAAACATTATTCTGGAGCACTATCATCCAAGATACTCGGTTCTCAAGCAAAGACCACTCCTTTCCTCTCAATCATTTGAAAATATAAAATTTAATCAAAACCAAAACCCAAAGAACTACCTATGTAATTTAAAATCGGATCATACCATCTAATGGGAGAAGTTGATTATCTTTGTTTGCAACTCTTGATCTTCCAAGTTGTGAGTGTTTTCTTCTTTGTTGGGTTGTAGCAAACCACAACAATCTAAAGCTAAGATTTCCTCTAAGAGTATCCATGCAAAGGAAGAAGAAAAGAACCTTCAAGTAGATGGGGTAACACTGGTCCAAATTGCTAGCTATAGAAAATTGTCTTATGAAAGAGAAAAGGGAAAGCAAAAAAATAACTCTTATTTTTCCTAATGGGGTAGCCACGAAATTTACTTCATAAAAGGACTATTTATACTTTTTCAAATCCTTTTTGGGGTTAGTGTATATGACCCAATGTTGACTAAGTTAGCAATCCTAATCCAAATTGGATTTGGCCCATTTTTATAAATCTCATAAAAGACCCAATTCTCTTTCTTTCTCATTTGGATCTTATCCAAAACCCATTTTATATTTTCTTCATTCCCTCTATGTGCGTGACCTAATAGATTGTTTGGTCATGTTAGCAGCTTAAGTCTTAGAAGGAATCCTAATCTAATTAGAATTCCACGAGTCAAACTCTTTTGACCAATATTTGATTTCTAAATAATTTCTCTGGACTAAGTAGATATGAGCGATACTTAGAAATACATCATAACCACTCAATTAATCAAAAAGTTAATGATTTGACTTTTAACCCTCCCATAGACAATTACCGTGCAATTCATCCTTTCACTAAACTATACCTCATTTGGTTTTGAGCATGGACTGTGTGTCAACTCCCACTAGACTGACTACATCACATCTAGTCCAAATGATATTAGTTTTTGTCTATGAGACTTATTACTCTTATTAAATATGTCCTTAAAGACCTTTTCTAATACATGTCCATCTTGGCCAAGGATTTCTGAGTAATGATCTTTAGAAGAGGCCATAGGTATACTTTCCTTCTATCAAGAGTGGTGAATCCTCTATTGACTACTCAACTAATTTCAAATACCTCATGCTATACCGAATCACTACCCTATGAGCAACCTCTTAAAAGTCAACAAGGAATGGAATCAAAGTATAAGATTCAGTATCCAAGATAACCTTGCATATCTCAAGTCCAAGGATAATTGCACCATTGTTATGATGAGACTATCACTAACATTGAATAGATACCCATGTGATTGCCTTATAGTAGATCAACCAATATACTTGGCTACTCTAGCAAGCATCCATATGTTAACATCTCATGTCTTCAGCTTACGAGATCAGTTGCTTGACCTAGTTAAAGAATATAACATATGCTAGTCTATCTGGATTAACAATGTCCTATCTTATTAATCCTATGACTATGGATTATTTAGGTATAAATACAATTACACATGATAGAAATCACATCATCGTGATCTCATTATGAATTCCTTCATGTTGTGTTATATACCAAAGACTTTATTAAATGCTATAAGATCTATATCAATTCATATGAAATGAATACCATATAATGAAAATGCCTTTTATACATAATAAATGAGTAGATAAAATGTGTAAGGTGATTGCTTTTAGGGCACCTCTCTAACAATCTCCTATTTCCACTAAAGCCAATTGCCTTTGTACATTATACCATAGGTGAGTACATGACTATCATATTTCTTTTAGGGAAAATGCTTACTCAGAGGATCAACTATATTTTGATCAGAGGGAACTCTCTCAATCTTTACATTATGTCTACCAATGTTTTATCAAATAAAATTGTAATGTCTTGAGTACATGTTTGGATCCTTGATAAGACTATGGTTCATTTGCTTTAGGAATGACTCCATCGTTATCATAATACAATATTTGATCAATAATGCTAAAAATAGCTTCTAGTTCTACAATGAATTTCTTTATCCAAACCTTCTTTAACTGCCTCAGAAGCTGCTATGTATTTTGATTCGGTTGTGGAATCTGCAATCATTTTTAGTTTGGAACTCTTCCAAGTGACTGCTCTATCATTTAACATAAAAACTTATCCTGATTGGGACTTGGAGTCATCCTTATCAATTTGGAAGCTGACATCCATATACCCGCTTACCTTAAGATCACCATCTTCATAAACCAAGAATGCATCATTAGTTCTTCTCAAGTACTTAAGAATATTCTTGATAGCCACCTAATACCCATCACCGGGATCTGACTGATATCTACTTGTGACACTCACATCATATAATACATTAGGTATAATACATAACATAGCATACATGATGGATCTAATAGCCGAAGCATATGGAATCCTACTCATGCATGTCCGTTTATCCTGTGTCTTTGGACATATGGACTTAGAGAGAGTAATCCCATGAGTCATTGGAATTAATCCTCTCTTAGACTGTTCCATGCTAAACCTCTTTAGCATCCTATCTATGTATGTAGACTGAGAAAGACCAAGCAACCTTTTAGATCTTTGTCCCTAGTATGTAGACCGTTTCTCCAAGATCTTTCATGGATAAATTCTTAGAAAGCAAAATTTTGACTGATTGAAGAACTGAGATATATTTTCCTATAAGAAGTATGTCATTTACACATAATACTATGAATACGACTGCACTCCCACTAACCTTCTTGTAAACACAAGGTTCATCCATATTTTATAGGAAACCAAACTCTTTGATTGTCTCATCAAATCAGATCTTCCAACTCCTGGATGTTTGCTTCAATCCATAAATGGATCTTTGTAATTTGCATATATTTTTTCCATCACTTAATGTGAAACCCTCAAGTCAGGTCATGTACACGTCCTCAATCAGATTTCCACTAAGGAGTGTTGTTTTCATGACCATTTGCCAAATCTCAAAATCATAATGAGCAATAATGGCCAGGAGCATTCTGATGGATTTAAGCATAACAAATGGAGAAAAGTTTCATCATAGTCAACACCTTGTCTTGGACAATATCTGTAACATCCTTTACCTTCCCCACATGCATTTCATTGAACATAAGCATCTTGCATACAATTCAATTAAACACGTGACTTTCATACGTATTTTCGTAGGAACAAGTTCATGGCACGCACTAGGTATGTGTCCTAGTATTTGGCAATTATATCGAGTCACACATGTATCCTTATAACCTAAATAAGTATAACAAAGTATTAGAAATGAATTGAATAAGGTGACTAAATTAAAGTAAGAAAAATGATTAGATTAAGATTAGTGAACATTTACATTGCTAATTTAGTTAAATCGGGTCAAATGATTAAGCTGTATCATTGTGTGAATTAGTGGAATTATAAATCTATGTAAATAATAATAATAATATAGACAAAATAAAATGAAAATGACATAAAAGAGAAATAGAAGAGAAGAGAAGAGAAAGGAGAAGAGAAAGGAGAAAAGAGATGAGAAAAGAGATGAGAAAAAGATAAAAAGACAAAAACCAAAAGTTAGTTTTATCTTCCCATTTCTGCCTTCTTCTCCAGCCCGACTTCTTCTTCAATTTCCTCCATTTCAGACTTCAATTCTTCCTTGTTTCACCTAGTTCTTGAAGCTAATTGATCCCTTGCAAGTTTGTTCTTGGTAAGTAATCAATTCTTATTGCTATAGGGTTGATTTTAGTTGCTTAGGTTCAATATTAGGCACTGAATTGCACCTCGATGTTGATGTTAATAGAAATTGATTCTGGAAATGTGTAAAACACAAACATTGTTCCTTTATGTCTTATATTTGTGGATATATAAACATTTTTGCAATATGTTATGTATAGGGAGAGATATGCTCTTCGTACTGAAACTAGTTAGGGTGTAAACCCTAACCAAGTTAGCTACTGTGTGGTTTGATTTAGAATATGTTAAAGCCATTATTTGAAGTCTCTCAAAACATACAAGTTGTAGATATATGTAATTTTTATATTTCTACCTAATTTCAGGTTCATAGTCCTTGTAAATTGTGAGTTATGGTGAATGGAACCATGACTATTCCATGGTTTGAACTGCCTACTGACTGCTCTAGGAAGATACAATAAATTGTCTGGCTAATTTCAGCTTGTTAGAGCTAGCTTCTGTAAATGATCAAAACATAAGAGTTATATTTGTATGTCTTATCTAAATTTTGGTGCTACTTTTAACTTCATTGGTTATGTATAGACTAAGTTATGGCCTTTGGAAGCCATACTGTTACGGAAGTCAATTCTATTCTAGACCAGTAACATGTTTGGTATACTTAGAAGACCTTAGAGATATAATTGGTAAAAGTTGTAAACATGAAACATGTGCCATATGAACCGATATAAGGTTCTGTAAAGTTTCATTAAAATAGGACTTATATATTGTAATTTATGATGAACCCAAATGAGTACCCTGAAACTACCTAAAGGCAGAAAACAAGGCAGAAAACAGAACACTTTTAGAAATTCCACAAAATATTTTACAATGATCCAGTTGGTCTAAAATTTGAATATGTTATATAATTATATGTTATTTGTAATTAGGAACAAGAATTAGATTAATTGGTCAATTATAGAAAAAGTTATAGGCTAAACACTCCCATAAGGTCACACTGCCTCATAGGAAAAATCTTAACTATTGACATGAACAATGCATATTAATTTGTTTAAGCCACATTAAGTCTCTCTAATCATGAGTTAATCGATTATGTTTTCATATTAGGCTCGCAACATATTGGAGACCCACAAGGAGCAGATAGACAATAAGTTAGAGGTCGGAATCAAAGGAGAACGGTGAGTCTAATTATCGATTGAATTCTTTAGTGCAAATGAATGTTGCTTGCTATGTGATTCATGTGATTGTCATGATTGGTCCTTGATAATGTAATGATGGATAATTTGTGACATTGTGGTACATATAAATGGTATACTTGTGGTATATTTGATGTATATGTTTGACAAATGTGATATATATACATGGTAGATGTATAGTATATGCTTGACATATGAGGTATATATGGAATATATGTATGTTGTATATGATAAAGATGCAATGGTTGATGAATGCTTAAATACAAGTGCATATGCATATGGACTAAAAAGGCGTTGTGACTAGTTAATCGATATTGTAAAGCAAAAGAAGAGGCCTATGGCCCAACAAATGTGCAAATGAAACAAATGATCAAGCTAGCTAGCAAAAGCAAATGCAAATGTTCACATGGCAAATGTTCACATGGAAACCCGGGGCAATGTCTGTTTAACTTAGTCACAACAAAATGAAATAGGCAAAGCATTTGCATACATAAGGAGTAATGATTATATGTTTCTACTTTATTGATATTTATATGATACTGATGAATGGAATGGAATACATGGTATATATTGGAATTGTGATTTATTACTATGAGTTGTTTGGTACTTTAGAGCTCAATGGATGGTTATTCTCACTGAGCCGTAACTCATCAATTTGCATAATTTTTTAGGTAAAGAAAAGTGATAGCTCATTTTGAGTACCATATAAAAGACATGGAGCACAGGTCACTGGCCGAGCATCATCACTCTCTCTCCTTGCATTCCACACAAGCATAAAAAAATATGTCATCTGCATTTTGTATTTATATGGTTGAATATGTACAGTCAGTTTGGAATGGGTTTTAAAAATGTATAAATGAAATCAAATCGAAAATACTTATGTGTAAAGTTTATATTTTGATATATGTGATATATTATATTGTGGTGAAAACCTCAGTTTTAACTTTGCAAAGTCAGTGAATAATATTACAGGATATGAGACTTGCAAGTCATTGAATGAAATTATAGGATATAAGACTTGCAAAGTCATTGAATTATATTACAGGATATGAAAAAAAAAATTTTACTACTATTGTTAACAGAATATTTTACCTTTCCAGTATGCCATGTATGATTACTTGATACAGGGATAGGTTATACTCAAATGCATAAGGTGTGACGTTACATTTTTTGTATCAGAGCAGGGATAGGTTCAATGGGAACATGCATATGCATAAGAGCATGATAACATATGCATCCTATGTGTTGAATATTATGTAGTGACATACTTTCATTTATTTTAGGGACATCATAAGACATGATACACCAAGGAGGGAGAGGCCGACCGAAATGCATTCTCATGATGCATCACCTCATTTACATAGAGAGCAACCAGTAATAGGAGCTAGAGCTCCAGTACATGGATCACAGTCATCTCGTGCAGAAGTACCCCATGAAAACCTAGAACAAGAAGTATATGGTTCTGAAATTTAGAAGGAAAGACGTTTTGACAAGCTGAGGAAACAGGGTGCAACTAATTTCAATGGCACAACAGATCCAGCAGAAGCTGAGACATGGATGAAAAGGACACAGAGGGTACTGAATATGATGAGATGTACCCCGGATGAGAAACTCGATTATGCAGTATCCTTACTGCAAGGAAATGCGTATGAATGGTGGGAGACAGTCCCTGACAGTGATGCATAACCACCGGTGTTGACATGGAATGATTTTCTCCTGGAATTTCAGAACAATTACATGCCTGAAGCATATAAAGATGAGAAGAGGAAGGAATTCCTGAATCTGAAACAGGGGAATATGTCTATTGCGGAGTATGAAATACAATTTAACAAACTTTCCCATTATGCCACCTTCATGGTCTCTACTGAAAGAGACAAATGCAGGAAGTTTGAGGAGGGCCTCAAATATGAGATCAGAAATAGAATTACAACTACTGATCTTGATAGTTATGCCAGGCTCAGAGCTGCTGCAATCAGAGCTGAACGGTTAATGAAAGAAGCTGGGGAACAACAAATAAAAAGGCCATCACGTGAGTTCTTTGGTGAGTCTAGCAGAAGGTTGGGGAAAAGAGGTAGATATATGCCTGCACAATCTGGTAACAGAAGTGGGTACTCCAGTTCTAGAGGTCGAGAAATGACTTTCTCTTACCCAGGCATAGGGCAGAGCCAATATGTTGAACAGAGGCTCACATGTAGTCATTGTGGCAGACAACATACGGGCGAATGTAGAAGGCTCACAGGAGCATGTTATTTCTGTGGATCGATAGAGCACATGTATAGAGATTGTCCAAATAGAGCCAAACTAGTAGAGACCAGCAGAGGCAGAGGAGTATCTGAGACTACTGTTGAGGCACCGAGGGTCTACCCTACTAGTGGGACACAAGGCAGAGGAAGAGGCAGGGGCAAGACTGTTACACTGGGCAGAGGAGTGACCAGATCTGAAGGTCAGAGTTCTAGACCTCCTACTCAGGCCAGGGTGTTTGCTATGACTAGACAAGAGGCAGTGGATGCTCTCGAAGTAGTCACTGGTAATATTTATATTTCTGAAATATTAGCATATGCATTGATTGACCCAGGCTCCACTCATTCATTTATATCATTGCATATGACATCTGAATTGCATCAAATGCATGAGCCTTTGGGGATTGACATAAATGTGAGTATGCCATTGGGAACGGTGGTAGTTGTGAATAATGTCTGTCGTGATTGCCTGATATGCATTGACAGAGCTGAGTTAATAGTTGATCTGATTTTATTGCCAATATATGAATTTGATGTGATACTTGGAATGGACTGGTTAACTAGACATCATGCAATAGTGAATTGCTTTACTAAGGAAGTAATTTTGGAATCACCAAACCAGCCAAGGGTAGTATTTCTAGGTGAAAGAAAACTTGTGCCTACATGTTTAGTTTCATCTGTAAAAGCATTTCAAATGATCAAAGGGGGATGTGAAGCATATTTGGCATATGTGACTGATACTAGAACCATTGATAGCTTGCTTGAAAATATACCAGTGGTAAGGGAATTTACTGATGTATTCCCAGATGATCTACCTAGTTTACCACCAGATAGAGAGATAGAATTTACTATTGAACTAGTACCAGGAACTGCACCAATATCAAGGTCACCCTACAGAATGGCCCCAGTTGAGTTGAAAGAACTAAAGGCCCAATTGCAGGAGTTACTTGACAAAGGGTATATTAGACCTAGTGTATCACCATGGGAAGCTCCAATGTTATTTGTTAAAAAGAAAGATGGAACAATGAGATTGTGCATCGATTATAGGCAAATGAACAAAATGATGGTGAAGAACAAATATCCATTGCCTAGAATAGATGATTTGTTTGACCAATTGCAAGGAGCCCAAATATTCTCTAAGATTGATTTGAAATCAGGTTATTACCAGCTGAAGGTAGCAGAAGCAGATGTTCCAAAGACTGCCTTTCGAACCAGGTATGGACATTATGAATTTTTAGTAATGCCATTTGGGTTGACTAATGCTCCAGTTGCATTTATGGCATTAATGAATAAGGTGTTTCAACCATATCTGGATAGGTTTGTGATAGTATTTATTGATGACATATTGGTGTACTCAAAGAATAGGGGAGAACATGAACAACATTTAAAAATTGTGTTGCAAACTTTGAGGGAGAAACAATTATATGCCAAATTGAGTAAATGCGAATTCTGGTTAGATCATTTGGTATTTTTTGGACATGTGGTGTCGTGTAAGGGCATAGAGGTTGACCCAAAGAAAATTGAGGCTATGGTAAATTGGGAAGCTCCTAAAAATGTTTCTGAAATGCGTAGTTTTTTGGGTTTAACCGGATACTACCGCAGATTTGTTGATGGATTCTCCTTAATTGCTAGCCCTTTGACTAAATTGTTGAGAAAGAATGTGCCTTTCAAGTGGACTCTAGAATGTCAGAGGAGTTTCAATGAACTAAAACACAGGCTAACCTCAGCACCAGTGTTAACCATCCCTACAGGTACAGGTGGGTTTACAGTATATAGTGATGCTTCTCACCAAGGCTTGGGATGTGTGTTGATGCAACATGATAAGGTGACAGCTTATGCATCCAGACAACTGAGACCATATGAGATCTCATATCCAGTGCATGATTTAGAACTGGCTGCAGTCGTATTTGCATTGAAGATTTGGAGGCATTATCTGTATGGTGAGACATTCCAAATCTTCACATACCATAAAAGCTTGGGTTATTTGCTGACACAGAAAGAATTAAACATGAGGTAGAGACGGTGGTTAGAGCTATTGACAGATTATGACTGTACAATTGCATACCATCCAAGGAAAGCCAATGTGGTAGTAGATACATTGAGTAGGAAGGCTAGTAGCAGTGTAGCTCACTTGCAAGTATCCTCTTTTCCATATTTGATTCAATTACGATCTATGAATGTTGAATTAAATATATATGATGAAGGATCACTGATTGCTACTCTTCAAGTCAGACCTATACTAAAGGAGAGGATCAAAGAAACACAAAGCAAAGATCCTAAATTGTGTGAAAAAATTGAATTAGTAAGGCAGGGAAACAGTAAAGATTTTCAATTGCAGGATGATGTACTGATGTTAAAATCACGCATATGTGTTCTAGACACTGAAAACTTGCGTCAGGAAATACTGGAAGAGGCACACAATGCACCATATGCAATGCACCCAGGGTGAGTTTACAGAATGCATTGGGAACAAAATTGAACTTTAGCACTGCATTCCACCCACAGACTGATGGACAATTAGAGAGGACTATACAGACATTAGAAGAAATGCTTAGAGCATGTTCTATGGAATTCAGAGGTGCTTGGGATGAATATATAGCATTGATTGAATTTGCTTACAATAACCAGTATCATAGCAGTATCCAGATGGCACCATATGAGGCATTGTATGGCAGAAAGTGCCGAAGCCCTATCATTTGGGATGAAGAAGGAGCACGTGCATTAGAAGGGCCAAAGATAGTGCAAGACACAGTGGATAAGATCAAGGTTGTCAAGAACAAGCTAAAGGCAGCACAGGATAGGCAGAAAAGTTATGTTGATCAGCATAGAAGGGAAATGGAATACGAGTTGGGTGAAAAGGTATTTCTTCGTGTGTCTCAATGGAAAGGGATAATTCGATTTGGCAAAAAAGGTAAATTGAGCCCAAGGTATATATGGCCTTATGAAATTCTTGAGAAGATTGGTCCACTGGCATATAGATTGGCGTTACCACTAGAGATGGCTCAGATACATAATGTGTTTCATGTGAGCATGCTTAGAAGATACAGGTCAGATCCTACACATGTACTTAAAGATCAAGCCATTGAGATTGTAGAGGACATGAGTTATGTTGAGGAACCAGTGCAAATCATTGGATACAAGACTAAACAACTAAGAAACTGAGAAATACCTTTGGTTAAGGTATTATGGCGTAACCATTTACAAGAAGAGGCAACATGGGAAACAGAAGAAAATATGAAAAAGCAATATCCACACCTGTTTTCAGGTATTAATTTTGAGGATGAAATTTTTAAAAGGAGGGGAGAATTGTAACATCCTTCACCTTCCCCACATGTATTTCATCGAACATAAGCATCTTGCATACAATTCAATTGAACACGTGACTTTCATATGTATTTTCGTAGGAACAAGTTCATGGCACACACTAGCTATGTGTCCTAGTATTTGGCAATTATATCGAGTCACACGTGTATCCTTATAACCTAAATAAGGATAACAAAGTATTAGAAATGAATTGAATAAGGTGACTAAATTAAAGTAAGAAAAATGATTAGATTAAGATTAGTGAACATTTACATTGCTAATTTAGTTAAATCGGGTCAAATGATTAAGCTGTATCATTGTGTGAATTAGTGGAATTATAAATCTATGTAAATAATAATAATAATATAGACAAAATAAAATGAAAATGACATAAAAGAGAAATAGAAGAGGAGAGAAGAGAAAGGAGAAGAGAAAGGAGAAAAGAGATGAGAAAAGAGATGAGAAAAAGATAAAAAGACAAAAACCAAAAGTTAGCTTTATCTTCTCATTTCTGCCTTCTTCTCTAGCTCGACTTCTTCTTCAATTTCCTCCATTTCAGACTTCAATTCTTCCTTGTTTCACCTAGTTTTTTAACCTAATTAATCCCTTGGAAGGTTGTTCTTGGTAAGTAATCAATTCTTATTGCTATAAGGTTTATTTTAGTTGCTTAGGTTCAATATTAGGCACTGAATTGCACCCCGATATTGATGTTAATAGAAATTGATTCTGGAAATGTGTAAAACACAAACATTGTTCCTTTATGTCTTATATTTGTGGATATATAAACATTTTTGCAAGATGTTATGTATAAGGAGAGATATGATCTTCGTACTGAAACTGGGTAGGGTGTAAACCCTAACCAAGTTAGCTACTGTGTGGTTTGATTTAGAATATGTTAAAGCCCTTATTTGAAGTCTCTCAAAACATAAAAGTTGTCAATATAAGTGTGTTGTACATTTCTACCTAATTTCAGGTTCATAGGCCTTGTAAATTGTGAGTTATGGTGAATGGAACCATGAATGTTCCATGGTTTGAACTGCCTTCTGAGTGCTCTGGGAAGATATAGTAACTTGTTTGGCTAATTTGAGCTTGTTAGAGCTAGATTATGTAAATGATCAAAACATGAGAGTTATAGTTCTATGTCTTATCCAAATTTGGTGCTACTTTCAACTTCATTGGTTATGTATAGACTAAGTTATGGCCTTTGGAATCCATACTGGTCCGGAAGTCAATTCTATTCTGGACCAGTAACATGTTTGGTATAATTAGAAGACCTTAGAAAAATAATTGGTAAAAGTGGTAAAGATGAAACATGTGCCGTATGAACCCATATAAGTTTCTATAAAGTTTCATTAAAATAGGACTTATATATTATAAGTTATGATGAACCCAAATGAGTACCCTGAAACTGCCTAAAGGCAGAAAACAGAACACTCTTAGAAATTCCACCAAATATTGTACAATGATCCAATTGGTCTAAAATTTGAATATGTAATATAGTTATATGTGATTTGTAATTAAGAAACAAGAATTAGATTAATTGGTCAATTATAGAAAAAGTTATAGGCTAAACAGTCCCGTAAGGTCACACTGCCTCATAGGAAAAATCTTAACTATTGACATGAACAATGCATATTAATTTGTTTAAGCCACATTAAGTCTCTCTAATCATGAGTTAATCGATTATGTTTTCATATTAGGCTCGCAACATATTGGAGACCCACAAGGAGCAGATAGACAATAAGTTAGAGATCGGAATCAAAGGAGAACGGTGAGTCTAATTATCGATTGAATTCTTTAGTGCAAATGAATGTTGCTTGTTATGTGATTCATGTGATTGTCATGATTGGTCCTTGATAATGTAATGATGGATAATTTGTGACATTGTGGTACATATAAATGGTATAATTGTGGTATATTTGCGGTATATGTTTGACAAATGTGATATATATACATAGTATATGTATAGTATATGCAAGGTATATGCTTGACATATGAGGTATATATGGAATATATATATGTTGTATATGATAAAGATGCAATGGTTGATGAATGCTTAAATACAAGTGCATATGCATATGGACTAAAAAGGCATTGTGACTAGTTAATCGATATTGTAAAGCAAAAGAAGAGGCCTATGACCCAACAAATGTGCAAATGAAACAAATGATCAAGCTAGCTAGCAAATTCAAATGCAAATGTTCACATGGAAACCCGGGGCAATGTCTATTTAACTTAGTCACAACAAAATGAAATAAGCAAATCATTGGCATACATAAGGAGTAATGATTATATGTTTCAACTTTCTTGATATTTATATGATACTGATTAATGTAATGGAATACATGGTATATATTGGAATTGTGATTTATTACTATGAGTTGTTTGGTACTTTAGAGCTCATTGGATGGTTATTCTCACTGAGCTGTAACTCATCAATTTGCATCATTTTTCAGGTAAAGAAAAGTGGTAGCTCATTTTGAGTAGCGTATAAAAGACAAGGAGCACAGGTCACTGGCCGAGCCTCATCACTCTCTCTCATTGCATTCCACACAAGCATAAAAAAATATGTCATCTGCATTTTGTATTTATATGGTTGAATATGTGCAGTCAGTTTGGAATGGGTTTTAAAAATGTATAAATGAAATCAACTCGAAAATACTTATGTGTAAAGTTTATGTTTTGATATATGTGATATATTATATTGTGGTGAAAACCTCAGTTTTAACTTTGCAAAGTCAGTGAATAATATTATAGGATATGAGACTTGCAAGTCATTGAATGAAATTATAGGATATGAGACTTGCAAAGTCATTGAATTATATTACAGGATATGAAAAAAAAAATTTACTATTATTGTTAACAGGGTATTTTACCTTTCCAGTATGCCATGTATGATTACTTGATACAAGGATAGGTTATACTCAAATGCATAAGGTGTGACGTTACAATATCCTTTAGCTATCAGCCTATCTTTATAGGTAACTATATTACCTTCCATGTCGGTTTTCTTGTAAAAGACCCATTTGCACCCAATGGGTTTAATGGGTCAACCAAAGTCCACACTTAGTTTTCATACATGGAATCCATCTTTGACTGTATGGCTTTTAGCCATCTGTCAAAATATGAACAATTAATAATTTTTTCATAGGAAGTAGGCTCATTATCCTTTACGAGCAATACATCATTATGTTCACTTATGAGAAATTCATTTCTCTCAAGAACAATGCGAATCCTACTTGATCTATGAAGGTCTTGTATTACAGAAGGTGTAGTTGTTACTTCATCTCTATGAGTAACATATTTGGGTTCAATTAGTTCATTTGTATTTGTTTGAGCATTTTGAACTTCATGAAGTTCAATTTTTCTCCCATTATCTTCTTTTAGAAGAAACACTTTCTCTAAGAACATAACATGCTTTAAAATAAGCACCTTTTGTTCCAAAGGATAGTAGAATTAATATCCAAATGACTCTTTTGGATTTCCCAAAAATAGACACTTATTAGACATAGCTTCTAGCTTGTCTGACATTGTCTGCTTCACATAAGCAGGACAACCTCATACTTTCACATGTGAAAGAATAGGCCTCATGTTGTTCCATATCTCATATGGAGTAACACCAACTTACTTAGAAGGGACTCTATTTAGTATATATAGAAGTCTCTAGTGCGTGACCCCAAAAGGACTTAGGTAAATCTACAAAGCTCATCATAGACCTCACTATGTTTAATAAGGTTTGATTTCTCCTTTCAGCCTCACCATTGTTTTATGGCGTGTAAGGTGGAGTCAATTGAGATAGAATCCCATTATCTTTAATATAACCTTGAAACTCTTGACTTAAGTATTCTCCACCTCGATTTGATCTAAGTGTTTTAATACTTTTGCTAAGTTGTTTCTCTATTTCATTTCTGAATTTTTGAACTTTTCAAAAGCTTCAAATTTATATCATGATTTTTGTATGACATTGTTACACATACATATGTATGTATGAGGTCCAATAGCCTATTGGCATGTTCACCCTTTCCATTAAAGGATGATTTTTTTCATCTTTCTTAATTAACAAGATTCACTTGTGTCATATGATTTATAATCAAATGAACCTGAGTCACCATTCTTATGTAACTTAGTCATGTGTCTCTCATCTATATGGCCAAGGCGACAATGCCATAAATATGATGGATTTATGTTATCCAACTTTTGTCTTTTTTTATTATTATTATTGATATTGAGGATTGAATTAGACATGTTAAGAATGTAAATTTCATTACATAATGTGTCAGTTCCATGAAGAATATCATTCAACCATAAGGTTTTCTATTTAAACAAGAAATATAAATAATATTCTTAGTTAAAAATGGAACATAAAAGCAATTGTTTAATTATAAAATAAGCCCACTAGGGAATGTCAATACATAAGTTCCTACAGCTAATGCAACAACTCTTGCTCCATTGCCAACATGTAGGTCTCACTCTCCTTTTTTGAGCTGTCTATTGTTCTTAGGCCTTTCATATTTGTGCATATGTGAGACCCACATCCGATATCCAATATTCATATGTTATTAATAGAAATAGTATTAACCTCAATAACAATGGAAGCAAGTCCCTTTTGATGTCGTCTCAATGCCTTTCTTCCTCATCTTCAATGTACATTGCATTGGAGATGTCCTCTTTATCAACTTGGAGCTAAAGAGCAATTTAGATATCTTATATTGCTCGGTTTGAGCTTGCTCATTGAAAAGCTCGCTTAGATGATACGCAATGGTATTTGCATCCATAGTCTCATGCTGCTTTTTAAGCTCGGGTGATATAGAAGTCAGCATAATGCAACCCACTAAATCACTATCATCCACTTACTTCTTGTATGACAATTTTTCATCAATAGATTCATCATCATTCTAAGACATAGGTTATCTTTTCAACTTTTAGAACTATTCTCAAATTCCTTAGCCAATCTAGAGAATTCGTGGCAGTTAATTTATTGGATTTGAGAATTGAGTGTAAGTTCACAGTTGATGACATGATTCTAGCAACCTAGATGTAAAGAAATATCATATTAAAGAATGTACTAAATGCATGATTATTAGGTCTTTAATAAATGCACATTATAACTCCGACTATTTTATTACGAACCCATAGCCCTTACTATGAATCTGAGAGAACCCATTAGAAGCTCTCCTAGTGGGTTTGAACGTATTACTGTAGGGCGGGCTTGGATGTGCCCAACAACCCAAAATTTAAAAAAACTCTAGTTCTTGTCATATTAATGGAAGCATTGGCCTTAATATTATTAATGAGGGATTTCCTTAATTTTAGGTCTCCTCTTGGAAATTTGGCATGCATAATGTATCCATTCATCATATATAGATATATAAGACAATTACACTAATTATATGGTTATGATTATGGACATAATCTAACATCAATCCTTTAATCCATGAAAGGATTGACTAGGTCTCACATAGGTAGATGGATGAAATTACAACATTAAAATAGAAAACAATTTCCTATTCTAATGTTCCTTTGGCTTTGGCACCATCTCCTTGGTGTCTTCCTTGTTTATATTTCAATTCCATTCTAATCCTATGTAATCAATTACATAAATTCTTCATAAGAAAACCTCAAGTTTCATTTGAGAGGAGAATGATGAGAAGAGAAATACAATGGAGAAAATAGAGAAGGCAAAGACTCGCGGGCCCTATTTACCTAAACAAAATTTCCATGCATTATCAATCTCATTGGTCAAGTACATAATCATACCATCATGTCATTCCATGCACCCCTAGCATGCATTCTCTAATGCATAAATAAAGGTAATCTATTAAAGAAATAATATGTGTTCCCTTTGTTTCAACTCTTGAAACATTGTTTTGATTGTTTGGCCTTAATGAAATTCATCATAAAATCATTATTTAATCTCATTAAATAATCATATCAACATTTAGAAACACTTTCTAAAAGGAAATCATGCATTTTGGGCATACATTTGATCATATCAAAAAGTTTCCTAAAATTGCCTACTTTGCCAACTAGGTTACTTCCAATTTAATGCATGCAATATTAAATCCGAATTTAATAATTAAATCGCATTAAATATTACCAGTAATTAATTCATAATTAAATTATCTTAATTATTTTTTTAGTTTGATGCCAACTATGATTAAAAATCCTATTTAAAATTGCATACTAGAATCCTAGTCAAACCAATACCTTAGAAAACTCTTTTCTAATTCAAATCAAATTCCATTTAAAAATTTCCAAAATTTTCAAAAGTCATTCTCATCATTATAGAAAACTTATAATCAGTGTATACCAATTAAATTATTTCATTAGACAATCTAAATCATTATTCATTCAACTTGCAATCCAATTACTCAAAAATTGCCTAAATTGAATCATATATGAATTAGGATTCTTTAGGAACTTAACCACAAATTTAATTTGACTTTAGCATGAAATTGAGATCAAAATAACATCATGAATATCTCATAAATATAAATTAAAGTTCTATTTATCAAGTTACATTCCATTAAATCAAACAATACAAAACAGTCTCATCATATGGTAAGATTGTTGACCTAATTACTTGTTTTGTTCGTTCCATGACCAAACAAGATTTTTGCATTATTATAGGTGTTGTCCAAAAATTAAAACATATTATAAATATTTCATAAAAATAATTTATTAATGAAATTAACAAACCAAATTCGAATATCCCCATAAACAACTCAATTGGCAATACTAGGTTTCATAAATCCAAAAAATTCATCAATATGCACAATTTCAAATTTCATGTTTAATTAAAATTCCAACCTTTTAATTATCAAAAAAAAAATCTAATATTATCATATTAACATGTGATTGGATTAAAATTAAATTTTAGGCCAAACATAATCAAATTCGTTTTTAACAAAAGGAGGGAATCCAAGTTGTTCTTTTTCAATCAATCTCATTTATACTTTAATTAAATCAAAAAGTAATTTACATAGGGTGGCTCTAATACCAATTTTGGTTTTACAACATACATCTCAAATATGGCACAGCAGAAATATAAAATTTAATCAAAACCAAAACCTAAAGAACTGCCTATGTAATTTAAAATCGGATTATACCATCTAATGAGAGAAGTTGATTACCTTTGTTTACAACTCTTGATCTTCCAAGTCGTGAGATTTTCCTTCATTATTGGGTTGGAGCAAACCAAAAAAAAATACAAAGCTAGGATTGCCTCTAAGATTATCCATATGAAGGAAGAAGAAGAAAACCTTCAAGGAGATGGGATGATAAAGGTCCAAAGTTCTAGTTATGGACAATTGTCTTATGAAAGAGAAAAGGGTGAGCAGAAAAATAACTCATATTTTTCTTAATGGGACAACCATGAAATTTACTCCATAAAAGGATTATTTAGACTTTTTCTAATCCTTTTTAGGGTTGGAAAAGGAAAAGCCTTAATGAGCCTCTTTCCATAAGGTATATGGCCCAATGTTGACCAAATCAGCAATCCTAATCCAAATTGGATTTGGCCCATATTTATATCTCTTATAAAAGGACCAATTCTCTTTCTTTTTCATTTGGATCTTATCCAAAACCTATTTTACATTTTCCTCATTACCTCTATGTGTGTGACATAATAGGTTTTGTAGTCATGTTAGTAGCTCAAGTCTTGGGAGGAATTCCAATTAGGATTCTATGAGTCAAACTCTTTTGACCCATATTTGATTCGAATTAATTTCTCTTGACTTAGTAGATCATGAGTGGTATCTAGTAACACATCATGACCACCCAATTAACTAGAAAGTCAGTGGTTTGATAAAGGAGTGGTTCCCCATCCATGAGCTACTTTACCATATTCTGAATTCAATGGTTTCCAAAAATTGAAGATATAGATCAACAAATTGAATTTCAATTATTTGTAAAAACATATCAATTAGTATAACCGTTGATAAAAGAAAGAGATTCAGATTTGTTTCTCCATTTTAACCCTTCTGTAGACAATTATCGTGCAATTCATCCTTTCACCAAACTGTACCTCATTTCATTTAGATCATAGACTGTATGCAATTCCCCACTAGACTGACTACATCACATCTAGTCCAAATGATATTTCTATGAGACTCATTACTCTTATCCAATACGTCCTTGAAGACCTTTTTCAAGACATGTCTACCTTGACCAAGGATTTCTGAGTAATAATCTCTACAAGAGGCCATTGGTATACTCCTCTTCTATTAGGAGTGGTGAATTCTCTATTGACTACTCAACTACCTTTGAAGACCTCATACTATACACAATCATCACCTTGTGCTTAACCTCTTGAGAGGCAATAAGGAATGGAGTCAAAGTATAGGATTCAGTATCCAAGATAACCTTGAGTATGTCCAGTCTAAGGATACTTGCACCATTGCTATGATGAGACTATCAGTGACATTGAATAGATACCTATGTGATTGCCTCATAGCAGGTCATCCATTGTACTTAACTACTCTATCAAGCATCCACATGGTAACTCTAAATATCTCATATCTTTAGCTTATGAGATCAATTGTTTGACCTAGTTAAAGAGTATAACATGTGTTAGTTTATCCGGATTAACAATGTCTTTTCTTGTTAATCCTATGACTAGGGATTATTTAGGTATACACACAATTACACATGATAGAATCTCATTATCATGCTCTCATTATGAATTCCTTCATGTTGTATTACATACCAAGAACTTCATTAAATAGTTTAAGATCTATATCAATTCATATGCAATGAATACCATATAATGAAAATGCCTTTTATACATAATAAATAAGTACATCAAGTGCCTAAGATGATTGCCTTTAGGGAACCTCTCTAACAAAGATGGCAACTGACTCCTCTTCATATGTCAAATCCATATGCATCTTTATGTTTTCAATCGATATAACATGTGTTATATCTTACCTATAACTTCTTAGTATCGATACATGGAAAACATTATATATCATTTTCAACTTTAGCAATAAGGGCAAGTGATATGCCATTGGTCCCATCCTCTCCAAAGCTTCAAATGGGCCAATGAATCTCTGACTTAGTTTTACATTCTTGCCAAATTTTAACACTTTCTTCCAAGACAAAACCTTCAAAAATACTTTGTCACCTACTGCATATTCTATATCACTTTTGTCGATCTTTGGCTGCTTTTAGTCGTGCCTTAATATTTTCTATCTATTGTACTAGCTCTAGCATTAATAACTTATTGTCACTTAGTTTTGTCTAACAAACCGGTGTCATTCACTTCTATACAATGCTTCATAGGGAGCCATACCAATACTTGTATGATGGCTATTATTGTATGCAAACTTGATAAGAGGCAAATATTGATCCCAACTCTTTCAAACTCCAACACACAACTTATCATCATATTTTGTAATAGCTGGATTACCTACTTTAATTGTCCTTCTGTCTGAGGATGAAAAGTTGTATTGAAACTGAGCTAGTTTCCTAAAGCCTGTTGTAAGCTCTTTCAAAATGTGAAGTGAATTTGGAATTTCTGTCAGATATTATGTATATATAAACCTTATGGAGCCTAAAAATCTCATTCATATATATTTCTCCTAACTTATTCAGTGAGTAGCCCATCCTGATAAGTAGAAAATGTGTTGACTTTGTCAACCAATCTACTATTACCCACACCATATCATGCTTCTTCTAAGTCATAGGAAAATTGAAAATGAAATCCATTGACTCTCTCCCATTTCCTTTCTAATATTGCTATCGGTTGCAACAACCTTGTGGGCTGCTAGTGTTCTACCTTGATTAGTTGACCGGTCAAACATCTAGCAACATACTTTGTGATATCCTTCTTCATCCTTATCCACTAATATTGAGCTTTCAAATATTGATACATCTTATTTCCATCTGAATGCAACGTATACATTGTCATATATGCTTCTTTGGGGATATCTTGTTTCAATTCTTCCATGTTAGGCACACAAATTCTATTCTTGAAATCCATAGTGCCATCCTCTTCTATTGAATAATCAGGCATCTCCCCCTTTTTTATTGCCTCTACTATCTTAGTCAGCTTCTCATCTTATTTTTAGGCATCTTTAATTTACTGCATCAAAGTTGATTGCACCTTCATCTCTACCATTATTAGGGTTAGTTCATGTAATGCTATTTTTTTTTTATTAATAGGAGCTTTGGGCACTTTATATGGTTCCAATGAACCAACATTCAATTTTGAAACATCAGCCAATCAATCATAACCTGTGGCACCAGAAATATTTTTCTATAAGTACAGCCTACTTAATAACATGGTTTAACAAAATCATAAGTGTGTTTAAGTGTTGGTTAGGGGAAGAGAGATAAGAAAAGATGAGAAAAGTGAGGAGTACCATGTTCACACCTGTGAATATTATGGTTCATGCCCGTGACTTATTGGATCATGCCCATTAACATCATCAGATATAGAATCCCAACATTTATTCTTTCTTTCTCTCATGTCTATTACTCGAAGTTCTTTCATATCAGATACCAAGTCTTTGTGTTTTCTTTTGATTTCTATACCTTAAACACCAAAGATCAAAGTTTAAACAAGTTCTTATGGGAGAAGAGCATAAAAAAGTTGTGTTCTTAAGGAGACAGACCCATAGGACGAAGAGGAGAGTTGAATCTTCCATCCTAACTATGTTTCCTTCAATTATGGTGAATAATCACATTTCACTTTCATTTTTACAAGCTTTGAAAGCCTTTTCCATATAGAAACCATTTTGTTAGATACCCATTTCCATATGAGTTAGGGTTTCGGGTGATCATAAGTTTCCATGGTTAAAGACCCTTTTATAAGTTATTTATTGGTTATGGTATGTGTTAGTAAGGGGTTATATGAGATTAAGGTTGTAAAAAAGGTTAAAGTTAGGTTTTTTTTTTTTTTTATGGCTTTTAAGGTTAAGTATAAGGGTTATAGATTTTGATATAGATGTGTTATATGTATTAGAAGTTGAGAGAAAAGGTAGTGAAATCCACCAAAAGGATAAGTAAGCTTGAGAGAAGCTTGGTTTTTGAGGCTCCATTAGAGGTTTGTATATATATGCATTTAAATTCCAATTTTGGCATGTTGTATGTGTTAAATTCTTTGAATGTCTTTAAATGCTAGTTGATTATTGATATGAAAGTAAGTGATGTAATGAATGGCATGAGAATATAAGACATGAATGGAAATGCTTGAAAACAACCTTGTTATAAGTATGCCATATGTGTTTTAAATGGAATGCCAAGTTATGATAATGGAAAGGTAAAATGAAATAATATTGAGGTTATAAAAGAGGTTGTTAAACCATAAATGTATGAATTAGCATTAAATGACTTGATAGGGTAATTTATGTTGAGATATGTTCTAAGGGGTTTAAATGACACTTTAACATGTTTTAATGTATGATGTGATGAGAATGTTGATAGGAAAATGGTTGTTGCAGGACAATCCGTAGAGCCTTGCATGTGTTTTGTAATGAATACTTGTCTTTAATGTTGTTAACTAGATTAATGCTCATGACTAGGTGTTCACAACTGTGAATATCATCCCACAAATAAGGTCATGCCCGTGACAATTTCTTCACACTCATTAATAATGTGCACAAAATGGACATAAGCCTTTACGACCAAGTTCAAATGTAGGATTACATGTGAATAAGATTTTATGGCTGTGAACACATAATTCATGCCTATAAAGTCTGATTTAAATAATATATGTTGTATGTTTTATGGTTGTAATGCAATGGTTATGCACATGCTTTCATAATTATATGTTTAAATTATGTTTCTATGAATATCAGTAAGTGGATGTTATTGATGAGTTTATATATGTTATAAGATATAAATGTCATAATGAGATATATAAAGAAGACATATTAACAAGTAAAATCCATGCTCGATAATAGGACTAGAAGTAGGATAGGTGGCATGTAACATCCAGAATTTAGGCCCCGATTACGCTTGACTGTAGTGAGGTTCAATCAAAGTCTAAATTTGAACCCATAAAAAAATGACTAATAATAAGAAAAATAATTAAGGGTGTTCATATTTGGAAATTAAAAAGATTAGTGCTAGAATTAGATTTCTTATGGACAATTGGTATTATGGCAATTGTTGGGGGAAAAAGTGTGAATATGGAGGAACATGTGACAAATAAGGAATTTCTCAAAGTTTAAATGTTAATCAAGACTAATTAACTTAATGAACCAATGAGAATTAGGATTAATTTTAATTAGTGGGACCCACTCCTTAATTTAGGTATAAAAGTCAAAAAGGAAGAAGAATTTCTACATTATTCCATAAGTCTAATTCTTCTTCTTCCTTCTCCCACCTTGGCTGCCCACCTCTTCCTTCCATAAGCCACCATTTTTTTCAAATGAAGCTTGAAAAAGTGAGGAAAGAAATTAGTTTTGAGAGAGGAAAAATCAAAATTTAAGAGTTCTTACTACAAAGGGAACAAAGGAGTAAGAAGGAAGGAAGAAAGAATAAAGGAAAGGGAGATTTGTTAGGGGGAATTTCGGCCCACTTTGTGAACTCTTAAGGTGAGTTTATTCTTCTTAAATTCAACCTTTTTCCTCCTATTTAGACCCATAATGATGATAGATGTGATTAGATTTGGTAGATTGAACTTATGTTGTAAGATTGAACTTAAAAATTTAAAGTTTGCAACTAGTTGATGAAAGTGTAGTTAAACTTTGAATTAATGATAATCGATGTTAGTTAATTATTTTATGAATTAAAAACTAGTGAAAGGTAACATTAATGGATGAATGAGGTGTAACACCCTTGACCTTCCCCACATGCAATTCATTGAACATAAGCATCTTGCATACAATTCAATTGAATACGTGCATTTCATACGTATTTTCGTAGGAACAAGTTCATGGCACGCACTAGCTACATGTCCTAGTATTTGGCAATTATATCGAGTCACATGTGTATCCTTATAACCTAAATAAGGATAAAAAAGTATTATAAATGAATTGAATAAGGTGACTAAATTAAAGTAAGAAAAATGATTAGATTAAGATTAGTGAACATTTACATTGCTAATTTAGTTAAATCGGGTCAAATGATTAAGCTGTATCATTGTGTGAATTAGTGGAATTATAAATCTATGTAAATAATAATAATAATATAGACAAAATAAAATGAAAATGACATAAAAGAGAAATAGAAGAGAAGAGAAAGGAGAAGAGAAAGGAGAAAAGAGATGAGAAAAGAGATGAGAAAAAGATAAAAAGACAAAAACCAAAAGTTAGCTTTATCTTCCCATTTCTGCCTTCTTCTCCAGCTCGACTTCTTCTTCAATTTCCTCCATTTCAGACTTCAATTCTTCCTTGTTTCACCTAGTTTTTTAAGCTAATTGATCCCTTGCAAGGTTGTTCTTGGTAAGTAATCAATTCTTATTGCTATAGGGTTGATTTGAGTTGCTTAGGTTCAATATTAGGCACTGAATTGCACCAAGATTTGGATATTAATAGAAATTGATTCTGGAAAAGTGTACAACACAAAAATTGTTCCTTTATATCTTCGATTTGTGTATATGTAAACATTTTTGCAAGATGTTATGTATAGGAAGAGATATGCTCTTCGTACTGAAACTGGTCAGGGTGTGAACCCTAACCAAGTTAGCTACTGTGTTCATTGATTTCGAATATGTTAAAGCCATTATTTGAAGTATCTCAAAACATATAAGTTGTAGATATATGTGTTTGGTATCTGTATACCAAGTTTCTGGTTCATAGGTCCTATAAATGTTGAGTTATGGTGAATGGCACCATAAGTGTTCCATGACTTGAACTGCCAATTGAGTGCTCTAGGCAGATCCAGCAACTTGTTTCGCCCATTGGAGCTTGTTAGAGCTAGATTCTGTAAATTATAAAATCAGAAGAGTTATAGATAGATGTCTTAGCTAAATTTTGGTACTAATTTCATCTTAATGGGTTATGTATAAACTAAGTTATGTCCTTTTGAAGTCATAATGGTCCGGAAGCCAATTGTATTCTGGACCAGTCAAATGTTTGTTATAATTTGAAGCCCTTAGAGACGTAATTGATAACAGTTGAAACATGAAACATGTTCCATATGAACCCATAAAAGTGTCTGTAAATTTTTATTAAAATAGGACTTATAGATTATAGGTTATGATGAACCCAAATGAGTACCCTGAAACTGCGTAAAGGCAAGAAACAAGGCAGAAAATAGAACACTCTTAGAAATTCCACCAAATATTGTACAATGATCCAATTGGTCTGCAATTTGAATATGTTCTATATTTATATGTTATTTTTAATTAGGAACAAGAATCCGATTAATTGGTAAATTATAGAAAAAGTTATAGGCTAAACAGTCCCATAAGGTCACACTGCCCCATAGGAAAAATCTTAACTATTGACATGAACAATGCATATTAATTTGTTTAAGCCACATTAAGTCTCTCTAATCATGAGTTAATCGATTATGTTTTCATATTAGGCTCGCAACATATTGGAGACCCACAAGGAGCAGATAGACAATAAGTTAGCGATCAGAATCAAAGGAGAACGGTGAGTCTAATTATCGATTGAATTCTTTAGTGCAAATGATTGTTGCTTGCTATGTGATTCATATGATTGTCATGATTGGTCCTTGATAATGTAATGATGGATAATTGTGACATTGTGATACATATAAATGGTATACTTGTGGTATATTTGAGGTATATGTTTGACAAATGTGATATATATACATGGTATATGTATAGTATATGCAAGTTATATGATTGACATATGAGGTATATATGGAATATATGTATGTTGTATATGATAAAGATGCAATGGTTGATGCAATGGTTGATGAATGCTTAAATACAAGTGCATAAGCATATGGGCTAAAAAGGCATTGTGACTAGTTAATCGATATTGTAAAGCAAAAGAAGAGGCCTATGGCCCAACAAATGTGCAAATGAAACAAATGATCAAGCTAGCTAGCAAATGCAAATGCAAATGTTCACATGGCAAATATTCATATGGAAACCCAGGGCAATGTCTGTTTAACTTGGTCACAACAAAATGAAATAAGCAAAGCATTTGCATACATAAAGAGTAATGATTATATGTTTCAACTTTATTGATACTTATATGATACTGATGAATGGAATGGAATACATGGTATATATTGGAATTGTGATTTATTACTATGAGTTTTTTGGTACTTTAGAGCTCATTGGATGGTTATTCTCACTGAGCCGCAACTCATCAATTTGCATCATTTTTCAGGTAATGAAAAGTGATAGCTCATTTTGAGTAGTGTATAAAAGACATGGAGCACAGGTCACTGGTCGAGCCTCATCACTCTCTCTCCTTGCGTTCCACACAAGCATGAAAATATGTCATATGTGTTCTGTATTTACGTGCTTGAGTATGTATAGTCATTTTGGAATGAGTCTAAAAATGTATAAAGTTTATGTTTTGATATATGTGATATATTATATTGTGGTGAAAACCTCAGTGTTAACTTTGCAAAGTCAGTGGATAATATTACAAGATATGAGAATTGCAAGTCATTGAATGAAATTATAGGATATGAGACTTGCAAAGTCATTGAATTATATTACAGGATATGAAAAAAATTTACTACCAATGTTAACAGGGTATTTTGTCTTTCAGCATGCTATGTGTGATTAATTGATACAGGGATAGGTTGAACACAAATGCATAAGGTTTGGTGTTACATGAGGAGCTGCCATATTTAAAGTAATTTAGGGGAAATTGAAATTAACATAGAAACACCACAATTGGTGATAAGTGAAATGTGAATTGAGTGTTGATTTGAAGAAAATGAATTGGGAACTATAGTAAGGTTTTTGGGTAGCCATGACATATTAAGAGGGAAGTTTAACGTTATTAAATTTTGGCTAAATTAAGGTGTAAAATATATTAGGAGCATTAGAATATTATGTGGACATGAAAAACTTTGAAAATGGATGATAGGATTGAGATATGGTATTGGTTGTGTAGGAAATTCAAATGAACAAATGAGAGGCCCTCAAGAGGGTGACAAAGGCAAGGAGAAAGCTAACTAACAAAGGGAGGAAAAGAAGGATTAAGGGAAGATCCAAGGCTGATTAGGTATGTGCTTCATTGATTAAAATCTTACATGTGATTTACGGTATGAGATTATGTTTTAATGTGTATGATATGAATGTGGTTTGTCATAATGTGGCTAAGTGTTGGTGTTAAATGCTCTATATGGTAATGAGACCAAATGGTGTGAAATTATTAAGATATGTGAATGTAATTGTGATATGGAAACTTTGTCAAAAAAATGAATGCATATGATAAATGTAAGTAGTATATAAGGTGATGCCAATTGATGACCCTGCTGTAGGGATTCTGGAACAGTCTTCACTATTTTTATTATAACTCGAGCTCTTGAATTCCGTTTTATATGTTCTTTATTGGAACTGAAAACTAAGACAAAAATTTAATTTTTATTTAGACCATAAAATCTAAATATGTCTGAATTTGTCTAGAAAAATACATAAAGTTCAGACCTAAAATCTGTCCAGAAAATTTTGGACAGAAATTATAGTGATAATTTAGTGTTCATTTGACTATAATTTTGATAAAAAATGGGGATTTGAGTGATTTTTAATGAATCTGAAAGCTAAGAAAATAAGCTTCAAATTCTTAGAAGATCATAACTTCAAATTCGAATTATAAATGAGTTAAAAATGAAACCCAAAATTAGGGCCAAAATCTGCCATAGGTAAACACTTGAAATATTGGGTTTGTGCATGTGGTGTGATAAGTATATGTAAACAATAGTGTGAATTTTTACTTTAATACTAATTATAGATGTTCAATAAATTATTTATGTGTGAGATTTTAGCACAATAATAATGGGAATAAAGAACAAAAAAATAAATAATCATAATTGTGTTAATTTAATAATAGTCATTTTTGGAAATAATGTGAATTAAAATAAAAATAGTTAAGCCCTATGACACCTAATCTAGAACTAAAATAGAGAATAGTTTGACATGTGAAGCAAAGTATTTAAGGCACTCGGTGTCAAATATAAAAGCCAAAAATGACAAAATTATAAATGCACTTGGAGCAAAATTATTAAGTCGGTAATGACAATATTATAAAAGTCAGTAATGATATTATTATGAAGCGCTCGGCGTAATATTATGGAAGCCAGTAATAGCAACCCCATTATTCCTATTAGTTAGTTCGGTTATAGGTGTTATGGGCACAAGAAAGAAATGTATAATAATAATAATATTAAAGTATGTCATTTTAATAATGTTATATTAATTAAAATTGTTAAATATTACATGTTTGATAAAATTTGTTTGATTTTATATAATTCTTTATTTTATGTCTTATTTGTTAAATTTATAAATGACATGTAAGAAAATATATGTATGTAAAATTTTTATTATCGAAGTACCACTAAGCTAGTAGTTTAGCGCAGGTCATTTCCTCTCGCGCGGATTTAGAAAGGTAGTCGTAAATCGTAGAATTGTCAGAAGAAAAGGGTACAAGGACAAAAGCAGCTAAAATCTTTGGATTGATTTTGGTACAATTTTATCAAAAGTTTTATAAATTAAATTATAGTTTTATTTCATCTAATGTGAATTAGAAATGTGAACTTGTAATGTACTTAACATAGTTTGAATGTAAATTAATATATTTTATAAGTAAAAATTTTTTTGAATATTGGTACTTGTAAAAAATTTTATTTCAGTGTCTATAATATTTTTGCAAAAAAAAAAGTTATATTTCATTTCATTAATTTTATAAACCAGTTAGACAGGTAATGCTCACTTACCTTGCTGAATGGAAGTGCGGTAAGGGGGTGTTACATGACATGCCATTAAAGGGGTTCAGAACCATAGTGATTTATGATACAATGATTTTATACATTTTCTTGTAGTTATAATGATTAAATGACCAAGTATGAGATTGTAAAATATTTAATGGGAATTATTGCAGTTATTTGGAATTTATATTAGTGTTACATACATAATTTATGTAAATAATAATAAAGGTAACAAATATAATTAAGCCCTATAACATCTTGTCGAGAAGTAGAAATTAGGATAAGTTGGCATGCCAATAAAAGGGTAGAAATGTAGGCACTAAAAATAATAGGGCTGAGATTTAATTTACGTAGGTACTAAGATATAATGCTAAGTTCGAAATTACATAGGCACCAAAAATGTGCTGAATTGTTATTGAAAATGTAAGCGTTAAACGCCGAGTTATAAAATAATTATGTAGGCGCAAGTATACTGCCGAAGAGCAGAAATCCTGTATCCAGTATTTAGTTTCTGTCTAAGATGTCGTAGGCTATTAAACAAATAACAAAAAAAATGTGGATTATGAAATTTATGTTATAAATTTTATATTTTGAATTGTTAAGAAATTTCAAGCATACTTAATGAAATGAACGTTAAAATTGATGAATTGTATATTTTTGCATGACAAAAATAGTTTTAATACTATGTGAATATTTGACATACTTAGTAAGTTGATTTTAGTTTTAAAGGTTTATTTTGAAAATATTTATATAATTATTGGATAGTTGCCAAACGTACCACTAAGCTAGTAGCTTAGCACGTGTGTTTCACACGTAGATAAATAGACGTAGCTGTTACGTTAGGGCGATCGAAGATAAGGGAAACCCTAAGATCATATTGCAGCAATCTAGTTTCTTTTTGTATGTTTTGAAAATTATATTATAAAAATTAAATTGAAGAATTTCTTTTGATGTAAATTTGTGGCATGTCATATTTATAAGGAATGAATTTGGTAATTTTTATATATCTAGTATTATTTGTAAAATATTTCTAAATGTTATAGTTTAATTGAATGAGTTCTTTTAAATTAAATTATTCACATCAGTAGTTGCATATTTTAAATAAAAAAATAAAAATATATGGAAATAAACATTCCGCTAATAATAAACTCGAAAATGGAAATAAAAATATTTATAAAATAAATTGAGCGTTGGTTTTAAAACAAATGAGTTTAGTAGCACTTCCATATCCTATTAACGATTAGTAGGGTAAGGGAGCGCTGCAGTTTTACATATTTTTCTTTCTCTAATTTGATCATGGGATGATTATTTTGATTGAAAAATGATGTGAATGTGATTCAAATAATTAATTTCAGATTTATTTCAAAAATGCCTAAAATTGTCTTGTTTATGAATATGTGTTGTTGTTTGGCTTAATTGATGAGACTGATTATATTTTTTTTGTAATTTAATTATGAAAATATTATTTAGATATATTGAGAATATGTTTATGCCTCTGGAAGTGTCTAATAATTAATTAAAATTATTTTAATTAATTTTTCAAACAAACACAAAAATGAGACAATTTAAGCTTACCCGGTGGGGTTAATTTGTTTGATTTTTTTGTATGTATTTATTTTATTTTCAGTACCTTGAAATAATTTTTATGTGATTAAAAATATGTTATTTTTATTTTAGATGCATGCCAAAATTATTTTGCAAGCATTTGAAATTTTAAAAATTCTAGATATCGAATTAGTCATTTTGAGCGTCTAAGTGTGTTGGTTCATTTGTCTTAATCATTTTGGCATCTGCCAAAAATATTTTGATGAACTTAAGCTGACCTAAAGATGATTAGAATGATGATTTGAAGTTCTATAAATTTTTAGAATTTTTAAAAATTAATTTTGAATTAATTTAAGTTATGCAATTGTAATTCTAGTATGACTTGAAATTGGTATGTATATTAAAATTAAATTGTTTAATTTTAACATCATAATATTCTGATTTTAAGGAGAATTAATTTTGAATTAATTTTGGAAATATGGAATTTAATTTAATTTGATTAAATATTAAATTCCACTTGAAAATGACATACAAAATTAAATTAATCCAAAGAACACATATAGGCAATTTCAGTTCAAACGTTGAATCGATTTACAAATTGAAATCCAAAATTGTCATTTTTATTTTGTGCATTAGAGAATGCATGTTAGGGGTGTATGAAAAAGGCATGATGGATGATTATGGACTTAGGCCCAATGTGATTGAGAATGCATGAAATTATTTTGTTTTACGGTAAATATGGTTTGCGTGTCCCTACCTCTCTTTCCTTCTTATGTATTTCTCTTCTCATCTTATTCCCCTCAAATGTAAATTGAGATTTTCTATAATTTTAAATATGTAATTAGATTGCATAGGATTAGGATAGAATGAAGATACAAAGGAGCAAGAAGCAAAGGAGGTGATACCATAAACACGAAGACTTAGAAATAGGAATTTGATTTCTATTTTGGGTTGTAAATTCATGCATATACATAGGTAAAACCTAGTCAATTTCTCTTTGGCTCAAGAGATTGAATTTAGTATGTCCATAATCATGCCATATTGTTAATGTAACTATCTTTATATATCCATGTGATG
Source organism: Triadica sebifera (assembly GCA_023653625.1). Classification (NCBI taxonomy): domain Eukaryota; kingdom Viridiplantae; phylum Streptophyta; class Magnoliopsida; order Malpighiales; family Euphorbiaceae; genus Triadica; species Triadica sebifera. The sequence continues at coordinate 12,581,129 of CM042908.1, read as the reverse complement.
AATGTATGATATATAAAAACTTGAAATAATAACTTGATGAGACTTAACAAAGAAATCCCTCGCTAAATAAACACTTAAGTCTTACGACTTCCATTAATAGGAGGAGAACCATAGTTCTTCTAGAGTTAGGGTTGTTGAGTTGCCTCAAGCTCACTCTATAAGAATATGTTCAATCCATTGAAATTATATTTCACAATTAATGGGTTAGACTTAACCGATATTATTAACTTGTTGGATTTGCGCTGAGGTTAATGTGTATTAGAGGTGAAGTTGGGTTTGTATACATGAGATGTACACATATCAAGAGTTGATAGCCCAATGTATTTTCACACATCAATAAGTTGATAGCATAAGATTCGATAGTTGCATGAATAATGCAATTGGTATGGATTAGATACCTACCAACCAAACTAAGGATAGCTTGTTGAGTTGCCTCAAGGTTATTCTTAGCTAGCTGGTTATCGACCTACTAGGAGAACTTCCATATAGGTTCTCTCGGGTTCATAGTGAGGGCTATGGATTCACAATAAAATAGTGGGAGCCATAATGCGATTTATTAAATACCTAATAAACATGCATTTTATGTACATTCTAACATGTTATATTTTACATTTAGGTTGCTAGAATCATCATCATGACAAGTATGAATTTGTGATCGCTAATGGAATCAAATAAGTTGACTGGGCCCAATTTTTTGGATTGGCTAAGGAATCTGAAAAATAGTTCTGAAATTCGAAAAGATTGGCTATGTCCTAGATGAGGCACTCCCTAATCCCCCTGCAGCTAAGGCTTCTGAAGATGTTCAGAAGGCATATCAAAAGCATCTCGATGATAGTGATATGGCAAGCTGCATTATGTTTGCTGCTATGTCAGCTGAGTTGCAAAAGCAGCATGAGGCTATGGATGCTAATCCTATAGTATACCATCTAAGAGAGCTTTTTGATGAGAAAACATGTTTTGAAAAGTTCAAAACTTCGAGATTGCTCTTCCGCACTAAGATGGTTGAAGAGACATCTTCAGTGCAATATGCATTGAAGATGAATGGCTATATTGAGAGGTTTGCCACCTTGAGATTTGTGATGGACAATGAATTAAGAATTGACTTAATTCTAACCGATTTGTCTAACAGTTATTCAAATTTTGTGCTTAACTATAGGATGAACCAAATCTCTACCACTATTCTTGAGTTGATTAACTTGCTCAAAATAGTTGAGCCATCTGTCAATAAGGACAGTAAGGCTATGATGCTAGTGGACTCTTCAAGTTTGAAAAATAAGAACCTTAATAAGACGAAAAAGTCCATAAAGCCTACACAAAATATCTAAAGGAAATAGAGATTTCAATACCAACATAATAGACTTACACAAAATATCTAACCATTCCTCTAAGTGTCTTATGACTACTAGTGATGAATCTTGGCTGTGGCATAGAAGGCTTGGTCATGCAAGCATGGATTTAATTGAAAGCCTCAGCATAGGAGAGCTGGTAAAAGAACTGCCAAAAGTCAAATTTGAAAAAGACAAGACATGTGAACCTTGCCAAAGAGGAAAACAACACAAGTCATCCTTCAAATCCAAAACCATTGTAAGTACCTCAAAACCTCTACAACTCCTACATCTAGATTTATTTAGACCTACTAGTATTGCAAGCTTATGAGGTAAACACAATACCTTTGTCATCGTCGATGACTACTCTAGATTTACTTCGGTAATTTGCTTAGCTCAAAAGAGTGATGCCTTTGAAACTTTCAGAAATTTTGCTAAAAGAGTTCAAAATGAAAAAGGATATTGTATTTCAAAAATAAGAAGTGACTATGGCAAAGAATTTGAAAATGAAAACTTTGAAAATTTTTGTCTTAAACATGGCATTTCACAGAATTTTTCATCTCCTAGGACACCTCAACAAAATGGGGTAGTCAAAAGGAAAAATCGAACTTTAATTGAAATGGCTCGAACAATGCTCAATGAGAATGGTTTACCAGCTTACTTTTGGGTCAAAGCCACAAATACTACATGTTATATTTGAAATCGAGTTTTCAAAAGACCTCTCTTAAACAAAACTTCATTTGAGCTATGGAATGGAAGAAAGTCCTTGATATCATACTTTATAGTATTTGGATGCAGGTGTTTCATATTGAATACCAAGGACAACCTTGGAAAATTTGCCTCTAAATCTGATGAAGGTATCTTTTTAGGATACTCTACAACTAGCAAAGCATATAGAGTATTTAATAAAAAGTCATTAACTGTTGAAGAATTTATGCATGTTGTTTTTGATGAATTTAGTAAACTTGATCTTGTGAAAGGTAGTGTTCTTGATGATGTAGTAGGTACCATGGAAAGACTTGATCTTGAAAATGAAAGAGAATAAAGTGATCAAGAAGATTCACATCAAGATGATTCTCTACCTCTAGCTCAAGAGGAAAACAGGGAAGAGCTCCCAAAGGAATGGAGATTGACAAAAGATCACCCCAAAGAGCAAATCATTGGTGATCCTACAAGGGGAGTAAGTACTAGATCTCATCTCAAACATTTAGTTTCTGATCTTGCTTTTGTTTCTCAAATTGAGCCTAAAAATATTGATGAGGCTCTTAATGATGAAAGTTGGGTGATTGCTATGTAAGAGGAACTCAACCAATTTGAGAGAAGTAAGGTATGGACTTTAGTACTTAGACCCAAGGAGTATCAAATCATTGGAAGCAAATGAGTATTTAGAAATAAATAGATGAACAAGGTTCAATAACTAGGAATAAGGCTAGGTTGGTTATAAAAGGATATAATCAGGAATAAGGAATAGATTATGATGAGAACTATGCTCCGGTAGCTAGATTAGAAGCCATAAGAATACTTTTAGCATATGCATGCCACATGAATTTCAAACTCTTTCAAATGGATGTAAAAAGTGTTTTTCAAATGGCTTTATAGAAGAAGAAGTTTATGTAGAACAACCACTAGGTTTTGAAAGCTATGATTTTCCCAACCATGTATTTAAACTTTCAAAAGCTTTATATGGTTTGAAACAAGCCCCAAGAGCTTGGTATGAAAGACTAAATTCTTTTCTCTTGGAAAATAATTTTACAAAGGGGAATGTTGACACTACTTATTCATTAAAAAGCATAAGCATGATACTCTAATTGTTCAAATTTATGTTGATGACATCATATTTGGGTCTACTAATGAATTGTTTTGCCAAGAATTTGCTATATCTTACTGCCTTCAAATTTATGTTGATGACATCATATTTGGATCACTTTTATATCTTACTGCCTCTAGACCCGATATAATGTATAGTGTATGCTTATATGCGCGCTTTCAATCATGTCCTAAAGAGTCACATTTAAATGCAGTAAAAAGAATATTTACATGGCTCATTGCATCTAGGTTTATGGTATCCTAGAAATTCATCCTTTCATATTATAGGATATTCAGATGCTGATTACGCTGGAAGTCTTTTAGATAGAAAAAGTACTTTAGGTACTTGTCACTTTATTGGAGAATGCTTAGTTTCTTGGTTTAGCAAGAAACAAGTTTCAGTTGCTCTTTCTACTGTTGAAGTGGAGTATGTGGTAGCATGATGTTGTTGTACACATATCCTTTGGATGAAACAACAACTTAAGGATTATAGTCATAGTATGGACCATATACCTATTAGATGTGACAATGCAAGTGTTATAAATCTATCTAAGAATCCCATTCAACACTCTAGAAGTAAGCATATTGACATAAGACATCATTATATTAGAGATCATGTTCAATATGGAGATATTGTATTGGAATTTATAAGCACAGACAATCAATTGGCAGATATCTTCACTAAGTCTCTAAATGAGGAAAGCTTTAATTTCATAAGAAGAGAGCTTGGTATGATTGATGGATTAACTTTATGATTGCCAAAATTGTCAAACCTTGATTGATAATCTTGTGTTTTTTGTCTCATCTTTTTAGATATGAGGTAGCTAATTTAATAGAAATATATGTTATAGGGGATATAAGCTCCTTAGAAATGCTTTAGTCTTATTTTAGACTTAATTTTATTTAATGACGATTTTAAGCAATTCACGCTCGTGACATATATTCATACCTGTGATCATAATCGCCAAAAGCTCCAGTAGCTTTCACGCCTTGCTTCACGACATACTTCACTGTTGAAGGTAGTGAAGACTATGTTTCACAACCGTAACCTTTTTCTGTCACCTCCGTGAAAACCCTTTGTTCATGCCCATGACGCTTATTCACGACCGTGAACATTTCTACCAAAAAACTTACAGAAGCGTTCACGCTTTGTGTCACGCTCTGTTTCACGGTCACAAATTGTGAAAATTGTACTTCACACTTGTGACTCTTTTGTCACCACTGTAAAATTTCATCATTCACACCTGTGACCTTTAATTGTCACAAATATGAATCATTTCACATCTCTCTTCACGGGTAGAGCGTCTCTTCAGCAAATTGTGAACACGACATTTCACGCCCGTGACTTAGCTTTCACGCCCGTGAAGATGTCAGCTATAAAACGTTTTTGCCGTTATTTCTCTCATTTCCAACTCTCCAACTTCTCTCATTTATCACCATTGAATACCATTTTGAAGATTCTGGCCCCTTAGCAACTCATTCCATCTATAAATACCTTCAAAAACTTTCTCCATCATCAGAAATCAAAAACACCTTAGGTTCTATTCCAAAATTCCATCAGATTTTCACTCTTCAAAAATACATTTTCTCAATAAAAAAAATGGAAACCGACTCCTCCAAAGGTACCAGAAAGAATTCTCATGCTCCAAGAAGGTACACGGACTACCTTCTAAACATTATTCTAGAGCACTATGATCCAAGATACTCGGTTCTCAAGCAAAGACCACTCCTTTCCTCTCAATCATTTGAGTGGCAAACTATCAGAACACTTGGTGTAACACCACATCATATGCATTTAAGTGTAACCTATTTTTGTATCAAATAATCACATATTGCAGGTTGGAAAGAGAAAATACCCTGATAATAGTGATAGTAAATGTTTTTTCATATCATATCCTGTAAAATCAACTAATGACTTTACAAGTCTTATATCCTGTAATATCACTCAATGACTTTTCAAGTCAACATTAAAAACCACAATACGATATATCACATATATTAAAACATAAACTTCACATCCGAAGGATTACAAGTTGCTTCCATTTATACATTTCAAAACTAATCTAGAGTGATAATACATATTCAAGCATATAAGTCCAAAATATAGATGACATGTTTTCATGCTTGTGTGGAATGCAAGGAGAGAGAGTGATGAGGCTCGGCCAATGACTTGTGCACCATGTCTTCTATACACTACTCAAAATGAGCTATCACTTTTCTTTACCTAAAAAATGATGCAAATTGATGAGTTGCAGCTCAATGAGAATAATCATCCAATGAGCTCTAAAGTACCAAACAACTCATAGTAATAAATCACAAATCCAATATATACCATATATTCCATTCCATTCATCAGTATCATATATGTATCAATAAAGTTGAAACATATAATCATTACTCTTGATGTATGCAAATACTTTACTTATTTCATTTTGTTGTGAAAAAGTTAAATAGACATTGCCCCGGGTTTCCATGTGAACATTTACATTTGCATTTGCTAGCTAGCTTGATCATTTGTTTCATTTGCACATTTGTTGGGCCATAGGCCTCTTCTTTTGCTTTACAATATCGATTAACTAGTCAAAACACCTTTTTAGTCCATATGCATATGCACTTGTATTTAAGTATTCATCAACCATTGTATCTTATCACATATAATATACATATACCACATATATACCTCATATGCCACACATATACCTTGCATATACTATACATATACCATGTATATATATCACATATGTCAAACATATACTTCAAATATACCACAAGTATACCATTTATATGTACCACAATCTCACAAATTATCTATCATTACATTATCAAGGACCAATCATGACAATCATATGAATCACATAGCAAGCAACATTCATTTGCACTACAGAATTCAATCGATAATTAGACTCACCGTTCTCTTTTGATTCCGACCCCTAACTTATTGTCTATCTGCTCCTTGTGGGTCTCCAATATGTTGCGAGCCTAATATGAAAAAAATAATCAATTAACTCATGATTAGGGAGACTTAATATGGCTTAAACAAATTAATATGCATTGTTCATGTCAATAGTTAAGATTTTTCCTGTGAGGCAGTGTGACCTTATGGGACTGTTTAGCCTATAAATTTCTCTATACTTGACCAATTAATCGGATTCTTGTTCCTAATTAAAACTAACATATAATTATAGAACATATTAAAATTTCAGACCAATTGGATCATTTTACATTATTGTTTGGAATTTCTAAGTGTGTTCTGTTTTCTACCTTTAGGCAGTTTCAGGGTACTCATTTGGGTTTATCATAACTTATAATATATAAGTCCTATTTTAATGAAAATTTACAGAAATTTATATGGGTGTATAGGGAACATTTTTTATGTTTACAACTTTTATCAATTATTTCTATAAGGTCTTCAAATTATAACAAACAGTTTACTGGTCGAGAATAGAATTGGCTTCTGGACCAGTATGACTTCCAAAGGCCATAACTTAGTTTATACATAACCCATTAAGCTAAACTTCATACCAAAATTTAGCTAAGACATATACCTATAACATTTCAGTTTTGATTATTTACAGAATCTAGCTCTAACAAGCTCAAATTAGCCAAACCATTTACTAAATCTGCCTAGGGCACTCAGTAGGCAGTTCAAACCATGGAACAGTCATGGTTCCATTCCCCATAACTCAAACTTTACACGACCTATGAACCTGAAATTTTTATAAATATACAAAACACATATATCTACAACTTTTATGTTTTGAGATACTTCCAATAATGGCCTTAACATATTCGAAATCAAATCACACAGTAGCTAACTTGGTGAGGGTTCACACCCTGACCAGTTTCAGTAGAGAGAGGATTTCTCTTCCTATAAACTAACTCATTCAAACACATTTACATATCCATAAATATAAGATGTAAAGGAAAAACTTTTGTGTTTTACACTTTTCCATAATCAATTTCTATGTTCATCAAAATTGGGTTGCAAATAAGTGCCTATTAATGAACCTAAGCAACTCAAATCAACCCTATAGCAATAAGAATTGATTACTTACTAAGAACGACCTTGCAAGGGATCAATTAGCTTAAAAAACTAAGTGAAACAAGGAAGAATGGAATTCTGAAATGGAGGGAAATGAAGAAGAAGTCAGGCTGGAGAAGAAGGCAGAAATGGGAAGATAAAGCTAACTTTTTGTTTTTTGTGTTTTTATCTTTTTCTCATCTATTTTCTCCTTTCTCTTCTCTTTTCTCTTCTCTTCTCTTTTATTTCTCTTTTGTGTCATTTTTATTTTATTTTGTCTATATTATTATTATTATTTACATATATTTATAATTCCACTAATTCACACAATAATACAGCTTAATCATTTGGCCCGATTTAACTAAATTAACAATGTAAATGTTTACTAATCTTAATCTAATCATTTTGCTTACTTTAATTTAGTCACCTTATTCAATTCATTTCTAATACTTTGTTATCCTCATTTAGGTTATAATTACACAAGTGCGACTCGATACAAGTGTCAAATACTAGGACACGTAGGTAGTGCGTGTCATAAACTTGTTCCTATGAAAATACGTATGAAATGCACGTGTTCAATTGAATTATATGCAAGATGCTTATGTTCAATGAAATGCATGTGGGGAAGGTCAAGGATGTTACACTTGGTCTCGAGACAAGCATGATGGAACAACTCCAGGCTTGTCATCTGAAAGATTTTATCAATATCCATCAATCAACGTTGAGGGAACCAACTCTAGAGTTCCTAAGCATCCTGCAAGTCTTTCCTACCGGCATGGTAAAATTCCAACTTTGCAAGCATCCGAACACCCTCACTACCATAGAGTTTGGTGACATGTTCAACCTTCCCTCTAACGGTATCCTGAATGAGAATGAGGTGGAGTTCTATGCTACTCAGGCATGGACTCAGTTCGGGCTTAACTGCAGCTGGGATGTCAACAAGACAAAAAGCACTCACCTTCGATCTCCACTGTACAAGTACTTGCATAGGTTTCTAACCTATAGCATTTTTGCTAGAGGAGACAACAATGGATCTGCTGCCCAGATATTAAGCCAAGAAGGGGGGTTGAATTGGAGTTTTAAAAATTAAACTTTGAAGTGCGGAAATAAAAATTAATTTTAGTAGGGATAGAGAAATTTGACACAAGGATTTTTATAGAGGTTCGGGTGTTAACAAACCCTACTCCTCTCCCCAATCTCAATTGGGTGTTTCACTAACACACTAAGTGTTACAATGGAGTTTTACAAGCTCACTCCCAACTATGGTGTTTCTAACAATGGATCACACCTAACCCAATAACCCTTGTGTTTTAATAGCTCACACAAATAACCAATTCCTTGTGTTTTGAAGGCTCACACAAATAACCTTTACCTTGTGTTTTAATGGCTCACACAACTAACCAATTCCTTGTGTTTTGAAGGCTCACACAAATAACCCTTACAAGTGTTATACTCTTAATCCCAAGATACCCAATAACTCAATTAAGTAGATGATTACATAGAGAAGCACTTACAAATCTTTAATGCTCAGAAAAAAATGAGCAAAAAGATTTCACAGAGAATAAATATTTGTTTTGAAAGTATTAAATGCTCAAATGGCTTACAATAAGATTTTGATTCAAAATATTAGCTATTCTCTTATTCTTGATGCATAAATGACTTGCATTTATACTTCCATGGTGAATTCTAGCCGTTTGATTGCATTTAATGTGGAAATAGCCGTTGCACCATCCCTAATAATCGTGCCTGACATGTTTCTCTTTCATGTTTCACGGGCGTGACTATGTGTGTCACGGTCGTGACTGTTCTTCCCAAGCTTTGACTGAAGTGGTGACCTCGGTCGTGAAGATCTTTATAAAGTTTTGAAACATTCACGGGCGTGACATATATATTCACGGGTGTGACAAACTTCCTAGCCGTGATCCAAGTGGTGACTTTGGTCGTGAAGCTTTATGGATGAAATTGTCATGAAGATTCATGGGCGTGACTGATATGATCATTCACGGTTGCAATCTTCCTTCATGGTCGTGAGCTTTAAATGTTGGTTTGTTGGCACTACGCATAATCACGGGCATGACACATAGGGCCATGAGCGTGAACATGCTACTTCTCCAATTTTAGCTTTGAAGTTTAATCTTCCATTCTCCATTCTTGCTAATATCTATCATACCCTGTTCAATAGACTTAGAAAACAAGTATGTTAAATACAATATTGCTATTTTATTTGTTATTATCAAAATTAAAGAAATACCCCTCAAGGTTAACAATCTCCCCCTTTTTGATGGTGACAAATAATCTAGCAATATGTGCTTTTGAGAAGTCTCCCCCTCAAAAGATACTTAGGACAAAAATTGATAAAATGCAAGAATTGTGAAGAATGATGTAGCATTGAAATAAACTTTCTAATTTTTAAGTATATGCAAGTTATATGCAAAGTATATCCAATATATACCAAAATTCTTTTTAAGGCATGAAGTATATGTAAGGTATATTTAGAGTATATCATGGCATATTCATTTATGTAACTTGCATTTAAGGTATATGCATAGTATACTTAAGATATATCTAATGTATAAAGCTTAATTTCATACTTGCATATTAATTTTGAATCAAATTTTGAGTATTTCTAATTTTTCCCAACCTAACTCAATGTCAATGTATTTGTAGGTTCTTATTTTTGGTTCAAATTTCATTTATCTTAATATATTGCTAGGGTTCTCCCCCTTTTTTCATCAACAAAAAGAAGATACCAAAAGATAAACAAAGCAAATATATTTGATTGTTAAAAAAAATACACACTAAAGGAAATACAACAAACAAAACAACAAAGAAAATAAACAAGTAAACACACAACTTTAGGCTACCATCAAGCCTAACACCTAGTCGGACATCCTATCTCGAAGTCTAGCAATCTCTGCCTCAAGGCTGTCCATCCGTGACTCCATGAAGTCTTTGAGGTTTTCCAACCTCTCGTTCATTGAAGCCTACAGCTGCTCAAATCGTGGTGCCAAGAGGTCAACCACTTGCTGCCCCAAATTCGGTGTGGAAGACGAGGATTGTCCGATGTCCTGCTAAGCTGCTGGAGGTGCTTTCTCAACCCGAGCCCATTTCTTCTGCTGGATCCCGTGGAGGCTGGCTTTGAAGTCCTCCGTGTCATTGTCTTCCCAGATTATCTCCCCAGCAGTGTTTGTGAAGCGGTAGTAAATATTGTTCTCATGAACAATTCTGACAGCCGCTTCCATCTTGATAAAAGACTCGACATCCAATCTATCTCTAGGATGCCCTGGGATGAGATTAAAATGATGCTCATCCAGCTTCAAATAGCCAAGCTTCAACGCTGTTGCCCAGATATTAGACCAAGAAGGGGGGTTGAATTGGAGTTTAAAAAATTAAACTTTAAGGTGCGGAAATAAAATTGTTAATTTTAGAAGGGATAGAGAAAATCAGACACAAGGATTTATAGAGGTTCGGGTATTAACAAACCCTACTCCTCTCCCCAATCGCAATTGGGAGTTTCACTAACACACTAAGTGTTACAATAGAGTTTTACAAGCTCACTCCCAACTATGGTGTTTCTCACAATGGCTCACACCTAACCCAGAAATCCCTTGTGTTTTAATGGCTCACACAATAACCAATTCCTTTGTGTTTTATAGGCTCACACAAACAACCTACACTTTGTGTTTTACAAGCTCACACAAACAACCTACACTTTGTGTTTTACAGGCTCACACAAACAACCTTTTAATTTGTGTTTTGGAGGTTCACACAACTAACCCTTACAAGTGTTATTCTCTTAACCCATAACTACCCAATGCTTACTTGAGTAAAGCTTACAGAGATAACTACTTATAAATCTTTATTGCTCAAATATGAGGAGCAATAAGATTTTTACAGAGAATGAATTAGTTCTCAAAGTATAAAAGTACAAGATAGCTTGTGATTTGAAGTATATGCTAATCTTTTGTTTTTCTTGTTATTCTCTTGTTTCTTAATGCATAAATGACTTCCATTTATACTCCCATGGCTGAATATAGTCGTTGCCGTTATACCAAGTAAAGAATCGCGCCTGACATTTTTCTCTTTCATTGTTCACGGGCGTGAATATGCTTGTCACGGGGGTGACAGTTCTTCCCAAGCCGTGACTGAAGTGGTGACCTTGGTCGTAAAGCTCTCTGGTATGTTTTGACATATAGAGTCATGGGCGTGACTTTAATCAGTCACGGGCGTGACACTCTTCCCAGCCGTGAACCAAGTGGTGACTCTGGTCATGAAGCTCTCTGGATGAAATTGAATGTAGCTTTCACGGGGGTGACACATTCATTCACGAGGGTGAACATCTTCCCAGCCGTGACCCATGTGGTGACTCTGGTCGTGAAGCTATCTGGAATGAAATTTGCATGAAGCTTCACGGGGGTGACACATTTCTTCACGGGGGTGACTGAAATGCTTACTTCACGGTTTGGTTTTCCTTCATGGTCGTGAACTTCAAATGTTGGTTTCTTGGTAACGGCTAGTTGGCTTCATGGGAGTGACCCCTAGAGTCACGGCAGTGAACATGCTACTTCTTGCTTTTTGATTCTCAAGGATTATTCTTCAAATTCTCCATTCTTGCTATTTTAATTCATGTCCTGTATAATATACTTACAAAAACAAGTATGTTAAATACAATATTGCTATGTTATTTATTATCATCAAAATGACGGAAATACCCCTCAAGGTTAACAATCTCCCCCTTTTTGATGGTGACAAATAATCTAGCAATATGTGATTTTGAGAAGTCTCCCCCTCAAAATATACTTAGAATAAAAAATATTAAATGCAAGAATAGTAAATAAAGATGTAGCATTTTAACTAGTTTTTAAGTATATGCAAGTTATATGAGAAGTATATCCAATTCATACCATAATTCCTTTTCAAGAAATAAAGTATATGTAAGGTGTATCATGGCATGTTTTTATTTGTAACTTTCTCTTAAGGTGTATGCAAAGTATACTCAGGTTATATTTAAAGTATATAAAAGCTCAGTTTTTCTACTTTGCATCTGAAAAGTTGAATCAAGATTTTTAAATTAATTCATAGTCTGTTCACTTTTTGATTCATAATTCTTATATTGCTAGTTTGATACTACTTTCCCTTATCATATATTATCTATCATATATTGCTAGTTTTCTACCCCTTTTGTCATCAATCAAAAAGAATATGTAGATTAAAGTAAACAAAAGCAAATATATATTATGAAGGAAGGGATACAAACTATGAAAGGAAATTGAAGATTTCCTACATAAGCAAACATAACAAACAAAAAATGATCAAACATAACAAATTTAGGCTACACTCTAGCCTATATCCTAGCCAGACATCCTATCACGAAGCCTAGCTACTTCAGCCTCAAGACTATCGATCCGAGACTCCATGAAGTCCTTGAGGTTTTCCAACCCCTCATCCATGGAAGTCTGCAGCTGCTCGAAACGTGGTGCCAAGAGGTCGACCACCTGCTGCGCTAAAGATGGTGTGGAGGCTGAGGACTGTCCAATGTCCTGTTCGATGGCTGGAGTTGCTTCTTCAATCCTAGCCCTCTTTTTCTGCTGGACTCCCTGGAGGCCTGCTTTAAAATCCTCCGTGTCATGATCTTCCCAGATAATCTCTCCAGCAGTATCAGTGAAGCGGTAGAAGATATCGTTCTGAAAAATGATTCTGACAGCTGCTCCCATCTTGATGAATGACTCTATATCTAGCCTATCTCATGGGTGTGCAGGAATGATGTTGAAGTGATGGTTATCTAGCTTCAAGTAATTGAGCTTCACTGCCATATGAGTGACATAAGCTCCAATCAGGATATCTCCTGTAGGCTTGGTGGTGATGGAGAGAAGATGATTTGTAAACCATCTGGAAAGTGCCACTGTGACTCCCCTGTAAGCCATCTCGAAGAGGAAGAGTTCTGACTTCCTAATAGTTCCATTGCTCTCTCCCCGAGCAAAAATGCTATAGGTTAGAAACCTATGCAAGTACCTGTGTACTGGGGCTACGAGATGAGTGCTCTTCATCGTCTTTACGTCCCAGCTACAATTATATCCAAAATGTGTCCATGCTGCAGGTGCAGAGAATTCTACCTCAGTCTCATTTAGAATGTCATCAGATGGTAGGTTGAATAATTCTCCAAAAGCGATGGCACTGAGGGTGTTTTCATTTTTGCAGAGTTGGAATTTCACCACTCCAGTTGGTGAAACCTGCAAGGTGCTGAGAAATTCTAGCGTTGGCTCCCGTAGGGTTGGCAGATGAATTTGAACAAATTCTCTTAGATGACAGGCTTGAAGTTGCTCTGTCATAGCCATCTCGAGTCCGAGATTATGGACTGTCTACCATTCGAAGGACCTTGATGATAAAATAGGTCTCTTCTTCAAAGTTGCATACCGAGGATGGCAACTTTCGGGAATGATGTTCATGAGGTAATCTAAATACCTCTTTGGTGCATGAGACTTCTTTCTCTTTCCCTTTGATGAAGCAGACTCCATATTTGAAGAAATTTAGTAGTTGATGGAGTTGAAGAAGATTTTGACAGAAATTTTGATAAAAGACCTTAGAAATGTCTGTTTTCTGCTAAAGATTTGAACTTTTGATGGTATTTATAGTGAAATATTAAGGCTTTGGGGTCGGAATCTTCAATGTCTCAATGAATGAGAGTAAATGAGAGCGGTTTTGGAAGATGGAGAGTTCAAATGAAGATTGTAACCGGATGTTTTCTTATATATTCAATACATTCACGGGCGTGGCTTGGGGTGTCACGGGCGTGAATAGTCGTGTTCACGGTTTGCTGAAGCAGTGTTCCACCCGTGAATGAAAGCGTGAATGCGTTCACGGGCGTGATCCATGAACATCAAGGGCGTGAATGATCATAGGTCACGGGGGTGAATATATTGTCACGGGCGTGAACTGTTGAATTTCACTACTTATACCCGTGAAGCAAGCCGTGACACAAGGTGTGAAAGCGTCTGTGAGTTTTTGGGTGTAATTAATCATGGGCGTGATACTCTGTCACGGGCGTGAAGGTTCTTTGCCACGGTCGTGATGCAAGCCGTGAAACTATGTTTCACCACTTGAAGCCGTGAATCATGTCGTGAACCAAAGTCGTGAACGACATTGCCTCTTTGAGCCACTTAAGTCACGGGCGTGAGTATAAGTCATGGGCGTGACTCCCCTATAATTTTCATCAGATTGAAATTAAGTTCTGCAACAAGACTAAATCATTTCAACAAAGATTTTACTTCATAAAGCATAAATTCTCATAAAAAAACTTTATCTTATAACTTGTGAGATTTTTTAAGATCAACAATTAAAAATTTTATATTTTTGTAATCACAAGGTTAATCCATCAATCATACCTAGTTCTCTTCTAATGAAATTAAATCTATCCTCATTTAGAGACTTAGTGAAAATATCTGCTAATTGCTTTTCTGTGCATACAAATTCTAATTCAACATCTCCATATTGAACATGATTTCTAATAAAATGATGTCTAATGTCAATATGTTTACTTCTAGAGTGTTGAGTAGGATTCTTTGAAAGATTTATAGCACTGGTGTTGTCACATTTTATAGGTATATGGTTCATCTCATGACCATAGTCCTTAAGTTGTTGTTTTATCCAAAGAATTTGTGTACAACAACATCCAACTGCTACATACTCAGCTTCAGCAGTTGATAAAGCAACTGAAACTTGTTTCTTGCTAAACCAAGAAACCAAACATTCTCCAATGAAGTGACAAGTATCTAAACTGGTTTTCCTATCCAAAAGACAACCAGCATAGTCTGCATCTGAATATCTTATAATATCGAAAGATGAATTCCTAGGATACCATAAACCTAGATGCAATGTTCCATGTAAATATCTTAAAATCCTTTTTACAGCATTTAGATGAGATTCTTTGGGACATGATTGAAATCGCGCACAGAAGCAAACACTATACATAATATCGGGTCTAGAAGCAGTGAGATATAAAAGTGATCTGATCATACCTCTATAAAGCTTTTCATTAATGCTCTTACCCTTTTCATCTTTGTCCAATTTTATTGATGTACTTATAGGAGTCTTGGCATTTTTGCATCCTTCCATACCAAATTTTTTTATTAAGTCTTTGGCATATTTGGATTGGTTGATGAATATGCCCTCATTGCTTTGTTTGATTTGTAGACCAAGGAAATACTTAAGTTCTCCCATCATGCTCATTTCAAATTCCCTAGTCATGCACTTAGCAAATTCTTGACAAAACAGCTCATTAGTAGAACCAAATATTATATCATCAACATAAATTTGAACAATTAGTATCTCATGCTTATGCTTTTTGATGAACAGTGTAGTGTCAACATTTCCCTTTGTTAAGCTATTTTCTAGTAAAAAATAACTTAGTCTTTCATACCAAGCTCTTGGAGCTTGTTTTAAACCATACAAAGCTTTTGAAAGTTTAAAAACATGATTTGGCAAATCATAGCTTTCAAAACCTGGTGGTTGTTCTACATACACTTCTTCATCTATATAGCCATTTAGAAATGCACTTTTCACATCCATTTGAAAAAGTTTGAAATTCATGTGACATGCATATGCTAAGAGTATTCTTATAGCTTCTAATCTAGCTACGGGTGCATATGTTTCATCATAGTCTATACCTTCTTCCTGATTATATCCTTTTGCAACTAGTCTTGCTTTATTCCTGGTTATTAACCCTTGTTCATCTAACTTATTTCTAAATACCCATTTACTGCCTATGATTGGATGATTCTTAGGTCTTGGTACTAGGTTCCATACCTTATTTCTCTCAAATTGGTTGAGTTCCTTTTGCATGGAAATTACCCAACTTTCATCATTAAGAGCCTCATCAATGTTTTTAGGCTCAATTTGTGAAATAAAAGCAATGTCAGTGACTAAATGCTTTGCTGGTTGTAGAGTATCCTAAAAAGATACCATCATCAGACTTAGAGGAGAATTTTCCAAGATTGTCCTTGGTGTTGAATATAAAACACTTGCATCCAAATACTCTAAAGTATGATACCAAGGGCTTTCTTCCATTCCATAGCTCAAATGAGGTTTTGTTTAAAAGAGGTCGTTTGAAAACTCGATTTGAAATATAACATGCAGTGTTTGTGGCTTCTTCCCAAAAATAAGTTGGTAATTCATATTCATTAAGAATTGTTCTTGCCATTTCAATTAATGTTCGATTTTTCCTTTCAACTACTCCATTTTGTTGAGGTGTTCTAGGAGATGAGAAATTATGTGAAATGCCATGTTCAAGACAAAAACTTTCAAAGTTTTCATTTTCAAATTCTTTACCATGATCACTTCTTATTTTTGAAATGCAGTACCCTTTTTCATTTTGAACTCTTTTAGCAAAGTTTTTGAAATTTTCAAAAGCATCACTCTTTTGAGCTAAGAAAATTACCCAAGTAAATCTAGAGTAGTCATCTATGATGACAAATGCATAATGTTTTCCTCCTAAGCTAGCAACCCTAGTAGGTCCAAATAAGTCTAAATGTAGGAGTTGAAGGGGTTTTGAAGTACTTACTATGTTTTTGGCTTTGAAAGATGACTTGTGTTGCTTTCCTCTTTGACAAGGATCACATGTCTTGCCTTTTTCATATTTAACTCTTGGTAATCCTTTTACTAGCTCTCCTGTGCTGAGACTTTGTATTAAATCCATGTTAGCATGACCAAGTCTTTTATGCCACAGCCAAGATTCATCACTAGTAGTCACAAGACACTTAGAGGAATGGTTAGATAGTTCATGTAAGTTTATTATGTACGTATTGATATCTCTATTTCCTTTAAATATTTCTTGACCATCAATAGAGATTACAAGACATTCATTTGAAGTGAAGATTACTTTGTTTCCTTTATCACATAATTGACTTACACTTAACAAGTTATGTTTCAAGCCATCAATAAGTAAAACATCCTTAATAAAAGTAGTACCATTAACACCAATAGAACCAATGCCAATTACCTTACCCTTTGCATTGTTTCCAAAGGTAACTTTACCTCCATCAATACTTTTGATTTCATTGAAGAGTTCTTTGTCTCCTGTCATATGCCTTGAGCATCCACTGTCTACTAGCCATGCATTTTTGTTTATTGTGGACTTGTGGCATACCTACAGAGTTACAAATCAAGTATGATATTTAGGTACCCAAATGAGTTTGGGTCCTTGGGGGTTAGCACATGAAGGTTGCCAATGAGCCTTCCTTATCCAGCAATTTCTATTTATATGACCCATTTTCATACAGTAATTACATTGTTTAGGTCTAAACTTGCTTTTTGGTCTTACAATGTATTTGAATGCCATAATTCTATTAGACTGATTTTGAGAACAATGGCATGCACAATCATGATTAATTTTCATTTTTCTAGATGCATACTCCTTATACATAAAGGCATGATTATTCTTTTTCTGTATAGAAGGTTTAACATGCTTATTTCTTGGAGTTGTTCTAACAGGTGTGGAGATGTGAGATTCTTTAGATTTTACAAATATAGTTTTGTGAGAAGATGATGATGTGTCCTTAAACCCTAGACCATGTCTAACTAAAGGTGGTCTTTGAGACACAATGAGAGTATCTAAGCTCTCTTTACCCTTGTGAAATTTAGAAATGGAATTTCTAAGTTCTTCAACTTCATTTTCAAAGTGTTATTTTCTTTTAACAGTGAAGCTGTTGAGGGTCTTGATGAGTATTCATCTAATGACTTTTGAAGAGATTGATTAGATGATTTAAGCATTATGTTCTCCTTTTCTAAGCCATCTATCTTATTTTTCAAATTAGAGATATTATTTCTATAGATACTAAATTTAGTTCTATATTTCTCTAATTCTATATTTAATTCTTCTATTAGGCTTTGCTCATCATCATCATCATCACTATCACTATCATTATCACTACTATCATTATTGAAAGAGTATGAGTGTAGTGATCTTACTTTGTCCGAGACGTGATCCTCAATAGCCATGAAACATAGGTTGACCTCTTCACCTTCATTATCATCTTTTTCACTTGAAGTGCTTTCATCATCCCATGTGGCTTTGTGACCTTTCTCCCCATTGTCTCTTTGGTATTTGCTCTTATGCTTCTTGAGCCTTGGACATTCTAGTTTGATATGTCCTTTATTTCCACATTCATAGCATTTTACCTCTTCTTTACTTCTGTGTGTATCATTTGAAGTTTGTTTGAGATTTCTTTGCCTGAATTTTCTGGAATTGCTCATTTTCTTCTCAATGATTCTTTTTAATCTCCTTGAAAGCATAGCGATGTCCTCATTTTCATCATCACTCATCTCTTCATCATCTTCACTTTCTTCTTTTGAAGTAGAGGCTTTGAGTGCTAAGGGTTTTCTTTTCTCTCGCTATGCTTCAAGCTCTCTATCTCTCTTTACTTCCATCTCATGTGTGAGAAGCTTGCCAATCAGCACATCAGTGTTCATGATACTCATATCTTCATTTGCTTCTTCTATTCTAGCAACTCTTGAACCATAGTCTTTAAGAGGAAGACTTCTCAGGATTTTATTGTTTACATCTTCCAAACTCAGATGCTTCCCAAGTTTCCTCATTCCATTTATAATGGATAGAAGACAGTTGGTCATGTCAGTGATTGACTCATTTGATTTCATCTTGAAGAGCTCATATTCTGAGGATAGAAGTTGAATCTTCTTAGATTTGACTTGCTTAGTTCCCTCATGATAGTTCTCTAATGTCTTCCACATACTATATGCTGTTGAGCAGTGCTGTATTCTCCCACATTCTTCAATAGATAATGAGCTTGATAGAATTGTCATTGTCTTGTTGTTTTTGAAATTTGCTCTTCTTTGAGGCTCTTTCCAATCATCTTTTGACAAAATTTCTTCTTTACCATTAACTCCTCTTCTAATTGGTGGTGTCCATTCTTTTCGAATACTATCCCAAGCTTCAATTCCTTCATTATCCAGATATGTCTCCATCTGAAACTTCCAATGGGCATAATTTGTTCCATCAAAGTAAGGTTTGAGACTCTGGAATCCTTCACTGGCCATATCTTACTCTTTTCTAGCGCTTTTTAGGCATCAATGCTAGACAAGGCTCTGATACCAATTGTTGCCCAGATATTAGACCAAGAAGGGGGGTTGGATTGGAGTTTAAAAAATTAAACTTTAAGGTACGGAAATAAAATTGTTAATTTTAGAAGGGATAGAGAAAATCAGACACAAGGATTTATAGAGGTTCGGGTATTAACAAACCTTACTCCTTTCCCCAATCGCAATTGGGAGTTTCACTAACACACTAAGTGTTACAATGGAGTTTTACAAGCTCACTCCCAACTATGGTGTTTCTCACAATGGCTCACACCTAACCCAGAAATCCCTTGTGTTTTAATGGGTCACACAATAACCAATTCCTTTGTGTTTTATAGGCTCACAGAAACAACCTACACTTTGTGTTTTACAGGCTCACACAAACAACCTACACTTTGTGTTTTACAGACTCACACAAATAACCTACACTTTGTGTTTTACAGGCTCACACAAACAACCTTTTAATTTGTGTTTTGGAGGTTCACACAACTAACCCTTACAAGTGTTATTCTCTTAACCCCAGAACTACCCAATGCTTACTTGAGTAAAGATTACAGAGATAACTACTTATAAATCTTTATTGCTCAAATATGGGGAGCAATAAGATTTTTACAGAGAATGAATTAGTTCTCAAAGTATAAAAGTACAAGATAGCTTGTGATTTGAAGTATATGCTAATCTTTTGTTTTTCTTGTCATTCTCTTGTTTCTTAATGCATAAATGACTTCCATTTATACTCTCATGGCTGAATATAGTCGTTGGGGTGCATTAAATAAGAAACTAGCCGTTATACCAACCAAAGAATCACGCCTGGCATTTTTCTCTTTCATTATTCAGGGGCATGAATATGCTTGTCACGGGGGTGATAGTTCTTCCCAAGCCATGACTGAAGTGGTGACCTTGGTCGTGAAGCTCTCTGGTATGTTTTAACATATAGAGTCACGGGCGTGACTTTAATCAGTCACGGGCGTGACACTCTTCCCAGCCATGAACCAAGTGGTGACTCTGGTCGTGAAGCTCTCTGGATGAAATTGAATGTAGCTTTCACGGGGGTGACACATTCATTCACTGGGGTGAACATCTTCCCAGCCGTGACCCAAGTGGTGACTTTGGTCGTGAAGCTCTCTGGAATGAAATTTGCATGAAGCTTCATGGGGGTGACTGAAATGCTTACTTCATGGTTTGGTTTTACTTCATGGTCGTGAACTTCAAATGTTGGTTTCTTGGTAACGGCTAGTTGGCTTCACGGGAGTGACCCCTAGAGTCACGGCAGTGAACATGCTACTTCTTGCTTTTTGATTCTCAAGGATTATTCTTCCAATTCTCCATTCTTGCTATTTTAATTCATGTCCTGTATAATATACTTACAAAAACAAGTATGTTAAATACAATATTGCTATATTATTTATTATCATCAAAATGACAGAAATACCCCTCAAGGTTAACAAAGGCTATATGGGTGACATAGCCACCAATGAGTATATCTCCTGTGGGTTTGGTAGCAATAGACAGAAGATGGTTTGTAAACCATCTAGAAAGCGTCACCGTGAGTCCTCTTCTAGCCATTTTGAAAAGGAAGAGCTCCCATTTCCGAATGGTCCCATTGTTGTCTCCTCGATCGAATATGCTATAGGTCAGGAACCTATGCAAATATTTGTGCACTGGGGACCTTAGATGAGTGCTCTTGGTCTTCTTAACATCCCAGCTGCAATCTATGCCAAAATGGGTCCAAGCTCGAGTGGCAAAGAATTCTACTTCGTTGTCATTGAGGATGCCATCCGATGGTAAGTTGAATAAGTCCCTGAATTCAGTGGCATTGAGGTTGTTTGGATTGTTGCAGAGTTGGAATTTCACCACTCCAGTAGGAGACACTTGCAAAGTGCTCAGAAATTCTAGTGTTGGCTCTCGCAATATGGGCTGATGAATGTCCATGAATTCTTTCAAGTGACAGGCCTAGAGTTGCTCTGTCATTGCCATTTCTAACCTGAGAGTTCAGACGGTTTGCCATTCAAAGGACCTCGATGAAAGGAGAGGCCTTTGCTTCAAAGTGGAGTACTGGGGATGGCATTGCTCCAGAATTCTATTCATGAGGTAATCTGCATACCTCTTGGTATCATGAGACTTCTTCTTTTTCCTTTTGATGAGCCGGTCTCCATTTGAATTGAAGAAGTGAACTTTGTGGAGTTTGGGAAAAATATTTGACAGAAAACAAATTTTAAGGAAACCCTAAAGATGTATGATTTTTTATGAAGGAATGAACTTTTGACGGTATTTATAGGAAAAGTTGTGACTTGGGGGCTGAAATCTTCAATATTTCATTGAATGTGTGTAAATGAGAGTGGTTTCTAGGAGTTGAAAGGTTGAAATGTGAAAAATAACCGGTTGTTCTCTTATATGCCCGATGCATTCACGGTCGTGAAATATGTATTCACGGGCGTGAATCTCGTGTTCACGGTTTGTGGAAGGGGTGTTCTACCCGTGAATAAAAGCGTGAATATGTTCATGGTCATGACCTTTAAATGTCAATGACATTAATGATGAACTGTCACGGGGGTGAAACAATAGTCACGGGTGTGAAACGTTGAATTTCACTACTTATGCCCGTGAATCAAAGCGTGACTCAAAGCGTGAACGTCTCTGTGAGTTTTAGGGTGAATATGTTCACAAGCGTGAAAATGCATCACGGGCGTGAACAAGGCTTTTCATGGGAGTGAATGAAGTCGTGAACATAAGCTTCATTACTTGCAGTCGTGAACTATGTCGTGAATCAAGTCGTGAACGACACTGCCTCTTTTGGCTATTTAAGTCACGGGCGTGAACATATGTCACGGGTGTGACTTCCCTAAAATTTTCATCAAATAAAATTAAGTCCTAAAACAAGACTAAATCATTTCAATGAAGATTCTATCCCTTATAACATTAAACTTTTCATCAAATTTACTACCTTATATCTAGTGATATGATACAAAATTAAGATTATCAATTAAGATTTCATAATTTAGCAATCACAAGGTTAATCCATCAATCATACCAAGTTCTCTTCTAATAAAATTAAATCTTTCCTCATTTAGAGACTTAGTAAAAATATCTGCCAATTGATTTTCTGTGCTTATAAATTCTAATGCAACATCTCCATATTGAACATGATCTCTAATAAAGTGGTGTCTAATGTCAATATGCTTACTTTTTGAGTGTTGAATAGGATTATTTGAAAGATTTATAGCACTTGTATTGTCACATTTAATAGGTATATGGTTCATATCATGACCATAGTCCTTAAGTTGTTATTTCATCCAAAGAATTTGAGTACAACAACATCCAGCTGCTATATACTCTGCTTCAGCAGTTGAAAGAGCAACTGAAACTTGTTTCTTGCTAAACCAAGAAACTAAGCATTCTCCAATAAAGTGACAAGTACCTGAAGTACTTTTTCTATCTAAAAGACTACCAGCATAGTCTGCATCTGAATATCCTATAATATAGAAGGATGAATTTCTAGGATACCATAAACCTAGATGCAATGATCCATGTAAATATTTCAGAATCCTTTTTACTGCATTTAAATGAGATTCTTTAGGACATGATTGAAATCGTGCACACAAGCAAACACTATACATTATATCGGGTCTAGAAGCAGTAAAATATAAAAGTGATCCAATCATACCTCTAAAGAGATTTTCATTAATGCTCTTACCCTTTTCATCCTTGTCCAATTTTGTTGATGTGCTCATAGGAGTCTTGGCATTCTTGCATCCTTCCATTCCAAATTTTTTAATTAAATCTTTGGCATATTTGGATTGGTTGATGAATATTCTCTCATTGCTTTATTTTATTTGTAGACCAAGAATACTTAAGTTCTCCCATCATGCTCATTTCAAATTCCCTTGTCATACACTTAGCAAATTCTTGACAAAGCAACTCATTAGTAGAACCAAATATTATGTCATCAACATAAATTTGAACAATTAGTATATCGTGCTTATGCTTTTTAATGAATAATATGGTGTCAACATTTCCCTTTGTAAAATAGTTTTCTAATAGAAAAGAACTTAGTCTTTGATACCAAGCTCTTAGGGCTTGTTTCAAACCATATAAAGCTTTTGAAAGTTTAAAAACATGATTTGGCAAATCATAGTTTTCAAAGCCTGGTGGTTGTTCTACATAAACTTCTTCTTCTATATGACCATTTAGAAATGCACTTTTGACATCCATTTGAAAGAGTTTGAAATTCATCTGACATGCATATGCTAAAAGTATTCTTATGGCTTCTAATCTAGCTACAGGAGCATAGGTTTCATCATAATCTATCCCTTCTTCCTGATTATACCCTTTTGCAACCAATCTAGCCTTATTCCTAGTTATTGAACCTTGTTCATCTAGTTTATTTCTAAATACCCATTTGCTACCTATAATTTGATGATCCTTGGGTCTAGGTACTAAGGTCCATACCTTACTTCTCTCAAATTGGTTGAGTTCCTCTTGCATGGCAATTACCCAACTTTCATCATTAAGAGCCTCATCAATATTTTTAGGCTCAATTTGAGAAACAAAAGCAAGGTCAAAAGCTAAATGTTTGAGATGAGATCTAGTACTTACTCCCCTTGAAGGATCACAAATGATTTGCTCTTTTGGATGATCTTTTGTCATTCTCCATTCTTTTGGGAGTTCTTGCCCATTTTCTTCTTGAGCTTGAGGTAGAGAATCATCTTGATGTGAATTTTCTTGATCATTTTCTTCTTTTTCATTTCCAAGATCAAGTCTTTCCATGGTTCCTACAACATCATCAAGAACACTACCTTTCATAAGATCAAGTCTACTAGATTCATTAAAAACAATATGCATTGTTTCCTCAACAGTTAATGACCTTTTATTAAATACTCTATATGCTTTGCTAGATGTAGAGTATCCTAAAAAGATACCTTCATCAGATTTAGAAGCAAATTTTCCAAGGTTGTCCTTGGTATTTAATATGAAGCACTTGCATCTAAATACTCTAAAATATGATATCAAGGGCTTTCTTCCATTCCAAAGCTCAAATGAGGTTTTATTTAAAAGAGGTCTTTTGAAAACTCGATTTGAAATATAACATGCAGTGTTTGTGGCTTCTGCCCAAAAGTAATTTGGTAAACCATATTCATTGAGCATTGTTCTAGCCATTTCAATTAAAGTTCGATTTTTCCTTTCAACTACCCCATTTTGTTGAGGTGTTCTAGGAGATGAGAAATTCTGTAAAATGCCATGTTCAAGACAAAAGTTTTCAAATTTTTTATTTTCAAATTCTTTGCCATGATCACTTCTTATCTTTGAAATATAGTACCCTTTTTCATTTTGAACTCTTTTAGCAAAGTTTTTTAAATTTTCAAAAGTATCACTCTTTTGAGCTAAGAAAATTACCCAAGTAAATCTAGAGTAATCATCTATGATGACAAATGCATAATGTTTTCCTCCTAAGCTAGCAATTCTAGTTGGTCCAAATAAGTCTAAATGCAGGAGTTGAAGAGGTTTTGAGGTACTTACTTTCTTTTTGGCTTTGAATGATGACTTGTGCTGCTTCCCTCTTTGGCAAGGTTCACATGTCTTGTCTTTTTCAAACTTGACTCTTGGCAATCCTTTTACTAGTTCTTCTGTGCTGAGGTTTTGTATTAAGTTCATGTTAGCATGACCAAGCCTTCTATGCCACTGCCAAGATTCATCACTAGTAGTTACAAGACACTTAGAGGAATGGTTAGATAATTCATGTAAGTCTATTATGTATGTGTTGACATCTCGATTTCCTATAAATATCTCTTGACCATCAATAGAGGTTACAAGATATTTGTTGGAAGTAAAGGTTACTTTGTTTCCTTTATCACATAATTGACTTACACTTAACAAGTTATATTTCAAGCCGTCAACAAGTAAGAAATATTTAATAAAAGAAGTACCATTAATACCAATAGAACCAATGCCAATTACCTTACCCTTAGCATTGTTTTCAACGGTAACTTTACCTCCATCAATACTTTTGATTTCATTGAAGATTTTTTTGTCTCATGTCATATGCCTTGTGTAACATTCAGTGATTTAGGCTCTGATTGTGTGTGACCGTAGTGGGGTCCACTAGTTCAATCGGAGTCTAAATTTAAACACATAAAAAATGACTAATAATAAGAGAAAATAATTAAGGTTATTATTATTTGGGAATTATAAAGATTTGGGGTTGAATTAGAAAAAAATAAAATTTTCTATGGACAAAATCGGTATTATGGCAATTGTTTGGGAAAAAAGTGTAAATATGAAGGAAGATGTGGCAAATAAGAAATTTCTTAAAGTTTAAAATTTCATTAAAATTAATTTGTATTTTGGACCAATGGATGAAGAGCTTAATATAGTCATGGAACTACCAAATACTCACCTAAAAAAAAGAAAGATAAATACCTCATTTTCTCCACCAATTAAAACTCATTTCCCTCATCTTCTCTCATCTCTTTGCCGTCCACCTTAGTCCCTCCCTAAGCCTCCATTTTCATTCAATCCAAGCTTGAAAAAGAAAGCAAATAAATTACTTTTGAGAGGAAAAAATCAGAATTTAAGAGTTCTTACCATAAAAGGTACCAAAGGAGCAAGAAGGAAGGAAGAAAAAAAAAAGGAAAGAGAGAAATATTAAGGGGAATTTCGGCCCACTTTGAAGAACACTTAAGGTGAGTTTATTCTTCTTAAATTCAACCTTTTTCCTTCTATTTGAGACCCATAATGATGATAAATGTGATTAGGTTTGGTAGATTGAGCTTATGTTGCAAGATTGGAAGTAGAAATTTAAGTTTGTGATTAGTTGATGGAAGTGTAATTAAACTTTGAATTAATGATATTTGATGTTAGGTAATTATTTTATGGCTTAAAAACTGAAGAAAATATAATGTTGAAGGATGAAGGAGGGGCTGCCATAGTTAAATAAATTTGGGGGAAATTGAAATTAACATAGAAATACCACAATTGGTGATAGATTAAGGGTGAATTGAGTGTTGAATTGAAGAAAATAAATTGGGAACTAGGATATGATTTTTGGGCAGCCATGACATGTGAAGAAGGAAGTTTAACCTTAATACATTTTAGCTCAATTAAGGTGTAAAACATATTAGGAGCATTAGAATATTATGTAGACATGAAAAGCATTGAAATTGAATGTTGGAATTGAGTTATGGTATGGTTGTGTAGGAAAAATAAGTGAACAAGTGAGAGGCCAAGGCTGATTACGTATTTGCTTCATTGATAAAAATTTTGCATGTTGTTAATATGTATGGAATTATATGTTAAGATTTGTTATGTTTGTGTTTTTGAGATGTTATGTGTTTTGTTGTGACTTTTGATATTATATATGGAAATGGGACCAAATGGTGTGAAATAATTGAGACATATGTATGTATTTGAAATTCTGGAAATTTTAGTATTAAAATGAATGCAAATGATGAATGTGGTTGAAATATGGATTGATGTCGATTGATGGCTCGGTTACAAAATTCTAGGAACAGCTCTGTCTATTTTGATGATAACTTGAGTTATGGAACTCTTTTTTGTATGTTCTTTATTGGAAATGAAAGCTAAGACATAGGGCTTTAATTTATATTCAGACTACAATATCTAATTATGTCTAGATTTGTCCAGTTAAATGCACGAAGTTTAAACCTAGAATCTGTCCAGAAAATTCTTTGATGATGCAGTAGTGAATTGATCATAACTTTTGATAGAAAACTGTGCTATACGTGATTCTTGATGCATCTGAAAGTAAGACAATAAGCTAAAAAATTTTAGAAGGCTAGAACTCCAAATTCGAATTATATATGGGCTAAAAATGAAGCCCAAAAATAAGTCTGAAATCTGCCATAGGTAAAAACATACAATATTGGGCTTTTTGCATATGTTGTTATAATTATATGTAATAATCCATGAAAATATTTACTTTGATGGTAATTATAAATGTTAACAAATTATTTATGTATGAGATTTTATAATAATAATAATGGAAATAAAGAACAAAAATAAATAAGCATAATTATGATAGTTTAATAATATTGTCATTTTTGAACTATAGTGAATTAATATAAAAATAGTGAAGCCCAAAAACACCTAGTCTGAAACTAGAATAGGGAATAGTTTGGCATGCCAATCAGGGGATCTAAGGCATTTGGTGCCAAATATGAAAGCCGGTAATGACAATTTATAAATGCGCTCGACGCAAAATTATTAAGCCGATAATGGCAATATAACAAAAGCCGGTAATGACATTATTATAAAAGTGCTCGACGCTATATTATAAAAGCCAGGAATGGAAACCCCGTTATTCCTATTAGTTAGTTTGGTTATAGGTGTTATGGGCACAAGAAAATAATAATAATAATAATAATAATAATAATAATAATAATAATAATAATAATAATAATAATAATAATAATAAAATTGAAGTACACGATTTTTTTATAAATGTTATATGAATTCAAGTTGTTCAATATTGAGTATTTGCTGAAATTTATTGATTGTATATAATTGTTTATTTTATATCTTACTTATTAAATGGTTAATTAATATGTGAAGAAATATATATATGTATGTAAAATTTTTATCATTGAAGCACCACTAAGCTAGTAGCTTAGCGCGGGTGGTTTCATCTCGCGGAGGTTTAGAAGGGTAACCATAGAAAATAGACTGTCAGAAGAAGAACTGTACCCGGAGGAAATCAGCAAAAAGCTTTGGGCTTTATTTTTGGTATATTTTGTTAAAAACTTTATAAATTAAAGTATCGTTTTTATTTCATATCATGTGTATTAAATATGTGAGTCACCATGTAAAAGAACATGATTTGAATGTAAATTAATGTACTTTATAAATAAATAAAATTTTTAATATTTGGGCTTGTATGAAATTTTATTTTAGTTTATGCAATATTTTCGAAAAAAAAATATTTACTTCACTTCATTAATTTTATAAAACAGTAAGACAGGTAATGCTCACTTACCTTGCTGAACTACAGTGGGGTAAAGGGGTGTTACACCTTGAGCATCCACTATTTACTAGTCAAACATTTTTATTTATTGTGGGCTTGAGGCATACCTATGGAATCACAATTCAAGTATGATTTTTAGGTACCCAAATGAGCTTGGGTCCTTGGGGGTTAGCACATGAAGGTTCCCAATGAGTCTTCCTTATGCAACAATATTTATTTATGTGACCAAATTTCATGCAGTAATTACACAGTTTTGGTCTAAACTTGCTTTTTGGTCTTACAAGGTTTTTGAATACCATATTTCTATCAAACTGATTTTGAGAATAATGACATGCACAGTCATGATTAAATGATGCTTTCCTAGATGCATGCTTCTTATATATAAAGGTATGATTATTCTTTTTATGTATAGAAGATTTAACATGCTTATTCCTTGGTGTTGTTCTAACAAGTGTGGAGATGTGAGGTTCACTTGACTTAACAAAAATAGTCTTGTGAGAAGATGATGATGTCCCCTTATATCCTAGACCATGTGTAATTAAGGGAGGTCTTTGAGACACTATGAGAGTATATAAACTCTCTTTTCCTTTGTGGAATTTTGAAATGGAATTTCTAAGTTCCTCAATCTCATTTTTCCAAGTATTATTTTCTTTAAGCAAAGATTTTATTGAGAGTTTTGATGAGTATTCATCTAAAGAGATTCATTAGATGATTTAAGCTTAAGGTTCTCCTTTTCTAAAACATCCATTTTATTTTTTAAATTAGAGATGTTATTTCTATAAGCACTGAATTTACTCCTATATTTTTCTAATTCTAGATTTAATTCTTCTATAAGGCTTTGCTCTTCATCATCATCATCACTACTACTATTATTATCACTACTATCATTATTAAAGGAGTATGAGTGTAGTGATCTTACCTTATCCGAAACGTGATCCTCAATAGCCATGAAGCATAGGTTGACCTCTTCGCTTTCATTGTCATCTTTTTCGCTCGAAGAACTTTCGTCATCCCATGTGGTTTTATGACCTTTCTCCCCATTGTCTCTTTGGTATTTGTTCTTATGCTTCTTGATCCTTGGACATTCTGGTTTAATATGTCATTTCTTTCCACACTCATAGCACTTTACCTCTTCTTTACTTATTTGCGCATCATTAGAAATAGGTTTGAGGTTTCTTTGCCTGAATTTTCTAGAGTTGCTCATTTTCTTCTCAATGATTATTTTCAGCCTTCTTGAGAGCATAGCAATGTCCTCATTTTCATCATCACTCATTTCCTCATCATCTTCAACTTCTTCTTGAGATTTTAAAGTGGAGGTTTTTAGTGCTAGAGGCTTTCTTTTTTTTGGCTCTGCTTCAAGCTCTCTTTTTCACTGCCATTTCATGTGTGAGAAGTTTGCCAATCAGCACATCAGTATTCATGATGCTCATGTCTTCATTTGCTTCTTCTATGCCAGTAACTCTTGAGCCATAGTCTTTAAGAGGAAGACTCCTCAGGATTTTGTTGTTTACATCTTCCAGACTCAGATGCTTCCCAAGTTTCCTCATTCCATTTATAATGGCTAGAAGGCGGTTGGTCATGTCAGTGATTGACTCATTTGATTTCATCTTGAAGAGCTCATATTCTGAGGTAAGAAGTTGAATCTTCTTGGATTTGACTTGCTTAGTTCCTTCATGATAATTTTCTAATGTCTTCCACATGTTGTATGCTGTTGGGCAGTGTTGTATTCTTCCACATTCTTCAATAGATAATGAGCTTGATAGGATTGTCATTGCCTTCTTGTTTTTGAAATTTGCTCTTCTTTGAGGCTCTGTCCAATCATCTCTTGATACCTATTGTTGCCTAGATATTAAGCCAATAAGGGGGGTTGAATTGGAGTTTTAAAAATTAAACTTTTGAGTGCTGAAATAAAAATTAATTTTAGTAGGGATAGAGAAATTTGACACAAGGATCTTTATAGAGGTTCGGGTGTTAACAAACCCTACTCCTCTCCCCAATCACAATTGGGTGTTTCACTAACACACTAAGTGTTACAATGGAGTTTTACAAGCTCACTCCCAACTATGGTGTTTCTAACAATGGATCACACCTAACCCAATAACCCTTGTGTTTTAATGGATCACACAAATAACCAATTCCTTGTGTTTTGAAGGCTCACACAAATAACCTTTACCTTGTATTTTAATGGCTCACACAACTAACCAATTCCTTATGTTTTGAAGGCTCACACAAATAACCTTTACCTTGTATTTTAATGGCTCACACAACTAACCAATTCCTTGTGTTTTGAAGGCTCACACAAATAACTCTTACAAGTGTTCTACTCTTAATCCCAAGATACCCAATAACTCACTTGAGTAGATGATTACAGAAAGAAGCACTTACAAATCTTTAATGCTCCGAAAAAAAAAATGTGCAAAAAGATTTTCACAGAGAATAAATATTTGTTTTGAAAGTATTAAATGCTCAAATGGCTTACAACAAGATTTTGATTCGAAATATTAGTTATTCTCTTGTTCTTGATGCATAAATGACTTGCATTTATACTTCCATGGTGCATTCTAGCCATTTGATTGCATTTAATGTGGAAATAGTCATTGCACCAACCCTAATAATAATAGCGATTTGAAGAAGTAAGGAAGACAGGTAGGAGCGCTCCCTTATCCGGGCACGTGTGGTGATTGGGTGAGGGGGTGCGGCGCTACAATTTTTGGTATCAGAGCACCAGGTTGGTGTTTCTGGATTTTGGTATTAAAGCCCGGTTGGGCAGTTTTGGGTTTTTAAAAGTGAATTTTGAAAATGTTTATTTCTTGAAATGTACCCACAATTGCATTTTTGGAGTTGCTACATTTTTTATTAGGGTCGTTACCTTTATGTTATAGGTAGGATATGGTTTAAGGATCAAGACGAATAGTAGTAGAAGAAGCTGAGAGTAATGAGCCCTCAAAGGCAAGAGGTTCGTTGCAACCAAGTCGTCGTCGATTTGAGGCACCGAGATCTAGTGCCAGCTCACTTCATGAGCATTCAACTATTAATATGGGTCAGACTGAGCTCATGAGAAATATGATAGATCTGCTATAGAAAGCATCACAATTTGATTCGTCTGGATTACAGTTCGAGAGACTGAGGAAATTATGGGCATCTGATTTCTATGGTAAACGTGAAGATGACCCCTCAGTGGCAGAATTTTGGTTGGAACGAGCAAAGCGAGTATTTGATCAACTGCATTGCATAGATGAGCAGAAATATGAATATGCAGTATCTCTGCTACAGGAACATGCATACAATTAGTGGCAATCTGAATCACAGAGTACAGAGACTCCTGACCCTGTGACATGAGAATTCTTTCTAGAGAAGTTTAAGGAGCAGTATATTCCTCCTATTTACACAGACAACAAAAAGAGAGAGTTTCTAATGCTAAAGCAGAGGGATATGTCAGTAACAGAATATGAGAGAGAATTCTCTCATCTTTGCAAGTATGTTGGTGGTATTGTGTCTACAGAGGTTGATAAATGTCGACGATTTGAAGATGGATTGAGGGATACGATCAAGTTATAAGTTTCAGCCCTACGTCTAATGAGCTTTCCCAGTTTACTAGCATCTGCTAGAACAGTTGAAAAAGTCTTGGTGACACAACAGCCAGTGCAGGTTAGTGGGGTTAGTAGACCAGCACCACAACTAAGTGGAGTGCAGTCTAGTGGCAAAAGAGCCAGATCTTTTGGTGGTCGATTCCAAGTTGGAGGTTCTAGCAGACTTCATTCTTATAGGCGGGGATAACCCATAAGATATACTTCATCGGTAGCCAGTGCACCAACACAGGCATCCCATAGGTCTACACCTCTACCGGTGTGTCAGCATTGTGGTCGTTCGCACCCAGGAGAGTGTTGGTGGATGACAGGAGCGTGCACAAGATGTGGCTCCAAGAACCATCTGAGAAGAGATTGTCCATTGCTACAGTTTGGCAGAGGTTCAGGGCGTGTTGAGTCAGTACCAATATAGACTATGGGATAAGGCAGAGGATGAGGCCGAAGGCAAGGAAGAGGAGGCCATGCAAGGCTAAGCCAGTTCAGATCAGACCCAGTAAGAGACCTGAAGGTAGTAGAGCTGCTCCAGCAAGAGCTTATGCCATGCGAGGCCGAGAGGAGCAGGATGCACCTGACGTCATAGCAGATAAATTCCTTCTTTTTGGCTCTTGTATACATGCATTGATAGACCCTAGGTCAACACACTCATACATATGCACACCACTATCGGGTCGAGAGGGTCTAAAACCAGAGACTCTAGAATATGAGATTCATGTGACTAACCCGTTAGGACACAGTGTGCGGGTCAATAAAGTGTTTAGGGGTTGCCCAGTCGAAATTCAAGGCAGGCAATTTCTAGCAGATCTAATAGAGCTACCATTCCGCGAGTTCGATGTGATCTTGGGAATGGATTGGCTAGCTCGCCATTGGGTGATAATAGACTATGAAAAGAGGCAGATGAGAATTAAAGTTTCAGAACAACAAGAGATAGTAATGATGGGTGAGGATAGAGGATATCCAGATAATGTGATATCAATGTTGAAAGCTTGAAAACTCATCAATAAGGGATGTGAGACTTACCTAGTGTATGTGATTGATACCCGAAAGAAAAGTCCAAAGTTAACTGACATCCCAACTGTTAGTGAGTTCCCAGATGTGTTTCCTGAGGAGTTACCAGGACTACCACCTGACCGAGAGATAGAGGTTGCTATTGAATTAATACCTGGCACCGCTCCTATATCTATTACACCATATAGGATGGCACCCATAGAATTTAAAGAGCTGAAGATACAGTTACAAGAAATGTTAGATAAAGGATTCATACGACCTAGTGTATCACCATGGGGTGCTCCAGTACTATTTGTAAAGAAGAAAGATGGTATTTTACGTCTTTGCATTGACTACAGGCAGCTTAATAAGGTTACTATTAAGAATAAATACCCACTGCCTAGGATTGATAATTTATTTGATCAGTTGAAAAGTGCAAGTATATTTTCAAAAATAGATCTTCGATAGGGGTATCATCAACTGAAGATCAAAGGGTCAGATGTATCTAAGACGACATTCAAGACTCGTTATGGTCATTATGAGTTCTTGGTGATGCCATTTGGATTAACGAATGCACCGGCAGTTTTTATGGACCTGATGAACCGAGTGTTTAGGCCATATATTGATTAATTTGTAGTTGTATTTATTGATGACATTCTTGTCTATTCAAGAGATCGAGTAGAGCATGACCAACATCTTAGAAAAGTATTGCAGACTTTGAGGGAGAAACAATTGTATGCAAAGCTATCTAAGTGTGAATTTTGGTTGGAAGCAGTTAGTTTTCTAGGTCATGTAATTTCAGTGGAAGGTATTCGAGTTGATCCTAGTAAAATTGAGGCTATTCTTAATTGGAAACCACCTTGAAATGTGACATAAGTGAGAAGTTTTCTAGGATTAGCCGGATACTATAGGAGATTTGTGAAAGGATTTTCATCTATAGCGAATCCTTTGACACGATTGCTACGAAAAGAGGTCCGTTTTGAATGGACAGATAAGTGTCAAACAAGATTTGATCGATTGAAGGCAATGTTGACTGAAGCACTAGTTTTGACTCAGCCTACTCTGGGAAAAGACTATGTTGTGTACAATGATGCAAGTCACAATGGGCTAGGATGTGTTCTTATGCAAGAGGAAAAAGTGATTGCATATGCCTCCAGACAGCTTAAGCCTCACGAACGTAACTATCCGATGCATGATTTAGAGCTTGAAGCGATAGTTTTCGCTCTTAAGATTTGGAAACATTATCTGTATGGAGAAAGATGCTACATTTATACGGACCACAAGAGTCTTAAGTATCTTGCTTCATAGAAAGAGTTGAACCTGAGACAATGAAGATGGTTGGAATTGATTAAGGACTATGATTGTGTGAAAGACTACCATCCAGGAAAAGCTAACGTGGTTGCAGATGCACTAATCAGGAAGATTTTAGCTGAGATGCGAGTGGAATCCATATTAATGCAGAGAATTAAAGATGTCCAAAAACAAGATGAGAAACTAAATGGTCGAAGCCTTGAAAAATGGAGAAAAGACAGAATTTTCTTTAATAGAAGATGGTACTGTGTATTTCAAGAATCGAATTTATGTGCCAAGTATAGAAGAGTTGAGGTCATAGATTTTAAAAGAAGATCATGAAACGGTTTATACTATGCACCCAGGTGGGAACAAGATGTACCAAGATTTGAAAGCACAATACTGGTGGTCGGGGATGAAAAAAGATATCACTGAATATGTTGCTAAGTGTCTAATCTATCAACAAGTGAAAGCTGAGCATCAATTACCCACAGGATTACTACAACTGATTCCCATACCATAATGGAAGTGGGAGAGGATCACGATGGATTTTGTGTCCGGATTATCGGTAACTCAGAGAAAGCATGATGCATTGTGGGTGATAGTGGATCGATTGACGAAGTCAGCACATTTCCTACCAGTGCGAATGGACTATGCTTTGAACAAGCTGGCTGAGATTTATGTGAATGAGATAGTGAGACTTTATGGAGTACCTGTGTCTATTATCTTCGATAGAGATCCCAGGTTTACATTGCAGTTTTGGAAGAGTCTACAGCAGGCTTTGGGAACTCGACTAAATTTTAGCACGACATTTCATCTGCAAACGGATGGACAATCAGAGTGAGTTATACAGTTACTAGAGGATATGATGCGTTGTTGTGTGCTTGAATTTGAGGGAATTTGGGATCGACATCTACCTCTTATGGAGTTTGCCTATAACAATAGTCATCAAACGAGTATAGGCATGACTCCTTATAAGGCTTTTATATGGAAGAAAGTGTAGGACACCAGTATGTTGGATCAAGTTGAATGAGAAAAAGTTGATTGACCCTGAAATAGTTTAACAAACTGAGGAGAAAGTTAAAGTGATCAAGGAAAGGCTAAAGCCAGCACAAGATCGACAGAAATCGTATGCCGATTTAAAGAGGCGAGATATAGAATATGCAGTAGGTGACAAAGTATTTCTTAAAGTTTTGTCGTGGAAAAAGATATTGAGGTTCGGTAAAAAGGAAAAGTTAAGCCCAAGGTTTGTTGGTCCTTATGAAATTCTGGAAAAAATAGGACCAGTGGCCTACCGATTAGCTCTTCCTCCGGAGCTAGACCGAATTCATAACGTGTTCCACGTTTCAATGTTAAGAAGATACCGCTCAGACCCGACCCACATTATATCGATTGAGGAAATGGAGGTATAGACAAACATGTCTTATGAGGAAGAACCAGTGGCTATAATAGCATATGAATAGAAAGCTCTCCGGAACAAGAGAATACCTCTAGTTAAAGTTTGGTGGCGGAATCATACAATTGAAGAAGCCACGTGGGAAAGTGAAGAAGTGATGAAGAAGCAATATCCCCAGTTGTTTAACCCCGAATGAACAGGTAAATTTTGAGGACAAAATTATGTTAAGGGGAAGAGAATGTAATATCCGCTAATTTAGGCCCCGAGTCGCACGTGTCGCGAAGTTGACGTGTTTGACCAATTCATATTTTTACAAAAATTGATCAAAGTAATGGCTAAATTAAATGATAAATGCCTAATTACGTGATTATAAAGTTTAAAGAGTTTGATTTACGGTAAAGGACTAAATTCCAAAATTTGATAAGTTTGGGGTCCAATTTGCAATTTACCAAAAATTAGAGGATTAATGAGATAAATTGCTAATTAAAAATAGGAAATTTGGACACTTAAAATTGGGTTGGCCTACCATGACATTAAGGAAAGAGGATTAATATTGATTAAGTATAAAATTGGAAGAAGATGGTCAAAATGGTGGGTCCCACATGAAGACTTTTGGGTACCCTATTTAAGACTTCCTTTTTTTCTTCTTCTTCTCTTCATTTTTTTCCTTCTTCTCTCTCTTCTCTACAGTCATGCCAGCCATTTCTTTTCTTCTATAGCCATCTTGATTTCTAGAGAGAGAAAGGAAGGGAAGAGAAGGGAAAGAGCAAGACAAGGTGATCTTCATGGCCATAACTAAGGAAGCTAGAAAGAACAAGAAAGAGGAAGAAAAATCAAGTTTGATAGAGAGAGAAAATCTCCAAATTTGTGATCAAGTGAAGAAAAGTGTAAGGTAAGAAGCATCTCTTCTTCTTCTTCATCTTTTCTTAAAGGAAGCTTGAATTTTGAGCTCATCCAAGACTAATGTGGAAAGAGAGAGAAACTAGGGTTTGAGAGAGAAAAAGAGAGTTTAGGGTCTTAAGGAAATCAGATGATGATAATGATCTATGATGTTGTAGGAGTTCCAAGTGACAAGGAACAAGCTCTAAGGAGCAAAAGAAAAGAGAAAGCTACCTATAAGAGTGAAGGAGAAAGATTAAGGTTTGTGCATAACTTAAGGCAATAGCCTATTTTTGTTTGAAATAATGCATGTTGAACATGATTTTTAGATAAATGCATTTCAAGAATGATGATGATAATGGCATGAAACCATAAGTTTAGACATGTATGAATGAGATCCTTGTGTGACATTGAATTAATGATGCATGTTAGAAAATCTTGTATGATTAAGACATTTACATGTATTAGAAAGTAATAAGTTGAGTAAAGAACCTTAGAAATGCATGAAATAGAATTTGGTATGATTTAGATGATGTTAGAATGAAAGAAAAGTGAATATGCAGATTTCCTGCTGAAAGTCACGGGCGTGAACTTGAGGATTCACGATTGTGACTGATTGTATCACGGTTGTGACTTCTATGTGGAGATGGTACTATTCATTCCAGAAGCATTCACGGGTTGGAATCACAGAACTGAACTTATTCATAGGCATGAATGAGTAATCACGACCGTGAATGCTTTTGGGCGATTCATTCCAGTAGCGTTCACGGCTTGGGATTACGGGCGTGAAATTAGTAATCATGGCCGTGAATTCTCTGTATTTGTAATTATGAATGTGGTTATCAAATGAAGAATTTAGGTAAGTAAATGAAAGTCATTGTCTATCCAGTGAAATAAGAATGATATGGATATATATACATATAAATATATATATATATATATATATATATATATATATATATATTGATGTGAGAACGTGTTATGTTGTGATATAGAAAAATGAATTATCACGGATGAAATATGTGAATTGTTATGGATGATATGTGAAATCTAATGCGGATGATAAGCATGAGAATATTGATGTACCTAGTGAAATAAATGAAAAGACGTTATCCAGTATGTATGAGTATGATTATATGTTTACAAAACAAGAAAATTGAGATGTTGATAAATATGAGAATATTGATGTGTTGAAAATTGAGAATTTTGATTGATGTGAAAATGTAAAGAAGCCCAATACTCTACCTGCAGACTAGAATCAGGATAGATGACATGTCATTAAGGGGGCAAACGGTACCGTACTATTCCTCAACCAATGTGGCTTAAGCTTTGGGAGCGCCATTGGTCTGAGATGCTCGGTCAATGTGGCTTAAGCTCTGGGAGCGCTATTGACTTGAGAAGCTCTGATGAGCACGTATAAATGAGGACAAAGTGGCTTAAGCTCGGGGAGCACCCTTGGTTCGGTTATTCATCTATGATGAAATTATACTCAATTAATGTAGCTTAAGCTTAGGGAGCGCCATTGATTGAGAAGCTCTTTTGAGCCAGATAGTGGACAGGATGGCTTAAGCTCTGGGAGCGCTCCTGATCCATAACCCGTATCCATTTAGTCCAAATTTAAAGTGATGTGGGCAAGATAATGAGGATATGTCGGAAAAATAAGAAAATAAAAGAATAAGAAAGTGATGATTATATGAGATTGAGATATAATGATAAAAATATTAACAGAGTAATTTACCATAAAAGATAAATGAAAATAACATTGTCTATGTGAGCATGACATTTATACTTGTATGAAATAGGAATCTGTTGATAGTCATGGTATGCAAACATTTTAATGCATAAAATGATATATGTTAATGCTTGTTGCATGATATAGTATATTGCCTTATTTATATGCACCACTAAGCTTAGAGCTTAGCATGGGAGTTTCCTTCCGTGCAGATATAGAAAGGTAGCAAAATGTGATAGATAAAGCAAGCGGTGATCCTATTCAAGTAAAGCAGCCGAACCTTAAGAAAGTGGGTTACAAGCTTTAAAATCTTTGTATTTGGCTTTTTATTTTAAAGAGTTTTAGAGTTTTTAAAACTTATTTTTAAAGTTTGTTTAAGAATTTGATATTTAAAATTACTATCTTATGTAAATAATTGGTACCCTGGTTTTTGCTTATATCTATATATACATGAATGTTGAGAAAATAAAGGTAAAATAATAATAATAGAGATTTGAAGAAGTAAGGAAGACAGGTATCAGTGCTCCCTCATCCGGGCACGTGCAGTGATCGGGTGAGGGGGTGCGGTGCTACAGGAGCACCACTTCAACCTTATACCAGCACATCCTCGAGACTGACTAGACATCGAGTCATTTGTCAAAATGGGAGCGGTTGTTTGTATTGTTCATGAGAACAACATCTACTACAGCTTCACCAACACTGCTGGTGAGATTATTTTAGAGGACAACGATTCAGATGACTTCAAAGCTGGCCTCCAAGGAATCCAATAGAGGAAGAGATGGCGACTCCAGAGGTTGAGCAGGAAATTAGACAATCCTCTACCTCCACACCAAACTTGGCTCGGTAAGTGGTTGATCTCTTAGCACCACGTTTTGAGCAATTGCAGGCTTTGATGGATGAGAGGTTAGAGAACCTCAAGGATTTTGTGGTGTCTCGCATGGGGAGCCTCGAGGCGGAAGTAGCTCGTCTGAGAGACTGGATGTCTGGCTCCAAATATAACTAGACTATATATTAGCTATGTTATTTTCTAGCTTGTTTGATGTAGGACTTTCAATTACTTTTCAAATCCTTGTATTCTTCTTTTTATATCAATATAATTGCTTTTGTTTTCCATTATGATTTATCTTTTTGTTATTCTTTTTGTTGATGATAAAAGGGGGAGAACCTAGAAATATATTTTATTTAAAGTTAAATGCAATATATTTGAAATACTAATTTGAATCAAATGAATATGCAAGTATGCAAATGAGCTAATATACCTTAAATATACCTTAAGTATACTTTGCATATACCTTGATGCAAGTTACATGAATGAATATGCACTTGATATATTTTGAATATACCTTAAATATACTTTGCATATGCTTAACTTGTTTTAAGTAAAAATTTGGTATACATTGGATATACCTTGCATATAACTTGCATATACCTAATTCTAGGAAGCATATTTTGATGCTACACTTCATCATTCTTTACAATTCTTGCACTTCAGTAATTTTTTATCCTAAGCATCTTTTGAGGGGGAGACTTCTCAAAAGCACATATTGCTAGATTATTTGTCACCATCAAAAAGAAGGAGATTGTTGAACCTTGAGGGGTATTTCTGTCATTTTGATGCTAACAAATAAAATAGCAATAATGTATTTAACATACTTGTTTTCTAAGCTTATTAAATAGGGTATGGAACATGATAGCAAGAATGGAGAATGGAAGACTAACCTTAAAAAGATAAAAAATGAAGAAATAACATGTTCACGCCCGTGACCTTTTATGTCACGCCCATGATGAAGCTTAGCGCTAACTATCCAACATTTAAAGTTCACAGCCATGAAGAATGATAGCAACCGTGAATGATCATATCAGTCACTCCCGTGAAAGAAAAGCCATGCCCGTGAGAAAACATGTCAAATTCCTCCAGAGTGCTTCACTACTAGAGTCACTACTTGGACCACGGCTAGGAAGGATATTCACGCCTGCGAAATAATATTGTCACACCTGTGATCAAACACTTCAAATCCATCTAGAATGCTTCATGGCCAAAGTCACCACTCAAGTCATGGCTTGGAAAAATAGTCACGACCGTGACACTCATACTCACGACCGTGAAAGAGGAACGAGAAACATGTCAGACACGAAATTAAGAGTTGGTGCAATGACTATTTCCACATTAAATGCAACCAAACGACTATAATTTCCCATAGAAGTATAAATGAAAGTCATTTATGAATCCAGAATAAGAGAATAGCTAATACTTCAAATCAAAGTCTTATTGTAAGCCATTTGTACATTTAATACTTTCAAAACAAACATTTATTCTCTATAAAAATCTTTTTGAAATTCTCTAAGCATTATAGATTTGTAAGTGTTTCTCTTTGTAATCTACTACTCAAGTGAGTTTGGGTATTTTGGGTTAAGAGTAAAACACTTGTAAGGGTTATTTATGTGAGCCTTTAAAACATAAGGAATTGGTTTATTGTGTGAGCCATTAAAACACAACGAATTTCTGGGTTAGGTGTGATCCATTGTAAGAAACACCATAGTTGGCAATGAACTTGTAAAACTCCATTATAACAGTTAGTGTATTAGTGAAACTCCCAATTGAGATTGGGGAGAGGAGTAGGGTTTGTTAACACCCGAACCTCTATAAAAATTCCTGTGTGATATCTTTCTATCCCTACTCAACTTAACTTTTCTTTCCGCACTTAAAAGTTAAAAATTTTAATATCCAATTCAACTCCCCTTCTTGGTTCAATATCTGGGCAACAATAACTTACATTGGAATATGATTGTTCTTTCTTTCTTAGCACACAAGTTTTATAAATAGTGGAAATAGAAAGAAGTTGAGAGCTTATCATATTTTGGGTAGAAAGCCATTTACAATTCGAAGACATGAAATAGTGAGTATTGTAATAATTGAAAATTTGATATTTGAAGTTCTGCTACAACTTAGCTGTGTTTCTTAATTTATTAATTATTTTATTTTTTCTGATGTTAGTCTCAAAAGGAGCTTAATCGGGAACAATGTGATCAGATTGAATTGTATAAACTATTCGATAAAAAGGGTTGGTCATCTAAAGCAGCAGAAGAAAATTGGATAATGTTCCAAATTCTTATAATCCCAAGATTATTACTTTTTATTATTTCATATTAGGCTTGTCACATGATACTAACTATTTTTTTATCATTTCCATATCTCCGAATAGGATTTAATGAAATAAAAATAAAATCAGTATAACGAAGAAGGAAATGTGAAGACTTTAGATGAGATAGTTCTTAAAGTTCTTAGCCATGGTTTTAGATACATAGAAGGCCTCGGGTATAGTCCAAAACCTCCAAGTAGACACATTGCATCCTATGATTTGGCTAACCAAAAACTTCAAAAGGAACTTCAAGAGACACAACAAAAACTACAAATATCATAATCCCAAGTTAATGAGCTTAAGATATAAGTAAATAGTTTGAAGGATAGCTAGGTCAGCAAGGTGAAAACATCAACAAACTTATGGCATTTATGGCAGCAAACAAGATGCAGCTTTAGGTTGAAAACTTTGATGTAAGTAGTAAGTACATTTAGATAATTAAATTACATAATATAGAACATGATATAGATAGTTGATTACTTTCAATGATTGTTACTTTGAGTAACAATTATGCAAAAGAGCTATGCATTCTATGGTATTTGAATCTCTTTTTTAGTGTTCATGACTTGTTTATGTTTTGCTTTGTTTTATTATGTTAATATTTAAGTTGCATAGTTGTCACTTTATTCATGTCCTTGTACTTTATTGGTTTAATATAGTAGAAGTGTGGATTAAATCTTTTATTTGTTGAAATGAATTAAAAGATATGATATTATTGTGGATTTGTGTTGGAAATGAAGCATAATGTTATTAGCATTAGCATTTGTCTAACTTTTGTATTGAAATCATTCCTCCTTTGGGCTTGTGGGGCGAATTGGTTTTCCCTCTCCTTTCTTCTTTTCCTTTTTTAAAGTACAAAATTTACTTTACAGTTGAAAGAACATAAATAAATCTAAACAATTGTTATCTAGGGGTTTCTCTCACATACAATTCTGAGTTTCTAAGAAAAGAAAAATAAAAAAAATGAAACAATGAAGAAAATCTCCTTTAAATATGTATGCATGTGTATCCAATAGGAAGTTTTTGAACTTTTCTTTTGGATATTGCATGTACGAGCTCTAATATTCTCTGAGCATTAGGAAATACAAAAACTATTGGGTTTTAAACATGCATCTCATACATGACATAGTAGAAATATAAAAATTTAATCAAAACTAAAACCCAAAGAACGCCCTATGTTCATTAAAATCGGATTAACCATCGCATGGGAGAAGTATAATTACCTTTATTTGATTGCAACTTCAATCTTCAAGTTGTGAGCTTTCTTTCTAGTTAGGTTGTTGTAAACCATAACAATCCAAAGCTTATGGATTGCACTAACCGTATCCATGCAAAAGAGCAAAGGAAATAACCTCAAAGGTCATAGGGTGTTAAAGCATAGTGCTAGCAATAGTGCTTCAACTTAAGAGAGAAGAAGATGAGAGAATAACTTTTATTTTCTCAAGGAGGCCACTTTTTTCTGAGCCTTTTTGAGGGTATTTATAGCTCCTCTAATCATAATTAGGGCTGGACTCTAAAAGCCCTATGTTTAGCTTTCGAAAGGAATAGAAAATCAGCAAAATCGCAGATCGTCGGGTGCATACAACCTTATGGGTTGCGTCTGCGCACGTAGCAACAAGGCTTGATGTTGCATATTTGAGGATGCCCTCATGCGCACAATAGTAAGCCTTCATACTATCTCGTGCATGCAATGCATCCTCTCAAAACTATTTCAACGCACAACCCCTTTGGTTTTCATATGAGAAACTCTTTCGCAAAACGACATCTCTCATGTTTTTGGATTTAATCCAAAACCCATTTCACATTTCCTTTATTCCTTCTATGCATGTGACCCATTACTTTTCCGATTATGTTGGAAACTAAAATCATCACATGATTTAAAGTAGATCATAAGCGATATCTAGCAGCACATTATGACTCCCAATTGACTAGAAAGTCAGTGGTCTGACTATAAACCATTCCATATGTAATTACCATGCAATTTATCCTTTCACCAAACTATACCTCACTTCAGAGTATAGACTATGTGTCAATTCCTACTAGATTGACTACATCACATCTAGTCTAAATGTTTTTAGTTCTTGTCCATGAGACTCATTACTCTTTTAGATATGTCATTAAAGACATTCTTCAAGACATGTCCACTTTGGCCAAGGATTTCTGAGCAATGCTCTCTACAAGAGGCTATAGGTATACTCTCATTCTATCAAGAGTGGTGAATCATTTATTGACTACTCAACTACCTTCCAATCACCACCTTATGAGCGACCTCTGAGAGGCAATGAGGAATGGAACCAAAGTATAGGATTCAACATCAAAGATAACCTTGAGCATCTCAAGTCTAAGGATATTTGCACATTGTTATGATGAGAGTGTCTCTGACATTGAATAGATATCCATGTGATTATCTCATAGCAGGTCATCTAATGTACTTGCTACTCTTAGCAAGCATCCACATTTTAACTTTAAACATCTCATGTCTTCAGCTTTATGAGATCAGTTGCTTGACCTAGTCAAAGAGTATAACATGTGTTAGTCTATCCAAATTAACAATGTCCTATCTTGTTAATCCTATGAGTCATTATCATGATCTCATAATGCATTCCTTTATGTTGTGTTACACACCAAGGACTTCATTAAATAATTTAAGATCTATATCAATTCATATGCAATGCATACCATATAATAAAAATGTCTTTTATTAATAATAAATAAGTACATTAGGTGCCTAAGGTGATTGCCGTTAGGGCACCTCTCTAACAAAAATCTCTATCAAGGCAAGAAAAAGATTCATTTTTCCATTTTAGTTTCTATGTAATCTTAATTCATTTCCTTGCTGTCATCTCGAAAATAGGAGTAGATGAGACCATAGCATATGAACAAGCCATAGTGTACACTTAGCACACAACAATATTTAAGTATGATCAGATAGATTTAGGCCATCTTAGACAAGCAAAATCTGCCAGATGTAGTCATGGTCTCCCTCTTTGCACACATGCACATGTAAATCTATGGTACAAATACATTTACATATATATGACTGCTTACTAAATTTCAAATCCCAACTTTTTGAATATACGACTTATGAAAATTTTCTTTATTTACGAGCAGATAGAAGTTGATAAAATACATTTGCAACATGGAAAATGAATTTAAAAGTGCTGACTATAACACATGTTTTTTTTAGTTATTTATGGTAAACTATTTGCCTTTGAAGTTTACTTGATGATCTTCTTCTCACATAATTTGTGCAATATTATTGAGTTTTGTTGTCATGTCATATCCTAAACATAATGTTTTTTTTGCTTTTTCTCATGTAAAGTAATAAGCTTATATGTTTTTTTGATAAATTTGTAGGAATATTTAAGAACAAAAATGACAAATTGAAGGTTATATGAAGGATAAAAAATGCCAAGTTCAAAATTATAATTTAGTAGATTTTTAGAATCTAGTA
This sequence comes from Triadica sebifera, assembly GCA_023653625.1. NCBI lineage: Eukaryota > Viridiplantae > Streptophyta > Magnoliopsida > Malpighiales > Euphorbiaceae > Triadica > Triadica sebifera. The sequence continues at coordinate 12,536,451 of CM042908.1, read as the reverse complement.
GTGGGCATTTCATCTCCTTGTAATTAGATATTTGAACTTTAGTATTTATATTATCTAGTAATTGATGGATATTTTATTATATTTACATTATATGTTGAATTATTGGACCTAGTATTTTATTTTTATAAATATTAAACTTTATAATAAATTTAGGTTGCTTTATATATATATGTATATGTATATGTATGTATTGCAATCAAAATTCAGAATAAATTGTACATTGGTTATTATAATAAATGACTAAAATATGTATCACGTTTAATAGAAAATATTTAATAAAATTAATTATTAACAATATATAATTGTCACCAATTATTAAAAAAATGATTATGAAATTTGTCATTATATGCAAAGTAAATTAATGATGAATATTTTTATCATAAATTATTGATTAGATATATTATTAATGATCATTGATGTAATTTAATATGACAAAACTAACATCATAATATATAATTATGTCATCATAAATAATTTTTAAGTGACAAATTATTTTGTAATTATACCACTTTATTTAGTGACTATGAAATATTTTGTCCTTAAAAATTATTATTTTGATGACAAATTATTTTGTCACCATTAATAAGCATCCAGTGACAAAACAAATTTGTCACTAATAATATATCTATCTTGACAAAAAAAAGTCATCATCGTATATATTCTATTAGAGAGAACAAACCATTTGTAACTAAAAGTGATTTTTTCCGACAATTTATTTTTGTAGTATTACTTAATTATTAAATGAAAACCACATTATCTTCATATTAAAAATATTATTTTGTGAAAAAAAAATTATCATCATTTATGTTATTTTATTAGTGATGATTAACAAAATTAGGTGACAAAAAATTACTTAAACATGACAAAATTTTGCATTTGAAAATTTGGATATTTTTAGTTGATGCAATATTTCGTCACCAAAATAACAAATTTTGGTAACAAAGAGGTAATTTTGTCATGAAGCACATTAACTTTTAATGACTAATATTGTATAAGATGGCAAAATTTTTATACCAATTATGACATATTTTGGGTCACAAAAAAATGTCAAATTATATTGATGGTAGTACTTATCATTACCATATGTAGAACATTTAGTAACGATATCAAAATCTGTCAAATATATCTTTTACCACACATACAATGACGGTCATGTGACGATAAAATTTTGTTATCAAAGGTTTTTTGTGACAAAAATTGAATTTTATATGACGATTTTTAGTGTCATTTTTTGTGAAATTTCTTGTAGTAAATTCAACATACTATGAAATTTAAACATGCAAAGACACATCAAGTTATACTTTATTGACCTAAAAGTATGTATAAACCTTTAATTTCTTCACTTTACATTTCCTTCAAGCCTCTTTCTCCTTATCTTTGTTTCTCCTTTTCTCTTGAGCTTCTTTTAATTCCAAAGAGACACCTAACACATGTGAAAATCTCTTTAAAATACTTTTTTCACAATTATAAACCATTACTCAACTTTCTCTTTCCTCAACCACTAAACCCTAAATTCTCTCTAATCACCAAACTTTGGGTTTAGCTTTACTAACCTCATCCAACTTAACCTTTTTCATCCTTAAAGTCTCTAAACACTTAATATCACCCTCTCTACCATCAAAACTCTCTAAAAACTACACTTTTACTATAAACCATAACTTCCATAAACAAACTCTAAAGAGCTCAAAATACCAATTTAAGGAGAGGTTATCTCTCCCCTTTTCAAATTTTTTTTCTCTTCCTTATTCTTTCTCTCTCTAACACAAACTTTAGTTATATAAGAGGTATAAGAGAACATATGAGGGCTGTTTGGTGCAAAAAAGTCTACTAAAAATGAAGATAATAAAGGAAGAATAGAAGAAAGTCTAAGCCATAGGCCTTACAATTGACCAAACTTTGACTTTTAAAGCTAAATTAACATGTTAATCTTCTTTTAATTTAACTCTCCTCTCTTATTTACATACATGGCCAGGCATCACTTTTTAATTATGCCCAGGTTATATTTATTCAATAAATATCCAATTTAATCCTCTATTTTGCTAATTTTACAAATTAACCCTTAAATTTTTAAAATTTTGCACTTAGCTCCCTAATCATGTTTCACCTTTTTCCTCTACTATACACTTTATTAATCACTTCCATAAAATATTTATCATTGCTTTAACTTTTTTCCTATTAAATTCCAAATTTATACTCTAATCACTTTAGTGCGTCAATTTTGTGAATGCGTAAGTCAAGGCATAATTTAGTAGACATGACATTCTCTCCCCCTTAAAATAAACTTTTTCCTCGAAATTTACTTGTTCATTCTGTAATGAAGAGTTCTAGATACTGCCTCTTCATAATCTCCTTGCATTCCCAGGTGACTTCCTTTATAGAATGTTTTCACCTAAACACTTTAACTAGGGGAACTTTCTTGTTTCGTAACACTTTCTTTTCATGCAAAGATTGTTGGGTTCTGAAAATATAAAATTTAATCAAAACCAAAACCCAAAGAACTGCCTATGTAATTTAAAATCGGATCATACCATCTAATGGGAGAAGTTGATTACCTTTGTTTGCAACTCTTGATCTTCCAAGTTGCGAGCTTTTCCTTCTTTGATGGGTTGTAGCAAACCACAACAATCTAAAGGTAAGATTTCCTCTAAGAGTATCCATGCAAAGGAAGAAGAAAAAAACCTTCAAGTAGATGGGGTAACACTGGTCCAAAGTCCTAGCTATAGAAAATTATCTTATGAAAGAGAAAAAGGAAAGAAGAAAAATAACTCTTATTTTTCCTAATGGGGTAGCCACAAAATTTACTTCATAAAAGGACTATTTATACTCTTTCAAATCCTTTTTGGGGTTAGTGTATATGACTCAATGTTGACTAAGTTAGCAATCCTAATCCAAATTGGATTTGGCCCATTTTTATAAATATCATAAAAGACCCAATTCTCTTTCTTTCTCATTTGGATCTTATCCAAAACCCATTTTATATTTTCTTCATTCCCTCTATGTGCGTGACCTAATAGATTGTTTGGTCATGTTAGCAGCTTAAGTCTCATAAGGAATCCTAATCTAATTAGGATTCTACGAGTCAAACTCTTTTGACCAATATTTGATTTCTAATAAATTTCTCTGGACTAAGTAGATCATGAGCAATACCTAGAAATACATCATAACCACTCAATTAATCAAAAAGTTAATGGTTTGACTTTTAACCCTCCCATAGACAATTACCGTGCAATTCATCCTTTCACTAAACTATACCTCATTTGGTTATATACCAAAGAATTTATTAAATGGTATAAGATCTATATCAATTCATATGAAATGAATACCATATAATGAAAATGCCTTTTATACATAATAAATGAGTAGATAAAGTGTGTAAGGTGATTGCTTTTAGGGCACCTCTCTAACAATCTCCCATTTCCACTAAAGCCAATCGCTTTTGTACATTATACCATAGGCGAGTACATGACTATCATATTTCTTTTAGGGAAAATTCTTACTGAGAGGATCAACTATATTTTGATTAGAGGGAACTCTCTCAATCTTTACATTATGTCTACCAATGTTTTATCAAATCAAATCGTAATGTCTTGAGTACATGTTTGGATCCTTGATAAGACTATGGTTCATTTGCTTTAGGAATGACTCCATTGTTATCACAATACAATATTCGATCAATAATGCTAGAAATAGCTTCTAGTTCTACAATGAATTTCTTTATCCAAACCACTTCTTTAACTGCCTCAGAAGCTGCTATGTATTTTGATTCGGTTGTGGAATCTGCAGTCATTTTTAGTTTGGAATTCTTCCAAGTGACTGCTCTATCATTTAATGTAAAAACTTATCCTGATTGAGACTTGGAGTCATCCTTATCAATTTGGAAGCTGGCATCCATATACCCGCTTACCTTAAGATCGCCATCTTCATAAACCAAGAATGCATCATTAGTTCTTCTCAAGTACTTAAGAATATTCTTGATAGCCACCTAATACCCATCACCGGGATCTAACTGATATCTACTTGTGACACTCAGATCATATAATACATTAGGTATAATACATAACATAGCATACATGATGGATCTAATAGTCGAAGCATATGGAATCCTACTCATGCGTGTCCGTTTATCCTATGTCTTTGGACACATGGACTTAGAGAGAGTAATCCCATGAGTCATTGGAATTAATCCTCTCTTAGACTGTTCCATGCTAAACCTCTTTAGCATCCTATCTATGTATGTAGACTGAGAAAAACCAAACAACCTTTTAGATCTTTGTCCCTAGTATGTAGACCGTTTCTCCAATATCTTTCATGGATAAATTCTTAGAAAGCAAAATTTTGACTGATTGAAGAACTGAGATGTATTTTCCTATAAGAAGTATGTCATCTACACATAATACTATGAATACAACTGCACTCCCACTAACCTTCTTGTAAACACAAGGTTCATCCATATTTTATAGGAAACCAAACTCTTTGATTGTCTCATCAAATCAGATCTTCCAACTCCTGGATGTTTGCTTCAATCCATAAATGGATCTTTGTAATTTGCATATCTTTTTTCCATCACTTAATGTGAAACCCTCAAGTCAGGTCATGTACACGTCCTCAGTCAGATTTCCACTAAGGAGTGTTGTTTTCATGTCCATTTGCCAAATCTCATAATCATAATGAGCAACAATGGCTAGGAGCATTCTGATGGATTTAAGCATAACAACTGGAGAAAAGTTTCATCATAGTCAACACCTTGTCTTGGACAATATCCTTTAGCTATCAGCCTAGCTTTATAGGTAACTATATTACCTTCCATGTCGGTTTTCTTGTAAAAGACCAATTTGCACCCAATGGGTTTAATGGGTCAACCAAAGTCCACACTTAGTTTTCATACATGGAATCCATCTTTGACTGTATGGATTTTAGCCATCTGTCAAATTATGAACAATTAAGAATTTTTTCATAGGAAGTAGGCTCATTATCCTTTATGAGCAATACATCATTATGTTCACTTATGAGAAATTCATTTCTCTCAAGAACAATGCGAATCCTACTTGATCTATGAAAGTCTTGTATTACAGAAGGTGTAGTTGTTACTTCATCTGTATGAGTAACATATTTGGGTTCAATTAGTTCATTTGTATTTGTTTGAGCATTTTGAACTTCATGAAGTTCGATTTTTCTCCCATTATCTTCTTTTAGAAGAAACGCTTTCTCTAAGAAGATAACATGCTTTAAAACAAACACCTTTTGTTCCAAAGGATAGTAGAATTAATATCCAAATGACTCTTTTGGATTTCCCACAAATAGACACTTATTAGACATAACTTCTAGCTTGTCTGACATTGTCTGCTTCACATAAGCAGGACAACCCCATACTTTCACATGTGAAAGAATAGGCCTTTTGTTGTTCCATATCTCATATGGAGTAACACCAACTGACTTATAAGGGACTCTATTTAGTATATAAATAGAAGTCTCTAGTGCGTGACCCCAAAAAGACTTAGGTAAATCTACAAAGCTCATTATAGACATCACTATGTTTAACAAGGTTCGATTTCTCTTTTCAGCCTCACCATTGTTTTATGGCGTGTAAGGTGGAGTCAATTGAGGTAGAATCCCATTATCTCTAATATAACCTTAAAACTCTTGACTTAAGTATTCTCCACCTTGATTTGATCTAAGTGTTTTAATACTTTTGCTAAGTTGTTTCTCTACTTCATTTCTGAATTTTTGAACTTTTCAAAAGCTTTAAATTTATATCATGATTTTTGTATGACATTGTTACACATACATCTGTATGTATGAGGTCCAATAGCCTATTTGCATGTTCACCCTTTCCATTAAAGGATGATTTTTGTCATCTTTCCTAATTAACAAGATTCACATGTGTCATATGATTTATAATCAAATAAACCTAAGTCACCTTTCTTATGTAACTTAGTCATGTGTCTCTCATCTATATGGCCAAGGTGACAATGCCATAAATATGATGGATTTATGTTATCCAACTTTTGTCTTTTATTATTATTATTGATATTGAGGATTGAATTAGACATGTTAAGAATGTAAATTCCATTGCATAATGTGCCAGTTCCATGAAGAATATCATTCAACCATAACGTTTTCTATTTACACAAGAAATATAAATAATATTCTTAGTTAAAACTGGAACATAAAAGCAATTGTTTAATTATAAAATAAGCCCACTAGGGAATGTCAATACATAAGTTCCTACAGCTAATGCAACAACTCTTGCTCCATTGCCAACATGTAGGTCTCACTCTCCTTTTTTGAGTTGTCTATTATTCTTAGGCCTTTCATATTTGTGCATATGTGAGACCCACATCCGGTATCCAATATCCATATGTTATTAATAGAAATAGTATTAACCTCAATAACAATGGAAGCAAGTCCCTTTTGATGTCGTCTCAATGCCTTTCCTCCTCATCTTCAATGTACATTGCATTGGAGATGTCCCCTTTATCAACTTAGAGCTAAAGAGAAATTTAGATATCTTATATTGCTCGGTTCGAGCTTGCTCATTGAAAAGCTCGCTTAGATGATACACAATGGTATTTGCATCCATAGTCTCATGCTGCTTTTTAAGCTGGGGTGATATAGAAGTGAGCATAATGCAACCCGCTAAATCACTATCATCCACTTGCTTCTTGTATGAAAATTGTTCATTAATAGATTCATCATCATTCAAAGACATAGGTTATCTTTTCAACTTTTAGAACTATTCTCAAATTCCTTAGCCAATCTAGAGAATTCGTGGCAGTTAATTTATTGGATTTGAGAATTGAGTGTAAGTTCACATTTGATGACATGATTCTAGCAACATAGATGTAAAGAAATATCATATTAAAGAATGTACTAAATGCATGATTATTAAGTCTTTAATAAATGCACATTATAACTCCGACTATTTTATTACGAATCCCTAGCCCTTACTATGAATCTGAGAGAACCTTGAGTATCTAAGATAACCTTGAGTATCTGAGAGAACCTTGAGTATCTAAGATAACCTTGAGTAGGTCCATTGATATGATGAGACTATCAGTGACATTGAATAGATACCTATGTGATTGCCTCATAACAAGTCATCCATTGTACTTAACTACTCTATCAAGCATCCACATGGTAACTCTAAATATCTCATATCTTTAGCTTATGAGATCAATTGTTTGACCTAGTTAAGGAGTATAACATGTGTTAGTTTATCCGGATTAACAATGTCTTTTCTTGTTAATCCTATGACTAGGGATTATTTAGGTATACACACAATTACACATGATAGGAATCTCATTATCATGTTTTCATTATGAATTCCTTCATGTTGTGTTACATACCAAGGACTTCATTAAATAGTTTAAGATCTATATCAATTCATATGCAATGAAGACCATAAAATGAAAATGTCTTTTATGCATAATAAATAAGTACATCAAGTGCCTAAGATGATTGCCTTTAGGGAACCTCTCTAACAAAGATGGCAACTGACTCCTCTTCATATGTCAAATCCATATGCATCTTTATGTTTTCAACCGATATAACATGTGTTATATCTTACCTATAACTTCTTAGTATCGATACATGGAAAACATTATATATCATTTTCAACTCTGGCAGTAAGGGCAAGTGATATGCCATTGGTCCCATCCTCTCCAAAGCTTCAAATGGGCCAATGAATCTCTGACTTAGTTTTACATTCTTGCCAAATTTTAACACTTTCTTCCAAGACAAAACCTTCAAAAATACTTTGTCACCTACTGCATATTCTATATCACTTTTGTCGATCTTTGGCTGCTTTTAGTCGTGCCTTAATATTTTCTATCTATTTTACTAGCTCTAGCATTATTAACTTCTTGTCACTTAGTTTTGTCTAACAAACCAGTGTCATTCACTTTTATACAATGCTTCATAGGGAGCCATACCAATACTTGTATGATGGCTATTATTGTATGCAAACTTGATAAGAGGAAAATATTGATCCCAACTCTTTCAAACTCCAACACACAACTTCTCATCATATTTTCTAATAGCTAGATTACCTACTTTAATTGTCCATCTGTCTGAGGATGAAAAGTTGTATTGAAACTGAGCTAGTTTCCTAAAGCATGTTGTAAGCTCTTTCAAAATGTGAAGTGAATTTGGAATTTCTGTTAGATATTATGTATATATAAACCTTAAGGAGCCTAACAATCTCATTCATATATATTTCTGCTAACTTTATTCAGTGAGTAGCCCATCCTGATAGGTAGAAAATGTGTTGACTTTGTCAACCAATCTATTATTACCCACACCATATCATGCTTCTTCTAAGTCACAGGCAAATTGAAAATGAAATCCATTGACTCTCTCCCATTTCCTTTCTAATATTGCTATCGGTTGCAACAACATTGTGGGCCGCTAGTGTTCTACCTTGATTAGTTGACCAGTCAAACATCTAGCAACATACTTTGTGATATCCTTCTTCATCCTTATCCACTAATATTGAGCTTTCAAATATTGATACATTTTATTTCCATCTGAATGCAACGTATACATTGTCTCATATGCGTCTTTCAGGATATCTTGTTTCAATTCTTCCATGTTAGGCACACAAATTCTATTCTTGAAATTCATAGTGCCATCCTCTTCTATTGAATAATCAGGCATCTCCCCCTTTTTTATTGCCTCTACTATCTTAGTCAGCTTCTCATCTTATTTCTAGGCATCTTTAATTTACTGCATCAAAGTTGATTGCACCCTCATCTCTATCATTATTAGGGTTAGTTCATGTAATGCTATTTTTTTTATTAATAGGAGCTTTGGGCACTTTATATGGTTCCAATGAACCAACATTCAATTTTGAAACATCAACCAATCAATCATAACCTGTGGCACTAGAAATATTTTTCTATAAGTACAGCCTACTTAATAACATGGTTTAACAAAATCATAAGTGTGTTTAAGGGTTGGTTAGGGGAAGAGAGATAAGAAAAGATGAGAAAAGTTAGGAGTACCATGTTCACACCTGTGAATATTATGGTTCATGCCCGTAACTTATTGGATCACGCCCATTAACATCATCAGATATAGAATCCCAACATTTATTCTTTCTTTCTCTCATTTCTATAACTCGAAGTTCTTTCATATTAGATACGAAGTCTTTGTGTTTTCTTTTGATTTTTATACCTTAAACACCAAAGATCAAAGTTTAAACAAGTTCTTATGGGAGAAGAGCATAAAAAAGTTGTGTTCTTAAGGAGACAAACCCATAGGACGAAGAGGGGAGTCGAATCTTCCATCCTAACCATGTTTCCTTCAATTATGGTGAATAATCACATTTTGCTTTCATTTTTACAAGCTTTGAATGCCTTTTCCATATAAAAGCCATTTTGTTAGATACCCATTCCCATATGAGTTAGGGTTTCGGGTGATCATAAGTTTCCATGGTTAAAGACCCTTTTATAAGTTGTTTATTGGTTATGGTATGTGTTAGTAAGGGGTTATATGAGATTAAGGTTGTAAAAAAGGTTAAAGTTAGGTTTTTTCTTTATGGCTTTTAAGGTTAAGCATAAGGGTTATAGATTTTGATATAGATGTGTTATATGTATTAGAAGTTGAGAGAAAAGGTAGTGAAATCCACCAAAAGGATAAGTAAGCTTAAGAGAAGCTTGGTTTTTGAGGCTCCATTAGAGGTTTGTATATATATGCATTTAAATTCCAATTTTGGCATGTTGTACGTGTTAAATTCTTTGAATGTCTTTAAATGCTAGTTGATTGTTGATATGAAAGTAAGTGATGTAATGAATGGCAGGAGAATATAAGACATGAATGGAAATGCTTGAAAAGAACCTTGTTATAAGTATGCCATATGTGTTTTAAATGGAATGCCAAGTTATGATAATGGAAAGGTAAAATGAAATAATATTGAGGTTATAAAAGAGGTTGTTAAACCATAAATGTATGAATTAGAATTAAATGACTTGATAGGGTAATTTATGTTGAGATATGTTCTAAGGGGTTTAAATGACACTTTAACATGTTTTAATGTATGATGTGACGAGAATGTTGATAGGAAAATGGTTATTGCAGGACAATCCGTAGAGCCTTGCATGTGTTTTGTAATGAATACTTGTCTTTAATATTGTTAACTAGATTAATGCTCATGACTAGGTGTTCAGAATTGTTAAACCTTGAGGGGTATTTCCATCATTTTGATGATAACAAATAATATAGCAATATTGTATTTAACATACTTGTTTTTGTAAGTATATTATACAGGACATGAATTAAAATAGCAAGAATAGAGAATTGGAAGAATAATCCTTGAGAAACAAAATTCAAGTAGTAGCATGTTCACTGTTGTGACTCTAGGAGTCACTCCCATGAAGAAAGCTAACTGTTACCAAAACCAACATTTGAAGTTCACGGCCATGAAGGAAAAACAAACCGTGAAGTAAGCATTTCAGTCACCCCCGTGAATAAAGGTGTCACCCCCGTGAAGATTCATGATATTTCATCCAGAGAGCTTCACGACCAGAGTCACCACTTGGATCATGGCTGGGAAGATTGTCATGCCCGTGAATGATTATGTCACGCCCGTGACTCAATATGTCAAAACATTCCAAAGAGCTTCACGACCAAGGTCACCACTTCAGTCACAGCTTAGGAAGAACTGTCACCCCCATGACAAGCATTGTCATGCCCGTGAATAATGAAAGAGAAAAATGTCAGGCGCAATTTTTGGTTGGTACAACGGCTAGTTTCTTATTTAATGCACCCCAACGGCTATATTCAGCCATGGGAGTATAAATGGAAGTCATTTATGCATTAAGAAAAGAGAGAATGATAAGAAAAACAAAAGATTAGCATATACTTCAAATCACAAGCTATCTTGTACTTTCATACTTTGAGAACAAATCTATTCTCTGTAAAAATCTTTTTGCTCCTCATATTTGAGCAATAAAGATTTATAAGTGGTTCTCTCTGTAATCTTTACTCAAGTGAGCTTTGGGTAGTTCTGGGTTAAGAGTAGAACACTTGTAAGGGTTAGTTGTGTGAACCTCCAAAACACAAGTTAAAAGGTTGTTTGTGTGAGCCTGTAAAACACAAAGTGTAGGTTATTTGTGTGAGCCTGTAAAACAAAAAGTGTAGGTTGTTGTGTGAGCCTGTAAAAACATAAGGAAATGGTTATTGTATGAGCCATTAAAACATAAGGGATTTCTGGGTTAGGTGTGAGCCATTGTGAGAAACACCATAGTTGGGAGTGAGCTTGTAAAACTCCATTGTAACACTTAGTGTGTTAGTGAAACTCCCAATTGCGATTGGGGAGAGGAGTAGGGTTTGTTAACACCCGAACCTCTATAAATCTGTGTGTCAAATTTTCTCTATCCTTCCTAAAATTAATTGTTTATTTCCGCACCTTAAAGTTTAATTTTTAAAACTCCAATTCAACCCCCCTTCTTGGCTTAATATCTGGGCAACAATTGGTATCAGAGCCTTGTCTAGCATCGAAGCCTAAATAGCACTAGTAAAGAGTAAGATATGGCCAGTGAAGGATTCAAGAGTCTCAAACCTTACTTCGATGGAGCAAATTATGCCCATTGGAAGTTTAGGATGGAGACATACTTGGATAGTGAAGGAATTGAAGTCTGGGATAGTGTACAAAAAGAATGGACACCACCAACTAGAAAAGGAGCTGATGGTGAAGAGGAAATCCTATCAAGAGATGATTGGAAAAATCCTCAAAGAAGAGCAAATTTCAAAAACAAGAAGGCAATGACAATCCTATCAAGCTCATTATCTATTGAAGAATGTGGGAGAATACAACACTGCTCAACAACATATAGCATATGGAAGACATTGGAGAACTTTCATGAGGGAACTATGCAAGTCAAATCCAAGAAGATTCAACTTCTAACCTCAGAATATGAGCTCTTCAAGATGAAATCCAATGAGTCAATCACTGACATGATGAACCGTCTTCTATCCATTATAAATGGAATGAGGAAACTTGGGAAGCATCTGAGTTTGGAAGATGTAAACAATAAAATCCTGAGAAGTCTTCCTCTTAAAGACTATGGTTCAAGAGTTGCTGGCATAGAAGAAGCAAATGAAGATATGAGCATCATGAATATAGATGTGCTGATTGGCAAGCTTCTCACACATGAGATGGCAGTAAAGAGAGATAGAGAGCTTGAAGCAGAGCCAGAGAAAAGAAAACCCTTAGCACTTAAAGCCTCTACTTCAAAATCTCAAGAAGAAAGTGAAGATGAAGAAGAAATGAGTGATGATGAAAATGAGGACATCGTTATACTTTCAAGGAGATTAAAAAGAATCATTGAGAAGAAAATGAGCAATTCCAGAAAATTCAGGCAAAGAAACCTCAAACAAACTTCTAATGATACATATAGAAGTAAGGAAGAGGTAAAATGCTATGAATGTGGAAAGAAAGGACATATCAAACCAGAATGTCCAAGGCTCAAAAAGCATAAGAGCAATATATGATAAGCTATATATGATAGGCAATATATGATAAGGGAGAATGGTATCAAACTAGCAAATATAAGAATTGTGAATCAAAAAGTGAATTAACATCAAAAAGTGAATTGACTTTGAAATGGTTTAAAAATCTTGATTCAACATTTCATATGCAAAGTATATAATTGGAAAATTGAGTTTTTTATATATCTTAGATATACCCTAAGTATACTTTGCATATACCTTAAAGCAAGTTGCAAATAAAAATATGCCATGATATACCTTAAATATACCTTAGATATACTTTATGTCTTGAAAAGGAATTATGGTATGAATTGGATATACTTCTCATATAACTTGCATATACTTAAAATCTAGTTTAATGCTACATCATTATTTACTATTCTTGCACATTAAATTTTTTTATCCTAAGTATATTTTGAGGGGGAGACTTCTCAAAATCACATATTGCTAGATTATTTGTCACCATCAAAAAGGGGGAGATTGTTAAACCTTGAGGGGTATTTCCATCATTTTGATGATAACAAATAATATAGAAATATTGTATTTAACATACTTGTTTTTGTAAGTATATTATACAGGACGTGAATTAAACTTGAAAGAATGGAGAATTGGAAGAATAATCCTTGAGAAACAAAATTCAAGTAGTAGCATATTCACTGCCGTGACTCTATGAGTCACTCCCGTGAAGAAAGCTAACCGTTACCAAAACCAACATTTGAAGTTCACGACCATGAAGGAAAAACAAACCGTGAAGTAAGCATTTCAGTCACCCCCGTGAATAAAGGTGTCACTCCCGTGAAGATTCATGAAATTTCATCCAGAGAGCTTCACGACCAGAGTCACCACTTGGATCACGGTTGGGAAGATTGTCACGCCCGTGAATGATTATGTCACGCCCGTGACTCAATATGTCAAAACATTCTAGAAAGCTTCACAACCAAGGTCACCACTTCAGTCACGGCTTGGGAAGAACTGTCACCCCCCGTGACAAGCATAGTCATGCCCGTAAACAATGAAAGAGAAAAATGTCAGGCACGATTTTTTGTTGATACAATGGCTAGTTTCTTATTTAATGCACCCCAACGGCTATATTCAGCCATGGGAGTATAAATGGAAGTCATTTATGCATTAAGAAAAGAGAGAATGATAGAAAAAACAAAAGATTAGCATATACTTCAAATCACAAGCTATCTTGTACTTTCATACTTTGAGAACAAATCTATTCTCTGTAAAAATCTTTTTGCTCCTCATATTTGAGCAATAAAGATTTATAAGTGGTTCTCTCTGTAATCTTTACTCAAGTGAGCTTTGGGTAGTTCTGGGTTAAGAGTAGAACACTTGTAAGGGTTAGTTGTGTGAACCTCCAAAACACAAGTTAAAAGGTTGTTTGTGTGAGCCTGTAAAACAAAAAGTGTAGGTTATTTGTGTGAGCCTGTAAAACACAAAGTGTAGGTTGTTGTGTGAGCCTGCAAAAACACAAGGAATTGGTTATTGTGTGAGCCATTAAAACACAAGGGATTTCTGGGTTAGGTGTGAGCCATTGTGAGAAACACCATAATTGGGAGTGAGCTTGTAAAACTCCATTGTAACACTTAGTGTGTTAGTGAAACTCCCAATTGCGATTGGGGAGAGGAGTAAGGTTTGTTAACACCCGAACCTCTATAAATCTGTGTGTCAAATTTTCTCTATCCTTCCTAAAATTAATTGTTTATTTCTACACCTTAAAGTTTAATTTTTAAAACTCCAATTCAACCCCCCTTCTTGGCTTAATATCTGGGCAACAATAATCATGAATATCATCCGACAAATAAGGTCAAGCCCGTGACAATTTCTTCACACTCATGAAGAATGTGCACAAAATGGACAGAAGCCTTCACGACCAAGTTCACAGGTAGGATTACCTGTGAATAAGATTTTATGGCCGTGAACACATAGTTCATGCCTATAAAGCCTGATTTAAATAATATATGTTGTATGTTTTATGGTTGTAATGCAATGGTTATGCACATGCTTTCATAATTATATGTTTAAAGTATGTTTCTATGAATATCAGTAAGTGGATGTTATTGATGAGTTTCCATATGAACGAAGTATATATGTTATAAGATATAAATGTCATAATGAGATATATAAAGAAGGCATATTAACAAGTAAAACCCATGCTCGATAATAGGACAAGAAATAGGATAGGTGGCATGTAACATACAGTGATTTAGGCCCCGATTACGCGTGACTGTAGTGAGGCACCCAGGTTCAATCAAAGTCTAAATTTGAACCCATAAAAACAATGACTAATAATAAAGAAAAATAATTAAGGGTGTTAATATTTGGAAATTAAAAAGATTAGTGCTAGAATTAGATTTCTTATGGACAAAATTGGTATTATGGCAATTGTTGGGGGGAAAAGTGTGAATATAGAGGAAGATGTGACAAATAAGGAATTTCTCAAAGTTTAAATGTTAATCAAGACTAATTAACTTAATGAACCAATGAGAATTAGGATTAATTTTAATTAGTGGGATCCACTCCTTAATTTTGGTACAAAAGTCAAAAAGGAAGAAGAATTTCTACATTCTTCCATAAGTCTAATTCTTCTTCTTCCTTCTCCCACCTTGGCTGCCCACCTCTTCCTTCCATAAGCCACTATTTTTCTTCAAATGAAGCTTGAAAAAGTGAGGAAAGAAATTAGTTTTGAGAGAGGAAAAATCAGAATTTAAGAGTTCTTACTACAAAGGGAACAAAGGAGTAAGAAGGAAGGAAGAAAGAAGAAAGAAAAGGGAGATTTGTTAGAGGGAATTTCAGCCCAGTTTGTGAACTCTTAAGGTGAGTTTATTCTTCTTAAATTCAACCTTTTTCCTTCTATTTAGACCCATAATGATGATAGATGTGATTAGATTTGGTAGATTGAGCTTATATTGCAAGATTGAACTTAGAAATTTAAAGTTTGCAACTAGTTGATGAAAGTGTAATTAAACTTTGAATTAATGATAATTGATGTTAGTTAATTATTTTATGAATTAAAAACTAGTTAAAGGTAACTTTAATGGAGGAATGAGGAGCTTACGTATTTAAAGTAATTTAGGGAAAATTGAAATTAACATAGAAACACCACAATTGGTGATAATTGAAATGTGAATTGAGTGTTGATTTGAAGAAAATGAATTGGGAAATATGGTAAGGTTTTTGGGTAGTCATGACATATTAAGAGGGAAGTTTAACATTAGTACATTTTGGCTAAATTAAGGTGTAAAATATATTAGGAACATTAGAATATTATGTAGACATGAAAAACTTTGAAAATGGATGATAGGATTGAGATATGGTATTGGTTGTGTAGGAAAATCAAATGAACAAATGAGAGGCCCTCAAGAGGGTGACAAAGGCAAGGAGAAAGCTAACTAACAAAGGGAGGAAAAGAAGGATTAAGGGAAGATCCAAGGCTGATTAGGTATGTGCTTCATTGATAAAAATCTTACATGTGATTTACAGTATGAAATTATGTTTTAATGTGTATGATATGAATGTGGTTTGACATAATGTGGCTAAGTGTTGGTTTTAAATGTTCTATATGGTAATGAGACCAAATGGTGTGAAATTATTAAGATATTGAATGTAATTGTGATCTGGAAACTTTGTCATAAAAATAAATTCATATGATAAATGTAAGTAGTATATAGGGTGATGCCAATTGATGACCTTGCTGTAGGGATTCTGGAACAGTCTTGACTATTTTTATTATAACTTGAGCTGTTGAATTCCATTTTATATGTTCTTTATTGGAACTGAAATCTAAGACATAGGAATTTAATTTTTATTTAGACCATAAAATCTAAATATGTCTGAATTTGTCCAGAAAAATACATAAAGTTCATACCTAAAATCTGTCCAGAAAAATCTGGACAGAAATTATAGTGATGATTTAGTGTTCATTTGACCATAATTTTGATAGAAAATGGGGATTTGAGTGATTTTTAATGAATCTGAAAGCTGAGACAATAAGCTTCAAATTCTTAAAAGATCATAACTTCATATTCGAATTATAAATGAGCTAAAAATGAAACCCAAAATTAGGGCCAAAATCTGCCATAGCTAAACACTTGAAATATTGGGTTTGTGCATGTGGTGTGATAAGTACATGTAACAATAGTGTGAATTTTTACTTTAATGGTAATTATAGATGTTCAATAAATTATTTATGTGTGAGATTTTAGTGCAATAATAATGGGAATAAAGAACAAAACAATAAATAAGCATAATTGTGATAATTTAATAATATTGTCATTTTTGTAAATAATGTGAATTAAAATAAAAATAGTTAAGCGCTATGACACCTAATCTAGAACTAGAATAGAGAATAGTTTGACATGTGAAGTAGAGTATTTAAGGCACTCGGTGCCAAATATAAAAGCCGAAAATGACAAATTTATAAATGCACTCGGCGCAAAATTATTAAGTCGGTAATGATAATATTATGAAAGCCGGTAATGATATTATTATGAAGCCCAAGAATATATGACTTGTTTGATCAGCTGAAAAGAGTAGGCGTATTTTCTAAAATTGACCTCAGATCAGATTATCTCCAATTGAGAATTAGAGAATCAGACATTTAAAAAACAACATTTAGGACTCGGTATGGTCATTATGAGTTCTTAGTAATGCCTTTTGGCCTGACGAATGCCTTAGCAACATTTATGGATCTAATTAATATAATATTTAGACCTTATTTGGACCAGTTCTTGGTGGTATTCATAAATGATATCCTGGTGTAATCCAGAAGCAGAGAAGAGCATGATCAACATCTTTGTATTGTCTTCCATACCTTGAGAAAGAATCAATTATATGTGAGGTTGTCAAAATGTGCATTCTGGTTAGATGAAATGGCCTTTCTAGGGCATATTGTCTCAGTCGGTAGGATCAGAGTCAACTCTAGCAACGTAGAGGCAATCCTCAACTGGAAACTACCTTGGAATGTGACAGAGGTGAGAAGTTTTATTGGTTTGGTTGGTTATTATTGGAGGTTCGTGAAAGGATTTTCAATTATAGCCTCACCACTGACAAAATTTCTTAGAAAGGAGACCAGATTTGAGTGAACAGACTGGTGCTAGACTATTTTTGATAAATTGAAGAAAATATTGATAGAGACACTAGTGTTGACATAACCTACTGCAGAAAAATATTATATGGTTTACAGTAATGCTTCCCTAAATGGTTTGGGCTGTGTACTAATGCAATAAGGCAAAGTGATCACTTATACTTGTAGACAACTGAAGCCTTATGAGAGAAATTATCTAACACAAGATCGAGAACTAGCTGTCATTGTGTTTGCATTGAAAATATGGCGACACTACCTGTATGGCGAGCAATGTTATATCTATACATACCATAAGAGTCTAAAATATTTTCCTTCACAAAAGGAACTAGTAGGGTAAGGGAGCACTACAGAATAGAAGTTAGGTGATAAGGTATTTCTATGAGTATCTCCATGGAAAGGGATAATCCGATCTGGCAAGGAGGGTAAATTGAGCCCAAAGTACTTAAGGCCTTATGAAATTCTTGATAAGGTTAGTCCATTGGCATACATATTGGCTTTACCACTAGAGATGGCACATATTCATAATGTGTTTCATATGAGTATACTTAGAAGGTATAGATCATACCCTACACATGTACATAAAGATCAAGCAATTGAGATTGTAGATGACATGAGTTATGTCGAGGAACCAATAGAAATCATTTGATACATGACTAAACAACTGAGAAACTAAGAAATACCTTTAGTTAAGGTATTATGGAGAAACTATTCACAAGAAAAGGAAACATGGGAAACAGAAGAAAATATGAAGTGGCAATATCCACACTTGTTCCTAGGTATTACATTTCAATGATAAAATTTTTAAAAGAATGGGAGAATTGTAACATTCTCAACTTTTCCCATATGCATTTCTACATGCATTTCATTTAGAGAAATGCATCTTATATATACTTTACTTGATCACATGTATTTTATATGTATTGTCATAACAACAAGTTTATGACATGCACTAGCTATATGTCCTAGTATTTTGCAATTGTGTTGAGTCGCACGTATCAATTTTATAATTTAGCTGATGATGACATAAAATTGAAATTTAAATAAAAATATTAGATTGAAATAAATGAAATTTGACATAGTTAATATAATTAAATTGAACTACTTGATAGAATTAAAATTTTGGTATTGACTAGTAGGACTAGATACATGCAAATATATAGAGGAAATAATAATAATAATAATAATAATAATAATAATAATAATAATAATAATAATAATAATAATAATAATAATAATAATAATAATAATAATAATAATAATAATAATAATACAAATAATAATAAAAATAAATTGAAAAAGAAAAAGAGAAAAATGAAGAGACAAAAAAAAAAAGGGACAAGTGATGTAGCAAAGCTTGTCCTTGTATTCCTTTTCCTTACAACTCTTCTTCTTCTTTTTATTCTTCTTTTCTTCATTTCTTTAGTTTTCCTTTTTAGAAGTTTCACCCAATTACAAGGTGAGTTGTTTATTTTTTTTCCTTTATTGCAAATATTGAATTGAGGGTTGATAGGTAGTACTATATGACGTGCAAACATCTAAATCAAAGCTTCTAAATTTTGTTTCCTGACAGAATGTTAAGGCTCAATTTTCTTGGTCTTAAAGAGGGAGTTTGAAGAAATTCAAAACATAAATGTTATCGATTTATGTCTAAACTATATAAATAGTTTTATAAAATTTAGTGTATATAAAAAGATATTAGCATATAAGTGAGAATGGTTTGGGTGCGAACCCTGATTGAGTCACCTACTATGTTCATTTGTTTTTTAATATAACATAGCCATATCTATAGAAGCTCAAAGCATGAAAATTGTATCCATGTGTTATATACTTGTATATCAAATTTCAAATTCATATATTTTATGGATGTTGAGCTATGGTGAAAGGAACCATGACTATTCCATAGTTGCTTAGTGCCCTATCCAGGTCCAGTAACTTGTTTGATTATTTTGAGCTCCTATAGAAATAATTTTTAATTTATCAAAAGAAATTTATAAGGTTATATCTTAAATAAAGTTTGGTAAAAATATAACCTTCATAAGTTATTTATAGTGTGAGATATGGCCTTCATAAGTCAGACTGGCCCGGAAACCCTGTTATGGACCAATCATATGTTTCTTATAATTTAAGAACCTTATAGATAGAATTATAAAATTTGTAAACATTAAAAATGTTTCATTTTAACCTATCTAAATTAATATAAATTTTCACTGTAATATGACTTCTATATTGTAAGATATGAAAGACCAAATTTGGTATTATGAAACTGCCTAAGGGTAGAAAATCGGGCAGAAAATAGAACATAATTGGAAATTCCCCCAAATATTGTAAAAAAATCCAATTGCTCTAAAATTGGAATATATTATATACTTATATGTTAAATTTAATTATAAATAAGAATCAAATAAATTGGACAAGTGTGGAAAAAGTATAAACTAATCAGTCTCATAAGGTCACACTACCTCAAGAAAAACCCTAACAATTGATATGAACTATGCATATTAATTTGTTTGAGCCATATTATATTTATCTAGTCATAAGTTAATCAATTATATTTCCATATTAGTCTCACAAAAAATTAGAGACCCACAAAGAGGGGATAGATCATAAGTTAAGGGTCGCAATCAAAGGAGAAAGGTGAGTTTAATTATCAAGTGATTTCTTTAGTACACTTAACCATTGTTTGCTATGTGAAATGTGAAATAATTTTATGGTAATGTGATTCATATGATTGTAATTATTTGAACTTAATAATGAGATGATGGATAATTTATGACATATGTGGTATATATAAATGGTATATGTAGGGTATATTTGAGGTATATGCTTGGGATACATGATATATACATTGTATATGTATAATATATATGCGGTATATGTAATAAGGACATAATGGATGATGAATGATTAGTTACAAATGCATATGCATAAGGACTTAAAAAGGCATTGTGACTAGTTAATTGACATTGTAAGAAAAAAGAAGAGGCCTATGGCCCAACAAATATGCAAATGAAGCAAATGATCAAGCTAGCTAGCAAATGCAAATGTTCACATGGAAACCCATGACAATGTCAATTTAACTTAGTCACAACAAAATAAAATGAGTAAATCATGAGCATAAGCAAAGAATAATGTTTATGCATTCTAACTACACTTGTAATTATATTGAATGGAATATATAGTATGCATTGGGTTTGCGATTTGTTACTATGATTTGTTTGGTACTTTAGAGATTGTTTGATGATTACTATCACTTAGCGATAACTCATCAATTTGTATAATTTTTTAGGTAAAGAAAAGTGATAGCTCATTTTGGTTAACATATAGAGCACATGGAATAAAGTTCATCGGCCGAGCCACACCACTCTCTCTTCTTACATTCCACACAAAAATGAGATCATTTCATCTATAATTTAGGGATTATATGTTTGCATCTTTAGTTACCCAGATTTGTACAATGATATGTAAATGGATGCAATTCATAAACCCGTATGTTAAGTTTAATTTTAATACATGTGATATATTATGTTGAGATAAAAGTCTCAATGTTGATTTGCATATTCATTCAATGATGTTATGGGATGAATTGAAAAACATTTTACTAACGAAGTTAATAGGATCTTATGTCTTACTAGTATGCCATATGTGATTATTTGATGCAGGGATAGGTTATACTTAAATGTATAAGGTGTAATTTTACAGGTCAAAGCCTTGTAGATAGAGTTGAAGTTGATCAAGAGAAATCAGCCCAACATTAGAGACAATAGTTTAGACCTGACTTGGGTCGATGATATCATATGTCATACTTTTGTATTTTATAAAGGGCATAGGGATTTGGGTTGTTTACCTAAATACACATCTGTATTTTAAAGTATTATGTAAGTGTGTTAAGGCATGTATTTTTGTAAACATTGGGTCAGTTGAGCCCAATCATTATGGTTTTAATTATATGATGGATCTTTTGATCAAGTATGGTTTTATTGATGCATGTTATATGATATGAAACAAGATTTATATATAAAGGAATTTTATGATAAAGAAATTTTCAACGGAAAGAAAAAAGGTTTTAAATTTCATATGTTTTTCGTACACCAGATTTTATAGCACTTGCTCGTTTAGTCGAGTTAATCCTGGTTAGGCAAGATGGCGCTACATTTAATGGCATCAGAGCTTAGGTTTAGAAATTTATGAACCTAAGTGGGTTAAAGGTTATCATGCATTCATAGTACATCTCATATGTCTTTGATGTTGAAGGAGTATAAGGTATAGTTGGAGTTAGAAGCATATGATGTTGTCGAGAGCAACAGTTCTCTTGATCTAAAGGTTGCTAAATAGCCTAGTTCTTCAAGCATACGATGTCCATTTGCTGCCACAATTCCTTAGCAGCCACATGTTTGATAAACGGATCTAGGTGTTATACTGATCATACAGTAGATGGCTGATATTTTTCAATAGCTGGCATAGACCTTACCATTGGCACTGCTGTACCACTACTAAAGGCACCAAAGATAAAGATAGATAGGCTTTGAAAGTATGGAGCCACTGATTTTCATGGTAGAGATGATGATGATCCCGCAGCTGCTAAGTTTTGACTAGTGAAGACTGATAGGGTCGTTGAGGAGTTAGAGTGTGTTGAGGAGCACAAGGCTAAGTATGTAGTATCGTTGCTTCAAGAACATGCATATGAGTGGTGGAAAATGGTTATGAAGAGGCCTTAGATCCCACAGCCTCTAACTTGGGAGTACTTTATTGCATATTTCAAAAATGAATATGTACCCCAAGTCCACATAGATGAGAATAGAAGGGAATTCATAAGTTTACAGTAGAGGAGCATGACAATTTCTAAGTAAGCAAAGGAGTCACAAAGTTGAGCCGATATGCCATCGGTCTCTTGGTGGATGAGAGTGATAAGTGCCTTCATTTTGAGGATAAGTTGAATGAAGACATAGATATCATGTAATTTCTATACAACGTGATGGACCTTTCAATGCTTATGTCCATCACTATTAGTATAGAGAAGAGAAAAAAGATAAAAGTAGAGGAGAATGACAGAAGACCTATAACTAGTGTGGCACAGACTATTAGTAAGAGAGGCTAATTCTTCTCAGGACAATCCTACATATCTACACATATGTATGTATGTATTATGTAATTGTGTTAAGGCATATATTTTTGTGAACATCGGGCCGGTTGAGCCTAAACATGATGGATTTAATTATATGATGTATCTTTGGATCAAGTGTGGTTTTATGGATGCATGTTTATAATATGAAACAAGTTTTTGCATGTGAATGAGTTTTATGAAAAAGAATTTTTCAAAGGAAAGAAAAAAAGTTTTAAATATCATAGGTTTTCTGCACAACAGATTCTGTAACACCCACTAGTTTAGTTAGGTTAATCCTAGTTAGGCAAGAGGGCACTACAGTTCATGTGTGCAATCATACCACTGCCTATAATGCACAAATTACAAAAGAGTTGTTTATAACCTACCAGCTAATATTTTTCTACTTCATGCATCAGCTGCCTCATTAGCCTTCCCTGACTGGTAGTCGATTACATAGTTAGAATCTTTTATCAACTCCAGCCATCTTTTTTGCCTTAGGTTCAACTCTTTCTGTAAGATAAGATATTTTAAACTCTTATAATCCATATAAATGTAGCACTTCTCTCTATACAGGTAGTGTCACCAAATCTTCAAAGCAAAATCTATTACAGGTAGTTCCAAATCATACGTAGGGTAATTAAGCTCATGCAACTTCTATTGCCTAGAAACATATGTTATGACCTTCCCTTCCTACATTAAGATGCAACCCAGTCCATTATGGCTAATATTACTATACACCATAAAATCTTTCCTTGGAATGGGTTGAGTCAAAATAGGTGTTTTAATTAACATCATTTTTAGCTTATCAAAGCTCAGTTGAAATCTATATATCAATTCAAATTGGACATCCTTGCATAATAGTTGTGTCAAGGGAGTGGCTATGGAAGAGAAACCCTTCATAATTCTCTAGTAATAACCAGCTAAACTAGGGAAACTCTTCACTTCTATCACATTTTGAGGCAACTTCCAATTAAGAATAGAATCAATCTTGCTAGGATCAATAGGAATACCCTCAGTTGATACCATGTGGGCAAATAAACTAACTTCCTCCACCAAAATTCAAACTTTTACAACTTTGTGTACAACTACTTCTTCCTTAATATCAGTAGCACAATTCTGAAATCCTAATTGTGCTCCTCTCTATCTCTGGAATATGCCAGAATATCATCGATGAAGATCACCACAAACTAATCTAGGTAAAGTCTAAAACCTTCATTTGGTCCATTAATGCAGTTGGCACATTCATCATGCCAAAAGGCATTACTAAGAACTCATAATGACCATACTGAATCTTGAAATGGTACATCTAACTCTTTGATCTTCAACTGATGCACCCTGAAAAAGTATCATCTTTCTACCTTCAAAAACACTCCTGCTCATTTTAGCTGATCAAATAAGTCATCGATCCTGGGCACTGGGTACTTATTCTTGATAGTTACCTTATTAAGCTATCTATAGTCAATGTATAAGCGCAAAGTGTCATCTTTCCTCTTGGCTGAATAAAACTTTATCAAGAATTCCTTCATTTTTTTCAAGTGCCATTTGGTATGGGGTGATAGAAATAAGAGTAATGTCAGGTATCAAGTCAATGGCAAACTCTATCTCTTAATATGGTGGTAAGACATGTAACTCATATGGAAATACATCAGGAAATTCACAAACTATAGGAATGTCAACTTGCTTCGGACAACATTTCTTCGTATCAATAGCATACACCAAATACGCTTCGCATCCCTAACTAATGAGTTTTTTTGCTTTCATCAGTGATATTACATTCTCTTGATATCTTCTTGATATCTTATGGTTTCACCCATTTCAACTACCTCACCTTGTCTTGAAACCCTAATTATAACACCCCCTCACCCAAACAACACGTACCCGGATGAGGGAGCGTTACCACTAACTTCTTACTTCTTCAAATCACTATTTTCTTTTAAATTTGCTAGAAAGCCATGCATAAATATTTTTTTTTTGACATACAATAAATAATGTACATTTTATTTACATAAGATAGTGTTTATAAATACCAAATTACTACTTAACAAACTTTGAAAATAAATTTACAAGTTTAAAAGTCTATAATACGAAAAGCAAGATACAAAAATTCAAAAGTTTGGGACCCACTATTTCAAGATCGACTGCTTTAATTTGAATAGGATCACTGCTTGCTTTATCTACCACCTTCAACTACCTTTCTATATCTGTGCAGAAGGAAACTCTCACGCTAAGCTCTAAGCTTAGTGGTGCATATAAATAATGCAATATATTATGTTATGCAACAAGCATTAATAGGTATCATTTTATGCATTAAAATCTTTTCATGTTATTCCTATCATCATGTCCCTATTTCATACAATTATAAATATCATGCATACATGTACAATGTTATTTTCATTTATCTTTAATGATAAGTTACTCTTTTAATCTCATTAGTATTCTATATCAATCTCATATCATTGTTTTTTATCTTTCAACTTAACTTCATTATCTTGCCCACATCACTCTAAAATTTGGACTGATTGGATATGGGTTATGGATTAGAAGCGCTCCCAGAGCTATAGCCACCTTGTCCACTATCTGGCTCAATAGAGCTTCTCAAATCAATGGTGCTCCTAGAGCTAAAGCCATGTTGATAGAGTAATATATCATCATAGATGAATAACCGAACCAAGTACTGTACCGTTCACCCCCATAATGACATGTCATCTATCCTATTCCTAGTCTGTAGTTAGAGCAATGGGCGTGTTCGTATTTCAACATTATTCATATATCTTTACTTTTTCAAACATATCATCATTCTTGTTTTTCAAATATATCAACATTCTCATATTTCAAACATATTATCATTCTTATCTTACAACATCTCAACATTCTCATATCACAACATATTATCATTCTTATTTTACTTGATAAACAATATTTTTCCATTTACTTACCTAAATACTTCATTAATTAACCATATTTATAATTATTAAAAATAGAGCATTTACGGTTGTGATTACTAATTCACGCCTATGAATTAGTTCACATCCGTAATTCAAAGTCGTGAATGCTTCTAGAATGAATCGTTCCAAGAGTATTCACAGTCGTGATTACTCATTCACGCCCATGAATGTGTTCACATCTGTGATTGAAAACGGTGAACGCTTCTGGAATGAATTGTGTCATTTCCACACCGAAGTCACAACTATGATACAATTCAGTCACGCCTATGACTATCCGCAAGAAATCTACATATTCACTTTCCTTATTCATTTCTAATTGCACCAAATCATACCAAAACATAACTCATGCATTCTAGAGTCCTTTATTCAACATATCATGTCCTAATACATATAAATATCATAATCATAATTAAATTCTCTAACATACATTACTTAATTCAACAAATCACAAAAATCTCATTCTTTATCTCTAACATATGGTTTCATGCCATAGTCATCATTAATGCACTTCAATCATTAATTAACATGTTAAACATGCATTATTTCAAACAAAGATAGGTTATTGCCTTAAATTATGCACAAACCTCTATTTTTCTCCTTCACTTTACTATGTAGCTTTCCTTTTGCCTTTATTCCTTTGAGTTTGTTCATTGTCACTTGCAACTCCTACAACATTATAGATCATCATCAACATCTTACTTTCTCAAAACCCTAAACTCTCTCTCATGAAACCCTAAACTCTCTCTACATAATCAAGCTCAAAATGAGCTCAAAGCTCTAACTTCCTAAAGAAAATATGAAAGAGAAGAAGAAAAACTTCTTACCTTTACACTTTTCTTCACTTGATCACAACCTTAAAGATTTTCTCTCTCCACTAAACTTGTTTGTTCTTCCTCCCTATTGTTCTTCCAAGCTTCCTCAAGACTTGTAGATCATGGAAATCACTTTGTCTTGCTCTTTTCCCTTCCTTTCTCTTTCTAGATTTTAAGGTTGGCAATGGAGGATTCATAGATATGGCTAGCATAACTAGGCAAAAAAGAGAGAAGAGAGCAGAAATAAGGAGAAGAAAAAGGAAGAATAAGAAAGGACCAAAAGTCTTTATATGGGACCCACCTATTTGACCATATCTTTGATATTTAACTTAATCAACATTAATACTCTTTCTTTAATGTTGTGGCCGGCCAACCCAAATTAAATGTCCAAATTTCATATGTTTAAATAACAATCATCTCATTAATCCTCTAAATTTTGGTAAATTACAATTTGACCCCAAAACTTATCAAATTTTGCAATTTAGTCCATTACCTTAAATCAACTTCTTTAAGATTTATAACCAATTAATTAGGCATATATCAACATAATTTAATCATTAATTGGTTAATTTCATTCAAAATCCAAATTTAAACTCCAATTGGTCAAATGCGTCAATTTTGCGACACGTGCGACTCGGACCTAAATTAGCAGATATTACATTCTCTCCCCATTAAAATAAATTTTGTCCTCAAAATTCACCTATTCATTCTATGTTGAACAACTGGGGATACTGCTTCTTTATCATTTTTTCACTTTCCCATGTGGCTTTTTCAACTGCATGGTTCTACCACAAGACTTTAACTACAGGAACTCTCTTATTCTGAGAACTTTCTCTTCATATGCTATTATAGCCATTGGTTCCTCTTCATAAGACATGTCTATCTGTACCTTTATCTCTTCAATCGGTATAATGTTGGTCGGGTTCGAGCGATATCTCATCAACATCGACACATGGAACATGTTATGAATTCTTTCTAGATCTGGAGGAAGAGCTAATCGGTAAGCCACCGGTCCTATTCTTTCCAAAATCTCATAAGGACCTATAAACTTTGGACTCAACTTTCCCTTTTTGCCAAATCTTAATGCCTTTTTCCAAGGTGAAACTTTAAGGAAAACTTTATCACCTATAACATATTTTATGTCTCATCTCTTTAAATCGACATATGATTTCTATCGATCTTGTGATGCCTTTAGCCTTTCCTTGATTACTTTAACTTTCTCCTCAGTCTGTTGAACTATCTCCTGTCCAATCAACTTCTTTTCGTTTAACTCGGTCCAATAGACTGGTTTCCTATACTTTCTTCCGTGTAATGCCTCATATGGAGCCATGCCTATGCTCATTTAATGACTATTGTTGTAGGCAAACTCCATAAGAGGTAGATATTGATCCCAACTTTCATCAAATTCAAGCACATAGCTTCTCATCATGTCTTCTAATAACTGAATAATTCACTCTGATTGTCCATCCGTCTGTGCATGAAAGGTTGTTCTGAAACTAAGTCGAGTTCCCAAAGCCAGCTGTAAACTCTTTCAGAACTGCAATATAAATTTGGGATCTCTATAAGAGATAATAGATATAGGCTCTCTGTGAAGTCTCACTATCTCATTCACGTAAATCTCGGCCAGCTTGTTCAAAGTATAGTCCATCCGCACTGGTAGGAAATGTGTTGACTTTGTTAATCGATTCACTATTACCCACACTACGTCATGCTTCCTCTGAGTTACTAATAAATCGGGCACAAATCCATCGTGACTCTTTCCCACTTCCATTCTGGTATGGAAATCGGTTGTAGTAATCTTGTGGGTAATTGTTGTTCAGCTTTCACTTGTTGACAGATTAGACACTTAGCAACATACTCGATGATATCCTTCTTCATCCTTGACCACTAATACTATGCTTTCAAATCTTGGTACATTTTGGTTCCACCTGGATGCATAGTATAAACCATTTCATGAACTTCTTTTAAAATCTCTTACTTCAATTCTTCTATACTCGGTACACAAATCTGGTTCTTGTAATACATGGTACCATCTTCTGTTAAAGAAAATTATGACTTTTCTCCATTTTTCACGGCTTCAACTATGTTTATTAGATTTTCATCTTATTTCTGAACATTTTTAATCATCTCCATCAATGTGGATTCCACTCGTATCTCAACTAAGATTTTTCAACTCAGTGCATCTGCAACCACATTAGCTTTGCCTGGCTAGTAGTCGATCATACAGTCGTAATCTTTAATCAACTCCAACCATCTTCATTGTCTTAGATTCAACTATTTTTGTGCAGGCAAGTACTTAAGATTCTTGTGGTCCGTATAAATGTAGCATCTTTCTCCATACAAATAATGTCTCCAAATCTTAAGAGCAAAAACTATTACTGTAAGCTTTAAATCATGCGTCAGATAGTTAAGCTCGTGAGACTTAAGCTGTCTGAAGGCATATGCTACCACTTTTCCCTCTTGCATAAGAACACAGCCTAGACCATTATGACTTGCATCACTGTACACAACATAATCTTTTCCTGGAGTAGGCCAAGTCAAAACTAGTGCTTTAGTCAACATTGCCTTAAATCGATCAAAGCTTGCTTGACATTTATCTGTCCATTCAAAATGGACCTTTTTTCGTAGCAGTCGTGTCAACGGAGAAGCTAAGAATGAAAATCCTTTCATGAACCTCCTGTAATATCCAGCTAATCCAAGGAAACTTCTCACTTTTGTCACATTTCGAGATGGTTTCCAATTAACAATAGCCTCAACTTTACAAAAATCAACCAGAATACCCTCAACTGATATCACATGACCCAGAAAATTAACTGCTTCTAACCAAAACTCGCACTTAGATAGCTTTGCATACAATTGTTTCTCCCTCAAGGTCTGCAATACTATTATGAGATGTTGATCATGCTCTACTCAGTCTCTAGAGTAGACAAAAATGTCATCAATCGGTCTCTAGAGTAGACAAGAATGTCATTAATGAATACAATTACAAATTGATCAATATATGGCCTGAACACTCGGTTCATCAGGTTCATAAAAGCTGCTGGTACATTCATCAATCCAAAGGGCATAACCAGGAACTCATAATGACCATAACGAGTCATCAATGTCGTCTTAGATACATCTGACTCTTTAATCTTCAGTTGATGATACCCTGATTGAAGATCTATCTTTGAAAATATACTAACACTTTTCAACTGAACAAATAACTCATTAATTCTAGGCAGCGAGTATTTATTCTTAACAGTAACCCTATTAAATTGTCTGTAATCGATGCAAAGATGGAGGGTGTCATCTTTCTTTTTCACAAATAACACTGGAGCACCCCATGGCAATACACTAGGTCGTATAAATCCCTTATCTAACAATTCTTGTAATTGTATCTTTAACTCTTTCAACTCTATGGGTGCCATCCTATATGGTATGATGGAAATAGGAGTAGTGTTAGGTACTAACTCGATAGCAAACTCTATCTCTCGATCAGGTGGTAATCCTAGCAACTCCTCTCAAAACACATATGGAAACTCACTAACTGTTGGGATGTCGACTAAATTTGGACTATTATTTCTTGTATCAATCACAAGAATCTCATATTCTAGAGTCTCTGGTTTTAAACCCTCTCGACTAATGGTGGTGTGCATATGTATGAATGCATCGACCCCGGATCTATCAATGCATGTATATAAGAGCTAAAGAAAAGGAATTTACCAATTATGATGTCATATGCATCTTGCTCCTCCTGACCTCACATGGCATAAGCTCTTACTGAAGCAGCTCTACTACCTTTCGGCCTCTCCACTATGTTTGACCTAAACTGGCTTGTCCCTGCTCGGCCTCCTCTGCCTTACCCTCGCCCTCAACCTCTACTTTGTCCCATAGTCTGTATCAGTACTGACTCAACACTCCCTGAACCTCTGCCAAACTGTAGCAATGGAAAATCACTTCTTATATGGTCCTTAGAGGTGCATCTCAGGCATGCTCCTGTCAACCACCAACACTCTCCTGGCTGAGGACGTCCACAATGCTGACACACTGGTAGAGGGGTAGATCTGTGGGATGCCTGTGGGCTGCCGATGAAATAGATCTTATGGGTTGTCCCTATCTATAAGAATGAGGTCTGCTTGAACTCCCAGCCTAGAATCAGCCACCAAAAGATTTGGCTCTCTTGCCACTAGACTGTCCTCCACTTGGCTGTGGTGCAGGTTGACTAACCCCACTAACCTGCACGGGCTGTTGTGGCGTCAAGACTCTTTTAACTATTATAGCATATGCTAATAAATTAGGGAAGCTCACTAGACATGGAGCTGAGACCTGTAGTTTAATTGGGTCTCTCAATCCATCTTAAAATTATCAACATTTATCTGCTTCTGTAGATATAATGCCACCAGCATACTTGCAGAGATGTATAAATTCTCTTTCATATTATGTTACTGACATATTTCCTTATTTTATCATCAAAACTTCTCTCTTCTTATCATCTGTGTAGATAGGAGGAATATATTGTTCATTGAATTTCTCTAGAAAGAATTCCCAGGTCATGGGATCAGGTGCCTCTGTGCTCTGTGACTCAGATCGTCACTAGTCATATGCATGATCCTGTAATAAAGACACTGCATATTCATATTTATGCTTGTTTGTGCAATGCAGCTAAACAAAGACTCTCTCTGCCCGTTCTAACCGAAACTCTGCCACTTAGGGGTCATCCTCCCTTTTACCATAAAAATTAGGTGCCCCTAACTTTCTTAGTCTCTCAAACTGTAATCCAGACAAGGTTGGTTGTGTTGCTCTCTGTAGCAATTCTATCATATTTCTCATGAGCTCTATTTGACCCGTATTAGTAGCTAACTACTCACGGGATGAGCTAGCACTAGATCTCGATGTTGCAGCTCGGCGACGATTGGTCACGATGAAGCTCTTGCTTCTGAGGGCTCATTACTCTCGGCTTCTCCTACTGCTATCTATCTTGATCCTGACTCCATACCCTACCTATAACATAAAGGTAACAACCCTAATCAATAAAGCAGCGACTCCGAAAATTCAATTACGGGTACACTCAAGTAATAAGTATTTTCAAAATTCACTTTTAAAATCCAAAATTGCCCAAATTGGGCTCTGATACCAAAATATATAACACTAATGATAATCTATTGATTCCCATAGTCAACTACAACTCCATGACAACCTAACCAATCATCCCCAATATGACATCAAATTTATGGAATGGAAGCTCCATTAAAATTGTTGGGAGCTGCTTACCATGAATTTCAACTGTGTAGCTTCAATATACCATACGAACTCTCACACTATGCCCTAATGGGTTGGTCACTAAGATCTTATACTTTAGGGATTATGGCTTTATGTTCTGTTGATTAGGTGGAAACATGCACATATATGAATGGGTATAACCAGTATCTCTTAAAGCATGTATTTTATAACCAAAGAGAAGAATTTTACCCATAATCACATTTGGTGCATCCTAGTCCCCTCAAGCTCGCAAGACATAAGTCCTAGCTAGTGCAACTTGGCTACTCTCCAATGTCTTATGTTGGGTTTTAAAGGTGAATCACATTTATAAAATGCAATGGAAAAATAAAATTTTTAAAATCCGAAACAAAAGATCATACTTGTGCCATTAAAACTAATTTATCAAACATTGAGATTAGAAATTATAACTTGTAATTTCTTGATTTATTATTCAAATCTTCACCTTGTTAGGTTGTAGCAAACCATAACAGTCCACAGTAGGATATCTGTAATGATAATCCATGCAAAGAATGAAGAAGAAACTTAGAAAAGAAAATAGTTTGAACAATATTCAATGTGCTAGCTTTGAATATATTCTTGAGAGAATTATTGTCTCAAAAATTATTTTTCACCAAAAATTATTTTCATGTATCTTTTCTACCATTTTATGTCTTTTTAATTTAAATCATATTCAAAAAGAAGATTAAAAGTCAAAAGAGAAGAAAAACAACATAAATGAATAGTAATGGCCATAATTGACCTAATTAATGCCAATTATGGCATAACACCAACAGCACGTTGCAGCACACAGTGCCATGCTAAGGATACTTGCATTATTACTATGATGAGACTATCATTGACATTTGAATAAATTATCCATATGATTGTCTCATAGCAAGTCATCCAACGTACTTATCTACACTTACCAAGCATCCACATGTTAACTCTAAACATCTCATGTTTATAAATTATGAGATATACTGCTTGATCGAATCAAGGAGAATAACATGTGTTAGTTTATTCGAATTAATAATGTCCCATCTGATTAATCCTAGGACTAGGGATAATTTAGATACTAACATAACTACATATGATAAGAATCTCAATATCATGATCTCATCATGATTTCCTTCATGCTATGTTATGTATCAAGGACATCATTAATTGATTTAAGATCACTATCAATTCATATATCAAATAAATGAAAATGCCTTTTATTAATCAATTACATTTGTACAATAAATGCTAAAGGTGATTTTCTTTAGAGCACTTCTCTAACAACCTCCCACTTAAACTAGGGCCAATTGTCTTTTTTTTTAATTCCATAGGCGAGTACATAAAAATCATATTTCTTTTGGGGAAATGGCTTAGTTAAAGGATCAACAATATTCTAATCAGTGGGCACTCTTTCTATCTTCACATCATTTATACCAATGATATCTCTAATCAAATGGTATCTTCTGAGTACATGTTTGGATTTTTTATGAGGTTGTGGCTCATTTGCTTGTGTAATGGCTCCATTATTGTCACAATACAATTATATTAGATCGACAATGATAGGAATCACTCTAAGTTCCATGATGAATTTCTTTATCCAAACAGCTTCATTTGTTGCTTCAGAAGCTGCAATGTACTCTGCTCCGGTTGTGGAATCTGTAGTCATTTCTTATTTGGAACTCTTTCAACTGACTGCTCCACCATTTACTGTGAATATATAACTTGACTGGAATTTTGATTCATCCTTGTTAGATTGGAAGTTGGCATATATATACCCGCTCATAATAAGATCTTCATCTTCCTATATCAAGAATACATCCTAAGTCCTTCTCAAGTACTTAAGGATACTCTCGACAGCCTTCCAACGACCCTCACCAGGGTTCAATTGGTATATGCTCATGACACTCAGAGAATATGATAGATCAGATCTTGTACAAAGAATAGCGTACATGATTGATCCTATAGCTAAAGCATATGGAATCAAACTCATGTGCATCCTCTCATCTTGTGTCTTTAGACACATAGACTTTGAGAGAGTAATCCCATGGGTCAAGGGAATATATCCTCTTCTGGACTACTCCATGCTAAACCTCTTTAGCACCTTGTCTATATATGTAGACTGTGAAAGACCAAGCAATCTTATAGATTTATCTCGATAAATCATTATCCCCAAAATACATAATGCTTCTCTAAGGTGTTTCATAGAGAAATTCTTGGATAACCAAATTTTGACTGATCATAAGTCTGAGACATCCTTTCCCATTAACAGTATGTCATATACCTATAACACAAGGAATACGATTGCACTCTCACCAATCTTCTTATATATACAAGGTTCATCTAGATTTTGTAAGAAACTAAATTGTTTGGTTGTCTCATCAAATTGAATATTCTAACTCTTGCATGCTTGCTTTAATCCATAAATGGATCTTTGAAGCTTGCATACATTTTTTCCATCTTTGGATATGAAGCCTTCTAGTTGTGTAATGTACATATCCTCGATTAGATTTTCATTACGGAAAGTTGTCTCCACATCCATTTGCCATATCTCATAATCATATTGAGCAGCAATGGCTAGGAGTATCCTTATAGATTTAAGCATGGCTATTGGGCTAAAAGTTTTATCATAGTCAATTCCTTATCTTTGATGATAACCTTTAGCTACAAGTTTAGTTTTATAGGTAACCACATTACCATCTATGTCAGTTTTCTTTTTGAAAACCAATTTGCACCCTATAAGCTTTAACCCTTTCAGGAGGTTCAACCAAAGTTCATACTTGGTTTTCATACATGGAATCCATTTCTGACTTTATGGCTTAAAGCCATTTGTCAAATTTTGAACTATTAAAAACTTCTTCATAGGTTGTAGGCTCATCATTTACAATGAGCAATTTGTCGTTCTGTTCACTAATGAGAAATCCATATCTTTCTACAACAGTTCGTATACTGCTTGATCGATGAAGCTCTTGTGCTTTAGAAGGTTGAGCTGTTATATCATCTATATGAATAATAGGCTCGGGTTTAGGCAGTTGATACGCATCTGCTTGAGCATCTTGAACTTCCTCAATTTCAATTTTGGTCTAATTAAGGCCAATTATGGCCAAATGATAACCTAGCACCAACATGCAATGATGCATGCACTGGGTCTAATGTTGGACAGGCCCAGTTAGCCTACTACCAGGCTCGCGTGGGCCTACACAGGCCCGTGACTACTTTTGATCGATTGTTTCCCACGATCTCATCGTGATTCAACTCGAAATAATTCTCTCATATTTTTGGATCCTATCCAAGACTATTTTATTCATTCTCTATATCTCCAATTCATGTGACCCATTAGGTTTCTGGTTATGTTAGCTACTTAAATTAATAATTAATTTAAGCAAGTCATGAGCGGTATTTAGCAACATATCATAACCCCTAGTTGACCGAAACGTTAATGGTTTGACTACGAAACTTTCCATAGACAATTTCCTTGCAATTATTTCTTTCACCATTATATACCCTACTTGGTTCAAAGTATGGACATGTGTCAACTCTTACTAGACTGACTACGTGACATCTAACCCAAGTAATGTTATTTCTTGTCTTTGAGTCTCATTACTCTATTAGACATGTTATTGAAGACTATCTTCATGACATTTCCACTCCGACAATAGATTCCAGAATAATGATCTCAACAAGAGGCCATGAGTATACACTCCTTATATTATGAGTGGTGAATCCTTTGTTGGTTACCAAATTACCTTAGAATACCTCAAGTTGCACCCAATCACCACACTATAAGCAATCCCTTGAAGCAATAAGGTATAGTGTCAAAATGCAAAATATGTATCCAAGATATCTTTGAGTACCTCAAGTATAAGGATACTTGCACCATTGCTATGATGAAACTATCATTAACATTTGAATAGATTATCCATATGATTGTCTCATAGCAGGTTATCCAATGTACTTAGCTATACTTAAAAAGCATCCATATGTTTACATCTCATGTTTACAGATTATGAGATCTACTACTTGATCTAATCAAAAAGTATAACATGTGCTCGTCTATCCGGATTAACAATATCTCATCTCATTAATTATATGACTAAGGATAATTTAGGTATTAACATAATTACAAATGATAAGAATCTTAATATCATGATCTCATCATGATTTCCTTCATGTTATGTTATGTATCAATGACTTCATTAATTGATTTAAGATCACTATCAATTCATATATCAAATTAATATCAAATTAATGAAAATGTCTATTATTAATCAAATAAATTTGTACAATAAGTGCTAAAGATGATTGCTTTTAGAGCACTTCTTTAACAACCTCCCACTTGAACTAAAGTCAATCGCTTTTGTATTTAATTCCATAGGCGAGTACATGAGAATCATGTTTCTTTTGGGGAAGTACAGTTAAAAGATCAACAATGGTATGATCAGTGGGTACTCTTTCTATCTTTACATCATTCCTACCAATTATTTCTCTAATCAATTAGTATCTTCTGAGTACATGATTGGATCTCTGATGAGACTGTGGTCATTTGCTTGTGCAATTGCTCCATTATTGTCACAATACAATTGTATTGAATCAACGATGCTAAGAACCACTCCAAGTTCCATGATGAATTTCTTTATCCAAATTGCTTCCTTTGTTGCTTCAAAAGCTACAATATACTATGCTTTGATTGTGAAATCAGTAGTAGTTTCTTATTTGGAACTCTTCCAACTGACTGCTCCACCATTTAGTGTGAATATATAACCTAACTAAGATTTTGAGTCATCATTATCATATTGGAAGCTGGCATTGGTATACCTGCTCACAACAAGATCTCCTTCCCCATATACCAATAATACATCCTTAGTCCTTCTCAAGTACATAAGGATATTATTGACAGGCACCCAATGACTTTCAACAGGGTTTGATTGGTATATGCTTGTGACACTCAAAGCATATGATACATCGGATCTTGTATATAATGTAACATCTAGTGATTTAGGCCCCGATTGCGCATGACTGTAATGAGGTGCGCTAGTTCAATTGGAGTCAAAATTTGAACTCATAAACAAATGACTAATAATAAAGGAAAATAATTAAAGGCATTATTATTTGGGAATTAAAAAATTAGTACTAGAACTGGAAAATAAAATAAATTTCCCTACGAACAAAATCGGTGCTATTGCAATTATTGGGAAAAAAAGTGTGGAGATGAGGAAATAGTGGAAAATTAGGAATTTCTCAAAGTTTAAAAGTTAATCAAGATTAATTAAGTTAATCAACCAATAGAAATTATGATTAAGTTTAATTATTGGGGTCCACTTCTTAATCATAGTATAAAAGTCAAAAAATGGAGGAATTCTACATTTTTCCACCCAAAATATGTAACATTTAGTGATTTAGCCCCCCATTACCCGTGACCGTAATGGAGTGCGCTGGTTCAATCGGAGTCTAAATTTAAATTCATAAAAAAATGACTAACAATAAGAGAAAATAACTAAGGGTATTATTATGTGGGAATTAAAAAGATTAGTGCTAGAATTGGAAAAAATAAAATTTTTCTATGGACAAAATCAGTATTATGGCAAATGTTGGGGGAAAAGTGTGAAAATGAGAAAATTTGTGGCAAATAAGGAATTTCTCAAAGTTTAAAAGTTAATCAAGATTAATTAAGTTAATGAACCAATGCAAATTAGGATTAGTTTTAATTAGTGGGACCCACTCTTTAATTTGGGTATAAAAGTCAAAAAAATGAAGAAATTCTACATTCTTCCACCTAAAATATCTAACTCTTCTTCTTCTTTTCTCTTCCTAGTTGTCGTCCACCATAGCCTCTAAAAGCTTCCATTTTTGCTTCAATCTAAGCTTGAGAAAGAGAGAAAAAAAATAGCTTTGAGAGAGGAAAATTCAAAATTCAAGAGTTATTGCCATAAAGGGAGCAAAGGAGTAAGAAGGAATCAAAAAGGAAGACAAGAAAATGGAGAAATTTTAGAGGGAATTTCGGCCCCACCTTGGAGAACCATTAAGGTGAGTTTATTCTTCTTAAATTAAACCTTTTTACTTCCATTTGAGACCCATAAGGATGATAGATATGATTAGGATTAGTAGATTGAGATTATGTGGCAAGATTGGAACTAGAAATGGAAAGTTGTAATTAGTTGAAGAAAAGTGCAGTTAAACTTTTAATTAATGATAATTGATGTTAATTAATTATTTTATGACTTAAAAACTAGAGAAAGGTAACTCTAATAGAGGAATGAGGGCTGCAATGGTTAAGTTAATTTGGGGAAAATTGAAATTAACCTAAGAGAAAAACAATTAGTGATAACACGAGTACAATAAGTACTTTAAGTTAAAGGTTATATATGTCTGTTGTCTAAATTGCAGACGCTTAAAATGGATGTGGTGGCAATTTTGTAAATATTTTACTTGTTATATGTGTCTGTCATTTACAAATGTCAGTCATATAAAGTTTAGGCGTATGTCATTATAAATAACAGTCGCATATAAATAATTATATGCGTCTGTCATTTATAATGACAGACGCATATAACAACTAAAATATTTACAAAATTGCCACCGCCTCCATTTAAAGCTTTAGACAACAGAATATGCGTCTGTCATTATAAATGACAAACATATAAATGTTAGGCGTATGTCTTAAATAATAACAAACGCATATGATGTTATAATAGACGTCAGTTATTATTTAAGACAGACGCATATAAGTTTTTTAAAAACCTAAAAACGAGCCTCTTTACACAGTGTTCATCGTCTTCAACAAATTATACTCATCTGAAACTCTCTCATACATTTCGTCTCATCAACAGATCAAGCTTGTTAAATGGGATGTGGGGAGGGGAGGAGTCCAATCTGACATTTTAAGAGAAAAGGGTATGTAAAAATTTAAAACCTTATAATTTTAATTTTAATTTTGTGGTTATTATTTACTCTTCTGGTTTTTGATGATATGGGTTGTTGGATATTTCTGCTTCTTTCTTTTGCTTTCGATGATATGGGTTTTTGATGATTTTTTTTTCTTTTTAAGTAATCAGCATCACTTTACAAGTTTTTTGAAGTCATTATGGTTAATGTTTCATGTTTTATCATCATTGATTTTGCTCCCTAGGTTTTCCTGATTTGATTAAATGCAAAATTCTTATGGTTTATCTTATAATTTTTTCTTCTCCAAACTGTTTCCCTTTGGCCAAATTTGTGAATGCAATTATGCAAGATATCTTCTATTTTCGGTAAATCACTAGTTATGTTCAGTTGTACTCAGATAAACATTTGCTTGGTGATTTGACTAATTATTCAAAAATTTTAAATGATGCTATTCATTTGTAAGCACCAGAGGATTTCATCTGCTTGCTGCAAACAATATAGTCTTGAATTTTCTTACTCTTCCAAACATGGCTGTGAAATTTCTCCATTACAAATCAAATTATTTTGTGCTTTGAATTGTCACCGCATTTTTTTTTTTGCATGTTTTTCCAAAACAAATTACAATGGCTTTGTGTTGTGAATTCTGTTGGTTTTGCACCCCCTTTCTTTCCCCCTTTGATATTACAACGACAACACTTTCATTTTAAGTGCCTCTTGCTGGATTCCATTACTTTTTTGTGTGCAAGGACTTGGGACTCTAGTTCTCTCTTATAAGTTGGTTTTTGCATGCTCAAATATGTGTTCTCCTGCCCTGAACTGAACACACACTAAAATGCTAGTCTTCATATATCCCACTTCCTCCCACATCACCTGACCTTTTACTCTCTCTCTCTCTATTTGAAGTTGTTGTCCTTTGTTTCCCAACATATTAAGTTCTCATGCATGCAATTGTCATTATGAACTGAGAAAAGAAAAGAAAAGGATAATAGATTCATAGAAGTTCCAAAGTGTTAAAAAGATAAAGGAACATAGATAGCATATATCAGAAAAACATTTCTCTGATTGTTATCAACAATGATTCACAAGCAGTGTTATCCACATATTGCTTGTTAAAATAGCTTCAATTATTGGTAAACTTTCTCTGACCTTTCAGGATAAGGATGTTAATTTAAGTGGTGAACATGTAAGGGAGGGGTTGATATGCATCATATATATCGGTTAATGTTCCTAATCCAGAGTTTAAGAGTGTTGTTTTTTATGGCTATTATTATGGAGTTTTAATTTTTATCACTTTCAGTTGTGCTTTTTTCCTATATACTCTCTCTGTCCTATTATGGAGATTACTATTATTGACATGTCAATCACATTTCATATATATATATATATATATATATATATATATATGTGTGTGTGAAAATTTAATATTATATAGGAATAATAAACTATATGATAAAATGTAATCCCATACTAAACAAATAAACCAATATACCTCTATTCAGCATGCTAGCCTAATTAATATTAAGATATCTCATATCAGCTAATTAAAATAGAGAGAAAAGGAAGAGGGAGAGGAACATAAAGATGATATTATCACCAAGACGGGTTTGATGTCAGGTCAGACCTTTTTTTTCAAGAAGTGGACATATTAGTGTCTCCTGTTATTGCTATTCATTACATGATGGCTCTATACATAAAAATGTCAGAAGATTTCTCTTATAGATATATAAAGATTCTAGGGATCGTCTCTTTTGTTTCCAATAAATTATAGTACTTCTGCTCTTGTATATATATGAAAGTCTACTCACTGAATTTGCTAGCTTTACCTTATCCTTTCTACATAACCAAGCCACATTAAGGATACCCTCATAAAATATTGGAGAAAGTAATGTGTTGTATTAATAACAAAATTCAACTTGAAGCTTCTTTTAGGTCAAAGAATACTAATGTTAAGAATTGAAATCGAACTAAGAATCTTGAATCCATCTCCCTAAAAGAAAATAGGGAATTGATGATGTAGCTAGCTGTATTAATTAACTAATGAAATTTTTTTTACATGCTTAACATGACTAACCACCATATATGCTGTGATAAAGGAAATTTAATTGGCAGATAATTGCCTAGCTATTGCAAACTTCAGGAGAAAAAATTTGTAGCATATGCTAATATACTGATATAGGTTTGTAGCCTGCTAGCAAGCTGCATTAGCTTAGCATAGTTGTATGCCAAGCAATCCATAATATAGCTGTGGTATTAGAATTTGGCTTCATATAGAAACTGTATCATTGGTTTTAATTCAAATGTTCTTTGTAATAGTTTGACCATTCTCCTTTTTAAGCTAACTTTTGAAATGAGTTAAATCACAAGACTCATTTTATTCAATTAATAAGAAATATCTTCACAGTTTTCAGTACCAAATATATATATATATATATATATATATATATATATATATATATATATATATATATATATATATATATATATATATATATATATATATATATGCCTTATTAATACCTCTGGCTCTAAAGCTTTTTTGCACTCGTACATCACTACAGGATACAGCCTCAACATTTCACATATTGTTGCTTGTAGATACTCCAACTTGTTTAGCTTTTTAGGCTCGAAGAACTATGGCTGATCTGAAAATTCATTTCTTGTTGGTAAGATTGATTTCAGTTCTTCTCTGATCTTGTCTTTCACTTGTCGGTTGTTTGCTACAAGCCAAAAGAACCAAGCCCTTGCTTCTTTGACAACACTGGTTGGGCCTGGTCTACTTGGCAAACAAATGCTATTGAAATACATTTTTTTTTGCCATAGAAGCAATCTTTGATTTGTGTGGAGTATTTGTTAGTCTCAAGAAATCTTTAATTTTGTCCTGCACAAACATTCTTTATGTTCTACTTTCTATTTTTTTGACTTGTAGGCATGGCCTACTTGATATTGATTTTTTGAAAGTTTTTTCTTTGCTACTAGTAAGGTTTATGTAGAACAAAGTCATTGTTCTACTTCTAGCGAACGTGTATATCCCAGTGAAGCATGTTCCTCAATTTGTGTGCGTATATCTATAATATGTCCTTTTTGCTATAGAACTCTGAGTCAGCTAAGAAGAAGCAATTCAGCATTGCACCAAGCACTATGCTTTGTAGGGTTTGAAGTATATCAGTGGGGATTGCTTTGATGTAGGAGGCATGTAAGCTGGCAAGTGTATTTTGTATGTTTTCAATGGGAAAACAGAAGGTAGCTTTGTTCAATGGCCACAACATCTTATGGTTCTTGGAGAGGTAATAATTTCTAAACTTATAAAACAATAAAATATAGATTATCACATTTCATATATCATAATATATCATAATTTATTATTAATTGATAGGAACCTAAATCCAAGCCATTAAAGAAGGCTCCAAAGAATAAAAAAGGTAGCGGTTTATCGAAAGAATCAGCTACAAAGCAACATGGGCCTTTAGTTAATGAGAACATTTTTGGCAACTTTGAGTGGTGACATGAGGTTGATGCATGAGATGGTTGCTAAATTGCCTACTGGGTATATTTTTGAAGTTCCTGCATACGTTATAGTGTTTAAGTATCGAGTAGATAATAAGATGATTCATGTTGGTATGGAAGACATCGCTCAACTCATCTCCATGGAATGGCTTGATGTCTCTATCATTCGAATATTTATGATGTAAGATTATACTATTTATTACTAATATTATAAGATTGATTTAAAAAATACAAAAATAATACTTATGTATGTATTGTGATTCATGCATGCAGGTACCTTCATAACTTGTGCGATACATTCTTCATATCGTCGATCGAATTTCTTTGTCCAACAATGCTTCGTTTGATGTTCACAGAGACTAACTCAGCTGAAAGATATATTATAGAAGCTTTGAAGGAACAAAGAGATAAACATTTCATTCTACTACCATATTTCGAGAAGTAAGAAATATTTACAATCATGTTTGCATAATTTTTATTCTCAACATTTTTACTAACTTCTAACATATTTGTATATCTATAGTACCCTTTGGATGTTGATTGTATTTTGCAGTGAACGGAGTGAGGCATTTTTCATGGATCCTCTATCTCGTGGCAGCCGCGATATAAGTCTGAAACCTCATATTAACCTGTAAGTTATAATACTACTAGCTAATAGTTTCTACGATGTTTGTAGTGTTTTCAATATTAATTCCGATTTTGATATACATTTATTTTTCAGAGCCTATAGAACTTATGCTATAGAAGGTGAAAAAAATAAAGGTGCCAGGTTAAAATGGAATGACATTTCGGTGAGAATTTTATATTCAGAATTACTAGTTAAATTAAAGTTTTTATGATTTTATAATCCTTTATTTAGCATGGGCCTTTGTTGTTTTTTCTATTTTAAGTGCCCTCAACAACAAGGAGGTGTTGAATGCGGATATTACATCATGAGGTATATGTATGAAATTGTCGTATATCATAACAGTGATACGACATTGCTTAAGGTACGTTCTTTCAAATACTAGTCAGTTTATATTACAAGTATGATACATAAGTAGCTATTAATTTTTTCATTTCTAACATATTTTTTATTATCTATTTATTTGTCTTGTAGGTTTTTGAAAAAGGATCATATAGTCAAGATCAAATAGATGAAATTCGACATATGTGGTCAAATTACTTTATGAGAGAGTGTATGTAATCTTTTTATTTACTTTTGTAAAATATTTCATATTAATGAGAAATACAATTTTAAATTAAAGAATTTTGAAGAACTTGTAGCTTAATTATTTAATGTGAATTGTTTTAGGCATGATGCTATTGCTTTGATTTATTTAATTTTTCTAGTTTGTGTTGTCCTGTGAATTCTTGATTATTGAGTTTTGTGAGTTGAATGTTGGATGCCTATTGTGGCTTATTGAAGCCGAATTATTATGAATTTGGAAGTGTGTAGGTTATATATATATATGAATGGTAGCATTATAATATATATGAACCTAAATTTAAAAAAAAAAAAAGCAAATACGCGTCTGTCGTTTAATAATAGCAGACGCATATAATAGTTATACGCGTCTGTCGTTTATTAATAGCAGACGCGTATAACTATTATATGCGTCTGCTGTTATTAAACGACAGACACATATAATTGATTTTATGCGTCTGTCAAAACGACAGACACATAAAATTTATATCATATGTGTCTCATATATATGTGTCTACTATTTGACAGACGCATAAAATGCAAAATAACAGACACATATGACACTATTTTGTACTATTGTAAATAAAGTATGATTTGAGTGTTGATTTGAAGAAAATAAATTGGGACATATGATAAGGTTTTTGGGCAGCCATGACATATCAAGAAGGAAGTTTAACCTTAGTATATTTTGACTAAATTAAAGTAAAAAATATATTAGGAGCATTAGAATTTTATATAGGCATGAAAAGCTTTGAAAAGGGATGATAGAATTGAGATATGGTATGGTTGTGTGAAATTATGTTTTAATGCTCGATATGAATGTGGTTTGACATGAAATGTGATTAGTTATTGCTTTCAATGTTTTGTGTGCCAATGAGACCAAATGATGTGAAATAATTAATATATATGAATGTAATTGTGATATGGAAACTTTGGCATAAAAATGAATACATATGATGAATGTAAGTAGTATATAGATTGGTGCCAATTGATGACCCTGCTGTAGAAATTTTGGAGCAATATTGACTATTTTGATCATAAATAATGCTCTGGTAATGATATTGAGGTGAAATCAGTTGGAAATGAAAGTGGACTCATAATTATAAAACTTTCATTCAAAACTTCAGTTCAAATTCTAATTGAAAATGGGTTAAAAATTGGACACAAAATCTCAGACCTGTAAGAACCCAGAAAATATTGGATAAAATTAATGAAACACCCTTCAGTAAAAAGGCCATAACCTTTGATAAAAAAAAAAACTTGGATTTGAGTGATGTTTTATGCATATGATAGCTGAGACAATAAGATAAAAAATATTAGAAGACCATAAATTCAAATTCGAATTCAAAATGGGATAAAAATGAAGCCCAAAATCAGGGGCTAAATCTGCCCTAGATAAAAACTTGAAATATTGGACTTTTGCATGTGGTATGATGAGTATATGTAGTAATTAATGTGAAGTTGACTTTAATGGTAATTATAAATATTTAATAAATTATTTATGTGTGAGGTTCTAATGCAAAAACAATGGAAACAAATAATAAAAATAAATAAACATATATATGAAAATTTTAGAACAAATATCATTTTTAAAAATAGTGA
This sequence comes from Triadica sebifera, assembly GCA_023653625.1. Classification (NCBI taxonomy): domain Eukaryota; kingdom Viridiplantae; phylum Streptophyta; class Magnoliopsida; order Malpighiales; family Euphorbiaceae; genus Triadica; species Triadica sebifera. Next base: position 12,491,603 of record CM042908.1, on the reverse strand, counting down.
ATAAATATAAAAATAGTTAAGCCCTAAGACACCTAATCTAGACTAAAATAGAGAATAGTTTGACATGCTAATCAGGGGAGTTAAGGCACCCGGTGACAAATATAAAAGCCAGTAATGACAAATGTATAAATGAGCTCGGCGCAAAATTATTAAACTGATAATGACAATAATATAAAAACAGGTAATGACATTATTATAAAAACGCTCGGCACAATATTATGAAAGCTAGTAATGCCAATCTTATTATTCCTATTAGTTAGTTCAGTTATAGGTGTCATGAGCAGAAGAAAAATGACAAATAACAATAATATAAAAGTATGTCATTTGATAATGTTGTGATAAATAAAAATAGTTAAATATTAAATGTTTGATGACATTTATTTGATTTTATATAATTCTTTTATTTTATACCTTATTTGTTAATGAATAAATGACATGTAAAATATATATATATATATATATATATATGTGTGTGTGTAAAAAAAATTTCTTGAAACACCATTAAGCTAGTAGTTTAGCGCGAGTGGTTTCCTCTCGCACAAGTTTTAAAAGGGTAGTTCATAATAGTAAAATTGTTAGAAGAAGAAGAAGGGTACCTGGACAAAAAGTAGCTAAAAGCTTTGGACTTATTTTTGTTATGTTTTATCAAAATCTTTGTATATTAAATTATAGTTCTATTTCATTTAGTGTGTATTAGAGATGTGACTTGTAATATAATGGACATATTTTGAATGTAAAATAATATATTTTATAAATAAATAAAATTTTGAATATTGGTGTTTCTAATAATTTTATTTTGGGTCTATGTAATATTTTCGCAAAAAAAAAATACTTCATTTAGCTAAGCTTATAAGACAGTTAGTTGGGTAATGCTCACTTATCTTGCTGAACTAAAGTGGGGTAAGGGAGTGCTACAAAATATCTAACTCATCCTCATCCTCTTTTCTCTTCTCAGTTGTCATCCACTCTAGCCTACCAAAAAGCCTCCATTTTTTCTTTTTTTCAAGCTTCAAAAAGAGAGAAAACAAAATTAGTTTTGAGACAGAAAAATTCAAAAATTAAAGAGTTCTTGCCATAAAGGGAACTAAGGAGCAAGAAGGAAGGAAGAAAAAAGAAAAGAAAAGGGAGAAATTTTGGGATAGATTTGGCCCACCTTGAAGAGCCATTAAGATGAGTTTATTCTTCTTAAATTCAACCTTTTTCCTTTCATTTGAGACCCATAAGGATGATAGATATGATTAGGATTGGTAGATTGAGGTTATTTGGCAAGAATGGACCTAGAATTTGAAATTTGTAACTAGTTGAAGAAAGTGAAGTTAAACTTCACTTTCTTAATGAAAATTGATGTTAGTTAATTGTTTTAGGACTTAAAAACAAGAGAAAGATAACTTAATCTAGGAGCAACGCAATTGGTGATAAATGAAGTGTGATTAGAATGTTGATTTCAAAAAAATATATTGGGACCTATGGTAAGGTTTTTAGGCAGTCATGACATATCAAGAAAGGAGTTTAACTTTAGTATATTTTGGCTAAAATAAAGTAAAAACATATTAGGAAAATTAGGATTTTATGTAGGCATGAAAAGTGTTGAACCTTGAGGGGTATTTCTATCATTTTGATGCTAACAAATAACATAGCAATAATGTATTTAACATATTTTCTAATCTTATTGAACAGGGTATGGAACATGATAGCAATAATGGAGAATAGAAGACTAACCTTAAAAAGACAAAAAATGAAGAAATAGCATGTTCACGCCCGTGACCTTTTATGTCATGCATGTGATGAAGCTTAGCACCAACTATCCAACATTTAAAGTTCATGGCCATGAAGAATGATAGCAACTGTGAATGATCATATCAATCACGCCCGTGAAAGAAAGTCACGCCCATGAGAAAACATGTCAAATTCCTCTAGAGAGCTTCATTGCTAGAGTCACTACTTGGATCACGGCTAGGAAGGATGTTCTTGCCCGTGAAATAATATTGTCACGCCTGTGATCAAGCACTTCAAATCCTTCCAGAATGTTTCACGGCCAAAGTCACCACTCAAGTCACAGCTTGGAAGAACAGTCACGACCGTGACACTCATACTCACGACCGTGAAAGAGGAAAGAGAAACATGTCAGGTGCGAAATTAAGAGTTGGTGCAATGACTATTTTCACATTAAATGCAACCAAACAACTATAATTCGCCAAAGAAGTATAAATGCAAGTCATTTATGAATCCAGAACAAGAGAATAGCTAATACTTCGAATCAAAATCTTGTTGTAAGCCATTTGTGCATTTAATACTTTCAAAACAAACATTAATTCTCTGTAAAAATCTTTTTGCTCATTATTTTCTGAGCAATATAGATTTGTGAGTGTTTCTCTTTGTAATCTACTATGCAAGTGAGTTTGGGTATTTTGGGTTAAGAGTAAAACACTTATAAGGATTATTTGTGTGAGCCTTTAAAACACAAGAAATTGGTTTATTGTGTAAGCCATTAAAACACAAGGGATTTCTGAGTTAGGTGTGAGCCCTTATTAGAAACACCATAGTTGGCAGTGAGCTTATAAAACTCCATTGTAACACTTAGTGTGTTAGTGAAACTCCCAATTGAGATTGGGAAGAGAAGTAGGGTTTGTTAACACCCGAACCTGTATAAAAATTCTTGTGTGATATCTTCCTATCCCTACTCAACTTAACTTTTCTTTCCGCACTTAAAATTTAAAAATTTTAATATCCAATTCAACCCCCCTTCTTGGTTTAATATCTGGGCAACAATTGGTATCAGAGCTTAGTCTAGCATCAAATCCTAAATAGCCTAGCAAAGATCAAGATGGCCAATGAAGGATTCCAAAGTCTTGAGCCTTACTTTGATGGAGCAAATTATGCTCATTGGAAGTTTTTGATGGAGACATATCTGGATAGTGAAGGAATTGAAGTCTGGGATAGTGTTTGGAAAGAATGGACACCACCAACTAGAATAGGAGTTGATGGTGAAGAAGAAATCATGTCAATAGATGATTGGACAGAGCCTTAAAGAATAGCAAACTTCAAAAACAAGAAGGCAATGACAATTCTCACAACCTCATTATCCATTGAAGAATGTGGTAGAATACAACATTGCCCAACTGCTTACAGCATATGGAAAACATTGGAAAACTATTATGAAGGAACAAAGCAAGTTAAATCCAAGAAGATTCAACTTCTCACTTTAGAATAAGAACTCTTCAAGATGAAATCCAATGAGTCAATTACTGACATGACCAACCATCTTCTAGCCATCATAAATGGCATGACAAAGCTTGGGAAACACCTGAGCTTGGAAGATGTAAATAATAAAATTCTGAGAAGTCTTCCTCTCAAAGATTACGGTTCAAGATTTACCGGTATAGAACAGACAAATGAAGACATGAGCATCATGAATACTGATGTTCTTATTGGCAAACTTCTTACACATGAAATGGAAGTGAAAAGAGGAGTAAGTACTAGATCTCATCTCAAACATTTAGTTTATGATCTTGCTTTTGTTTCTCAAATTGAGCCTAAAAATATTGATGAGGCTCTTAATGATGAAAGTTGGGTGATTGCTATGCAAGAGGAACTCAACCAATTTGAGAGAAGTAAGGTATGGACCTTAGTACATAGACCCAAGAAGCATCAAATCATTGGAAGCAAATGGGTGTTTAGAAATAAACTAGATGAACAAGGTTCAATAACTAGGAATAAGGCTAGGTTGGTTGGAAAAGGATATAATTAGGAAGAAGGAATATATTATGATGAGATTTATGCCCCGGTAGCTAGATTAGAAGCCATAAGAATACTTTTAGCATATGCATGCCACATGAATTTCAAACTCTTTCAAATGGATGTAAAAAATGCCTTTTTAAATGGCTTTATAGAAGAAGAAGTTCATGTAGAACAACCACTAGGTTTTGAAAGCTATGATTTTCCCAACCATGTATTAAACGTTTAAAAGCTTTATATGGTGTGAAAAAAGCCCCAAGAGCTTGGTATGAAAGACTAAGTTATTTTCTCTTGGAAAATGCTTTTACAAATGGGAATGTTGACACTACATTATTCATTAAAAAGCATAAGCATGATACTCTAATTGTTCAAATTTATGTTGATGATATTATATTTGGATCTACTAATGAATTGCTTTGCCAAGAATTTACTAAGTGTATGACTAGGGAATTTGCAACGAGCATGATGGGTGGGCTAAAATTCTTCCTCGATCTACAAATAAAACAAGGCAATGAGGGCATTTTCATCAACCAATCCAAATATGCCAAAGACTTACTTAAGAAATTTGGAATGGAAGGATGCAAAAATGCCAAGACTCCAATGAGCACATCAACAAAATTGGACAAGGATGAAAAGGGTAAGAGCATTAATGAAAAGCTCTATAGAGGTATGATCGGATCACTTTTATATCTTACTACCTCTAGACCCGATATAATGTATAATGTATGCTTATGTGCTCGCTTTCGATCATGTCCTAAAGAGTCACATTTAAATGCAGTAAAAAGAATTTCAAAATATTTACATGACTCATTGCATCTAGGATTATGGTATCCTAGAAATTCATCCTTTCACATTATAGGATATTCAGATGCTGATTATGCTAGAACTCTTTTAGATAGAAAAAGTACTTCAGATACTTGTCATTTTATTGGAGAATACTTAGTTTCTTGGTTTAGCAAGAAACAAGTTTCAATTGCTATTTCTACCGCTGAAGTGGAGTATGTGGCAGCAGGATGTTGTTGTACACAAATCCTTTGGATGAAATAATAACTTAAGGATTATGGTCATAGTATGGACCATATACCTATTAGATGTGACAATACAAGTGCTATAAATCTATCTAATAATCCCATTCAACACTCTAGAAGTAAGCATATTGACATAAGACATCATTTTATTAGAGATCATGTTCAATATGGAGATGTTGTATTGGAATTTATAAGCACAGACAATCAACTGGTAGATATCTTAACTAAGACTCTAAATGAGGAAAGATTTAATTTCATAAGAAGAGAGCTTGGTATGACTGATGGATTAACTTTATGATTGCCAAAATTGTCAAACCTTGATTGATAATCTTGTGTGTTGTTTTTCCTCATCTTTTTAGATATGAAGTAGCTAACTTGTTAGAAATATATGTTATAGGGGATAGAAGCTCCTTAGAAATGCTTTAGACTTGTTTTAGACTTAATTTTATTTAATGAGGATTTTAGGCAATTCACGCCCGTGACATATATTCACGGTCGTGATCATAATCGCCAAAAGCTCCAGTAGCTTACACGTCTTGCTTCACGATATGCTTCACGATTGAAGGTAGTGAAGACTATGTTTCACGCGCGTAACCTTTTTCTATCACCCCCGTGAAACCCTTTGTTCACACCCGTGACGCTTATTCACGACCGTGAATATTTCTACCAAAAACGTACAGAAGCGTTCACACTTTGTGTCATGCTCTGTTTCACGGTCACAAGTTGTGAAGATTGTACTTCACACCCGTGACTCTTTTGTCACCACTGTGATATTCATCATTCATGCCCGTGACCTTTACTTGTCATGACCATGAATCATTTCACATCTCTCTTCATAGGTAGAGCGGCTTTTCAGCAAACCATGAACATGACATTTCACGCCCGTGACTTAGCTTTCACGCTCGTGAATATGTCGGCTATAAAATGTTTATGCCGTTATTTCTCTCATTTCCAACTCTCCAACTTCTCTCGATTATCACCATTGAATACCATTTTGAAGATTCCGACCCCCTAGCAAATTCCATCTATAAATACCTTTAAAAACTTTCTCCATCATTAGAAATCAAAACACCTTAGGTTCTATTCCAAAATTCCATCTTATTTTCTCTCTTCAAAAATATTTTTCACAATAAAAAAATGGAAACCAACTCCTCTAAAGGTACCAGAAAGAAGTCTCATGCTCCAAGAAGGTACAGGGACTACCTTCTAAACATTATTCTAGAGCTCTGTCATCCAATATACTCATTTCTCAAGCAAAGACCACTCCTTTCCTCTCGATCATTTGAGTGGCAAACTATCAGAACACTTGGTCTTGAGACAAGCATGACGGAACAACTCCAGGCTTGTCATCTGAAAGATTTCATCGATATCCATCAACCGACGATGAGGGAACCAACTGTCATATCCGCTAATTTAGACTAAAGTCACGCGAGTTGTTAAATCAACTCGTCGGTTTGACCGAAATCTAAATTTGGACTTTTATCGAAAAATAATGAAAATAATGGGAATTAAGTATGGAAAATATCTAATAGAGTGTTCAAAATATTTAAAGATGTTAAATTTCAGTAAAGGACTAAATTGCGAATTTTGAAAAGTTTAGGGGTCAATTTGCAATTTATCGAAAATTGGAGGATTTAAAGGGGATAATCATAAATTAAATGCATGAATTGGGACATAAAATGCATATGGAGGCCAGCCACACCAAGTGTCACATTTTAAGAAGATAATTGACATACATGAATTTAACATTAATTAAAGTTTCTAGAATTTGGCTTAGGTGTCCCATAATTATGTATCTTGTCTTTACTCTCTTAATTGTTCTTTCATCTCTTCATATCTAGAATTTGCTATCTTTCAATTGTCTCCCACGTTTCTTGAAGCCCAATACACCAAATGGAAAAGTTTAATAAGCTAATGAAGATACATGCATATGACATTAATTAAGGTTTCTAGAATGTGGCTTATGTGTACCCCATTTTAATGACTTTTGTCACTTTGTTATTGATTGCTTCTTTCTCTTCCTTATCCATTTTTCATTGAGGAAAATTCTGTTCTCTCAAACCAGCCACGTTTTCCTTTCTTCCTCCATAGCTAAACCTTGATTCTAGTAAAAGAAAGTGAGAAAAAGAGGGAAAAAGCATGGAAACTTCCATTTTCATGCTCAAGGTAGCTTAAGAGAGTAAGGAGAAAGAGAGATTAAGGAGAAAGAGAGATTAGAGTTTATGAAGTGTTAATAATCTGTTTATGAACTTTAGGAACTCAAAGTGACAAGGATCTAGCTCAAAAGAGCAAAGGAAAGGAGAAAGAAAAGTAAAGAGAAAGAAAAGAGAAAAAGAGAGATTTGTGCATAATCTAAGGCAATAGCCTATTTTAATTTTGTTTAAATTGCATAATTTAATTATTGGGTATGTTGATGATTTTGAATTAATATTATTTGTGATGAAAAATCTTGGGGATGCATGTTTTCTAGACTTAGGATTTAATTTGGTAAAAATTGAATGTGATTGGTTGGTATGTTCGTTGCTGGAAATTGATGAGCAGTGTGCACTTAAACTATTATAACTTAATTTCTGGAACTCCGTTTTCCATGTTCTTTGTTGGGTTTGAAAGATAAGACATAGATATATAACTTTCATTTAGATCATAAAACCTGAATATGTCTGTAATTTTCCATACAATTTCATAAAGTTCGAATATAGAATCTGTCCAGAAATTCTGGGCAGAATTATTAATAATGAGCAGTAAGTACTTAAACTGGTATAACTTGAGTTCTGGAGCTTGGATTTGTGTGTTATTTGTTCTGTAGGAAAGATAAGCCATAGGGATACAATTTATATTTAGACCATAATATCTGAATATGTCTGTAATTATCCAGAAAAATTCATAAAGTTTAGACTTAGAATCCGTCCAGAAAATTCTGGGCAGAATTATCAGTGACCAGTTAGTATTAATATTATCATATCTATTGATACAGAACTCAGAATTAAGTGATTCAAGTTGAATATTAAATATAATATCCATATCTAAAATTTGTATGAAGATCATGTAACTATATTCAGAACGAAACAGGACCAAAAGTAAGGTCCAAAATAGAGAACAGAATCTGCCAGTGATAGGGCAGCATGTGAATTGAGAAATGAAATGAGTAAAATGATGAGAAATTTGTTATATTATGTAAATATTATTTTGATTGAGTGATTATGTGATTATTTTGAGATATTACATGCATGAAAAGTAGTAAATTAATTGTTATGAATTTTAATGAAATTGTATAAGCCCTAGAACACCTAACTAGAACCAACTTAGGATAGTTTGGCATGCCAAATAGGGGGGGAGTATGATGAAAATGATTAAATCCATTAATGGTATGATTATCTACGCCGGGTTTGGCAATGTTATCTACACCGGGTTTGGCAATGTTATCTACACCGGGTTTGACACTGTTATTTATGTTGGGTATGACATTATTATCTACGCCGAGTTTGGCACGGTTATCTACGCTGGGTTTGGCACTTATATGCGCACATCATATTGCCCGGGTGGCACTCCTAAGTGCCTGGATGGCAACTCCGTTATCCTATTCAGTGGTTCATAGGTGTCCTGGGCATAAATGAAAACATAAATAAAGAAGTTAGGGGACATAAAAGAATTATTGAAAGTAAAACGGGAATTATGATTTGTGACATAGATAATAAAAATGGAATTATGAATTGTGGCATGGATAAAAAGAAGGTTTAGTGTTATGAAATAAGGTGGTAATAAAATAAATTAGTATGAGATAATATAATATAATTTGATATCTATACATGCTAGAATACCATGATTTGCATGAGAATGATGATTTGATTATGTTAAACAAAATGAGAAACAATAAATTGATGTTATGCATACTAGAATATTATGAAATGTATGTTTGTATGATTTGATCATAAATTTTTATATGACAATGCATGTGACATAAAAAAAATAGTTTATTGCCTTATTTATATGCACCACTAAGCCAAGAGCTTAGCGTGGGAGTTTCTCTCGCGCAGGTATAGCAAAGAATAAGTAGACAATAGTAGATAAAGCTAACGGTGACCTGACCTAGTAAAGCAGCATATATCAACCACCGTGGGTCACACATCTGTTGTATTTATGTTTTAAATTTTATTTTATAGTACTTGTAAAATAAACAGTACACTTTGTAAAGAAGATGTTACTAAAGAAAATGTATTTTTATCTTTGATGTTATGACTTTTCTTTTATGCTGCAAAGTAAATAAATGGTAAACAACAAAAAAATGAATACATTCAAAATTTAATAAAGATATTTTAAACGATGAAGTCAGAGGTAGCACTCCCTCATTCGGGCACGAGCTGCTGGGTGAGGGGGTGTTACACCAACTCTAGAGTTCCTAAGCACCCTGTAAGTCTCTCCTACCGACACGATAAAATTCCAACTTTGCAAGCATCCGAACACCCTCGCTGCCACAGAGTTTGGTGACATGTTCAACCTTCCTTCTGATAGTATCCTGAATGAGAGTGAGGTGGATTTTTATGCTACTCAGGCATGGACTCACTTTGGGCTTAAATGCAGCTGGGACATCAAGAAGACAAAAAGCAACCACCTTCGATCCCCAGTGCATAAGTACTTATTTAGGTTTCTTACCTATAGCATTTTTGCTAGAGGAGACAGCAATGAATTGATTCGGAAGTCCGAGCGCTTTCTCTTGGAGATGGCCGGAAGAGGCCTAACAATGGCTTTATCTCGATGGTTTGCAAACCATCTACTGTCAATTATCACCAAGCCCTCCGGAGATATTTTGATTGGTGGGTACGTGACTCACCTTGCTATTGAACTTGGGTATTTGAAGCTAGAGGAGCACCACTTCAACCTTATACCAGTACATCCTCGAGACTGACTTGACATTGAGTCATTTATCAAAATGGGAGCGGTCGTTCGTATAGTTCATGAGAACAACATTTACTACCGCTTCACCAACACTGCTGGTGAGATTATTTGGGAGGACAACGATTCGAATGACTTCAAAGTTGGCCTCCAAGGAATCCAGCAGAGGAAGAGAGTTTGAGTTGAAATGGCGATTCCAGAGGTTGAGCAGGAAATTGGACAATCCTCTGCCTCCACACCAAACTTGGCTCAGCAAGTGGCTAATCTCTTGGCACCATTGTTTGAGCAATTGCGGGCTACGATGGATGAGAGGTTAGAGAACCTGAAGGATTTCATAGAGTCTCGCATGGAGAGCCTCGAGGTGGAAGTAGCTCGCCTAAGAGATGGGATGTTTGTCTCTAAATCTAGCTAGACTATATTTTAGGTATGTTATTTTCTAGCTTGTTTGATATAGGACTTTCAATCACTTTGTCAAATCCTTGTATTTTTCTTTTCATATTAATATAATTGCTTTTGTTTTCCATTATAATTTATCTTTTTGTTATTCTTTTTGTTGATGACAAAAGGGGGAGAACCTAGCAATATATTATATTTAAAGTTTCAATATATTTGAAATTCTTATCTGAATCAAATGAATATGAAAGTATGCAAATGAGTTGATATACCTTGAATATACCTTAAGCATACTTTGCATATACCTTGATGCAAGTTACATGAATGAATATGCACTTGATATAATTTGAATATACCTTAAATATACTTTGCACATACTTAACTTGTTTTAAGTAAAATGTTGGTATACATTGGATATACCTTGCATATAACTTGCATATACCTAAACTAGGGAGCATATTTTGATGCTATACTCCATCATTCTTTACAATTCTTGCACTTCACTAATTTTTTATCTTAAGCATCTTTTGAGGGGGAGACTTCTCAAAAGCACATATTGTTAGACTATTTGTCACCATCAAAAAGGGGGAGATTATTGAACCTTGAGGGGTATTTCCATTATTTTGATGCTAAAAATAAAATAGCAATAATGTATTTAACATATTTATTTTCGAAGCTTATTGAACAGGGTATGGAACATGATAACAAGAATGGAGAATGGAAGACTAACCTTAAAAAGACAAAAAATGAAGAAATAGCATGTTCATGCCCGTGACCTTTTATGTCAAGCCCGTGATGAAGCTTAGCGCCAACTATCCAACATTTAAAGTTCACAGCCATGAAGAATGATAGCAACTGTGAATGATCATATCAGTCACACCCGTGAAAGAAAGTCACGCCCATGAGAAAACATGTCAAATTCCTCCAGAGAGCTTCATGGCTAAAGTCCCTACTTGGACCATAGCTAGGAAGGATGTTCACGCCCGTGAAATAATATTGTCACACCCGTGACCAAACACTTCAAATCCTTCCAAAATTCTTAATGACCAAAGTTACCACTCAAGTTATGGCTTGGAAGAACAGTCACGACCGTGACACTCATACTCACGACCGTGAAAGAGGAAAGAGAAACATGTCAGGCACAAAATTAAAAGTTGGTGCAATGGCTATTTCCGTATTGAATACAACCAAACGGCTATAATTCTCCATGGAAGTATAGATGAATTATCACGGTGGTGAAAAAATGAGTCACAGGTGTGCAGTGTTGAATTTCACTACTTATGCCCGTGAAACAAAGCGTCAACGCCTCTATGAGTTTTAGGTGAAAAATATTCACGGGCCTGAAAATGCATCACGGGCGTGAAGAAGGCTTTTCACGGGAGTGAATGAAGTCATGAACATGGGCTTCACTACTTGAAGTCATGAACCATGTCGTGAATCAAGTCGTGAAAGCTATTGGTTCTTTTGGCTATTTAATTCACGGGCGTGAACATATGTCACGGGCGTGAATTGTCTAAAATTTCCATAAAATAAAATTAAGTCCTAAAACAAGACTAAATCATGTCTATGAAGATTTTATCCCTTATAACATAAATTTCCATCAAATTTACTACCTTATATCTAGTGAGATGATACAAAAGCAAGATTATCTCTTAAGATTTGACAATTTGGCAATCACAAGGTTAATCCATCAATCATACCAAGTTCTCTTCTAATGAAATTAAATATTTCCTCATTTAGAGACTTAATGAATATATCTGCCAATTGATTTTCTGTGCTTATAAATTCCAATGCAACATCTCCATATTGAACATAATCTCTAATAAAGTGGTGTCTAATGTCAATATGCTTACTTCTAGAATGTTGAATGAGATTCTTTGATAGATTTATAGCACTTGTATTGTCACATCTAATAGGCATATGGTTCATATCATGACCATAGTCCTTAAGTTGTTGTTTCATCCAAAGGATTTGTGTACAACAACATCTTGCTGCTACATACTCTGCTTCAGCAGTTGAAAGAGCAACTAAAACTTGTTTCTTGCTAAACCAAGAAACTAAGCACTCTAAAATAAAGTGACAAGTACCTGAAGTAATTTTTCTATCTAAAAGACTACCAGCATAATCTTCATCTAAATATCCTACAATATAAAAGGATGAATTTCTAGGATACCACATACCTAGATGCAATGAGCCACGTAAATATCTTAGAATTATTTTTACTGCATGTAAATGAGACTCTTTTGGACATGATTGAAATCGTGCACATAAGCAAACACTATGCATTATGTCGGGTCTAGAAGCAGTAAGATATAAAAGTGATCCGATCATACCTCTATAGAGCTTTTCATTAATGCTCTTACCCTTTTCATCCTTGTCCAGTTTTGTTGATGTGCTCATTAGAGTCTTAGCATTCTTACATCTTTCCATTCCAAATTTCTTAATTAAATCTTTGGCATATTTGGATTGGTTTATGAATATGCCCTCATGACCTTGTTTTATTTGTAGACAAAGGAAATATTTAAGCTCTGCCATCATGCTCATTTCAAATTTCCTAGTCATACATTTAGCAAATTCTTGACAAAGCAATTCATTAGTAGAACCAAATATGATATCATCAACATAAATTTGAACAATTAGTATATCATGCTTATGTTTTTTAATGAATAATGTGGTGTCAACATTCCCCTTTGTAAAGTTATTTTCTAAGAGAAAAGAAATTAGTCTTTCATACCAAGCTCTTGGGGCTTGTTTCAAACCATATAAAGCTTTTGAAAGTTTAAAAACATCATTTGGCAAATCATAGCTTTCAAAACCTGGTGGTATTTCTACATAAACTTCTTCTTCTATATAACCATTTAGAAAGGCACTTTTCACATCCATTTGAAAGAGTTTGAAATTCATATGATATGCATATGCTAAAAGTATTCTTATGGCTTCTAATCTAGCTACAGGTGCATAGGTCTCATCATAATCTATTCCTTCTTCCTGATTATATCCTTTTGCAACTAATCTAGCCTTATTCCTAGTTATTGAACCTTGTTCATCTAGTTTATTTCTAAATACCCATTTGCTACCTATAATTTGATTATCCTTAGGTTTAGGTACTAAGGTCCATACCTTACTTCTCTCAAATTGGTTGAGTTCCTCTTGTATTGCAATCACCCAACTTTCATCATTAAGAGCCTCAACGACATTTTTAGGCTCAATTTGAGAAATAAAAGTAAGGTCAATGGCTAAATGTTTGAAATGAGATCTAGTACTTACTCCCATTGAAGGATCACCAATGATTTGCTCCTTGGGATGATCTTTTGTCATTCTCCATTCCTTTGGAAGTTCTTCCCGTTTTCTTCTTGAGCTTGAGGTAGAGAATCATCTTGATGTGAATCTTCTTGATAATTTTCTTCTTTTCCATTTCCAAGATCAAGTCTTTCCATAGTTCCTACAACATCATCAAGAACACTACCTTTCACAAGATCAAGTCTGCTAGATTCATTAAAAACAACATGCATAGATTTTTGAACATTTAATGATCTTTTATTAAATACTCTATATGCTTTGCTAGTTGTAGAGTATCCTAAAAAGATACCTTCATCAGATTTAGAGGCAAATTTTCCAAGGTTGTCCTTGGTATTCAATATGAATCACTTGCATCCAAATACTCTAAAGTATGATATCAAGGGCTTTCTTCCATTCCATAGCTCAAATGAGGTTTTGTTTAAAAGATGTTTTTTGAAAACTCAATTTGAAATATAACATGCAGTGTTTGTGGCTTCTGCCCAAAAGTAACTTGGTAGACCATACTCATTGAGCATTGTTCTAGCCATTTCAATTAAAGTTCGATTTTTCCTTTCAACTACCCCATTTTGTTGAGGTGTCCTAGAAGATGAAAAATTCTATGAAATGTCATGTTCAAGACAAAAACTTTCAAAGTTTTCATTTTCAAATTCTTTGCCATGGTCACTTCTTATCTTTGAAATACAATATCCTTTTTCATTTTGAACTCTTTTAGCAAAGTTATTAAAATTTTCAAAAGCATCGCTCTTTTGAGCTAAGAAAATTACCCAAGTAAATCTAGAGTAATCATCTACGATGACAAAGGCATAATGTTTACCTCCTAAGCTAGCAATTCTAGTTGGTCTAAATAAATCTAAATGCAGGAGTTGTAGAGGTTTTGAAGTACTTACCATGTTTTTGGCTTGGAAGGATGACTTGTGTTGCTTCCCTCTTTGGCAAGGTTTACAGGTCTTGCCTTTTTCAAATTTGACTCTTGGCAGTCCCTTCACTAGTTCTCCTGTGCTGAGGCTTTGAATTAAGTCCATGTTAGCATGACCAAACCTTCTATGCCACAGCCAAGATTCGTCACTAGTAGTCATAAGACACTTAGAGGAATGGTTAGATAATTCATGTAAGTCTATTATGTATGTGTTGACATCTCTATTTCCTTTAAATATCTCTTGACCATCGATAGAGGTCACAAGACATTCATTTGAAGTAAAGGTTACTTTGTTTCCTTTATCACATAATTGACTAACATTCAACAAGTTATGTTTCAAGCCATCAACAAGTAAGACATCTTTAATAAAAGTAGTACCATTAATACCAATAGAACCAATGCCAATTACCTTACCCTTAGCATTATTTCCAAAGGTAACTTTGCCTCTATCAATACTTTTGATTTCATTAAAGAGTTATTTGTCTCCTGTCATATGCCTTGAGCATCCACTGTCTACTAGCCAAGCATTTTTGTTTATTATGGACTTGAGGCATACCTATAGAATCATAGTTCAAGTATGATATTTATGAGCTTGGGTCCTTGGGGGTTAGCACATGAAGGTTCCCAATGAGCCTTCCTTATCCAACAATGTTTATTTATATGACCAATCTTCATACAATAATTGCACTGTTTAGGTCTAAATTGCTCTTTGGTCTTACAATATTTTTGAATGTCATATTTCTATTAAACTGATTTTGAGAACAATAGCATGCACAGTCATGATTAATTGATACTTTTCTAGATGCATGCTTCTTATACATAAAGGCATGATTATTCTTTTTATGTATATAAGGTTTAATATACTTATTCCTTGGTGTTGTTCCAATAATTGTGGAGATGTGAGGTTCACTAGACTTAACAAAAATGGTTTTGTGAGAAGATGATGGTGTGTCCTCAAATCCTATACCATGTCTAATTAAAGGTGGTCTTTGAGACACAATGAGAGTATCTATACTCTCTTTTCCTTTGTGGAATTTTGAAATTGAATTTCTAAGTTCCTCAACTTCATTTTTTGAAAGTATTATTTTCTTTAAGCAAGGAATTAGTTGAGGGTTTTGATGAGTGTTCATCTAATGATTTTTGAAGAGATTCATTAGAAGATTTAAGCTTAATGTTCTCCTTTTTCTAAAACATCTATTTTGTTTTTTAAATTAGAGATGTTATTTATATAAGTACTGAATTTACTCCTATATTTCTCTAATTCTAGATTCAATTCTTCTATAAGGCTTTGCTTATCATCATCATCATCATCACTACCACTATTACTATCATTATCACTATTATTGAAAGAGTATGAGTGTAGTGATTTTACCTTGTCTGAGACGTGATCCTCAATATCCATGAAGCATAGGTTGAACTCTTCGTTTTCATTGTCATCTTTTTCATTTGAAGCGTTTTCGTCATCCCATATGGCTTTGTGACCTTTCTCCCTATTGTCTCTTTGGTATTTGCTCTTATGCTTCTTTAGCCTTGGACATTCTAGTTTAATATGCCCTTTATTTCCATATTCGTAGCATTTTACTTCTTCCTTACTTCTTTGTGCATCATTAGAAGTTTGTTTGAGGTTTCTTTGCCTGAATTTTCTGGAGTTGCTCATTTTCTTCTCAGTGATTCTTTTTAGCCTTCTTGAAAGCATAGCAATGTCCTCATTCTCATCATCACTTATTTCTTCATCATCTTCACTTTCTTCTTGAGATTTTGAAGTATAGGCTTTTAGTGCTAAAGGCTTTCTTTTCTCTGGCTCTACTTCAAGCTCTCTATCTCTTTTCACTGCCATTTCATGTGTGAGAAGTTTGCCAATAAGCACATCAGTATTCATGATGCTCATGTCTTCATTTGCTTCTTCTATGCCAGCAACTCTTGAGCCATAGTCTTTAAGAGAAAGACTTCTCAGGATTTTGTTGTTTACATCTTCCAAGCTCATATGCTTCCCAAGTTTCCTCATTCCAATAATAATGGCTAGAAGACGGTTGGTCATATCAGTGATTGACTCATTGGATTTTATCTTGAAGAGCTCATATTCTGAGGTAAGAAGTTGAATCTTCTTGGATTTGACTTGCTTAGTTCCTTCATGATAATTTTCCAATGTCTTCCACATGCTGTATGCTGTTGGGCAGTGTTGTATTCTTCCACATTCTTCAATGGATAATGAGCTTGAGAGGATTGTCATTGCCTTCTTGTTTTTGAAATTTGCTCTTCTTTGAGGCTCTTTCCAATCATCTCTTGATAAGATTTCTTCTTCACCATCAGCTCCTCTTCTGGTTGGTGGTGTCCATTCTTTTCGTACACTATCCTAGACTTCAATTCCTTCACTATCCAGGTATGTCTCCATCCGAAACTTCCAATGGGCATAATTTACTCCATCAAAGTAAGGTTTGAGACTTTGGAATCCTTCACTGGCCATATCTTAATCTTTATTAGCGCTTTTTAGGCTTAGATGCTAGACAAATATCTGATACCAATTGTTGCCCAGATATTGAGGCAAGAAGGGGGGTTGAATTAGAGTTTTAAAAATTTAACTTTAAAGTACGAAAATAAAAATTAAGTTTATGAGGGATAGAGAAATTTGACATAAGGATTTTTATAAAGGTTCGGGTGTTAACAAACCCTACTCCTCTCCCCAATCACAATTGGGAGTTTCACTAACACACTAAGTGTTACAATGGAGTTTTACAAGCTCACTCCCAACTATGGTGTTTCTCATAATGGCTCACACCTAACCTAGAAATCCCTTGTGTTTTGATGGCTCACACAATAACCAATTCCTTGTGTTTTACAGGCTCACACAAACAACATTTACCTTGTATTTTACAGGCTCACACAAACAACCTTTCCCCCTTGTGTTTTTTAGGCTCACACAAATAACCTTTCTTTGTATTTTATAGGCTCACACAACTAACCCTTACAAGTGTTCTACTCTTAACCCAGAAATACCCAAAACTCACTTGAGTAATAAATGATTACAGAGAGAAACACTTACAAATCTTTATTGCTTAATAAATGATGAGCACAAATATTTTCACAGAGAATAGATATTTGTTTGAAAGTTTAAATGTACAAATAGCTTACAACAAGAATTTGATTCAAAGTATTAGCTATCCTCATGTTCTAAATGCATAAATGACTTGCATTTATACTCCCATGGAGAATTATAGCCGTTAGAATGCATTTAATACAAAACTAGTCATTGCACCAACCCTAATAATCGCACCTGACATTTATCTCTTTCATCTTTCAGGAGCGTGACTCTTTGTGTCACAGTCGTGACTGTTTTTCCAAGCTATGACTAAAATGGTGACCTTGGCTATGAAGCATTCTGGAAGGTTTTGAAATATTGGATCACGGGCGTGACATATATCTTCACGAGCGTGACAACCTTCCAAGCCATGATCCAAGTGGTGACTTTGGTCGTGAAGCCCTCTGGAAGAATTTGTCATGTAGGTTCACGGGCGTAACATTTAATTCATAGGCATGAATTAAATGTTCATTAATGGTTTGTTGTCTTCCTTCATGGCTGTGAACTTCAAATGTTGGTTTGTTGGCAGTTAGCTTTATCACGGGCGTGACACATAGGGTCACGGGCGTGAACATGCCACTTCTTCAATTTTATCTTTTGAAGATTAATCTTCCATTCTCCATTCTTGCTAACATATTTCATACCTTGTTCAATAGACTTAGAAAATAAGTATGTTAAATACAATATTGCTATTTTATTTGGTATCATCAAAATGATAGAAATACCCCTCAAGGTTCAACAGATGACATTTATTTAATTTCATATAATTCTTTTATTTTATGTCATATTTGTGAAATTATTAAATCACATGTAAGAAAATATATGTATGTATGATTTTTATCCTTGAAGAACCACTAAGCTATTAGCTTAGCGTAGGTGGTTTCCTCTTGTACAGGTTCTAAAGAAAAGTCGTAGATAGTATAGTTGTCAGAAAAAGAAAGGTACCTAGACAATAAGCGGCTTAAAGCTTTGGACATATTTTGGTATATTTTGTCAAAAATTTTGTAAATTAAATTATAGTTTTTATCTCATCTAGTATGTATTGGGCATGTGTAACTTTAATGTAATGGACATAGTTTGGATTTAAAATAATATACTTTATAAATAAATAAAATTTTGAATATCGGTGTTGGTAATGAATTTATTTTAGTGTTTGTAATATTTTTGCAAAAAAAATTAAATTATACTTCATTTAGCTAATATTATAAGATAGTTAGTCGGGCAATGCTCACTTACCTTGTTGAACTAAAGTAGGGTAAGGGGGTGTCACAATTTTGGATATCAGACCCATAAGTTTAGATGGTTCTTACTTAGTGTGTATGGGAAGATAAGTGCATGTTTTTAGCATTTGCATTGTTTTAAGCTACTATATTTTGATAAGAGACCCTTCTTCTAAACATATAGCTTTTAATGGATTTTGAATCAAGACAAAGTTACAATGAACAAGAGGATGATAATATAGCTAACTCAGCTGCTCATAGACAGTTAGCATCAATTAGAGCCTCAGAACCTAGTGTTATAGCTCCACAAAATGTTGAAGAACAAATTGATCCGGGTCAGGTACCTCTTATGCAACATATGGCTACTTTGTTACAGTAGATAGTACATGTCGTGCCACCACCAGCTCCACCAGCTCCCCTACCACAACCAAAACCCCAGATTGATAAACTAAGAAAATATGGGACTACAAATTTTACGGGTAAGAAAGAAGATGACCCAGCAGCAGCAAAATTTTGGTTGGAAAAGTTAGAACGAGTTTTTAAGGAGCTTCAATGTATGGAAGAATACAAGGTTAGTTATGCAATATCCCTCCTTGAGAAGCATGCCTATGACTGGTGAAAGTTGGCATTAGCAAAGCCCCAAACTCTGAAACCTCATACATGGAATTTCTTTGTGTCAAAGTTTAAAAAGAAATATGTGCCAAGAGTTTATGTTGATGAGAAAAGGCAAGAATTTTTGAATTTGAAGCAGAGAGGTATGACAGTAGCTGAGTATGAGATGGAGTTCACGAGGCTGATCAAAAATGCAATAGGGATTATTAAAGATGAAGTTGATAAATGTCGTAGATTTGAAGATGGCCTCGAAGAGGATATTGGATATTTTATTCATATGATTGACACACTCCTCTGTCTCAAGTTTAGGAACTCCCTCTTCTTGTCATCCATATAATTAGAAGGTGGATACTTCTCCTTAAACTGCTCCAAAACAATACTCCCAGATGGGTGGCTCTAGTGTCTAAGGACTTTACAACATTGTCCACCACCAATCAAAGCACCATTGTTTTACCAAAAAAAAAGTAAGAGAAGGAAAGAAAAATACGTACTTCCACCTTTTTCTCCCTTCATTGAACCAAAGGGAGTTTCTCTCTCCCTTATCATTGAGTGAGATAGTGAAAATATCCAATTGCAGTTGGGGAGATCAATTTGGTTTGTTAAAACCCAAATCATTATAAATCGTGTGTTTAATCTCTCTTTCTTTATTTCTTTAATTTTTTAATTTATTTATCTTTGTAAGAAAAGTTTAATTATACACCAATGCATCCCCCCCTTCTTAGTGATTGTTTGGGCAACAATTGGTATCAGGGCTAAGTCTAGTATTAAAGTCTAACAAGTACTAGTAAAACATCATGAAATGGCCAATGAAGCTTATGGTGAAGATGAACTCATCCCAAGAGTTGTCTGGACAGAGCCATAAAAAACCGAAAATGAAAAAAATAAAATATCAATGATAATTGTTGCAAAAATACTCTCTATCCATCTAAGAGTGTGGTAGAATTCAACATTGTCTTACCCCGTACAGCATGTGGAAGACTTTGGAGAATTATCATGAAGGAACCAAACAAGTAAAATCTAAGAAGATTCAAATTCTTACATCAAAATTTGAAGTTTTCAAAATGAAACCCAACGAGTCCATCACCAAAATGATGAACTATCTTCTTGCCATCATCAATGGCATGAGGAACCTTGGAAAACATATGAACTTGGAAGAAATCAATAACAAGATTCTAAGAAGCCTTCCACTTAGCAAGAGGAACTCAACCAATTTGAAAGAAACAAAGTTTGGACTTTAGTTCAAAGACTTAAAGATTACCCGATTATAGGTAGTAAATGGGTCTTTAGAAATAAATTAGATGAGTAAGGACAAATAGTTAGAAATAATGGCAAATTGGTTACAAATATAATGGTATAACCAAGAGGAAGGTAGCTATTATGATGAACCCTTTGCCTTGGTTGCAAAATAATAAGAAATTAGAATTCTTTTAGCATATGCATCACACATGAATTTTAAACTATTTCAAATGGATATTAAAAGTGCTTTTTAAAATGGTTTTATTGAAGAAGAATCATATGTTGAACAACCATTTGATTTTCAAAATCATGAATTTTCTAATCATATTTTAAAACTCACTAGAGCTCTATATGGTTTAAAACAAGCACATAGAGCTTGGTATGAAAGGCTTTGTTAATTTATTTTAGAAAATGGTTTTCAAAAGGCTATGTAAATATGACTCTTTTTATTTAAAGGCATAAAAATGATACTTTAATTGTTCAAAATTATGTTGACAATATTATATTTGGGGCAAATAATGAACTTATTTTGTCAAGAGTTTGCTTAGTGAGAGAATTTGAAATAAGCATGATGAGAGAACTTAAATGTTTCCTTGGTCTACAAATTAAGCAAAGCAAAGAAGGCATTTTCAATCCAAGTACGCAAAGGAACTATTGATCTTCAATTTGAAATGGAAGAATGTAAGAATACAAAAACTCCAATTAGCACATCAATAAAATTAGACAAGGATGAGAAGGGTAAGCCTATAGATGAAAAGCTCTATCGAGGTATGTTCAAATCACTTTTATACCTTATTGATTCTAGACACGATATCATGTATTGTGTATGGTTGTGTGCTAGATTTCAATCTAGTCTTCAAGAGACACATCTAAATGCTATAAAAATAATTTTAAAATATTTTAATCGCATAATGCATTTGGGTTTATGGTATCCTAGATACACCATTTTCCAAATGACTGATTTTTCGAATACTGATTATGTTGGATGTTTTTTAGATAGAAAAAGCACTTTTGGAACTTGTCACTTTTTAGGTGAATGTTTAGTTTCCTGGTTCACCAAGAAGCAAGTTTAAATAGCTTTGTCCATTGTAGAAGCAAAATGTCACAGTTGGTTGTTGTTGTACATAGGTTTTTTTGGATAAAACAATAACTAAAGAACTATGGTCATGTAGTTAATTATATTCTTATCAAATGTGATAACACTAGTGCAATCAATATTTTAAAAAACCCCATTCAACATTCAAAGAGTAAATATATTGATATTAGACATCATTTCATTAGGGATCATATGCAAAATAATGATGTAGTGATAGAATTTATTAACACTAATAATCAATTGGCTGGTATTTTTACTAAGCCTTTAAATGAAGAAAGATTTTGTTTTATAAAAAGAGAGCTTTGTATGCTTGATGGATGCACTTTTTTTAAAATTATTTTAAGAGTTATATAGTATGATTAATTGTTATATTTTTTGTATATGCTTCCAATATACTAAAATATATCATTTCTGAACCTTGAGTGAATAATTGTTTGATGATAATGTGTTTATATTATGATATATTTTTGATTGATGAGAAAATGGTATTGAAATTATAAATAATATGTTTTAAAATTGTTTTAAAAAGAGATTTCACACCATGAGTTATGAATCAGGATTGTAAAAAGATATGAAAATAAAAAGGTTTGTTTAAATGTTGTTGTTAAGTACATGTGACGAGGGCCACTCACGCCCGTGAATATTGAAGTGAAGTAGTTAAACATTCACAACTGTGGTTCATGACCTATCAACCCGTGAACTGGTTCTTGATGCCCGTGAACATGTTTTTATGGTCGTGAAGAACGCGATATAACCTAAATTTGCATTTTCTTCTTCCTCACTTTCTCTCTCTTCTCTCATCGATCACCACTCTCCTTTATGGTTTCTAACCATTTTCCATTGATTTTCAGTCATTCTCTCCATTTTTTACCTTATTTCTTTGTTTAATCAAGTTTTTTTTCAAGATTTTAATGACTTTATCAAGTTTTTTGAGAGATATCACAATACCCTTTTTCAAGTTACTATTCACTAATAAAAAATGAGATTTTCTTGTGTTTTTGTATCCATAATTTATCATGACTTCAGAAGTAGGACCTTCACATGGAAGACACACTAAAACTAATGCCATTAGACTTATTTCAGATCCTATGCTGACTTCACTATCCTCTAATACCATTCGAAGGTACAATTTTTTAAAAACTCAACCCATTTTTAGTTTTAAAGCTATTGATTAGGAGTGTGTTGGTCTATTTGGCTTAAGACTGATGTCAAAATTTAGTTGAGAGAAATTACTTTAGACTTTTTAAGTAACTTGCATGTTGATAATTTTGGGAAAATGTCTTTTTAGCTTTGTTCAAAGACATGTGAAATGACAGCTGAGGAATTTGGTAGTATTTTAAACAATCTAGTGAGGGGTTGTTAAATGAAATAGATGTTGTAGATTTTAGTGTTGTTGATGCTTGGAGTCATATTGGCAGAGGCTTTGCTTGGGATGTGAAATTAACTAAGAGCACACGTATAGCCTCTCCTTTATTGAAATATATACACAAATTTCTTACTTACAATATATTTGCTAGAGGTTATTGTAATAAGGTTATTCATAAGACTAAGTTATTATTCTTTAATTATGTTAGGAGATAGCAGCCCATTGTCATGAGTCGATGGTTTGCAAACCATCTATTATGCATAGCTACTAGACTCATTAAAGATATCTTGATAAGTAGCTATGTGACTCATCTTGTTGTGGAGCTTAGGTTGCTTGATTTAGATGATCATTCCTACATTATTATGCCTATATTGGCTAAGGATAAGCTAGATATATAGTATTTTATTAAGATGGGATTGGTAGCTAGGATTATTTATCAGAGATAGATGTTCTTTAGGTTTAAGGATCCCTAAGATTAGGTTATATGGGAGGATGATCATTATAATGCCTTTAGGGCAGGATTATAGGATAAGGGTCAATATAAGAGCCCTAGAGTTGTATCTTTTGACACCCTAGCTAGAAAGTCCTCCTCTACCACTCTTGATGTCATGCAACTAATCATAACATAACTCATGTGCTGCAACACGATTTTCATTATCTATTTGGTCTTACTCAGCAGCAGCTTAGAGATTTTAGGGAGCATTTGATGCTTGTATCTCCAAGGTTGAGTCTAAGATTTCTATTCTTCATCTTCATTAAACTCAGGACCATTCATGACCATTCAAAATTTCTTCAGCTTTTATTTATCCATTTTTATATTTTTAAAAATTTTTTATGTTGTTTTTATACTTTAATCAACATTTGGGTTGTATTATTTCTAAAAACTTGTATGCATATGATGGTTATTGTTTTGTGCTTATGATGCTTAATTTTCTCCTTTTTAGTATAAATTGCTTTTCAATAGTGACAAAGGAGGAGAAAATGTTTAATATGTGGCCAATTTATTTTGCTTGTTATGATGGTTATTGTTTGTGCTTATGATGCTAATATATGCTATGACATATTTAAAACCTTGCAAATGTCATTTTGATAACACAAAATAATAAATTAAATAAATAATTTGTAAATATTAATTGACAAAACTCATATAAGTTATATTGATCCTTTTGGCTTTAAAAATTATGGCATGCTTTGGATATTTATAATTCTTTTAAGCATCATTTAAGGGGGAGAAATTTATTCTCCTTAGCCACATATTTCACAATTATTTGTTACCATAAAAAAGGGGCAAATTGTTGAACCTTGAGGGTTGTTCCCATAATTTTGATGATAACAAATAATTAAACAATAAGGAATTTAACTATATTTTTGTGTTTTAAGTGGTTAAATAGGTTAAATATTAATTGGATCATCAAAGCCAAAGTAATCAAGTCTAATAAAGTCAATATTTACAAAATGGAAGTTGTTCACGCCCGTAAAGAAGTTGAAGTGCCACAAAATTCATAAAATCAAATCAACAAATGGTAAAAGACATTGTTCACACTCATGACTAGTGTGTCACGTCTATAAAGGTCAAGTGCAAAAGTTCAAAATGATCAAAATTATTCACGACTTGTTTCATGACATCATTCACATTTTGGAAAAAATTATTCATGCTCATGAATCTAATATTAACACTCATGAATGTTGAGTTGTAGATTTTAAATTTTGAAATACAAGCAAGTCATGCCTGTGAAGAAGCATGTCACTCCTATGAAGAATTGGAAATTTGACCATTGCAGCACGCTCCAAAGTTGTTGAACAACTAGTTTTTGACTTAATGCATCCCTAACAGATAGATTTCAAAGGAACTTTATAAATAGCTCATTTTTCTCAAGAAAAATAATCAATTAAAGCAAGAAGAGATTCATTACATTGAAAAATCCTTTAGAAATCATATTTGAGAGTTTATGCATTAATTCTTTGTATTATTTCATCTTATTCTCATTTTAATTTTGTAAAGCTTAAGTATTCTTGAGTTTGAGTGTTTTATTCTATCAAGCAATTACCCGAGAGTGTGTTTGAGTGAATTGTGTTGGAATTAGAATACTTGAACAATTTTTTGTGTGAGCCATAAAAAATAATTAATTGGTTTTTGTGTTAACTGGTCAAAACACAAAGGAATTTGGGTTCGGTGTAATCCGAGAGTGAAACACCTAATTAGAAGTGAGCTAGAAAAACTCATGTATATCTCATTGTGCGAGATAGTGAAAATACCCAATTACAGTTAGAGAGAGGAGTATGATTTGTAAACGCCCGAACCTTTATAAATCATATGTCTAATCTCTCTTTCTTTATTTCTTTTATTTTTTAGTTTATTTATTTTTTGAGAAAATTTTAATTATCCATCAATTCATTCCCCCTTCTTGGTGATTGTCTGGGCACCATAAGGTGAAACAAAGTAGGAAGCATGATAAACTTGAAAAAACTATTAATTACTTACCTTTGGAAATCTAATAGCTCAATCTTCATATTGTTTGAGATAGCTACCAAAAGGAAACTATTGGTTTGGCTTGATTAATCTTCAATGCATGTGTACAAGAAAAAAAAAAGGTAAAATTTATAGTGAGTAGTAATTGTAATTTAGGTTTGGAAATTAAGCTTAATATATGATGTTAGTTGTGTTGAATATCATGAAATTACAAAAGGGGCTTGATAATGTTTAGATTTGTATATGATGTGGCTTAAGATTGTTGAAAATATTTAGGGACAAGGCTTGTCTAATTTTTGTAACTAGAGTAATCGATTGTCTTATGGTGCATAAATAAATAAATAACTTGGCTACAGAAATTTGGATGGATATACGCATGTTAGTTGCTTACTTTTTTTTCTTTCTGCAATTATTGCCTGATAACTATTTTATTTAAGAAAATATGGGATGAACGCATTCATAATCGTGGCTTTACCATGTTAGAATGAAATGTTAATCCTTGGTTTAGTTGAGAATAAATAAATTAAAGTACAAGTAATTAGAATGCAATTTGTTTTGTGAAACAAAAAAAATAATATAATGTGTATGAAATAGAGGTGGTTATGGCATCCATAGAGGGTATTGCATCCTAGCCAAGATACTTTATGCCTATTTTTACCTCTTAACCATAGAAATATGAAATTGACAATAGCCAAATAAGGACATTAGAATAATTTTCACTAAGGTCATGGCCTAATAATGCATTAAAGAGGTACTACGATATGTTTGCATGCATAAACAAATGAGTTAAGGTATAAAAATTTTAGATTGCTACTTAATAGAGAAACAAATTAGGGGTGTCATAAGTATGAGATAAATAATGGAATTAAATGGGTAAATAGGAATAAAATAATAAAATTTTGAAATTTTTTTTAAACCTAGTCATTCATAAGCTAGAACTATAATTTGGATAGAATGATATATCATTAGGGGGATAGTAAACATAGTTTACTTTAACATAAAGGTTTTGATTGACTTTTGGATTGGTGTAATTTTTACTTACACCGAATGAATCCATTTAATTTTTGCTTTGATAAAAAGCTTGATTGACTCTTGGTTGCTCCGTCAGTTATGTTGTTTATTCAGAGATTTTGGTTAGCTGTGACAAGTAAAATGGGTCCATTTAAGTGTTAAGATATTTTGGTTAGATTCATAATTTAATATGAGATAGTTGTCTCCATGTATGAGATTTTTTTTGCAAGGGAAGTTATTTCTAGGTATGAGCCATTTCTTTTTATGCGGTTACAGGTAGAAGCTATCTTTCTCTTTATCTATCTCTTCTGTTGCCCAGATATTAAGCCAAGAAGGGGGGTTAAATTGGAGTTTTAAAAATTAAACTTTAAAGTGCGGAAATAAAAATTAATTTTAGGAGGGATAGACAACTTTGACACAAAGATTTTTATAGAGGTTCGGGTGTTAACAAACCCTACTCCTCTCCCCAATCGCAATTGGGAGTTTCATTAACACACTAAGTGTTACAATGGAGTTTTGCAAGCTCACTCCCAACTATGGTGTTTCTCACAATGGCTCACACCTAACCCATAAATCCCTTGTGTTTTAATGGCTCACACAATAACCAATTCCTTGTGTTTTATAGGCTCAAACAAACAACCTTTATCTTGTGTTTTACAGGCTCACACAAACAACCTTGATCTTGTGTTTTAAAGGCTCACACAACTAACCCTTACAAGTGTTCTACTCTTAACCCAGAAATACCCAAAACTCACTTGAGTAATAAATGATTACAGAGAGAAACACTTACAAATCTTTATTGCTCAATAAATGATAAGCAAAAAGATTTTCACAAAGAATAGATATTAGTTATGAAAGTATTAAATGTACAAATAGCTTGTAATAATATTTTGATTCAAATTATTTGCTATTCTCTTGTACTGAATGCATAAATGACTTGCATTTATACTCCCATGCCTAATTATAGATGTTAGAGTGCATTTAATACCAAACTAGCCGTTGTACCAACCCAAATAATCACGTCTGACATTTTTCTCTTTCATCTTTCACGGGCGTGACTATGTTTGTCACAGGCGTGACTGTTCTTCCAAGCCGTGACTGAAGTGGTGACCTTGGTCATGAAGCTCTCTGGATGGTTTTGAAACATTAGGTCACGGGCGTGACAAACTTCCCAGCCGTGATCCATGTGGTGACTTTGGTCGTGAAGCTCTCTGGATGAAATTGTCATGAAGGTTCACGGGCGTGACATGTAAGTCACAGACGTGACTTAAATGTGCATTCACGGTTTGTTGTCTTCCTTCGTGGCCGTGAACTTCAAATGTTGGTTTTGTTGATGGTTAGCTTCTTCACGGGCGTGACACATAGGGTCATGGGCATGAACATGCTATTTTTTTAATTTTATCTTTCAAGGATTAATCTTCCATTCTCCATTCTTGCTATTTTATTCCATACCCTGTTTAATAGACTTAGAAAACAAGTATGTTAAATACAATATTGCTATTTTATTTGTTATCATCAAAATGACAGAAATACCCCTCAAGGTTTAACATCTTCATTTCCGAGTTCTGATTGAATGGAAATGTATGTAAGAATTGGAATGTATATATATTAGCTATGTGATTTATGCTTGAAAAGTTAAAAATGTGTCAATATTTAATCATCAACAAGGCATTCAATAGATCAAAAGGCTTATAAATTGCCATGATACATGTTACATTGGGCATTTGCAGGTTGATTTATGGTTGTTGCATGGCATATGTTATAAATTCAGCATAGAAACTTATTGTGTAATCAGTTTTTCCTATTTAGAAATTTTCCATATGTATTGTTAATTTGGAAAAAAAAAAGGCTGATTGAACTATTTGAAATGAAAAGTATCCATTTTTCTTGTATGCTTAGATGATTATTTACTATGATTAGTTGGGAATATGTGATAAATGTATGTGATATGGAGTTGAATAGTAAGCCTAGATATTTAGTTGCTTTGATGGATGGTAAACATGTGATAAATGTGTTTGATTTGATGAAGTTTTTGTTTATGATTGGGATTGTGATTGTGTTTGACAATTCACAATTTAATCAATTAAAATTTGGAATTGACTATTTTTAGGGGAGTGGTTTTTATGGTCAGTTGACCTGCATAAGTTTTCTTCCTCCTGTGAGTCCGTAGTTCTTATGGGGAGGTTTGACAGGGGCTAGTCAAACAAAAAAATTAACTTTTTAAAATTACTAATTAAATACTAAGAATGACAAAGAATTATCTTTAATAATATTGATTAGAGTGGCAATAGGACAAAGCAAAATACAAAAATCATAGTACACCTTCTCTATTTTTTTTACTTGTTCTCTTCTCTTTAAATTATAGAAATAATCAACTGTTATTAGTGGAGGAGGTGGTATTAGTTTTAGCAGCACCATCATTATTCACTTTTGTGATTCTTGTTTTTATAGGTATCAGTTTCTTTTTACTCATATTATTTTTTGAAACTTGAGATTTGATGGGTGTTGAAGACGAACCTTATTCATAAACACAACAGAAAATTAAAATTTTCAAAATTCGAAACAAATGATCTTGCTTGTGATATTAAAATTAATTCATCAAAACATAAAGATTAGAAATTATACTTTGTAATTTCTTGATATGTTTTTCAAATTTTCACCTTGTTGGTGTTGGGTTTTGAAGATGAATCTCATTCATAAAATGCAGCAGAAAAATAAAAGTTTTAAAACCTGAAACAAGAATATTGCTTATGTCATTACAACTAATTTATCAAAATATAAAAGTAAGAAATTATACCTTATAATTTCTTGATTTATTTTTCAAAATTTTACCTTGTTGGTTGTTGCAAACCATAACAATCCACTTTAGGATGTCTCTAACGTTAATCCATATGAAAACATGAGAAAAAACTACAAGAGAAATGATTGAGCACACCACAAAGTGCTAGCAATGATGTATAGTCAATTTTAGAGAATATGAAAAATAACTATTAAATTTCTTTTTTGAATTTCTTAATTTTCAAAAACAATTTTTAGACTTTTAAACATTTCAAAATTATTTTTATCCCAAAAATAGTTTAGTTACGAAGTACTCAACACAAGGGGAGGGATTTTGAGGTTTTCGCCTTAATTGGCTTTAATTAGCCTTAATTGGCCAATTAAGGCCAATTAGGCATGTTGGACAGGCCAGTAGCCCAGCTAGCATGCCTGGTAGGCCAGTAGCCCGAGCGGGCCCGTGACACCCCTGAACAATTTTTCTGTGCAATCTCATCGTCGTCCCAAAATAATTCTCTCATATTTTTGGATCCTATCATTTAGTGTGAATATATAACTCTGACTGAGATTTTGAGTCATCCTTGTCAAATTAGAAGCTACCATCAGTAAACTCCTTCACAACAAGATCTCCATCTCCATATACTAAGAATACATCATTAGTTCTTCTCAAGTACTTAAGGATATTCTTGACAACCACCCAATGACTCTCACCAAGGTCCAATTAGTATTTGCTCATGACACTCAGAGCATATGATATATCGAGTCTTGTACATATCATAGCATACATGATTAATCCTGTAACGGAAGCATATGGAATCAAACTCATGCATGTCCTCTCATCTTGTGTCTTTGGACATACATATTGACTTTGAGAGAGTAATCCCATGGGTCATGGGAATATATCCCCTCTTGGATGCTCCATGCTAAACATCTTTAGCATTTTGTCCATGTATGTAGGCTGTGAAAGACCAAACAATATTTTAAATCTATCTCTATAGATCCTTATCCGCAAAATATAGATTGCTTCTCCAAGGTCTTTCATATATAAATTCTTGGATAAACAAATTTTGACTGATTGTAAGGCCGAGACATCATTTCCCATTAACAATATGTCATCTACATACAACACAAAGAATATGATTGCACTCCCACTATCCTTCTTGTATACACAAGGTTCATCCGAATTTTTAAGAAACCAAATTGTTTGATTGTCTCATCAAACCAAATATTCCAACTTCTGGATGCTTGCTTTAATCTATAAATGGATCTTTGAAGCTTGCATACCTTTTTTCCATTTTTGGATATGAAACCTTTGATTGTGTCATGTACACATCCTTGGTTAGAATTGCATTAAGGAAAGTCATCTTCACATCCATTTGTCATATCTCATAATCATAAAGAGCATGAATGGCTAGAAGTATCCTTATGGATTTGAGCATAGTGGGCTAAATGTTTCATCATAGTCAATTCTTTGTCTTTGATGATAACCTTTAGCTACAAGTCTAGCTTTAAATGTAACCACATTAACATCCATGTCAGTTTTCTTTTTGAAAACCCATTTGCACCCTATAGGTTTTATCCCTTCAAGTGGGTTAACCAAATTCCATACTTGGTTTTCATACATGGAATCCATTTCCGACTTAATGGCTTAAAGCCATTTGTCAAATTCTGAACTATTTAGAACTTCTTCATAGGTCATAGCTCATCATTTTCTACGAGCAATACATCATTCTGCTCACTAATGAGAAA
The DNA here is from genome assembly GCA_023653625.1 of Triadica sebifera. Taxonomy (NCBI): domain Eukaryota; kingdom Viridiplantae; phylum Streptophyta; class Magnoliopsida; order Malpighiales; family Euphorbiaceae; genus Triadica; species Triadica sebifera. The sequence continues at coordinate 12,460,730 of CM042908.1, read as the reverse complement.
TCTATATCTCTTTATAACAGTACGTATCCTACTTGACTTAAGCTCTTATACTTTAGAAGGTTGAGCTACTATATCATCTGTATGAATAACAGGCTATGGTTTAAGCAGTTGATCAGAGTCTGCTTGAGTATCTTGAACTTCTCAAGTTCAAAATTTTTCCCACTATCTCCTTTTAGAAGAAATTCTCTCTAAAAAGACAGCATGTCTTGAAACAAACACCTTTTGTTCTAAGGGGTGGTAAAATTGATATCCATATGTTGCTCTTGGATATCCCATAAATAGATATAGGTCAGACTTAGCTTCCAACTTATCTGACATTATTCGCTTCACATAAGCACGACAACCTCAAACTCTCATGTGAGAAAGTGTGGACTTCTTGTTATTTCATATATAAACGGCAATCTCTAATGCATAAGCCCAAAAGGATTTAGAGAGTTATGCAAAACTCATCATAGGTTTTACCATGTCTAACAGGGTTCGGTTTCTTCTTTCAGCCACACCATTGTGTTGTGGCATGTATAGTGGAGTCCATTAAGATAATATCCTATTATCTCTAGGATAACCTAGAAACTTTTGGCTCAAGTTGTAATACCCGATAATTTAGGCCACAATTGCGAGTACTCAAATCCGGTGCGCCAAACCGATTGGGGTATAAATTCAGACATGAAAGAAAAATTAAAATGATAATAAAATATGAGAAAATATTTTGGATATTATTAATTGAGAATTTTGAGGTTTAGAGCTAAAATTTAGAAAATAATAATTTTTCGCTGAACGGAATTTGAATTTATGGTATTTTTTATAGAGATATTTTTAAGAATGAATAAAAATATAATATCCTTTATCTAAGGAAAGGAATATTCTTTGGATTAAAATAAAGGAAGAGTGATTTCAATTAATGGACTAATGAGGGATCAGATTATCTATTAATCCTAACCACCCACCTAATCCAACCATAAAAGTCAATTTTTACTTTTTGATCATTAATTCTTCTTCTTCCTCATCTTAAACAAAGAAACTCTCTCTTTTTCTCTCCTTTGTTGTCGTGACCTTCATTGTACCATTCCTTCTTCTTTTTCTTCAATTAAAGCTAAGATTTAGATAGGAAAATATGGATTAAGGCAATATCAACTAGAAATTAAAGCAAAATGAGCCAAACAAAGGAAGAGAAAGGAAGAAAAGAAGAGAAAAAGAGAAGAAAAGATTTTGGCAATCTTGAAGATCTACAAAGGTGATGTTAGATTTTTCATCTTCTCATTTTTCTTCTCCTTTTTACTTTCATTTTGAGGTTAATTACCATTAAAGTTAGTAATTTGGGGTTATTAGTATATTAATGGTAATTAAGGGTTGATTAGTGTAATTAATGCTTGATGAGTGTGAGTTAAGGGTTAATGATGGATTAGAAGAGTATTTTATGGACATAAGATGGGGTAGAGGTGACTAATGGTTTAAGTGAGTTTTATGTGCATATCTAACATTGAAGTATAAGATAAATTGAAGTGTATCTGTAAAATTGTTGTTAGGCCAAGGAGGTGAGCAACCTTTGGGCCATAATCAAAGAGAAATAAGGGCAAGGAGAAAGTTAATCAGGAAGTAGAGAATGGTGTATCAAGTGAACTTTTTGAGGTATATTTGGCAAAAATTCACTATAGTAAAAATGTTAATTGTTGATTGTATTATTATGTTGAGTATGATATTATATATGATTGTGTAAAAAATTATTGATAATTTGATTAAGTGATGAAATGTTGATTTAATGATATCATGAATGTGAAAATAAAATTTAGATTATGTTGATGGTGCATGAAGATAGGAAATTGTATGATTTAATGACATTGCTGGAAATTCTTCTTATGAATAGTGTCTATATTTTAGGCCGTAACTTGAGTTTTGGATGTGATTTTTAGGTATTTCTTATTGAGTTTAAAATTCAAACACTATTAGATCTGAATATTCTGCATTTAGATTTAAAATTGACTCAAATTTGAAACTGGAAATATATCTAGTAAAATACTGGGCAGAATGAAATGGACGTAGCTAAGTAAAAAATCCATAACTTTTGATACAAAATTTAGTTTGATGTGATTCTAGTTGGTAATTGAAGATAAGACATGTATCTATATTTTTTAGTGGATCATTTTTCTGAATTCTATTGAAAATTGATAAAAAATACAGGGAAATATGAGACATAAATTCTACCCAGAATATGCCAGCTTGTATATATGAGTTTATTGTTGAATTTTATAATAGAAAAATATATTATTTGACTTTTCTTATATTTATAATAATTTAATGAGTGAATATGTTGTTGTAATATATTTAATAAAAATTAATTTATTTATGTGAAATTATATTAGCATTACATATATAATTGATATAAATAATAATAAAGATAAAAAAAACATAATTAAACCCTATAACATATAGTCGAGAACTAGAAATTAGGAAAGTTGGCATGCCAATAAAAGGGTAGATGTAACGGCTGGGTTCCGCCTTACTCGAGGATGAGAACCCACCCGCCGTCTCACTGAGACCAACGGGCTGCCGGGGTCCATGGCCCAATACCTCCAACCCATCACTGCCAGCCCAGTCCAGCCAGTCTGCGCAGTAGGTTGTTGGAGGCAGGATTCGAACCCTCAACCTCCCTTTAGCCTCAGTAAGAGACTACCAATTGTACCATGGTACAATTGGTAGTCTCTTACTGAGGCTAAAGGGAGGTTGAGGGTTCGAATCCTGCCTCCAACAACCTACTGCGCAGACTGGCTGGACTGGGCTGGCAGTGATGGGTTGGAGGTATTGGGCCATGGACCCCGGCAGCCCGTTGGTCTCAGTGAGACGGCGGGTGGGTTCTCATCCTCGAGTAAGGCGGAACCCAGCCGTTACATAAAAGGTACCTTTTATGTAACGGCTGAGCTCCGCCTTACTAGAGGATGAGAGCCCACCCGCCGTCTCACTGAGACCAACGGGCTGCCGGGGTCCATGGCCCAATACCCCCAACCCATCACTGTGCACCAGCCCGAGTCTCAGGCCCGCAACGACTGTTGCACAGTAGGTTGTTGGAGGCAGGGATCGAACCCTCAACCTCCCTTTAGCCTCACCTTTTATGTAACGGCTGAGCTCCGCCTTTCTAGAGGATGAGAGCCCACCCGCCGTCTCACTGAGACCAACGGGCTGCCGGGGTCCATGGCCCAATACCCCCAACCCATCACTGTGCACCAGCCCGAGTCTCAGGCCCGCAACGACTGTTGCACAGTAGGTTGTTGGAGGCAGGGATCGAACCCTCAACCTCCCTTTAGCCTCAGTAAGAGACTACCAATTGTACCATGGTACAACTGGTAGTCTCTTACTGAGGCTAAAGGGAGGTTGAGGGTTCGATCCCTGCCTCCAACAACCTACTGTGCAACAGTCGTTGCGGGCCTGAGACTCGGGCTGGTGCACAGTGATGGGTTGGGGGTATTGGGCCATGGACCCCGGCAGCCCGTTGGTCTCAGTGAGACGGCGGGTGGGCTCTCATCCTCTAGAAAGGCGGAGCTCAGCCGTTACAGTAGAAATATAGGCACTAGAAAATAGTGCTGAGATTTAATTTATGTAGGCACTAAGAAATAGTACTGAGTTTGAAATTACGTAGGCACCGAAAAGGTGCTGAGTTATTATTGAAAATATATGCATTAAATGCCGAGTTATAAAATAATTAAGTAGGCACCCAGCATACTATCGAAGAGCAGAAATCATGTATCCAGTGTTTAATTCCAGTATAAGATGTCATGGGCTATCAAATAAATAAAGAGAAAAAATGTAAATTGTTAAAATGATTGTCTTGTATTATTATTAGCAAATTTCAAACATGCTTAATAAATGATATGTTATAATTGATCAATTCTATATTTTTGCATGATGTAAATAGTTTTAATTTTATTTGAATATTTTGCCCTCCTTAGTAAATTAATTGTAATTAATAAAATTTTTATTTTAGAAATAATTGTATAAATATTGGATAGTTGCTAAAAGTATCACTAAGCTAGTAGCTTAGCACGTATGCTTCACGAACAGGTTAGTAGAAGTAACTGTTGTGTTAGGACCAACCGAAGAAAGAGGAACCCCAAGATCAAATTGCAACACTTTATTTTCTTTTTGTATATTTTGGGTATTATATTGTATAATTAAATTTTAAGATTTTTTTCTTTTTGTTGTAAAAAAATGTGGCATGTAAGATTTATAAAAGTATAAATTTGTAATTACTATAATTTGTATTATTTGTAAATGTATTTCTGAATATTATAGTTTTATGTATGAATAATTTTAAATCAAAAAATTTTATGATTAAGATATTTACATCACTAGATACACATTTAAATGAAATAATATAAAAATATATATAATAATAAATATTCCTCAAATATCAAACTCAAATTACTCTGTTAGACATGTCATTGAAGACTATCTTCGTGATATTTCCACTGTGAGTAGAGATTCCTAAGTAATGACCCTGATAAGAGGCCATGGGTATACACTTTTTTATCAGGAGTGGTGAATCCTTTATTGCTTACCCAATTACCTTCGAATACCTTAAGTTATATCCAATCACCACCCTATAAGCAACCTCTTTGAGGCAATAAGGAATAGTGTCCAAATACAGAATCAGCATCCAAGATGTCCTTGAGTACCTCAAGTTATATCCAATCACCACTAAGCAACCTCCTTGAGGCAACAAAGAATAATGTCAAAATACAGAATCAGCATTCAAGATGTCCTTGAGTACCTCAAGTCTAAGGATACTTGTGTCATTGCTATGTTGAGACAATCATTGACGTTTGAATAGATTATCTATATGATTGTCTCATAGTAGGTCATCCAGTGTACTTTGCTACACTTAGCAAGCATCCAAATGTTAACTTTAAACAATTAATTTAATACGATCTCATCGCGATCCACATGTTAACTCTAAGCAATTTCTCAATACAATCTCATCGCGATCCGACTTAAAATAATTCGCTCATTTTTTTGGATCTCATCTAAGACCATTTTACTCATTTTTTACATCTCCAATACGTGTGACTCATTAGGTTCCTCATTATGTTGGTCAATTAAAATAATAATTAATTTAAGTAAGTCATGAGCGGTATCTAATAACACATCATAACCTCCAATTGACCGAAAGTTAGTGGTTTGAAAGGAAGCTATAAACCAGGAAAGACAAGGTATAGCTTCCTTGCCAACCTGAGGTTGTGAACTGGCTGTAGCAGAAGGTCCCTTACTAGCTATTCACAAATAAAGCCTTTTAAGAGAGGGCTGCCCTCTAAGGGACCTTCTGCTACAGCCAGTTCACAACCTCAGGTTGGAAAAGAAGCTATACCGGTATGTACCATTTGCAATAGGAGCCATCGAGGGGAATGTTGGGGTGCCACAGGTGCTTGCTTTAGATGTGGGTCCAAGGAACATACACGGAGGGATTGCCCACTCTTGACATGTGGCCTTCCTACTTAGACTACTAGGTCAGCTCCGACTCAGCCTGGAGTTCAGTTCAGAAGAGGACCAAGCCGACCGAGGCAGGCTGTTTCAGAGACAGTGAATAGACCTGGATCTAGTAGAGCTCCAACCCGAGCCTATGCCATGAAAGCTAAGGAAGATCAGACGGCAAGGGATGTTATTGTTGGTATATTTTCATTATATGATTTTGACATTTGTGCACTCATAGATCCGGGTTATACACATTCCTATATTTGCACTAGTACACCTAGTCAGCATAATATGATTAAAGAAAACCTATAATATGGAATTGAAGTTAAGAATCATTTGGGTCACAGTGTAATAGTGAATAAAGTATTTAGGAATTGTCCTTTGGTTGTGCATGGGAAGGAGTTTTCTGTAGACTTGATTGAGTTTCCTTTCCATGAGTATGATGTTATATTAGGCATGGATTGGCTCTAACGTCACGAAGCAGTGGTGGATTGCAAGTCTAAATTTGTGGTACTTAAAATAGAAAATTAGGAGGAAATTATTATAAAAGGTGAATTATTTTCACAACATCCTTGAGTCATATCCATAATGAAAGCTCGGAGATTGATGAGAAAAGGGTGTGAAGCTTTTTTGGCCCATGTGATTGACACCAGAAAAGGAGGTTCAAATCTTGAAGATATTCCGGTGGTAAATGAATTTCTAGATGTCTTTCCTGATGACTTACCTGGGTTACCTCCAAAGAGAGAGGTAGAATTTACTATTGATCTTGTTCCAGGAACTATGCCTATATGAAAGACGCCATACAGAATGGCCCCATCAGAGATGAAAGAACTTAAGACACAATTGCAAGAACTCTTTGAAAAGGGTTTCATTAGACCAAGTAAATCCCCATGGGGTGCACCAGTATTGTTTGTGAAAAAAAATGATGGATCTTTAAGGCTATGTATTGATTATCGACAGTTGAATAAGGTGACCATCAAGAACAAGTACCCATTACTGTAGATTGATGATCTCTTTGACCAACTGAAAGGTGCAGGAGTATTTTCCAAGATAGACTCGAGATCTAGTTATCATCAATTAAGGATGAAGACGGAGGATATTGCTAAAACTTCATTCAGAACCAGATATGGTCATTATGAGTTTTTGGTTATGCTATTTGAGCTGACCAATGCTCCAGCAGCATTTATGGATCTTATGAATAGGATCTTTAGGCCACATCTTGATCAATTTTTTGTCGTTTTCATTGATGATATTTTGGTGTATTCTAAAGATTCAGAAGAACATGAAAAGCATTTGAGAATAGCATTGCAGACTCTCAGAGAATATAAGTTGTATGCCAAACTCTCAAAATATGAGTTTTGGTTAAAGGAGGTGACATTTTTGGGACACATTATCTCTGCAGAAGGCATTAAAGTGGATTCTAGCAAAGTTGAGGCAATTGTGAGTTGGAAACCTCCACGGAATGTGACCGAGGTCAGAAGTTTCTTGGGTTTAGCTGGATATTATCTGAGATTTTTCAAGGATTTTGCAATGATGGCTTCTCCTTTAAAAGACTATTAAGAAAGGATGTTAAATTTGAGTGGACAGATAAGTGTCAAGCTAGATTTGATAAGCTCAAAAGTATGCTCACTAAGGCCCCTATTTTGACACAGCCGATTCCTAATAAGGAGTATGTCATTTATAGTGATGCTTTTCATAATGGATTGGGTTGTGTATTGATGCAAGATGGAAAGGTGGCTGCTTATGCTTTTAGACAATTAAAGCCACATGAGAACAATTATCCTACCCATGATCTGAAGTTGGCAGCTATAGTTTTTGTATTGAAGATTTGGTGCCATTATTTATATAGGGAGAAGTGTTTTATTTACACAGATCACAAGAGTTTAAAATATCTTCCCTCAAAAAAGAATTGAATTCGAGGCAGAGAAGATGGCTAGAACTAATAAAGGATTATAATTGTGTGATTGACTATCATCCAGGCAAAGCTAATGTAGTAGCAGATGCTTTAAGCAGAAAGATGGTGGCAGAGTTGCACCTTCAACCCACTCTTATGCAGAAAATCAAGGATGCACAAAGACAAGATAAAAAGCTAATTGAATTAGCTGAGTTGATCTCTAAGGGGGAGAGACCTGGATTCACTATGGACTTAGATGGGGAGTATTCTATCAAGACAGATTATGTGTGCCTGATGTAGAAGATCTTAGACAGTGGATTCTTAGAGAGGCCCATGAAAGCAAATATGCTATACACCCAGGGTGTAACAAGATGTACCAAGAGTTGAAGAGCAAATACTAGTAGGCAGGTATGGAAAAGGATATCACAGAGTACACTTCAAAATGTTTGACTTGTCAGCGGGTCAAGGCGGAACATCAAGTACCTTCAAGGTTGCTACATCCAATTTCTATTCCAGAATTGAAGTGGGAACGGATCACTATGGATTTCGTGATTGGATTGCCTTTGACTCCAAAGAAATATGATACTGTATGGGTCATAGTGGACAGATTTACAAAATCAGCACATTTCTTACCAATTAGAAAGGACTATCCACTGAATAAATTGGCATAAATTTATATGAATGAAGATGTACGACTTCATGGAGTGCCTATTTCTATTGTGTCTGATAGAGATCTCCGCTTCACATCTCAATTTTAGGGTAGTCTACAATGAGCTCTAGGTACTAAGCTCAATTTCAACACGGCTTTTCATCCGCAGACAGATGGACAGTCATAAAGAGTCATTCAGATTCTAGAAGATATGATGAGAAGTTGTGTCATCGAATTTGAAGGTAGCTGGGACAAATATCTTCCTTTAATGGAATTCGCCTATAATAACAGTTATCAGTCTAGTATCCAGATGGCTCCATATGAGGCACTTTATGGTAGGAAGTGTTGAACGCCTATATGTTGGACAGAGCTCAGCGAGAGGAAACTTATGGGACCAGACCTAGTGCAAGAGACGGAAGAAAAAGTGAAAGTCATCCACGAAAGACCTAAGACAGCTACAGATAGGCAGAAATCGTATGTTGATCTTAAGAGACAAGACATTGATTATGCAGTGGGTGATAAAGTTTTTCTTAAAGTATCTCCCTAGAAGAAAGTTTTGTGATTTAGGAAGAAAGGCAAGTTAAATCCATGGTTCATCGGACCTTATGAAATATTAGAAAGAGTTGGACCTGTTGCTTATAGACTCTCTCTACCACCGGAGATGAGTCAAATACATGATGTCTTCCATGTCTCAATGTTAAGATGATATAGATCATATCCTAATCACATCATACCTACTAAAAGCAGTCAGGTCAGACAAGATTTGACATATGAAGAAAAACCAGTGCTAATTTTAGCAAGAGAAATTAAGGAGCTGAGGAACAAGCGAGTACCCTTAGTGAAAGTACTATGGAGAAATCATGCAATCGAAGAAGCAACATGGGAAAGCGAGAAGGTGATGAAAGCTCAATACCCTCACCTGTTCAGTGACGATGCATTAGGTATGTTTCGAGGACGAAACATCTTAAGGGGGAGAGAATTGTAACATCCATTAATTAGGATTTAATTATAATAAGTATGTGGTATAAATAGGAAAAAAATAAATGATTAAATTAGAAATTAAAATAAATTAAATTGATAGTCATGATGAATTTGAATAAATTAGACCAAATAATTAAATTGTATTTTTGGTAAAAAAAATTTAAAATGACTAGATAAGTAAATATATGAAGATAATAATAATAATAATAATAATAATAATAATAATAATAATAATAATAATAATAATAATAATAATAATAATAATAATAATAATAATAATAATAATAATAATAAAAGTAAAAAAAAGGGGGGGAGACAAAATCGGAAAAATGGGAGGGGAGGGGAAGTCAATTGAGACTTTACCCCATTCCTTCCAACTTCACCTCTTTCCTTCTTCTTCTTCATCATCCCTTTTCCTTCCTCCATATCATAGATCAAATTAAGTCCTTCAAGATTTGCATCAAAAATCAATCCAAATAAATCTAATCTTGGTAAGAAATATTTTATCCATGATTATTGTGTTATTAGAAAGTTTTGGATTATGTTCTACATTGTACTTCATTTATTTTTTTTATTATCTTGTGAATCGAATTTGGGGAAGTGTTAAACATAAAAGTTTTTCATCTATGTCTTTTGTATCTTTTTGCAACATTTTATTGAATGATTTTGAGTATATGAAGAGAAATGGTCATTGGGGTGAAACTGGTTCAGGGAGATGTATCAACTGAATAACCTACGGTTTTTGTACAAATTGATCATCTTAGTGGCTTAATCTAAGATTTTGTAAAACATAAAAGTTGTAGTTATATGTGTTATTTAGGTCTCTACCAAATTTCATATAAATGGCTCTTGTGTAGGTTGAGTTATAATGAAATAAACCATGACTATTCCTTAATTAAGTTATGTTCTGGTACCTGTGCCGCTCCAGTAACTTCGTCCTTATATTTCGCCTGTTTTTAGATCGAATTAGCCAAAGTTCAAAACATTAAAGTTTTAATTTTATGTCTTATCTAAATTTATGTGAAAGTCCCACCTTAAAATGTCATGTATTTTATGAGTTATGAGCTGAACAATTGAACTGGTTGGGTTGATACTTTATGTTGAACCAGTTATAGATCCTCCAATATTTGAGAACCTTAGAGACCGAATCTGGAAATAAGTTAAACATGAAAAATATTCCAAATTACCTTATATAACTTTATAACAATTTTTAGATTAATTTAACTACACATTGAAAGCTATGAATTTTTGAATTGAGTACCTCAAAACTGCCAAGGGTAGAAAATAGGGCAATATTGAAAATTATACCAACAATTATGTAAAGGTTCACAAATTCTGAAATTTTATTATATTTTATTTTACATGTTATATTTAAGCAGGATCAAGAATCATATAAATTGGATGAGTGTAGAAAAAGTTATTGATCCAACAGTCTTTAGAGGTCTTGTTCTAGTTTAAAAGAAATTGTAGTTATTTATTTAAATTATTAAGAATAAATATTTTATCAATGTATTAATTAATTATATTTTTAAATTAGGATTTCAACAAGAAGAATACCAACAAAAGTGAACAAGCTCTGAGCTTATATTTTGGAAAAGAAAAACCGTATCGAGGTTTGTACATATAATTATTCTAGTTTGCCCCTTATGCATGATTGTATGTCCATCACATTAATATATTATGGCATGTTTTAACATTATAAAAATTTTATTAACTATGAACTTAACATTATGCTAATATTTGATAAAATATCATGCTATTGTATGGGTTTGAAATAAATTGTGCTCATATTATTATGTTAATATGAATTGAGTATTGGTTATAGAAACAAGTAATTAGTGGTGTTAATTGCCCATTTCTCTACCTGAGGACTGACATAGGATAGATGGTGCACCATTAGGGGGAAGTTTGATACCGATATTCATATGATTTAAAGACAGGGTGGCTATAGCTCCGAGAGCGCCCCTGATCCTAATTACACACACAAATTATTACACTAGGTCAAGGTGGCTGAAGCTCCGCGAGCGCCCTTGACTTGAGATTATAGTGAGTAGGGTGGCTTAAGCTCTGCAAGCACCCCTATTTCACACCCCGTATCTGAACAGTCCGGGAACGATATTTTGGGCTAATAATTCATAGAATAAAATATAAAATGTAATTAATTGATGTATGTAACAAAGTGTGAAATGCTTACATGAGGTGGTGAAAATTTAATTATTGAATAATGTTATTTTGTTTATTTTTTTATGTTATGTATTTATTTATTTTATATGATAAATATGCAATAAAATTTGATATGCCATGATTTTATTTAAGACATGCATTTGTGTGACTGCTTGGGGAAAACTTTAATACTTATATATACCACTAAGCTAGAGATAGCTTAGCGTGGGTTCTTCTCACGCAGGAATTGAAGTTGTAGATAGTAGATAGTGGAGTTGATCAGGAAGACGTCCAAGCCCATATCAGCATAGACATAAAAAAAACATAGTTAGATGGTTGGTTATCTATTATTATTTTGTTAGTTTGACTATATATGGTGTGGTAGACATGTCTCATATATTAATATTGTGTATGTAAATAATTATGTAACCTAATCGGGTGTCATATGTGTATACAATATAAGGATAAATATATATTGTTAATTAGAACGACTTACCTAAACCAATATAAATAAATAAATTAAGTTATTTAAAATGGAAAAAAAATTTAATTCGAACAAATTTATCAAGTTAAGTTTGCGGCATCCTTCTTATATATGTGGGATTATCTCTAATATATAAGTGGAGCACCACATTAACATATCATTCATAATCTAAAACATACCTTTGTACTTGACCACATTGTCATACACAATAACAACCACATAATAGCTCAATCATTTTGAATTGAATTGATTTCAGTACATTCATTGCATATATTGCACAAGTGAATCCATATCATCATAATCATAATACATTTCATTCATACCATTTCTATATCATCATAAGCATAGTGAATTTTATCATCATTTGCAATTATCTAGCTTTTGGATTCATCTATCTGATTTCGACATTCCTTTTCCAAGATACAACTATATTCTAATTCACTTATTTCTATATAACTATGTTACAATGATCTCCTTATATATTACCAATTTCTAGTTTCTTAGCCCAATGCTATATTATGAATTACCATTTATTGTTTGCTTAGCATCATTACTTTTTTCTTTAGCCCAATACTCTATACCTGAAATATCCGAATGCAGGTTGTGAAATAAGAGTACTTTTACCTGAGCTTAAGCCACCCTGCTCACTATCTGCTAAATAATCAAGAGTGCTTTTACCCAAGCTTAAGCTACCCTGATTAACAGAATAATAATAATATACTACGATACTGTAACCCCCTCAATAGCATGCTACATATCCTAGCTAGTCCTCGAATAGAGAATGGAGATATTTAATTAAATTATGTGTATCAATATCATTTATCTCACATTCCATAGTTTCACATAATCATCATATATCATTCGATAATGTAGAGCACCGAGTGCATAATCATTTCTCTAATCAAGTTATCATATTGTTCATAATCTCGGTTAAACATGTCAAGTGTGTGTGTGTGTATATCATACTCATGTAGATCAATCATATAACTCAATTAACCCAATTCTGGATACAGGACATTCACGAGTGTGAATGGTATATTCACAGGCATGAAGCCTTCTATCACGGGTTGTCTACCCATGACTCAATCGTGATTGGCTCATAGGCATGATATATTCGTCTCTAACATAATTCCAGCGCAATTTTCAACCAATTTCACACACAACATGCATTAGGTTCTAAGGCTAACTAATGTTAGCCACTCCTATCAACATTTTCCAATATATTCAACAATAAAACAATTATAAACATGCATATATTTATACTTCATCAATTAACTAGGCTTCATGCCTTATTCATCAATACCATAACATCCATTCATACTCAATTGTCATTACACTAATTCCTTTATGCATCTTAGTATTCAATAAACTAATTATATCTATTTCAGCAACTACTATAACCATATTACATGCCACATAACATATTAGAATCCATATCACAAATCACAAGCACAAAATAATCGAATTAAAATGTGTATATGTACAAACCTCGTTACTTGGAGCCTAACATTCAATTTCCTCTCGCGTCTACTACCTCTGAGGGTTATCTCCACCCTTTTTATCAAACCCAAACATGAAAACAAAGACCATATTAACATCCTATACTACCATCCTATCTATATATGCCATAAACTATAAAAATCATAACTTATTTATTGATTTAAGCCTATAAATCCCTCAATATATACAAACCCAAATTGAATTGGACCGAAGGACTCAAAATGATATGATTTCTTACCTTTGTTTCGTGTAAACATATTGATTAAAATTTGTGTTTTTACACTCATTATTTCTGACTTCAATACTTTGGCAAGTCCCTTAGTTTTCATCATTTTTAATTTCATTTTAAGGATTGATTACGTATAATCAAAATGAAAACTCAATGGGAATGAAGGGGAATGGATTATGGGGATTTCAAAGTCTAGTGGCTAGGGTTTCTGATTGAGAATGCGAGGGCTTCTATCAAAAATACAAAAATGTTCTATTTAAACTACAAGGCTTCACGGACATGAACCCTAGTGTCACGGCTGTGAAGATCCTTAGCTTTAGAAACTGAAATTCGCGACATTCACAGGCGTGAATGTTGGGAACTTTACTTTTTCTTATCTTTTTCATAAATTTCATATTACCAAAACTCTTAACAACTATATACCTCCATATACTCTCAATATACCTTTATTAACATATTAATTCCAGACCCTAACTCGCAGGCGTTACAGTATGACTAATAATTCTTGGAGTTCTCACTGTAACATCCTTGACCTTCCCCACATGCATTTCATCGAACATAAGCATATTGCATACAATTCAATTGAACACGTGCATTTCATACGTATTTTCGTAGGAACAAGTTTATGACACGCACTAGCTACGTGTCCTAGTATTTGGCACTTGTATCGAGTCGCACATGTGTAATTATAACCTAAATGAGGATAACAAAGTATTAGAAATGAATTGAATAAGGTGTCTAAATTAAAGTAAGAAAAATGATTAGATTAAGATTAGTAAACATTACATTGTTAATTTAGTTAAATCGGGTCAAATGATTAAGCTGTATTATTGTGTGAATTAGTGGAATTATAAATATATGTAAATAATAATAATAATAATAATAATAATATAGACAAAATAAAATGAAAATGACACAAAAGAGAAATAGAAGAGAAGAGAAATGAGAAATGAGAAGAGAAAAGAGAAGAGAAGAAGAGAAAATGACAAAATGACAAAAAACAAGTTAGCTTTATCTTCATCTTTCTTTCCCCATTTCTGCCTTCTTCTCCAGCCCGACTTCTTCTTCAATTTTCTCCATTTTAGACTTCCATTCATCCTTGTTTCACCTAGGGTTTGAAGCATATTGATCCCTTGCAAGGTTGTTCTTGGTAAGTAATCAATTCTTATTGTTATAGGGTTGATTTGAGTTGCTTAGGTTCAATATTAGGCACTGAATTGAACCCCGATTTTGATGTTAATAGAAATTGATTCTAGAAATGTGTAAAACACAAACGTTGTTCCTTTATGTCTTAGATATTTGGATATGTAAACATTTTTTCAAGATGTTATGTATAGGGAGAGATATGATATTCGTACTAAAACTGGTCAGGGTGTAAACCCTAACCAAGTTAGCTACTGTGTGGTTTGATTTCGAATATGTTAAAACCATTATTTGAAGTCTCTCAAAAGTTAACAGGTGTATATATATGTGTTTCGTATCGTTATACCAAATTTCAGGTTCATTGGTCTTAGAAATGTGGAGGTACGGGGAATGGAACCATGACTGTTCCATGGTTTGAACTGCCTATTGAGTGCCCTGGGCAGATACAGTAACTTGTTTAGCTAATTTGAGCTTGTTAGAGCTAGAGTATGTACCTAATCAAAACATTAAAGTTTAGGTATATGTCTTATCTAAATTTTGGTACTAATTTCAGCTTCATGGGTTATGTATAGACTACGTTATGGCCTTTGGAAGCCATACTGGTCCGGAAATCAATTCTATTCTAGACCAGTAAAATGTTTGGTATCCGTAGAAGCCCTTAGAGACATAATTGATAAAAGTTGTAAACATGAAACATGTTCCATATGAACCCCTATAAGTTTCGGTGAAGTTTCATTAAAATATGACTTATATATTATAAGGTATGATGAACCCAAATGAGTACCCTGAAACTGCCTAAAGGCAGAAAACAGAACACTCTTAGATATTCCACCAAATATTGTACAATGATCCAATTGGTCTAAAATTTGAATATGTTCTATAATTATATGTTATTTTTAATTCAAAATAAGAATCAGATTAATTGGTCAATTATAGAAAAATTTATAGGCTAAACAGTCTCATAAGGTCACACTGCCTCATAGGAAAAATCTTAACTATTGACATGAACAATGCATATTAATTTGTTTACGCCACATTAATCGATTATGTTTTCATATTAGGCTCGCAACATATTGGAGACCCACAAGGAGCAGATAGACAATAAGTTAGGGGTCGGAATCAAAGGAGAACGATGAGTCTAATTATCGATTGAATTCTTTAGTGCAAATGAATGTTGCTTGTTATGTGATTCATATGATTGTCATGATTGGTCCTTGATAATGTAATAATGGATAATTTGTGACATTGTGGTACATATAAATGGTATACTTGTGGTATATTTAAGGTATATGTTTGACAAATGTGATATATATACATGGTATATGTATAGTATATGCAAGGTATATGCTTGACATATGAGGTATATATGGAATATATGTATGTTGTATATGATAAAGATGCAATGGTTGATGAATGCTTAAATACAATTGCATATGCATATGGGCTAAAAAGGCGTTGTGACTAGTTAATCGATATTGTAAAGCAAAAGAAAAGGCCTATGGCCCAACAAATGTGCAAATGAAACAAATGATCAAGCTAGCTAGCAAATGCAAATGCAAATGTTCACATGGTAAATATTCACATGGAAACAAAGAGTAACTTGGTCACAACAAAATGAAATAAGCAAAGCATTTGCATACATAAAGAGTAATGATTATATGTTTCAACTTTATTGATACATATATGATACTGATGAATGGAATGGAATATATGGTATATATTAGATTTGTGATTTATTACTATGAGTTGTTTGGTACTTTAGAGCTCATTGGATGATTATTCTCACTGAGCCGCAACTCATCAATTTGCATCATTTTTCAGGTAAAGAAAAGTGATAGCTCATTTTGAGTAGTGTATAGAAGACATGGAGCATAGGTCATTGGCCGAGCTTCATCACTCTCTCTCTCCTTGCATTCCACACAAGCATGAAAACATGTCATCTCTATTTTGGACTTATATGCTTGAATATGTATTATCACTCTAGATTAGTTTTGAAATGTATAAATGGAAACAACCCGTAATCCTTCGGATGTGAAGTTTATGTTTTAATATATGTGATATATCGTATTGTGGTTTTTAATTTTGACTTGAAAAGTCATTGAGTGATATTACAGGATATAAGACATGTAAAGTCATTAGTTGATTTTACAGCATATGATATGAAAAAAATTTACTACCACTGTTATCAGGGTATTTTCTATTTCCAACATGCAGTATGTGATTATTTGATACAGAAATAGGTTATACTTAAATGCATATGATGTGGTGTTACACTCACTTTAATTCATTAATCAAACAAATTGTATTAATGAGTGTCCAATCCAATTTTTAGGTCAAATTATTGATGGTTTGTCTAATAACTTAACCTTAATAGTTTTCAAATCAAACAACTAATGGTCAGTCAATCATCTAACTTGAAATCATTAAGCACAGTTAAAAAGGAAAAATCCATTCATTCAACAAAATAAAAAAGGTTCATACAAGGATTGGGTAGTTAACTAAATACCCAATGGAAATTTAGCCTAGCGTTGATACTATAATAATCATGTCAATATCAATAACTATACTAAGCATGTTACAACAAAAATAGAGCTAAAAGAACTAAGTTGCTTCTCTAAAAGTTGATAAAGAATCCAACTCAAGACCTGTTGGTTCCCGAATCTTTAAGCTACACTTTAAACCAATCTTCAAGCATCAAAATAGCTTCTCCCAATGATGAAAAGATCTGTTGGAAGAATATGATAAAGGTGGCCTATGAGTTCTCTTCAGCCAACCCCTCTCAAAAGTTACAGAATGTCTCCCCTCAATAATTCTAATAAAAACTAAATTTATACTACTCAAAGTTTTAATGCATTATAATTCTAAAGATACAATATTTCCCCCTAAATATGTCAATAAAATCCCCAAAAATAAGCTTTAGAATTAATTCTCCATAATGTAGGCCCAATTATAGAAGGCAAAATTTCATCACATATTGGACTCTGCAAGATAGCTAAACATCACTCAAGCACTAATGCCTCATGAATGCAACAACTTCTTCAGTCCGCAATCATCACATGAGCGTTAATTCTTCATGCACAAGATAGGAAATAGTGATATGCATTGACGCACCCATTCTAAATCTGCATGCCTGCAATAGAAGGTTGGGCTTCAAAAACTTCATGCTTACATCAAAGCAACAGATCCTCATGAATGTGACAAGGCCCTCGCGTGCATGACACTTATTCCATATTGCAACTTGTCTTTCAACTCTTGCAAACACAAAATTAAAACCATTATGTACTTAAAACATGATAAAAACATATAATTAAACATTAAAAAATGAATAAAAACTAGACCAAATACGAACACATAAGCAAAGCGCTCGTTTATACCCTTTTATCTCCCAATGTCTAGTCTAGGCATCCTAAACAATTAAAAAAGAAATGAAAGGTGAGATAACTTGATCATAAGGAATAAATGGAATGAGATGAGATATGCATTTGGAAAAATGCTTGAAAAGTGTGTTTATAATTATATATGGAAATAAGTGATGATAATAAACAACAATATATGTGATAAGCAAAAAAAGATTAATCTGTTAAAAAAAAAGGCATTTATGAAAATTCTTTAGAGAACATAAGTTCCAATAACAATTAGTAATGCTATGAATGATTCAATAAGGTGCATGTTTTATGAATTGTAGTTTTACATGTATATGATTATTGTATGCATTATAGAGTATTGTCTATTTGTATGCACCACTAATCTTAGTACTTAGCATGAGAGATTTGTGTTTCTCTCGTGTAGATAAAAAGAACTAAAGATAGTAGATAAAGGTTAAAGCTAGTGGAATCCTAATACCAGTGGTGCATCAAAGCACACATTGTGGGTTTTGACATTTTGCATTTTTGTTATCTTTATTTTCTCATTTGTATGCAAAATAAATCATAACTTTTGTAAAAAGTTTAAAAAGTCCTTTTTGTATAGTATTACTTTTGTATGTATAATGTGAATGGTTTTTCCTTAATTAAGTTTACAAAGCTACTTTTAATTACTACATTTTGGGATGTATTTTGGAAAAAAAATGTGGTTTTCAACATATTTTATAAATAGGTTTCCAAGAGAAGGTCTAGTAGCACCCTTTTGTCTATCTGATAGTCAGATAGGGTGAAAGGGTGTTACAATTAATATCTTTTGCACATATATGGTATTGAACATATTCTTTTAAGCAATGATATTTACAAAATCCATTAGATTAATGATAGAATATTTTGTGTTGTTCAACAACAACGAAGACTTATTGTCATGCCACCGTCCCAACCTTCACAACCTCAACTACCATTTTTAAATGATGCAATTGATGAAATATCTGATATTGGTCTACCACTATCAGTCAGGTGAAGGACTCGATCAAGAAAATTTCTCAAGTGTCAGCAGAAAGTTATTATTATTCCTCCATCTTCTACGTGTGTATCTATACCATTACCTATTGTATATCATGGTCCACAATTATACAGTTATACTGGTCCATACTTAGATTTGATGTCTGGTCTATTGTAAACATATGCATCAGACACTCTTGAGCTATTCCAAACAAGAACATAATTCTCTCTGCATCCTCAACACAAGATTTGGATCATAAGAGACTCATCACAAGAAAATCCTTTCTCCAAATCTTTTGGACAGTGGTCTCACACTCTTTCTCCATGGACTACATCGTTATAAACAATGGGTCCAGAAGAAGCTCATTCTATTCCAAAAGAAGAAGCAAACAATACAAATAAAGAGGTTAAGCCTAACTGATTAATTGGAATAGCATTTATAATGTAATGATCCGGACGTAACAGAAGACTTGGCTTGTGGTACAAAAGGACACTGATTTTTTTCTTTTTCTATTATGTATATTTAGATTTTAAATTTATTTCTATTTATAATTTTTATTGAAAAATTTATGATAAAATTGTGTTGGAAAATTTTAATTAACAAAAAATCACGATAATTAAAATTAATTAATTATTTAATAAAATTAATTACCTTTCATTACTTTTTAAGACATACTAAAAAAAACTTAGTCCAAACTACCATTGTCATTTAAAAGAAAATAAAGAAATGAATTTGAGTAATGGTCGATAGCAATGTTAACTAATTTGAGCATAGTCGATATTATGAGTGTCGTCCATATTGTCATCATACAACGCCAATCATACTAGCGACCAATTGTGTCTGAAAACCGTCACCCATCCACCTAGCAAAAAAATGCATCTGTGAGGAAATATTTTTTCATTCGGCGTATATGGGTAAATTTTTTCACTTATTTAAAAAAAAAGGCCCCCCAAGTCCCCCATTTAAGAATAGAGGAGAAAAAAAAAAGGATACTTACAGATTACTTAGAAAGATTCTTGAGCAACAAAGCAAAGGACGGAAGGCAAAAAAATTAGGGGAATTGGCTAAAGATTGGAATGAAAAGGAAAGGCATACATTAAAAATCCAATGGATATTTTTAAGAGTTTCCAACTGTCAATTGAACACAGAGTCTCCGTATTTGGGCTTGGATTGTTGTTATTATTATTATTATTATTATTATTATTATTATTATTATTATTATTATTATTATTATAACACACCAATAGCCTCAAAAATCCAATAGCCACCTTATGATGCGCGTGTTTTTAGGAGTTTCCAACTCTCAATTGAACAGAGTCTCTGTATTTGGGCTTGGATTATTATTATTGGCTGAGTATATGCATAAAAACTATGTTCAAGCTAGGACTTTTGATAACCCATCAGATTTTCTTTTTTTTATTATGTTTATACACATTGTGCAGTGTATCTGAATGAGACAGAAATTGTTTCTTTGCCCACTGCGTGAGAACTTGAATGTTTGTTAGCATTACGATTTGCTCGAGGACAATCTACTCCAATTTTTGTTAGTATTTTCTTTTATCCAGAGAAATTTTATATTATGTTGTTAGTGTTCGCTTGATTCATTTTAGGCGTAGCAATAGGTGGATTCGAGACACGATACCGATCCAATCCCTAATTTTTATTTTATTTTAATATTAAAAATATTCTTTATTTTAATTAATTAGTTTATTATATAATTATTTAAATAAAAAATATTTTTTTACTTTAAATTAGTGTTATATTTTATTTTATTATTTTTAAAAAATATTAATTATGCTAAAATAAATAAATATATATATATATATGTGTGTGTAAAATATTCGGGTCAGGGTCGGGTGGGCCACTATTGGAGTGAATCCAACTGTCATTTTTAATTCATTTCTCTCTTTCTAAAAGCTGCAAAGACCAAACACGAATTTTTTTTGTGCATACTGTAAATAAATTATTATATCATGGATCCCGGTCCATATTGCATTATAGATCTTTTTCTTTTACACATACAAAAAAAATAAAGTATTGGTGAACTAATAAATATAAAACAGATTCATCAATTATATTTTACAGGTTTGTTATTTTGAATTTACATGTTTATCAGTTATAATACACAAGTCTATCATTTTAAAATTACAAGTTAATCAATTATAATTTACAGATTTATCGTTTTGAACTTAGAGATTCATCATTATCAACTTACAAGTTCATTATTTAGAAGCTACAAGTTTATTATTTATAAGCTATAAGTTCATCGTTTAAAATTTACTGGTTTATTGTTTAGAACTTTCATCATTTAGTACTGAAAGTTCATTACTTTGAATTTATAGTTTCATCATTTAATTCTAACAAAGATAAACTTGTAGTTTTTAAATAATAAATATAAATAATAAACAGGTAAATTTTAAACAATGAACATGTAGCTACTAAATAATAAATCTGCAAGATCTAAATTATAAATCTATAAATGATGATTCTGCAAATACTAAATAATGAATTTGAAATTTATAAACGATAAAACTATAAGTTTTAAACGATAAATCTGCAAGTTTAAATGATGAACATGTATGTTTCTAACAAATTCATTATTTTCAATATTCAACAACTCAATTTTCTCTTTAACTCATTTTTATTTTAAATATTTTTATTTTCAGCTATTTTTATGCACAAATATATCAAAAACTAATAGTTTTTCATCCTAAACAATAACAATACTTAAAATATTTAAAAATACTAAAAATAAAATCAAATATGCAAATTAAAAGATTTTCTTTCTCTCAAAATACTCTTATACAAGAGAGAAACAAATTTTTTTCTCTTTTCTCTTTGAGAAGTAGAAGAAGATGATGACAATGATGATGACAACGCCGATGACAATAATGATAAACAATAATACAATGATTGGATAATAAAAACATGTTGCATTTAAATCAAAACATGTGCTTATGGTATATGTGTGTCACGTATCATATGACTTTTGAGTTCTGTCTAATTTGTTGGTATAATTCCATTGCAACAAAAATACTGTCAGAAAACTCCATAAAAATTCTAGGTTGATTTAAACCTATAGCAGTCTAGCAACAATCTTTATTTCGTTTTCTTTAAGAAAACTGAGATGTAAGTGTACAGGCCAATAAGATGCATTCCATTATAATCTTGCACTGGAATGAACACTTCTCTACATTTGAAGTTTATAAAACTTATTCTTATTCTCTCTAGAGAAATTGTGATTCTCACCCTTTAGAGATAAAAGAACTTCAAATGTCAATGACAGTAAGAAATCAATATATTCCAAGAGAAATATGGTCAAAGTACCAAGATAATGAACCTTGAAAGACTATACTATCAACTTACATGGAAGGATTGAGAAGGGAAGAAGATATACATCGAACAATTATCTCTACTGAACAAATGTCTCCACCGACAAATGAAGAGGGACCCTCGACAATAATGGACTATGATTCAGATGACTACAGGAAAATGAACCTATCACCTAGTTATGAACTAATAATACATAAAGATTAGGTGGTCCACCTTATCTTTTGTATACTTAGTTTGCTTTGTATTTAGTGCTTTGTAAAAGTAAAGATTGTAATCTTTATTTTAGTTTGTTTTTGGGATTGCTTTTGTAAAATCTTCACTTTAATAATTTTCGTTTGTTTGTTTTCTCTTTCAGCGTTTTATATAAGGAAACTCAATCTTTTGTAAAGGGGGAATTAGAAGAGTCTGGAAAATAAAAACTTTGTGTATTTTCTAAACTATATCTTTCTAAGCTTTTTCCTTCTCCTTCAATCTAAAGATAGTTACTGTATATCCATATTATGCCTTCTTTTCTCAGATATCCCTAGTTAAAGTTCCTTATGGTCCTACAGTTGAAACTATTGATGCACCAAAGTAGATAGTTAAAAAGCAGGTTGTTGAGTACTCAAGAGAGGTTGCATTGGCTAGCATACTCTATACTATAGCATCTATAGTGGTCATTAGAGGTGTTTATGCAAGTCAATAATAATTTAAGACTGCAAATACAGTAGGTTATTTCTTTAATTTTGACGTTGGGTTATTTCTACTGCTGCCAAATGATCAAATGTTGAGAATGGTGTAAATCAATGTCTTTAAAGTATACCAGAATATAGGTTGTATCACAATTTAAGCGATTCGATAGGTTCAATCAAGTTTTTTTTAAAAAAAAAACTAGTAATTATTTATGAAAAATAATAGTACGACCCTACAAAAAAAATTTCAAAATACATTGTAAAACTCATTTGTGATCAAATATCGATATAAGAACTTGTATTAAATAATAACATTTTTATATGATTCAAATTTTCTAGAATAATTATATTATATTTTATATAATAAAGTTTAAATTTATAATAAATAGTCTCATGCAATAAAATTTCTATCATAATTATAATTTCATATTAAATAATTAATATTATTTTATTATAATTAATTATATAAAAATAAATGTTAATTATTAATTTTATTATAGAAATGGGTTCATTTTTGCTCATATTTTCAGTTATCTTTAGTTATAAATTCAAAATAAGATTTCAAATTATGAAAAAGCATAACATATTATATCTAGTCTTTTTCATTTCACCACACTAAAAAGCATGTCTACATTTATCCAATGTCTCAAATCGGTTTGCTCGAATTCTTTTCGCTAAAATGGACTAGATCAATCACCAATTCCCAATTTAACTGATCCATCCTGCCAATCCAATTTTGATAATAATGGTGTAAACTTGAAACAAATCAAACGGAAATATTAGTTCAATTCAGTTCGGTTCCACTTCCAACAAGTATTCAGTTCAACTATAAATTAATTAAGAAATTCAGTTTTTAATTATTATGGTTCAATTCGATTATTAAACTGAACCAACCTTTGGCAAACATGTGATTTAGTTATTATTCAAAAATCGGATATAAATTCGAAAAGTCAGATAGCTTATTATAATCAGAGCTTTATAATTTGTTAATTTATGGATTGCGTATGAGCAACGGTCACATTTAATTGCTACACCATCTGTACATACCATTATGGAATATTCTTAGATTGAGATTAAATAAAAAAATAAAAAATAAAAAATAATTCAAAAAACTCCTGTTCTAATAAATATTCCTCGATAGAGAGAACTTACGTCCTAACTAATATTCTCTAATAGAAAAAGAAAACATAAGAAAATGAAAAGCTAATAGTAATGCTCATATTTAGACAGGATCTAATTGCAGCCGATTGCAAGTTACGCCAATTGACCAAACTTGCCAAATTTTTAGGTTGCTCAAGAGAGTTTCTTATCTTCACACAAATTATATTGTACAGAAGGCAGAAATGAGAATTACACAGAACACCTCTATGATACATGGACGCCCATAAAAGATTTAATATTATATCTCACCATCACATATAAAGGACCTCATGCCCCCTTCAAGAAAAAAAAAATATTAGGCCTAAAACGAGGAACAGGGACCAAAAAAATAATAATAAACTAATGTGAAAAATACCCATCACTACCAACTCCTTGAGGCGATGTCCTTTACAATTTTCTACCCGCTTGTGGCTCAATTTACAAACGCGGGCGCTCCCAAACTGCAACTTTAAAACACAAAGTCATGAAACCTCCGCCTGCAACCTTGTTCTCTCAACTTGCATCTTTGTCAATTCATCTGACCTACTAACTGCTCTAGTTTGAAATCGGAGAAGCAGCAAGCTTTAAACTTCGATCAGGAACAGTTATCACAAGTTCGGAACTCCTGGACATGGCATCATGCTCTATACAGACACCAGAAACCCAAGGTGGCAGCATGAGACAGAATGAGTATATGATGGAATTATCAAAAGCATCTTACTATATCCAAGCCAGAGATCCCCGATCATTTGTTACTTGAGGACGGCCTCTAGTTGGTGTAGGAGGTCTGTTAGCATTCAACTCCTGCTCAGGTAACCAATAGAAATCAAATATAATTATAACTAATAATATCTGCAGGAAACGAATCAAGTCCAAGAGTAAATATTTTGAAATACAACGCGCCACCTGCATCCACGTATCTTCAATGTGGCGTTCAGGTGATGCTTCAGGCGAAGAGATTGCTGGTGGTAAAGGATGAATTAATTTTGGAACTACCACAAGATCTCTACCCAAAACTAAGATTGCCCCAGCATTATTGGCAGTACCTGTGGAAAAGGGAAAAGACCCAAAATAAAATTCCAAAACTGTACATGAAACTCAAAAAGGAAATATATTATCAATGCCAAAAACACACCACAATAATTGGTGGCTGAGAAAAGCGTGATAAGATGTCCCTGTGCAAAGCGCTCAAACCCATCCATCACACATTCATGAGCACGCACTATCAACTGGAGATCATTGTTATTGCAGAATTCCATAACTCTATCTGGCTGCAATAGTGAACCTTTAGTGATCAGTATGAACCATATTGTCAAACTGAGAATCGAAATTAAGAAATAATATGTGCATGTAGCATAGGAAAAATACATCAAAATATTAAGTGCCATGACAAATATGGCATCCCCATAAAGCCAACTAAAAATGTGCTATATAAAATATATCATCTTATTAGAGAATGACATTATTCTGCATGAACTAGAAACTCTCACTAAACTTAATCAAACAAGAAAGAAAACTAGCCTCTTCAAGCCAGTAAGACAGAAAAGCCTACTATTTTATTCAGAGATTTTAAATAACCACTCTTACACTCTACCGCCAACATACATAGGCAAATCATAACCATGAGGATTATAAACATGTACAAATAGCCCCAACAGGAGATCATAAATCAACATCACTAATCGTCAGATAAGAACCAGAAGTAACCTTCAGCAAAGAGTACCAATCATTTACAAAAATACACTTCACAAATATATATATTTACATCCACAAATTTTAAACATCACCATGGCTGCAGGAAAGCCCTTTAATGAGGC
Organism: Triadica sebifera; assembly: GCA_023653625.1. Lineage (NCBI taxonomy): Eukaryota > Viridiplantae > Streptophyta > Magnoliopsida > Malpighiales > Euphorbiaceae > Triadica > Triadica sebifera. The sequence goes on along the minus strand of CM042908.1, from coordinate 12,434,904 downwards.
ACCAAAAGGTTCAAACCACCCCAGGGGTAAGAACGTAACTCCAACTATCCCAGACATCTGATTACGTACTATCCCACACCCAGTCCAAAACTACTTAGCAAAGGATCTATTCACATTCACAATCTCACACTCAATCACAACACCATACTAGTTCAACTCACTACATGCTTTAAAATTCCAAGTCCTGACAAGAACTAACAAATCTTTTATATTTCTTTTTTTAGACTTTCAAGGGTCCAAGACTACCTACTGAAATAGATACAGCAGCCAATCTTGGATAATTGCTTTTTTATTACATTTGCATATCTAGACATGAACTATCATATTGAAACTTGAATTCAGAACCTTTTCAGTGAAACACTAGGGGCTGTTCAAAATTCGGGGGTCAACCAAACTGACCACCTAAACCCACCATACCCTTCTGACTTTGTTAGTGTTAGGTTCAGCATGAACAGGTTTGGCTGCAGATTGAATTTAGATAATATCATAAACTCAAACCAGTCCCAGCTTCAGTTCTTCAGCCCTTGATTTCATCACCAGCAAGAAAATTTTTAGCTGAATAATTTTCAAAAGACCAAATAACACAGAATATCTAAAGCTTTGACATTTTTGCAATTTTATCCACATGCTAAAATTAGTAAATATTCAAGAATAAGTTCATATAATAATACAACACTACTTACTGATCATCCTTTCAACATAAAGTTTCATAAAGAAAAAAATTTAAAGAAAATATCAATTAATTATCAAAATATGCTAAAAAACTTGCACCTAATGCTTACATAAAATTGCAACTAGTTATCTGAATTGAGAAAAATTTGTCAAAAATTAGAAGGTATGGCCAAAAATTGCAAAGAAATGCTAAAATTTAGATATTGCATCACAAAACAGAAACAACTGTCATGCAACTACTATAAATGCCAGCTAGCTTGGATCTAGCTCACTTCTTTCATAGAGTGTGCAAGAATTCTTCAGAAAGAAAAAAATGCAAAACTAATGAACCAGCTAAGAAAATAAACCAGATCACCATAGAATTCCGGTATCGCTTGTAGAGACACAAAATCCAACAAAGCTGATCACCAGAAAATATTCCAAAAAGAGACAAAAGAAAAAGCAGAAGATTTAATCATGCAAGGTTTCTTTATGTTTCTTTCACATCAGGGCGATCAAGTAATTCACTATGAAGAGTAATTCTTAAATGACTGGAAAAAGAACAAAAGGGATCAGGTTCAGAATAGTAGTGTGCTCCACCAGAAGGTTAAGTATTTTCCATGCTAAGTTCTTGCCCTAGCTAAAAAGAGACCCAGAATTATAAGAAACTGAACATAGCATGGGGCAAAATACAAACTGCCTGAACTGTAACAAATACAACCTGGCCTTAAAATACTCAATTAGGCTATCAAAATGCAGGCTGATTCCAAACAAATTTACAGAGTTGAGCACAAAGGACCCTATAATACCCCTAACATGCCTACACTTTACTATCTAACTTCGAAGTAGTGTGTTAAAACATACTACTTTATTTAATCTCACCACTCCACTTTGAATTTTGTGAAGCAACAACATAATTTTCTCCCCAAAAAGTTGATCTTTCAATTGCTAAGAAGATGAGTTGCAAGAGACTTTTGCCCCAAAAAGCTAGTGTTTCTGGGGATAAAGGCTTTGCCCAAATATTTAAACACTTATTTAACTAGGAAAGAAAGGGTTGAGGAAATAAACACAAATATAGTGAATCAAAACAACAGAGATGCACTCACCCCAAAAGTCACCAGCCCTGGACCTCTAGCATTTGGCCTCAGTCCTTCCACACTGTCATTTTCCGTTGGATCAGACCTATGGGAAAACAAGACGATATAATAAAAATGTCAGTGTACATCGAATAGACAGATGAGAAACAACAAAGACATGCACTCACCATAACAAATCCATAAGCACAATAGAACCTGCTTCCATGCTAATTGGACGCTGAAGATTCTCAATCTGTTCCACATGATTTATTGAGCGACCAATACCACCATGCATACAAATAATTTTCTTCTCAATTAGTGCCGCCAAAGGAAGCCAATTGAATAAACGATTTATCCGATGCCAAACCCAAATTCCATCTCTCTCCCCCTGCCCAACGATTATTTAGTTAGGGAACAATCAGTTGATGAGAACAAATAAAGAAATGATGCAGAAAATGCAATACCATGCGCTCAATACACTCAATTCGGAAACCAAAGAGGGCATTGATATCTGCAGCTTCATGGTTCCCACGAATTAGATGAACATTATGGGGATACTCAACCTAAAACAGCAAAGCATTTTTGTAGAACTATTAGTATATCAAATTTCAATAGGAAGTTAATAATGGTATATTCCAATAAAAAAGTTAAGAACCAAGCCCAACCCCTTAGAGAGAGAGAGAGAGATGTAAGTCCAAGAATACCTTCAATGCCAGCAGAAGAGTAATGGTTTCCAGGCTGTGCTGGCCTCGATCAACATAATCTCCTAAGAAGAGATAATCGATATATCTGATAGTTGTAAAACAGAATTAGCATCCTTTGAAGCATAATGAACCTGTACGGAATAGTTGTATTGTATCTACACTTTTTTTTCCATTTTCAATAAGTGTACAAGGACACTAGTTTTTAATCAACAGAGGCAGCAGTTGAGAGAAAACTGATATATCTTATCAGAAACCAAATTAGCATACATGTATAGGCTTACAACTATGCTTTTCCAATTGCCATTTACCGACACACACAGACTGTTTATTACCGCAGAGAATATGTATGTCCATATCCAGTATTATCACAACCCAAATATGAATAACTATGGGATTAGTAAATTCCTGTAGTGCAAAATTTTTTATTTGAGATGATTGAGCCTGTATTTAAGACCAAAATAAATCACAGATACCAGTTCCTTTCTCATACACTAGTATGCATCACGCTGTAACCATTTCTTGTCTTGCAAGTTGGTTCTTCAACAAAATGCTATCATCTCTCATAAGGCAGGTAAAATCCATCACCAGCATTACTCCCAACATTCCTACAAACATAGCCAGTTTTTCCACCCAATTGTTACTCCGGTAACAGGATCTTCCATCTAATGTTTAATATAAATAAGTTTTATCGTTGTACTCGAATTGAAGTAAATAAGGGTCAGATAGTCATGAATTTATTGCTTAACCTATAAGTAGGCAGCAGAAGAATCGTATTTCTTCAATTCTTAATATTCTAAGTGTTATGTTAGGCAATTTAGTAAATCCTGAAGTCTTCTATAAATCCAAAAAATTCTTTTGAATATTTGATTTATATTGGGTGTTATATAGATTTTTACAGTTTATGGGGAATTTATTTTAATTTAGGATACTAAGTTCTTAGGCTTTAAGTACTTATATTTTTATTTATCCTTCCCTTCATCCTCCTCACTTCTCGAATGTTTAGTCTTATCTAAACCAACTAAATTAACTACTAACAGTTGCCATACAGGTCTTTGACCCTCTTGACAGCCTCTCTCTCAAGCATTCCTAGCACACGAACACTGTGATGCCACTAAATCCAACAACTTATCTTTCAATATTAAGATAGACACTGAAAGCACACCCTTCCATTTCTAAATCAACCTATAGATCCTTAAGCTCATTCTTCCATAATCCGAACCCCTGAAATCTAATTTTGCAGATACAAGCTACCCCAGAAGTGCATGCAGACAGAAATATTATACCCGTCCTATATTACCTATCCAAAGCTTGCAAAAGGGGAGAGAGATAATATGAAAGCATCAAGGTTCACTATTTACTGCAATGAATATGTCTCCCCCAATTATTATGGTTACATCAACTTGAGAATCAATAGTAAAGTAGGACATCAAACCTTTATATGTCAAAAACAAATATTGCATGATCTGTTAAACAATCAGTATGTAGCATTCCAAAAAAATGAATTTAAAAAGACATTGCAGAACCATCATTTTGCAATGTAATATCTTTGCTCTCTTTGAAAAGCATGACGAACGAGTGGTGCATGGAAATCTTTTAGAAATAAAATTCCAAAGGGAATTTAGAGAAGACAATCTGATAAATTGGAAAGTGGATTTTGTCTTGCATGAGCAAACATAGTAAGTCAGTGTAGCCTTTATTACTTATTATAGTGGTCATTCACCAAAATAAAATAAACATAGGGATCCCTCATCTCTCAGCTTCAGCAATTATGCCAGCATTTTCCAGGGAGATTTAATTGGAACTGTCAGGAGACCAGTACCTGAACACCTAATGTGGAATTTATTGTGTTAGACACAGATGCACCTTGGATGGTAGAAGCTTCATATGCATGATAACTGTCAGATGTCAGTCTCTTTTTCCAGACACTAACTTTTGATTGGAAGGCTTTTCCATGTGCCTCTTCAAAATCTTTTCTAGATTCCTCTGCTCTTTTAAGCCTTAGCGACTAGGATTTGGAGGTATAGTTCTCTCTTATTTATTTAGATTTTTCCTTCCTTTTCAATTTGCCCAAGGGAGAAACTCTTGTGTATGTCCTATCCCTCGGGAGACAACTTTTCCCTTGTGGCCTTCAGTTCAATTCTATTTTGCCTAAGGAAAATTCCTAAAGTAACCTAATGAGTGACTCGGATGTCAAGTTACACAAATTCATTATCAAATCATCGCAACAATTTGGGAAGAATATGTCGGCTTGTACGAATTTTACTAAATCAAGAATTTTCCCCTGGAGCAGTTATAAATGCTAAAGAAGATAAACCGGTGTGCATGATGTAAAAGAATATGGAAACAAAAATGCTTACGCAATATCACCAGCCGTTGAAGGTGCACCATACTCATCGAAAAGGCGCATTAAATCCCCAAACTGGCCATGCAAATCACCAAATATTTTGATAGGAGCCCTGAGCTGTAAAACACTTGGTTCGCTTGAAAATATCCTTTCTGCACTGTCACAGAGATCTGCTATTTCATTGCAATCCAAGAAAAATTGCCGACGAACTGGAGGCTTCCAACCACGAGGCTTTAAAAGATGTGCTATCACCTGGTACATATAGAAATATAAACCCATTAGCGACCTTGAAATGAGGATTTTAATTAGAAAATCAATTGTTAACAGGTAATTCACCTACAGCACCAAAAAGGGGATGCAACCCGCACATAGCAAGTTATACACCACCTAACAAAAATTCACCTCTTACAACTTAAAGAACCCCCAAAATACAGAATTAAGTGAGGGAATATCCAAAAACAAGATCAATAAACCTAAGAAACAAAGCATAATTTCAAGCAACTTCAAGTGACCAAGCACAAGCCCGACAAGGTTACAAGGATGCTTCGTAAAACACACAAGGAAAGGTGTGCAGTCAGCATTGTAGACACTCTAATTTGAGCAAAATAATAAATGCTTAAGCATCAGGTTGTGCAGCAAGAAAAATCCTGAATGTGTCTGCACTCACTAAATATCTGAACATAACTTTTCTAACATACTCATAGTTTGGCAATTGTTAAAAAAACCAAATTTCTTGCACAAAAAAAAAGAGAAAAAGCACTTCATCCAACAGCATACTCCAAGATAATTGGCCGAACTTCAGCAACTTAACAGTGATCAGACACTTGCTCAAATGGTAGACCAATTTGACACTCAGCACCAGACAAGAAGTTCCAAGCAAGTTAATATTCCAACATGTACTGACCATATTATGATTGTACCAAAGCAACAGAGAAGAACAGTGTAGATGCATGTTTCCAATAAAAAAAAGGCCTCATGATGACATAATATTATAGTTGATGCATTACAGTATGACCAGTAGATGGAAGGAGGGAGAACTGAAGAAACAGGAGAATATAAGAACGAGATATCACAACCAAGATTTGAAATAACAAAAAAATAGTTAATCTGATTTTTCATTGTGCGAGATAGAAGCCTAAGATACGTTTATTTTACCAGTATGCGCATTGTCTCATTAACCACCCACTCCCTATCATTTATGGATAAATATTTTAACAAAATATTTCAGTTCAGCTGCATCAACCTCTTCATTATTTATAGGCCCCGTTTGGCATTGCGTTTAGCAAAAGCGCTTTTGGAAAAAAAAAATTATTTTAAAATTTTTTGAGTTTTGAAAACTGTTTTTGGAGTAAAACATGTAAATATTTTTCACAAAAGCAGGTTTGATAAAAGCAGTTTATAAAAAATTAAAAAAAATCAGTCAATTAAATCAAAAAAATTTTAAACCTACTTTTTGAACATCTAACAGCAATTATAAACACCCCCATAATATGTTTGACATCATTCAAAAGCTGAATCTAGCACCATTTCCAGAGCTACATATGAAATAATATCCCCACCTTTTTGGGCACACTATTAATGGACATCTGTCGATCTAGTAGTTTCCTAGCTGCAGATGCACTCTCTGGGGTCCCGTAGCTGACCCGCCTGCCTTCATTTTCAAACTGATCAATTGAAAGCTGTCTGACCATACCTCCTAATGCTCCACCAGTCTCTGCAGCTACAACAACCTGAGATTGCAGGTTATAGAATAAGGAATTTTATCCTGAATTAAGTGCAGATCCAATTCTGTGAAGGCTCTCTTCATTAGAAGACTCAAAATGTTTAAAAGAATATACTCACAGCTCTGTGATGCAGCCGAACTCCAGGTGCAGCAATGCTATTTGATCCAGTTGAATCAGGCTTAATCAAAGTAGATATTTGTTTCCCACTAGGGGTAGCCTCGGCACCACGTTCCCTGTCTGGCAGTTCAACTTCTCCATTAACTTGTCGTGCCTTAGCAGCAGCTAAAGTTGCACTGATGGCCTCAGCTTCTGCAGCTGATGCTTCAACCAAATACTCCACACCTTTGCTCATTCTCCTATACAGTGACGCATATTTGATGACTCTTTCAATAAATAATATTCTACTTACAATATCAGTGAAAAATACAATTGCTTCTAGCTTACCGAGATCCTGGAAGCATAGCATTTTCAGTGCTTATATCAGTGTACATGTCACCATTTATAGGAGGTGCAACTGGATTGCCCAACACGACTGCACCATCAGGTGCTGTTTCAGACATCATTTGCCTAGTTCTTTCATCTACAAATCCATACCTTCCACTTCCTGGTAATCTCCCTGCATGTACATTAGATGCAGAAGCTGCAGCTGCAGCTGCAGCATGAGAAGCTGCAGTTGTCGTTTCAGCAGCAGCTAGATCTTCAGCAACAAGTAAATCATCAAGTAAGACTCCTGCATCCAAAAAAAATAGCACTTCATTATGCTACAGTAACATTAACAATAAAATTGTTGGGACATCATAATACAATTATAAGCAACCTCCATGATCCATGAATTAAAAAACTTGTGAAACACACTCAGAGAGAGCTCTCAAAACTATGCAGAGGACCATATCTGCTATCAAAAAATTCTCTCTTTTCTAATACCAATTATTTTATTTAAATAACATAAGAATAAATCAGAACATAAACTTAACAAAGGAAGTGTTGCCAAGACAAACATCTATTATGATAACAAGTATGGCTTCCCAATACATACACAAATATAGATTTTTTTTTTCCACCAACACTAAATATATTGCCTACCACAACAATCATTTGAGCAAACTTTATCCAACATACTAAAAAAATTTCAGCACCTATCCATGTTATTCAAGCATTTTTTTCAACACAACATCAAATCAAAGCATGTCATAATTTCAGATAATAGTCAATTAAAAGCCACATCCGATATCTTGTCAAATCACATGCACTATAACAATCCTATATATCTGGATAAAATCGCTCTAAGGAATTCTAGCCAATATTTATTCAGCCCACCACTCCCCACATCCAACAATTCTTGACAAGCATCATCTTCAGACATGTTATTCATCCTTTGAAACTATCCGGAATATCTGTTCTCTCCACCAACACTAAATATATTGCCTACCACAACAATCATTTGAGCAAACTTTATCCAACATACTAAAAAAATTTCAGCACCTATCCATGTTATTCAAGCATTTTTTTCAACACAACATCAAATCAAAGCATGTCATAATTTCAGATAATAGTCAATTAAAAGCCACATCCGATATCTTGTCAAATCACATGCACTATAACAATCCTATATATCTGGATAAAATCGCTCTAAGGAATTCTAGCCAATATTTATTCAGCCCACCACTCCCCACATCCAACAATTCTTGACAAGCATCATCTTCAGACATGTTATTCATCCTTTGAAACTATCCGGAATATCTGTTCTCTCCACCAACACTAAATATATTGCCTACCACAACAATCATTTGAGCAAACTTTATCCAACATACTAAAAAAATTTCAGCACCTATCCATGTTATTCAAGCATTTTTTTCAACACAACATCAAATCAAAGCATGTCATAATTTCAGATAATAGTCAATTAAAAGCCACATCCGATATCTTGTCAAATCACATGCACTATAACAATCCTATATATCTGGATAAAATCGCTCTAAGGAATTCTAGCCAATATTTATTCAGCCCACCACTCCCCACATCCAACAATTCTTGACAAGCATCATCTTCAGACATGTTATTCATCCTTTGAAACTATCCGGAATATCTGTTCTCTCCACCAACACTAAATATATTGCCTACCACAACAATCATTTGAGCAAACTTTATCCAACATACTAAAAAAATTTCAGCACCTATCCATGTTATTCAAGCATTTTTTTCAACACAACATCAAATCAAAGCATGTCATAATTTCAGATAATAGTCAATTAAAAGCCACATCTGATATCTTGTCAAATCACATGCACTATAACAATCCTATATAACTGGATAAAATCGCTCTAAGGAATTCTAGCCAATATTTATTCAGCCCACCACTCCCCACAACCAACAATTCTTGACAAGCATCATCTTCAGACATGTTGTTATTCATCCTTTGAAACTATCCGGAATATCTGTTATCTCCTTAATGAGAATGTATAAATTTAGTTACAGAGTAATTTGGTCATTGTTGGCTTCATCCTGGAAAAATTAACTGGTAACAAATATAGAATAAGGGAGCCTCATCACTTACCACCACGTAAACCACCATAAATGAATATCAAGTCACCAACTGCAGCAGCTGCATGCCTACAACGCCTTGTCAACTCAACAGCAGCATCCCCGCCAGCAGCATCAGCACTATATCTTCCAGTCCTTGGACTAGTAACAACAGATTTAGTATCGCACCAAACTCCTGCCGCTGTATCTAACACTGTATCCACAAACATTAATTATTTTCGGAAAATCATAGTTGGAGCATTTTTTGAAAAAAGAAAATAATAATAATAGAAAAGCATTGCTAATAATAACAAGACAAGCAAAACCTCATTGTCAATGAAAGGTTAACACACTTCCTGAAAGAAAGAGAGACTTCTTTGAAGTAGCATTTGAAAGAACTAAAATAATAATAATAATAAGAAGAAGAAGAAGAAGAAGAAGAAACACTCAAACTTATAACATATGTAGATTTAATGCAAAAAGTACTTAGATGAAATTGTGTATAACACCAGGAAGAAATTAAAAGGAGCCTCTAGCAGCACAAAAGAGAGTTATCATTACAAAGCCATGCATAAAAGGTGAGTTTCATCTCATACCATAAAGCAGCCCAAATAAAATGTATGACCACAAAATGAGATAGCCTGAACCAACAAGGCTAACAAGATGGTTTATTAGTAAAGCCGATCTTATCTTCCCTCAAAAGTTCAGCATCCAAGAAGAACAAGTATTTATGACAAGCTTCAAAAAGGACAAAACCACTTTTGTTAACACTAACATATAATCAAGCATATAGTTGGTAGATCTTAAACACACACCCACACACAAGTAGATCAGGTGAATAAACATATAAAGCCACTACATGCTTATATGGACAACCTTTTACAACCATAATAGAATTACATGGGTAAAGGTGTAGAGTTTGTCTAGCACTAAGTTCAAGCACCTGCAACACTAGATGAATCTTCTACCATGCGACCCCCACCAAGTGCACCTCCAGACACATGGAGCCTTGCATTAACAAAAACCTAAAAATACAATAAATGAAAGTGATCAATCATTCCAGAAAGAGATCAAAATTCCAATTAAAAGAAATAAAATTAAGGGAAACTAAAACTTACTGCTGCATGTTGATATCTTGGAGATGGAGAGACACCAGGAGCTATTGCCCATTCCCAACGACCATCCCTATGTTTGGCAAGTCCATATGCACTTGCCAGTGGCTGCCAAGAAAAATGTTAGCCAAATGTCACACCAATGGAAGCTAAACGAAGAGCAATCGTCATTTTAAGAACAAAGTAACATCAAACACCATTGTGAACCTTTCCTTATAATTAAAAATTAAAATTAAACCATAAATAACAGTACTAAAGGGGCGCCACCAACAAGCAAGAACACATGATTTAGAAGTCCTCTCCAACTATTGACAAAATTTCAAAAGCAAATTGACGCAAATATCAATTTCCAGGTATGTACAACCCACTTTCTACAAAAATGTTGACTGCAGGTGTTCTTCAAATTCCTCATGTTTGATTATCTTCAAAATAGCACCCAAATTAACCAAAGGGGCACACCTGCGTATACCTAAGCACAGAATGATAGGCCCCCAAGCATTTAGCTCCATTTTTTATATTCTCCAAACAGACAGAATCACTTCTATGAATCACATGTACAACTAATAAGTTCTAAATCATTCATAATAAACAAATAACTGGTCCATCAAGCTAGCAAGCTTCCACTGCTTCTTAGAACAATAACTGGAAATATAAAATAAATTAAATGAATAAAAGCTATAAAAACTTGGAACTCACAATCCTAAAAGCCACAAATTCTTGCAACTCCAAATCCTGAGGCTCCCTTCCAATATATAGCTTACATGCTATTTCTTAGCCACTCGCAGTCAACAAATCACAGAATTTCATCATGATTTCAAGCTAGCAAAAATCAAATTGACAATAATACCATCAACTTCATAATCACACAATTTAATTTAAGCTCCCTTGCTTCCTGCTATTCGTCCATGATAACAACCCATTGAAGAGGCTGACTAAAATTTGTTTCCTCCTATATGATACAAATATGTACTTCAATAAAGGGAAAACATCTTTTCTTGTAATGTGATCGAATATAAACCAAATGCATAGAGCAGAAAGATTGTATACACTTCAAAACTGAATTAGAGACCTGAGAGAACTCCCACCCTATAAGCATCTTAAGAGGAAGAGCAGAACAAAAGCTACAAGAACCCAAATGGCAGTAAATGATTTACAAAAGAATATAAAAATTTGAAAAAAGAAATTCCAAATCCCAACAGCATCAAGCACATATTATCTTGTTTAGATGGGGAGAAAAAAGGAACTCTCCACCTTTCCATCAAAATGTACAATGTAACAACAAGGTATACTTTAAACATGATTACAGGTACCAGTTTCCAATAACTAAGAAGCCAATGACAAGCAATAAACCACATGCGCTCAATGAAGCAAAGGAGGACTTAGACCAATAGAACCCCAACCCAAAAACTAAGCCTCTTGATCAAAGTAGAGCCAAGGATAGACGTTGGAGCTTCAATTGGCAAAGTATGCCCATGGAAACAACCGACTAGAAGAAATATACAAGAAATTTTGGAATTTCACCTCAATATCATGCTTAGGTGGAAGCTGCTTTTCTAATTCATGATATTAATTATAACACAGCCTGTAGTTAGGCAATTTTAAGAATTCTAAGAATAAACAAAATTATTCTCAATAAACAAGCATATAATGTTACTACAACATTTACAATCCCAAAAAATACTAAAGTGATTAGCGATTGCAACGTAACAGTCAGCCACCAATAAATCTTTTAATTTCAAATTCCATCAAAAGGAGAAAATGCCAAAGCCATCTATTCCAATAAATATTAAATAAGAAACAAAATCCATAGATAGTTACTATAATTCAATCATATATACATTATAACATCAAACATGACGCAAGTCAACTCACTACGCTATTTGCATCCCTCCCTCCACAAAGCAGAAGAAGACCATCTGATCGTGCACTTGCAGTGGCATACCTAGTCAAAAGTCAAGGATCAAAAGTACATTCAACTGCATGTTGAAATATTACAAATAAACAACAAGGTCAAAGCAAAGCAAATCAAAATCCAAGTAAATAAATGGAACATATCAATAATGATGCAAAATTGCAAACATGCAACTAGTGGTACCTGATGTTCTAAATTTTTAGGTCATTGTTTGGTATTGCGTTTGGAAAAAACGTTTTTTAAGAAAAAAAATATTTTTAATTTTTGAGTTTTGAAAACTGTTTTTAGAAAAAAACAAGTAAATAGACGTTTTTTCCAAAAGCATGTTGAGAAATGCAACTAGTGATACCTAATGTTCTAAATTTTTAGGCCATTGTTTGGTATTGCATTTGGAAAAAGCATTTTTTGAGAAAAAATATATTTTTAATTTTTGAGTTTTGAAAACTGCTTTTAAAAAAAACAATTAAATAGACATTTTTTCTAAAAGTATGATTGAGAAAAGCAATTTATAAAAATTTAAAATATCGTCAATTAAATCAAAAAAAATAAATCTGTTTTTTTTTAAACCCAACAACAATCCCAAACACTCCCTTACTGATGTGAGGTTACAAGTTATTGCAATTTTGCACATAGACAAGAAAAGTGTCAAATTGATAGTCATAAGTTGGAAGAGGTAGAGTGCATGCACACACACAATCAAGACAAAAAGAACTTAACAGCCATTTATTATCAATAAAACCATTTTAATCATCACTTGGAAGAGATAGAACGCATGCATATACACAATCAAGATGAAATGAACAGAACAGCCATTTATTATCAGTAAAACCATTTTTCCCATCTTTCAAGCTTTATTTTGCACCCATGTCAATCCAATGCATAAACAAGAGACGACATGTTGCTCAATAAGGCCTCTAGATCTTACTCAGAAAAACAAAACAAGGAAGCTCTCTATACAAAATAATAATAAACAGAAAATAAGATGATATAACTAAAAGAGTGCTTCACTTTTCAATTAGAGAGATAGAGAGAAAGAGAATTATACATGCAAGGTGGTGGACCTTCCCCTTCAGGTTCCAATTTCCGCCACTCATAAGGCTTGGCAGCTGTGTCTAGGGCCCATACGTCAGACAAAGGACGCTTCCCTAAAAATCATGAAACAAATATGTTTATATGTATATATGCATGTGTGTGTATATATATATATCCACACACAAAAATATTAAAGATATCAACATGTCAAATATGCATATCACATAAATCAACAAGTTAAATTTTAGCCTATTCTTAGTATGCTTTAATTTTGAAGTGAATTACCATCATTCCCTCCAATAGCCATGAGATACCTTTGACCCACCAAGGCCATCACATGACCGTATCGTGGCCCAGGTCCAGGACCTTGAACAACAACTCTGCAGGAGAATCACAATGTTAATCACAAATGACATAATAAATATTATGAAAGAATAAGCAAGCATGTTGTATACACTCCCCACCTATGCCATCGTGGCCGCTGCTGCGTGAGGTCAAGCACATGAAGATCCTCAGCAGATAAACCAGCTGGACCGATTCCACCCTGTGTAGGTGAAAGATAATAGTTATAACTTGGTCCATATAGTAAGAGAGAAAATAACAAAAATATGATCTAGTGAACAACATAATGACACTGGATAAATTGCAGTATGCTAACCTGAATAACCACCATAGTTCCCACAGCAGTTGCCACATGAGCAGCCCTTGGTGTGGGCGGTTCTCCAAATGGAGTAATCCTGAAAAACAAGATCATTGTAAGCAGTACTACGATTAAAAAATGGTGGTGTTTTAAGGAAAGATGCAAGCTACTGATCAGCTTACCTGGACCATTGATTTGTCAACACGTCATAACAGTGAACATCAGCAGTGGCACCTGCTAATCCTGCAATCAAGCAAAGATAAATGTCATGAAAGTCCAAGAATAAAAATTTAGCACTACAAGAATCCACAGAGCATCAAAAAATCTATTGCTTATCGCATGTTCTCACATGTGGGGAACACAAATCAAATCAAATGTCCTCATTAAGCCAAAAAATTATTCAAAATAACATGATTGAGATTCAGTGACAATGATCAACAGCACCATAAAAGGAACTAAATTCATCAAAATATGCTAACTGACTTATTAAGATCTCAAGAAAACAACGTACTAAAACAAGAGAGATATCACAAGTCATGGTTACCTGCTACCCACAGAAAAATGCATTAATTAAAAGCATGTAACTAAAGTTTCTAATTAAATCATTCAGATGTCATCATGAATTAAACAAAATTACAAATAGAACCCACTTGCAACTTGAACTAAGGCTGTGGATTTTAAAACCCTAAACTAGGAATAATTCTATGTCATTTTAAGTTAGATTCCATGCAAAAGTTATGGTTCCCCTAACAGTAAAGCATCCTAGAACAAAAGAATGGCATAATAGCATCCTAAGCTACACCAAAGACAATAATAAGACCATTAAGAGTATACCAGTTGCATTGGCCATCTTTGATAAAACTAGATCTCAACTGACATTGGGATGATTTGGAACTAAAATTACATAGCAGAACTTGCATGACACTCCCTCCGTCACAAGAAGATAGGCTTCTTTCCTTTTTTATTTGTCCCAAAAAATAATCCACTTTCTTTCTTAAGAATATAGTCATTTGTTAGTTCTCTATTCTTCCCTTATTTAATGTGCCTTGTTATGAACAAATATGAGATATTATTTCCAAGTTTTCCAATAATGCCCCAAATTAATGTATGGATATGTTAGGCAAAATGTATAAATCCAACCATATTAACTAAATTTTCTTAATCTTTGTGAAAATAGAAGCAAGCTTATCTTTTTAGGATGGTGAGAATACATAATTTTGTATCTTGTACTTGTCGAAAAATTCCTATGAAAAGAAGGTTACATCATTTGTAGCTCGAAACCATAAAGCTCTGGTCAATCACACAAAAACTAAAAATAGCAAAAGCAAAATATCTAATATTGAAACAGGATTCAACAAATTTAAGGTTTACATGCCAGATACCGCAAAATTACTTATTCTACTACAACGGTTATAAACAAAGCAAAACCACAAAAAATGAAGCTTCCACAACTTACATCCCAATTAAATAATTTCTTGGACAATATCGATGTTTCTAGCTTCAAATGCTGATTACTAAATTCTAAGAGAGTTAAGAATCAAATCAGATATCTCCCACACCATATCAAACTCTGCAGCTAAAATTAATTAATAATTACTAACTTAGGAAGCAATCTAAGAAGAAAAAAAATTTAAAGCAGCAGAGAAGACAAAATGGAATCAAATACATACGGATGCCAGCATTCCCCGCCGAGGAAGGAGCCCCGGATGCAGCAGAATTACCCTCAAGAGCAGTGGCGCCACCGAACAAAATCAACCTCGGTCCTATGTACCCAGGCGCTCCCTCTTCGCCAACAGCAGCCACTGCCGTCAGGGTATGCCCACACCTGGGCCCCGGTCCATCCTCCTTCTTCTCTAAAATCGCATTCACCACCGAATAAGTAGGCGCGTGCCTAGGCCCGACCAGAGGGCTTTGTTGCTGCACCTGCGTCTGTGCAGGTTGTTGCTGTTGTAGCTGCTGCTGCTGCACCGGGGGAGAAACAGCAGCAGAAGTTGGAGATCCCGCTGGCTGCAATTGATCCCCGAGCTGCTCTCTATCCATTGCTGTTGGCGAAATAGCGTTTTGTACAGCTGAATCGCGATCGGTCTCCGGCACCATAGTCGAGTCCACATCCATTGCTTCAGCTCTCCAATCCACGCCCTAATTTCAAGATCGGAGCTAAAATTCCACCCAATTCGCATCCCTAATCACCATTTTCAACGATTTGCTCGTGAATTCACCAGTAAAAATTTACGACGATAGAAACCCTAACCGAGATGGTATATTTTCCAATCCAAGGAAACCGAAAAAGAAACAACGGACGAAGAATTTCCAAGAAATATAAAATTTCAGAAAGGAGAGAGAGGAACTCTCGACTAGGTTTTCGCCTTCTTATATTCTCCCCTTCTCTCTCCCCCTCTCCCTATCTCTAGGAAAAAAAAAAGAAATAGAAATAGAAAAAAGAAAAGATTACAGAACGAAGAGCCGGTCGAGGAAAGAGAAAAATTAAAGAAACGGGACGGATACAATCACAAACAACTGAAATTTTCTGTGTGTCTCTCTCTTAACCAAAAAAACAATTGTTTTTGTTTTCGTTGTTTATTTCTATTTCTTGCAGCGCTGTTTCTTCTCTCTCTACAAATGGGGAAAAGGTAAACTTTTTTTCTCGCTCTAAAAATGATGTGTTAATTTCTGCTTGGCTCTGGTTAGTTTTTTTTGAAAAAAAAAAAAAATTTCTCGGATTTTGTAATTGTTTTTGTTTACCGTTATCACCCGGTTGAGGTGTGTGAAGGAAAATGGGTTGAGCGCCGTCAGATGAAAAGATTGACGGCGGAGAAGGCCGAAATAACCGGCAATATGATTTAACTATTAAGGATGACAACCGGTTTCCTAAATGTAGGGGTTTTGTCCCTTTGGCACCTGGTTAGGAGGTTAGAAAGAGAATCATGCTCGCTATGAATAGCGCGTGCTCACGTGCACTGATTGTTATTGGAAAACTACAATTTTGGCCCTTGAACTATACATATTTTTTCAATTAAGTCCTTGAACTTTTATTTGTTTTATATTAATCTTTCAAATTTAATTTATTTATGGAATAACGCATCCATAGATCACTCACGTTTTGCACTGTTGGCTATTGAGTTCTTACCGTTTTATTTGGACAAATTGGATCTCAATACTTTTTTTTTTTTTATCAACATCCAGTTCTCTATTGACAGAACAAACTAGAGTATATACCATGCACCGTTAAATGCACGTTTAGTCAAAGGTCGTTGAAGAAATTGCCACATGGATAACAATTAGGAGAGAGAAAAATATTTATTTCCCAAAAAAATTAAAATAAAAAAAATTAATTTTCCTTATAAACCAAAATGCACCTTTTAAGTAAAATGGTGAGAATACCATTTAAAGAACATTTAGAAATTATTAACTAAAAAAAGTATTTAGAAATTCTAAATAAAATATACAAAATCATTTCTAAATAAAACATACAAAATCACTCCTAGATTATGGATTAGTAATACTTATAAATCTCTAACAATATTTAGAATAAGCCATTCAAGTCTAAATCAAACAATTCTTGCAAAATTGAAAAAATATATATATTAGCTATGAATCTAGCAAATCAAACATATAAATAAAACAACTATCATTTTCATTGTGAAAATTACTATTTTATATAAAAATAAATAAATACATTACTTAGCAAGCCTTATGTTTGACATTACTTATCTCTACACCAAGAGTAAGAGAGGAACAAAGGAAATGAGAGATTTGGTGAGAAAACATAAGGGAAATGAAGAGAATTGCTTTTGATGTGGGATTTTTATTTCCTAGTTTTGCCATTGTCTATCTTTAAGGACTAAGAATGTTTCTTTTTGTTTAAGAAAATATGATGGTGAGTGAAAGAATTTTAGGGTTTGATATTCATTTAAGTAAAACGGTATAGTTTTGGTTATTTGGAGAACAGTTTTTTTTTTAATTTTAATTTATGGAAAAAAGAAAAATATTTTTCTCATTTCTAGTTTTCATCCACATGGTAAATCTTTAGTGTGCCTTTAACTATATATGCCTTTAATGTTCTTATTTTTCTCATAATAAAGGTCTCAATGTTGATAAAACTAAAAGAATCGAGGCTCCATATGATCAAATAAAAATTAGAGACTCAATAGTAAAAATGCAAAAATTCAGATCCACAAGTGTGTTTTGCCTATAAAAATAAAGTTTTTCAACTTCAATTTTGTCTATACTAAGTCCACTTTAATTATTGTATAAAATAGACAAATAATCATTTTTCAACTTATTTTTAGCCAATAAGAGCTACATTTTAATAAATAAAAGTTGAAGGGCTAAAGCTTGATAAATAGAAGTTAAAAAGTTCAATAAACAAAATATTCATAATTTTATGATTAAAATATTTGTTTTTCCATTATCATTACTATAGAGAGATGATTGTTTCTCAATTTCGTATTGATAAAGATTGTATATGTTGCCCAGATATTAAGCCAAGAAGGGGGGTTGAATTGGAGTTTTAATGATTTAACTTTAAAGTGAGGAAATAAAAATTAATTTTAGGAGGGATAGAAAAATTTGGCACAAAGATTTTTATAGAGGTTCGGGTGTTAACAAACCCTACTCATCTCTCCAATCGCAATTGAGAGTTTCACTAACACACTAAGTGTTACAATTGAGTTTTACAGGCTCACTATGGTGTTTCTCACAATGGCTCACACCTAACCCAGAAATCTCTTGTGTTTTAATGGCTCACACAATAACCAATTCCTTATATTTTACAGGCTCACACAAACAACTTTTATCTTGTGTTTTACAGGCTCACACAAACAAGCTTTACTTTGTGTTTTTACAGGCTCACACAAACAAGCTTTACTTTGTGTTTTTACAGGCTCACACAAACAACATTTCTTTGTGTTTTAAAGGCTCACACAACTAACCCTTACAAGTGTTCTACTCTTAACCCAGAAATACCCAAAACTCACTTGAGTAATAAATGATTACAAAGAGAAACACTTACAAATCTTTATTGCTCAATAAATGACGAGCAAAAAGATTTTCACAGAAAATAGATATTTATTATGGAAGTATTAAATGTACAAATAACTTGTAATAAGATTTTGATTCAAAGTATTTGCTATCCTCTTGTACTGAATGCATAAATGACTTGCATTTATACTTCCATGGCTAATTATAGCCGTTAGAGTGCATTTAATACGAAACTAGCCGTTGCACCAACCTAAATAATCGTGCCTGACATTTTTCTCTTTCTTCTTTCACGGGCGTGACTATGTTGGTCACGGGCGTGACTGTTCTTCCAAGCCGTGACCCAAGTGGTGACCTTGGTCGTGAAGCATTTTGGAAGGTTTTAAAATATTGGGTCATGGGCATGACATATATCTTCACGGGCGTGACAAACTTCCCAGCCGTGATCCAAGTGGTGACTTTGGTCGTGAATCTCTCTGGATGAAATTGTCATGAAGATTCATGGGTGTGACATTTAATTTCACGGGCATGACTTAAATGTGCATTTCACGGTTTGTTGTCTTCCTTCATGGCCATGAACTTCAAATGTTGGTTTTGGTGACGGTTAGCTTTGTCACGGACGTGACACATAGGGTCACGGGCGTGAACATGCTACTTCCTTAATTTTATCTTTCAAGGATTAATCTTTCATTCTCCATTCTTGCTATTTTATTCCATACCTTGTTTAATAGACTTAGAAAACAAGTATGTTAAATACAATATTGCTATTTTATTTGTTATCATCAAAATGACGGAAATACCCCTCAAGGTTTAACAATCTCCCCCTTTTTGATGGTGACAAATAATCTAGCAATATTTATTTTTGAGAAGTCTCCCCCTCAAAAAATACTTAGGATAAAAAAATTGATGAAATGCAAGAATTGTAAAGAATGATGTAGCATTGAAATAAACTTTCTAGCTTTTAAGTATATGCAAGTTATATGCAAAGTATATCCAATATATACCAAAATTCTCTTTAAATCATGAAGTATATGTAAGGTATATTTAGAGTATATCAAGACATATTCATTTATGTAACTTGCATTATGGTATATGCAGAGTATACTTAAGATATATCTAATGTGCATAAAGCTCAATTTCATACTTGCATATTCATTTTGAATTAAATTGTTAAGTATTGCATTTAAACTCAAAATATTCCTACTTAACTCAATATATTTGTAGGTTCTTCATTTTGATTCAAAATTAAGTATTATCTTAATATATTGCTAGTTTCTCCCCCTTTTGTCATCAACAAAAAGAATATAGAGATTAAACCATAATGGAAAAACAAAGCAAATATATTAATATTCAAAAAGAAGTACAAACCAAAGTAAATAAAAGTCAGAAAGGAAATTTAAAATTTCCTAAAAATAACCAAAACAAGTAAACAAACAAAAGAAACAATCATATTAAGGCTACCATATAGCCTAACACCTAACCGGACATCCTATCCCTAAGTCGAGCAACCTCTGCCTCAAGGCTGTCCATCCGAGACTCCATGAAGTCTTTGCGGTTCTCCAACCTCTCATCCATCGAAGCCTGCAGCTGCTCAAATCGTGGTGCCAAGAGGTCAACCAACTGTTGTGCCAAATTCGGTGTGGAAACCGAGGATTGTCCGATGTCCTGCTCCACCGCTGGAGGTGCTTCCTCAACCCGAGCCCTTTTCTTCTGCTGGATCCCTTGGAGGCCGGCTTTGAAGTCCTCTGAATCATTATCTTCCCAAATTATTTCACCAACAGTGTCTGTGAAGCGGTAGTAAATATTATTCTCATGAACAATTCTGACAGCCGCTCCCATCTTAATGAAGGACTCGACATCCAATTGATCTCGAAGATGCCCAGGGATGAGATTGAAGTGATGGTCATCCAGCTTCAAATAGCGTAACTTCAAGGCAATATGGGTGACATATCCACCAATGAGTATATCTCCTGTGGGCTTGGTGGCAATGGACAGAAGATGGTATGCAAACCATCTAGAAAGTGCCACTGTGAGACCTCATCGGGCCATCTCAAAGAGGAATAGCTCTAACTTCCTAATGGTGCCATTGTTTTCTCCCTGAGAAAATATGCTATAGGTTAGAAACCTATGCAAATATTTGAGCACTGGGGACCAGAGATGAGTGCTCTTGGTCTTCTTGACATCCCAGCTACAATCTGTGCCAAAATGAGTCCATGCTTGAGTTGCGAAAACTCCACTTCGCTGTCATTTAGGATGCCTTCTGAGGGTAGATTGAATAAGTCCCCGAATTATGTGGCATTGAGAGTGTTTGGATTGCTGCAGAGTTGGAATTTCATCACTCCAGTGGGAGACACTTGCAAAATGCTAAAAAATTCCAGGGTTGGTTCCCTTAAAGTGGGCTGATGAATATCCATGAACTCCTTCAAATGACAGGCCTGGAGTTGCTCTGTCATAGCCGTCTCAAGCCCGAGAGTGCGCACGGTTTGCCACTCAAAGGACCTTGATGAAATGAGAGGCCTCTTCTTTAAGGTTGAGTACTGAGGAAGGTAATGCTCCGGGATTATGTTCTTGAGGTAATCTGAGTACCTCCTGGGAGCATGAGACTTCTTCCTAGTTCCCTTTGATGAGCCGATTTCCATTTGGAATGAAGAAATGAACTTTGTAGAGTTTGGAGAAATTTGACAGAAAGTTTGAGAAAACCCTAAGGAAAGATGATTTTTGATGAAGAAAGGGACTTTTGATGGTATTTATAGGAAAAGTTTGTTACTTGGGGGCCGGAATCTTCAATATCTCATTGACTGTGTGTAAAATATCTGTCAATTGATTTTTTGTGCTTATAAATTCTAATACAACATCTCTATATTAAACATGATCTCTAATAAAGTGGTGTCTAATGTCAATATGCTTACTTATAGAGTGTTGAATGGGATTCTTTGAAAGATTTATAGCACGTGTATGGTCACATTTAATAGGTATATGGTTCATATCATGACCATAGTCCTTAAGTTGTTGTTTCATCCAAAGAATTTGAGTACAACAACATCCTGCTGCTACATACTCTGCTTCAGCAGTTGAAAGAGCAATTGAAACTTGTTTCTTGCTAAACCAAGAAACTAAGCAGTCTCCAATAAAGTGACAAGTGCTTGAAGTACTTTTTCTATCTAAAAGACTACCAGCATAGTCTGCATCTGAATATCCTATAATATAAAAGGATGAATTTTTAGGATACCATAAACCTAGATGCAATGATCCATGTAGATATCTTAAAATTCTTTTTACTGCATTTAAATGAGATTCTTTTGGACATGATTGAAATCGTGCACACAAGCAAACACTATATATTATATCGGGTCTAGAAGCAGTAAGATATAAAAGTGATTCGATCATACCTCTATAGAGCTTTTCATTAATGATCTTACCCTTTTCATCCTTGTACAATTTTGTTGATGTGCTCATAGGAGTCTTGGCATTCTTGCATCCTTCCATTCCAAATTTTTTAATTAAATCTTTGGCATATTTGGATTGGTTTATGAATATGCCCTCATTGCTTTGCTTTATTTGTAGACCAAGGAAATACTTAAGCTCTCCCATCATGCTCATTTCAATTTCTCTAGTCATACACTTAGCAAATTCTTGACAAAGCAACTCATTAGTAGAACCAAATATTATATCATCAACATAAATTTGAACAATTGGTATATCATGCTTATATTTTTTAATGAATAATGTGGTGTCAACATTCCCCTTTTGTAAAGTTATTTTCTAAGAGAAAAGAACTTAGTCTTTCATACCAAGCTCTTGGGGCTTGTTTCAAACCATATAAAGCTTTTCAAAAATTTAAAAACATGATTTGGCTAATCATAGCTTTCAAAGCCTGGTGGTTGTTCTACATAAACTTCTTCTTCTATATAACCATTTAGAAATACACTTTTCACATCCATTTGAAAGAGTTTGAAATTCATGTGACATGCATATGCTAAAAGTATTCTTATGGCTTCTAATCAAGCTACAAGTGCATAGGTCTCATCATAATCTACACCTTTTTCCTGATTATATCATTTTGCAACTAATCTAGCCTTATTCCTAGTTATTGAACCTTGTTCATCTAGCTTATTTCTAAATACCCATTTGCTACCTATAATTTGATGATCCTTGGGTCTAGGTACTAAGGTCCATACCTTACTTCTCTCAAATTGGTTGAGTTCCTCTTGCATGGCAATTACCCAACTTTCATCATTAAGAGCCTCATCAACATTTTTAGGCTCAATTTGAGAAATAAAAGCAAGGTCAGTGGCTAAATGTTTGAAATGAGATCTAGTTCTTAGTCCCCTTAAGAGATCACCAATGATTTGCTCTTTTGGATGATCTTTTGTCATTCTCCATTCTTTTGGGAGTTCTTGCTCATTTTCTTCTTGAGTTTGAGGTAGAGAATCATTTTGATGTGAATCTTCTTGATCATTTTCTTGTTTTCCATTTTCAAGATCAAGTTTTTCCATGTTACCTACAACATCATCAATGACACTACCTTTCATAAGATCAAGTCTACTAGATTTATTAAAGACAATATGCATAGATTCTTCAACAGTTAATGATCTTTTATTAAATACTCTATATGCTTTGCTAGTTGTAGAGTATCCTAAAAAGATACCTTCATCAGATTTAGAGACAAATTTTCCAAGGTTGTCCTTAGTATTCAATATGAAGCACTTGCATCCAAATACTCTAAAGTATGATATCAAGGGCTTTCTTCCATTCCATAGCTTAAATGAGGTTTTGTTTAAAAGAGGTCTTTTGAAAACTCGATTTGAAATATAACATGCAGTGTTTGTGGCTTCTGCCCAAAAGTAAATTGGTAATCCATACTCATTGAGCATTGTTCTAGTCATTTCAATTAAGGTTCGATTTTTCCTTTCAACTACCCCATTTTGTTGAGGTGTCCTAGGAGATGAAAAATTCTATGAAATGCCATGTTTAAGACAAAAACTTTCAAAGTTTTTATTTTTAAATTCTTTGCCATGATCACTTCTTATCTTTGAAATACAATACCCTTTTTCAATTTGAACTCTTTTAGCAAAGTTTTTGAAAATTTCAAAAGCATCACTCTTTTGAGCTAAAAAAATTACCCAAGTAAATCTAGAGTAATCATCTACGATGACAAAGGCATAATGTTTACCTCCTAAGCTAGCAATTTTAGTAGGTCCAAATAAATCTAAGTGCAGGAGTTGAAGAGGTTTTGAGGTACTTACTATGTTTTTTGTTTTGAAGGATGACTTGTGTTGCTTTCCTCTTTGGCAAGGTTCACATGTCTTGTTTTTTTTCAAATTTGACTCTTGGCAGTCCTTTTACTAGTTCTCATGTGCTGAGGCTTTGTATTAAGTCCATGTTAGCATGACCAAGCCTTCTATGCCACAACCAAGATTCATCACTAAGAGAATGGTTAGATAATTTATGTAAGTCTATTATGTATGTGTTGACATCTCTATTTCCTTTAAATATCTCTTAACTATCGATAGATATCACAAGACATTCATTGGAAGTAAAGATTACTTTGTTTCCTTTATCACATAATTGACTAACACTCAACAAGTTATATTTCAAGCCATCAACAAGTAAGACGTCTTTAATAAAAGTAGTATCATTAATACCAATAGATCCAATGCCAATTACCTTACCTTTAGCATTGTTTCCAAAGGTAACTTTACCTCTATCAATACTTTTGATTTCATTGAAGAGTTATTTATCTCCTGTCATATACATTGAGCATCCACTGTCTACTAGCCAAACATTTTTGTTTATTGTGGATTTGAGGCATACCTATAGAATCACTGTTCAAGTATGATTTTTAGGTACCCAAATGAGCTTGGGTCCTTAGGGGTTAGCACATGAAGGTTCCCAATGAGTCTTCCTTATCCAACAATGTTTATTTATGTGACCAATTTTCATACAATAATTGTAACATCCTTGACCTTCCCCACATGCATTTCATCGAACATAAGCATCTTGCATACAATTCAATTGAACACGTGCATTTCATACGTATTTTCGTAGGAACAAGTTCATGGCATGCACTAGCTACGTGTCCTAGTATTTGGCAATTATATCGAGTCACATGTGTATCCTTATAACCTAAATAAGGATAACAAAGTATTAGAAATGAATTGAATAAGGTGTATAAATTAAAGTAAGCAAAGTGATTAGATTAAGATTAGTAAACAATTACATTGTTAATTTAGTTAAATCGGGTCAAATGATTAAGTTGTATTATTGTGTTAATTAATGGAATTATAAATATATGTAAATAATAATAATAATATAGACAAAATAAAATGAAAATGACACAAAAGAGAAATAGAAGAGAAGAGAAAAGAGAAATGAGAAGAGAAAAGATAAGAGAAAATGACAAAATGACAAAAAACAAGTTGGTTTTATCTTCATCTTTCTTCCCCATTTTTGCCTCCTCACTTCAGCCCCGTTTTCTTCTTCAATTTCCTCCATTTCAGACTTCAATTCTTCCTTGTTTCACCTAGTTTTTGAAGCTAATTGATCCATTTCAAGGTTGTTCTTGGTAAGTAATCAATTCTTATTGCTATAGGGTTGATTTGAGAAGCTCAAATGATCAAAACATGAGAGTTATAGGTATATGTCTTAGCTAAAAGTTGGTACTAATGGCAACTTCATTGGTTATGTATAGACTAAGTTATGACCTTTGTAAGCCATACTGGTCCGGAAGTCAATTCTATTCTGGACCAGTAACGTGTTTGGTATAATTAGAAGACCTTAGAGACATAATTGGTACAAGTTGTAAACATGAAACATGTTCCATATGAACCCTTATAAGTGTCTATAAAGTTACATTAAAATAGGACATATAGATTATAAGTTATGATGAACCCAAATGAGTACCCTGAAACTGCCTAAAGGCAGAAAATAAGGCAGAAAACATAACACTCTTAGAAATTCCACCAAATATTATAAAATGATCCAATTGGTCTGATATTTGAATATATTCTATAATTCTATGTTATTGTTAATTAGGAAAAAGAATCATATTAATTGGTCAATTATAGAAAAAGTTATAGGCTAAACAGTCCCATAAGGTCATACTGCCTCATAGGAAAAATCTCAACTATATACATGAACAATGCATATTAATTTGTTTAAGTCACATTAAGTCTTCCTAATCATGAGTTAATTGATTATGTTTTCATATTAGGCTCACAACATATTGGAGACCCACAAGGAGCGGATAGACAATAAGTTAGGGGTAGCAATCAAAGGAGAACGGTGAGTCTAATTATCGATTGAATTCTTTAGTGAAAATGAATGTTGCTTGCTATGTGATTCATGTGATTGTCATGATTGGTCCTTGATAATGTAATGATGGATAATTTGTGACATTGTGGTACACATAAATGGTATACTTGCGGTATATTTGAGGTATATGTTTGACAAATGTGATATATATACATGGTATATGTATAGTATATGCAAGGTATATGCTTGACATATAAGGTATATATGGCATATATGTATGTTGTATATGATAAAGATGCAATGGTTGATGAATGCTTAAATACAAGTGCATATGCATATGGGCTAAAAAGGCGTTGTGACTAGTTAATCGATATTGTAAAGCAAAAGAAGAGGCCTATGGCCCAACAAATGTGCAAATGAAACAAATGATCAAGCTAGCTAGCAAATGCAAATGCAAATGTTCACATGGCAAATATTCATATGGAAACTCGGGGCAATGTCTGTTTAACTTAGTCACAACAAAATGAAATAAGCAAAGCATTTGCATACATAAAGAGTAATGATTATATGTTTCAACTTTATTAATACTTATATGATACTGATGAATGGAATGGAATACATGGTATATATTGGAATTGTGATTTATTACTATGAGTTGTTTGGTACTTTAGAGCTCATTGGATGGTTATTCTCACTGAGCCGCAACTCATCAATTTGCATCATTTTTCAGGTAAAGAAAAGTGATAGCTCATTTTGAGTAGCGTATAAAAGACATGGAGCATAGGTCACTGGCCGAGTCTCATCACTCTCTCTCCTTGCATTCCACACAAGCATGAAAATATGTCATATGTGTTTTGTATTTACGTGCTTGAATATGTATAGTCATTTTGGAATGAGTCTAAAAATGTATAAATGAAATCAACTCGAAAATACTTATGTGTAAAGTTTATGTTTTGATATATGTGATATATTATATTGTGGTAAAAACCTCAGTGTTAACTTTGCAAAATCAGTGAATAATATTACAGGATATGTATCTTGCAAGTCATTGAATGAAATTATAGGATATGAGACTTGCAAAGTCATTGAATTATATTACAGGATATGAAAAAAAAATTTTACTACTATTGTTAACAGGGTATTTTACCTTTCCAGTATGCCATGTATGATTACTTGATACAGGGATAGGTTATACTCAAATGCATAAGGTGTGATGTTACATTTTTTGAGAATGCATTGGGAACAAAATTGAACTTTAGCACTGCATTCCACCCACAGACTGATGGACAATCAGAAAGGACTATATAGACATTGGAAGAAATGCTTAGGGCATGTTCTATGGAATTCAGAGGTGCTTGGGATGAATATATAGCATTGATTGAATTTGCTTACAACAACCAGTATCATAGCAGTATCCAGATGACACCATATGAGGCATTGTATGGCAGAAAGTGCTGAAGCCCTATCATTTGGGATGAAGAAGGAGCACGAGCATTAGAAGGGCCAGAGATAGTGCAAGACATAGTGGATAAGATCAAGGTTGTCAAGAACAAGCTAAAGGCAGCACAGGATAGGCAGAAAAGTTATGTTGATTAGCATAGAAGGGAAATGGAATACGAGTTGGGTGAAAAGGTATTTCTTCGTGTGTCTCCCTGGAAAGGGATAATTCGATTTGGCAAAAAGGGTAAATTGAGCCCAAGGTATATAGGGCCTTATGAAATTCTTGAGAAGATTGGTCCACTGGCTTATAGGTTGTCTTTACCACCCGAGATGGCTCAGATACATAATGTGTTTCATGTGAGCATGCTTAGAAGATACAGGTCAGATCCTACATATGTACTTAAAGATCAAGCCATTGAGATTGCGGAGCACATGAGTTATGTTGAGGAACCAGTGCAAATCATTGGATACAGGACTAAACAGCTAAAGAATCGAGAAATACCTTTGGTTAAGGTATTATGGCATAACAATTTACAAGAAGAGGCAACATGGGAAACAGAAGAAAATATGAAAAAGCAATATCCACACCTGTTTTCAGGTATTAATTTCGAGGACGAAATTTTTAAAAGGAGGGGAGAATTGTAACATCCTTGACCTTCCCCAAGTTAGCTACTATGTGGTTTGATTTTGAATATGTTAAAGCCCTTATTGGAAGTCTCTCAAAATATAAACGTTGTAGATATATGTGTGTTGTATCTGTATACCAAATTTCAGGTTCATAGACCCTAACCAAGTTAGCAACTGTGTGGTTTGATTTCGAATATATTAAAGCCCTTATTGGAAGTCTCTCAAAATATAAACGTTGTAGATATATGTGTGTTGTATCTGTATACCAAATTTTAGGTTCATAGACCTTGTAAATTGTGAGTTATGGTGAATGGAACCATGACTGTTCATTGGTTTGAACTGCATACTGAGTGCCCTAGGAAGATACAGTAACTTGTTTAGCTAATTTAAGCTTGTTAGAACTAGATTCTGTAAATGATCAAAACATGAGAGTTATAGGTATATGTCTTAGCTAAAATTTTGTACTAATGGAAACTTCATTGGTTATGTATAGACTAAGTTATGGCCTTTGTAAACCATACTGGTCCGGAAGTCAATTCTATTATGGACCAGTAAAATGTTTGGTATAATTAGAAGCCCTTAGAGAAATAATTGGTAAAAGTTGTAAACATGAAACATGTTCCATATGAACCCTTATAAGTTTTTGTAAAGTTTCATTAAAATAGGACATATAGATTATAAGTTATGATGAACCCAAATGAGTACCCTGAAACTGCCTAAAGGCAGAAAACAAGGCAAAAAATAGAACACTCTTAGAAATTCCACCAAATATTGTAAAATGTTCCAATTGATCTGATATTTGAATATGTTCTATAATTCTATGTTATTGTTAATTAGGAACAAGAATCAGATTAATTGGTCAATTATAGAAAAAGTTATAGGCTAAACAGTCCCATAAGGTCACACTGCCTCATAGGAAAAATCTTAACTATTGACATGAACAATGCATATTAATTTGTTTAAGCCACATTAAGTCTCTCTAATCATGAGTTAATCGATTATGTTTTCATATTAGGCTCGCAACATATTGGAGACCCACAAGGAGCAGATAGACAATAAGTTAGGGGTCGCAATCAAAGGAGAATGGTGAGTCTAATTATCGATTGAATTCTTTAGTGCAAATGAATGTTGCTTGCTATGTGATTCATATGATTGTCATGATTAGTCCTTGATAATGTAATGATGGATAATTTGTGACATTGTGGTATACATAAATGGTATACTTGCGGTATATTGGAGGTATATGTTTGACAAATGTGATATATATACATGGTATATGTATAGTATATGCAAGGTATATGCTTGACATATGAGGTATATATGGAATATATGTATGTTGTATATGATGAAGATGCAATGGTTGATGAATGCTTAAATACAAGTGCATATGCATATGGGCTAAAAAGGCGTTGTGACTAGTTAATCAATATTGTAAAGCAAAAGAAGAGGCCGTAGTGCAAATGAAACAAATGATCAAGCTAGCTAGCAAATGCAAATGCAAATGTTTACATGGAAAATATGCACATGGAAACCTGGGGTAATGTCTGTTTAACTTGGTCACAACAATGAATATGTATAGTCATTTTGGAATGAGTCTAAATATGTATAAATGAAATCAACTCGAAAATACTTATGTGTAAAGTTTATGTTTTGATATATGTGATATATTATATTGTGGTGAAAATCTCAGTGTTAACTTTGCAAAGTCATTGAATAATATTACAGGATATGAGACTTGTAAGTCATTGAATGAAATTATAGGATATGAAACTTGCAAAGTCATTGAATTATATTACAGGATATGAAAAAAAAAATTTTACTACTATTGTTAACAGGGTATTTTACCTTTCCAGTATGCCATGTATGATTACTTGATAAAGGGATAGGTTATACTCAAATGCATAAGGTGTGATGTTACAATAATTACATTGTTTTGGTCTAAACTTGCTTTTTGATCTTACAATATTTTTGAATGCCATATTTTTATTAAACTGATTTTGAGAACAATGACATGCATAGTCATGATTAATTGATGCTTGTCTAGATGCATGCTTCTTATACATAAAGGAATGATTATTCTTTTTTATGTATGGAAGGCTTAATATGCTTATTCCTTGGTGCTGTTCCAACAAGTGTGGAGATGTGAGGTTCACTAGACTTAACAAAGATGGTTTTGTGAGAAGATGACGATGTGTCCTTAAATCCTAGACCATGTCTAATTAAGGGTAGTCTTTCAGACACAATGAGAGTATCTAAACTCTCTTTGCCTTTGTGAAATTTAGAAATGGAATTTCTAAGTTTCTCAACTTCATTTTTCAAAGTATTATTTTCTTTAAGCAAGGAAGCAGTTGAGGGTCTTGATGAATATTCATCTAATGATTTTTGGAGAGATTCATTAGATGATTTAAGCTTTATGTTCTCCTTTTCTAAAACATCTATCTTATTTTTTAAATTAGAGATGTTATTTCTATAAGTACTGAATTTACTTCTATATTTCTCTAATTCTATATTCAATTCTTCTATAAGGCTTTGCTCATCATCACTATCACTATCATCATTATTATCACTACTATCATTATTTAAAGAGTATGAATGTAGTGATCTTACCATATTCGAGATGTGATCCTCAATACCCATAAAGCATAGGTTGACCTCTTCGCTTTCATTGTCATCTCTTTCACTTGAAAAGCTTTCGTCATCCCATATGGCTTTGTGACCTTTCTCCCCATTGTCTCTTTGGTATTTGCTCTTATGCTTCTTGAGCCTTGGACATTCTGGTTTGATATGTCATTTCTTTCCACACTCATAGCATTTTACCTCTTCCTTACTTCTTTGTGCATCATTAGAAGTTTGTTTGAGGTTTCTTTGCCTGAATTTTCTAGAGTTG
This sequence comes from Triadica sebifera, assembly GCA_023653625.1. Classification (NCBI taxonomy): domain Eukaryota; kingdom Viridiplantae; phylum Streptophyta; class Magnoliopsida; order Malpighiales; family Euphorbiaceae; genus Triadica; species Triadica sebifera. The sequence continues at coordinate 12,404,004 of CM042908.1, read as the reverse complement.
CTCATTTCCACATTCATAGCAATGTCCTCATTTTCATCATCACTCATTTCTTCATCATCTTCACTTTCTTCTTGAGATTTTGAAGTAGAGGCTTTGAGTGCTAAAGGCTTTCTTTTCTCTAGCTCTGCTTCAAGCTCTCTATCTCTTTTCACTGTCATTTCATGTGTGAGAAGTTTGCCAATAAGCACACCTGTATTCATGATGCTCATGTCTTCATTTGCTTCTTCTATGCCAACAACTCTTGAGCCATAGTCTTTAAGAGGAAGACTTCTCAGGATTTTGTTGTTTATATCTTTCAAGCTCAAATGCTTCCCAAGTTTCCTCATTCCATTTATAATGGCTAAAAGACGGTTGGTCATGTCAGTGATTGACTCATTGAATTTCATCTTGAAGAACTCATATTCTGAGGTAAGAAGTTGAATCTTTTTGGATTTGACTTGCTTAGTTCCTTCATGATAATTTTCCAATGTCTTCCATATGTTGTAGGTTGTTGGGCAGTGTTGTATTCTTCCACATTCTTTAATAGATAATGAACTTGAAAGGATTGTCATTGCCTTCTTGTTTTTGAAATTTGCTCTTCTTTGAGGCTCTCTCCAATCATCTCTTGATAGGATTTCTTCTTCACCATCAGCTCCTGTTCTGGTTGGTGGTGTCCATTCTTTTTGTACACTATCCCAGACTTTAATTCATTCACTATCCAGGTATGTCTCCATCCGAAACTTCCAATAGGCATAATTTACTCCATCAAAGTAAGGTTTGAGACTTTGGAATCCTTCACTGGCCATATCTTAATCTTTACTAGCGCTTTTTAAGCTTAGATGCCAGACAAAGCTCTGACACCAATTGTTGCCTAGATATTAAGCCAAGAGGGGGGGTTGAATTGGAGTTTTAATGATTTAACTTTAAAATGCGGAATAAAAATTAATTTTAGGAGGGATAGAAAAATTTAAACAAAGATTTTTATAGAGGTTCGGGTGTTAACAAACCCTACTCCTCTCTCCAATCACAATTGGGAGTTTCACTAACACACTAAGTGTTATAATGGAGTTTTACAAGCTCACTCCCAACTATGGTGTTTCTCACAATGGCTCACACCTAACCCAGAAATCCTTTGTGTTTTAATGGCTCACACAATAACCAATTCCTTGTGTTTTACAGGCTTACACAAACAACCTTTATCTTGTGTTTTACAGGCTCACACAAACAACCTTTACTTTATGTTTTTACAGGCTCACACAAACAACCTTTCTTTGTGTTTTAAAGGCTCACACAACTAACCCTTACAAGTGTTCTACTCTTAACCCAGAAATACCCAAAACTCACTTGAGTAATAAATGATTATAGAGAGAAACACTTACAAATCTTTATTTCTCAATAAATGATGAGCAAAAAGATTTTCATAGAGAATAGATATTTATTATGGAAGTATTAAATGTACAAATAGCTTGTAATAAGATTTTGATTCAAAGTATTTGCTATCCTCTTGTACTGAATGCATAAATGACTTGCATTTATACTCCCATGGCTAATTATAGCCGTTAGAATGCATTTAATATGAAACTAGCCGCTGCACCAACCCAAATAATCGCGCCTGACATTTTTCTCTTTCTTCTTTCACGGGAATGACTATGTTGGTCATGGGCGTGACTGTTCTTCCAAGCCGTGACCCAAGTGGTGACCTTGGTCGTGAAGCATTCTGGAAGGTTTTGAAATATTGGGCCACGGGCGTGACATATATCTTCACGGGCGTGACAAACTTCTCAGCCGTGATCCAAGTGGTGACTTTGGTCGTGAAGCTCTCTAGATGAAATTGTCATGAAGGTTCACGGACGTGACATTTAATTTCATGGGCATGACTTAAATGTGCATTTCACGGTTTGTTGTCTTCCTTCATAACCGTGAAATTCAAATGTTGGTTTTGGTGATGGTTATTTGTCTCCTATACAATTTAATTTCTGAGTTTTTTTACAAGTTCTCTCTTTTTCGATTGATCTATTCTTTTTTCATGGTGATTGCTCTCTTTTTTTTTAAACTTTTTTCAGCTTACTCAAGGGACATTGTCGATCTCTTCTTTTAGTTTGATTTCTGATTTTTATTTTATTTTTTTACAGGCGCTTTTTCAATCACAATCAAGCATAAGAACCCACATCCCGCTTTCTCCATTCATCACTCAGAAACTTTACCCATGCTCACAGGTACATCTTGATTTTTCTTTTTAATTTATTTTAAAATTTCCTTCTCTAGTTTGTCGGTGATTTTTATGTTTGTTATTTCTCTTTTTTTTTTTTTCTATTTTCTAATGTCTTGATTTCTCCTATACACTAAGTTTTTTTTTTTAATTTTTCTCATAAGTCCTCTCTTTTTCACTTGATCTGTTCTTTTTTCATGGTGATTTCTCTCTCTTTTTTATTTAATTAGTATTTTCAAGTCCTATGTTAATTTTAAAATGCAGGATTTGGTTATGTTAATTATAATTTGGACATTTATATGAACTAGATTATGTATAATTATTTGTGATATTATTGGAATTCATCAACTAATTAGTATTTTCAAGCCCTATGTTATTTTTAAAATGTAAGATTTGGTTATGTTAATTATGATTTGTATATTTATATGAACTAGATTATGTATAGATATAATTATATGGTCCTATTTATACTGATATTAAGATTTTTACATGTTTAAGAACTAAACAACAATGTTATTTATACATAAGTTCAACCCCACTGAGCTTATTCCTTTTTATCCATATTTTGCTAAAAAATTACAGCAAACAAATTCAACAAATTTTGTTAAAGTTGTGGATGAGGCATGCACAAGGAGAGGTCTTTATTTGGCTTACAAGTGAAGAAATAATGATATTTTGAGGTTGATGTACTAGATTAAGAGCCAACAACCAGTAATGATCTAGCTAAATTATCATATCGACCTCATAAGGAACCAACCCGAAGTATTGTTCTAATAAGGAACCAACCTAATTGGTTATGTTAATGTAAAAACCTAAATAAGATAAAGTACTAATTATTTTTTGGAAAATTTTATTTTAACTTCACATTATTTCATTTAAGCAAAATGGAATATATGAAGGTGATTTTTATATTATTGATGCCTTTTAAATGATGTGTTCATACTTTAACTGAGCTCCAAATGTAATAAAATTCATGCTTATAGATGTTTAGAAGTTATTCTTTACATATATTTTGATTGATTGCATATTTTAATCTCTAGGAAGTCTAAATATTGTCAATTTAATTTATGTGCTTGGTAACATTAGGTTTTTTAATCTCCATATTAGTTTTTCTTTACTAGAAGCTTTATAATTTGAAAACAAAAAATATTTTTAGTAGAAGCTTGAGACTTACAGTGTGAGAAGGTTTAGAAGAATATGTTTAGTTTTACTCAACATTTAAAGATAGAAATGTAGGTTGATGTTCTCTTAGTTGTTCAAGACTCACAACATAGGAAAACAGAAAAAAGTTGAATTGTATTTGTGAATGACTAAAGCATCATAAGTTTGAAATCTTTTATGTTAACTGGGCTTATTTGGGTTTCAATCTGGCTCATGCTAGTTGCTCCTATTTTAGGCTTCATTTGTTTATTTATCTTAATTTCTTTTTCTTTTCCTTTTATGTTGACTGGACTTATTTGGGTTTCTTTGTGCTTTTTTTTGCTTCCATCTGTGTTTTTTTTACATGCCTATTGTATTCTAAATTTCCATTATAAAATCAGAATTCCAATTAGCTATTGCTCAAAATTTCCTTTTGTTGTCCTTTTTTTTCCTTTATTCTCTTCCTCCCTTTTTTTTCTCTTTCTATGTTTCTCCAATATCATATCTATTTTTTTAGTTCCATATCCATTATTGACTTTGTTTTTTTAATCTATTTTTTTATTATTTTCCTCTTTTTCTTTCTATATGAGAAAAGCACTGAGATATACTCGAAATTGTCAATAGTGAGGTATTTTTCCCTTCTTATTATCCCCATTTAGGGTCACGAAAATGTAGGAACACATTGGATGGGATACACTATAGTTCGGAATCAAGGATGGAAGCAGTTGTTTACAGGCTTGAACATTAATTATATTAAGGCAATGTTCTCTAATTGCAATGTCTTTCTGTTTTTAAATAGCCCAATATCTATTTATTTATGATTACTACTTAAAAAATCCTTAAAAAATGTTTCATGTGTGATTGTTGATAATTTAGATATAATGAGAAGAATTTATTTGGGAATGTATAGCTTCAAAAACATCTATATGATGAAAGCCATCCATATCATAAATTCAATACATGTAGGTTATGTGTATGTGTTTGTGCTAATTATAATTTAAACGTGGATGTAATTTCCTTCATTTTTTTCCAAACATAAGTTTCATTTTTTTTGAAAAAAAAGAGAATTATATTTTTTACTAGGTCTGATTGACATATATTGAGTCTTGTTTAGGGGACAATTTATTTGATTTGTATGACTTTCTTATTAGTTCATGATGAACAAATGCCTCAAGCCATGATTGAATGATATAATGTCAATTGTGTTGATACTCATTTAGTCGATTAAGCTAGAATTATCATGTAGCATTAACTCGATATTAGATATGATTAGAATGATAATAATTTGTTAGATATTTTTTAGTTAAATTAATTTTGCTCCATAAGCAAAGAAATTGTCTTTTTATATGGTTGTCATATAGATTGCAATATATATGTAATAGATAATCATGTCTGCTTTTATAAGTATAATTTTTCTAATGCCCATGCTTACTCCTAAGTATGTTTTTGCATTTAAAGATAGAAATGTAAGGTGGTGTTCCCTTAGTTGTTTCAAGACTCACAATATAGGAAAAGAAGAAAAATAGTTGAGTTGTATTTGTGAATGACTAAAGCATCATAAGTCTAATATCTTTTATGTTGACTGGACTTATTTGAGTTTCAATCAAGCTCATGCATGTTGTTTCTGTTTTAGGCTTGCCATATTTTTATTTATCTTAATTTCTTTTTATTTTTCTTTTTCTTTTATGTTAACTAGACTTATTTGGGTTTCTCTTGGATTTTTTTAGCCTCCATTTGTGCTTTTTTTTTGCCTGATACCTGTTGTATTCCAAGTTTCCATTATAAAATCAAAATCTCAATCAGTTATTGCTCCAAAAGTTCCTCTTGTTGTCCTCATTTTTTCCTTTTTTCTCTTCCTCCCTTTTTTTTTATGTTTCTCCAATATCATATCTAATTTTTTTAGATCCATTGCAATTACTTTGTATTTTTTATTTGTTTTTTCTTCTTTTCCTCCATTTTCTTCATTTATGAGAAAGGAACTAAGGTATATTTGAAGTCACCAATAGTGAGGTGCTTTCCCCCTCTTGTTGTCCCCATTCAAGGTCACGAGAAATATAGGAACCCATTAGATGGGATACACTATAGTTCGGAAGCAAGAATGGAGACAGTTATTTGCAGGCTTGAGCATTATTATATCAAGGCAATGTTCTCTAATTGCAATGTCCTTTTGTTTTTGTTAGAGGAGTGCACTAAAGGCAATCATATTTAGCACTTATTGTACGAATTTATTTGATTAATAAAATACTTTTTCATTAATTTGATGTTCATTTGATCTATGAATTGATAAGTGATCTTAAATCAATTAATGAAGTCCTTGATACATAACATAGAATGAAGGAAATCATGATCAGATCATGATATTGAGATTCTTATCATGTGTAATTATGTTAGTATCAAAATTATCCCTAGTTATAGGACTAATGAGATGGGACATTATTAATCCAAACAGACTAGCACATATTACACTCCTTGATTGTATCGAGTAGTAGATCTCATAATCTATAAACATGAGATGTTTAGAGTTAACATGTGGATGCTTTCTAAGTGTAGCTAAGTATATTAGATGACCAACTATGAGACAATCATATGGATAATCTATTCAAATGTCAATGATAGTTGCATCATAACAATGGTGCAAGTATCCTTAGACTTAAGGTACTCAAGGATATCTTGAATATTGCTTCTGTATTTTGACACTATTCCTTGTTGCCTCAGAGAGGTAGCTCATAGGGTGGTGATTGGATACAGCTTAAGGTATTCGAAGGTAATGGGTAACCAACAAAGGATTCACCACTCTTGATAGAAGGAGTGTATACCCATGACCTCTTGTCATGGTCATTACTCAGGAATCTCTGGCCGGAGTGGAAATGTCATAAATATAGTCTTCAATGACATATCTAATAGAGTAATGAGCCTCAAGGACAAGAACTAACATTACTTGGACTAGACGTGACGTAGTCAGTCTAGTGGGAGTTGACACATGTCCATACTCTGAACCAAGTGGGGTATAGATTGGTGAAAGGAATAATTGCACATAAATTGTCTATGGAAAGGTTTGTAGTCAAACCACTGACTTTTCAGTCAATTGGGGGTCATGATGTGTTGCTAGATACCGCTCATGACCTGCTTAAATTAATTGTTAATTTAAGTGGCCAACATAACCGGAAACCTAATGGGTCACATGCATTGAAGATATGAAGAATGAGTAAAATGGTCTTGGATAGGATTCAAAATATGAGAGAATTATTTTAGGATGGATCGCACGAAAAAATCGTTCAGAAGTGTCATGGGCCTGTACGGGCCCGCCCGGGCTAGGCAGGCTGCGGGCCAGTTGGGCTATCCAACAGCAGCCCTCCCCAGCGCTCCTGCAACTTCCATCCGTTGGCCAACGGCTGTAATTGGCTATAATTAGGCCAATTATGGCCAATTACTATTCATTAGTTGCCATTTTCTCCATTTTTGACTTTTCATCTTATTTTTGAATTTGATTCAAATAGAAAAGACATCAAATAGCAGAAAATAGACATGAAAATATTTTTTGTAAAAAAAAAATATTTTTAACAAAAATATTTTTAAGACAACAAAAATTCTCTCAAGAACACTTTCAAAGCTAGCACTTTGAATTTGTTCAAACCATTTTCTCTTGATAGTTTCTTATTCATTCTTCACGTGGATTATCATTAGAGACATCCTAGTGTGGATTGTTGTGGTGTACTAGAACCCAACAAAGTGAAGATTTGAAGAACAAATAAAAATTACAATGTATAATTTTTAATATTTACATTTATATAAATTAGTTTTAATGGTACAAGTATGATCTTTTGTTTTGAGTTTTGAAAACTTTTATTTTTTGCTGCGTTTATGAATATGATTCATTCTTCAAAACCTAACATTGGTATCAGAGCCTCCTTGTATCCATTAAAATTAATTTTAATTGAAAGTGCAATGGGATTGCATGTTTTTGATGATTTTGGATCAATAAGTTTTGAAAAATTAAAATTAATTTGTAAAATATAATTTACATATTTTTCTTTCTTTAATCTGATCATGGGATGATTAAGAATGATTATTTTGATTGAAAAATGATTTGGATATGATTCAAATAATTAATTTTGGATTTATTTCAAAAATGCCTAAAATTGCCTTGTTTATGAATATATGTTGTTTTTTTACTTAATTGATGGGGCTGGTTGCATTTTTTTGTAATTTAATTATAAAAAAATTATTTAGACATATTGAGAATATGTTTATGCCTCTCTAAGAGTCTAATAATTAATTAAAAATTATTTTAATTAATTTTTGAAACAAGCACAAAAATGAGACTGTTTTAGCTTACCCGGTGGAGCTGTTTTGTTTGATTTTTTTGTATGTGTTTATTTTATTTTTAGTATCTTGAAATAATTTTTATGTGATTAAAAATATGTTATTTTGATGTTAGATGCATGCCAAAATTATTTTTCAAACATTTGAAATTTTAAAAATTCTAGATATCGAATTAGTCATTTTGAGCGTTTAAGTGTGTTGGTTCGTTTGTCTTAGTAATTTTGACTTGTGCCAAAAATATTTTGATGAACTTGAGCTGACCTAAAGATAATTAGAATGGTGATTTGATGTTCTGGAAATTTTTAGAATTTTTGGAAATTAATTTTGAATTAATTTAAGTTGTGCAATTGTAATTCTAGTATGACTAGAAATTGGTATGTATATTAAAAATTAAATTGTTTAATTTTAACATCATAATATTCTGATTTTAAGGAGAATTAATTTTGAATTATTTTTGGAAATATTGAATTGAATTTAATTTGATTAAATATTAAATTCCACTTTAAAATGACATACAAAATTAAATTAATCGAAAGAACACATATAGACAATTTCAATTCAAGTGTTGAATCGATTTACAATTGAAATCCAAAATTGTCATTTTTTTGTGCATTAGAGAATGCATGTTAGGGGTGTATGAAAAGGCATGATGGATGATTATGGACTTAGGCCAAATGTGATTTAGCATGCATGAAATTATTTTGTTTTATGGTAAATAAGGTCCGCGTGTTCCTACCTCTTTTTTCTTTCTTATGTATTTCTCTTCTCATCTTACTCCCCTCAAATGTAAATTGAGGTTTTCTATAATTTGAAATATATAATTAGATTACATAGGATTAAGATATAATGAAGATACAAAGGACAAGAAGCAAAGGATATGGTACCATAAACAAGAAGACTTAGAAATAGGAATTTGATTTCTATTTTGGGTTGTAAATTCATGCATATACCTAGGTAAGACCTAGTCAATCTCTCTTTGGCTCAAGAGATTGACTTTAATATGTCCATAATCATGCCATATAGTTAATGTAACTATCTTTATATATCAATGTGATGAATGTATGATATATAAAAGCATGAAATAATAACTTGATGAGACTTAACAAAGAAATCCCTCACTAAATAAACAATTAAGTCTTACGCCTTCCATTAATATGGGGAGAACCAGAGTTCTTCTAGAGTTAGGGTTGTTGAGTTACCTCAAGCTCACTCTATAAGAATATGTTCAATCCATTGAAATTATATTTCACGATTAATGGATTAGACTTAACTGATATTATTAACTTGTTGGATTTGCGCCAAGGTTAATGTGTATCAAGGTTAATGTGTATTGGAGGTGAAGCTGGGTTTGTATACATTAGATGTACACATATCAAGAGTCGATAGCCCAATGTATGTGCACACATCAATAAGTTGATAGCACTAGCACAAGATTCGATAGTTGCATGAATAATGCAATTGGTATGGATTAGATACCTACCAACCAAACTAAGGATAACTTGTTGAGTTGCCTCAAGGTTATTCTTAGCTAGTTGGATATCGACCCACTAGGAGAACTTCCATATAAGTTCTCTTGGGTTCATAGTGAGGGCTATGGATTCGCTATAAAATAGTGGGAGCCATAATGCGATTTATTAAAGACCTAATAAACATGCATTTTATGTACATTCTAATATGTTCTATTTTACATCTAGGTTGCTAGAATCATCATCATGACAAGTGTGAATTTGCGATCACTAATGGAACCAAATAAGTTGACTGGGCCCAATTTTTTGGATTGGCTAAGGAATCTGAGAATAGTTCTCAAATACGAAAAGATTGGCTATATCCTAGATGAGGCACTCCCTAATCCCCCTACTGCTAATGCTTCTAAAAATGTTCAGAAGACATATCAAAAGCATCTTGATGATAATGAGATGGCAAGCTGCATTATGCTTGCTACTATGTCAGCTGAGTTGCAAAAGCAGCATGAGGCAATGGATGCTAATTCCATAGTATACCATCTAAGAGAGCGTTTTGATGAGCAAGCACGTTCCGAAAGGTTCAAAACTTCAAGGTTGCTCTTCCTCACTAAGATGGTTGAAGGGACATCTCCAGTGCAATATGCATTGAAGATGAATGACTATATTGAGAGGTTGGCCGCCTTGGGATTTGTAATGGACCATGAATTAAGTATTGACTTAATTTTAACAGGTTTGTCTGATAGTTATTCATGTTTTGTGCTTAACTATAGGATGAACCAAATCTCTACCACTATTCATGAGCTGATTAACTTGCTTAAAACAGCTGAGCCATCTGTCAAGAAGGATAGTAAGGCTGTGATGCTGGTGGACTCTTCAAGTTCTAAAAAGAAAAACCTTAAGAAGAAGAAGAAGTCCATGAAGCCTAAGGGAGGCGTGGCCAAGAAAAAGGCCAAGTTGATTGCTCCAAAAGGGACATGCTTCCATTGTGGCAAGGATGGCCATTGGAAGAGAAACTGCAAGGCTTACTTGGAGTCCTTGAAGAAGAAGGCATCTGATGCCCCATCTACTTCAGGTATTTTTGTCATTGAAATTAATACTGTTTCCAATAATAATATATGGGTATTAGATACTGGTTGTGGCTCACATATATGCACTGATATGCATGGCCTAAGGAACAGTAGACAACTCAATAAGGGAGAGTCAGACCTACGCGTTGGAAATGGAGCAAGAGTTGTTGCATTAGCTATAGGAACATATGTATTGACCCTCCCTAGTGGGCTTATATTAAATTTGGAGAATTGCTATTATGTACATGCTTTGACTAAAAATATTATTTTTGTTTCAAGTCTAAATAAAGATGGTTTCCTTTTAGCTTTTAGTAACAATTGTTGTTCTATTATGTTGAATGGAATTCTTTATGCTAATGGTACATTATGCAATGGAATATACATATTAGATATGTCAAATCCAATTTTAAACATCAATGATAATAAAAGGCAAAAATAAGATATGTTGAAATCATCTTATTTATGGCATTGTCGTCTTGGTCATATAAGTGAGAAACGCATGACTAAGCTACACAAAAGTGGTAGTTTGGGGTCAGTTGATTATGAATCATATGACACATGTGAATCTTGTTTACTAGGCAAAATGACTAAATTACCCTTTAAGGGAAAGGGTGAACATGCTAATGGACTTTTAGACTTAATACATTCAGATGTATGTGGTCCAATATCTACACACACTATAGATGGTTTCATCTACTTCATTACTTTTATTGATGACTACTCACGATATGGATACGTGTATCTTATGAGATACAAATCTAAAGCTTTTGAAAGGTTCAAAGAATTCAGAAATGAAGTAGAGAAACAACTTGGCAAAAGTATTAAAACACTTCGATCAGATCGAGGAGGTGAATACTTGAGCCAAGAGTTTCTAGTTTATCTTAGGGATAATGGGATTTTATCTCAATGGACTCTACCTTACACTCCACAACACAATGGTGTGGCTGAAAGAAGAAACCGAACCTTGTTAGACATGGTAAGGTCTATGATGAGTTTTGCAGAATTGCCTAAATCCTTTTGGGGTTATGCACTAGAGACCGCCATTTATATATTAAATGGAATTTCTTCAAAGTTAGTTGATGTTACTCCATATGAGATATGGTATAACAAGAGGCCCATATTTTCTTACATGAGAATTTGGGGTTGTCCTACTTATGTGAAGCGGACAATGTCAGATAAGCTCGAAGCTAAGTCTGACCGATGTCTGTTTGTGGGATATCCAAAAGTATCATCTGGATATCAATTTTACCACCCCTTGGAACAAAAGGTTTTTGTTTCAAGACATGCTATCTTTTTAGAGAGAGAATTCCTTCTAAAAGGAGATAGTGGGAGCAAAATTGAACTTGAGGAAGTTCAAGATGCTCAAACAAATGCTGATCAACTTCCTGAACCCGAGCTTGTTACTCATACAAATGATATAATAGCTCAACCTTCTGAAGCACAAGAGCTTCATAGGTCAAGTAGGATACGTACTGTTCCAGAGAGATATGGATTTCTCATTAGTGAATAAAACGACGTATTGCTCATAGAAAATGATAAGCTTACAACCTATGAAGAGGTTCTAAATAGTTCAGAATCTGACAAATGGCTTCAATCCATGAAGTCAAAAATGGATTCCATGTACGAAAACCAAGTATGGACTTTGGTTGACCCACCCGAAGGAATAAAGCCTATAGGGTGCAAGTGGGTTTTCAAAAAGAAAACTGACATGGATGGTAATGTGATTACCTATAAAGCTAGACTTGCTGCTAAAGGTTATCGTCAAAGACAAGGAATTGACTACGATGAAACTTTTAGCCCAGTAGCTATGCTTAAATCTATAAGGATACTCTGTAACATCCTTGACCTTCCCCATATGCATTTCATCGAACATAAGCATCTTGCATACAATTCAATTGAACATATGCATTTCATACATATTTTCGTAGGAACAAGTTTATGACACGCACTAGCTACGTGTCCTAGTATTTGGCACTTGTATCGAGTCGCACATGTGTAATTATAACCTAAATAAGGATAACAAAGTATTAGAAATGAAATGAATAAGGTGTATAAATTAAAGTAAGCAAAGTGATTAGATTAAGATTAGTAAACAATTATATTGTTAATTTAGTTAAATCGGGTCAAATGATTAAGTTGTATTATTGTGTGAATTAATGGAATTATAAATATATGTAAATAATAATAATAACAATATAAAATAAAATGAAAATGAAACAAAAGAGAAATATAAGAGAAGAGAAATGAGAAATGAGAAGAGAAAAGAGAAGAGAAAAAGAGAAAAAGAGAAAAAAAGAAAAGGACAAAAAACAAGTTGGCTTTATCTTCATCTTTCTTCCCCATTTCTGCCTCCTCACTCCAGCCCGACTTCTTCTTCAATTTCCTCCATTTCAGACTTAAATTATTCCTTGTTTCACCTAGTGTTTGAAGCTAATTGATCCCTTTCAAGGTTGTTCTTGGTAAGTAATCAATTCTTATTGCTATAGGGTTGATTTGAGTTGCTTAGGTTCAATATTAGGCACTGAATTGCACCCCGATTTTGATATTAATATAAATTGATTCTAGAAATGTGTAAAACACAACATTTGTTCCTTTATATATTATATTTATGGATATGTAAACCTTTTTTCAAGATGTTATGTATAGGGAGAGATATGCTCTTCGTACTGAAACTAGTCAGGGTGTAAACCCTAACCAAGTTAGCTACTGTGTGGTTGGATATCGAATATGTTAAAGCCCTTATTTGAAGTCTCTCAAAACATAAAAGTTGTATATATATGTGAGTTGTATCTGTATACCAAATTTCAGGCTCATAGGTCTTGTAAATGGGGAGTTATGGTGAATGGAACCATGACTGTTCCATGGTTTGAACTGCCTACTGAGTGCCCTGGGCAGATCCAGTACATTGGTTGGATAATTTGAGCTTGTTAGAGCTACATTCTGTAAATTATCAAAACATGAAAGTTATATGTATATGTATTAGCTAAATTTTTGTACTAATATTATCTTAATTTATTATCTATAGACTAAGTTATGGCCTTTGGAAGTCATACTGGTCCGGAAGTCAATTCTATTCTGGAACAGTAATATGTTTGGTATAATTAGAAGGCCTTAGAGACATAATTGGTAAACATTGTAAACATGAAACATGTTCCATATGAACCCATATAAGTGTCTGTAAAGTTTCATTAAAATATGACTTATAGAGTGTAAGTTATGATGAACCCAAATGAGTACCCTGAAACTGCCTAAAGGCAGAAAACTAGGCAGAAAACAGAACACTCTTAGAAATTGCACCAAATATTATAAAATGATCCAATTGGTCTGAAATTTGAATATGTACTATATATATGTGTTATTGTTAATTAGGAACAAGAATCAGAGTAATTGGTCAATTATAGAAAAAGTTATAGGCTAAACAGTCCCATAAGATCACATTGCCTCATAGGAAAAATCTTAGCTATTGACATGAACAATGCATATTAATTTGTTTAAGCCACATTAAGTCTCCCTAATCATGAGTTAATCGATTATGTTTTCATATTAGGCTTGCAATATATTGGAGACCTACAAGGAGCAGATAGACAATAACTTAGGGGTCGGAATCAAAGGAGAACGGTGAGTCTAATTATCGATTGAATTCTTTAGTGCAAATGAATGTTGCTTGCTATGTGATTCATGTGATTGTCATGATTGGTCCTTGATAATGTAATAATGATTGATAATTTGTGACATTGTGGTACATATAAATGGTATACTTGTGGTATATTTGAGGTATATGTTTGACAAATGTGATATATATACATGGTATATGTATAGTATATGCAAGGTATATGCTTGACATATGAGGTATATATGGAATATATGTATGTTGTATATGATAAAGATGCAATGGTTGATAAATGCTTAAATACAAGTGCATATGCATATGGACTAAAAAGGCGTTGTTACTAGTTAATCGATATTGTAAAGCAAAAGAAGAGACCTATGACCCAACAAATGTGCAAATGAAACAAATGATCAAGCTAGCTAGCAAATGCAAATGCAAATGTTCACATGGCAAATATTCACATGGAAACCCGGGGCAATGTGTGTTTAACTTAGTCACAACAAAATGAAATAAGCAAAGCATTTGCATACATGAAGAGTTATGATTATATGTTTCAACTTTATTGATACTTATATGACACTGATGAATGGAATGGAATACATGGTATATATTGGAATTGTGATTTATTACTTTGAGTTGTTTGGTACTTTAGAGCTCATTGGAAGGTTATTCTCACTAAGCCGCAACTCATCAATTTGCATCATTTTTCAGGTAAAGAAAAGTGATAGCTCATTTTGAGTAGCGTATAAAAGACATGGAGCACAGGTCACTGGTCGAGCCTCATCATTCTCTCTCTCCTTGCATTCCACACAAGCATGAAAATATGTCATATGTGTTTTTGTATTTACATGCTTGAATATGTATAGTCATTTTGGAATGAGTCTAAATATGTATAAATGAAATCAACTCGAAAATACTTATGTGTAAAGTTTATGTTTTGATATATGTGATATATTATATTGTTGTGAAAACCTCAGTGTTAACTTTGCAAAGTCAGTGAATAATATTACAGGATATGAGACTTGCAAGTCATTGAATGAAATTATAGGATATGAGACTTGCAAAGTCATGGAATTATATTACAGGATATGAAAAAAAATTTTACTACTATTGTTAACAGGGTATTTTAGCTTTCCAGTACGCCATGTATGATTACTTGATATTTGGATAGGTTATACTCAAATGCATAAGAGTTAATCGACATTGCAAAGCAAAAGAAGAGGCCTATGGCCTAACAAATGTGCAAAGCAAAAGAAGAGGCCTATGGCCCAACAAATGTGCAAATGAAACAAATGATCAAACTAGCTAGCAAATGCAAATGCAAATGTTCACATGGAAACCCGGGGCAATGTTCGTTTAATCTGGTCACAACAAAATAAAATGTACAAGCAAAACATAAGTAAATAACAATTATTGAATACTTGATTTTATCTATATTTATGTGTTATTGACTGATGAATGGAATGGAATACATGGTATATATTGGAATTGTGATTTATGACTATGAGTTGTTTGGTACTTTAGAGCTCATTGGATGGTTATTCTCACTGAGCCGCAACTCATCAATTTGCATCATTTTTCAGGTAAAGAAAAGTGATAGCTCATTTTGAGTAGCGTATAAAAGACATGGAGCACAGGTCACTGGCCAAGCCTCATCACTCTCTCTCTCCTTGCATTCCACATAAGCATGAAAACATGTCATTTGTATTTTGACTTATATGCTTGAATATGTATTATCACTCTAGATTAGTTTTGAAATGTATAAATGGAAACAACCCGTAATCCTTCGGATGGAAAGTTTATGTTTTAATATATGTGATATATCGTATTGTGGTTTTAATGTTGACTTGAAAAGTCATTGAGTGATATTACAGGATATAAGACTTGTAAAGTCATTAGTTGATTTTACAGGATATGATATGGAAAAAAATTACTACCACTATTATCAGGGTATTTTCTCTTTCCAATATGCAGGATGTGATTATTTGATACAGAAATAGGTTATATTTAAATGCATAAGATGTGGCGTTATATTTTTGGTATCAGAGCAGGGATAGGTTCCATGGGAACATGCATATGCATAAGCGCATGATAACATATGCATCATATGTGTTGAACATTATGTAGTGACATATTTTCATTTATTTTAGGGACATCATAAGACATAATTCACCAAGGAGGGAGAGGACGGCCGAAATGCATTCTCATGAGGCATCACCTCATTTACATAGAGAGCAACCAGCAATAGGAGCTAGAGCTCCAGCACATGCATCACAGTCATCTCATGCAGAGGCACCCTATGAACACCCAGATCAGGAAGTATATGGTCCTGAAATGTACAAGGAAAGACGTTATGACAAGCTGAGGAAACATGGTGCAACTGATTTCAATGGCACAACAGATCCAGCAGAAGCTGAGACATGGCTAAAAAGGACACAGAGGGTACTGAATATGATGAGATGTACCCCAGATGAGAAATTCGATTATGTAGTATCCTTACTGCAAGGAAATGCTTTTGAATTGTGGGAGACAGTCCCTGACAGTGATGCACAACCACCGGTGTTGACATGGAATGATTTTCTCCTGGAATTTCAGAACAATTACATGCCTGAAGCATATAAAGATGAGAAGAGGAAGGAATTCCTGAATCTGAAATAGGGGAATATGTCTATTGCGGAGTATGAAGTACAATTTAACAAGCTTTCCCATTATGCCCCTTTCATGGTCTCTACTGAAAGAGACAAATGCAGGAAGTTTGAGGAGGGCCTCAAATATGAGATCAGAAACAGAATCACAACAACTGATCTTGATAGTTATGCCAGGCTCAGAGCTGCTGCAATCAGAGCTGAACGCTTAATGAAAGAAGCTGGGGAACAACAAATAAAAAGGCCATCACGTGAGTTCTTTGGAGAATCTAGCAGAAGGTTGGGGAAAAGAGGTAGATATATGCCTCCAAATCTGGTTACAGAAGTGGGTACTCCATTTCTAGAGGTCGAGGAATGACTTTCTCTTACCCAGGCAGGGGCAGAGCCAATATGTTGAACAGAGGCCCACATGTAGTCATTGTGGCAGACAACATACGGGATAATGTAGAAGGCTCACAGGAGCATGTTATTTCTGTGGATCGATGGAGCACATGTATAGAGACTGTCCAAATAGAGCCAAACTAGCAGAGACCAGCAGAGGCAGAGGAGTATCTGAGACTACTGTTGAGGCACCGAGGGTCTACCCTACAAGTGGGACACAAGGCAGAGGAAGAGGCAGGGGTAGGACTGGTACAATGGGCAGAGGAGTGACCAGATCTGAAGGTCAGAGTTCTAGACCTCCTACTCAGGCCAGGGTGTTTGCTATTACTAGACAAGAGGCAGTGGATGCTTCCGAAGTAGTCACTGGTAATATTTATATTTCTAAAATAATAGCATATGCATTGATTGACCCAGGCTCCACTCATTCATTTATATCATTGCATATGGCATTTGAATTGCATCAGATGCATGAGACTTTGGGGATTGACATAAATGTGAGTACACCATTGGGAACCGTGGTAGTTGTGAAAAATGTCTTTCGTGATTGCCTGATATGCATTGACAGAGCTGAGTTAATAGCTGATCTGATTTTATTGCCAATATATGAATTTGATGTGATACTGGGAATGGACTGGTTAACTAGACATCATGCAATAGTGAATTGCTTTACTAAGGAAGTAATTTTGGAATCACCAAACCAGCCAAGGGTAGTATTTCTAGGTGAAAGAAAACTTATGCCTACATGTCTAGTTTCAGCTGTAAAGGCATTTCGATTGATCAAAGGGGGATGTGAAGCATATTTGGCATATGTGACTGATACTAGAACCACTGATAGCTTGCTTGAAAATATACCAGTGGTAAGGAAATTTGCTGATGTATTCCCAGATGATCTACCTGGTTTACCACCAGATAGAGAGATAGAATTTACTATTGAACTAGTGCCAGGAACTGCACCAATATCAAGGTCACCCTACAGAATGGCCCCAGTTGAGTTGAAAGAACTAAAGGCCCAATTGCAGGAGTTACTTGACAAAGGGTATATTAGACCTAGTGTATCACCATGGGGAGCCCCAATGTTATTTGTTAAAAAGAAAGATGGAACAATGAGATTGTGCATCGATTATAGGCAACTGAACAAAATGATGGTGAAGAACAAATATCCATTGCCTAGAATAGATGATTTGTTTGACCAGTTGCAAGGAGCCCAAATATTCACCAAGATTGATCTGAAATCAGGCTATTACCAGCTTAAGGTAGCAGAAGCGGATGTTCCAAAGACTGCTTTTCGAACCAGGTATGGACATTATGAATTTTTAGTAATGCCATTTGGATTGACTAATGCTCCAGCTGCATTTATGGCTTTAATGAATAAGGTGTTTCAACCATGTTTGGATAGGTTTGTGATAGTATTTATTGATGACATATTGGTGTACTCAAAGAATAGGGGAGAACATGAACAACATTTAAAAATTGTGTTGCAAACTTTGAGGGAGAAACAATTATATGCCAAATTGAGTAAATGTGAATTCTGGTTAGATCATTTGGTATTTCTTGGACATGTGGTGTCGTATAAGGGCATAGAGGTTGACCCAAAGAAAATTGAGGCTATGGTAAATTGGGAAGCTCCTAAAAATATTTCAGAAATGCGTAGTTTTTTGGGTTTAGCCGGATACTACTGCAGATTTGTTGATGGATTCTCCTTAATTGCTAGCCCTTTGACTAAATTGTTGAGAAAGAATGTGCCTTTGAAGTGGACTCCAGAATGTCAGAGGAGTTTCGATGAACTAAAACACAGGCTAACCTTAGCACCAGTGTTAACCATCCCTACAGGTATAGGTGGGTTTACAGTATATAGTGATGCTTCACACCAAGGCTTGGGATGTGTGTTGATGCAACATGGTAAGGTGATAGCTTATGCATCCAGACAAATGAGACCACATGAGATCTCATATCCAGTGCATGATTTAGAACTGGCTGCAGTCGTATTTGCATTGAAGATTTGGAGGCATTATCTGTATGGTGAGACATTACAAATCTTCACAGACCATAAAAGCTTGGGTTATTTGCTGACACAGAAAGAATTAAACATGAGGCAGAGACGGTGGTTAGAGCTATTGAAAGATTATGACTGTATAATTGAATACCATCCAGGGAAAGCCAATGTGGTAGCAGATGCATTGAGTAGGAAGGCTAGTGGCAGTGTAGCTCACTTGCAAGTATCCTCTTTTCCATATTTGATTCAATTACGATCTATGAATGTTGAATTAAATATACATGATGAAGGATCACTTATTGCTACTCTTCGAGTCAGACCTATACTAAAGGAGAGGATCAAAGAAGCACAAAGCAAAGATCCTAAATTGTGTGAGAAAATTGAATCAGTAAGGCAGGGAAACAGTAAAGATTTTTAATTGCAGGATGATGTACTGATGTTAAAGTCATGCATATGTGCTACAGACACTGAGAATTTGCGTCAGGAAATATTGGAAGAGGCACACAATGCACCGTATGCAATGCACCAGGGATGATAAAGATGTATCACAGTTTAAGGCCTCATTACTGATGGCCAAGAATGAAGAAAGACATAGCAGAATATGTTTCCAAATGCTTGACATGTCAGCAGATTAAAATTGAACATCAGGCACCAATTGGTAAGTTACATCCATTGCCAGTGCCAGAATGGAAATGGGAAAGAATAACGATGGATTTTGTCTATGGATTGCCAAGAACTCCATGGAAAAATGATGCAGTATGGGTAATTATTGACAGATTAACCAAGTCAGCACATTTTCTACCTATCAGATGGGGCTGTACACTTGAGAGTTTGGCCAAATTATATGTGAATGAGATAGTCAGATTGCATGGCATTCCTGTGTCCATTGTGTCTGATAGAGATCCACGGTTTACTTCACATTTTTGGGGGAGTTTACAGAATGCATTGGGAACAAAATTGAACTTTAGCAGTGCATTCCACCCACAGACTGATGGACAATCAGAAAGGACTATACAGACATTGGAAGAAATGCTTAGGGCATGTTCTATGGAATTCATAGGTGTTTGGGATGAATATATAGCATTGATTGAATTTGCTTACAACAACCAGTATCATAGCAGTATCCAGATGGCACCATATGAGGCATTGTATGGCAGAAAGTGCCGAATTCCTATCATTTGGGATGAAGAAGGAGCACATGCATTAGAAGGGCCAGAGATAGTGCAAGATACAGTGGATAAGATCAAGGTTGTCAAGAACAAGCTAAAGGCAGCACAGGATAGGCAGAAAAGTTATGTTGATCAGCATAGAAGGGAGATGGAATACGAGTTAGGTGAAAAGGTGTTTCTTCGTGTATCTCCATGGAAAGGGATAATCCGATTTGGCAAAAAGGGTAAATTGAGCCCAAGGTATATAGGGCCTTATGAAATTCTTGAGAAGATTGGTCCATTGGCATATAGATTGGCGTTACCACCCGAGATGGCTCAGATTCATAATGTGTTTCATGTGAGCATGCTTAGAAGATACAAGTCAGATCTTACACATGTACTTAAAGATCAAGCCATTGAGATTGCAGAAGACATGAGTTATGTTGAGGAACCAGTGCAAATCATTGGATACAAGACTAAACAGCTAAGAAATCGCGAAATACCTTTGGTTAAGGTATTATGGCGTAACCATTTACAAGAAGAGGCAACATGGGAAACAGAAGAAAATATGAGAAAGCAATATCCACACCTGTTTTCAGGTATGAATTTCGAGGACGAAATTTTTAAAAAGAGGGGAGAATTGTAACATCCTTGACCTTCCCACATGCATTTCATCGAACATAAGCATCTTGCATACAATTCAATTGAACACGTGCATTTCATACGTATTTTTGTAGGAACAAGTTCATGGCATGCACTAGCAATGTGTCCTAGTATTTGGCACTT
Organism: Triadica sebifera; assembly: GCA_023653625.1. NCBI lineage: Eukaryota > Viridiplantae > Streptophyta > Magnoliopsida > Malpighiales > Euphorbiaceae > Triadica > Triadica sebifera. Next base: position 12,383,260 of record CM042908.1, on the reverse strand, counting down.
GTATCGAGTCGCATATGTGTAATTATAACCTAAATGAGGATAACAACGTATTAGAAATTAATTGAATAAGGTGTCTAAATTAAAGTAAGAAAAATGATTAGATTAAGATTAGTAAACAATTACATTGTTAATTTAGTTAAATCGGGTCAAATGATTAAGCTGTATCATTGTGTGAATTAGTGGAATTATAAATTTATGTAAATAATAATAATAACAATATAAAATAAAATGAAAATTAAACAAAGAGAAATAGAAGAGAAGAGAAATGAGAAATGAGAAGAGAAAAGAGAAGAGAAGAAGAGAAAATGACAAAATGACAAAATGACAAAAAAACAAGTTGGCTTTATCTTCATCTTTCTTCCCCATTTCTGCCTCCTCACTTCAGCCCTGTTTTCTTCTTCAATTTCCTTCATTTCAAACTTAAATTCTTCCTTGTTTCACCTAGTTTTTGAAGCTAATTGATCCCTTTCAAGGTTGTTCTTGGTAAGTAATCAATTCTTATTGCTATAGGGTTGATTTGAGTTGCTTAGGTTCAATATTAGGCACTGAATTGCACCCCGATTTTGATATTAATAGAAATTGATTCTGGAAATGTGTAAAACACAACATTTGTTCCTTTATATATTATATTTATGGATATGTAAACCTTTTTTCAAGATGTTATGTATTGGGAGAGATATGCTCTTCGTACTGAAACTGGTTAGGGTGTAAACCCTAACCAAGTTAGCTACTGTGTGGTTTGATTTCGAATATGTTAAAGCCCTTATTGGAAGTCGCGCAAAACATAAAAGTTGGAGATATATGTGTTTTTTGATCGGTATACCAAATTTCAGGTTCATAGGTCTTGTAAATGGTGAGTTATAGTGAATGGAACCATGACTGTTCCATGGTTTGAACTGCCTACTGAGTGCCCTGGGCAGATCTAGTACATTGGTGGGCTAATCTGAGCTTGTTAGAGCTAGATTATGTAAATTATAAAAACATGAAAGTTAGAGGTATATGTATTAGCTAAAGTGTGGTACTAATTTATGCTTAATTGGTTATCTATAGACTAAGTTATGGCCCTTGGAAGTCATACTGGTCCGGAAGCCAATTCTATTCTGGAACAGTAATATGTTGGGTATAATTAGAAGACCTTAGAGACATAATTGGTAAAAGTTGTAAACATGAAACATGTTCCATATAAACCCATATAAGTGTCTGTAAAGTTTCATTAAAATATGACTTACAGAGTATAAGTTATGATGAACCCAAATGAGTACCCTGAAACTTCCTAAAGGCAGAAAACAAGGCAGAAAATAGAACACTCTTAGAAATTCCACCAAATATTGTACAATGATCCAATTGGTCTGAAATTTTAATATGTGCTATAATTATGTGTTATTGTTAATGAGGAACAAGAATCAGAGTAATTGGTCGATTACAGAAAAATTTATAGGCTAAACAGTCCCATAAGGTCACACTGCCTCATAGGAAAAATCTTAACTATTGACATGAACAATGCATATTAATTTGTTTAAGCCACATTAAGTCTCTCTAATCATGAGTTAATCGATTATGTTTTCATATTAGGTTCGCAACATATTGGAGACCTACAAGGAGCAGATAGATAATAAGTTAGGTGTCGGAATCAAAGGAGAACGGTGAGTCTAATTATCGATTGAATTCTTTAGTGCAAATGAATGTTGCTTGCTATGTGATTCATGTGATTGTCATGATTGGTCCGTGATAATGTAATGATGAATAATTTGTGACATTGTGGTACATATAAATGGTATACTTGTGGTATATTTGAGGTATATGTTTGACAAATGGGATATATATACATGGTACATGTATAGTATATACAAGGTATATGCTTGACATATGAGGTATATAGGGAATATATGTATGTTGTATATGATAAAAATGCAATGGTTGATGAATGCTTAAATACAAGTGCAAATGCATATGGGCTAAAAAGGCGTTGTGACTAGTTAATCGACATTGCAAAGCAAAAGAAGAGGCCTATGGCCCAACAAAAGTGCAAAGCAAAAGAAGAGGCCTATGACCCAACAAATGTGCAAATGAAACAAATGATCAAACTAGCTAGCAAATGCAAATGCAAATGTTCACATGGAAACCCGGGGCAATGTTCGTTTAATCTGGTCACAACAAAATAAAATGTACAAGCAAAGCATAAGTAAATAACAATTATTGAATACTTGATTTTATATATATTTATGTGTTATTGACTGATGAATGGAATGGAATACATGGTATATATTGGAATTGTGATTTATGACTATGAGTTGTTTGGTACTTTAGAGCTCATTGGATGGTTATTCTCACTGAGCCGCAACTCATCAATTTGCATCATTTTTCAGGTAAAGAAAAGTGATAGCTCATTTTGAGTAGCGTATAAAAGACATGGAGCACAGGTCACTAGCCGAGCCTCATCACTCTCTCTCTCCTTGCATTCCACACAAGCATGAAAACATGTCATCTGTATTTTGACTTATATGCTTGAATATGTATTATCACTCTAGATTAGTTTTGAAATGTATAAATGGAAACAACCCGTAATCCTTCAGATGGAAAGTTTATGTTTTAATATATGTGATATATCGTATTGTGGTTTTAATGTTGACTTGAAAAGTCATTGAGTGATATTACAGGATATAAGACTTGTAAAGTCATTAGTTGATTTTACAGGATATGATATGGAAAAAATTTACTACCACTGTTATCAGGGTATTTTCTCTTTCCAATATGCAGGATGTGATTATTTGATACAGAAATAGGTTATATTTAAATGCATAAGATGTTGCGTTACATAGAAAAATTCGAAATTCCAACTATTGATTTGATTGATGAAAATTGCATTGCAATTTAATAAATTCGTTCAAGAAAGACTAGAGAAAATGTTGATCGTAAATGAAAACGGAAGAGATCCATTCACTTGGATCTCTTCCATTTCGTCGATTTTGTCCGGATCCTCCTTTTCTTCCGAGAAAAGGGAAGAAGGATCTTGGTCCTTGATAATGTAATGATGGATAATTTGTGACATTGTGGTACATATAAATGGTATACTTGTGGTATATTTGAGGTATATGTTTGACAAATGTGATATATATACATGGTACATGTATAGTAAATACAAGGTATATGCTTGATATATGAGGTATATAGGGAATATATGTATATTGTATATGATAAAGATGCAATGGTTGATGAATGCTTAAATACAAGTGCATATGCATATGGGCTAAAAAGGCGTTGTGACTAGTTAATCGACATTGCAAAGCAAAAGAAGAGGCCTATGGCCCAACAAATGTGCAAAGCAAAAGAAGAGGCCTATGGCCTAACAAATGTACAAATGAAACAAATGATCAAGCTAGCTAGCAAATGCAAATGCAAATGTTCACATGGAAACCCGGGGCAATGTTCGTTTAATCTGGTCACAACAAAATAAAATGTACAAGCAAAGCATAAGTAAATAACAATTATTGAATACTTGATTTTATCTATATTTATGTGTTATTGACTGATGAATGGAATGGAATACATGGTATATATTGGAATTGTGATTTATGACTATGAGTTGTTTGGTACTTTAGAGCTCATTGGATGGTTATTCTCACTGAGCCGCAACTCATCAATTTGCATCATTTTTCAGGTAAAGAAAAGTGATAGCTCATTTTGAGTAGCGTATAAAAGACATGGAGCACAGGTCACTGGCCGAGCCTCATCACTCTCTCTCTCCTTGCATTCCACACAAGCATGAAAACATGTCATCTGTATTTTAACTTATATGCTTGAATATGTATTATCACTCTAGATTAGTTTTGAAATGTATAAATGGAAACAACCCGTAATCCTTCGGATGGAAAGTTTATGTTTTAATATATGTGATATATCGTATTGTGGTTTTAATGTTGACTTGAAAAGTCATTGAGTGATATTACAGGATATAAGACTTGTAAAGTCATTAGTTGATTTTACAGGATATGATATGGAAAAAATTTACTACCACTGTTATCAGGGTATTTTCTCTTTCCAATATGCAGGATGTGATTATTTGATACAGAAATAGGTTATATTTAAATGCATAAGATGTGGCGTTATATTTTGTAAAAGTGATAGCTCATTTTGAGTAGCGTATAAAAGACATGGAGAACAGGTCACTGGTCGAGCCTCATCACTCTCTCTCTCCTTGCATTCCACACAAGCATGAAAATATGTCATATGTGTTTTTGTATTTACGTGCTTGAATATGTATAGTCATTTTGGAATGAGTCTAAATATGTATAAATGAAATCAACTCGAAAATACTTATGTGTAAAGTTTATGTTTTGATATATGTGATATATTATATTATTGTGAAAACCTCAGTGTTAACTTTGCAAAGTCAGTGAATAATATTACAGGATATGAGACTTGCAAGTCATTGAATGAAATTATAGGATATGAGACTTGCAAAGTCATGGAATTATATTACAGGATATGAAAAAAAATTTTAATACTATTGTTAACAGGGTATTTTACTTTTCCAGTACGCCATGTATGATTACTTGATATTTGGATAGGTTATACTAAAATGCATAAGAGGTGTGACGTTACATTTTTGGTATCAGAGCAGGGATAGGTTCCATGGGAACATGCATAAGCATAAGAGCATGATAACATATGCATCCTATGTGTTGAACATTATGTAGTGACATAATTTCATTTATTTTAGGGACATCATAAGACATAATTCACCAAGGAGGGAGAGGCCGGCCGAAATGCATTCTCATGAGGCATCACCTCATTTACATAGAGAGCAACCAGCAATAGGAGCTAGAGCTCCAGCACATGCATCACAGTCATCTCATGCAGAGGCACCCTATGAACACCCAGATCAGGAAGTATATGGTCCTGAAATGTACAAGGAAAGACGTTATGACAAGCTGAGGAAACATGGTGCAACTGATTTCAATGGCACAACAGACCCAGCAGAAGCTGAGACATGGCTGAAAAGGACACAGAGGGTACTGAATATGATGAGATGTACCTCGGATGAGAAATTCGATTATGCAGTATCCTTAATGCAAGGAAATGCTTATGAATGGTGGGAGACAGTCCCTGACAGTGATGCACAACCACCGGTGTTGACATGAAATGATTTTCTCCTGGAATTTCAGAATAATTATATGCCTGAAGCATATAAAGATCAGAAGAGGAAGGAATTCTTGAATCTGAAACAAGGGAATATGTCTATTGCGGAGTATGAAGTACAATTTAACAAGCTTTCCCATTATGCCACTTTCATGGTCTCTACTGAAAGAGACAAATGCAGGAAGTTTGAGGAGGGCCTCAAATATGAGATCAGAAACAGAATCACAACTACTGATCTTGACAGTTTTGCTAGGCTCAGAGCTGCTGCAATCAGAGCTGAACGGTTAATGAAAGAAGCTGGGGAACAACAAATAAAAAGGCCATCACGTGAATTCTTTGGTGAGTCTAGCAGAAGGTTGGGGAAAAGAGGTAGATATATGGCTGCACAATCTGGTAACAGAAATGGGTACTCCAGTTCTAGAGGTCGAGGAATGACTTTCTCTTACCCAGGCAGAGGGCAGAGCCAATATGTTGAACAGAGGCCCACATGTAGTCATTGTGGTAGACAGCATACGGGCGAATGTACAAGGCTCATAGGAGCATGTTATTTCTGTGGATCGATGGAGCACATGTATAGAGACTGTCCAAATAGAGCCAAACTAGCAGAGACAGAGGAGTATCTGAGACTACTGTTGAGGCACCGAGGGTCTACCCTACTAGTGGGACACAAGGCAGAGGAAACGGCAGGGGTAGGACTGGTACACTGGGCAGAGGAGTGACCAGATCTGAAGGTCAGAGTTCTAGACCTCCTACTCAGGCCAGGGTGTTTGCTATGACTAGACAAGAGGCAGTGGATGCCCCCGAAGTAGTCACTGGTAATATTTATATTTCTAAAATATTAGCATATGCATTGATTGACCCAGGCTCCACTCATTCATTTATATCATTGCATATGGCATCTGAATTGCATCAAATGCATGAGACTTTGGGGATTGACATAAATGTGAGTACGCCATTAGGAACCGTGGTAGTTATGAATAAGGTCTGTCGTGATTGCCTGATATGCATTAACAGAGCTGAGTTAATAGCTGATCTGATTTTATTGCCAATATATGAATTTGATGTGATACTGGGAATGGACTGGTTAACTAGACATCATGCAATAGTGAATTGCTTTACTAAGGAAGTAATTTTGGAATCACCAAACCAGCCAAGGGTAGTATTTCTAGGTGAAAGAAAACTTGTACCTACATGTCTAGTTTCAGCTGTAAAGGCATTTCGATTGATCAAAGGGGAATGTGAAGCATATTTGGCATATGTGACTGATACTAGAACCACTGATAGCTTGCTTGAAAATATACCAGTGGTAAGGAAATTTGCTGATGTATTCCCAGATGATCTACCTGGTTTACCACCAAATAGAGAGATAGAATTTACTATTGAAGTAGTACCAGGAACTGCACCAATATCAAGTTCACCCTACAGAATGGCCCCAGTTGAGTTGAAAGAACTAAAGGCCCAATTGCAGGAGTTACTTGACAAAGGGTATATTAGACCTAGTGTATCACCATGGGGAGCTCCAGTGTTATTTATTAAAAAGAAAGATGGAACAATGAGATTGTGCATCGATTATAGGCAACTGAACAAAATGACGGTGAATAACAAATATCCATTGCCTAGAATAAATGATTTGTTTGACCAGTTGCAAGAAGCCCAAATATTCTCCAAGATTGATCTAAAATCAGGCTATTACCAGTTGAAGGTAGCATAAGCGGATGTTCCAAAGACTGCCTTTTGAACCAGGTATGGGCATTATGAATTTTTAGTAATGCCATTTGGATTGACTAATGCTCTAGCTGCATTTATGGCTTTAATGAATAAGGTGTTTCAACCATATTTGGATAGGTTTGTGATAGTATTTATTGATGACATATTGGTGTACTCAAAGAATAGGGGAGAACATGAACAACATTTAAAAATTGTATTGCAAACTTTGAGGGAGAAACAATTATATGCCAAATTGAGTAAATGTGAATTCTGGTTAGATCATTTGGTGTTTCTTGGACATGTGGTGTCGTGTAAGGGCATAGAGGTTGACCCAAAGAAAATTGAGGCTACGGTAAATTGGGAAGCTCCTAAAAATATTTCAGAAATGCGTAGTTTTCTGGGTTTAGCCGGATATTATCGTAGATTTGTTGATGGATTCTCCTTAATTGCTAGCCCTTTGACTAAATTGTTGAGAAAGAATGTGCCTTTCAAGTGGACTCTAGAATGTCAGAGGAGTTTTGATGAACTAAAACACAGGCTAACCTCAGCACCAGTGTTAACCATCCCTACAGGTACAAGTGGGCTTACAGTATATAGTGATGCTTCTCACCAAGGCTTGGGATGTGTGTTGATGCAACATGGTAAGGTGATAGCTTATGCATCCAGACAACTGAGACCACATGAGATCTCATATCCAGTGCATGATTTAGAACTGGCTGCAGTCGTATTTGTATTGAAGATTTAGAGGCATTATCTGTATGGTGAGACATTCCAAATCTTCACAGACCCTAAAAGCTTAGGTTATTTGCTGACACAGAAAGAATTAAACATGAGGCAGAGACGGTGGTTAGAGCTATTGAAAGATTATGACTGTACAATTGAATACCATCCAGGGAAAGCCAATGTGGTAGCAGCTGCATTGAGTAGGAAGGCTGGTAGCAGTGTAGCTCACTTGCAAGTATCATCTTTTCCATATTTGATTCAATTACGATCTATGAATGTTTAATTAAATATAAATGATGAAGGATCACTGATTGCTACTCTTCAAGTCAGACCTATACTAAAGGAGAGGATCAAATAAGCACAAAGAAAGATCCTAAATTGTGTGAGAAAATTGAATCAGTAAGGTAGGGAAACAGTAAAGATTTTCAATTGCAGGATGATGTATTGATGTTAAAGTCACGCATATGTGTTCCAGACACTGAGAACTTGCGTCACGAAATAATGGAAGAGGCACACAATGCACCGTATGCAATGCACCCAGGGATGACAAAGATGTATCACAGTTTAAGGCCTCATTACTGATGGCCAAGAATGAAGAAAGATATAGCAGAATATGTTTCCAAATGCTTGACATGTCAGCAGATTAAAATTGAACATCAAGCACCAGTTGGTAAACTACATCCATTGCCAGTGCCAGAATGGAAATGCGAAAGAATAACGATGGATTTTGTCTATGGATTGCCAAGAACTCCATGGAAAAATGATGCAGTATGGGTAATTATTAACAGATTAACCAAGTCAGCACATTTTCTACCTATCAGATGGGGCTGTACACTTGAGAGTTTGGCCAAATTATATGTGAATGAGATAGTCAGATTGCATGGCATTCCTGTATCCATTGTGTCTGATAGAGATCCACGGTTTACTTCACATTTTTGGGTGAGTTTACAGAATGCATTGGGAACAAAATTGAACTTTAGCACTGCATTCCACCCACATACTGACGGACAATCAGAAAGGACTATACAGACATTGGAAGAAATGCTTAGGGCATGTTCTATGGAATTCAGAGGTGCTTGGGATGAATATATAGCATTGATTGAATTTGCTTACAACAACCAGTATCATAGCAGTATCCAGATGGCACCATATGAAGCATTGTATGGCAGAAAGTGTCGAAGCCCTATCATTTGGGATGAAGAAGGAGCACGTGCATTAGAAGGGCCAGAGATAGTGCAAGACACAGTGGATAAGATCAAGGTTGTCAAGAACAAGCTAAAGGCAGCACAAGATAGGCAGAAAAGTTATGTTGATCAGCATAGAAGGGAGATGGAATACGAGTTAGGTGAAAAGGTGTTTCTTCGTGTATCTCCATGGAAAGGGATAATTCGATTTGGAAAAAAGGGTAAATTGAGCCCAAGGTATATAGGGCATTATGAAATACTTGAGAAGGTATATAGGGTTGATTTGAGTTGCTTAGGTTCAATATTAGGCACTGAATTGCACCACAATTTTGATATTAATATAAATTGATTCTAGAAATGTGTAAAACACAAAAGTTGTTCCTTTATATCTTATATTTGTTTATATGTAAACATATTTGCATGATGTTATGTATAGGGAGAGATATGCTCTTCGTACTGAAACTGGTCAGGGTGTAAACCCTAACCAAGTTAGCTACTGTGTGGTTTGATATCGAATATGTTAAAGCCTTATTTGAAGTCTCTCAAAAAATACAAGTTGTAGATATATGTGTGTTGTATCTATATACCAAATTTTAGGCTCATAGGTCTTGTAAATGGGGAGTTATGGTGAATGGAACCATGACTGTTCCATGGTTTGAACTGCCTACTGAGTGCCCTGGGCAGATCCAGTACATTGGTTGGATAATTTGAGCTTGTTAGAGCTACATTCTGTAAATTATTAAAACATGAAAGTTATATGTATATGTATTAGCTAAATGTTTGTACTAATTTTAGCTTAATTTGTTATCTATAGACTAAGTTATGGCCTTTGGAAGTCATACTGGTCCGGAAGCCAATTCTATTCTGGAACAGTAATATGTTTGGTATAATTAGAAGGCCTTAGAGACATAATTGGTAAACGTTGTAAACATGAAACATGTTCCAGATGAACCCATATAAGTGTATGTAAAGTTTCATTAAAATATGACTTATAGAGTGTAAGTTATGATGAACCTAAATGAGTACCTTGAAACTGCCTAAAGGCAGAAAACAAGGCAGAAAACAGAACACTCTTAGAAATTGCACCAAATATTATACAATGATCCAATTGGTATGAAATTTGAATATGTACTATATATATGTGTTATTGTTAATTAGGAACAATAATCAGAGTAATTGGTCAATTATATGAAAAGTTATAGGCTAAACAGTCTCATAAGGTCACATTGCCTCATAGGAAAAATCTTAGCTATTGACATGAACAATGCATATTAATTTGTTTAAGCCACATTAAGTCTCCCTAATCATGAGTTAATCGATTATGTTTTCATATTAGGCTCGCAATATATTGGAGACCTACAAGGAGCAGATAGACAATAAGTTAGGGGTCAGAATCAAAGGAGAATGGTGAGTCTAATTATCGATTGAATTCTTTAGTGCAAATGAATGTTGCTTGCTATGTGATTCATGTGATTGTCATGATTGGTCCTTGATAATGTAATGATGGATAATTTGTGTCATTGTGGTACATATAAATGGTATACTTGTGGTATATTTGAGGTATATGTTTGACAAATGTGATATATATACATGGTATATGTATAGTATATGCAAGGTATATGCTTGACATATGAGGTATATATGGAATATATGTATGTTGTATATGATAAAGATGCAATGGTTGATAAATGCTTAAATACAAGTGCATATGCATATGGACTAAAAAGGCGTTGTGACTAGTTAATTGATATTGTAAAGCAAAAGAAGAGGCCTATGGCCCAACAAATGTGCAAATGAAACAAATGATCAAGCTAGCTAGCAAATGCAAATCCAAATGTTCACATGGCAAATATTCACATGGAAACCCGGGGGAATGTCTGTTTAACTTAGTCACAACAAAATGAAATAAGCAAAGCATTTGCATACATGAAGAGTAATGATTATATGTTTCAACTTTATTGATACTTATATGATACTAATGAATGGAATGGAATACATGGTATATATTGGAATTGTGATTTATTACTATGAGTTGTTTGGTACTTTAGAGCTCATTGGATGGTTATTCTCACTGAGCCGCAACTCATCAATTTGCATCATTTTTCAGGTAAAGAAAAGTGATAGCTCATTTTGAGTAGCATATAAAAGACATGGAGCACAGGTCACTGGCCGAGCCTCATCACTCTCTCTCTCCTTGCATTCCACACAAGCATGAAAATATGTCATATGTGTTTTTGTATTTACGTGCTTGAATATGTATAGTCATTTTGGAATGAGTCTAAATATGTATAAATGAAATCAACTCGAAAATACTTATGTGTAAAGTTTATGTTTTGATATATGTGATATATTATATTGTTGTGAAAACCTCAGTATTAACTTTGCAAAGTCAGTGAATAATATTACAGGATATGAGACTTGCAAGTCATTGAATGAAATTATAGGATATGAGACTTGCAAAGTCATGGAATTATATTACATGATATGAAAAAAAAATTTCTACTACTGTTAACAGGGTATTTTACCTTTCCAGTACGCCATGTATGATTACTTGATATTTGGATAGGTTATACTAAAATGCATAAGAGGTGTGACGTTACATACTCCTAGCCATTGCTACTCATTATGATTATGAGATATGACAAATGGATGTGAAAACAGCTTTCCTTAATGGAAATCTGACTAAGGATGTGTACATGACACAACCAGAAGGTTTCATATCCAAAGATGGCAAAAAGGTATGTAAGCTTCAAAGATCCATTTATGGATTAAAGCAAGCATCCAGGAGTTGGAATATTCAGTTTGATGAGACAATCAAACAGTTTGGTTTCTTACAAAATCCGGATGGACCTTGTGTCTACAAGAAAGTTAATGGGAGTGCAATCGTATTTCTTGTGTTATATGTAGATGACATATTGTTAATGGGAAATGATGTCTCAACCTTACAATCAGTCAAAATTTGGTTATCCAAGAATTTCTCTATGAAAGACCTTGGAGAAGCAGTCTATATTTTAGGAATAAAGATCTATAGAGATAGATCTAAAAGATTGCTTGGTCTTTCATAGTCTACATACATATATAAGATGCTAAAAAGGTTTAGCATGGAGCAGTCCAAGAGGGGATATATTCCCATGACCCATGGGACTATGGAGATGGAGATATTACTGTGAGTGGGTATACCGATGCCAGCTTCCAATCTGACAAGGATGACTCAAAATCTCAATCAGGTTATATATTCACACTAAATGGTGGAGCAGTTAGTTGGAAGAGTTCCAAACAGGAAATGACTGCTGATTCCATAATAGAAATAGAGTACATTGCAGCTTCTGAAGCAGCAAAGGAAGCAGTTTGGATAAAGAAATTCATCACAGAACTTGGAGTGGTTCCCAGCATTATTGATCTAATACAATTGTATTGTGATTATAATGGAGCCATTGCGCAAGCAAAGGAGCCACAGTCTCATCAGAGATCCAAACTTGTACTCAGAAGATACCATTTGATTAGAGAAATCATTGGTAGGAATGATGTAAAGATAGAAAGAGTGCCCACTGATCAGAATATTGCTGATCCTTTAACTAAGCCACTTCCCCAAAAGAAATATGATTCTCATGTACTCGCTTATTGAATTAAATACAAAGGCGATTGGATTTAGTGCAAGTGGGAGCTTGTTAGAGGAGTGCTCTAAAGGCAATCACCTTTAGCACTTATTGTACAAATTTATTTGATTAATAAAAGGCTTTTTTCATTAATTTGATGTTCATTTGATATATGAATTGATAAGTGATCTTAAATCAATTAATGAAGTCCTTGATACATAACATAGCATGAAGGAAATCATGATGAGATCATGATATTGAAATTCTTATAATGTGTAATTATGTTAGTATCAAAATTATTTCTAGTCATAGGATTAATGAGACGGGATATTATTAATCCAGACAAACTAGCACATGTTACAATCCTTGATTGGATCGAGTAGTAGATCTCACAATCTATAAATATGAGATGTTTAGAGTTAACATATGGATACTTACTAAGTGTAGCTAAGTACATTAGATGACCAACTATGAGACAATCATATGGATAATCTATTCAAATGTCAATGATAGTCGCATCATAGTAATGGTGCAAGTATCCTTAGACTTGAGGTACTCAAGGATATCTTGAATATTGATTCTGTATTTTGACATTATTCCTTGTTGCCTCAGAGAGGTAGCTTATAGGCTGGTGATTGGATACAGCTTGAGGTATTCGAAGGTAATTGGATAACCAACAAAAGATTCACCACTCTTGATAGAAGGAGTGTATACCCATGGCCTCTTATTGTGGTCATTACTCCGGAATCTCTGGCCGGAGTTGAAATGTCATAAAGATAGTCTTCAATGACATATCTAATAGAGTAATGAGCCTCAAGTATAAGAACCAACATTATTTGTACTAGACGTGACGTAGTCAGTCTAGTGGGAGTTGACAAATGTCCATACTCTGAACCAAGTGGGGTATAGATTGGTGAAAGGAATAATTGCAAAGAAATTGTCTATGGAAAGGTTCGTAGTCAAACCACTGACTTTCCGGTCAATTGGGTGTCATGATGTATTGCTAGATACCGCTCATGACCTGTTTAAATTAATTATTATTTTAAATGGCCAACATAACCGGGAACCTAATGGGTCATACATATTGAAGATATGGAGAATGAGTAAAATGGTATTGGATAGGATCCAAAATATGAGAGAATTATTTTAGGATGGATCGCGATGAGATCGCATGAAAAAATCGTTCGGAAGTGTCACAGGGTAGGCAGGCTACTGGCCCGCAAGGGTTGCCCAGTAGCAACCCGCAGTAGGCCCAGCGTGCCTGCAGTTTCCATTCGTTAGCCAATGGCTGTAATTGGCCATCATTAGGCCAATTATGGCTAATTACTATTTATTAGTTGCCATTTTCTCCATTTTTAACTTTTCATCTTATTTTTGAATATGATTCAAATAGAAAAGACATCAAATGACAGAAAATAGACATGAAAATATTTTTTGTGAAAAAAAATATTTTTAAGACAACAAAAATTCTCTCAAGAACACTTTCAAAGCTAGCACTTTGAATTTGTTCAAACCATTTTCTCTTGATAGTTTCTTGTTCATTCTTCGCATGGATTATCATTAGAGATATCCTAGTGTGGATTGTTGTGGTTTGCTAGAACCCAACAAAGTGAAGATTTGAAGAACAAATAAAAATTACAAGGTATAATTTTTAAAGTTTACATTTATATAAATTAGTTTTAATGGTACAAGTATGATCTTTTGTTTTGAGTTTTGAAAATTTTTATTTTTCGCTGCGTTTATAAATATGATTCATTCTTCAAAACTTAACAGTTTTTACATTGCCCAATATCTATTTATTTATGATTGCTATTAAAAAAATATTTCATGTGTGATTGCTAAGCATTTAGATGTAATGAAAAAGATTTATTTGGGTATGTACATCTTCAAAATTTTCTATGTGATAAAAGTCATCTATATCATAAATTCAGTACAGGTAGGTTGTGTGTATATTTTTGTGTTGATTATAATTTACACATGGATGTAATTTCCTTCATTTTTTTCCCAAACATAATTTTCATTTTTTTGAGTAAAGAGAATTATAATTTACACTCGGTCTGATTGACACATATTGAGTCATGTTTAGGGGAGAATTTGATTTGATTTAAATGACTTTCTTATTAGTTCATAATGACCAAATGCCTCAAGCCTTGATTGAGTGATATAATGTCAATTTTGTTGATGTTCATTTAGTCGATCTGTTACAGAAATATTCTAAAGATAATAACTTTTAGCATTTATTGTATAAATTTATTTGATTAATAAAAGACATTTTCATTAATTTTATATTCTTTTGATATATGAATTGATAGTGATCTTAAATCAATTAATGATTTTCTTGATACATAACATAACATGAAGAAAATCATGATGAGATCTTGATATTAAAATCTTATTATGTCTAATTATGTTAGTATCTAAATTATCTCTAGTTATAGGATTAATGAGACAGAACATTGTTAATCCGGATAAACTAGCACATGTTTTGCTCCTTGATTGGATCAAGCAGTAGATCTCATAATTTGTAAACATGAGATATTTAGAGTTAATATGTGGATGCTTGTTAAGTGTAGTTAAATATATTGTATGACCTGCTATGAGACAATCATATAGATAATTTATTCAAATGTCAATGATAGTCTCGCCATAGCAATGGTGCAAGTATTCTTAGACTTGAAGTACTCAAGGATATCTTGGATATTGATTATGCACTTTAACATTATTCCTTGTTGCCTCAGAAAGGTTACTCATAGGGTGGTGATTGGGTGCAGCTTAAGGTATTCGAAGGTAATTGGTTAACCAATAAAGGATTCACCACTCCGGATAGAAATAATGTATACCCATAGCTTCTTGTCGAGGTTATTACTCGGGAATCTTTGTCCGGAGTAGAAATGTCATAAAGATATTTTGTAATGACATGTCTAATAGAGAAATGAACCTCAAGAACAAGAACTAACATTACTTGGACTAGATGTGACGTAGTCAATCTAGTGGAAGTTGACACTTGTTTATACTTTGAACCAAGTGGGGGTATAGAATAGTGAAAGAAATAATTGCACAAAAATTATCTATGGAAAGGTTTGTAGTTAAACCATTGACTTTCTGGTCAATTGGGGGTCATGATGTGTTACTAGATATCGTTCATGACTTGCTTAAATTAATTATTAATTTAAGTGACCAATATAATCGGGAACCTAATAGGTTACACGCATTGGAGATATGAAGAATGAGTACAATGGTCTTGGATATGATTCAAAAATATAAGAGAATTATTACAGGTTGGATCGCGATGAGATCGTAGAAAAAAATCATTTGGGAGTAGTTATGGGTCTGCTGGCAGGCCAGTTGGACCTACCCAGCAGTAGGCCAGTGTGTGTTGCAGCGTGTTGTTGGCTTTAATTCATAATTGACCTTAATTAGACCAATTATGACTATTACTATTCATTCATTTTGTTTTCCTTCTCTTTTGACTTTTAAGTTTATTTTTGAAAATGATTCAAATTGAAAAGATATCAAATAGCAGAAAAGAGACATAAAAAAAATTTTGGTGAAAAATAAAAAAATAATTTTTGAGATACAATAATTCTCTCAAGAACATATTCAGAGCAGCATTTTGAATATTGTTCAAACCATTTCTTTTGTAAGTTTCTTCTTCATATCTCTACGTGAATCAACATTAGAGGTATCCTAGTATGGATTGTTTTGGTTTGCTAAAATCCAATAAGGTAAAAATTTGAATAATAAATAAGAAATTATAATGTATAATTTCTAACATCTACATTTGATAAATTAGTTTTAATAGTACAAATAAGATCTTTTGTTTCAGGTTTCAAAAATTTTAAATTTTCTACTGCATTTATAAATAAGATTCATTTTCAAAATCTAACAAAGGTATCATAGCCCCGTTGTGTCCATTAAAATTAATTTTAATTGAAAGTACAATGAGATTACACAGTTTTGATGTTTTTGGATCAATATATTTGAAAAATTGAAATTAATTTGTAAAAATTAATTTATATTTTTTTTCTTTGATCTAATCATGAGATGATTGGGGATGATTATTTTGATTGAAAAATTATTTGAATGTGATTCAAATAATTAATATCGGATTTTATTTCAAAAATGCTGAAAATTGTATTGTTTATAAACATGTGCTGTTGTTTGAGTTAATTGATGAGATTGCTTATATTTTTCTTGTAATTTGATTATTGAGAAATTATGAATACGTATTGAGAATATATTTAAGCCTTTGGAAGTATCATATAATTAATTAAAATATATTTTAATTAATATTTCAAATAAACATAAAAAATACTATTTTGACATAATTGGTGGGACGACTTTGTTTATTTTTTTTATACGTAGTTATTTTATTTTCAGCACTTTAAAATAATTTTTATGTAATTAAAAATATATTATTTTGATGTTAGATACATGTCAAAATTATTTTTCTTGAATTTAAAATTTTAAAAAATTATAAATGTTAAATGAGTCATTTTGAACGGCTAAGTATGTTAGTTTGTTTGTCTTAGTAATTTTGGTTTGTGACACAAATATTCTGATAAATTTGAGCTAACATAAAGATGCTTAGAATAATGTTTGAAGTTCTAAAAATTTTTGAAAATTAATTTTGAATTAATTTAAGTTAAACAATGAAAATTCTAGTATGACTAGAAATTGGTATGTATATTAAAATTAAATTATTTAATTATGACATCATAATAATTTGATTTTAAGGTGAATTAATTCTAAAAATATGAAATTTAATTTAATTTGATTAAATATTAAATTCAATATTGAAATGACATACAAAATTAAATTAACCGAAACAACACAAGTAATTTCAGTTCAAACGTTGAATCGATTTTCAAATTGAAATCCAAAATTATCAATTTTATTTTATTTTATGCATTAGAGAATGCATGTTAGGAGTGTATAGAAAGACATGATGGATGATTATGGACTTAGGCCGAATGTGATTTAGCATGAAAGAATTTATTTTGTTTTATGGTAAATAAGGTCTGCATGTTCATGATTCTCTATTTTTCTCATGTATTTCTCTTCTCATCTTACTCCCCTCAAATGTAAATTGAGATTTTTTATATTTTAAAATATTTAATTAGATTACATAGGATTAGGATAAAATGGTAATACAAAGGAGCAAGAAGCAAAAAAGATGGTGCCATAAAGAATAATACTTAGAAATAAGAATTTGATTTCTATTTTGGGTTTGTAAATTCATGCATATACCTAAATAAGGCATAGTCAATCTCTTTCTAGCTCAAGATTGACTTTAGTATGTCCATAGTCATGTTATATAATTAATGTAACTATTTTTATATATCCATGTAATGAATGTATGATATATAAAAGCATTCAATAAAAACATGATGTGACTTAACAAAGAAATCCCTTGCTAAATAAACAATTAAGTCTTACGTCTTCTATTAATATGGGGAGAACCAAAGTTCTTCTAGAGTTAGGGTTGTTGAGTTGCCTTAAATTCGCTCTATAAGAATATGTTCAAATAATTGAAATTATATTTCATAATTAATGGATTGGACTTAATCGATATCATTAGCTTGTTGGATTTGCACCATGGTTAATGTGTATTGAAGGTAAAGTTGGGTTAGTGCACATGAGATGTACACATATCAAGAGTTGATATCCAATATATGTACACACATCAAGTAGTTGATAGCAAAATATTCGATAGTTGCATGAATAATGTAATTGGTATGGATTAGATACCTACCAACCAAACTAATGAGGACTTATTGAGTTGCCTCAAGGTTATTGTTAGCTAGTTAGAAATCGACCCACTAGGAGAACTTCTATATAGGTTCTCTCGGGTCATAGTGAGGGATATAGATTCGCAATAAGATAGTGGGAGTCATAATGCAAATTATTAAAGACCTAATAAACATGTATTTTCATGTATATTCTAACATGCTCTATTTTACATCTTGGTTGCTAGAATCATCATCATATTGACGAGTGTGAATTTGCGATCACTAATAGAGTCAAATGGGTTAACTGGGCCTAACTTTTTGGATTGACTAAGGAATTTGAGAATAGTTCTCAAATCCGAAAAAGATTGATTATGTCCTAGATGAGGCACTCCCCAATCCCCCTACTACTAATGCTTCTGAAGATGTTCAGAAGGCATATCAAAAATATCTCGATGATATTTAGATGGCAAGCTGCATTATGTTTGCCACTATGTCAGATGAGTTGTAAAAGTAGCATGAGGCTATGGATGTCAATTCCATAGACTACCATCTAAGGGGGCTTTTTGATGAGCAAACACGTTCTGAAAGGTTTGAAACTTTAAGGTTTCTATTTCGCACTAAGATGGTTAAGGGGACATCTTCAGTTCAATATGCACTGAAGATGAATGACTATATTGAGAGGTTGGCCACATTGGGATTTGTGATGGAGTATTGACTTAATTCTAACAGGTTTGTCCGATAGTTTTTCACATTTTGTGCTTAACTATAAGATGAGCCAAATTTGCATTACTATTCTTGAGTTGATCAACATGTTCAAGACATATGAGTTATCTATCAAGAAGGATAATAAGACTGTGGTGTTGGTGGATTCTTCTGGTTCTAAGAAGAAGAACCTTAAAAAGAAGAAGAAGTCCATAAAGCCTAAGGGAGGTGTAGCCAAAAAGAAGGCCAAATAAACTGCTCTAAAGGGGACATGCTTCCATTCTGGTATGGATGATCATTGGAAGAAAAATTGCAAGGCTTATTTAGAGTCATTGAAGAAGAATGGATTTGATGCCCTATTTACTTCAGGTATTTTTATCATTGAAATTAATACTATTTTTCTGATAATAATATATGGGTATTAGATACCAATTGTGGCTTACACGTATGCACTAATATGCAAGGCCTAAGGAACAGTAGGTAACTTAATAAGGGAGAGTCAGACATGCGCATTAGAAATGGAGCAAGAGTTACTACATTAGCTATAGGAACTTATGTATTGACTGTCCCTAGTAGACTTATGTTAAATTTGGATAATTGTTATTATGTACCTATTTTAACTAAAAATATTTTTTTTTTATGTTTCTAGCTTAAATAAAGATAGTTTTCATTTAGCTTTTACTAACAATTATTGTTCTATTATGTTGAATAGTATTCTTTATGTTAACAATATATTATGTAATAGAATATACATATTAGATATGTCAAATCCGATTTTAAACATCAATGATAATAAAAGACAAAAAGAAGATATGTTGAAATTATCTTACTTATGGCATTGTCACCTTAGTCATATAAGTGAGAAACACATGGCTAAGCCACACAAGAGTGGTAGTTTGAGGTCATTTGATTATGAATCATATGACACATGTGAATCTTGGTTATTAGACAAAATGACTAAATTACCTTTTAAGGGAAAAGGTGAACGTACTAATGAATTTTTAGACTTAATATATTCAGATGTAGGTAGTCTAATATCCATACATGCCAGAGGTGATTTCATTTACTTCATTACTTTTATCAATGATTACTCACGATTTAGGTACGTGTATTGTAGTGTTACGTTGCCTTAAGTGATTAAAATGACTGTTTGGTATATCATAAATTTGATTATAGCAGATGTGAGTAATTTTTTTTCTTTAACTTATTAACCATAATGTCGATAACACTTTATCACCTATTTAACTTGTTTATTTCTTTACCGGTTAACCTATAACTATCTCATTTTACTATTTTTTTAACCAAAAATTTTGGCAATACAACAACGATAAATATAACTATCATACATGTACTATAAACAATCCGCAATCTACATTGGGTATAACAATTTAAATATAATAGCAAATATTCAACATTCGAAACAAAATTCACCATTTCACTCATTAAATATAATAGTCCATAAAAGTCATTTTACAAACCATTTACATAATCCATATCCATATCTGTATCAAACATCTTATATATATATATATATATATATATATATATATATGTCATTATGATAACATACATTTTTTTGTTTCATCCAACTGCTCCCAATTCAAGTATGCTGACTCCAGCGTTTTTCTGGCTAGTACCTGTATATAGTTAAAATAATTACGTATTGAGTATTAAAAATATTTAATGATAGATACAAATCTAAAAATTTTCATTGGTTTGATTAAACATGCACATACATGCAAAATTATATTCACTGTACTATTCCAAATTAATTTGAATTTACACATCAACATATTAACTAATAATTTAATTAAAATATTGTTCTCATTTCATAATTATAATTATTCTTCAATACTTTCGTTAAATTAACAATTACATTTATTTACGCTTTTCCCACTAGTTTTTTTTAATACATAAATTTCATTCAATCCTAAACCTTTTTTATTTTCTTTCAATTAAATCTAATTTCATTCCATTCTTTTATTTAACCTTTTTTTTTTCTTTTTTTCCATTTTATCATTTTTGCCAATTTGCCACTTGCCATTTTACCTTTACCATTCTTGTCATTTTTGCCATATTTATCATATTTATTATATTTGTTGTCCCTAGAGTCAATCTAGTAGAAAATCATCAGGTTTGATACATGGGACGTGAACCCCACAAGTCCACTGTACTAAAGAGTGACCCTGAATGATCACTCAAATACTGCACTGTATATTGATCAATATCATTGAAATAGACCGTTATTGATTTACCTAAACAAGTCACCATGACCCACACTACGACTATGATGTCCCTATGATTAGCTAGTTATATCCTAAACTAGATTTAACCACTAGACTACCGCTAAGGGTGATGAAATTATTCTTTTGATTTTAATTCCCATTAAATTCATAAATTTTATTTATTTTAAATTATTAATTACTTAGAATTTTCTTCCATAACCAAATTTCATCTTTACAATATTATTTTTTTTCCACACTTTTCATTTCAATATACCAAATATTCAACATTATTCTCAATTAAGCCATCAAACTCAACTAAATACACTCTATTCATTATATTCCATTTCATACATTAAGTAATCACTAACTAGAAAAATATTCAATAAATTCTAATAATTCTTAATTAATTCATATACACTAAATTTCATGTCTTCTTATATTTTATGGCTTAATTTTCATTAAATTAGCAAAGAATATACTAAATTCTTCATATCTACAATTCGGACTACAAAGTTTTCCATCATTAAAATTTTCCTTTCACCTTCTAAGCATTCATTTCATTAACATATATATTCCATAATA
The DNA here is from genome assembly GCA_023653625.1 of Triadica sebifera. Lineage (NCBI taxonomy): Eukaryota > Viridiplantae > Streptophyta > Magnoliopsida > Malpighiales > Euphorbiaceae > Triadica > Triadica sebifera. The sequence goes on along the minus strand of CM042908.1, from coordinate 12,361,670 downwards.
TTACACTAAATTATAATTATACCTATAAGTACAAACATACGTCATATGGTCATTTTTAAACATTCTAATCCACTTTTTTTTTATTGCATTTAAATATTCTAATCCATTTTTTTTATGTCCTTAATCATATTTTAAGGTTTACTTTCAATTTAACATGCAAAACACATATACATATTCAAATTTCATAACCCCAACTCAAATAAAATCAATAAAAATAATTAGATTTGGTAACTACTAATCTTATTTCTTTGTTTTAGCCTTTCTAGGCTTTATTTTTCTTACCTTTTTCCTTTGAAGTTCTTTCTTCTCCATTGAGTTCCTACCATGGAGAAATTATACAAAAATTAAACCACCATTATTTTGCTTCCATAATTCAATCCAACTTCATAAATATAATCTACATATCTTAAATTTTCTATTAGAACCCTTAAATAAATTTAAAACCCCCAAATTCTCTTAGCTCAATTTTATACCCTCACTTGAATCTTTTAATTTTTTTCACTTCTAGCTCTTCAATTGAAGATTGGAGGCCTCAACTAACTAATTGAGGGGTTGAAATAATGTTAGAATGCTTTATTTTGGCGTAAGAATTAGAGAGTAGACGAGAAATTTGGTGGAGAAGAATGGGAAACCCATTTGGCCAAGGGGGAAGTATGAGAGGAAAAAGAAGATACATAATTCTCTCTAGATAATTTTGATATTTTGAGCTTAAATAGGTGGTTGAAATGGGCCGGGCTTGGTCAAGTCAAAATCCAACCCAATTAGGTTCACTTGTAAAATTAAAACCCATTTAACAATTCTAAATTATTTATCTCAATTTTAAAGCTCAATTTCTTCTAAATTTGATTTCATAATTCATAAAGTATATGAATTAGCCTGCATAAAAATTTTCAACTCAATCGCAGTCTATTTCCGCTCTAGCTCACTCAAACTAGTCTGATTAGTCAAATTCTAGTGTTACTGTAAAATTATTTTTTCACTATCAAATAATTAAAAATATTATTTAGAGTCTATCCATGTCTTAAAATAAATTTTTAGTGTTGTTTACTATTTCTAACAATCCGGTCAAAATAGGGTTAAATCAAATTTATTAGTTAAACTGTATCCCGATTTTTCTTTATTTTTGATTTTTGAGGACCTATTTGATCTCGTTTTTACTCTAAATTTTACCCTCGAACTAGTCATGCCTTATATTTTCCGATTATCAAATAATATATATATATATATATATATATTTTTATCTATGGGTGTATTTTTTACCTCGGGTACACTGATTAATCTTGAAAATTATAGTTTACAACTAACACGATATTTGGGCTATTACATGTATCTTATGAGATACTAATTTGAAACTTTTGAAAAGTTTAAAAAATTCAGAAATGAAGTAGAGAAACAACTTGGTAAAAGTATTTAAATACTTCGATCAGATCGAGGAGGTGAATACTTGAGCTAAGAGTTTCTAGGTTATCGTAAGGATAATGGGATATTATCTTAATTGACTCCACCTTACACACCACAACACAATGGTGTAGCTGAAAGAAGCAACCGAGCCATGTTAGACATAGTAAGGTCTATGATGGGATTTGTGGAACTCATTAAATCCTTTTGAAATTATACACTGGAAACTGTCATTTATATATTAAATGGAGTCTCTTTGAAGTCCATTGATGTTACTCCATATGAGATGTGGAATAACAAAAAGCCCACACTTTCTTACATAGGAGTTTGGGATTCTACTTATGTGAAGCAAATGATGTCAGATAAGCTGGAAGTTAAATCTGACTGATGTTTATTTGTGGCATATCCTAAAGCATCATATGGATATCAATTCTACCACCATTTGGAACAAAATGTGTTTGTTTCAAGACATATTATCTTTTTAGAAAGATAATTTCTTCTAAAAGGAGATAGCGATAACAAAATTGAACATGAGAAAGTTCAAGATGCTCAAGCACACGCTAATCAACTGCCTGAACTTGAGCCTATTATTCATATAGATGATATAACAACTCAACCTTTTGAAGCACAAGAGCTTCGCAGGTCAAACAGGATACGTATTATTCTATAAAGATATAGATTTCTCATTAGTGAACAACATGACGTATTGCTCATAATAAATGATAAGTTTACAACCTATGAAAAGTTCTAAATAGTTCAGAATTTGACAAATGACTTCAAGCCATGAAGTTATAAATGGATTCCATGTATGAAAACCAAGTAAGGACTTTGGTTGAGCCTCCTAAAAGGCTAAAGTCTATAGGGTGCAAAAAATGGGTTTTCAAAAAGAAAACTAACAGGATGGTAATATGATTATCTATAAAGCTAGACTTGTAGCTAAAGGTTATTGTCAAAGACAAAGAATTGACTATGATGAAACTTTGAGCCCAGTAACTATGCTTAAATCCATAAGGATACTCCTAGCCATTACTGCTCATTATGATTATGAGATATGACAAATGGATGTGAAGACAACTTTCCTTAATGGAAATCTAACCAAGGATATGTACATGACACAACTAGAAGGCTTCATATCCAAGGATGACAAAAAGGTATGCAAGCTTCAAAGATCCATTTATGGATTAAAGCAAACATCCAGGAGTTGGAATATTTGGTTTGATGAGACAATCAAACATTTTGGTTTGTTACAAAATCTTGATGAACCTTGTGCATATAAGAAGGTTAGTGATAGTGCAATCGTATTCCTTGTGTTGTATGTAGATGACATACTGCTAAAGAAAAATGATGTCACAGCCTTACAATCAGTCAAATTTTGGTTATCCAAGAATTTCTCTATGAAAAACCTTGGAGAAACAATCTATATTTTGGGGATAGGGATTTATAGACAGAGATCTAAAAGATTGTTTGGTCTTTCACAGTCTACATATATAGATAAGGTGCTAAAGAGGTTTAGTATGGAGCAGTCCAAGAGAAGATATATTCCTATGACCCATGGGATTACTTTCTCAAAGTCTATGTGTCTAAAGACACAAGATGAGAGGACACACATGAATTTGATTCTACATGCTTCGGCTATAGGATCAATCATATATGCTATGTTATGTACAAGTCCCGATGTATTATATACTCTAAATGTCATAAGTAGATACCAATTGGACCCTGGTGAAGGTCATTGGGTGGTTGTCAAAAATATCCTTAAGTACTTGAGAAGGACTAAGAATGTATTCTTGATATATGGAGATGAAGATCTTTTTGTGAGTGGGTATACAAATGCTCGCTTCCAATAAGATAAGGATGACTCAAAATTTCAGTCAGGTTATATATTTATACTAAATGATGGAGCAGTCAATTGAAATAGTTCCAAATAGAAAATGACTGTTGATTCCACAACCGAAGTAAAGTACGTTTTAGCTTCTAAAGCAGCAAAGGAAGCAGTTTGGATAAAGAAATTCATCATGAAACTTGGAATGGTTCCTAGCATTGTCCAATACAATTGTATTTGTAACAATAATGGAGCCATTGCACAAGAAAATGAGCAACGATCTTATCAGAGATCTAAACATGTACTCGAAAGATACCATTTGATTAGAGAAATTATTAGTAGGAATAATGTAAAAATAGAAAGAGTGTCCAATGATCATAATATTGTCGATCCTTTAACTAAGCCACTTCCCTAAAACAAATATGATTTTCATGTACTCACTTATGGAATTAAATACAAAGGTGATTTACTTTAGTTCAAGTGGGAGGTTATTAGAGAAGTGCTCTAAAGGCAATCACTTTTAGCACTTATTGTACAAATTTGTTTGATTAATAAAAAAATATTTTCATTAATTTGATATTCATTTGATATATGAATTGATAGTGATCTTAAATCAATTAATGAAGTCCTTGATACATAACATAGTATGAAGGAAATCATGATGAGATCATGATATCGAGATTCTTATCATATGTAATTATTTTAGTATCTAAATTATCCATAGTCATAGAATTAATGAGATAAGACATTGTTAATCTAGATAGACTAGCATATGTTATACTCCTTGATTTAATCAAGTAGTAGATCTCATAATTTGTAAATATCAGATGTTTAGAGTTAACATATGGATGCTTGCTAAGTGTAGCTAAATACATTGGATGACCTGCTATGAGACAATCATATGGATAATATATTCAAATGTCAATGATATCTTGGATATTGATTCTGCACTTTGATACTATTTCTTATTGCCTCAGAAAGGTTACTCATAAGGTGGTGATTGGGTGCAACTTGAGATATTCGAAGGTAATTGGGTAACCAACAAAGGATTCACCACTCCTGATAGAAGGAGTGTATACCCATGGCCTCTTGTTAGGGTCATTACTCAGAAATCTCTTGCTAGAGTAGAAATGTCGTGAAGATAGTCTTCAATGACATGTCTAATAAAGTAATGAGTCTCAGGAACAAGAACAAACAATACTTAGACTAGATGTGATGTAGTTAGTCTAGTAGGAGTTGACACATGTCCATACTCTGAACCAAGTAGGGTATAGAATGGTGAAAAAAATAATTGCATATAAATTGTCTATGGAAAGATTCGTGGTCAAATCATTGACTTTTCGTTCAATTGGGAGTCATGATGTATTGCTAGATACCGTTTATGACTTGCTTAAATTAATTATTAATTTAAGTGGCCAATATAACTGGAAACCTAATGGGTTACACTCAATTAAGATATGGAGAATGAGTAAAATGGTTTTGGATAGGATGCAAAAATATGAGAAAATTATTTTGAGTCAGATTGCGGGAAAAAAATAGTTCGGGAGTAAGCGGGCCCAGCTGCAGGCCTAGTGCATGTAGCACTGCGCATTACAACATGCTGTTAGTGTTAGGCCATAATTGGCCTTAATTATGCCAATTATGGTCATTACTATTCATTTATTTTGTTTTTCTTCTCTTTTGACTTTTAATATTTTTTTGAATATGATTCAAATTGAAAGACATCAAATAGCGTAAAAGAGACATGAAAATTATTTTTTTGATGAAAAATAATTTTTGAGACACAATAATTCTCTCAAGAACATATTCAAAGGTTCCCAATGAGTCTTCCTTATCCAACAATGCTTGTTGATATGACCAAATTTCATGCAATAATTACATTGTTTAGCTCTATGTATGTTTTTTAGTTTTGACATACTTTTGGGTCTTAACATTCTTTTAGAGTGAGTTTGTGTGCAATGACATACACATGCATGATGAATATGTGTTTTCCTAGGTGTATGCCTTTTATACATAAAAGCATGATTGGCCTTTTGAGGTTTCCCTCTTAAGCCAGGTGACCCTTGACTATTCTTCTTTTGAATAGAGGGTTCTTTTGAATATAGGGTTTTGTGTGTGCTATGCTCTTAGCCCTTGAGACTATTTTCTCAATTGTGGAGGTTTGTGGTGCAGTAGACTTAACAAGTATAGTCTTGTGAGATGAAGATGATGTTTCATTAAATCCTAGACCATGTCTTATTAAAGGAGGTCTTTGAGAGACTATGAGAGTATATAGACTCTCTTTCCCTTTTATGAAACTTTGAAATTGAGTTTCTAAGTTCCTCAACTTTATTTTTCAAAATGTTATTTTCTTTAAACAAATATTTAGTTGAGGGCCTAGAGGAATACTCATCTAAAGATTTTTGAAGAGTTTCATTAGATGTCTTAAAATCAGAATTCTCTTTTTGTAAAACTTCCATTTTATTTTTCAAATTTAAAATATTATTTCTATAAGTTTTAAGTCTACCTCTATATTTTTTTAATTCTAGGTTTAACACTTTTATTAAACTCTGCTTATCATCATCATCTTTACTATCACTATTATTATCACTACTACTATTATTAAAAGAGTATGAGTAAGAAGGACCTACCTCATCCGTGAAGTGATCCTCTAAAGCCATAAAACATAGGTTGACCTCTTATCCTTCATTATCATCTTTTTCGCTTGAAGAACTTTTGTCATCCCATGTGGCTTTGTGACCTTTCTCCCCATCTTTTTTTTTGAAATATTTTCTTGTGTTTCTTGAGTTTTGGACATTCTGGTTTCATATGTCATTTCTTTCCACATTCATAACACTTTACCTCTTCTTTATTTCTTTGAGAGTCATTTGAGGAGTGTTTTGGGGTTATTTGTTTGAAGTTTTGAGAATTGCCAAGTCTATTTTCAATTATTCTTTTTATTCTTCTTGAAAGCATGACAATGTCCTCATTTTCATATCACTCTTTTCTTCATCATCTTCAATTACTTCTTGAGATTTTGAAGTAGAGCCTTTGAGTGCTAGAGACTTTCTCTTTTTTTGTTCAACTTCAAGTTCTCTATCTCTTTTTATTGCCATCTCGTACGTTAGAAGTTTGCCAATAAGCACATCGGTTGGCATGATGCTCATGTCTTCATTGGCATCTTCTATGCCTGCAACTCTTAAACCATAGTCTTTGAAAGGAAGACTTCTTAGAATTTTGTTGTTCACATCTTCTAAGCTTAAGTGCTTTCCAAGCTTTCTCATACCATTGATGATGGCTAGAAGATGGTTCATCGTGTCGGTGATGGATTCATTGGATTTCATTTTGAAGAGTTCATATTCTGAAGTAAGAAGTTGGATCTTCTTGTATTTTTCTTGTTTGGTCATTTCATGATAATTCTCTAATGTTTTCCACATACTATATGCATTAAGACAATGTTGGATTCTGCCACATTCTTCAATAGATAAAGAGCTTGCAAGGATTGTCATTGCCTTTTTATTTTTGAAATTAACTCTTCGTTGAGGCTTCGTCAAATCATCTCTTGAAAGAATTTCTTCTTCACCATCAACTCTTCTCTTGGTTGGTGGTGTCAATTATTTCTAAACACTATCCCAAACTTCAATTCCTTCACTATCGAGATATATCTCCATCCGAAATTTCCAATAAGCATAGTTTGCTCCATCAAAGTAAGGCTTGAGACTTTGAAGTCCTTCACTGGTCATTTCTTGATCTTTGTTAGCACTTATTAGGCTTCATTTCTAGATAAGCTCTGATACCAATTGTTGCCCAGACAATGAACCAAGAAGGAGATTGAATTGGTTAGCAAATAAAAACTTACTTAATTGAAAGTGCAGAATAACTAAAATAGAGGAAGGAAGGAGAGATATCACACACAAGATTTATAGAGGTTTGAATATTAACAAACCCTACTCCTCTCCCCAATCTCGATTGGATGTTTCACTAACACACTAAGTGTTACAATGGAGTTTTTCAAGCTCACTCCCAACTATGGTGTTTCTCTCAATGGCTAACAGCTAACCCAGAAATTCCTTTGTGTTTTTCAATGGCTCACACAAAAACCAATTCTTTGTATTTTATGGCTCATAAAATAAACCCTTACAAGTATTTCACTCTTAACCCTGTATACCCAAACTTACTTTTGAGTAATTGATTACAATGAAAATACTCACCAACCTACAATGCTCAGAAATTATGAATAATTAGGTTTTCATAAAGAATAGAGGTTTGTTGAAAAATAATTAATGCACAAGGCTACAACAAGATTAATGATGTAAAATAATTGTGTTCTTCTTGTTCTACTTGTTATCCTCCTTGTTGAAATTCATAAATGACTTCTATTTATACTCCCTCTATGAATTATAGCCATTTGGGTGCTCTAATTGTGAAAATAGCCATTGAACCAACTTTTAACTCGCGCCTGACATGTTTCTCTGTCTTCGTTCATGGGTGTGAATGTTCTTCCAAGCCGTGGTCCAAATGGTGACTCTGTTCATGAAGCTCTCTAGAAGAATTGGAAGTGTTTGATCACGGGCGTGAATATTCTTTCAAGCTGTGGTCCAAGTGGTGATTTTGGCCGTGAAGCTCTCTAGAAGAATTGGACATGTTAGGTCATGGGTGTGAATGTTATTTCACAAGTATGACTTGTTTGATCATTCATGGTTTGTTTGATCCTTCATGGCTGTGAACTTTGAATGGTGGAAAGTTGGTGCTCAGCTATATTCATTGACGTGACAAAACTCCTAATTCACTAATTCTCACATTAATCGATCCAAAAAGACTATAAATAAAATAGAATAGAATGGAAAGTGATGAGGCATTCCTATCTAATACTAATAATGTCATGTTTACGATTTAGGACCTGACCGTTATATACGAGTTCCATAGTCATTGTACTAAATGGTCATAAATGTTACGATCAGAGTTTAAATACAAACATTTTAAGTTAGAAAATATTATTTAATATTGGTAATGATGTGTTTCGAATGAAAAATGAAGCTAATTAGTTGTACTACTGTGATTTCTTGTTTGGTACGCAAATAGAGACAACATACTAGACCAGAAATGTGTGATTTATGGCCGGTCATAGAATATTGATTTAAATATACTAAGATGTAGAACATGTTAAATTGAGATAATGAAAACAATTGTGAGGCAAGATTCTTAGGTTCAAGGCTCGTAATTATAGAAATACAGTTTTCAGTGCGAGTTTACAGTCTTATTTTCTGATCGGAGTTAGAGATATGTATTGACAATCGCAATAGTGTTGATGTGATCATAATTTAATTTTAAGATTTTTACAATTGACAAATTATAAATCGGATGATATATGAATTTTAACGGGTATGATTTGGAAAAATGACTAAACCGCAAAAATATCATTTCGTACCAGTAGTCGTTTTGCAAAATAGGAAAGATTATTTCGAAGAGAAAATTTTTCTAAGAATATTGGTATATTCAATTTGAGAAGATAAGGTCATTTGGGATAAGAAATTTAAAAAAATAAATTTATTCATGTACTAAATTTAAAAATTGGAAAGTTAGTGAAAAAAGTCTAAAGTCAAAGTTTTTTTTGAATTTAATTAGATAAAAGCCAAAATATTTTTTTGATTAATTTTAATTGACCAATATGAGCAAGGATTAATCTTAATTGAAATTAATTAGTCATTAATTTGCCTATAAAAGTAAAAAAAAAATGCCAAATTATTTAATATTTTCATACAAAAAAAAAAGAAAAATTTCTCTTCTTCCTCCTCATATGGCCAGCCACCATTGATGGGTTTTTTAAGCTTTTCTTTCATTTCTAACTCCTCAAAATATCATTACTCAAGCCATTGAAGCATGAAAATTTTAATTAGGATGAAGGGAAGAACAATTTTTGTAGAAAGAAATTATTTTTGTGGCAAAAAATTCCAATAAATTTACAAATGAGATTTTATTAATTTTTCTTTTAAATTTTCATGGATTTATGTTGGATTTAATGATTTTTTATAGTAGAATTAGGATTGTGTTGTGATTGAAATTAATTGGGTGAAGAAGATAACTTGGGGTTTTATAGAAAAATTATGAAAAAAATTAGATAAAAATGGAAAATGAGTTAAATGAAGCTTGAGGAGAATAGATATGGTAAAGAATTAATGAAAATAAAATTTAGGAATTTTTATAGATTTTTTAGAAATTTTCTATAATTATGGTCGAATTTTTAAAAAAATATTTTGGAGTATTTGTGTCTTAAAATGATGAAAATTGAGTGTTTAGAAGTGGAAAATAAATTTTGGAGTGAAATAGAAATTTAATAGAATTTTTGGATTTTCAGCCTAATTATTGAAAAATTACTTGGAAATTTCTGAATATTATTTTGGTGAAATTGGTGATGAAAAATAAATAAAAATGAGTTAAAGTAATTATAAATATTTATTTAAAATTTTTAGAGTATTTATTTAATTAATAAAAAATTTTGAGTTGAAAATGAATTTTAGGAGAAAAATAGAAATTATAAAATGAGAAAAATAGTTATGGAGGAGAAAAAACAAGAAAAATTAAATATTATATGATGAAAATAATTTTAGAAATTTTTGGTTGCGTTGAAATGTGTGTCGGACGACTATAGACTCGAATTACGAGACGAACGCGTATAACGTAAAATAACACTGATATGTGATTTTGATATGTAAGAGAAGGGAAATGATTAAACATCTTTATTTTCAATATAATATATGTTAAATATGGTTCTGCAGTTAATTAGAAATTTAATTGTTATTCAGGTTCATCGGTAAGACATGTACTATAATTTAATAAAGGAAATAAAATGGTAGTCTCGACAGACTGTAGTAGATGTCTGTGCATTAACTTATAAAATAAGTTAGTAATGATTTAAATTTATTTTTATATGTTTTGTTTCGACATGAAATGTTTTTATGAGGATTGAAAAAAAATATTGATGTTTTTGGTATGGGAAAATATATTTCATGAATAAAAATAAAATGTTTGGACATAACAATCGTTTTGGTAAAATTATGTTTGAACACCGTATGTATTATGTAAAATTCATATATTAGCTTAAACAACTAATTAGGGAATTATTGACATACCAATGGGGCAGAAACTCCATGACTTGTAGTTATCTTGGTCATGAAAGGTATTGTATAGGTCTTGTGGTGGACTATACATATTATTTATATAATGATTATTTGGTTATTTTGGATCGAGTCTGCTCATGTGATGATCTTAGATCAAATAATATTATTTGTTAACCTTGAGGGGTATTTCCGTCATTTTGATGATAATAAATAATATAGCAATATTGTATTTAACATACTTGCTTTAAGTGTATTATACAGGACATGAATTAAAATAGCAAGAATGGAGAATTGGAAGAATAATCCTTCAGAAACAAAAAAAAAGCAAGAAGTAGCATGTTCACTGCCATGACTCTAGGAGTCACTCCCGTGAACAAAGCTAGCCGTTACCAAAACCAACATTTGAAGTTCACGACCATGAAGGAAAACCAAACCGTGAAGTAAGCATTTCAGTCACCCCCGTGAAGAACGGTGTCACCCCCGTGAAGCTTCATGCAAATTTCATTCCAGAGAACTTCACAACCAGAGTCACCACTTGGGTCACGGCTGGGAAGATGTTCACCCCCGTGAATGAATGTGTCACCCCCGTGAAGGCTTCATTCAATTTCATCCAGAGAACTTCACGACCTGAGTCACTACTTGTCTCACGGCTGGAAAGATTGTCACGCCCGTGACTGATTAAAGTCACGCCCGTGACTTTATATGTCAAAACATACCAGAGAGCTTCACGACCAAGGTCACCACTTCAGTCACGGCTTGGGAAGAACTGTCACCCCCATGACAAACATAGTCACGCCCGTGAACAATGAAAGAGAAAAATGTCAGGCGCGATTCTTTGGTTGGTATAACGACTAGTTTCTTATTTAATGCACCCCAACGGCTATATTCAGCCATGGGAGTATAAATGGAAGTCATTTATACATTAAGAAACAAGAGGATGATGAGGGAATTATAAGAAAAACAAAAGATTAGCATATACTTCAAATTACAAGCTATCTTGTACTTTTATACTTTGAGAAAAAATTCATTCTCTGTAAAAATCTTTTTGCTCCTCATATTTGAGCAATAAAGATTTATAAGTGGTTCTCTCTATAATCTTTACTCAAGTGAGCATTGGGTAGTTTTGGGTTAAGAGTAGAACACTTGTAAGGGTTAGTTGTGTGAACCTCCAAAACACAAATTAAAAGGTTGTTTGTGTGAGCCTGTAAAACACAAAGGAATTGGTTATTGTGTGAGCCATTAAAACACAAGGGATTTCTGGGTTAGGTGTGAGCCATTGTGAGAAACACCATAGTTGGGAGTGAGCTTGTAAAACTCCATTGTAACACTTAGTGTGTTAGTAAAACTCCCAATTGCGATTGGGGAGAGGAGTAGGGTTTGTTAATACCCGAACCTCTATAAATCTTTGTGTCTTATTTTCTCTATCCCTTCTAAAATTAACTATTTATTTCTGCACTTTAAAGTTTAATTTTTTAAAACTCCAATTCAACCCCCCTTCTTGGTCTAATATCTGGGCAACAATTGGTATCAGAGCCTTGTCTAGCATCAAAGCCTAAAAAGCGCTAGTAAAGAGTTAGATATGGCCAGTGAAGGATTCCAAAGTCTCAAACCTTACTTTGATGGAGCAAACTATGCCCATTGGAAGTTTAGGATGGAGACATACTTGGATAGTGAAGGAATTGAAGTCTGGGATAGTGTACGAAAAGAATGGACACCACCAACCAGAAGAGGAGCTGATGGTGAAGAGGAAATCCTATCAAGAGATGATTGGACTGAGCCCCAAAGAAGAGCAAATTTCAAAAACAAGAGGGCAATGACAATTCTATCAAGCTCATTATCTATTGAAGAATGTGGGAGAATACAACATTGCTCAACAACATTTAGTATGTGGAAGACATTGGAGAACTATCATGAGGGAACTAAGCAAGTCAAATCCAAGAAGATTCAACTTCTAACCTCAGAATATGAGCTCTTCAAGATGAAATCAAATGAGTCAATCACTGACATGACTAACCGTCTTCTATCCATTATAAATGGAATGAGGAAACTTGGGAAGCATCTGAGCTTGGAAGATATAAACAATAAAATCCTGAGAAGTCTTCCTCTTAAAGACTATGGTTCAAGAGTTGCTGGCATAGAAGAAGCAAATGAAGATATGAGCATCATGAATACTGATGTGCTGATTGGCAAGCTTCTCACACATGAGATGGCAGTAAAGAGAGATAGAGAGCTTGAAGCAGAGCCAGAGAAAAGAAAACCCTTAGCACTTAAAGCCTCTACTTCAAAATCTCAAGAAGAAAGTGAAGATGATGAAGAAGTGAGTGATGATGAAAATGAGGACATCGCTATGCTTTCAAGGAGATTAAAAAGAATCATTGAAAAGAAAATGAGCAATTCCAGAAAATTCAGGCAGAGAAACCTCAAACAAACTTCTAATGAAACACATAGAAGTAAGGAAGAGGTGAAATGTTATGAATGTGGAAAGAAAGGACATATCAAACCAGAATGTCCAAGACTCAAGAAGCATAAGAGTAAATATCAAAGAGACAATGGGGAGAAAGGTCACAAAGCCACATGGGATGACGAAAGCTCTTCAAGTGAAAAAGATGATAATGAAAGTGAAGAGGTCAACCTATGTTTCATGGCTATTGAGGATCACGTCTCGGACAAAGTAAGATCACTACACTCATACTCTTTCAATAATGATAGTAGTGATAATGATAGTGATAATGATGATGATGATGATGATGAGCTAAGCCTAATAGAAGAATTAAATATAGAATTAGAGAAATATAGAACTAAATTTAGTATCTATAGAAATAATATCTCTAATTTGAAAAATAAGATAGATGGCTTAGAAAAGGAGAACATAAAGCTTAAATCATCTAATGAATCTCTTCAAAAGTCATTAGATGAATACTCATCAAAACCTTCAACAACTTCACTGTTAAAAGAAAATAATACTTTGAAAAAAGAAGTTGAAGAACTTAGAAATTCCATTTCTAAATTTCACAAGGGTAAAGAGAGCTTAGATACTCTCATTGTGTCTCAAAGACCACCTTTAGTTAGACATGGTCTAGGGTTTAAGGACACATCATCATCTTCTCACAAACTATATTTGTAAAATCTAAAGAATCTCACATCTCCACACCTGTTAGAACAACTCCAATAAATAAGCATGTTAAACCTTCTATACAGAAAAAGAATAATCATGCCTTTATGTATAAGGAGTATGCATCTAGAAAAATGAAAATTAATCATGAATGTGCATGCCATTGTTCTCAAAATCAGTCTAATAGAATTATGGCATTTAAATACAGTGTAAGACCAAAAAACAAGTTTACACCTAAACTATGTAATTATTGTATGAAAATGGGTCATATAAATAGAAATTGCTGGATAAGGAAGGCTCATTGGCAACCTTCATGTGCTAACTCCCAAGGACCCAAACTCATTTGGGTACCTAAATATCATACTTGATTTGTAACTCTGTAGGTATGCCTCAAGTCCACAATAAACAAAAATGCATGGCTAGTAGACAGTGGATGCTCAAGTCATATGACAGGAGACAAAGAACTCTTCAATGAAATCAAAAGTATTGATGGAGGTAAAGTTACCTTTGGAAACAATGCAAAGGGTAAGGTAATTGGCATTGGTTCTATTGGTATTAATGGTACTACTTTTATTAAGGATGTTTTACTTGTTGATGGCTTAAAACATAACTTGCTAAGTGTAAGTCAATTATGTGATAAAGGAAACAAGGTAATTTTCACCTCAAATGAATGTCTTGTAATCTCTATTGATGGTCAAGAAATATTTAAAGGAAATAGAGATATCAATACATACATAATAAACTTACATGAACTCTCTAACCATTCCTCTAAGTGTCTTATGACTACTAGTGATGAATCTTGGCTGTGGCATAGAAGACTTGGTCATGCTAACATGGACTTAATACAAAGTCTCAGCACAGGAGAGCTAGTAAAAGGATTACCTAGAGTTAAATATGAAAAAGGCAAGACATGTGAACCTTGTCAAAGAGAAAAGCAGCACAAGTCATCTTTCAAAGCCAAAAACATAGTAAGTACTTCAAAACCTCTTCAACTCATACATTTAGACTTATTTGGACCTACTAGGGTTGCTAGCTTAGGAGGAAAACATTATGCATTTGTCATCGTAGATGATTACTCTAGATTTACTTGGGTAATTTTCTTAGCTCAAAAGAGTGATGCTTTTGAAAACTTCAAAAACTTTGCTAAAAGAGTTCAAAATGAAAAAGGATACTGCATTTCAAAAATAAGAAGTGATCATGGGAAAGAATTTGAAAATGAAAACTTTGAAAGTTTTTGTCTTGAATATGGCATTTCACATAATTTCTCATCTCCTAGAACACCTCAACAAAATGGTGTAGTTGAAAGGAAAAATCTAACATTAATTGAAATGGCAAGAACAATGCTTAATGAATATGCATTACCAACTTATTTTTGGGCAGAAGCCATAAACACTGCATGCTATATTTCAAATCGAGTTTTCAAAAGACCTCTTTTAAACAAAACCTCATTTGAGCTATGGAATGGAAGAAAGCCCTTGGTATCATACTTTAGAGTATTTGGATGCAAGTATTTTATATTGAACACCAAGGACAATCTTGGAAAATTTGCCTCTAAGTCTGATGATGGTATCTTTCTAGGATACTCTACAACCAGCAAATCATATAGAGTATTTAATAAGAGATCATTAACTGTGGAAGAATCCATGCATGTTGTTTTTAATGAATCTAGTAGACTTGATCTTGTGAAAGGTAGTGCTCTTGATGATGTTGTAGATAATATGGAAAAACCTGTCATTGAAAATGGAAAAGAAGAAAACGATCAAGAAAAAATACTACCTCAAAATCAAGAACAAATGGAGCAAGACCTTCCAAAAGAATGGAGAATGAACAGAAATCATCCAAAAGAGCAAATAATTGGTGATCTATCAAGGGGAGTAAGTACTAGATCGCATATCAAGCATTTAATCACTGACATTGCATTTATTTCACAAATTGAGCCTAAAAACATTGATGAGGCTCTTAATGATGAAAGTTGGACAATTGCCATGCAAGAGGAACTTAACCAATTTGAGAGAAATAAAGTATGGAACCTAGTACCAAGACCTAAGAATCATCCAATCATAGGCAGCAAATGGGTATTTAGAAATAAGTTAGATGAACAGGGGTTAATAACAAGGAATAAAGCAAGACTAGTTGCAAAAGGATATAATCAGGAAGAAGGTATTGACTATGATGAAACATATGCACCGGTAGCTAGATTAGAAGCTATAAGAATTCTCTTAGCATATGCATGTCACATGAATTTCAAACTTTTTCAAATGGATGTGAAAAGTGCATTTCTAAATGGCTATATAGATGAAGAAGTGTATGTAGAACAACCACCAGGTTTTGAAAGCTATAATTTACCAAATCATGTTTTTAAACTTTCAAAAGCTTTGTATGGTTTAAAACAAGCTCCAAGAGCATGGTATGAAAGACTAAGTTCTTTCTTACTAGAAAATAGCTTCACAAAGGGAAATATAGACACTACACTGTTCATCAAAAAGTATAAGCATGAGATACTAATAGTTCAAATTTATGTTGATGATATAATATTTGGTTCTACTAATGAGTTGCTTTGTCAAGAATTTGCTAAGTGCATGACTAGGGAATTTGAAATGAGCATGATGGGAGAACTTAAGTATTTCCTTGGTCTACAAATCAAACTAAGCAATGAGGGCATATTCATCAACCAATCCAAATATGCCAAAGATTTAATCAAAAAATTTGGTATGGAAGGATGCAAAAATGCTAAGACTCCTATAAGCACATCAACAAAATTGGGCAAAGATGAAAAGGGTAAGAGCATTAATGAAAAGCTTTATAGAGGTATGATCGGATCACTTTTATATCTCACTGCTTCTAGACTCGATATTATGTATAGTGTTTGCTTATGTGCACGATTTCAATCATGTCCCAAAGAATCTCATCTAAATGCTGTAAAAAGGATTTTAAGATATTTACATGGAACATTGCATCTAGGTTTATGGTATCCTAGGAATTCATCTTTCTATATAATAGGATATTCAGATACAGACTATGCTGGTAGTCTTTTGGATAGAAAAAGTACTTCAGGTACTTGTCACTTCATTGGAGAATGTTTGGTTTCTTGGTTTAGCAAGAAACAAGTTTCAGTTGCTCTTTCAACTGCTGAAGCTGAATATGTAGCAGTTGGATGTTGTTGTACACAAATTCTTTGGATGAAACAGCAACTTAAGGACTATGGTCATGAAATGAACCATATACCTATAAAATGTGACAACACCAGTGCTATAAATCTTTCAAAGAATCCTATTCAACACTCTAGAAGTAAACATATTGACATTAGACATCACTTTATTAGAGATCATATTCAATATGGAGATGTTGAATTAGAATTTGTATGCACAGAAAAGCAATTAGCAGATATTTTCACTAAGTCTCTAAATGAGGAAAGATTTAATTTCATTAGAAGAGAACTAGGCATGATTGATGGATTAACCTTGTGATTACAAGAAAATGAAATCTTAATTGTTGATCTTAAAACATATCACAAGTTAGAAGATAAATATTTTGATGAAAATTCATGTTTTATGAAGCAAAATCTTTGTTGAAATGATTTAGTCATGTTGCAGAACTTAGTTTCAAATTAATAAAAATTATAGGGGAGTCACGCCCGTGACTTAAGTGGCTCAAAGAGGCAGTATTGTTCACGACTTCGGTTCACGACATGCTTCACAGCTTCAAGTAGTGAAACATTGTTTCACGGCTTGAGTCACGCCCGTGGATAAGAATATTCACGCCCGTGACGATTTTTCACTCCCGTGAACCATTACGCCTCAAAAACTCACAGAAGCTTTCACGCTTTGCGTCACGGCATGAGTCACGGCTTCAAGTGGTGAAACATAGTTTCACGGTTTGAGTCATGACCGTGGCAAAGAAGTTTCACGCCCGTGTCAGAGTTTCATGCCCGTGAATAATTACACCAAAAACTCACAGACGCTTTCACGCCTTGTGTCACGGCTTGCTTCACGGGTATAAGTAGTGAAATTCAACACTTCACGCCCATTACATAATATTCACCCCTGTGATCTATGATCAGTCACGCCCGTGATATTCATCAAGCACGCTTCAGCAAACCGTGAACATGACTATTCACGCCCGTGAAACTTGAAGTCACGCCCGTGAATGTATCGAATATATAAGAAAACAGCCGGTTACAAACTTCATTTCAACTCTCTATCTCCCAAAAACGCTCTCATTTACTCTCATTCATTAAGACATTGAAGATTCCGACCCCAAAGCCTTGATATTTCACTATAAATTCCCTCAAAAATTCGAATCTTCAGCAGAAAACAGACATTCCTAGGGTATTTCATCATACTTTTTCTGTCAAAAATCTTCTTCAAATTAAAATTCTTCAAACAAAATGGAGTCTGCTTCGTCAAAAGGGAAGAGAAAGAAGTCCCATGCACCGAAGAGGTATTCAGATTACCTCATGAACATCATACCCGAAAGTTGCCATCCTCGGTATGCAACTTTGAAGAAGAGACCAATTTTATCTTTGAGGTCCTTCGAATGGCAGACAGTCCGTAATCTCGGACTCAAGATGGCTATGATAGAGCAACTTCAAGCCTGTCATCTACGAGAATTTGTTGACATTCATCTGCCAATCCTACGGGAGCCAACGCTGGAATTCCTCAGCACCTTGCAGGTTTCACCAACTGGAGTGGTGAAATTTCAACTCTGCAACAATGCAAACACCCTCAACGCCATTGCTTTTGGAGAATTGTTCAACCTACCATCAGATGGCGTTCTGAATGAGACTGAGGTAGAATTCTCTGCCCCTGCAGCATGGACACATTTTGGCACGGATTGCAGCTGGGATGTCAAGAAAACTAAGAGCACACATCTCAGGACCCCAGTACACAGGTATTTGCATAGGTTTCTAACCTATAGCATTTTTGCTCGGGGAGAGAGCAATGGAACTATTAGGAAGTCAGAACTCTTCCTCTTCGAGATGGCTCGCAGGGGAGTCACAGTGGCGCTTTCCAGATGGTTTGCAAACCATCTTCTCTCCATCGCCACCAAGCCTACAGGAGATATCCTGATTGGAGCTTATGTCACTCATATGGCAGTGAAGCTCAATTACTTGAAGCTGGATAACCATCACTTCAACATCATTCCTGCACACCCACGAGATAGGCTGGATGTCGAGTCTTTCATAAAGATGGGAGCAGCAGTGAGAATCGTTTACCAGAACGATATCTTTTATCGCTTCACTGATACTGCTGGAGAAATTATCTGGGAAGATCATGACTTGGAGGATTTTAAAGCAGGCCTCCAGGGAGTCCAGCAGAAAAAGAGGGCTAGGATTGAGGAAGCCACTCCAACCATCGCTCAAGACATTGGACAGTCCTCAGCCTCCACACCGTCTTTAGCGCAGCAGGTGGTCGACCTCTTGGCACCACGTTTCGAGCAGCTGCAGACTTCCATGGATGAGAGGTTGGAAAACCTCAAGGACTTCATGGAGTCTCGGATCGACAGTCTTGAGGCTGAAGTAGCTAGGCTTCGTGATAGGATGTCTAGCTAGGATATAGGCTAGAGTGTAGCCTAAACTTGTTATGTTTGATCATTTTTCTTTATTTTGTTACTTATTATGTTTTTGTATCCTTTTCTTCATATAATATATTTGCTTTTGTTTACTTCAATCTACATATTCTTTTTGATTGATGACAAAAGGGGGAGAAAACTAGCAATATATGAAAGAATTTATATGATAAGGGAAAGTAGGATCAAACTAGCAATAATAAGAATTGTGAATCAAATTTGAAATTGATTGCAAAATAGAATTATAACCTAAGTATACCTTGCATATACCTTAAAAAGCAAGTTACAAATAAAAACATGCCATGATATACCTTAAACATACTTTACATACACTTTATGTCTTGAAAAGGATTTGTGGTATGTATTGGATATACTTTTCTTATGACTTGCTTCTAGCTTAAATGCTACGGCCTTATTCACTATTCTTGCACATTATAATTTTTATCCTAAGTATATTTTGAGGGGGAGACTTCTCAAAATCACATATTGCTAGATTATTTGTCACCATCAAAAAGGGGGAGATTGTTAACCTTGAGGGGTATTTCCGTCATTTTGATGATAATAAATAATATAGCAATATTGTATTTAACATACTTGCTTTAAGTGTATTATACAGGACATGAATTAAAATAGCAAGAATGGAGAATTGGAAGAATAATCCTTCAGAAACAAAAAAAAGCAAGAAGTAGCATGTTCACTGCCGTGACTCTAGGAGTCACTCTCGTGAACAAAGCTAGCCGTTACCAAAACCAACATTTGAAGTTCACGACCATGAAGGAAAACCAAACCGTGAAGTAAGCATTTCAGTCACCCCCGTGAAGAACGGTGTCACCCCCGTGAAGCTTCATGCAAATTTCATTCCAGAGAACTTCACGACCAGAGTCACCACTTGGGTCACGGCTGGGAAGATGTTCACCCCCGTGAATGAATGTGTCACCCCCGTGAAGGCTTCATTCAATTTCATCCAGAGAACTTCACGACCTGAGTCACTACTTGTCTCACGGCTAGAAAGATTGTCACGCCCGTGACTGATTAAAGTCACGCCCGTGACTTTATATGTCAAAACATACCAGAGAGCTTCACGACTAAGGTCACCACTTCAGTCACGGCTTGGGAAGAACTGTCACCCCCGTGACAAACATAGTCACGCCCGTGAACAATGAAAGAGAAAAATGTCAGGCGCGATTCTTTGGTTGGTATAACGGCTAGTTTCTTATTTAATGCACCCCAACGGCTATATTCAGCCATGGGAGTATAAATGGAAGTCATTTATACATTAAGAAACAAGAGGATGATAAGGGAATTATAAGAAAAACAAAA
The DNA here is from genome assembly GCA_023653625.1 of Triadica sebifera. NCBI lineage: Eukaryota > Viridiplantae > Streptophyta > Magnoliopsida > Malpighiales > Euphorbiaceae > Triadica > Triadica sebifera. The sequence continues at coordinate 12,341,353 of CM042908.1, read as the reverse complement.
GATTAGCATATACTTCAAATTACAAGCTATCTTGTACTTTTATACTTTGAGAAAAAATTCATTCTCTGTAAAAATCTTTTTGCTCCTCATATTTGAGCAATAAAGATTTATAAGTGGTTCTCTCTGTAATCTTTACTCAAGTGAGCATTGGGTAGTTTTGGGTTAAGAGTAGAACACTTGTAAGGGTTAGTTGTGTGAACCTCCAAAACACAAATTAAAAGGTTGTTTGTGTGAGCCTGTAAAACACAAAGTGTAGGTTGTTTGTGTGAGCCTGCAAAACACAAAGGAATTGGTTATTGTGTGAGCCATTAAAACACAAGGGATTTCTGGGTTAGGTGTGAGCCATTGTGAGAAACACCATAGTTGGGAGTGAGCTTGTAAAACTCCATTGTAACACTTAGTGTGTTAGTAAAACTCCCAATTGCGATTGGGGAGAGGAGTAGGGTTTGTTAATACCCGAACATCTATAAATCTTTGTGTCTTATTTTCTCTATCCCTTCTAAAATTAACTATTTATTTCCGCACTTTAAAGTTTAATTTTTTAAAGCTCCAATTCAATCCCCCTTCTTGGTCTAATATCTGGGCAATATTATTTTTGGGTTATACGATTATCTTTGACCCTAAAATTCCCGTTGTTGGACAATACCCTTGTCTCTATTGGATTTTGAAGGTGAATCTCATTCATAAAACGCAGCGAAAAATAAAAATTTTAAAATCCAAGAGAAAAATCTTGTTTGTATCATTAAAACTAAATCACATAGATAAGAAAAATTATACCTTGTAATGTTTTGATTTGTTCCTTAAAATTTTTTTTGTTGGGTTGTAACAAAACACAATAATCCATACTAAGATGTCTCTTATACTAATCCAAGCAAAAATATGAAGAAGAAACTACTAGAAAAATGGTTGAACATACCTCAAAGTGCTAGAATGATGTATGCTCTATTTGAAAAAATATGAAAAATAATTCTTATTTTTTATTTTTTAATTTCCAAAAACAATTTTTAGACTTTTAAATATTTTTAAAAAACTTTACCCCAAAAATAGTTTAGGTAAGTGCACAAGACAAAAAGACGGATTTGGAGGGTTTTGCCTTAATTGGCTAATTAGGCCAATTGCTGGCTAGCAGCCCATACAAGCCCGTGACCCTCGAATGTTTTTTCTGTGTGATCTCATCGCGATCCATCCCAAAATAATTCTCTCATATTTTTGGATCATATCTAAAACCATTTTACTCATTCTCCATATCTCAAATGTGTGTGACCCATTAGGTTCCCCGTTATATTGGCCACTCAAATTAACAATTAATTTAAGTAAGTCATGAGTGGTATCTAGCAACACATCATGACCCTCATTTAACCGGAAAGTTAATGGTTTGACAACAAACCTTTCCATAAACAATTTTCGTGCAATTATTTCTTTCACTATTTATACCTATTTGGTTCAAAGTATGGACATGAGTCAACTCCTACTAGACTGATTATGTCATATCTAACCCAAGTAATGTTAGTTTTTGTATCTGAGGCTCATTACTCTATTAGATATGTCATTGAAGACTATCTTCATGACATTTTCACTTTGACCAGATATTCGTAAGTAATGACCCCGACAAGAGGCCATTAGTATACAATCATTCTATTAGAAGTGGTGAATCCTTTGTTGGTTACTCAATTACCTTCAAATATCTTAAGCTGCACCCAGTCACCACCCTATGAACAACTTCACTAAGACAATAAGAAATAGTGTTAAAATACAGAATCAGTATCCTTAAGTACCTTAAGTCTAAGGATACTTGCACCATTATTATGACGAGACTATCGTTGACATTTGAATAGATTATTCATATGATTGTCTCATAGCAAGTCATCCAATGTATTTAGTTGCACTTAATAAGCATCCACATGTTAACTCTAAACATTTCATATTTACAGATTATGATATCTACTACTTGATCCAAATATAACATGTACTAGTCTATTAGGATTAACAATATCCCTTCTTGATAATCCTATGACTAGGAATAATTTAGATACTAACATAATTACACATTATAAGAATCTCAATATCATGATTTTCTTTATGCTATGTTATGTATCAAGGACTTTATTAATTGATTTAAGATGACTATCAATTCATATATCTAATGAATATCAAATTAATGAAAATACCTTTTATAATCAAATAAATTTGTATAATAAGTGCAAAAGGTGATTACCTTTAGAACACTTCTCTAACAACCTTCCACTTGAACTACAACCAATCGTCTTTGTATTTAATTCCAGAGGCGAGTAAATGAGAATCATATTTCTTTTGGGAAAGTGGCTTAGTTAAAGGATCAATAATATTTTGATTAATTGATACTCTTTCTATCTTTGCATCATTTCTACCAATTATTTCTCTAATTAAATGGTATTTTTTGAGTACATGTTTAGATATCTGATGGGACCGTTGCTCATTTGCTTGAGCAATGACTCCATTATTGTCACAATATAATTGTATTTGATCAATAATGCTAGAAACCACTCCAAGTTCCATGATTTATTTCTTTATCCAAACTACTTCCTTTGCTGCTTCAGAATTTGCAATGTACAATGCTTTAGTTATGGAATCAACAGTTGTTTTCTATTTGGAACTATTCTAACTAATTGGTCCACCATTTAGTGTGAATATGTAATTTGATACCACTAGGGCAGAGGTAATACTAATCCTTATAGGTTCGTGGCGTTGTTACAGCCTTTGGACCAGTAGCCCGCAGGATCTGGTTTCCAGCCTATAAACCTTATAACAACTAATACTGACTCTAAATATGGAAATCATATGAGAAGTCAGGAATCAATAACCAAAGTATGACTATCCTTGTAGGCTCTCTCTTGGCCACTAATGGGACTGTCCTATTATGATCCTTGATTCAAGAAATCTCAAATAATTTTCAAACTAATGGTTACTATACAGATCTAGACTATTTGTTATGGCTGATTTAAGGATCAGAGGAAAAAAGAGTTTAAGCAAACATATTTTTATTACACACTGAGGAATATTACAAGGCTAAAACTTTTCTCTTTCTCTTTTTTCCTCTTTCCCTCTTCCATCTATTGAAGAGGTATATATAATACTTAGGCAGTGGATACTTACATCACTGCTTACATCACAATATTCCTTAATAGTAATACAACTGTTATGACAAGGACATAAAGCAAACCACACTATTCAGCTATCACGCTTGCTAAATTATTGCATCTTTTTACATGATGACAAGCTAAGTGGCAAACAAATTTATTATTTCTTGATGGGTTCATGTGGGGAGACATGTTGAGATCTTCAAGTGTCGGCTCAGGATCATGTTGGGGCCAATCATCAAGATCATGTGGTTCATCCAGATTTGGAGAGGGCCAAGTATCCGGGTCATATCTTTCTGATGGAGGATCTTGATACTGCACAAATTCTCTGACTTGATTACAATGAAAATTTGGGAACACTGGACAACTAGCTCTTGCTAGGAAACTTTCATCATAGGGCCTAGGCATTGGATTGGGCCTAGGTTCTTGCATTAGTCTTATGACTGTTACATCTGCAAGGTTGGGCCTGAAAAATTCATCTTCTTGTTAATCCTGATTAATGACTTGGTCTTCATCCTCATGTCTAAGTTTAGGCTTGAGAGTAGGAGGCTATAGAAACATCTTATTCCTTTCACAAGGATCTGGACCAAGGGTGGTAACGCTAATTAGAGGTAGATGGAAATAATTGTTTTCTCTCCTTAGCTTCAAGTGAAAAGATGATTTGACTTCTTCCAGGGTCATTGGATCTTCATGACATATTACTCTCCATAACTGGGATCTTCCAAGGGCTACAACTGTAGTAGTTCATGCAAGATGTGTATATGAATGGTGGAATATAAAAATTCCAACAATATGACTTGGAACTTTGTTGGGAGTGGAATTGTCTGTGATCAATTGAGCGAACAATTTTTTCCAGTAACTGAGCGGTTGAAACCAAGTTAAAAACTTAACTTGTGGGGATAGTAGATTTTCTCTGTTGCAAATGAACGTGAGAAATCTTATCAGCTCAATTTGTACTACATGATAATATAGTTTCGATTAACACCATAAGTACCATAACTGCTCAGGAAACATGTGCTCTGGAGTGAGTCCATAAACGATCACCCAAGGATATTCTACTGGATAATAAACAAATTTTCTTGGACTTCCCATCTTATCCTAAAACAGGATCATATATGTGAAAAGCATATTCTGGGTAAAACTCCTTATTTGCTTGAGATTTGGACCTTTTAGACAATTTGGGGGAAAGTCTGAAAGGCTGAGGTCAGGAGCATTTGAACTAGAACTAGAACTGGTAGCCATGAAAATGAGAGGTATCTCTGATGTAAATGAGATTAAATCAATCTAAGAGGGTGAAGGTCTGGATAGGAAATCGGGGATTAGATTCTTATCCCCTTTTATATGCTGAACTTCAAAGCTATAGCGGCTGAACCACTCTTTCCATCTCAGCAATTATAGATGTGGAATAATCTTTTGTCTAAAATCTAGCATGTGTGGAAAAGATGAGCAATCCATCACAACTGTAAAGTGATGACCAATCAAATGGAACTCAAATTTCTTGATTCCATATTTAACGACTAAGATTTCTTTGAAGGTTGAATGATAATGAAGCTCACTATCTTTGAAATGACCACTTGCGTATCCACAAACTTCTTTCCTATTTCCATGAATCTCAAGAAGTACTGCTCCCCAATATTCATCAGATGCATCTGTATGCAACAATCTTTTTCCTGTAGAAGGAATTTGCATATGAGGTAGACTTTGAATGACTGATTTAATTTGTTGAATTGATCTGGTGTGGGTGGCCGACCATGATGGAGGCTCCTTTTTCAAAAGTTGATATAATGGTTTTACCAACTTACTGTAGCCTGATATGATTTATCGGATGTAATAAGCAATTCCAAGGAACTGTTGAATCTGTTTAACTTTTAAATTCTCATATGGGAATTTTAACAGTTCTTGGGCCAAATGGGGCTGATGCCTGTATGTTCCATTAGAAAATTGCATTCCAAGGAAATCAATAGTCGTCTGGGCCAGCTGCATCTTTGTTAAGTTGAGCATCACTCCATGGGCCTTTGTCAATTCCATAAATTTTCTGATTGTCTCATGATGAGTACTGATATCTAGGCTGAATAATATCATATCATCAATGTAGATCAATACCGTATGTAACAACGATTCATAGATCTGAATCATAGCTTTCTGAAACAATGAGGGTGCCACCTTGAGTCCAAACGACATCACCGTCCATTCATAATGGTGGTTGGCAATACAGAACGTCGTCTTGTATCTATCTTCAAGCACAATGCCTAATTGCCAAAACCCTGCATTCAAGTCAAACTTTGAGAATATTTTTGCTGAAGCCATGTAAGGAAACATGATATCTATCCTTGGCAAAGGATATTTGTTATCCTTCAGAAAATGATTCAATGGCTTATAATTAATAACAAGTCTCTTCTTTCCATGAACTTATTCTGATCTTTTGTTGACATAAAATGCTTGACACACTCAATTGGATTTTGTGAGCCGAATAAGACCTTCAGCTAATAACTGTGAACATTCTTGAACTGCAAGCTTCATGTCTTCTAGGGATATTCCTAGGTGTGAAGCTTTTGTAGGATTCAAATCTTCTGAATTTTTGAAAGGATGAGTAATGAAGAATTCTAGTATAGTCCAAAGTGGGGAATGGTGTTTCTGTGCAAATTCTGTGTGAGAAAGAGTACAACAAGAATTTTGAAGCTCCTGCATTAATTCAGAGGATAAAGAGGGATATGATTGGGAAGGTTGCAAGGTAAAAAGAGAAGGGGTGGTAGTATAGGGTAATAGTTGATTTTTAAATCACAATCCTGTGGGTAAGATGGACAGTTTATCCAATCTGAAATAGAGATCAAATCCTAAGACCAAATCCTTATCTGGAAGTTTTGATCCAAGGACACGAGTCCAAATGGTAAGCTCAGGAAAGATTTGCAATTTAATGGGGTTTCTTGTTTTCAAGGTGGTGGCAAAGATTTTCCCATCAGCTGCTTAGAAATGCTGATCATGCTGAATCCAATATCTATCTGGAAGAATAGAAGGATTCAACAAAGACCTGTGAGCACCAGTATCTATGAGTGCAATGATCTTAATGAGGAAAACCTGTAATTGGGACTAACAGAATTGGGTGTAGTGTCTGGGTGGAACAAACAGTTGGTATAGTGGATAAAGTTAAGGTTGAGTCTGTTGAAGGGGTTATTTTTGGAAAGAGAGGAAATGGTTCAATGGTGTAAACAAGTGGAATGTAATGATCGGGGAAGATTGAATTCTGAGTGGGTATTTCTTCAAACAATTCTCCATCAGTCACAGATTCAGAATCTGAGAATTCAGCTACAAATAGTACTCTTGAGTCCGATTTATCATATAGGGAAAACAATGATTCAATATTGTTAAACCTTGAGGGGTATTTCCATCATTTTGATGATAACAAATAATATAGCAATATTGTATTTAACATACTTGTTTTTGTAAGTATATTATACAGGACATGAATTAAGATAGCAAGATTGGAGAATTGGAAGAATAATCCTTAAGAAACAAAATTCAAGTAGTAGCATGTTCACTGCCGTGACTCTAGGAGTCACTCCCATGAAGGAAGCTAACCGTTACCAAAACCAACATTTGAAGTTCACGGCCATGAAGGAAAAACAAACCGTGAAGTAAGCATTTCAGTCACCCCCGTGAATAAAGGTGTCACCCCCGTGAAGATTCTTGCAATTTCATCCAGAGAGCTTCACGACCAGAGTCACCACTTGGATCACGGCTGGGAAGATTGTCACGCCTGTGAATGAGTATGTCACATCCATGACTCTATATGTCAAAACATTCCAAAGAGCTTCACGACCAAGGTCACCACTTCAGTCACGGCTTAGGAAGAAATGTCACCCCCATGACAAGCATAGTCACGCCCGTGAACAATGAAAGAGAAAATGTCAGGCACGATTTTTTGGTTGGTACAACGGCTAGTTTCTTATTTAATGCACCCCAACGACTATATTCAGCCATGAGAGTATAAATAGAAGTCAGTTATGCATTAAGAACAAGAGAATGATAAGAAAAACAAAAGATTAGCATATACTTCAAATCACAAGCTATCTTGTACTTTCATACTTTGAGAACAAATCTATTCTCTGTAAAAATATTTTTGCTCCTCATATTTGAGCAATAAAGATTTATAAGTGGTTCTCTCTGTAATCTTTACTCAAGTGAGCTTTGGGTAGTTCTGGGTTAAGAGTAGAACACTTGTAAGGGTTAGTTGTGTGAACCTCCAAAACACAAATTAAAAGGTTGTTTGTGTGAGCCTGTAAAACACAAAGTGTAGGTTGTTTGTGTGAGCTTGTAAAACACAAGGAATTGGTTATTATGTGAGCCATTAAAACACAAGGGATTTCTGGGTTAGGTGTGAGCCATTGTGAGAAACACCAAAGTTGGGAGTGAGCTTGTGAAACTCCATTGTAACACTTAGTGTGTTAGTGAAACTCCCAATTGCGATTGGGGAGAGGAGTAGGGTTTGTTAACACCCGAACCTCTATAACTCTGTGTGTCAAATTTTCTCTATCCCTCCTAAAATTAATTGTTTATTTTCACACCTTAAAGTTTAATTTTGAAAACTCCAATTCAACCCCCCTTCTTGGCTTAATATCTGGGCAACAAATATCAGCATCTTCCAAATCAACTTGAGAAACTTGATGGATCTTCTGAATGATCTTTGCTACTTTCTTCAGCTTATTAGGACAATTTTTTGCAAAATTACCCTTTCTTCCACACACATAGCATCGATCACTTTTCTTGAATATGTTCTTTTTCCTTTTGAAGAACTTGTATTTCTTTCTCCTGTGCCTTCTAGTTTTGAAGTCATCTGGAGGTCTCCATTTGTGATACTTCCTTGACTTTCTGGGAGGACACATACACTTCTTTTCCTTACACTTAATCTGCAAGTCTGGTCGTTTGCATGCCATTTTCCAGGAAGAATCATGATCAAAAGACATTAATTCTTTGACCATCTTCTGTTGAGCACAAATCTTATCAACCGACAAGAGAATTCTTTGATAAATCTCTCCAAGGCTAAGAGAATTTAAGTCAATATTCTTTTCTCACATTTAAAACTGGATATGATTAGAAATAATTTCAGGGAAAGACATCAGGAATGCTTGTTTCAAGTTTGCATCATTTGCTCCTCTAAGCAAATATAATCTTTTCATCATTCATTGATAATGCTTATCTAGATCTTTTTCTGAGAAGTGAACAACACTTCATTTTAAAATACTCATTTCTAGCCATATCATCATATTCTGTTGTAGTGCCAATGAACTCTTGATGAAGAGTTATGAGTATTTTTGCTATTGACTGTGCATGGTAAAACCTTAGCATTGCCGCCTCAGGAAGCCTAACAAACCAATCTCTCAAGGCTCCTATAAATTTGGAAGTAAATTCCAAGATTATTGCCAAAAATCTATAATTAGGACGTCGCTGCTGAACTTCAATCCAAGCATAGAATTCTTGTATCCTATCTCTCCATTTATGTGGAGGGATATCATTAAAGGTGAGCCACGAACCATTCTGTGCCATGGGAACCTATTCCTGATCCTGGAACATTTGTATCCATATCATCTTCAGGTTCTTCTATATGATAAGCAGGTTGTTCATGAGTCATACCATTCTGTTGTGAAGTGGCTGGGTCCGCCATAAATTGGATTGGAGGCACGAAATGTTTTGGGTCTAACTCATTATTTGAAGATTCAGATTCTGAGCTATCAGAAGAGAGATAAGGTACTTCTATGGATAGGCTTTCAAGATGTGAAAGGGTTTGGAGTGCTTGCTTTTCTAAGAAATCCATTATGGTATTTATGGGCTTGGGTTGTTGCTAGGCCATATGGGAATGGACAATTGCTTTTTGCTTTTGGGAATGAGAGACTGTTTGGGAAATAGGGATTGGGCTTTTTGGTTCAGTAGTAGGTGTTGGCTCAGATCTTATGACAAGAGGTGTCTGGGTTGGAATAGTACTGGGCTGAGTTGAAACAGTACTAGGCTTTAGTATAGGAGTAGGTTTTGGGCTAAGATTTAATTGTTCCATAAACTGTTTATGAAATAGTTCAAATGCAAGACCAAACCTTTCCAGATCTCTCTGTGAAGTTTGGTGAATAGGTGGTGGTGTATACAGGGGTTGGTGAGAAGTTGGGGGATGCAGAGAGGTAAACAAACCCAAAGGATCTGAAAGTCCAGGTGTTCTGAGATAGTCCTACCTGAGTTCCTGTTTTAAAGAAGCAATCTCTATATCCAGCTTCTGTAACTTTACTGCTATTGCATCAAAAGTTGAATCATACATTCTTGTGGAGATCATGTTCATCAATTCTCCTTTCAGTTCTGTCTACTGCCTTTCAAGCTATCTTAATAGCCTATACAACACTTCATATTGTGTTATCTGCGTATTGTCTAAACTAGAGACTTTATTTGCTACCCTGTCAACTTTAGTTTCAATCCTTTGAAACACTTTATTCTGTACCTGTGCATTTTGAGTCTGCCAATTCAGAACTGATTCTGCTATAGAAATAGGCTTAGATGTTCCTTCAGGTGTTACTGTTGTAGGTCAGACATATGGAGCGGTCCTAACCTGTGAAACAGGATCTATGTGGTCATGAAGTGAAAGAAATTCTATTTCAAAAGATGTTGAAGGAGAAGAAGGTGGTTGATACATAGAAATCATTGGTATGGATTTTGGGATAACAGGTTTATGTTTTGGAACAAGTTTATAACAAGGAAAAGGCCTGGGCTTTGTTGGTGGTTTTGGTTGTATAGGAAGATTGGAAGCTGATATTAGTATACCTGCTCACAACAAGATCTTCATCTCCATATGCCAAGAATACATCTTTAGTTCTTCTTAAGTACTTAAGGATATTCTTGACATCCACCCAATGACTTTCACCAAGGTCCGATTGTTATTTGCTCTTGACACTTATAACATATGATACATCGGGTCTAGTACATAACATAGCATACATGATTGATCCTATAGGTGAAGCATATGGAATCAAACTCATACGTGTCCTCTCATCTTATGTCTTTGGACACATAGACTTTGAGAGAGTAATCCTATGGGTTATGGAAATATATCCTATTTTGGACTGCTCTACGCTAAACCTCTTTAGCATCTTGTCTATATATGTAGACTATGTAAGACCAAACAATCTTTTAGATCTATCTTTGTAGATCCTTTTTTCCCAAAATATAGATTGCTTCTCCAAGGTCTTTTATAGAGAAATTCTTCGATAACACAAATTTGACTGATTGTAAGGCTTAGACATCATTTTCCATTAGCAGTATGTCATCTACATACAACATAAGGAATACGATTGCACTCCCACTAACCTTCTTGTATACACAAGATTCATATGGATTTTCTAAGAAATCAAACTTTTTGATTGTCTCATCAAATCGAATACTCCAACTCTTGGATGCTTGCTTTAATCCATAAATGGATATTTGGAGCTTGCATTCTTTTTTTGGCATATTTGGATATGAATCCTTTTGGTTGTGTCATGGACACATCCTCGGTCAGAGTTCCATTAAGGAAAGTTATCTTCACATCCATTTCTCATATCTTATAATCATAATGAGCAGCAATGGTTAAGAGCATCCTTATGGATTTAAGCATAGCTAATAGGCTAAAATTTTCATCATAATCAATTTCTTGTCTTTGACGATAACCTTTAGGTACAAGAATAGTTTTATAAGTAACCACATTACCATCCATATCAGCTTTCTTTTTGAAAACACATTTGCACCCTATTGGCTTTATCCCTTCGGGTGGGTCAACCATAGTACATACTTGGTTTTTATACATGGAATATATTTCGACTTCATGGCTTGAAGCCATTTGTCAGATTCTGAACTATTCAGTTCTTCTTCATAGGTCATAGGCTCATCATTTTCTATCAGCACTACATCGTTCCTATTCACTAATGAGAAATCTATATCTCTTTGGAATAGTACGTATTCTACTTGACCTATGAAGCTCTTGTCCTTTAGAAGGTTGAGCTACTATATTATCCATATGAATAACAGGCTCAGGTTTAAGCGGTTGACCAGTGTCTACTTGAGCATCTTGAATTTCTTTAGGTTCAATTTTGCTCTCACTATCTCCTTTTAAAAGAAATTCTCTCTCTAAAAAGATAACATATCTAGAAACAAATACATTTTGTTCTAAGGGGTGGTAGAATTGATATCTATATGATGCTTTTGGATATCCCACAAACAAACATCGATTACACTTAGCTTCCAGCTTATCTGACATTATCTATTTCATATAAGTAGGACAACCCCAACCTTTTATGTAAGAAAGTGTGGGGTTTTTGTTATTCCACATCTCATATGAAGTAACATCAACTGACTTCGAAGAGACTTTATTTAATAAATAAACAGTAGTCTCTAGTGCATAACCCAAAAAGGATTTAGGGAGTTCCACAAAGCCCATCATAGACTTTACCATGTCTAACAGGGTTCAGTTTCTCCTTTCAGCCACACCATTGTATTGTAGCGTGTAAGATAGAGTCTACTGAGATAATATCCCATTATCCGTAAGATAATCTAGAAACTCTTGACTTAAGTATTCACCTCTTCAATTTGATCGAAGTGTTTTAATACTTTTGTCAAGTTGTTTTTCTACTTCATTTCTGAATTCTTTGAACTTTTCAAAGATTTTAGATTTGTATCTCATAAGATACATATACCCATATCATGAATAGTCATTGATAAAAGTAATAAAGTAGATAAAATCACCTTTCGCATGTGTGGACATTAGACCATATACATCTGAATGTATTAAGTCTAAAAGGCCATTAGCACGTTCACCATTTCCCTTAAAAGGTAATTTAGTCATCTTGCTTAAGAAGCAAGATTTACATGTGTCATATAATTCATAATCTAATGACCCCAAACTACCATTCTTGTGTAGCTTTGCTATGCGTTTTTCACTTATATGACTAATGCGATAATGCCATAAGTAAGATGATTTCAACATATCTTATTTTTTCCTTTTATTATTATTGATGCTTAAAATTGGATTTGACATATCTAATATGTGTATTTTATTGCATAATGTTCTGCAAGCATAAAGAATAGAACCTATCTTTATTTAGACTAAAAATAGAAATGATGTTTTTAGTTAAAGTAGATACATAATAACAATTATCCAAATTTAACATAAGTCTACTAGGGAGTGTCAATACATAAGTTTCTATAGCTAATGCATCAACCTTTGCTCCATTTCCAATGTGCATATCCAACTCTCACTTATTGAGCTGCCTACTATTCTTTAGGCCCTACATATCAGTGCATATGTATGATCCACAATCGGTATCTAATACCAATATTTTATTATTAGAAACAATATTAATTTCAATGATAAAAATACCTAAAGTATATAGGGCATCATATGCCTTCTTCTTCAAGGACTCCAAGTAGGCTTTGCAGTTTCTTTTCCAATGGCCATCCTTGCCACAATGAAAGTTTATCTCCTTTGGGGCAGTCTCTTTGGCCTTTTTCTTGGTCATGCCTCTCTTAGAGTTCATGGACTTCTTCTTTTTCTTAAGTTTCTTCTTCTTAAAACCAAAAGGAATCACCAGTATCACATCCTTACTGTCCTTCTTGACATATGGCTCAACTGTCATGAGCATATTGATCAGCTCAGGAATAGTGGTGGATATTTGGTTCATTATATAGTTAAGCACAAAATGTGAAAAACTATTAGACAAACTAATTAAAATTAAGTCAATACTTAATTCATGATTCATCATAAAACCCAAGGTGGCTAACCTCTCAATATAGTCATTCATCTTTAGTGCATATTGCACTGGAGATGTCCCATCAACCATTTTAGTGCGCATAGAAACCTTGAAGTTTTGAAACTTTTGAAATGTGCTTGCTCATAAAAAAAACTCTCTGTTGTCCAGATAATGAACCAAGAAGGGGGGTTGAATTGGATATTAAAAATTCTTAACTTTTAAGTGCGAAATGAAAAGTGAAGTAGAGTAGGGATAGGAAGATATCACACAAGAAATTTATAGAGGTTCGGGTGTTAACAAACTCTACTCCTCTCCCCAATCTCAATTGGGAGTTTCACTAATACACTAAGTTTTACAAGCTCACTCCCAACTATAGTGTTTCTATCAATGGATCACACCTAACTCAGAAATCCCTTGTATTTTATGTCTCACACAATAAACCAATTCATTGTGTTTTAATGTCTCACACAAATAACTCTTACAAGTGTTCTACTCTTAACCCAATATACCCAAACTTACTTAAGTAGTATATTACAAAGAGAAACACTCACAAATCTATAATGCTCAAAAATTATGAGCAAAAATTTTTTTACAGAGAATTAATATTTGTTTGAAAGAAATTAATGCACAAATGGCTACAACAAGTTTTTAATTTGAAGTAATTGTTATTCTCTTGTGTTGGATTCATAAATGACTTGCATTTATACTTCCATGTCGAATTATAGCCGTTTGGAGGCATTTAATGCGAAAATAGCCGTTGCACTCTTAATTTCACGCCTGACATATTTCTCTTTCCTCTTTCACGGTTGTGAATATGTGTGTCACGGTCGTGAATGTTCTTCTAAGCCGTGACTCAAGTGGTGACTCTGACTGTGAAGCATTCTGGAATGTATTGAAGTGTTTGATCATGGGTGTGATATTATTCTTTCACGGGCGTGAATATCCTTCCAAGTCATGGTTCAAGTGGTGACTCTGGTCGTGAAGCTCTTTGGAGGAATTTGATATGTTTTCTCACGGGCGTGACTATATTTCACGGTTGCTATGATCCTTCATGGCCGTGAATTTGAAATGTTGGGTAGTTGGCGCTAAGCTATATCACAGGCATGACATACACAGTCACGGGCGTGAACATGCTATTTCTTCAATTTTTGATTTTTAAAGTTAGTCTTCCATTCTTGAATCATATTCCATACCCTGTTCAATAAACTTAGAGAACAAGTATGTTAAATACATTATTGCTATTTTATTTGTTAGCATCAAAATGATGGAAATACCCCTCAAGATTCAGCACTCTCTTAGATGGTAAACTATGAAATTAGCATCCAGAGTCTCATACTGCTTTTGCAACTCAGCGAACATAGAGGCAAGCATAATACAGCTTGCCATCTCTCTATCATCGAGATATTTTTGATATGCCTTATAAACATCTTTAGAAACATTAGCAGTAGGGGGATTGGGAAGTGCCTCATTTAGGACACAACCAATCTTTTTGGATTTGTGAACTTTTCTCAAATTCCTTAGCCAATAAAAAATGTTAGGGCCAGTCAACTTATTTGACTCCAATAATGATAACAAATTCACACTCGTCGACATGGTGATGATTTTAGCAACTTAGATGTAAAATAGAGCATGTAAAAATATACAGGAAAATGCATGTTTATTAGGTCTTTAATAAATCACATTTTGTCTTCCACTATTTTATTGCGAATCCATAGCCCTCACTATGAACCCGAGAGAACCTATATGGAAGTTCTCCTAGTGGGTCGATATCCAACTAGCTAAGAATAACCTTGAGGCAATTTAACAAACCATCATTGCTTTGGTTGGTAGGTATATAATCCATACCAATTGCATTATTCATGCAATTATCGAATCTTTTACTGTCAACTAATTGATGTGTGCACATACATTGGGCTATCAACTCTTGATATGTGTACATCTCATTTACACAAACCCAACTTCACCTCCAATACACATTAACCTTAGAGCAAATCCAATAAGCTAATGATATCAGTTAAGTCCAACCCATTAATCATGAAATCTAATTTCAATGGTTTGAATATATTCTTATAGAGCGAGCTTGAGGCAACTTAACAAACCTAACTCTAGAAGAACTTTGGTTTTCCCCATATTAATGGAAGACGTAAGACTTCATTGTTTAATTAGCGAAATTTTTTTTGTTAAGTCTCATCATGTTATTATTGCATGCTTTTATATATCATACATTCATCACATGAAAAAATAAATATAGTTATATTAACTATATGGCATGATTATGAACATACTAAAGTCAATCTCTTGAGTTAAAGAGAAATTGACTAGGTCTTATCTAGGTATATGCATGAATTTATAACCAAATTAAAATCAAATTTCTATTTTTAAGTCTTCTTGTTTATAGTACCACCTCCTTTGCTTCTTACTTATTTGTATCTCTATTCTATCATAATCCTATGTAATCTAATTACATATTTAATAGTATAGAAAATCTCAATGTACATTTTAGGGGAGTAAGATGAGAAGAAAAACATACAAGAAAAAAAGAGGTAAAGACTTGCAGATCCTATTTACTATAAAATAAAATAATTCTATATATGCTAAATCACATTGACTTTAAGTCCATAATAATCTATCATATTTTTTTATATACCCCTAACATAAATTCTCTAATGCATAAAATAAAATAAAATTGACAATTTTAGATTTCAATTGGAAAATCAATTCAATGCTTGAACCAAAATTGTCTACTTCTATTATTTCGGTTAATTTAATTTTGTATGTCATTTTAATGTGAAATTTAATATTTAATCAAATCAAATCAAATTTCATATTTATAAAATTAATTCAAAATTAATTTACATTAAAATCGAATTATTATGATATCAAAATTAAACAATTTAATTCTAATATACAAATCAATTTCTAGTCAAACTAGAATTATCATTGCTCAATTTAAATTAATTCAAACTTAATTTCAAAAAATTTCAAAAATTTCTAAAATCACAAATTATCATTCTAAGCATCTTTAGGTCAGCTCAAGTTCATCAAAATATTTTTGGCATAAGTGAAAATTACTAAGACAAATGAATCAATACACTTAGATGCTTAAAACGATTTATTTAACATCTAGAGTTTTTTTAAAATTTTAAATTTGAGCAAAATAATTTTTGCATGAATCTAATATCAAAATCACATATTGTTAATCATATAAGAATTATTTCAAGAAGCTATAAATAAAATAATCATATACAAAAAATTAAACAAAACAATTCCACTGGATATGTCAAAACAATCCCATTTTATGTTTATTTGAAAATTAATTAAAAGAATTTTAATTAATTATTAGACACTTTTAGAGACTTAAACATATTATTAATATATAAAAATAATTTTTTTATAATCAAATTACAAGAAAAATATAAGCACTTCCATCAATTAACCCAAATAACAATACATATTCATAAACAATGTAATTTTCATCATTTTTAAAATAAATCTGAAATTAATTATTTAAATAACATTCAAACCATTTTTTAATCAAAATAATTATCTTTAATCATCCCATGGTCAGATAAGAGCAAAAAAATATGTAAAACAAAATTTACAAATTAATTTCAAAATTTCAAACCTATTGATCCAAACTCATAAAAAAATGTGCAATTTTATTGCACTTTTAATTAAAACTAAGTTTAATTAACACAAAGGGACTTTGATACCATTGTTGGATTTTAAAGGTGAATCTCATTCATAAAACGTAGGAAAAAAATACAAATTTCAAAATCCAAGAGAAGAATCTTGCTTGTGCCATTAAAACTAGTTCATTAAATCATATAGATTAGAAATTATACCTTATAATTTATTGATTTGTTTTTCAAATTTTTACCTTGTTAGATTGTAGCAAACTACAACAATCCATACTAAAATGTCTCTAATACTAATCCACGTGAAAATATAAAGAAAAAATACTACAGAAATGGTGTATGCTCTATTTGAACACACCTAGCAATGGTGTATGCTCTATTTGAGATAACATGAAAAATAATTCTTATCAGGAGTGGTGAATCCTTTATTGGTTATCTAATTACCTTCAAATACCTCAAGCTGCACCAAATCACCACTCTATGAGCAACCGCCCTGAGGCAATAAGGAATAATGTCAAAATATAGAATCAGTATCCAAGATATCATTGAGTACTTCAAGTCTAAGGATACTTGCACCATTGCTATGACGAGACTATCATTGACATCTGAATAGATTATCCATATGATTGTCTCAAAGCAACTCATCTAATGTACTTAGCTACACTTAGCAAATATCCACATGTTAACCCTAAATATCTCATGTTTACAGATTATGAGATCTACTGCTGGATCCAATTAAGGAGTATAACATGTGCTAGTCTATCTAGATTAATGATATTCCATTTCATTAATCCTATGTCTATGGATAATTTAGATACTAACATAATTACACATGATAAGAATCTCATTATCATGATCTCATAATGATTTTTTTCATGCTATGTTATGTATCAAAGACTACATTAATTGATTTAAGATCACTATCAATTCATATATCAAATGAATATCAAATTAATGAAAATATCTTATATTATTCAAATAAATTTGTACAATAAGTGCTAAAGGTGATTGATTGCCTTTAGAGCACTTATCTAACAGTTTCCTTAGTGGAGAGTTTAGTGCATTTTAATATATGGACTAGATAAGGTTTTTAATTAGTAAATGGGTGTAATTTTTATGCTGGCTATATGCATACTAAAGAATTTAGCTTCGAAAAAAACTTTCCTATTGCATCTATTTACTGAAAATGTTTTCATGCCTATTTTTGTACATAAGCATAAGAATTTATTAATGATTTTGATTCATGAAAAACAAAGAACTTTTTACAAACTTTGTTAAGTTTTGATTGTATATTTTTATTTAAAGTGACATTTATTATAAATTTTTGCACCACTGAGTTTTATACTTAGCACATGAGTTTGTTTTCTCTCGTGTAGGTTTTAGATGTGAGAAGAGAAGATAAGTGTGTGCATAGTAGTCATTGCTAGAACTAATGGGCTCTACTAATGAAGCCAAGCAATAGTGGCCATCATCTGTAGAGGTGGTTTGGTTATATGTACTTTTTATATATTTCATCTGACGTATTTTAACAAACTTAATCTATTATACATTGGTATGTGTTGTAAATTAATTATATGAGATAAGAACAACGAGAGAATGCAATTTTATTTTTGTTAATGTGGTATATTATTTTGCATATATTACTTTCATGATATATATATATATATATATATATATATATATATATATATATATATTATAAAAATAGTTATTAATAAACCATGTAGAATTCTTATCTGGCTGTATATGGTAACATATCAGAGTAAGGTTTAGGCGAATCTAGGACTTAAAAGGGGGCATAAATAAGGAAATGCTTGTACATCCATATGCATTGGTTTTTAAGTATTTCATAAGCTTAAGTTATTACTATTCCTGCTCTTTAACATAGGGCCATTATTATGGATTTTTAAGGTGATCATAGGTTGAAAGGGTGGCAATTAAGGGATGGGACCTTTGATTCATATAAGCCGCTCAATAAAAATTCTTTATGTCATCCCTGCACGACAATGAGTAACAAGGGGTAGTACATCTCCTGATGTGCTGGACAAACAGGTCTCACTTGTTGGGATGATAGAGAGAGATTTCTTAAGGATACGGTTGAGATTCTACGAAGATCAGCCAGACCTATTGTTACAAAGTTAAGGTTCAACAAGCTCTGCAAATTTGGAGCCATTGAATTTTACGACCACAATGAGGATGATGTTGAGGCAGTAAAGTACTGGATCGAGAGGACTGAGTGAGCATTTGAGGATATGGACTGCACACTAGAACAAAAGTGTAAGTATGCAGTGTCTCAATTATAGGAAGAGGCATATGATTGGTGGAAGATAGCAAAGAAGATTCCCTAGACCCTAGTTCCTCCCACCTAGGACTTTTTCTTATAGCAGTTCAAAGAGAGGTATGTTCCTAAGGAGTATGCAGACAAGAAGAAGTGAGCAAGAGTTTTTAGATATGAAGTAAAATAATTTGACAGTGAGTGAGTACGAGAATGAGTAGACTCGGCTCAGTAAATATACTGAGGGAATTATTAAAAATGAGACTAATAGATATCGACAATTTGAGAAAGACTCAGGGCACCTATTAGAAGCATAGTAGCTGTATCTCAAATTGATAATTTCACCAGGTTGGTGAGAGCTTCAGAGAGGATAGAGGAAGCTAATTCTAATGAGATGAAGTAAGTAACTCAGAGCTGTGGCAAAAGGCCCTTTTTCATGCTTGGTGCAAGATTCTTGATGAGTAAGAAAACTAGATCTTTTATAGGTAGATTTCAAACCTGAACCCAAGAGCATAGTGCATTTGGTAGCCAATACTAGCCTGTAGGTATGATACCCTCATCTGCTAGTGCTTCAGCTGCAGTAGGGGAAAGATTTACCACATACCCTTTTTGTCAGTAGTGTGGCAAGTACCATGCTGAAGAGTGTTGGATGCTTTTGAGAGCACGCTATCAGTATGGAGTGACGAGTCATTTGAAGAGAGATTGCCCGTATCGGAGTCAGAGTACAGAGTTTGTTGGGATAAGATCGGTATCGACTCAGGGATCCATACCAGCTAGAGGCAGAGGTAGAAGCTAGATGAGAGGATGGCAGGATAGAATATGTGCAAGCAGGGTTAGAGATTGCAAATATGTCAGAGGGAGTATATTGGCGCCAATCAGGGCATATGCCTTGAGAGCTACGGATGAGTAGGACACTCTAAACATCATTATTGGTACATTCTTTTTATTTGGCTCAGATATTTATGCTTTGATAAATCCAGGATTGACACATTCATAATTTTGCACTATGTCACTAGTTAAGGAGAACTTAGAGACTGAGATTTTAGATTATGATATAATAGTGATGAACCATTTAAGCCATAGTGTTAGGGTGAACAAGGTGCATCGATAGCTGCCCTTGTTAAGTCAAGATGAGCAATATTCGGCTGATTTGATAGAGCTTCCATTCCATGACCATGATGTTATTTTAGGTGTGGATTGGTTAGCTCATCATGGTGCAGTAGTTGATTGTGCTACTGGGAGAGTTATCTTCAGAAAGCCTGAATGTGAAGATAGAATTGTACATGATGTTAGAATGAGATTACCAACTAATGTAATCTCTGCCATAAAAGCCCAACGTTTAATTTGGAAGGGGAATGAATAAAACCTATTTAACATATGTGGTGGACACCAAGAATGAGGGTCCAAGCCTTCTGAATATCCCCACTGTATGCGAGTTTCCAAATATTTTTTTCCGAAGATTATCACTAGAAAGAGAGGTGGAATTTGCTATTGAGTTGTTTTTTAGTACTACACTTATATCCATCACATCTGATAGAATAACACTAGTAGAATTGAAAGAATTGAAAGTGCAATTGTAAGATTTGCTTGATAAGGCATTTATTAGACCTAATGTATTACCATGAGGTGCACCTATATTGTTCGTGAAAAAGGTGATGACACCCTATGACTATGCACTGATTACAGACAGTTGAATAAGGTGACAGTGAAAAATAGATACCAACTACCATAAATAGATGATCTGTTTGATCAGTTGAAAAGTGCAAGGGTATTCTCCAAGATTGACTTGAGATTATGGAATCATCAGCTAAAGATCAAGGCTAGTGATGAGCCCAAGACTACCTTTAGGGCTCAATATGACCACTATGAGTTCTTAGTTATGCCATTTGAGCTAACAAACACACCGACAACATTTATGGATATGATGAATAGAATCTTCATGCCTTATTTGGACTAGTTTGTGGTAGTCTTCATTGATGATATCTTGGTATATTCTAGGGATAGAGAGGAGCATAATTGACATCTTTGAATTGTGCTTCAAACTCTGAGAGAGAAATAGTTGTATGTCAAGCTAACAAAGTGTGAGTTTTGGCTCAAGAAAGTTGATTTTTTAGTCCACGTGCTATCATAAAATGGGATCAGGGTTGACCCTAGTAAGATTAAAGCTATACTCGACTAGAAACCTCCTTAGAATATGATAGAAGCATGAAGTTTCCTTAGTTTAGTAAGCTACTACAGACAATTTGTGAAAAGTTTTTCCCATATAGCCTCTCCATTACACGTACTCCGTAAGGATGTGAGATTTGAGTGGACAGATAAGTGCCAAATCAGTTTTGCTCTGTTGAAGATGATCTTAACAGAGGCACTATTTTTGAAACAACCAACTTCAAGGAAGGAATTTATAGTATATAACGATGCTTCTTTGAATGGGTTAGGCTGTGTACTAGTGCAAGAGGGCAATGTAGTTGTTTATGCCTCTAGACAATTGAAGCCACACGAACAAAATTATCCAACTCATGATCTGGAATTGGCAGCAATTATATTCGCTTTGAAGATATGACGACATTATCTGTATGAAAAAAAATATTATATCTATACAAATTATAAGAGTTTGAAATATCTACCCTTACAAAAGGAGCCGAATTTTAGACATAGGCAGTGGCTAGAGTTAATTAATGATTATGATTGTATAATTGACTTCCATCGCAAAAAAGCGAACGCAGTGGCAGATGCTGTGGGTCAAAGACTCTAGCAGATCTTCGTATTCAACTTACATTACTATAGAGGATTAAGGAAGCTTAAAAGCAAGATCCTAAACTTGGGTGAGATCATTAGAGTTATTTGCAAAAGGAAGAGACCTGAGTTTTCAATATAAATTGATGGTAGTATATATTTCAGAGACTGGTTATATGTTTTAGGTAAGTCTAAATTGAAGTAGAAAATTTTGAAAGAAGCACACAAGTTGAGTTACTCCATATATCCTGAGAGCAATAAGATGTATCAAGATCTGAAGGGCAACTATTGGTTGCCAGTTATGAAGAAATACATTACAAAATTCACTACCGAATATTTGATCCATCAATAGGTGAAATTAGAACATCAGTTTCCCTCAGAATTACTACAACCTATCTCCAAACTAGAGTGGAAATGGGAAAGAGTCACCATAGATTTTATATCGGGATTACCATTGGTTCAGAAGAAGGATGATGCAGTATATATTGTTGTGGATAAGTTAACCAAATCTGCACACTTTTTGCTAGTACGGATGGACTACTCACTAAATAGATTAGTAAAAATATATGTACAAGAGATAGTTTGACTACATGGTGTACCACTGTCCATTATTTATAATCGAGATTCTAGATTTACATCTCATTTTTGGAAGAGTTTGCAAGGATTGTTCGGTATTCGTCTCCATTTCAGTACAATATTTCATCCTCTGACTAATAGACAATCAGAATGAGTGATCTAGCTACTGGAGGATATGCTTCGGAGTTGTGTGATTGAGTTTATGAGAAGTTAGGATAGATACTTGTCATTGGTGGAATTTTCTTATAATAATAGTTATGAGACAAGTTTGGCATGGTTCTGTACGAGGCACTATATAGAAAGAAGTGTATATCTCTAATATGTTGGACTGAACTTAGTGAGTGGAAATTGTTGGGACCAAAATTTATCCAACAGACAGGAGAAAATCAAGGTAATTAAAGATAGACTCAAGGTAGCAAGTGATAGGCAAAAATCCTATGCAGATATGAAGCGCAAAGATATAAAGTTTTTAGTTGGGGACAAGATATTTTTAAATATATCCCCTTGAAAGAAAGTTCTATCGTTTGGAAGAAAATTCAAGTTGAGTCCCATATTTATTGGTCCATATGAAGTGATAGAGCAAGTAAGATCAGTAACTTATAGATTAGTTTTACCTCCTAAGTTAGATAAAATTAATAACATATTTCATGTGTCTATATTCAGAAGATACATAATGGATCCATCCCATGTTATACAAGTGAAAGACATAAAGGTACAATCATATTCGACTTATGAAGAAGAATCAGTAGCAATTCTAGCAAGGAAAGTGAAACAACTCAGAATAGGTAAATACCTCTAATGAAAGTCTTTTGGCGTAGGCATTTAGCCGAAGGAGCGATATGGGAGAGTGAAGAAGTGATGTGGAATCAATACCCATAACTTTTCCATGACAAACAATAAGGCATGTTTTTGGATGAAATCTTTTAAGGAGGAGGTAATTGTCACATCCATGATTTAGGCCATGATAGTTATATGCGAGTTATAGCCATTGTACTAAACGGTTAGAAATATTACTGTCATAGTCTGAATACAGACATTTTAAGTATAACAAATATTATTTAATAATGCTAGTGATGTATTTGGGATGAAAAATGAAGCTAATTAGTCATACTATTCGATTTCGTATTTGACATGCAAATCAAGGTAACAGACCATACTAGAAATGCATAATTTCTGGCCGGTGATAGAATATTGAATTAAATATATTGATATGTAGAGAATGTTAAATTGAGATTTAATGATTGTTTAAAGTAGAATTAGAATTATTTGGGTGAAGAAAATGACTTGGAGTTTTGTGAGAAAATTAGATAAAAATTGAAAATGAGTTGAATGATGCTTAAGGATGATAAATATAGTGAAAAATTAATGAAAATAATTTTTAGACATTTTTCATAATTATGGCAGAATTTTTGAAAAAGTGGTTTTGTGCCTTAAAATTATGAAAATTGAGTGTTAGAAGTGGAAAATAAATTTGGAATGAAAGAAAAATTTAATAGAATTTTTGGTAAATTTCTAAATTTTTAGCCTAATTTTTAAAAAATTATTTGAAAATTACTGAATATTATTTTGGTGAAATTAGTGATGAAACAAATTAATAAAATGGGTTAAAATAATTATAAGAAATTTTTGAGTTGAAAATTAATTTTAGGAGAAAAATATAAATTATAGAAAAAATGAAAATAAAATGAGAAAAATAGTTATGGCGAAAGAAAAATAAGAAAAAATAAATATTATATAAAGAAAATAATTTTAGAAATTTTTGGTCATACGAGAAAGTATATCGGACGATTGGAATCTCGAGTTATGTGTTGAATACATGTAACGAAAAATAACACTTATAAAAAAATTTGATATATGAGAGAGGATAAATGATCGGGGAGCTTCATTTTCAATAGAATATATGTTAAATATGATTTTGTAATTAATTGAAATATAATTGTTATTTAAGTATACTATCAATACAGGCTTCAGAATCTGATAAAGGGAAGGAGCTGACATTTTTCGGCAGGATGCAGTAGAGATCATCTGTATATTAACTTTTAATGTAGGTTATTAGTGATTTAAGTTGATTTTTTATGTTTTGTTTCAACATGAAATATTTTTATGAGAAATTGATAAATTTTATATTTCATGAAAAAAATGAATGTTTATGGTATGGAAAAATATATTTCATGAATAAAAATAAAATGTTTGGGTATAAAAAATTATTTTGGTGAAATTATGTTTTAACATCGTATGTATTATGTTAAACCTATATATTAGCATATATAATTAGCTAGAGATAGGGTAATAACTCAATGACCGGTGACTATCTTAGTCATGAGAGGTATTATATGGATCATATGATTATTTTAGACCATACATGTATCATCCTTCGATATAATTAAGATTAAATCCAATTACACCAAAAGATACTATGATGCACATGATTTAAAATACTATAATTTAAAAATTTTAATGTATCATGACCATGACGACTTGTTAAAAATATAAAACATCATTAAAAGATTTCAATACAATAACAAATGAGCAAACACTAGCACAAAATTTATACAATATGGATATTTATAAAATTACATGATCGTCAGAAAAATACAAAGCATGTACACTTGTAACTACTTAAGTCCACAAAACAACCAAAAAGTATAACAATGTATCAACCACCCCAAGTGTATCCTTGGTTCTGATCACTGGGCATCCTCCTCTATCGCTCATCTCCTAAGCTCTAAACCTATGCATGGGAAGCTCATAAGCTAAGTAACTTGTGCCTAGTGGTACATAACAATATTCAAGGATACCATATGACAAATAAAAATATGCATGAGATACTTACCTCCTCTACCATAATGACTTACCTAGAAACTGCACATCCATTAGCCCACATTCTCATGACATGTCATCACAATCTCATTCACTATATTCACATCAAACATGACATATCAAACAATTACTAGAAATCATACAAGTGTATATCACACTTAAGTAGAGTTAATTATCTTACATTTTCTCACCTTAATCATAACTAGACTAAAATAGATACGGATAATCTACGGCTCTCACTGGAGCCCTCAGGAAACTTGTCTGAGCTTCCTAGAATATATGTCTGAGAAAAAGAGTCTACATATAAACCAATTGAGGAAGC
Source organism: Triadica sebifera (assembly GCA_023653625.1). Taxonomy (NCBI): domain Eukaryota; kingdom Viridiplantae; phylum Streptophyta; class Magnoliopsida; order Malpighiales; family Euphorbiaceae; genus Triadica; species Triadica sebifera. Next base: position 12,316,121 of record CM042908.1, on the reverse strand, counting down.
TCTCACTTCTTGCCTTTTGGCCTTCAAAAAATCTCGAACATGACCAACCTAAGTCACTTGGTATTGAACTCCCCTCATTGGCATGCCATCTATCATAACTCTAGTTTTAGTCAGAGTATTGGCCTTAATCATTTATCTCAACTACCATAATTCACATTAATCATTCTATAACATGCATTCTTATAGCATACTATAATCTTACGACAAAGATATACCACCTCACGACGAATCAACTTTGATTCACAAGCAAATATACAAGATTTTCAAGTTAAGCAGCTTCATGCCTGTGAACAATCTTTTAGGCCATGAACCACTATTTCATGGGTAGTTTACCCGTGAACCAAACAATGATTTAATTTGTTAATCAGCATACATTCATGACCATGATCACCCCTTTATAGGCATAAACCACATCGTGAATCCAACCATGAAATTGCTTATGAACCGGTCTACTTCAACAATAAAGTTCATTTTCACGAATTTCACACCTGTGAACCCTCATTCGTTCACGACCATGAATCTGGAAATTTTTTCAGATTTCATACCCAAATAGAGCATAACCATTTTCATACAATCTTTCTATCATTAACCAATGTTAATCACCTTATCAAAATTCTAGCATGCATTTAAACTATATATCTTAACCATATTCTCTTTAATCATTTACATTAACCAGAATAATTACTCTAATATCTCAAAACAATCATTTAACATAAAAACTCATATTCTCTTTAATCATTTACATTAACCAAAATAATTACTCTAATATCTCAAAACAATCATTTAACATAAAAACTCATATTCTCTTTAATCATTTACATTAACCAAAATAATTACTCTAATATCTCAAAACAATCATTTAACTTAAAAATTCCCATCATGCATATTAACTCCAATTATCATAGATTTCATTAACAAAAAATTATACTGACATGCATTCAAGTCACACTAACATACAAATGCAAGTTAAGCTTGAGATTTTGTTATGTACAAACCTTACAGCTAGGATAAAGATTAGCTAAAGCTTGAACTCTTCAAGCTTGTCCTCTCCTTTGGGATGGACTCCCAACTCCTCTACTAGATTCTAGCAAGATTAAAAACATTCTCTTAGCCTCTTGAACTTAAACCAAAATCCAAAAATATGAAAATCAAGCTTTTGCCCCAAAGTTCACAAGCTCATTCTCTCATCCTTCTCTCTCACTTTCTCTATTGAAGCAAGGTCTCTCTAAGCTTCAACAATGGAGGAAAAATAAGATGCAAATGGTGTGTTAGGTTAGTTAATAGGGAGTGGGGAGCGGATTTAAAGGGATGGCCGGAAGAAAAATATGGCTGCCTCACCTTTCCATACTGTCCAGGCTTCACAACTGCGATTCATCTTTCACAGGTGTGAACCACTCTTCACAATTGTGAAGAAACTCTTCACAAATTGTGAAGAACCTCATCACAACAGCTAACTAAAATCCAATATTTATGGTCATGACACCCATTGTCATGTACATGAAATATATGATTTTAACAACTTTCAAACTTCCAAAACTTCACTTAACCCCTAACTCTCATTAACCAATAATATAACTTATAGGTCCTAATTACGGGCATTAGATTTCTCTCCTCAGGATATTTCATCCCTAAAATTACCTGTCATGACATCTTGGAACAATTTATGATATTGTGCCTTCATCACTTCCTCATTTTCCAGGGTTGCTTTTTCAATGGTATGGCTCTTCCATAAAACTTTAACTAGCAGTACTCTTTTGTTTCTAAGCTCCTTAACCTCTTGAGCTAAGATCTCAATTGGTTCATCTTCGTAAGTCAAATCCGGTCTTAACTCTATACTCTCAGCTGTGATGGTGTGAGAAGGATATAACCAATACGTTCTCAACATGGATATATGAAAGACATTGTGTATCCTACTCAACTCTGGCAGAAAAATGAGTCTGTACACAATAGGTATAATCCTCTTTAGGATCTCATAAGGTCTAATGAACCTAGGGCTCAACTTGCCATTTTTTCCAAATTTGATAACCTTCTTCCATGGAGATACCTTAAGAAATACCTTATATCCCACTAAGTACTCCACATCCTTTCTCTTTAGGTTTGCATAGGATTTCTGTCTATCAGAAGTTGCTTTTAGTCGATCTCTAATGATCTTCACTTTTTTCTGTCTCTTGTACCAGATCTGGTCCCACTAGCTTTCTCTCACTAAGCTTGGTCCAACGCAACAGTGTCCGATATTTTCTACCATAAAATGCCTTATAAGGAGTCATTTGGATACTAGAGTGATAATTGTTGTTGTAGGCGAACTTCATCAATGGTATATATTTATCCGAACTTCCCTCAAACTCAATCACACAATATCTCCTCATGCCTTCTAAGATATGAATAACTCTCTCTGATTGACCATCTATCTGAGGATGGAAAGTCATGCTAAAGTTGGGCTTGATGCCCAAATCTTGCTGTAAACTACCCCAAAACTGAGATGTGAACTGTGGATCTCGATCCAAAATGATGGAGATTAGAACTTTATGAAGATGTACTATCTCATTCACATACAAATCTGCCGACCTGTTTAATGAATAGTCTCTTTGAACAGATAAGAAGTGAGTCGACTTCGTTAATCTATCCACGATCACCCAAACAACATCGTACTTCCTCAATGTCAAAGGTAAACCAATCACAAAATATATAATGATTCTCTCCCATTTCCACTTTGGAATTGTGATGTACTGCAATAACCCTGGAGGTACCTGATGTTCGGGCTTCACCTGCTAACATGTTAAACACTTAGTTGTGAACTTTATGATGTCCTTCTTTATCCTTGTCCACCAGTACTTCTCTTTTAGATTATGATGTATTTTATTGCTTTTAGGGTGCATTTTAATTTTGTCTCATGAGCCTTTTCTCAAGGTCTTTTGTCTCAACTGGAAAATGTCTGACACACATAGACTGTTATGGTAATGCAAATTACCATCTGACCCAATCGTAAAACTCGGTCTCTCCCCCTTAGAGACCAACTCAACCAGTTCTACTATCTTCCCATCAAGCTTATGTGCCTCCCTAATCTCTTGATCTAAGGCCAGTTGGATATGTAGCTCTATCAAAATCTTTCTATTGAGCACATCAGCCACCACATTAGCCTTTCTTGGATGATAATCAATCACATAATCATAATCCTTTATCAACTCTAGCCATATTCTCTGTCTCAAGTTCAACTCCTTTTATGTAGGAAGGTACTTCAAACTCTTATGATCTGTGAAGTTGTAGCACTTCTCTCCATATAGATAATGAAGCCAAATTTTCAATGCTAACAAAATGGCTGCCAACTCTAAATCATAAGTTGGATAATTCTTCTCATGAGGCTTCAACTAACTGGATGCATAAGTGACAACTTTCCCGTCTTGCATTTTCATGTAACCTAATCCATTGTGTTATGTGTCACTGTAAATAACTTATTCCCGATCCAAAATCGGTTGTGTCAACATTGGAGCTTTTGTTAAAAGACTCTTAAACTGATCGAAACTATTTTGGCACTTGATTGTCCATTCGAACTTGAAATCTTTCTGTAATAGCCTAGTCAATGGAGAAGTAATCATAGAAAACCCCTTGATAAACCTCCTATAGTATCCTACTAAGTCAAGAAAACTTCTGATTTCGGTCACATTTTGTGGGGGTTTCCAATCCAAGGTCACCTCAACCTTGCCTAGATCCACTCTAATCCCATCGGCCTATATCACATGCCCGAGAAAGGCAACCTTATCAAGCCAGAACTCACATTTAGAGAGTTTGACATACAACTTTTGTTCCCTGAGAATCTTCAAGAGTGTTCTCAAATGCTGCTCATGCTTATCCTTGCTTCTCTAATACACTAAGATGTTGTCTATAAACACCACGATAAATTAGTCCAGAAATGGTCTGAAGATTTTTTTCATTAGATCCATGAAGGCTGCTAGGGTGTTGGTCAATCTAAAGGGCATAACCAAAAACTTGTAGTGACCATATCTGGTTCAAAAAGTGGCCTTCTCTACATCACCCATATTGATTCTCAATTGACGGTTCCCATGATCTCAAATCAATCTTAGAGAACACCTATACACCTCTCAATTGATCAAAGAGATCATCGATCTGTAGTAACGGATACCTGCTCTTAATGGTCACCCTGTTCAATTGTCTGTAATCTATGCACAATCTCATAGACCCGACTTTCTTCTTGACGAACAATACTGGTGCACCCTGTTAGATGAGTGCTTTAAAGGTAATCACCTTTAGCACTTATTGTACAAATTTATTTGATTAATAAAAGGCTTTTTCATTAATTTGATGTTCATTTGATATATGAATTAATAAGTGATTTTAAATCAATTAACGAAGTCTTTGATACATAACATAGCATGAACAAAATCATGATGAGATCATGATATTGAGATTCTGATCATGTGTAATTATATTAGTATCAAAATTATTCCTAGTCATAGGATTAATGAGATGGTACATTATTAATCCAGACAAACTAGCACATGTTACACTTCTTGATTGGATCGAGTAGTAGATCTCAAAATCTATAAATATGAGATGTTTAAAGTTAACATGTGGATGCTTACTAAGTGTAGCTAAGTACATTGGATAACCAACTATGAGACAATCATATGGATAATTATTTAAATGTTAATGATAGTCTCATCATAGCAATGGTGCAAGTATCCTTAGACTTGAGGTACTCAATGATATCTTGAATATTAATTTTGTATTTTGACACTATTCCTTGTTGCCTTAAGGAGGTTGCTCATAGGGTGGTGATTGGATACAGCTTGAGGTATTAGAAGGTAATTGGGTAACCAACAAAGGATTCACCACTCTTGATAGAAGGAGTGTATACCCATGGCCTCTTGTTGTGGTCATTACTCAGGAATCTCTAGCCAAAGTGGAAATGTCATAAAGATAGTCTTTAATGACATATCTAATAGAATAATGAGCCTTAAGGACAAGAACTAACATTACTCGGACTAGACGTGATGTAGTCAGTCTAGTGGGAGTTGACACATGTCCATACTCTGAACCAAGTGGGGTATAGAATGGTGAAATGAATATTTGCACAGAAATTGTCTATGGAAAGGTTCGTAGTAAAACCACTGACTTTCCGGTCAATTGGGAGTTGTGATGTGTTGCTAGATACTGCTCATGACTTGCTTAAATTAATTGTTAATTTAAGTGGCCAACATAACCGGGAACCTAATGGGTCACACGCATTGAAGATATGGAGAATGAGTAAAATGGTCTTGGATAGGATCCAAAATATAAAAGAATCATTCTTCAAAACCCAACATTGGTATCAAAGCCCCCTTGTGTCTATTAAAATTAATTTTAATTGAAAGTGCAATGGAATTGCATTGTTTTGATGATTTTGGATCAATAGGTTTTGAAAAATTGAACTTAATTTGTAAAATATGTTTTACATATTTTTCTTTCTCTAATCTGATTATGGGATGATTAAGGATGATTATTTTTATTGAAAAATGATTTGAATGTAATTCAAATAATTAATTTTGGACTTATTTTAAAATTGCCCAAAATTGCCTTGTTTATGAACATGTGTTGTTGTTTGGATTAATTGATGGGGCTGATTTTATTTTTATTGTAATTTAATTATAAAAAAATATTTAGACATATTGAAACTATCTCTATACCTCTGAAAATGTCCAATAATTAATTAAAAATTATTTTAATTAATTTTTCAAACAAACACAAAAATGAGACTATTTAAGCATACTCGGTGGGGTTGTTTTGTTTGATTTTTTTGTATGTGTTTATTTCATTTCCAGAATCTTGAAATAATTTTTATGTGATTAAAAATATGTTATTTTGATGTTAGATGCATGCCAAAATTATTTTTCAAGCATTTTAAATTTTAAAAAATATTAGATGTCGAATTAGTCATTTTGAGCGTCTAAGTGTGTTAGTTCGTTTGTCTTAGTAATTTTGGCTTGTGATAAAAATATTTTGATGAACTTAAACTGACCTAGAGATGATTAGAATGATGATTTGAAGTTCTGAAAATTTTTATAATTTTTAGAAATTAATTTTAAAGTAATTTAAGTTGTGCAATTGTAATTTTATTATGACTAGAAATTGATATGTATATTAAAATTAAATTGTTTAATTTTAACATCATAATATTCTGATTTTAAGGAGAATTAATTTTGGAAATATGGAATTTAATTTAATTTGATTAAATATTAAATTCCACTTTAAAATGATAAACAAAATTAAATTAACCGAAAGAACATAAATAGACAATTTCGGTTCAAGCGTTGAATCGATTTACAAATTCAAATCCAAAAATTGTCATTTTTATTTTGTGCAGTAGAGAATGCATGTTAGGGGTGTATGAAAAGACATGATGGATGATTATGGACTTAGGCCCAATGTGATTAAGGATGCATGAAATTATTTTGTTTTATGGTAAATAAGGTTTGCATGTCCCTACCTCTCTTTCTTTCTTATGTATTTCTCTTCTCATCTTACTCCCCTCAAATGTAAATTGAGGTTTTCTAAAATTTGAAATATGTAATTAGATTACATAGGATTAGGATAGAATGAAGATACAAAGGAGTAGGAAGCAAATGAGGTGGTACCATAAACAAAAAGACTTAGAAATAATAATTTGATTTCTCTTTTGGGTTGTAAATTCATGCATATACATAGGTAAGACCTAGTCAATTTCTCTTTGGCTCAAGAGATTGACTTTAGTATGTCCGTAATCATGCCATATAGTTAATGTAACTATCTTTATATATCCATGTGATGAATGTATGATATATAAAAGCATGAAATAATAATTTGATGCGACTTAACAAATAAACCTTTCACTAAATAAATAATTAAGTCTTATGTCTTCCATTAATATGGGGAGAACCAGAGTTCTTCTAGAGTTAGGGTTGTTGAGTTGCCTCAAACTGACTCTATAAGAATATGTTCAATCCATTGAAATTAGATTTCACGATTAATGGGTTAGACTTAACCGATATTATTAACTTGTTGGATTTGCGCCAATGTTAATATGTATTGGAGGCGAAGTTGGGTTTGTATACATGAGATGTACACATATCAAGAGTTGGTGGCCTAATGTATGTTCACACATCAATAAGTTGATAGCACAAGATTCGATAGTTTCATAACTAATGCAATTGGTATGGATTAGATACCTACCAACCAAACTAATGATAGCTTGTTGAGTTGCCTCAAGGTTATTCTTAGCTAGTTGGATCTCAACCCACTAGGAGAACTTCCATATAAGTTCTCTCGGGTTCATAGTGAGGCCTATGGATTTGCAATAAAATAGCGGGAGTCATAATGCGATTTATTAAAGACCTAATAAACATGCATTTTATGTACATTTTAACATGTTCTATTTTACATCTAGGTTGCTAGAATCATCATCATGACAAGTGTGAATTTGTAATCACAAATGGAATCAAATAAGTTGACTGGGCCTAAATTTTTGGAATGGCTAAGGAATCTGAGAATAGTTATCAAATTTGAAAAGATTGGCTATGTCCTAGATGAGGCACTCCCTAATCCCCTTGCTTCTAATGCTTCTAATGATGTTCAAAAGGCATATCAAAAGCATCTCGATGATAGTGAGATGGCAAGCTGCATTATGCTTGCTACTACATCAGTTGAGTTTCAAAAGCAGCATGAGGCTATGGATGCTAATTCCATAGTATGCCATCTAAGAGAGCTTTTTGATGAAGAACCACGTTCTGAAAGGTTCGAAACTTCGAGGTTGCTCTTCTGCACTAAGATGAAGATGAATGGCTATATTGAGAGGTTGGCCACCTTGGGATTTGTGATGGACCATGAATTAAGCATTGACTTAATTCTAACCGTTCTGTCTGATAGGATGAACCAAATCCCCACCACTATTCTTGAGCTGATTAACTTGCTCAAAACAGATGAGCCATCTGTCAAGAAGGACAGTAAGGCTATGATGCTGGTGGACACTTCAAGTTCTAAAAATAAGAACCTTAAGAAGAAGAAGAAGAAGTCCATAAATCCTAAGGGAGGTATGGCCAAGAAGAAGTCCAAGGAGATTGCTCCAAAGGGGACATGCTTCCATTGTGGCATGGATGACCATTGGAAGAGAAACTGCAAGTCTTACTTGGAGTCCTTGAAGAAGAAGGCATCTAATACCCCATCTATTTCAGGTATTTTTGTTATTCAAATTAATACTGTTTTCGATAATAATATATGGGTATTAGATACGGTTGTGGTTCACACATATGCACTGATATACAGGACCTAAGGAACAGTAGACAACTCAATAAGGGAGAGTCAGACCTATGTGTTGGAAATGGAGCAAGGGTTGCTGCATTACCTGTAGGAACATATGTATTGACCCTCCCTAGTGGGCTTATGTTAAATTTGGATAATAGCTATTATGTACCTGCTTTGACTACAAATATTATTTCTGTTTCAAGTCTAAATAAACATGGTTTCTATTTAGCTTTTAGTAACAATTGTTGTTCTATAATGTTGAATGGAATTCTTTATGCTAATAGTACATTATGCAATGGAATATACATATTAGATATGTCAAATCCAATTTTAAACATCAATGATAATAAAAGGCAAAAAAAAGATATGTTGAAATCATCTTACTTATGGCATTGTTGCCTTGGTCATATAAGTGAGAAACGCATGGCTAAGCTATACAAAAGTAGTAGTTTAGGATCATTTGATTATAAATCATATGACACATGTGAATCTTGCTTATTAGGCGAGATGACTAAATTACTCTTTAAGCGAAAGGGTGAACGAGCTAATGGACTTTTAGACTTAATACATTCAGATGTATGTGGTCCAATGTCTACACATGCCAGAGGTGGTTTCATCTACTTCATTACTTTTATCGATGACTACTCACGATATGGGTACGTGTATCTTATGAGATACAAATCTGAAGCTTTTGAAAAGTTCAAAGAATTCAGAAATGAAGTAGAGAAACAATTTGGCAAAAGTATTTAAACAGTTCAATCAAATCGAAGAGATGAATACTTGAGCCAAGAGTTTCTAGATTATCTTAGCGATAATGGGATTTTATCTCAATGGACTCCACCTTACACACCACAACACAATGGTGTGGCTAAAAGAAGAAACCGAACCTTGTTAGACATGGTAAGGTCTTTGATGAGTTTTGCGGAACTGCCTAAATCTTTTTGGGGTTATGCACTAGAGATCGCCATTTATATATTAAATGGAGTTCCTTCAAAGTCAGTTGATGTTACTCCATATGAGTTATGGTATAACAAAATGCCCATATTTTCTTACACGAGAATTTGAATGTCAGATAAGCTAGAAGTTAAGTCTGACCGATGTCTGTTTATGGAATATCCAAAAGCATCATATGGATATCAATTTTACCACCCCTTGGAACAAAAGGTTTTTGTTTCAAGACATGCTATCTTTTTAGAGAGAGAATTCCTTAAAAGGAGATAGTGGGAGCAAAATTGAACTTGAAGAAGTTCAAGATGCTCAAACTGATGTTGATCAACTGCTTGAACCCGAGCTTGTTACTCATACAGATGATATTACAGCTCAACCTTCTGAAGCATAAGAGCTTCGTAGGTTAAGTAGGATACGTATAGTTCCAGAGAGATATGGATTTCTCATTAATGAACATAATGACGTATTGCTCATAGAAAATGAAGAGCCTACAACCTATGAAGAAGTTCTGAATAGTTCAGAATCTGACAAATGGCTTCAAGCCATGAAGTTAGAAATGGATTCCATGTATGAAAACCAAGTATGGACTTTAGTTGACCCACCCGAAGGAATAAAGCCTATAGGGTGCAAGTGGGTTTTCAAAAAAAAACTGACATGGATGGTAATGTGATTACTTATAAAGCTAGACTTATTGCTAAAGGTTATCATTAAAGATAATGAATTGACTATGATGAAACTTTTAGCCCAGTAGCTATGCTTAAATCCATAAGGATACTCTTAGCCATTGCTACTCATTATGATTATGAGATATGGCAAATGGATGTGAAGATAGCTTTCCTTAATGGAAATCTGACTGAGGATGTATACATGACACAACCAGAAGGCTTCATATCCAAAGATGGCAAAAAGGTATGTAAGCTTCAAAGATCCATTTATGGATTAAAGCAAGCATCCAAGAGTTGGAATATTCGGTTTGATGAGACAATCAAACAGTTTGGTTTCTTACAAAATCCGGATGAACCTTGTGTTTATAAGAAGGTTAGTGGGAGTGGAATCATATTTCTTGTGTTATATGTAGATGACATATTGTTAATGGGAAATGATATATCAGCCTTACAATCAGTCAAAATTTGGTTATCCAAGAATTTCTCTATGAATGACCTTGAAGAAACTGTCTATATTTTGGGGATAAAGATCTATAGAGATAGATCTAAAAGATTGCTTGGTCTTTCACAGTCTACATACATAGATAAAATGCTAAAAAGGTTTAGCATGGAGCAGTCCAAGAGGGGATATATTCCCATGACCCATGGGATTACTCTCTCAAAGTCTTTGTGTCCAAAGACACAAGATGAGAGGACACACATGAGTTTGATTCCATATGCTTCAGCTATAGGATCAATCATGTACGCTATGATATGTACAAGACTTTATGTATTATATGCTCTGAGTGTCACGAGCAGATACCAATCAGACCCTGGTGAGGGTCATTGGGTGGCTGTTAAGAATATCCTTAAGTACTTAAGAAGAACTAAGGATGTATTTGTAATGCCCGATAATTTAGACCACGATCGTGGTTGACCGAAATCCAGCACGCCGAACCGATCGAAGTCTAAATTTGGACATGAAAGGAAAAAATTAAAATGATAATAAAATATGAGAAAAATATTTTAGATATTATTAATTGGGAATTTTGACGTTTAGAATTAAAATTTAGAAAAAAAATAATTTTTCGCTGAACGAAATATGGAATTGCAATATTTTTGGCACATATTTTAAGAATGGAATATTCTTTATATAAGGAAAGGAATATTCTTTTGATTAAAATAAAGTAAGAGTGATTTAAATTAATGGACCAATGGGAAACAAGATTAGCTATTAATCACAACCACCCACCTAATCCAACTATAAAAAGTCAAAATTTCACTTTTTGATCATTATTTTTCTTCTTCCCCATCTTAACCAGAGAAATTTCTCTCTTTTTTCTCTCTTTTTCCGTGACCCTTTCTCCCCAATTTATTCATATTTTTTTTCTTCAATTAAAGCTAAGATTAGATGGAAAAAAAAGTGGAACTAAGGCAAGATCATCAAAAAAGCGAAGTTAAGTGAGCAAAACCAAGGAAGAGGAAGGAAGAAAGGAAGAGAAAAAGAGAAAAAAGACTTTGGCCATTTTGAAGATCATCAAAGGTGAGTTTAAATTTTCCATCTTCTCACTTTTCTTCTTCTCTTTTCTTTGAGTTTGGGGTTAGTTGCCATTAAAGCTAGTAATTTAGGGATATTATTATGTTAATGGTGATTAAGGGTGGATTAGTGTGATTAGTGCTTGATTAGTGTAAAATTTGTTGTTAGGACAAGGAAGTGAGCAAACTTTGAACAAAAATCAAAGAGGAAGTAAGGGCAAAGAGAAAGCTAGCTAGGAAGAAGATAAAAGTGAAGAGAAGTGAAATTTTTGAGGTATGTACATTTTGCAAAAATTCGATGTAGAAAATGTTGATTTTGATTTTGTGATGTTTGTGAAATTGTATATGAATTGGTAATTAAATGATGCCATGAATGTCAAAATAAAAATTAGAATATGAGGTTGATGCATGAAAATGGAAATTTTTTGAATTAATTGATATGCTAGAAAATTCGTTTTATGAACAGTATCTAGTTTTTTGGTTATAACTTGAGTTCTGGAAATTATTTTGAGTAATTCTTATTATGTTGAAAAGTTAAGACATAGAGTTTCAACTTTCATTCAGACCATTAGACCTGAATATGCCTGGAATTAGGTGAAAAATGGACTCAAAGTTTGTACTATAAATTTGTCCAGTAAAATACTGGGCAGATGCAGAGAACATAGTTTAGAAAAACATTTATAACTTTTGCTACAAATTTGGTATAATGTGATTCTAGTTAAAAATTTAAGATAAGACATGTACCTACATTTTTCTAGTTGATCGCTTGCCCAAATTCCATCTAAAAATGAAAAAAAAATATAGAGAAAAATAAGACAGAAATCTGTCTAGTAAAATACTGGGTAGATTGGAGTGAATGTAGATTAGAAACAAATACATAACTTTTGCTACAAAATTTGGTTTAATGTGATTTTAGTTGGAAATTAAAGATAGGACATGTACCTGCATTTTTCTAGTTGATCACTTGTCCAAATTCCATCTAAAAATAGATGAAAAATATAGAGAACAATAAGGCAGAAATCTATCTTATAAAATACTGGGTAGATTGGAATGAACGTAGCTTAGAAGTAAATCCATAACTTTTGCTACAAAATTTGGTTTAATGTGATTTTAGTTGGAAATTAAGGAGAAGCCCCTATATTTTGTTAGTTGATCACTTGTCCAAATTCCATCTAAAAATGGACGAAAAATACAGGGAAACATAAGGAAGAAATGTTGTCCAGAATAGGGCTATTTGCACATATGTGTTGATTGTGGAATTTTGTGATAGAAAAATTATTATTTGATTTTCTTGTAGTTATAATGATTGAATGAGCAAGTATGAGGTTGTAAAATATTTCATGAGAATTATTGCATTTGTTTGGAATTTATATTAGTGTTACATACATAATTTATGTAAATAATAATAAAGGTAACAAATATAATTAAACCATATAACATCTTGTCGAGAACTAGAAATTAGGATAAGTTGACATGCCAATAAAAAGGTAGAAATGTATGCACTAAAAATAATAGTGCTGATATTTAAATTACGTCGACACTAAGAAATAGTGTTGAGTTGAAATTACATAAGCACTATTTCTTAGTGCTGAGTTCGAAATTATGTAGACACCAAAAATGTGCTGAGTTGTTATTGGAAATATAAGAGTTAAATGCCGATTTATAAAATAATTATATAGGTGCCGAGTATACTTCCGGAGAGCAGAAATCCTATATCAAGTATTTAATTTCGGTCTAAGATGTCGTGGGCTATTAAACAAATAACAGAAAAAAATGTGAATTATGAAATTTATATTGTAAATTTTATATTTTGAATTGTTAAGCAATTTCAAGCATGCTTAATGAAATGAACGTTAAAATTGATGAATTGTATATTTTTGCATGACAAAAATAGTTTTAATATTATGTGAATATTTGGCATGCTTAGTAAGTTAATTGGAGTTTTAAAAGGTTTATTTTGGAAATATTTATATAATTATTAGATAGCTGTCAAATGTACCACTAAGCTAGTAGCTTAGCGTGTGTGTTTCATGCACAGATAAATAGATGTAGCTGTTACGTTAGGGCGACCGAAGATAAAGGGAACCTCAATATCAGATTGCAGCAGTCTAGTTTCTTTTTATATGTTTTGGAAATTATATTGTAAAAATTAAATTTAAGAATTTCTTTTGATGTAAATTTATGGCATGTAATATTTATAAGGAATAAATTTGGTAATTTTATATATCTAGTATTATTTGTAAAAATATTTCTAAATCTTATAGTTTAATTGAATGAGTTCTTTTAAATCAAATTATTCACATCATTAGTTGCATATTTTAAATAAAAAACTTATATGGAAATAAATATTCCGCTAATAATAAACTCGAAATTGGAAATAAAAATATTTATCCAATAAATTGAGCATTGGTTTTAAAACAAATGAGCTTAGTAGCACTTTCATATCCTATTAACGATTAGTAGGGTATGGGAGTGCTACAATATTCTTGGTATATGAAGATGGAGATCTTATTGTGAGTGGGTATACCAATGTCAGCTTCTAATCTGATAAGGATGACTCAAAATCTCAGTCAGGTTATATATTCACACTAAATGATGGAATAGTTAGTTGTAAGAGTTCCAAACAGGAAACGACTGCAAATTCCAGAACCGAAGCAGAGTACATTGCAGCTTCTGAAGCAGTAAAGGAAGCAGTTTGGATAAAGAAATTCATCACAGAACTTGGAGTGGTTTCCATCATTATTGATCCAATACAATTGTATTGTGATAATAATGGAGCCATTGCGTAAGCAAAGGAGCCACGACCTCATTAGAGATCTAAACATGTACTCAGAAGATACCATTTGATTAGAGAAATCATTGGTAGGAATGATGTAAAGATAGAAAGAGTGTCCACCGATCAGAATATTGCTGATCCTTTAACTAAGTCACTTCCCCAAAAGAAATATGATTCTCATGTACTCGCCTATGGAATTAAATATAAAGGCGATTGACTTTAGTGCAAGTGGGAGCATGTTAGAGGAGTGCTCTAAAGGCAATCACCTTTAGCACTTATTGTACAAATTTATTTGATTAATAAAAGGCTTTTTCATTAATTTGATGTTCATTTGATATATGAATTGATAAGTGATCTTAAATCAATTAATGAAATCCTTGATACATAACATAGCATGAAAGAAATCATGATGAGATCAAGATATTGAGATTCTTATCATGTGTACTTATGTTAGTATCAAAATTATCACTAATCATAGGATTAATGAGACGAGACATTATTAATCCAGACAGACTAGCACATGTTACACTCCTTGATTGGATCGAGTGGTATATCTAATAATCTATAACATGAGATGTTTAGAGTTAACATATGGATGCTTGCTAAGTGTAGCTAAGTACACTGGATGACCAACTATGAGACAATCATATGGATAATCTATTCAAATGTCAATTATAGTCTCATCATATCAATGGTGCAAGTATCCTTAGACTTAATGTACTCAATGATATCTTTAATATTGATTCTGTATTTTGACACTATTCCTTATTGCCTCATGGAGGTTACTCATAGGGTGGTGATTGGATACAGCTTGAGGTATTCGAAGGTAATTGGGTAACCAATAAAGGATTCACCACTCTTGATAGAAGGAGTGTATACCCATGGCCTCTTATCGTGGTCATTACTCAGGAATCTCTGGCTAGAGTGGAAATGTCATAAAGATAGTCTTCAATGACATATCTAATGAGTAATGAGCCTCAAGGACAAGAATTAACATTACTTGGACTAGACGTGATGTAGTCAGTCTAGTGGGAGTTGACACATGTCTATACTACGAACCAAGTGGGGTATAAAATAGTGAACAGAATAATTGCACGAAAATTGTCTATGGAAAGGTTCGTAGTCAAACCACTAACTTTCCAGTTAATTGGGGGTCATGATGTGTTGCTAGATACCGCTCATGACTTGCTTAAATTAATTGTTAATTTAAGTGGCCAACATAACCGAGAACCTAATGGGTCACACACATTGAAGATATGGAGAATGTGTAAAATGGTCTTGGATAGGATCCAAAATATGAGAGAATTATTTCGGGATGGATCCCAATGAGATAGCATGGAAAAATCGTTCGGGAGGGTCACCAGCTCGCACGGGCTAGGCAGGCTATTGGCCTGCCTAGCGGCCGAGCTGGGCTGCCTAGCAGCAACTCACAGTAGGCCCAGTGCGCTGCTGCCTCCCACCCGTTGGCCAACGGCAAATTTTGGCCTTAATTAGGCCAATTATGACCAATTACTATTCATTCATTTCCCTTTTCTCCATTTTTGACTTTTCATCTTTTCTTTGAATTTGATTCAAATAGAAAAGACATCAAATGGTAGAAAATACACATGAAAATATTTTTTTGTGAAAAAACTATTTTTAAGACACAACAAAAATTCTCTCAAGAACACTTTCAAAGCTATCACTTTGAATTTGTTCAAACTATTTCTTTTGATTGTTTCTTCTTCATTCTTCGCGTGGATTATCGTTAGAGACATCCTAATGTGGATTGTTGTAGTTTGCTATAACCCAACAAAGTGAAGATTTGAAGAACAAATAAGAAATTACAAGGTATAATTTCTAACCTCCATATTTATATAAATTAGTTTTAATGGCACAAGTATGATCTTTTGTTTCAGGTTTTGAAAATTTTATTTTTCCACTGCGTTTATCAATATGATTCATTCTTCAAAACCCAACACACCCCATGGAGATACACTCAGTCTGATGAAGCCCTTAACCAACAATTTGATAGGAACTTCCTATCGAAACCTGCAACAATGTCTTGAACAACCAAACAACAACAGCCAGCAACACAATACTCAAAGGAAAGAAAGGAAAGATTGTATTACTGGTGTAGAATTCAAGGGAAATAGCTGGTAGAGAGGAATAACTATGGAGAGAATTCGAGAGTCTCTCAGCCCTACTTACTAATTCCTTACAAAAAAATATAGTCATCCCTATATTCCCCAACAACACCCAATTTATACTCTAACAAAATTTACTTCCCAAGGCATAACAAACCTAAAACAAACCTTCCTCCTACAATGAGAATATTCATAGCCCAAAATAACTAATTGGTGCCACTTGGCACCTTTTTTCCCTTTCTACCCTTACATCGAGAATATGTCACATGGATGGGGGGCTTAACATTACCCGCTGCCCAAAGAACAACCTTGTCCTTAAGGTTGAAGGATGGAAATTTTTCAGCAATGGTGGTGGCCGCTTCCCATGAGTCTTCGTAGGCTGATAGATCCTTCCAGTGAATTATGACTTCAGTGTTAACCTGATCTTGTGTTGGACGTACCCCACAGACCGCCAAGGGTTCAACAAGGAGTTTTAATCCAGCATTGAGAGAAAGGGGAATAGTTGGCAATGTAGGGTGTGAACCAACAGCCTGCTTTAATAGAGAAACATGAAATATGTTGTGGATACGAGATGTAGCTGGAAAAGTTAGAGCATAAGCAACTTGACCAACTCTTTTCTCAATAGGAAATGGGCCATAGTACCATGGGGAGAGCTTTTTCATTCTTCCAACGCACCAAAGAAGAATGCTTGTAGGGTTGAAGTTTGACATATACCCTGTCTCCAACCTCATAGGTGACTTCTCTACGCTTCAGATTTGCGAGATGCTGCATTTTTTGTTGGGCATGCAGCAAATGATGTTTTAACTCAGAAATTTGAGCATCTCGATTAGTGAGGATAGCATCCACCTCAGCATTAGCTGCAAAACCCCATTCATACCGTACCAAGGGTGGAGGAGAATGACGATATAGGGCTTGAAAGGGAGATGTGCCAATGGATGAATGTTGGGTTATGTTGTAATGAAATTCTGCCCAAGCTAACCAAGAATACCAGTGGGAAGGCTTATCCATGGTAAAACATCGAAGATATATTTCCCAACAATGGTTTACCACTTCTGACTGACCATCGGTCTGTGGATGATAAGCAGTGCTGCGTTTAAGCTTGGTACCTTGCAAGGAGAAAAGTTCTTTCCAGAATAAACTCATAAAGACTCTGTCACGATCTGAAACAATGCTATGTGGGATACCATGCAAGCGTACCACCTCTTTCATGAACAATTGTGCTACGGATGGGGCAGAGAAAGGGTGCTTAAGAGGCAGGAAATGGGCATACTTTGAGAGACGATCCACCACCACTAGAATTGAGTCGAAACCATGGGATTTAGGCAAACCCTTGATAAAATCCATAGTGATGTCCTCCCAAACCTTATCTGGAATAGGTAATGGTTATAGTAGACCAGTTATAGTCATGGCTTCGTGTTTGCTACGCTGACATACATCACAGGTAGTGATGTAGTCTTGGACATGTTTCTTGAGCCCCTTCCAATAGAATTCAGCAGCAAGGCAGGCATAGGTTCTGCAGATACCAGCATGTCTGCCTATGGTCCCCCTATGAAACTCATACAAAAGCAATGGCAAGTAGGGAGAATCCAAAGGTAAAGCCAATCTTCCTTTATAGTGCAAGTCGCCACCTTCGAGCTGAAAGTGAGGATGAGAGATAGGATTCTGCTGGATAGCCTGCAATATGTTAGATAGGAAGGGATCCATAGCAACCTGTGCAGGATGGTCTTTGAAATCTAATAAGATTGGAGCAGATACGGTAGAAAGTATGGCATTTTCCGGTACTCGGAATAATGCATCAGCTGCTGAATTGGTGCTTCCAGGATTATATTGTATCTCAAAGTCATATCCCATTAGCTTGTAGAGCCATTTTGTATGTTTCCCATCACTTATCTGCTGCTCCAACAAATACTTAAGACTCCATTAATTAGTTCTGACAATGAAACGCTGCTCAACTAAGTAGGACCACCACTTCTTTATGGAAAACACTATTGCCATCAATTCTCGTTCATATAATGATTTGTTCCTACTGGAAAGACTTAATTTCTGACTATAATAAGCCAGAGGATGGTGATCTTGCATCAAGACTGCCCCCAAACCGAACCCTGAAGCATCGGTCTCCACCATAAACTGTTTAGAAAAATCAGGGAGAGCCAGCACTGGAATCTCGGTCATGGCTTTCTTAAGTTGCTGGAAAGCTACTTGAGCTACCATGTCCCAGTGAAAGGAATTTTTCGCAAAAGCTAGGTAAGGGGCCAAGCCATTTTACTGTAATCTCGAACAAAATGTCGATAATACCCCGTAAGGCCAAGGAAACCTTGCAAGGCCAGTAAAGAGGATGGAGTAGGCCAATCAACCATAAATTTGATCTTTACAGGGTCGGCAGACATGCCCTTATCATCGATGAGGTGGCCCAGGTATTCAATCCGGGACTGAAAAAAAACACATTTTTTGGCATTAGCAAATAATTGTTGGGATCTGATGAGGGAGAATATCTATCGGAGATGTTCCTGATGCATAGCTGCTGTCTTACTATATATATTAGGATGTCATCGAAGAATACAAGCACAAATTTCCTAAGGAATGGCTGGAAGACGTCATTCATGAGTGCTTGGAAAGTAGAGGGGGCATTAGTCAAGCCGAAAGGCACCACAAGGAACTCATAATGTCCTTGATATGTTCGGAAAGCTGTCTTTGAAACATCTTCGCAGCGCATTCTGATTTGAAAATATCCAGACCTAAGATCGATCTTTGTGAAGATGATTGCACCATGAAACTCATCAAGTAGTTCCTCAATAATAGGGATGGGGAATTTATCTGGCACAGTAGCTCTATTCAATGCCCTATAGTCGACACAGAAATGCCAACTTCCATCTTTTTTCTTTACCAGTAGCACAGGGCTTGAAAAGGGACTAGTACTGGGTTGGATGATTCTCGCAGCTAACATTTCCTGGACCAGCCGTTCAATCTCATTCTTCTGAACATGCGGGTACCTGTATGGAGGTACGGAGATTGGGGCAGTTCTCTCTTTCAAAATGATGGCATGATCCTTCTCTCAGGAAGGAGGCAATCCGGTTGGTAACTCAAAGACATCTTGGAATTCAAAGATTAGAGATGAGAATTCTGGTGTAATTGGGGTTGGTTCCACAAGTTTTGATTCTGGTGGGTTTGTACTTAGTTGTCGGCATTCCAATAGAATTCCTTGCCCCTCATGAAGTAAAGCTCTATGCATGGCATGGAGTGAGATTTGAGTTTTACATAAGGATGGATCTCCCCTCAAACGTACCTGCTGGTTTCCCATTTTGAATTCCATGGATAGCTCAGCCCAATTCATATATGTGTTGCCAAGTGTGAGCAACCATTCATAACCCAAAATAAGGTTCGTACTGCCCAGCGGTAGAGGAAAGAAATCAGCCATGATATCAATACCTGGGAGGTGAAGGCAGAGCTATCTGCATAGCCCTGTGGTATGGGTCTGCTCTCCAGTGCCTAAAGTTACCCCAAAAGCACCGCAATCAATAAGGACAATTACTGCCTTCTTGTTGACATGCCCTTTGATTTTCATAGTGTAGGGAGCTGTTAGACCCACCAGGGAGGATAGAGTCAGCTCCATCGTATTATCTTACTCAACAATAGCTCTTTCCTCTTGAACCCTTGGCTGTTGTTCCTCCTCATCCTCTTGCTCCATGTCCTCAATCCATAACACATGCAACTCTTTATTTCGACATTGATGCCCAGGATTATACTTTTCATCACACCGAAAATAGAGTCCCTTTGCTCTCTTCGTCTTCATTTCTACCTTTGTCAATCTTCAAAACTTAGTTGGAGTGGTAATGCTGGAAGTATTAGAGGATGATGGCAGAACTGGAGGTGTTGGGTAATTGGAAGAAGAAGTTGAAAAAGGAAGAGAGGTGGGACTGCTCTTGGTAGCTGATGGTGAGGGATGAGTTTTAGGGATGAGAGTCGTACCTGAATAAGATGAAGAGTACCTAAATCTACCCATTGCTAGAAATGGTCCAGAACAGCCCCTTGTGGCTACCAGATTTTTGTCTTCAATCATTTGGGTCACCCTCATTATTAGGCCCAAACCTTTGGGCTCCCAAAGTCTCAGCTCAAACTTAATTTCTTCATGTAGTCCATTTATGAAAGTTGTCTCCATCACTTCTTATGGTAATTTTGGAAAGGGGGCGGAGAGCACCTCAAAATCTCGCCGGTAATCGCTCATCGTAGTGGTCTGGTGGATAGCCAACAACTGTTCCATTAGATTTCTGGTCTGGGTTGAACGAAAGCACTCTAACATGAGCCTTTTGAACTCCTCCCATCCATGAAAGGTGTGGCAGCTGTCTTCATAGTAATACTAGACGAGTGCATCCCTTTTAAGAAAAATCACTGCCGCCCTTAGTCATTCTATTAGAGGAATTCCATTTAGTTCAAAATATCTTTCAGCCCTTAGTAGCCATCCATCTGGATTTTGTACATCGAAAATAGGCAGCTCAAGTCGACAGGGTAATGACTCCTGATGATGCCATGGAATAGTTGTATCTGAAGATCCCTCTGTTGCCAATGACTTGATACCAACAGTAATCTTCCCCTTATCCACTATGGTAGTAGCAGAGGTGTTAAGAATAACCTCATTGATGGTTTCCTAGGTGGTCACCTCATTATGGGGCTGGTTAAGATTGAGATGCCTTAGGATGGACATGAGACCATCTTCAATCAAAGGAAACTTCTCGATAGTGCCATTTAACTTTTCCACATCCAATTTCTCCAACCTATCCATTTGAGTTGACAATTTCTGCAACTCTGTTTATAGCATCTCGAGCTTTTCTTCCACTTCTTCCATCCGTTTCCCGAATGTTTGTAGTCTCCATGCTGGGTCAAATGCTCTAATACCAATTGATAGGAACTTCCTATCGAAACCTGCAAAAATGCCTTGAACAACCAAACAACAATAGCCAGCAACACAATACTCAAAGGAAAGAAAGGAAAGATTGTATTACTGATGTAGAATTCAAGGGAAATAACTAGTAAAGAGAAATAACTATAGAGAGAATTCGAGAGTCTCTTAGCTCTCCTTACTAATTCCTTATAAAAAAAAATGGTCATCCCCATATTCCCCAACAACACCTAATTTATACTCTAACAAAATTCACTTCCCAAGGCGTAACAAACCTAAAACAAACCTTCCTCCTGCAACGAGAATATTCACAACCCAAAATAACTAATTGGTGCCACTTGGCACCTTTTTTCCCTTTCTACCCTTACATCGAGAATATGTCACATGGATGGGGGGCCTAACACAATTCCTATAACTGTGCCTTTAACTTTTTATATTTATGATAGAGCCATATGATATGGTGTCGTTGATATAGGAGTTGTGCCTAGAGTAAGCTTAATTGATAATTTTATCTTTCAATTCGAAGGTAGCCCTGATAACTCATCTAGAAACACATTCGGGAACTCTTCCACCATCAAAATATCCCTAAGATTTGGGATTTCCCTCAGCTGTCACCATGTGAGCCAAAAAGGCCTCACACCTCTTTCTGATCATCTCTCACCCTAAATAACCATTATCTCATCTTCTGATGTTCTCAATTCAACTGTCATCATCCTATAGTCCACTACTGCGCCCTGCTGAGAGATCTAATCCATAACCAGGATAGCATCATACTCATGAAAGGGCAATTCAATCAAATCTATCATGAACTCTTTCCCTTGAACAACAATAGGACAATTTTTATACACTTGGTTCACCATTGTGCTATGCCCTAAAGGGCCAGTCACCTCTATCTCATAATCTAATCTCTCTACTAATATGTTATACCGCTCAGCTATGTTGGTACATATATAAGAATCCATAGAGCCCAGATCTATCAATGCAATTAAAACTAAGTTAAAGAGAAGGAATGTACCAACAACCACATCCGATGCACTCGGATCCTCTTTGGCCCTCATAACATAGGCTCTTACTAATGTTCTACTGGGTTTTGGCCTATTCACTATCTCTGATACGACCGATCTAGATCCATCTCTGCTCGAACTGGTCTATCTTCATCCATGGTCTGTGTCAGCATCAAACCCTGAGTCTAAGTGGGAGCCTCAACCATCTGTAAATTACAATCTCTCCTATAGTTTTCTTGAGACCCACACTTGTAGCAAGCTCTTGGGGGTCCCCAACACTCTCCTTGGTGTTTTTTACCATATGATGCATACTATAATGTTGCCTTTCTTTGCATCTAGGGCTAACTACTAGCAGCTATCAAAATTGTTCCTGATAACGGTGCTTGTCTATCCTCGACCCTAACCCTATCTCCTAGACTGGAAGGATCTAGAATCGATGCGAGTCTTTTTGCTTGATGTCTGTATGGGACTGTAAACTGACCCCCTGATGTCTTTCTTGGATGCCTCATCTAGTCTTTTCAACTTAATCTTCTTCTCAATATTGACGGCAGTAGACACCAACTTTGAAAAGTCCTCCAACTGGAGTGAAAGGACAAGACCATCTTAGACCATCCTCAAATCGATGGCATTTGTCCACTTCATCCCCTATAATGCTAGATGTATACTTGCTCAGTCTAGTGAACTTTTTCTCATACACTGCCACAATTATGTTCCCTTGCCGTAGGTTCAGAAATGTTTTCTTATTCTTATCAATGTACACTCTCAGTACATACTGTTTCTTGAATTCAACCACAAAGAAAACCCATGTAAGCAACTTTGAGTTAAGGCTTCTGAAGAAAACCCATGTAATCTATGCCTCGTTGGTGAAGGAGGAGGTGGCGGTGGCATAGATTGTAACAAATACTGTACCAATGTTATAAGATTCTACATCAAAGAATACTGAGCCTAATCCGCTTGACCAGCTATCAGCTGCTATGGAGGAAGTGTGTTAGCTGACCCTTACACACTAGCTTGGTTCGGCTGATTCTGAGCCTCTATGTCCAAAAGACTGTTACTTTTAGATGTATCATGTTGTTCGATATGATCTCTAACTTAAACATTGATTGAGAATAGCCCACATCAGAGTCATAGAGGATAACACTCACACACATGATACATCCATCCCACCTAAGTTTAGAACCGCCTAAATTTGGCTCTGACATCACTAAATGTAACACCCTTTGATATAATTAAGATTATACCCAATTACACCAAAAGATGAAATGATGCACATGATTCAAAACACCATAATTTAAAATTTTTAATGCATCACGGCCATGATGACTTATTAAAAACATAAAACATCATTAAAAGATTTCAATAAAATAACAAACGCGCAACCACTAGCCCTAAGTTTATACAAAATGGATAATTATAAAATTATATGACCTTTAGAAAAATACAAAGCATGTACACTTATAACTACCTAAACCCACAAAACAACCAAAAAGTATGACAATGTATCACCCACCCCAAATGTATATCCTTCACTTTGATCACTGGGTGTCCTCCTCCGTCGTTCCTCTCCTAAGCTCCAAACCTGTGCATGGGAAGCCCATATGCTAAGCAACTCGTGCCTAGTGGTACATAACAACATGCAAGCACACCATATGACAAATAAAAATATGCATGAGATACTTACCAATCCTACCATAATGACTTACCTTGAAGTCGCACATGCATTAACCCACATTTTACATGACATGTCGTCATGATCTCAAATACTATATTCATATCGAACATGACATATCAAACAATTACCAGAAATCATACAAGTGTATATCACACTTAAGTATAGTTAATTATTTTACGATTAACTACCTTACTCATAGCTAAAATAAAATTGATACGGGCAAATTATGGCTCTCACTGGAGCCTTCAAGACACCTGCTTGAGCTTTCCAAAATATCTGTCTGAGAAAAAGAGTCTGCATATAAATCAACCGAATAAGCTCTCATTGCTTGCCTTTTGACTTTCAAAAAAATCTCAAACATGACCAACCTAGGTCACTCAATATCGAACTCCCCTCAATGTCATTTGATTTATCCTAACTCTAGTCTTAGTCAGAGTATTGGGCTTAATCATTTATCTCAATTACCATAATTCACATTAATCATTCTACAACATGCATTCTTATAGCATATTATAATCTTACGATAGAAGTATACCACCTCACGATGAATCAACTTTGATCCACATATAAATACATAAGATTTTCAAGTTAAGCAGTTTCACGCTTGTGAACTACCTTTCACTACTATGAAGCACTATTTCACAGGTATTTTACTAATAAACCAGACCATGATTCAATATGTGAATCAACACACATTTATGGACATTATCACCCCCTCACGAGCGTGAATCACACCGTGAACCTAACTGTGAAGCTGTCTGTGATCAGGTTTGCTTCAGTAATAAAGTTCATTTTCACGACTTTCATGCCTGTGAATCTTCCGTTTCCGGCTGTGAATCCAAAAATTTTTCTAGATCTCATAGCAAAATAAAGCATAACCATTTTTATGCAAACTTTCTACCATTAACCAATGTTAATCACCTTATCAATATTCCAACATGCATTTAAACCATATGTCTTAACCATATTCTCTCTAATAATTTACATTAACCAAAACAATTACTCTAACATCTAAAAAAAATCATTTAACATAAAACTCCCATAATGCATATCAACCCCAAATATGATAGATTTCATTAACAAAAAATCATACTGACATGCATTCAAGTCACACAAATATACAAATGGAAGATTAAGCTTGAGAGATTATTATGTAAAAAGCTTACACCTATGATGGAGATTAGCTAAAGCTTGAGCTCTTCAAACTTGTGCTTTCCCTTAGAATGGACTCCCAGCTTCTCTACCATATCCTAACAAGATGAAAAATGTCTTATTAGCCTCTGGAACTTGAACCAAAATCCAGAAATATAAAAATTGAACTCTTCTATCAAATCTTACAAGCTCCCTCTCTCACTTTATTTATTGAAATAAGGTCTCTTAGGGCTTCAACAATGGAGGAAGAAGGGTTTTGGAGGAAGAAGAAAATGCAAATGATGTGTTAGGTTGGTTAACAGGGAGTGGGGAATGGATTTAAAGGGATGGTAAGAAGGAAAATGTGGCTACCTCACTTGCCTATATTGTCTTAGCTTCATGGTCGTGACTTATCTTTCATAGACGTGAACCACTCCTTCACGAGCATGAAGAAACTCTTCACGATTGTGATGATCATCATCACAACTGCTAACTAAAACACGATATTCACAGCCATGACACCCATTGTCACGGGCGTGAAACATATGATTTCAGCAACTCTCAAACTTCCAAAACTTCACTTAACCCTCAACTCTCACTAACCAAGAATATAATAAATAGGCCCTAATTACGGGCATTATAATACATATTATTTATATATCGATCTCGTGGTTATCTTAGATTCGATTTGGTCCTGTGGTTATCCTAGATAAGATAATAGGTTGGATAAGGTTTTTAATTAGTAAATAGGTGTAGTTTTTATACTTTGATTATATGTTGGCTATATGCACACTAAAGAATTTAGTTTTGAAAAAGATTTCCTTTTGCATCCATTTATTAAAATTGTTTTTATGCCTACTTTTGTACATAAGCATAAGAATTTATTAATGACTTTGATTCATGAAAAATAAAGAAATTCTTCATAACTTTATTAAGTTTTAATTGTATATTTTCATTTAAAGTGACATTTATTATAAGTTTTTGCACCACTAAATTTTATACTCAATGTGTGAGTTTATTTTCTTTTACATAGGTTTTAGAAGTAGGAAGAAGGGACAAATGTGTGTATAGTAGCCATCGCTAGAACCAGTAGGCTCTACTAATGGAGCCAAGTAGCAGTGACAGTCGTCCTGCAAAGGTGAGTTTTGTTATATGTACTTTTTATATATTTCATCTAATGTATTTTAATGTACATAAGCTATTATGCATTAGCATGTGTTGTAAATTAAGTGTATGAGATGAGAATAGTGAGAGAATGCAAGTTTATTTTTGTTAATGTGGTATATTATTATTATTATTATTATTATTATTATTATTATTATTATTATTATTATTATTATTATTATTATTATCATTATTATTATTATATATATTAATAAGCCATGTAACATTTTTTATCTGACTGTATACGGTGAAATATGCAGGATGGTAAATGGTGTTATAGATAATGGGCTCCAAATCAAAACATGACAGGTTATTTTCCTAACAGCTCTTTGCATGTCTCTCCATACGAAACAATATAGCAAATCATATATATTTTATATATTTTTTAACAAAATAAGATGTAGTTATTACATTTTGAGTTCTCTTTCAACATTGCATTCGTTTTTACTAGAAAATAAGTATTTCTTTTTGTTCCTATGCCTTCATTTTTATATTGGCAAGAAAATCTATGTAATGGCTTTATTTTGAAACTTTATATAATAGAACTCTGGTTTTGTAATTTGAATGTTAGACTTATGTTTAAAACTTTATGTTGAAACTTTATGATCTTGCTCCTTTCATGATTTACGTGTTTCTTAAATTAAAGAATTTATTAATTGGAAATGCAACATTTAACTGTTAACCACCGTCTAATGCATATATATACAAGTATGGATTCCTTATCTGCAAATGTCATTGAGTAGCATGAAACTAATTAGGATGCATTCATTGAGTTGTCCTTCAATATTTTTATCATTATTACTATAAATTATTTATTAGATTGTTACTCTATAGGCTAATTTAAATTTTAATTTCTACCATATTTGTATCGTCATTCAAATGGACAAGGACTTTTGTAGCTCCCTCTCATCTAATTAGGATAAGCCTAACTAAATGAACTGATGCCACAGAACATATATGTGGAAAACCTATGGAAATTTAAAACATTTATTTTTCTCTAAAAGCCCATTGGTCACATAAACTTTCTTTTTCATATAAAACCAATTAAAGATGCATCGTTACATATACACCATCATGTGTTAGGCTTAATTAGCCGATATTTATAAAAATACGTGTCTTTAACAAAATTATATAATTCCTTAAAATATAGACATGTATGCAAGTAAACAACTCAATCCCTATGTCATGTACAAAAAGTATAACATGATAATATCACCGACCCTTATCAGGTCTGATTTATTATCTCTGATGTTGGACTGACTTCTTTGGATCAACTTTAACTTTATTTACCAGGCTCCGACCTGCATGGGAAAAACACCCTCATGCTAAGCTACTCAAAGCTTAGTGGTACATATAGGCATAAAAATTCAACATGAAACAAGTATCCATATCATGTTATTTATATACATGGCATCATAGCAGGATTAAAACATGGCAAAGCGAATCATCATATCATGTATCACACTTACCACCTGTAATCGTTATAACATTGATCTTATACCACTTTATAACATATATACATATTTTACTTTGACATGTTAGCACTTAATCCATTTATCATCTTAGTATTTTTGTATCTTAGCCATTTAATATCTTAGCCCAATAAGTCTCAAGCTGGACTATTCATATACAAATTGTGAACAGG
Organism: Triadica sebifera; assembly: GCA_023653625.1. Taxonomy (NCBI): domain Eukaryota; kingdom Viridiplantae; phylum Streptophyta; class Magnoliopsida; order Malpighiales; family Euphorbiaceae; genus Triadica; species Triadica sebifera. The sequence goes on along the minus strand of CM042908.1, from coordinate 12,288,310 downwards.
AGCACTCTCCAAGCTTAAGCCATCTTGCCACTATTTATATTATGTATGTCGGTCCAGGCTCCTCAAGTCAATAGCGCTCTTCGAACTTAAGCCACATTGATTGAATATATCATATATCATTTATATTGCAACATAGAATCAAAGGCGCTCTCCGAGCTTAAGCCACCTTGTCCTTTAAAGAATCATTGCAAAACATATGTCTACAGTACTGTTCACCCCCTTAATAGTATGCCACCTATCCTACTTCTAGTCCTAGTTTCAAACTTGGGTTTTACTTGTTTATATTCTTTATTATACCTTTGTCTCATTACATAAGCATTTATCATTAATATATTTGCTTTCATCATATAAAAGTCTACATATAACAATCATGTGTTTGATAACATATCATGCCATTATGGAACTTATGCATAGGTATCATATTGAAAGCATCGATAAAAATAACATATTATATATAAAACATGATTTTTACAGGCTGACTGTATCTATTCACGGGCACCCCAAACCCTAAGCCAAACAGTGAACCAGGTCATGAACTTTTTTGTCCAAAACTTGCATATTTCTTGATGGACATGAAGAAATAGTCATAGGCGTAACTTTCTTGTTTCACGATTGTGAGTCAAGTGGTGACTCAAACTGTGAAAACCTTCTACGTGATTTGGGCAATTCTAGGTTGATGATTCTCGACTGTGAATGCTAAATCACAAGTGTGAATCTAGATTTTCTAGCAAAACAACATACAACAAGGCATTTAAGGAAATCTACATGCAAAAGCTTTTATGGTTATCCCATGACTACATTTTTCTATCCACATTCTTATCAAACATGCCTTATCATAAATTAAATGCAAGGAACACATAACCATTCAATTCCCCTTATTATGCTTATATACATACTAATAATAATTTATGATTCCCTATACATTGATGCATCATTCAATATACTCATAAATGCACATTTGGCATATTTATGGCAAGGTTCTCTTCATTCCTTCTCATTATTTCATTTCAAGTTTAACTGAACATATATAACATTTCATTCAATGTTTATGGCATTCATTGTATCATTTATTTTCATAACAACCATCAATTAGCATTTTAAGCATTCATAAGCATTTAACACACAATATGCCACACTTTTGGGAATTTAAATGCATATATGTACATACCTCTAATAGAGTCTTGAAAAACCAAGCTTTCCTCAAGCTTGTCTATCCTCTTGATGGGTTTCACCACCTCATCTTCCAACTTCTATCATATATAACATATATCTATCAACTCATTTAAAGCATAAACTTAACCTTTAAAAACTTAAACAAGATAACCCTCACTTTAACCCCTTTTACATAGCCTTAACTTCACTTAGCTCATCTATAAAGCATACTATAATCTTAATCAAGCTTAAACATGGATCTTAAACCATAAAAACTCACACTCAATAGAAACCCTCACCTAATTGGAAATGGGTCTCTACCATAAATCAGTTTTAGATGAAAAAAGACTATGAAAGCTTGTAAAGAAGAAGGAGAAACATGATTCCTTAACAAAATCAAGAAAACACTACTAGGTTATCATTACGGACTACTCTTCCTATTTGGGTTTATCTTTCAAGAACACAACTTTTCTCTTGCATTTCTCTCTTAAGAACTGGTTAAACTTGATCTTTGATGTCGGCTGAGGTGTTTAAGGTTTAAAAATCAAGGAATAATAAAAGAATTGATCTCTAATAAGAGGAACTTTGAGTTTTAGGGCTTACTTTTGTGTTTAGGTTGTGAGAGAAAGAAAGAACAACTATTTGAATTTTATATCTAATGATGTTCACGGGCATGAGACAATCTGTCATAGGCGTGAACCATCTTAAAACAATATTCTAGGGCATGGTATATCAGTCATAGGCGTGAGTATGGTATTCCACACTCTTTTCATATTTTCTTGACTTTTTCCCTTAACCAAACCCTTAAACACACTTATAACACCTCTAAACTATCTTATTAACTAGACCTTACTTAACGGGTATTACAATGTTGGCCTATCAAATCTACAAAGTTTATCCTTGATTTTCTTCAAGCTGAAAGTAATGCAAAGGTAGTATTTTTATCCATCTTATCCTTGAAATATTATTAATACTAGTCATTGCCACTTTTTGACCAAATGGTGTTTCTATCATATCTAATTTTATGTCTCTATATTCTTTCGGTGAAAGGTCTGGATGTTGATTCACTCCACATTACGCACATCTAAGTCAATCAAGCATAAAAATAATGTCGTTCGACTTACCAAACCCATGAAAGGACCAGTAGTGAGTGGATTCTTTCACCTATTGAGTTTTATGCCCCCTTTTATGATTCCCCTCTTGCTTTGTCGTCTTCCTTGACCTAGCCTTAAGCTAAGGATGCATGGTAACCTATAATTTTCTTTGACAACATACATGTCCTCACCATGCCACATTGAGTTGATTTTGTCAGAAAAGGAAGAATCTGTTCAAAAAGAGGTAATGTTATATACTAATAGTTATTATTTCAAAACTGCATTTTATAACTTCAACAACAATTCAGTCTATGTTATAGCTCTTAAAATTTTTGTTGGGTTGCAGATATTTCTTTTTTTACTTTTGGTCAATATAGTTATAATGCTTAGTTTTTATTTGATTTATTGGATTTAATGACAAAGATTATGTTCATGAATGTGGATAAAAAATTGTTGAGGGTTTGATTTAAAGGTGGGAGGTTCTAATTGATAGTATATAATTTTTTTTGATTTTGATAGAAAGTTTGAAGTTGGAACTCTAATTAGCTGTGTTAGATTCATAAGGGAAAATGAAAAAGAAAAAACAATTTCATTTAAAAATTTTAATGTCATGGCATCAAAATCTTCAATTTGAAGCATTTTTCTATTTTTCCTTTTTGTATCACCGCTTAGGTAAGCAACTTTTAATTCTTCATAAATTCCTTCGACTTATGTAATTCAAAGATTTCTTATTTTGATAGAAAAATAAATTTAATTTGATATGGTGAGTGTTTTTTCTCTTTTTTCCTTTTTTCATGTTAATTACATTTTGCATGTAGTTACATTTCATTTTGCAACAAACTTAAAAATTTTGAAATTATTTTATAGAAAGCTAAGAAGTAGGATGTTGAACAAAATAGAACCTTGCAGATCCAGCACAATCTAGCAATGAATCTATGTCATAATTCATATGTAGTTAGTTTTATTAATGGTTGTGATTGGTTATGTCACATCCATTAATTTAGGCATCGAGTCGCACATGTCGCTAAATTGATGCGTCAGATCGACTGGAGTCTAAATTCATATTTGACTGGAGAATAATTAAAATAATGAAAAATATTTAGAGAAAATGCCTAATAAAGTGTTCAAAGTATTTAAATATGCTAAATTATGGTAAGAGATTAAATTGCAAATTTTGAAAAGTTTTTGGATCAATTTGTGATTTACTGAAAATTTGAGGACTAATTAAAATAATTACCAATTAAGGAGATAATTGGGAACATTATACATGTGATGGCCAGCCACACAGAGTGTCATACATTATGATGTACTTTAACACATAAATATCTAGAGTTTTATATGGAAATGATACCCATCTTTAATTATATTTTTTGGCATTTTTTTCTTTCCTTCTTTTTCTTTTTTCCTTATCACTTTTTATCTAGAATTTTTTCATTAAAACCATCTCCTACATTCCTCCATCTTTCTTCCATAGCCAAATCTTATTCTACAGAGAGAAAGTGAGGAAAAGAATGAGAAAGACATAGAAAAATAACTTTTCATGCATAAAAAAGTTTTAAAGCTTAGGGAACCAAAAAGAAAGAGAAATAAATAAGAAAATAGGAGAGAGAAACCTCCAAAGTTTCAATCATAGAAGAAAAAAGCTTGAGTAAAGTGTTTTTCATTTTCTCACTGGGTTTCTCTAAAAAATAAGATTTTGAGCTCGTTTGGAGCATGTTTTAGAGGAGAAAGAGTTTAGTATTTTAAGAGAGAGAAGATAGGGTTTAGAGACAAGTTATGAAATAGAGGTATTTTATGATATTTTTATGTATTTTAGGAGCTCAAGTGGACAAGGAACAAGCTCAAATGAGTAAAGGAAAAAAGAAAGAAAAGTGAAGAGAAAGGAAGAAGGTCAAAAAAGTAACTGCATAACTTAAAGCAATAGCCTATATTTTATCATCAAGTTGCATGATTTGAGTATTTGACATGTAAATGATTGTAAAATGGTAGTATTTTTGTATTAAAATTATGAGGATGCATGTTTACTGGATTTAGGATAATATTTGGTAAAAATTGAATTATGTTGATAGTGTGTTCTTTGTTGGAATTTATGGAGCAGTTTGCTTATATATTTTTATAACTTAAGCTCTGAAATTCATATTAATGTATTCTTTATTGGGTTTGAAATCTAAGAAATAGAGCTAAAACTTTCATGGAACATAAAACCTAATTTTGACTTTAACTATGCTTAATTTTAGCATAAATATTAGACTAGAAAACTGTCCAGAAAATTATGGGTAATATTTTTAATGAGCAGTCAATATTTAAATGAGTATATCTTTTGATACAAAACTCCAAATTAAGTGATTCAAATTGAATATTAAATCTAAGATATAGGTTTAAAATTTTTAAGAAGATCTTAGGACTTAATTATGATATTAACAAGTTCAAAATTTAGATCCAAGACAAAGCATGGAATCTACAAGTAACATGGTAAATTAAGGATTTAATATGTAAATTACATTAGACTTTGTTATATTAAGCAAATGATATTTTTATTAAGTAATTATGTGATTAATTGATCCACTAGACCCATGAAATGTATGAACTAAAAAAGTTATGAATTTTATAATGATATTAATTAAGCCCTAGAACACCTAGCCTAGAACTAGAGTCTTGGATAGTTTGACATGTCAATCAAGGATCTAGTTTTTAATGCCAGTGATGACACTCATATTAATGTCGATAATGACACTCATATTAATGCTGGTAATGACACTCATATTAATGTCTATGATGATATTTGTATGTGCATATTACTTTGCTCGGATGACAATTTTATTATGCTTGGATGACTAACCCTGTTATCCTGATTATTAGTTCCTAGGTATTATAGGCATAAATAAGTTAATAATGGTACGAGAATTGGATATAGGATAATTTTTTATAATTTTTTTTGTATGTTAACTAAATTAGTATAATGAAATACAAATAATAATATGAAATGAGAAATTGCAAAATATATATCTATGATATTATATGTTACATGATAAAGTTATGCACTACTAAGCCTAAAGTTTAACATGAGAGTTTCTCTCGCCAGATATAGTGAAGAATAAAACTAGGTCGATAGATAAAGCTAACAATGATCATATCCAATAAAGCAGCTAAACTTGAACATTGTGGGTCACTCAGCTCTTGTACTTTTTGTTATGAGTTACTTTTTTATGGTTGTAAAGAAGTTTTATATTTTAGAAAAAAAAACCGTTTTATAAATATAAAATGTACATTATTTCTTTATTATGATTTCCTTTAAATATATATGCGTCATTTTTTATTTATAAGAGATGATATTTTAACCGATGAAGTTAGCATAGGACTCCCTTATCTAGACATGTGTTACTCGGGGTGAGGGAGTGTTACAGTTTTTGGTATCAAAACCAAGTTTTGGGTAGCTTTAGGTTTGAAAACAAAAAGAAGAGTTTTCAAAATATTTATAACACGAGTGTACCCACATTTGAGCATATAAGTTGTTGCTTACTGATTAGGGTTGTTACTTTTTATGATATAGGTAGGTTATGACTTATGAATCACAACAGATAATGGCTGAAAAGGCTTGCAGTAATGAGCCTACAGAGACGGGTTTCATCACCACCATGTCGCTGTTAAGCTGCTACATCGAGATCAGGTGCTAGCTTATCACGTGGAAAGATAGTTACTGTGCAGGATAGACTGAGCTTTTATGAAAAATGGTTGATTTGATGTAGAGAGCATCATAGCCAGCCCCATCAGTGTTACAATTTGGAGGTTACGGAAGTTAGGGACACTCAATTTTTATGGTAAACGGAAAGATGACCCTTTTGTCCTAGAATTCTGGTTAGAGCTAGTTGAAAAGGTTTTTGACCAGCTACACTAGACAAATTAACAAAAATATGAATATGCAATATCCTTATTGCAAGATCATGCATATGACTAGTATTGGTCTGAGTCACGGAGTTTAGAAGCACCTAATCCCTTGACTTGGAAATTCTTTCTATAAAAGTTTAAGAACCAGTATATTCCCCCTATCTACATATATGATAAGAAAAGAGAGTTTTTGACACTAAAATAGGGGGACATGTCAGTATCAGAGTATGAGAGAGACTTGACACATCTTTTCAAGTATGCTGGTGGCATTCTATCCATAGAGGCTAATAAATACCGATGATTTAAAGATGGGTTGAGGGATCAGATTAAGATACAGGTTTTAGCCCTGCATCTCATGAACTTTCTCAGTTTGTTATCATCTACCACGACAATTGAGAGAGTTCTAGCAGCAAAATAACCAATACAAGATAGAAGGTTTAGGAGACCTATGACACAGTTGAGTGAGGGACCATTAAGTAGCAAGAGAGCCAGATCTTTCAGTGGTTGATTCTAGATTGGGAATTCTAGTAGGTCTTCTTCCTTCAGGCAGGGACAACCTGTGAGATATGTATTTTTAGTAGTTAGTGCACTGATAATGGCATCACATAGATCTATACCTTTACCATTATGTCAGCACTGTAGTCATCCTCATCTAGAAGAGTGTTGGTGGATGATGGAAGCTTGCTTAAGGTGTGGCTCCATGAATCATTTAAGAAGAGATTGCTCGTTACTACATTTTGGTAGAGGTTCGGAGAATGTTGAGCCAATACAGATGCATGTTTTGGGATAAGCCAGATGCCAAGGTCGAGGATGAGAGGCCAGAAAGTAGTAGAGTTGTTTCAGCTAAAGCTTATGTTATGTGAGGCTGAGAGGGGCAAGATGCATTAGACATCATAGTAGGTAAATTCCTTCTAAGGTTGATGCATTCATACATATACATACCACCACCAGGTTGAGAAAGTTTAGAATAAGAGGCTCTAGAATTTGAGATTCTCGGGACTAACCCATTAGGGCATAATGTAAGGGTTAGTAAGGTATTTAGGGGTTGCCTAGTTGAAATTCAAGGTAGGAAATTCCTAGTAGACTTGATAAAGCTACCATTCCATGAGTTTGATATAATTTTAGGAATGGATTAGCTAGCTCATAATGGAGTGGTAGTGGATTAAGGGAGGAGACAAATGATCATTAGAATTCAGGAACAAAATGAGATAATGGTGATGGGTAAGAATATAGAATTTCCAAACAATGTGATATCAGTGTTGAAAGCTCAAAAACTCGTCAGTAAGGGATGTGAAACATACTTAATGTATGTGATCAATACGAAAAAGGGTTAGTCTGAAGTTGGTAGACATTTCTACTATTAGTGAGTTTCCTGATATGTTTTTTGATGAGTTGTCAGGGTTACCACTTGACCAAGAGATAGAGTTCATTATCGACTTGGTACCCAATACCGCTCATATATCTATTACACCATATAGGATGGCACCGTCGAAGTTGAAGATGCAGTTGTAAGATTTGTTAGATAAGGGGTTTATATGACCCAATGTATCACCATGGGGTGCTCTAGTATTTGTGAAGAAAAAAGATGACACCTTACATCTCTACATCGACTACATGTAGCTTAATAGGGTGACTGTTAAGAATAAGTACCTGCTGCCTATGATTGATGATTTATTTAGAAACCACCTCGTAATGTGATAGAAGTGAGGATTTTCTTGGGTTAGCCAGATACTATAGGAGGCTTGTAAAGGATTTTTCATCCATAGTGACTTTTTTGACTCGTCTGCTATGAAAAGATGTCTGATTTGAATGGACAGATAAATGTTAAGCAAGTTTTGAATGACCGAAGACAATGTTAACTGAAGTGTCAGTCTTCTTGACTTAGCCCACTATTGGAAAAGATTTTGTTGTGTATAGAGATGCTAGTCATAATGAGTTAGGTTGTGTCCTTATGCAAAAAGAGAAGATGATTGCATATGCTTTCAAACAACTTAAGCCTTATGAGCTTAATTATCCAACATATGATTTGGAGTTAGCAGCAATTATTTTCACTTTGAAGATTTCAAGACATTATTTATAATGAGAAAGATGTTATATTTATATGGACCACAAAAGTCTTAAATATCTTTTCTCACAGAAAGAACTAAATTTGAGGCAAAGAAGATGCCTGGAGTGGATAAAAGATTATAACTATGTGATTGAGTATTAACCAGAAAAAATAAATGTAGTTGTAAATGCACTAAACATAAAGATTTTAGCTGAGATGCGAGTACAATCCACATTGATGCAGAGGATCAAAGATGGTCAAAAGCAAGATGAAAAGCTAGTAAAGATAGTTGATACAGTGAAAAAGATAGTTGATACAAATACTTCAGGAATAGGATTTGTGTGCCAAGTGTAGAAAAACTGAAGCTAGACATCTTGAAAGAAGCACATGAGATGATATATACTATGCATCTAGAAGGAAACAAGATGTACCAAAATTTTAAGGTACAATATTGGTGGTCGAGAATGAAAAAGGATATCACAGAGTATGTTACTAAATTTTGACCTGTTAACAAGTGAAAGCTGAATACCAGTTACCTATAGGATTACTGCAACCAATACTTGTACCAGAATGGAATTGGGAAAGAGTCGCAATGGATTTTGTATCCGGTTTACCAATGACTCAAGAGAGACCTGATGCAGTATGAGTGACAATGGATCGACTGACAAAGTCAACACATTTCTTACCAGTCAGTATGGACTACTCTTTGAATAAGTTAGTCGAGGTTCATATGAATAGGATTGTGAGATTACACAAAGTTTCGGTATCCATCATCTCTGACATAGATCCTAGATTTATGTCACAATTCTGGAAGAGTTTACAACAAGCTTTAGGGACTCGACTTAAATTCAGCATGACATTTCATCCGTAAACAGACAGACAATCTGAACGGGTTATTCAATTATTAGAAGATATGATGAGAAGCTATGTGGTTAAATTTGATAGAAGCTAGGATCGATATTTACCTCTTATGGAGTTTGCCTACAACAATAGTCATCAAATGAGCGTCGATATGGCTTCGTATAAAGCATTGTACAAAAGAAAGGGTAGGACACTAGTTTGTTGGATTGAGCTGAGGGAAAAGAAATTGATAGGGCTGGATATAGTAAAATAGATGGAGGAGAAATTTAGAGTTATCAAAAAAAGATTAAAGGCAGCTCAAGATCGAGAAAAGTCAAACGCTGACCTAAAAATATGAGACATTGTATATGCGGTAGGTGATAAGGTATTTCTCAAAGATTTTCCTTGGAAAAAGGTATTAATGTTTGGTACGAAGGGGAAACTAAGTCCAATATTTATAAGTCCCTCTGAGATTTTGGAAAGAATCGGACCAGTGGCATATTGATTAGCACTCCCACCATAATTGGATAGAATTCACAATGTTTTCCACGTGTCGATGCTAAGGAGGTATTGTTCTGATTCAACTCACATTATTCCAACAAAAGAAATAGACATACAAGTAGATTTAACATATGAAGAGAAACCAGTGGCTATTTTAGCACATGAAGAGAAAGTGCTTCGGAACAAGAAAGTTCCTCTAGTTAAAGTTTTGTGGCGAAATCATTCTATGGAAGAAGCCACGTAAGAGAGCAAAGAAGTTATGAAGAGGCAATATCCTAAGTTATTCAACATAGAATGAGCAAGTAAATTTTGAGGACGAAATTTATTTTAAGGGGGAGAGATTATCATATCTGTTAATTTAGGCACAGATTCGCATATGTCGCTAACGTGATGCGTCAGACTGACCAGAGTTTAAATTTGAATTTTGACAGGAGAATAATTAAAATAATGGAAAATAAATGCCTAATAAAGTGTTAAAAATATTTAAAAATGGTAAATTACGGTAAGAGACTAAATTGCAAAATTTAAAAAGTTTTTGGGTCAATTTATAATTTATCAAAAATTTGAGGACTAATTCAGATAATTACCAATTAAAAACATAATTAGGGAACATAATACATGTGATGGCGAGCCAAACCAAGTTTCATACATTAAGATGCACTTTAACACATAAATATCTAGATTTTTATATGAAAATGAGACCCATCTTTAATTATTTTTGGTATTTTCTTCTTTCCTTCTTCTTTTTTCTTCCTTATCACTTTTTATCTAGAATATTTTGTATTAAAACCATCTCCCACGTTCCTCCATCTTTCATCCATAGCCAAACCTTGTTCTAGAGAGAGAAACTTAGGAAAGGAGTGAGAAAGACATGGAAAAGTAAGTTTTCATGCATAGAAAAGTTTGAGAAAGCTTAAGAAAGAAAAAAGAAAGAGAAATAAGCAAGAAAATAGGAGAGAGAACCCTCTAAAGTTTCATCCATAAAAGAAAAAAGCTTGAGGTAAAGTGTTCTTCAACTTCTCTTTGGGTTTTTCTAAAAGAAAAAAAAAAAGATGTTAAACTCTTTTAGAGCATGTTTTGGAGGAAAGGGAGTTTAGGATTTTAAGAGAGAGAAGATAGGATTTAGAGACATGTGATGAAAGGGAGGTATTTTATGATATTTTTATATATTTTAGGAGCTCACATGGACAAGGAACAAGCTCAAATGAGGAAAGGAAAAGAGAAAGAAAATTGAAGAGAAAGGAAGAAAGTCAAAGAAGTAAATACATAACTTAAGGCAATTGTCTATATTTTGTCATCAAGTTGTATGATTTGAGTATTTGATATGTAAATGATTGTAAAGTAGTAGTATTTTATGTTGAAATTATGAGGATGTATATTTGTTGGACTTAGGATAATATTTGGTAAAAATTGAGTTATGTTGATTGTGTGTTCTTTGCTGGAATTAATGGAGCAGTCTATACATATATTTCTATAACTTAAGCTATGGAATTCAGATTAATATGTTCTTTGTTGGATTTGAAATCTAAGAAATAGGGCTAAAACTTTCATGGAACATAAAACCTAATTCTGACTTTAACTATGCTTAATTTTGGTACAACATTAAACTAGAAAACTGTCCAGAAAATTCTGGGTGACTTTTTTAATGAGCAGTCAGCATTTAAATAAATATATTTTTTGATACAAAACTTAAAATTAAGTGATTGAAATTGAATATTAAAGCTAAGATCCATATCTAAAATTAAAAAGTCATTATAACTTAATTATAATGCTAGTAGGTCCAAAATTAAGATTCAAAACAGAGTATAAAATCTGCTAGTAACAGGGCAGGAGTTAAATTAAGAATTTAATGTGGAAATTACATTAGACCTATTATATTAAGCAAATGATATTTTTATTGAGTAATTATATGATTAATTGAGTCATTAGACCTTTGAAATATATGAAGTAAAAGTTATGAATTTTATAATGATGTTAATTAAGTCATAAATCACTTAGCCTAGAACTAGAGTCTTGGATAGTTTGACATGCCAATTAGGGGTCTAGTTATTTATGTCGGTAATGACACTCATATTAACATCAATGATGGTACTCATATTAATGTCGGTGATAACATTTACATATTAATATCAATAATGATACTTGTATGCGCATACTACTATGCCCAGCTAAAAATTTTATTATGCTTGGATGGCTAACTCCGTTATCCTAATTATTAGTTTCTATGTGTTATGGACATAAATAAGTTAATGGTATGAGAATTTGATAGGATAATTTGTGATAATTATTTTTGTATGTTAACTAAATTAGTATAATGAAATACAAATAGCAATATGAAATGAGAAATTACAAAAAATTTATATAAATAAATAAATAATATAGTGCATAATATAAATACATGACATTACATATTGCATGGTATAGTTTATTATCTTATTTATATGCACCACTAAGCCTAGAGCTAAGTATGGAAGTTTCTCTCGTGTAAATATAGTGAAGAATAAGATGAGGTCGATAGATAAAACTAACGGTGATCTTATTCAGTAAAGCAGCCAAACCTTTAATTAGTTGCCTTGTTAAGGTTCAACTCTCAAACTAACCTAGCATCCTATTCATGTTTCTTCTATATTAAAAAGATAAAGAACAATGCCTTTTGATGTGAAACTACTATCTCAATTTACTAACTAAAAAATCACTCATTAAACCTTGGATCCCCTCTCAATTTAACTTAAACTTAATGCTTTATTCAAACAACTAATGTCATTCACACAAATTATGAAGAATATATCTTAACTTCTCCCAAAGAACCATCATCAAGATATAATCAAACATACACTCATGTAAAAAAATTAAAAACAAGCAAAAATATAATATTTTGCATGAACATATTATATTTTGTTCATTCATAATATAAAATTAAGTTATATAGATATTTTGAGGATAAAATCTTCCCCTAACAAAAGTCGAAAACAAAAATAAAAGAAGTTTTTGTCTCTAAGGCTCCTATTGAATGATCTCTTACTCCTAGGCTCCATGTTTTTTCCTTCAAAATCCCTATTTGAAGCTCTTAAGTTGAGGTATTAATGAGTTAGTGTTACCAAAATTGAAGTATAGTGATTAAGATCATGAATATTCTCAAAGAGAATTGTGAAACTAGTGGAAAAGAGAGAGAGAAAAGAGGAATGAGTTGATGTTTGATTATTCCCTCAAGCTATATAAGTATTTATACTGAGTGAAGTATACATAATAAGAAATATATAAGCTAATTAGCTAATTTACAACCACAATATAAGCCTTGAATCATATTATTTATAGCTACTAAATCACTAAAATCAAACCTATAATCATAACACTCCTCTTCATGCTAGAGTGTACATGTTATATGCTCTTAGCTTCTTATAAATATATCAATCCAAGGTCCTTTGAGAGCTTTAGTGAGAATATCTTCCAATTGATCATTCCAATCGACAAAACTAGTTATAATGCAACCTGACTCAATCTTCCATCTAATAAAATAACAATTTATCCCTATATGATTTATCCTTTTATGGAAGACTGAATTTGAGGCAATATGTAGTGTTGATTGATTATCACAAATCAATTTCATTGGATTGACATTTTCACACTTTTAATTTTTGAAGTAGTTATCTTGACCAAATAAGTTCATAAGTAACTAAGGTCAAAGCTCAATATTCTACTTTTGCACAAAACCTTGCCAAAATATCTTGTCTTTTACTTTTTGTAATTATCTATGTCTATATAATTTTGTGATTGTCGCATAGTAGATCATCCAATATATTTGACTACTCTAGCAAGCATCCACATATTAACTTTAAATATCTCATATCTTCAACCTATGAGATCACCTGCTTGACCTAATTAAAGAGTATAACATATGTTAGTTATCTAGATTAACAATGTCCCGTCATGTGAATCCTATGATTAGAGATTATTTAGGTATAAACACAATTGCATATGATAAAAATCTCACCATCATGATTTTCTTCATGTTGTGTTATATATCAAAGACTTCATTAAACGGTCTAAAATCTAAATCAAATTCATATGCGAATGAATACCAATATAATAAAAATGCATTTTATTAATAATAAATGAGTACATCAAGTGTCTAATTTGATTATTTTTAGGGTATCTCTCTAACAAATGTGACTAAGAAAATTGAAGTGACATGATCATTGGAAATCAGTCCTATTAGAAACAAACACGTGTACCAAAACTGATATGAATTTTGGAGGTATACTGTAAGTTTAAAGTCTGTGACTATAATTCTTATTGCGAAAGAGAATGTTGGGACCGCTATACGAAAGAGCGACTGCAGAAGACTAATTCAAAGAGCCGTTAAATGATTGGTCGAATTAGAAGCCGCCACATGTCAAGGAAGCATACAAAATTTAAAAACTATAATAGTTAGATGATTGCGAAAGGTATATGTCAAACAATTTTATTCAAATGACTATAATTCAAATTAAATTATCTCCACTGGCTAGATTTCAAAGAAACTCTATAATGAGCTCATATTTATGAAGAAAACATTGAAACCTTAATTACTTTGAGAAATTATTGAGAAATCATTTTTCGAGAGTTAATGCTTTAATATTTTATTGCTACCTCTCTTGAATTATTTTCAATTCTCTTTCTGATTCTATAAAGCTCAAGTGAATTAGAATTTGAAGTTGTTTGAGTATCCTATTCTTGCAAACAAATTCCTTGATAGTGAAATTGAATGAATTGAGTTTGAGAATTAAACACTTGTAAAAGTTTTATATTGCCATTAAAAAATACTTGTAAGAGTTTGAGTGTGAGCTTTGAAAAATACTTATAAGAGTTTAATCTACACTTGAAAAATAGATTGACAGTGGTTTAAACTTTTAGCAGTAATTGAGAAAATAATGTAGGCTTTGAGGGTCAAACATCTATAAATTTTTTGTTTTATTTTTCTCTCTTACTTTCATTTTGTTTAAATTTTTAATTTTTAATTCCTTATAAAATTCACCAATTCATCCCCCTACTTGGTGCTTGCAGTCTTTGAGATTAGACAGGATTAGATGTAATGGTTGCAAGCTTAGGTGAAGATCAAATTGAAATAGGATTATTTTTTATGATATGGACTGGTACATAATTTCTTGCATATACATGTCATACATGCATATGCTTATATTGATTTGTAATGTTTTTTTATTATTTTGATGCTAATTGTAGAAATATCCATATTTTTAGATATTTTTAATCCCTAGTCATTTTAAAAAAGATAATTTTCAATTGTTATAGGTAAATGCATATATGATTTGTAACATCACACCTCTTATGCATTTTAGTATAACCTATCCAAATATCAAGTAATCATACATGGCGTACTGTAAAGGTAAAATACCCTGTTAACAATAGTAGTAAAAAAAATTTTCACATCCTGTAATATAATTCCATGACTTTGCAAGTCTCATATCCTATAATTTCATTCAATGACTTGCAAGTCTCCTATCCTGTAATATTATTCACTGAATTTGCAAAGTTGACACTGAGGTTTTCACCATAATATAATATATCACATATATCAAAACATAAACTTTACACATAAATATTTTCGAGTTGATTTCATTTATACATATTTAGACTCATTCCAAAATGACTATACATATTCAAGCACGTAAATACAAAGCACATATGACATATTTCCATGCTTGTGTGGAATGCAAGGAGAGAGAGAGTGATGAGGCTCGGCCAGTGACCTGTGCTCCATGTCTTTTATACGCTACTCAAAATGAGCTATCACTTTTCTTTACCTGAAAAATGATGCAAATTGATGAGTTGCGGCTCAGTGAGAATAACCATCCAATGAGCTCTAAAGTACCAAACAACTCATAGTCATAAATCACAATTCCAATATATACCATGTATTCCATTCCATTCATCAGTATCATATAAGTATCAATAAAGTTGAAACATATAATCATTACTCTTTATGTATGCAAATGCTTTGCTTATTTCATTTTATTGTGACCAAGTTAAACAGACATTGCCCTGGGTTTCCATGTGAACATTTGCCATGTGAACATTTGCATTTGCATTTGCTAGCTAGCTTTATCATTCGTTTCATTTGCACATTTGTTGGGCCATAGGCCTCTTCTTTTGCTTTACAATATCGATTAACTAGTCACAATGCCTTTTTAGCCCATATGCATATGCACTTGTATTTAAGCATTCATCAACCATTGCATCTTTATCATATACAACATACATATATTCCATATATACCTCATATGTCAAGCATATACCTCGCATATACTATACATATACCATGTATATATATCACATTTGTCAAACATATACCTCAAATATACCACAAGTATACCATTTATATGTACCACAATGTCACAAAATTATCCATCATTACATTATCAAGGACCAATCTTGACAATCACATGAATCACATAGCAAGCAACATTCATTTCCACTAAAGAATTCAATCGATAATTAGACTCACCGTTCTCCTTTGATTCTGACCCCTAAGTTATTGTCTATCTGCTCCTTGTAGGTCTCCAATATGTTGCGAGCCTAATATGAAAACATAATCAATTAACTCATGATTAGGGAGACTTAATGTGGCTTAAACAAATTAATATGCATTGTTCATGTCAATAGCTAAGATTTTTCCTATGAGGCAGTGTGACCTTATAGGACTGTTTAGCCTATAACTTTTTCTATAATTGACTAATTAATCTAATTCTTGTTCTTCATTAACAATAAAACATAATTATAGCACATATTCAAATTTCAGACCAATTGGATCATTGTACAATATTTGGTGGAATTTCTAAGAGTGTTCTGTTTTCTACCTTGTTTTCTGCCTTTAGGCAGTTTCAGGGTACTCATTTGGGTTCATCATAACTTATACTCTATAAGTCCTATTTTAATGAAACCTTACAGAAACTTATATGGGTTCATATGGAACATGTTTCATGTTTACAACTTTTACCAATTATGTCTCTAAGGTCTTCTAATTATACCAAACATATTACTGTTCCAGAATATAATTGGCTTCCGGACCAGTATGACTTCCAAGGGCCATAACTTAGTCTATAGATAACCAATTAAGCCGAAATTAGTACAAAATTTTATCTAATACATATACCTATAACTTTCATGTTTTGAGAATTTACATAATATAGCTCTAACAAGCTCAAATTAGCCCACCAATGTACTAGATCTGCCCAGGGCACTCAGTAGGCAGTTCAAACCATGGAACAGTCATGGTTCCATTCACCATAACTCACCATTTATAAGACCAATGAATCTGAAATTTGGTATACAGATAAAAAACACATATATATACAACTTTTATGTTTTGATAGACTTCAAATAATGTCTTTAAAATATTCGAAATCAAACCACACAGTAGCTAACTTGGTTAGGGTTTACACCCTGACCAGTTTTAGTACGAAGCGCATATCTCTCACTATACATAACATCTTGAAAAAATGTTTACATATCCACAAATATAAGATATAAAGGAACAACTTTTGTGTTTTACATATTTCCAGAATCAATTTCTATTAATATCAAAATTGAGGTGCAATTCAGTGCCTAATATTGAACCTAAGCAACTCAAATCAACCCTATAGCAATAAGAATTGATTACTTACCAAGAACAACCTTGAAAGGGATCAATTAGCTTAAAAAACTAGGTGAAACAAGGAAGAATTGAAGTCTGAAATAGAGGAAATTGAAGAAGAAAACGGGGCTGAAGTGAGGAGGCAGAAATGGGGAAGAAAGATGAAGATAAAGCCAACTTGTTTTTTGTCCTTTTCTCTTTTTCTCTTTTTCTCTTCTCTTTTCTCTTCTCATTTCTCATTTCTCTTCTCTTATATTTCTCTTTTGTTTCATTTTCATTTTATTTTATATTGTTATTATTATTATTTATATATATTTATAATTCCATTAATTCACACAATAATAAAACTTAATCATTTGACCCGATTTAACTAAATTAACAATGTAATTGTTTACTAATCTTAATCTAATCACTTTGCTTACTTTAATTTATACACCTTATTCAATTCATTTCTAATACTTTGTTATCCTCATTTAGGTTATAATTACACACGTGCGACTCGATACAAGTGCCAAATACTAGGACACGTAGCTAGTGCGTGTCATAAACTTGTTCCTACGAAAATACGTATGAAATGCACGTGTTCAATTGAATTATATGCAAGATGCTTATATTCGATGAAATGCATGTGGGGAATTTCAAGGATGTTACATGATTTGTGTGCAATATGTTGGCGATGATTGTTGGGGCCAAGGCGTGGCCAAAGAATTGATATTAATTTGATTGTAATATAGAAGTGCATATGTTTTATTTTTAAACAGGTCAAAAATTTGTAGAAATTTGCCAAAATCACAGTATTTTCAAGAGCTAAAAAGAAGTTTGTACTTGTTTTTAAAATTTTTAATGATTAAAACAATTTCTCTTAATTTGCATATATTTTGATTTAATTATGTAATTCTCTAAGAACATGTTTACACTTGATTATGATTAACTAATGGTTCAATGCTATTATGTGTTACACTCCAAACCCAAGCTTTTAAGCAATTTTGAAAAAAGAGTAATTTTTTTTTGTGTAACTCAATTTGACCTATTTTGGCACCCACAAGCAACACAAGTTAAAATTACAAAATTCCACAAAAGTCTTACATTTCTAACATCAACAAAATCACCCAAATTTAGGAATACTAAGAGCACTTTCCTTTTTAAGATACTTTTTAATATTCACCTCTTGATTGGTTGGTGAGAAAAGATCACAAATCAATCAAAAGGTAAGTGTTAGAGGGTGTCTTAAAAAAGAGATTGTCTTTTATATTTCTCCTACAAATTTCACTATTGTTTTCTACAAAAAAATTAATACAAATAAAGCTCATTCATTTAAAAAGAAAAAAAGAAAAAACTCCAAAAATTATAGAAATAATCTTATACTTTATAAGTCAAGGCTCGCTAGGCAGGCCAGCAGTCTGCCTGGCCCGCGTGTTCCTGTAAGGGCCCGTGACTCTCCCGAATAAGTTTTCCGTGTGATCTCATCGCGATCCATCCCGAACTAATTCTCTCATATTTTGGATCCTATCCAAGAGTATTTTACTCATTCTCCATATCGTCAATGTGTGTGACCCATTAGGTTCACAGTTATGTTGGCCACTTGTTTTATGCCCTCAGGCAGTTTCAGGGTACCAACTTTGGTTCATCATAACTTATAATATATAAGTCATATTTCAATGAAACTTTACAGAAATGTATATGGATTCAAGGGGAACATTTTTCCAGGTTTACACCTTTTATCAATTATTTCTCTAAGGTCTTCAAATTATATGAAACATTTTGCTGGTCCAGAGCAGAGTTGGCTTCCAGACTAGTATGACTTACAAAGGCCATAACATAGTCTATACATAACATATTAAGTTGTAATTAATACTAATATTTAGATACGACTTATAAATATAATGCTCATGTTTTGATAATTTACAGAATCGGTCTTTAAGAAGCTCAAGTTAGCTAAGCAATTTGCTGGATCTGCCCAGGGCACTAAGCAGGCAGTTCAAATCATGGAATAGTCATGGTTTTATTCATCATAACTCTAACGTTACAAGACATATGAACCTGGAATTTGGGATAACGATACATAATACATATATCTACAAATTTTATGTTTTGTGATACTTCAAATAATGGCTGTATCATATTCACAACTAATAAATACAGTGGATAACTTACTTAGGGTTCACATCCGGACCAGTTTCAATATTAACAATTAATTTAAGCAAGTCATGAGCGGTATCTAGCAACACATCATCACTTCCAATTGACCGAAAAGTCAGTGGTTTGACTACGAACCTTTCCTTAGACAATTTCTATGCAATTATTCCTTTCACCATTCTATACCCCACATGGTTCAGAGTATGGACATATGTCAACTCCCACTAGACTGACTGCATCACGTCTAGTCCAAGTATTGTTAGTTCTTGTCCTTGAGACTCATTACTCTATTAGATATGTCATTAAAGACCATTTTTATGACATTTCCACTCCGGCCAGAGATTCTCGAGTAATGACCACAACAAGAGGCCATGGGTATACATTTTTTCTATCAGGAGTGGTGAATCTTTTGTTGGTTACCCAATTACTTTCGAATACCTTAAGTTATATCCAATCACCACCCTATGAGCAACCTCCCTGAGGCAACAAGGAATACTGTCAAAATACAAGATATCCTTGAGTACCTCAAGTCTAAGTATACTTTCACCATTGCTATTATGAGACTATCATTGACATTTGAATGGATTATCCATATGATTGTCTCATATTTGGTCATCCAATGTATTTAGCTACACTTAGAAAGCATCCACATGTTAACTCTAAACATCTCATACTTATAGATTATGAGATCTACTACTCGATCCAATTAAGGAATGTAACATGTGCTAGTCTGTCCGGATTAATAATGTCCCATCTCATTAATCCTATGTTTTCCTTTTCTAAATCATCTATCTTATTTTTTAAATTAGAGATGTTATTTCTATAAGTACTAAATTTACTTCTATATTTCTCTAATTCTAGATTTAATTATTCTATTAGGCTTTGCTCATCATCCTCATCATCACTATCATCATCATTATCAATACTATCATTGTTCAAAGAGTATAAGTGTAGTGATCTTACCTTATTCGAGACATGATCTTCAATAGCCATGAAACATAGGTTGACCTCTTCGCTTTCATTATCATCTCTTTCATTTGAAGAGCTTTCGTCATCCCATGTGGCTTTGTGACCTTTCTCCCCATTGTCTCTTTGGTATTTGCTCTTATGCTTCTTGAGCCTTGGACATTCTAGTTTGATATGTCCTTTCTTTCCATACTCATAGCATTTTACCTCTTCCTTACTTCTTTGTGCATCATTAGGAGTTTGTTTGAGGTTTCTTTGCCTGAATTTTCTGGTGTTGCTCATTTTCTTCTCAATGACTCTTTTCAATCTTCTTGAAAGCATAGCAATGTCCTCATTTTCATCATCACTCATTTTTTCATCATCTTCACTTTCTTCTTGTGATTTTGAAGTAGAGGCTATGAGTGTTAAGGGCTTTCTTTTCTCTGGCTCTGCTTCAAGCTCTCTATCTCTTTTCACTGCCATTTCATGTGTGAGAATTTGCCTATCAGCACATCAGTATTCATGATGCTCATATCTTCTTTTGCTTCTTCTATGTCAACAACTCTTGAGCCATAGTCTTTAAGAGGAAGACTTCTCAGGATTTTGTTGTTTACATCCTCCAAACTCATATGCTTCCCAAGTTTCCTCATTCCATTTATAATGGCTAGAAGACGGTTGGTCATGTCAGTGATTGACTCATTGGATTTCATCTTGAAGAGCTCATATTCTGAGGTCAGAAGTTGAATCTTCTTGGATTTTACTTGCTTAGTTCCTTCATGATAATTTTCCAATGTCTTCCACATGTTGTATGCTATTGGGCAGTGTTGTATTCTTCCACATTCTTCAATAGATAATGAGCTTGATTGGATTGTCATTGCCTTCTTGTTTTTGAAATTTACTCTTCTTTAAGGCTCTGTCCAATCATCTCTGGACATGATTTCTTCTTCACCATCAGCTCCTCTTCTGGTTGGTGGTGTCCATTCTTTTCGTACACTATCCTAGACTTCAATTCTTTCCCTATCCAGATATGTCTCTATCCGAAACTTCCAATGGGCATAATTTACTCCATCAAAGTAAGGTTTGAGACTTTGGAATCCTTCACTGGGCATATCTTAATCTTTAGGCTTCTATGCTAGACTAAGCTCTGATACCAATTGTTGCCCAGATATTAAGCCAAGAAGGGGGGTTGAATTGGAGTTTCAAAAATTAAACTTTAAAGTGCGGAAATAGAAAATTAATTTTAGGAGGGATAGAGAAATTTGACACAAGGATTTTATAGAGGTTCGAGTGTTAACAAACCTTACTCCTCTCCCCAATCACAATTGGGAGTTTCACTAACACACTAAGTGTTACAATGAAGTTTTAGAAGCTCACTCCCAACTATGGTATTTCTCACAATGGCTCACACCTAACCCAGAAATCCCTTGTGTTTTAATGGCTCACACAATAACCAATTCTTTATGTTTTACAGACTCACACAAACAACCTTTTATCTTGTATTTACAGGCTCACACAAACAACCTTTACTTTGTGTTTTATAATTCTCAAATAATTAAACAAATTATTCTTTTATTGCCTCTTACAAAGTAAGGATTGCATGGCTCTAGAAAAACCATTCTTAAAATCTTGAGCAATTTCACAAACAAGTATTTCGAGAGGAAGCTTTTCTTACCTCTTAAAAGGCCAGAACTGCATGGCTCTTTGTTAAAAACTACTTTGCACCCCCTTTTTGTGCGACAATGATCGGTATTGTTATCTATTACCGGATGGAGGACAATTTGTATGATTTTTTTGTATTATTTTTTCCAATGGTAATCAATTTGCTTTGAGGTTGGTTAACTATTCTATATGTTTGGGTAGTGCGTGTTTGTATTGGAACTTTTACTTTATGTGCAACATTAGATTTTAGAAAGTACCAATGTGAAAAAAATTATCTAAAAACTCATTATGTTTTAATGTTGTTAAAATATTTATATTTTAGCGACTCCTTTTTATTTAAGAAAATAGTTTAACTTTTGACATTTATTTGCACGTATAAATATTAGTAATTATATGTATTTTAATAAAATAAAATAAAATAAAACACAAACACAAACATAAAACTATTATCTTAAAATAAAATGAATAGAATTGGTGTTTATTTTTGTGACATAAGATTATTATGTTGAGGGTATTTTAGGAAGTAAATGCAAATGAATTTTAATTTTGGATTATATTTCAAACATGATTTTTATGAAATTCAAGTCAAATACATATTTTAAATTTCAACATGCCACGTATGAAAAATCATTTTCAAATAAATTCTTCTTGATATTTATTTATAAATGAATTCAATATTTTGTATTCTAGCATACTAAATGAGAAGCTTAGTGAAATTCTTATGTAGATCTATTCATGGACTTAGATACCCATCCAGTCCAATTTATTTGATCGCATTTTTTAGAGGGCTTAGACAAATAATTTGGGGATAAGGATACAAATATCCAAAATATATTAACAAAATAAAAGAAAGGACGAATATAAATTCTCCGTATAATATCTTTTCCAAATTTACTTTTATCCGAAAGATGATATTTCAACGTCTTTATATAGACTAGAAATACACGTCTCATAAAATATTGTTGATGGTGCTAATTGGCAAGTACTAACTATATATAAATGATCACGTGGACATCATAAAAACTGAAGAATCGTCAGCTTCAGCGTCATCCTATATGTGGTTTTTGCTCCCCTAGAGTTTTCCACACTTACTATCCCTAAACATTTATATAGTTTTTTTTTTTTTGAAAATCTGGAAATACATTTTATGTTAATTCTCAATCTTATATATTTTTGTGATAATTTTAAATATTATAATTACAATAATTCTTTCAAATAATATAGGGAAAAAACTTCAAAAATTTATTCATAAAACCTTAATTATTGAATCGGTTATGATGATTACCCTTTTATTAAAGCTAATAATTATATATTTATTTTCTTTTTTTCTTGTAAAATATTTTTTAAGGGCAGGTGACTTAATGAAAGGAGCAGAAATTTATGGGCTCGTTCTAAGGAGTCTTTTATTTCATGAAACAGTTGCTGGTTCGACTATTATTTAATCAAACTTCCTCCCCAAGTTCATACCATGACCAATATAAGGTCAAGGGAAGGGAGAGACCAAAATTGGTAACAGGTATTTTTCATTTCATCATTTTTGGCGCTCTTTATTTCCATTATTTGATTTGCAATTGTTGTGAATATTATTATTTTCTTTAGAAAATATGTTGCATTTTGCTTCTTCTTTTTTTGTTCTTTTAGTGGTATGATATATATATATATATATATATATATATATATATATATATATATATATATATATATATATATATATATATATATATATATGACATTTTGGTTATTAGAAAGCTAATATACATTTCTAGGGTTGGATTTTGTTTAATTTTTTCTTTGCCTTCGAATTAAACTTTTGAAAAACGAAAGATGCCTAAAAAATTTGGGTCTTATATATCCCTGATTATTTTTTATTTTAGGTTTTTAAATCTATTCACATGTTATTTTCAACTTAATTGCATTTTGTAAGAAGGACATAAAATTTAATTATGGAGTAATAAGTATTGATTTCTTTTTTTAATGTTGTTTTGGAAGTTTAACTAGTATAGTCTTAATAATATTTATGTTACATTCGAATTTATGTATAGAGGAATAAGAGTTACTAAAAAATCACTTGTTATTGAATTTTACTAAAGATATATCCAACTTATATTTATAAAATATATTTTATATATATCTATTATACTTAATTATTTAAAATATGTACATAAAAAATATATATGAATTATATGGTAATTATGTATGCAGTATATATTTTATATATAATCAAAATTATTAAATGTATAGTAAAAAAATTTGATGAATATATGATATTTGTTGCCCATACAATGAACTAAGAAGGAAGTTGAATTAGTTAGTAAATAAAATTTTCTTAACTTTAAGATACGGAATAAGATAAATAAAGTAGGAAATGAGAGAATTCACACATAAGATTTATAGAAGTTTGGGTATTAACAAACCCTACTCCCTCTTCTCAATCTCGATTGGGTGTTTCACTAATACTCTAAGTGTTACAATAGAGTTTTACAAACTCACTCCCAACTATGGTGTTTCTCTTAATGACTAACACCTAACCTATAATTTTCCTTGTGTTTTTCAATGGCTCACACAAAAACCAATTCCTTGTATTTTATAGCTCACACAATAAACTCTTACAAGTGTTTCACTCTTAACACAATATACTCAAACTCACTTGAGTAATTGATTACAATGAAAACACTCACTAACCTACAATGCTCAGAAATTATGAGCAATTAGGTTTATACAAATAATAGAGGTTTGTTGAGAGAAATAATTAATGCACAAGGCTACAACAAGATTAATTGATAAAAAGTGATTGTTGATCTTGTTGTTCTTGTTTTAGATTCATAAATGACTTCCATTTATCTCTACGAATTATAGTTGTTTGGGTGCATTTAATGTGAAAATAGTCGTTGAACCAACTCCTTCGCGCCTGACATGTTTCTCTGTCCTCATTCACGAGCATGAATATATGCGTCAAGGTCGTGAATGTTCTTTCAAGCCGTAGTCCAAGTGGTGACTCTGGTCGTAAAGCTCTCTGGAAGAATTTGAAGTGTTTGATCATAGGCGTGACTTTATACTTTCACGGATGTGAATATTCTTCCAAGTCATGATCCAAGTGGTGACTCTAGCCGTGAAGCTCTCTGGAAAAATTGACATATTTTGTTACGAGCGTGAATACTATTTTACAGGTGTGACAGAATGATCATTCCCGGTTGGTATGATCCTTCATGACCATGAACTTTGAATGGTGGAAAGTTGGTGCTCAGCTATATTCACATACGTGACTTTGCTAATTCTTTTGATTTTAATCTTCATAAGTTCTCTTTCAATCTTGCTTCAAGTTCTAATCAATATATATCATGTTTAACATACTTAGAACAAAAATATTGTTAAATGCATTATTGTTATTTTATTTATTAACACCAAAATAACGGAAATACCCCTTAAGGTTCAACAATCTCCTCCTTTTTTATGGTGACAAATAATCTAACAATATGTGCTTTTGAGAAGTCTCTCCCTCAAAAGGTGCTTAAGATAAAATAATGGAGTGCAAGATTTGAAAGATGTATTGCAAAGGTATTTACAAACTAATAAAGTATATGCAAGGTATATCTTAAGTATATCTCATCTTTTAACACATATATAACAAGTGTATTCAAAGTATATGTGAGATATATGTTAAGTATATCTTATGCATTAAAATGAGTTCTGAATAAGTTTAAGTTTGCAAAGTATATGTGAGGTTGATGTGAGGTATATCTTATGAATTAAGGAAAAGTTTTACATATTCCACACATTGCATAATGATAACATATATTGCTAACCACACATATTCCACACATTGCATAATGATAGCATATATTGCAAACCACACATATGCATATATTACTAGGTTCTCCTTCTTTTGTCATCAACAAAACAATCCATAAAAATGAATTGATAATAAGATAAATGTATTAAAAGAAGGAGAAGGATGACAAAGTTTCAAAAATATAAAATAAATTCCTGTAACAAAAAAATAAATCTACTACATGAAAAATAGGACTCTAGTTAGGCTTCAAGCCTAGTAGACTATCCCTAAGGCGTGCTACCTCCGCCTTGAGGTTGTCCATACTAGACTCCATAAAGTCTTTGAGGTTTTCCAACCTCTCATCGATGGAAGCTTGCAACATGTCAAGGCGCAGTGCTATAAGATCAGCAACCTGCTGCGCCAAGCTGGCTGTGGTAGAAGCCGATGATTGACCAACATCTTCCGGTACCGCCGGTGTCGATGTTTCGTTACGGGCTCGCTTTCGTTGCTGGATACCCTAGAGGCCAGTTTTGAAATCATAAGTGTCATGGTCTTCCCAGTCAATTTCATCAGCTAGAGTGGTGAAACGGTAGTAGACATTATTTTCGAAAATAATACGGACAACTGCTCCCATTTTTATGAAGAACTCTACATCGATTCGGTCTCGTGGATGAGTTGGAATATGATTGTAATTGTGCTCATCAAGATTTCGATACCTTAGCTCAATGGCAAGGTGAATCACATACCCACCAATCAAGATATCTCTCGATGGCTTTGTTGCAATGGAAAATAGATGATTCACAAACCATTGAGACAAAGCTATGGTTAGTCCTCTTCCTGCCATTTCCAATAAGAAGAGCTCCAACTTTCTTATTGCCCCATTGCTATCTCCTCTAGCAAATATACTATAGGTGAGAAACCTATGTAAATACTTATGCACAGGGGACCGTAGGTGTGTGTGTTTAGTCTTTTTCACATCCCAACTGAATTCGAAGCCAAAATATATCCAAGCCATATTGGCATATAATTTGACTTCACTCTCATTGAGAATTCCATTGGAAGGGAGCTTGAAAATATTGCTAAACCTTGCTGCAGTGAGATTGTTAGGATGCTTACAGAGTTGGAATTTTACCATACCGGTGGGAGAGACTTGCAACGTGCTAAGGAACTCGAGAGTTGGTTCCCTTAGCGTTGGTTGATAAATGTCTACGAATTCTTTTAGATGACAAGCTTGCAACTGTTCAATCATGCTTGTCTCAAGACCAAGAGTCTTGATAGAATTCCATTTGAAGGACCGAGATGATAGTAGGTGACTTTTCTTGAGAACGACATATCGCATATGACACTTTTCTGAAATGATGTTGAGAAGATAATCCGTGTAGGGTCTTGAAGGATGTGATTTCTTCCTTATGCCTTTGGAAGAACCAGATTCCATTTTGATAAAGATTTAATCAAGGATTAGAGAAGCAATTTTCAAAATAAAATGAAAAACTCTTGAGAGAAGATGTGATTATTCAAAGAAATGTTTGAAAAAGGTTTTATAGATTGAAATGAATATGAAGGGGCCGGAATTTGTGAGAAATATTGAATGAGGGTGATAAATGAGAGAATTTGTAGAGATGGAAATAAAAAAAATGGTAGAGATTTTATTTTATAGTCGATATATTCATGGTCGTGAATGGTCCATCAGGGTCGTGAATAGTCATGGTCACGATTTATTGAAGAGGCATTCTAACAGTGAATAAGGAGATGAATCGAGTCATAGTTGTGACATTTAATAGTCATGGGCATGACCTAAAACTTTCATGGGAGTGACAGAATTAGTCCCGGTCGTGAAGAGTTAGGCTTCACTACTTTTGACTATGAGGCAAGGCGTGAAACAAAGCGTGAACGGTTCTGGAGTTATTTGCTATCAATATTCACGATCGTGACTAAATATCACGGGCGTGAATCAGCCTTTTCACGGGAGTGACATATATTGTCACGGGCGTGAAACTTAGTTTTCACCACTTCTGCCCGTGAGGTATGTCGTGAAAGCTACTTGAACTATTTGCTTATTTACTTCATAGTCGTGAATAAATCTCATGGGCATGAATTATCTTAAATCTTTAAAAATAAAATTAAGTCTAAAACAAGACTAGAAGATTTTTAAAGAAGTTCCTATGCCCTTAAACCTATATTTTCATCATGTCAACCACTTCTTATTGCAAAAATTAATTAAGCAAAGAGCACCATATTAAGGAAATATCATTCAATTATTAATAATTCATCATACAATTTGCAAAACAATGATTAAGACAAAGTTGATGTAACACCCTCTCACCCCAGCAACTCATGCCTGGATGAGGGTGTGTTATGCTATCTTCATCGGTTAAAATATCATTTTTAAAATTTGTATACATGAAAATTATTCCTATATTTTTTATTTACTATTTATTTATTTTACATTATAAAAGAAATATAACATAAAAGTTAAACTACCTTTTTATATAGTAACATGTTCTTTACAAAACATCTTGTTTATTTTACAAATACTACAAAATAAAATTTACAAGATAATATACAAAAGTTGTGTAACCCACGATGTGTGCAACAAACTGCTTTACTGGATTAGGTCGCCACTGTCTTTATCTACTATCTTCTATTTATTCTTTACTAAATCTATGTGAGAAAACTCTCACGCTAAGCTCTTGGCTTAGTGGTGCATATAAATAAGGCAATAAACTATTTTATGCATTATCCTATATCAACTCATGCTTAATCATATTCTCATGCAAATCATGGTATTCTAGCATGTATAGATATCAAATTATATTATTTTATCTCATACTTATTTATTTTATTACCACCTTATTGTATAACACTAAATCTTCTTTTTATCCATACCACAATTCATAATTCCATTTTTATTATCAATAATTCATTTACATTTTTATTTATGCCCAATACACTCAATCATCTTTTCATGCAACTTACATTTCATAAATTTTATTCTTTTATACCTTATATTTATTTTACATTATCAAACCATTATTATCCATAGCTTTTCCTTGCCCATAATACTAAATATTCTTATTATCCATGTCAAAACTCATAATTCTAGTTTTATTTTCAATAATTCTTTTATGTTCCATAACTTCTTTATTTATGTTTTCATTTATGCCCAGGACACCTATGAACCACTGATTAGGATAATAGAGTTTCCATCTAGGTACTTAAGAGTGTCACTCGGGCAATATGATGTACACATATAAGTGCAAAACCTGGCATAGATAACAATGTCAAACTCGGTATAGATAACCGTGTCATACCCAACATAGATAATAATGTCATCTCGACGTAGATAATAATATCATCCTGACGTAGATAATAATATCATCCTGACGTAGATAATAATGTCAAACTTGGCATAGATAATAATGGCAAACCTGGCGTAGATAATCATACCAGTAATGGATTTAATTATTTTGATCATACTCCCCCCTATTTGGCATGTCAAATTATCCTAAGTTGGTTCTAGTTAGGTGTTATAAGGCTTATACAATCTCATTAAAATTCATAAAAATTATATTCACACTTTTAATGCATGTAATGTGTCAAAATAATCATATAATCACTCAATTAAAATAATATTTACATAATATAATAAGGTTCAAATCATTTTACTCATTTCATTCCTCATCTCATATGTTGCCCTATCACTGACAGATTATATTCTCTGTATTGGACCTTAATTTTAGTCCTGTTACGTTCTGAATGTAGTTACATGATCTTCTTAAAAATTTTAGATCTGGATCTTAGCGTTAATATGAAACTTGAATCACTTACCTATGAGTTTTATATCAAAAGATATGATAAAATGAACATTGACTGGTCACTAGCAATTCTGCCTAGAATTTTCTAGATAGATTCTAAGTCTGCACTTAATGGATTTTTTTGGACAATTACAGACATATTTAGATATTATGGTCTAAAAACAATTATATCCCTATGTCTTAGTTTCAAACCAAACAAAGAAAACATAAATCCAAACTCCAGAACTCAAGTTATAATAATTTAAGTACTTATTGCTCATTACTAACAATTCTACCCAGAATTTCTGGACAGATTCTATATATGAAATTTATGAATTTTTCTAGATAATTACATATATATTCAAGTTTTTATAATCTAAATGAAAGTTATATACTATGTCTTATCTTTCAAACCCAACAAACAACATGCAAAACTGAGTTCCAGAAATTAAGTTATAACAGTTTAAGTGAAAACTGCTCATTAATTTTCAATAAGAAACATACAAGCTAATCACATTCAATTTTTACCAAATTAAATCCTAAGTCTAGCAAATATGCATCCCCAAGATTTTCAACACAAAATACTATTAATTCAGAATCATTTACATGCCAAATAATTAAATCATGCAAATAAAAAAAATAAAATAGGTTATTGTTTTAGGTTTTGCACAAACCTATCTTTTCTTTCTCTCTACTTCCCTTTCTCCTTTCCTTTGCTCCTTTGTTCTAGCTCCTTGTCACTTTGAGTTCCTAAAATTTATAATCAGATTATTAAAACTTCATATAAACCCTAATCTCTCTATTTCTCCTTACTCTATTAAGCTTTCTTTAGCATGAAAATGGAATTTTATCTTTCTTTTTCTCTCTTTTCTCACTTTCTTTCACTAGAATCAAGCTTGGCTATGGAAGAACAAGGGGAAAATGTGGGTTGGTGTAGAGAACAGAATTTTTCTCAATGAAAATGGATAAGAAAGAAGAAGAAACAATCAAGAAAAATATGACAAAAGTTATTAAGATATGGGACACCTAAGCATCAATCAAGAATCTTTAATTAATATTTAGTTCATGCACCTCACTTGGCTAATTGTTGTATGCCATTTGGTGTGTGGTGCTTCAAGAAATGTGGGAGGCAATTAAAAGATAGCAAATTCTAGATATTAAGAGATGAAGGAACAATTAAAAAAATAAAGACAAGCTACATAATTATGGGACACCTAAGCCAAATTCTAGAAGTCTTCATTAATGTTAAATTCATGTATGTTAATTGGCTTCTTAAAATTTGCCACTTGGTGTGGCCAGCCTCCATATTCATTTTATGTCCCAATTTATGCATTCAATTTATGATTATCCCAATAAATCCTCAAATTTTCTGTAAATTGCAAATTGACCCCTAAACTTTTTAAAATTTTCAATTTAGTCATTTATCGAAATTTAACATCTTTAAATATTTTAAACACTTTATTGATTATATTCCATACTTAATTTCCATTATTTTCATTATATTTCAATAAAAATCCAAATTTAGACTTCAGTCAAACCGACGAGTCGATTTAATAACTCGCGTGACTTAGGTCTAAATTAGCGGATATGACAGTTGATCCATCAAGCATACCAAGTTCTCTTCTAATGAAACAAAAGCTTTCTTCATTAAGAGGTTAGGTAAGAATATCTGCCAATTGATTTTTTGTATCGATGAATTCTAACACCACATCTTCATATGGAATATGATCTCTAAGAAAATGAAGTCTAATGTCAATATGTTACTTCTAGAGTGTTGAATGGGATTCTTAGATAGGTTGATGGCACTTGTGTTGTCACATTTAATGGGTATATGGCCCAAACTATGACTATAATCCTTTAGTTGTTGTCTTATCCATAAGATTTAAGTGTAACAACATCCTACTGCCACATATTCCGCTTTAGTGGTAGATAAGGCAACTAAAACTTATTTCTTGCTAAACCAAGAAACTAGGCATTCACCAATAAAGTGACAAATGCCTGAAATTTGAACAATCAAAATATCATGTCAATGCCTTTTAATAAATAAAGTTGTGTCAACATGTCCTTTTGAAAAATTATTTTCTAAAAGGAAAGAACTTAGTCTTTCATACCAACCTCTTGGAGCTTGTTTCAACCCATACATGGCTTTTGAAAGTTTAAAAATATGATTAGGCACATTATGACTTTCAAAACCTAGAGGTTGTTCTACATAAACTTCCTCTTCTATAAAGTCATTTAAAAAGACATTTTTACATCCATTTGAAAGAATTTAAAATTCATATGACATGCAAATGCTAAAAGTATTCTTATGGCTTCTAATCTAGCTATCGGAGAATAGGTTTCATCATAATCTATACCTTTTTTTTATTATAAACCTTTGCAACCAACCTAGCTTTATTCGTAGTTATTGAACCTTGTTCATCTAACTTATTTCTAAACACCTATTTACTACCAATGATTTGATGGTTTTTGGGTCTAGGAACCAAGGTGCATACTTTGCATCTTTCGAATTGGTTGAATTTCGCTTGCATAGCAATCACCCAACTTTCATCATTAAGAGTCTCATCAATATTTTTAGGCTCAATTTGAGAGACAAAAGCAAGGTTAGAATCTAAAAGTTTGAGAAGAGATTTAGTATGTAACACCACATCTTATACATTTGAGTTCAACCTATCCCTGCATCAATTAATCACACATAGCATGCTGGAAAGACAAAATACCTGTTAACATTGGTAGTAATTTTTTTTTCATATCATATCCTGTAAAATCAACTAATGACTTTGCAAGTCTCATATCCTGTAATACCTGTCAATGACTTTGCAAGTCTCATATCCTGTAATATTACTCAATGACTTTTCAAGTCAACATTAAAACCCACAATACGATATATCATATATATTAAAACATAAACTTTACACATAAGTAATTACGAGTTGATTTCGTTTATACATTTTTAAAACCCATTCCAAACTGACTGTACATATTCAACCATATAAATACGAAATGCAGATGACATATTTTTATGCTTGTGTGGAATGCAAGGAGAGAGAGTGATGAGGCTCGGCTAGTGACCTGTGCTCCATGTCTTTTATACGCTACTCAAAATGAGCTATCACTTTTCTTTACCTGAAAAATGATGCAAATTGATGAGTTGCGGCACAGTGAGAATAATCATTCAATGAGCTCTAAAGTACTAAACACCTTATAGTAATAAATCACAAATCCAATATATACCATATATCTATTCCATTCATCAGCATCATATATGTATCAATAAAGTTGAAACATATAATCATTACTCTTTATGTATGCAAATGCTTTGCTTATTTTATTTTGTTGTGACCAAGTTAAACAAACATTGCCCCGGGTTTCCATGTGAATATTTGTCATGTGAACATTTGCATTTGCATTTGCTAGCTAGCTTGATCATTTGTTTCATTTGCACATTTGTTGGGCCATAGGCCTCTTCTTTTGCTTTACAATATCGATTAACTAGTCACAACGCCTTTTTAGCCCATATGCATATGCACTTGTATTTAAGCATTCATCAACCATTGCATCTTTATCATATACAACATACATATATTCCATATATACCTCATATGTCAAGCATATACCTTGCATATACTATACATATACCATGTATATATATCACATTTGTCAAACATATACCTCAAATATACCACAAGTATACCATTTATATGTACCATAATGTTACAAATTATCCATCATTACATTATCAAGGACCAATCATGACAATCATATGAATCACATAGCAAGCAACATTCATTTGCACTAAAGAATTCAATCGATAATTAGACTCACTGTTCTCCTTTGATTCTGACCCCTAACTTATTGTCTATCCGCTCCCTGTGAGTATTCAATATGTTGCGAGCCTAATATGAAAACATAATCGATTAACTCATGATAAGGGGACTTAATGTGGCTTAAACAAATTAATATGCATTGTTCATGTCAATAGTTAAGATTTTTCCTATGAGGAAGTGTGACCTTATGGGACTGTTTAGCCTATAACGTTTTCTATAATTGACCAATTAATCTGATTCTTATTCCTAATTAAAAATAACATATAATTATAGAACATATTCAAATTTCAGACCAATTGGATCATTGTACAATATTTGGTGGAATTTCTAAGAGTGTTCTATTTTCTGCCTTGTTTTCTGTCTTTAGGCAGTTTCAGGGTACTCATTTGGGTTCATCATAACTTATAATCTATAAGTCCTATTTTAATTAAACTTTACAAAAACTTATATGGGTTCATATGGAACATGTTTCATGTTTCCAACTTTTACCCATTATATCTCTAAGGTCTTCTAATTATACCAAATATTTTACTGGTCTAGAATAGAATTGACTTCCGGACCAGTATGGCTTCCAAAGGCCCTAACCTAGTCTATACATAACCAATGAAGCTGAAATTAGTACCAAATATTAGCTAAGGCATAGAACTATAACTTTAATGTTTTGATCATGTACAGAATCTAGCTCTAACAAGCTCAAATTATCCAAAAAAGTTACTATATCTGCCCAGGGCACTCAATAGGCAGTTCAAACTATGGAACAGTCATGGTTCCATTCCCCATAACTCCACATTTCCAAGCCCAATGAACCTGACATTTGGTATACCGATACCAAACACATATATCTACAACTTTTATGTTTTGAGATACTTCAAATAATGGCTTTAACATATTTGAACTCAAAGAAAATAGTAGCTAACTTGGTTAGGGTTCACACCCTGACTAGTTTCAGTAGAGAGAGCATATCTCTTCCTATACATAACATCTTTCAAATATGTTTACATATCCACAAATCTAAGACATAAAAGAACAATGTTTGGGTTTTACACTATTCTAGAATCAATTTCTATTAATATCAAAATTGGGGTGCAATGCAGTGCCTAATATTGAACCTAAGCAACTCAAATAAACCCTATAGCAATAAGAATTGATTACTTACCAAGAACAACCTTGAAAGGGATCAATATGCTTCAAAAAATAGGTGAAACAAGGATTAATTGAATTCTTAAATGGAGGAAATTGAAGAAGAAGTCGGGCTAGAGAAGAAGGCAGAAATGGGAAGATAAAGCTAACTTTTGGTTTTTGTCTTTTTATCTTTTTCTCATCTCTTTTCTCCTTTCTCTTATCTTATCTTCTATTTCTCTTTTGTGTCATTTTCATTTTATTTTATCTATATTATTATTATTATTTACATATATTTATAATTCTACTAATTCACACAATAATACAGCTTAATCATTTGACCTGATTTAACTAAATTAACAATGTAATTATTTACTAATCTTAATCTAATCATTTTGCTTACTTTAATTTAGACACCTTATTCAATTCATTTCTAATACTTTTTTATCCTCATTTAGGTTATAATTACACATGTGCGACTCGATACAAGTGCCAAATACTAGGACATGTAGCTAGTGCGTGTCATAAACTTGTTCCTACGAAAATACGTATGAAATGCACGTGTTCAATTGAATTGTATGCAAAATGCTTATGTTCGATGAAATGCATGTGGGGAAGGTCAAGGATGTTACATAGTAGTTACTCCTTTAGTAGGATCACTAATGATTTGTTCCTTAGGGTGATTCTTTGTCATTTTTCACTCCTTTTGAATCTCTTGGTTGTCTTGCTCTTGAGCTTAAGTTAAAGATGCATCTTGTTGTTGTTTCTCTTAATCATCATCATCTTTCTCATAATCAAGATCAAGTTTTTCTATTGTGCCTACAATGTCATCAAGAACACTACATTTCACAAGATCAAGCTTACTAGATTCATTTAAAACAACATGCATAGATTCTTCAACAACTAAAGATCTTTTATTATAGACTTTATAGGCTTTGCTAGTTGTAGAGAATCGTAAAAAGATACCTTCATAAAATTTAGAGGCAAAATTTTCAAGATTGTCCTTGGTGTTTAATATAAAACACTTGAATCCAAATACTCTAAAGTATGATATCATGGGTTTTCTTCCATATCATAGCTCAAAATAAGTTTTATTTAAAAGTGGTCTCTTGAAAACTCGATTTGAAATATAACATGCAGTATTTATGGCTTCGGCCCAAAAGTAGGTTGGTAATCCATACTCATTGAGCATTGCTCAAGTCATTTAAATTAAAGTTCGATTTTTCCTTTTGACTATCCCATTTTGCTGAGGTGTCCTAGGAGTTGAAAAATTGTATAATACACCATGTTCTAGACAAAAGTTATCAAAGTTTTCATTTTCATTTTCTTTGCCATGATCGTTTCTTATATTTGAAATAGAATATCCTTTTTCATTTTGAACTCTCTTAGCAAAATTTTTGAAAGATTCAAAAGCATCACTCTTTTGAGTTAAGAAAATTACCCAAGTGAACCTAGAGTAATCATCAATAATGACAAATTCATAGTGTTTACCTTCTAAACTAGCAACTCTAATATGTCCAAAAAGATCTAAATGCAAAAGTTGTAGAGGCTTGGAGGTACTTACGATATTTTTGGATTTGAAGGATGACTTGTGTTGTTTTCCTCTTTGGTAAGGTTCACATGTCTTATCCCTTTCAAATTTGACTTTTGGAAGTCCATTTACTAGCTCTCCTTTGCTAAGGCTTTGAATTAAATCCATGCTTGTATGACCAAACCTTCTATGCCATAGCTAAGATTCGTCACTAATAGTCATAAGACATTTAGAGGAAAAATTAGATATTTTGTGTAAATTTATTATGTAAGTATTGACATCTCTATCTTCTTTAAATATCTCTTGGCCACTTAAAGAGGTTACAAGACATTCATTTAAGGTAAAAATTACTTAGTTTTCCTTATCACATAATTAACTTACACTTAACAAATTATATTTCAGACCATCAACAAGTAAAACATCTTCAATAAAAGTAGTATTATTAATACCAATAGAGCTAATGTCAATTACCCTACCCTTAGCATTGTTCCCAAAGGTTACCTTACCACCATCAATACTTTTAATGTGATTGAATAGTTCTTTATTTACGGTCATATGCCTTGAGCATCCATTATCACAAGCCAAACATTTTCTTTTATAGTGGACTTGAGACATACCTATAAAATCACAATTCAGATTTAATTTTTAGATACCCAAATGAACTTGGATCTTTGGGGGTTAGCATATGAAGGTTCCCAATGAGCCTTCCTTATCCAATAATGTTTATTGATATGACCAAATTTCATACAATAATTACATTGTTTAGCTCTAAACATGTTTTTTGGTTTTACCATGTTCTTAGGTCTCATTATCTTTTTAGATGGAGTTTGTGAGCAGTGACATGTACATGCATGATGAATAGGTATTTTCCTAAGTGCATGTCTCTTATATATGAAGGCATGATTGGCCTTTTAAGGTTTCTCTCTTAAGCCATACGACCCTTAACCATTCTGCTAATGAATACAGGGATTTATGTTTGTTGCGCTTGTAGCCCTTGAGGCTATTACCTCAATTGTGGAGGTTGAGGTGCACTAGACTTAACAAAAGTAGTCTTATGAGATGAAAATGATATTCCATTAAATCATAGACCATGTCTTATTAAGGGTGGTCTTTGAGAAACTATGAAAGTATTTAAACTCTCATTGCTTTTATGAAATCTTGAAATAAGGTTTCTAAGTTCCTCAACTTCATTTTTCAAAATATCATTTTCTTTAAGCAGAGATTTAGTTGAGGGTCTAGAGGAATATTCATCTAATGATTTTTGAAGAGTTTTATTAAAAATTTTAAGATCAAGATTTTATTTTTGTAAAACTTCCATTTTCTTTTTCACATCTAAGATATTCTTTTTGTAAGTATTGAATCTACTTCTATATTTTTCTAATTCTAGGTTCAATACTTATATTAGGCTCTGCTCATCATCATCTTCACTATCACTATTATTATCACTACCTTCATTATTAAATGAGTATGAGTAAGTAGGACCTACCTCTTCCGTGAAGTGATCCTCTAAAGCCATGAAGCATAAGTTGACATCTTCTCCTTCATAATCAACTTTTTTCACTTGAAGAGATTTTGTCATCTCATGTGGCTTTGTGTCATTTCTTCCTATTATCTTTTTGAAATTGTTTTTTTGTGTTTCTTGAGCTTTGGATATTCTGGTTTGATATGTCATTTCTTCCCACATTCATAACATTTTACCTCTTCTTTATTCTTTCGAAAGTCATTCGAAGAGTGATTGAGGGTTCTTTGTTTGAAGTTTCGAGAATTGTCAAGTCTCTTTTCAATAATTCTTTTTAATCTTCTTGAGAGTATGACAATGTCCTCATTTGTATCATCACTATTTTCTTCTTCATCTCCAATTTTCTCTTGAGATTTTGAAGTATAAGCTTTAAGTGCTAGAGACTTTCTCTTTTATGGTTTGGTTTCAAGTTCTTTATCTCTTTTTACTGCCATTTTGTGCGTTAGAAGTTTGCCAATAAGCACATCGGTAGGCATGACACTCATGTTTTCATTGGCTTCTTTTATACCTACAACTCTTGAACCATAGTCTTTGAGATGAAGGCTTCTTATAATTTTGTTGTTCACATCTTCCAAGCTTAAATGCTTTCCAAGCTTTCTCATGCTATTGATGATGGCTAGAAAACAGTTCATCATATCGGTGATGGATTCAATGGATTTCATCTTAAAGAGTTCATATTTTGACATTAGAAGTTGAATCTTCTTGGATTTAACTTGTTTGGTTCCTTCAGATAATTTTCCAACGTCTTCCACATATTATATGCGGTAGAAAAATGTTGGATTTTACTACATTCTTTAATAGATAGGGAGCTTGCGAGGATTGTTATAGCTTTTTTATTATTGAAATTTGCTTTTCGTTGAGGCTCTGTCCAATCATCTCTTAAAAGAACTTCTTCTTCACTATCAACCCTTCTCTTGGTTGGTGGTGTCTATTCTTTCTGAATACTATCCTAGACTTTTATTCCCTCACTATCTAGATACGTCTCCATCCAGAATTTTCAATGAACGTAGTTTGCTCCATCGAAGTAAGGCTTGAGACTTTGAAATCCTTCAGTGGCCATTTCTTGATCTTTGCTAGCGCTTTTTAGGCTTTGTTGCTAGACAAGCTCTGATACCAATTGTTGCCCAGATAATAAACCAAGAAGGGGGTTGAATTGGTTAGTAAATAAATTTTTCTTAACTTTAAGGTGCAAAATAAGATAAATAAAGTAGGGAAAGAGAGAATTCACACACAAGATTTATAGAGATTCGGGAATTAACAAACCCTACTCTTCTCTCCAATCTCGATTGGGTGTTTCACTAATATTCTAAGTGTTACAATAGAGTTTTACAAGCTTACTCCCAACTATGGTGTTTCTCTTAATGACTAACATCTAACCCAGAATTTCTCTTATGTTTTTCAATGGCTTACACAAAAATCAATTCCTTGTATTTTATGGCTCACACAATAAACCCTTACAAGTGTTTCACTCTTAACCCAATATACCCAAACTCACTTGAGTAATTGATTACAATGAAAATACTCACCAACCTACAATGCTTAGAAATTATGAGCAATTAGGTTTATACAAAGAATAGAGGTTTGTTGAGATAAATAATTGATGCACAAGGCTACAACAAGATTAATTGATAGAAAGTAATTGTTAATCTTGTTTTGGATTCGTAAATGACTTCCATTTATACTTCTTCTGCGAATTATAGCCGTTTGGATGCTTTTAATGTGAAAATAGCCGTTAAACAAACTCTTAATTTCGCGCCTGACATGTTTCTCTGTTCTTATTCACCGGAGTGAATATATGTGTCATGGTCATGAATATTCTTCCAAGTCGTGGTCCAAGCAGTGACTCTAGCCATGAAGCTTTCTAGAAGAATTTGAAGTGTTTGATCACAGACGTGACGTTATACTTTCACTGGCATAAATATTCTTTCAAACCATGGTCCAAGTAGTAACTCTGGCCGTGAAGCTCTTTGGATGAATTAACATGTTTTGTTACAGACGTGAATACTGTTTTACGAGCGTGACTGAATGATCATTCACGGTTGGTATGATCATTCATAGCCGCGAACTTTGAATGGTGGAAAGTTGACGCTCAGCTATATTCACGAGTGTGACTTTGCTAATTCTTTTGATTTTAATTTTCATAAGTTCTCTTTCAATCTTGCTTCAAGTTCTAATCAAGATATATCTTGTTGAACATACTTAGAATAAAAACTTTGTTAAATGCATTATTGCTATTTTATTTGTTAACACCAAAATGACGGAAATACATCTAAAGGTTCAACAATACTTATATATATAGTATATGTTTTATATATTTATATAACATAATTTTCAATAAATCTAAATATCGCAATTCTAAAAATTTATATTTATTTAATGAATAGAAAATTTCATACAAAGCCTCCAATTTTTAGTCAATTGTTTTAATAAAAGAATTATTAGGATTTTCTTTTATTATTACAAATATTTTTTTATTTTTTTTATTGTAATATAAGTTGTTATATTGAAATACAAAATAATATATATTCAATATATATCAGATACAAGAGAAATATATGATAAAAGACATTCAACAAAAAATAATAAAAATATTTCATTAAAATAAGATATAAATAAAATTTACATATCATACCACAAGAGTATCATTAATAAAGTATATATTTGTCATATATTTTTTTAATGTATATTTAATAATTCTGAATAACATAGAGATACACAAAACATATGCTTTATATATAAATATCATATAATTCACATATACTTTTTACTATACATATAATAATTATAAAATATACTATAAATATAAGCCGAATATATCATTTGCTGTATAACTTTTAAAAGTAAAAAATGCATAATAAATTTTTATGATGTCAAAAAAAATGTGTGAACAAAATTTTATAATAATAATAAAATCCATTATAATAAAAAAAATCTGTAAACAAACTCTTATAATTAGTAATAAAATATGTTATTATCAAAAATATAAAATAAAATCGTTGGACAAGTTTTTTTTTGGTTTTCGGACAACTTTTAATAATTTATAACTTATAATTTTATTTTTATTTTTTTTTAAAAAGAGAGCATTGAGTGAGCCAAGTAGCCAACAGAAAAAAAAAGGAGAGAAGTGAGCCAACAAAATTTGGCTGGATACTACTTGTCACCGTTAGTCATGCCTTGCACAACCGGATGTCAAATTTTTCCACTTTTCTTCTATTATCTCACCTGTTTCAAGCTGCCAAGTACTAAAATCTCAAAACAATTGTATTTTGACTCAAGAATTTTGAACAAACAAAAACCATAAAATCAGAAAGACTAAAATAACCTAGATAGAGCAAATAAGTACACAGAACTGAAACTAAAATAGAAATTTGAAGATGAAAATTAGACATCTCCAAAAAATTCACATGACAAATAGATGGGGAGGGAAACAAAACATGTGAGATAGGTTAACTAAATTCAAATACATATATGTACATCAAACCTTTATAGTAGACAAAAAAAAAAATTCAAACACATGGCAAAAAAACTAGACAGTTTTTGATAAATATGGTATTTGAAATTACTGTTGGGTGTTCAAAAAGTAGATTTATAATTTTTTTTATGTAATTGACTAATTTTTTTAATTTTTTATAAACTGTTTTTTCAAATATGATTTTAAAAAAAATATTTATTTACTTGTTTTTCTTCAAAAACAGTTTTCAAAACTCAAAAAATTTAAAAATAATTTTTTTTTTCTAAAAACGATTTTATCAAACAAAATGCCAAACGGACCTAAAATATTGTACCAAACAAAAACTTCAAATTACATATCTATTACAAAAATATGATTCTATGAAACCTTATATCAAACAGTTAATGAGCATACACACATATGTCAAACAGTTGATGAATCTCACCATTGTTTTTGGTGGTTCTTGGAGAAAAGTAGAGCTTTAGGAGAAGAAGAGAGTATGAATGTGGAGAGATTCTACGATAGAAAAGAAAAGAAAGAAAAAAGGTTAAATATGTCTAAACAAGAGCACGAATAAGATATTTTTGTTTAAAAAAGCAATTGAAGGTGTTTTTGGAATTTTTTGAAAGAAAAGGTGTGAAGTGTCTTTTTATTAATAATTTTTATAGAAACCCAGCCCGACGTGAATTGTCAAGAAAATCCTCTTTTTTGGCAAATGGGCTTGGACAAATTGGCAAGAAGCTCATAGGTACCCGACTTGGCCCTTTATTTATGACAGACTAGAAAAAAATACCATTACTATTCTTTATACCTCAAAGTTAGCAGTAAGATAACCAGTCCAGCAGTCCTACATACAAAATTGACGGTGCACAACCATCTATCATCTATTTAATAAGAGCCAACAGATTGGAAAAATAATCAAGGAAAATGTTTTGAATTGAAAATTGTAGAGTTTAGATATCACTTATTAGAATATGATTTATGATTTATTTTAATTATCATTCTATAATTTGTTATCATCTTTAATGTCCTAATTGGAACTCACATGCCTCTTGCATGTATGCCACCAAGTTTGCAAGTTTTTTACCTTATTAAAATTAGATAATAATAATAATAATAATAATAATAATAATAATAATAATAATAATAATAATAATAATAATAATAATAATAATAATATTATTATTATTATTATTATTATTATTATTATAAGATGAGAATTATAACCACTAGCAAATAGAATTATAAGATGAGAATTCAAATTTGAGCGTTTTGCCTTTCTCTACAGGAATCTAACCACTAAGCTAGGAGATAATTTTCATACTAAAAAATTACTCCATATCAAATAGAATTATAAGATGAGCAGGAGTTTGCATGGCTAAACGAAATGGGCTCAGAATTTTATGCATGTTTTGGACTAATATTTGACAGTGATAACAAAAATTTTCTTTTTAAATTTTGCAGCATTTGGACTTGATAATTTTCGAAGTAAATCCGCTTAAGCCTAACTTGTCCCCCTGATTCAAGTCTATCCATGAACAAATCTATTCATATGCATAAGAGATAAGTTAAGGAAATATCAGGGAAAACAACTCCATATCACAAAAATCCTAGCAAGTGTTGCACATAATCTAATCAATAACTAAAAAATTGAATCAATTCAATAATAAATTTGGTTTATTTGATTTAATTTTAAATTTCAATTATAGTTAAAATTTTTCAAATGATGTACAATTTAATTGTTACGATTCGATTGTTAAAATCGAAAAATAAAAAGAATTGATTATATCGTATATCGGTGTAATTTGATTATATTTTAAGAAGTTTTATCTATTCGGTTTTGAGTATTTGTAAATGGAATCTAACCGAGCTGATCCCCCAGACTGCACACAGCCTCAATCCCTAACACAATATTGCAAAATTAATTTCCTCCTCGTCCGCCACCGCCAACTGAAGATTTATATGAAATAAGATAAAAGAGAAAACAACTGCAAAAACAGGGACTTTTGAAGAAATTTTGGATAAAATAAAGAGAAGGAAAGATGGGTAAGAACGAGAAGACCGGTCTCGGTAGAGCACTGGTGAAACATCATAATCAGATGATCCAACAATCCAAAGAGAAAGGTCGTTTTTACAACTCCCTTCACAAGAAAGTTCTCGAATCCGTCACTGAAGTCAGAGATATCGACGCCGTTATCGAGCAGGCCGACGAGGCTGATCGTCTCTTCTCCTTCCAGCATCATGCGCCTAACCTACCCATTAGCCTGTTCGCTTCTTTTCCTTTATATTGGAAACAAATTTCTATTCTCTTGTTTGTTTGTTTAATTTTGCGGGTAATTGATTGTTTGGGTGTCTGAGCAGGGATACGAGCTCAAGTACCAGTGATATGACACCGGATCAATTGAGGGAGCAGCAGAAGAAAGAAGAAGCTTTGCATGCTAGCAGTCTTCGAGTTCCTCGCAGGCATTTTTTTTCTTTTCCTTCTCTATTTATTTGACCTGATCATTGGATAAAAGATGATAGTTGTATTTGGTTTTGCAAAATTGTTTGCTTCTTCTCCTATAGGCCTCCATGGAATGCTGGAATGACGGTGGAGGAGCTTGATGCCAATGAAAGACAGTCTTTTTTAAACTGGCGTCGAGGCCTTGCAAGGTTGTTTCCAATGAATAAATTTTTTTAGCCCTTCTATTTACACAGCCCTGTGTGTGGGAATTGTTGCTAATGTTTAATTGCTTGGTGATTAAATTTGAAACAAGTCTGTTGCATCCTAGTAGGCTTTGCATATTTACTGGTTATCTCTGAGTTTCAATTTAGAATTGGCATCATGAATTATTGTGAAAAGGAAAAACAGTTGGGTTGGAAGCCTTGTTTATGTTTAAGGACGTTTTACCCGCAAAATTAAACAGTTTGTTATGGCTTTGATATTCTTGTTTATTTTTTTCTGGTCTATTAAATATGGTTTCCTAGTTGTGATGTTCTTATATATTATTTGGACTACTGGAATTGCTTCAGCCTTGAGGAGAACGAGAAACTTGTCCTTACTCCATTTGAGAAAAATCTAGATATTTGGAGACAGCTTTGGCGAGTGGTTGAGCGCAGTGATTTGGTAAGTCGATCATCTTTTAATCACATTGAACAGCAAATTCAGTAACTTAGAACTAAAACAACACTTCTTTTTCTTCAACATATTTCAGTCTCTCGTAATCTTTAATATTACTTAGGGTTCCTAGTCCCCATATAGAAGAAATGGTCTGCATGTTGATGTTGTAAAGTAGTTGAACTAGTAAAAGACAGGCTTTGGCTCTCAACTGCCTTCAGAAAACATGGTCGCTTTGGTTTTTATATCAACCTTTTCTAGACACAAAAAATCAGATTCTAAATGACAGAAAATCAATATTCGGTGCAAATGATTTCCTTTACCTTAATAAAAGACAAATCATTATTGGGAGCCAATATCTTCTTTGGGTTTGAACAATTTCTTCACTAAATGCGGTGTTTTATCAATAGATATTACAGCATAAACCAACTTTTTCACAAAATTGTTCCTCTGCCTTCAATAGTCATTGCCACATTGGTTTTAC
This sequence comes from Triadica sebifera, assembly GCA_023653625.1. Classification (NCBI taxonomy): domain Eukaryota; kingdom Viridiplantae; phylum Streptophyta; class Magnoliopsida; order Malpighiales; family Euphorbiaceae; genus Triadica; species Triadica sebifera. The sequence continues at coordinate 12,243,830 of CM042908.1, read as the reverse complement.
TCTTATTCAATGCATTCCTATTCCGCTGCTACTAGCCTTTAGTGCATCCCTCTGCCAAGCCATGTCTGGATTTAAAGAGGACTGCTTTCTCTGCCCATTTCAGAAACTGCAACACCAAGTGAATTAAATCTATATTTTCTAGAAAACACTTTCTATTATTCAATTAATTTATTGAATGTCAGAAAGATGGAAAGATAGGCCTAGATGAAATGAGGGATATTTAAACTTAAAAGTTGAACTAAATTAATTATCTGCAAAACATGACTTGAAATATTCCTGAGAAGCAATTTCTGATTTTATTAATGCAATGATGGGACAATAATAACTTGCAGATCAGTTATCCAAGTAGTGCTAAAATTAGTTTTGATTCCATGGAAAGGAGTCAATATAATTTCAGGGAAGGTGTGATGTCTTTAAAACAGTGGGGAATGAGTCTTTTTTATGCCAATTCTGTTAATATTGTCACTTTCGTTGTGCAATGTGTATTTTATGTAATCATGGGATTTGAAATGTAACTAAAATAAGCCATGTGGTTCTTTTTGGAAAACTATTAAGGTTTCTTATTAAGAAAAAATAAAATATGAGAATCTATAACGCTATCAACATGAATTATTTATGATTCTGAGATATATATGTTTAACTAAAAAATTGGTCATTTTGACTGAAATAAATCAAGTCTTTGAGTTATTATGAATTTTTTGCTAGTCTTTTTAGTTTTATCAATTGCTACTATAACTTTTTACATTTGTTTCAATTCTAGAACCAGTTTAATTTTTAGCAACAGACATGTTAAGTTTGATAAATGCTAATAAAATTTATTCTTAATCTATATTATTTTGAATTTGTTTGATATTGTGAATGATTTGGTGAGGTTCAAATATAAAAACTTTAACATGCCCTTGAATAGCAGTTAAGTTGAAAATTAAAACAATTATGAAAGGTTCAAGTACATATTGAAAGAATTTAAAGGATTATGGGAAACTACAAAAAATCCCCTAACATATAGGGATATTTTCAATTCAAACCTTAATCTTATTTCTTTCCTATCAGTTCGAACCCTAATATTTTCTGGAGCTTTCAATTCAAACTTTGCAACAACTTTCCCTCCATCTTTTTATAATTTCGAGGAAGACCCCTACATATGGGATTTTTTCAATTTAAATTTTGTTATATCAATTCGAACTCTAACATTAGTTAAAACACGCAATTTCAGCCTCCTATCACAATACTAGCCTAGACTTCTGTCTATGAATTGGATGGAAGACATGCGGAGGTTTCAAATTGGTATGAAAAAATGAAAAAGATTAGCATTGAATTGAAAGTACTCCCATATGTATGTTATTTTTTTATTTTTTTTTTTGTAATTTCCCCAAAGGATTAATTAGTCTTCATGCAAAGGTTTGGGTAGTTTAGGTCAATACGCTAATACAAATTAGAGCTTCAATCAAATTAGGATAATATGTATAACAAATAGAAATACTTCTAGCATTTTATTATATTGGTTTTAGTCAAATTATTAATTTAAGAGAATCAATATGCTAACTTAGCACATGTATAATTTACAAGCCAGTGACCATATTTTAGAAATAGACCCTTTATCTGAAAATTACATACCACTTTTTCCTTTTTCTGTCTGCACTTACAATACATGGGTATTCATAACTCGTGAGTATTCTATGTTGATCACTGATTCTAATATGTAGTTGCATTCATAGAAAATGTTCTTCTGGTTTTACATGTATAATAGGTTGCAGGTTTTGGCTTATCTCTTTAATAAGGCATTTGAATTCTTCTTTTGCCATTGGATCTTTTCAGTAGGGCATTTGCACTTATCATTTATATACTGTTAATTCTCTTTCATTTTCTTTCAATATTCGTTATCTTAAATCTTTACCTTAAGCTGTCTCATTAAATTTTTATTTTGATGTGTTCTACTTAGCTTGTAATGGTTGTTGATGCTCGGGACCCCTTGTTCTACCACTGTCCTGATCTGGAGGTAATATATTTTGTAACTTGTTTCAAAACGATGCTTCTCTTAATAGTTGAAAGTATTTTGATGTGATCAAGATGATTTTTCTTGAACATCTGGAAAATTGCCAGATTTCATGTCAAAAGATTTAATATGCATAGATTACTTTGGAATACCATTTAGTAATTGTGCATTTGGTGTCATAGTGCTAGTGATTCTCTTTTTCCCCAGTAAGGATTTTTGTTTTCCTTTAGACATTTCCTACTTAAATAGTGGATGGTAAGATATCAGTTGAAGTATTGACGTTGTAACTTTATTTATTTGATTATCACATCTTTGATAATCTATGTTGTTGTGGTACTTTTCCAATAAATAATGTGTTGAGTGCTGATAAAGTAGCACAAATAGTTGGTTTGGCAAGAAAACTGTCTTTTCCTTCTGAAAGGTCACAGATGATCAGTTGCTATGCCCTATGCCAAGTGTTCCCAATTATGATAATTTTCTTAAAGAAGAGAAGAAGAAACAACTTTTTTTTTGTCTCTCAGTAATAAACTTCTGCATACCTTTTTTTTTTCTTTTATCTTCCGCTAGCAGATGATTTTGGATGGTATAATGGGACATGACTGTTTAATGTAGGTATATGCGCGTGAGGTCGATGAGCACAAAAGGACATTGCTTCTCATAAACAAAGCAGATCTTTTACCTTTTTCAGTCAGGTTAGTGAGTCCTTGTAGCAAGTTTTTTCAAATGCTAGTTCAGTTAACATCTGAATTCCTTATCTTCTCATCAGGCAGAAATGGGCAGAGTATTTTTGCCATCACGGGATCCTATTTGTGTTCTGGTCTGCTAAGGCTGCATCTGTAGCTGTTGAGGGGAAAAAGCTTAAGCAACTATGGAAGGAACAGGATTCCCATGTAATGACTGATGACCCTGATATAAAAATATATGGCAGGGATGAACTTTTGTCTCGATTGCATTCAGAGGCAGAAGACATAGTCAAAATGAGGACATCTGGTTCGCGTACCACTGCCCAATCTAATGGTCAGTCTCAGGGGGTAAAAATTACTGGAAATTTGGCTCCTATGAATGTAGTGGTGGGATTTGTTGGGTACCCTAATGTTGGAAAAAGTTCCACAATCAATGCTTTGGTAGGCCAGAAGCGGGCTGGAGTCACGTCAACACCAGGGAAGACCAAGCATTTTCAAACACTCAAAATTTCTAAGGAGCTGACCTTATGTGATTGTCCTGGATTAGTGTTCCCTTCCTTCTCCAACTCCAGGTATGAGATGATTGCTTCAGGTGTCTTACCTATTGATCGAATGACTGAGCACAGAGAGGCTGTGCAGATTGTGGCAAATCGAGTCTCAAGGCATGTCATTGAGGATGTGTACAAAATAAAATTGCCAAAACCCAAGCCATATGAGCCACAATCTCGACCTCCTTTGGCATCAGAACTTCTGAGAGCATATTGTGCATCTCGTGGGTATGTTGCATCAAGTGGACTGCCGGATGAAACTAGAGCTGCCCGTCAAATTTTGAAGGATTACATAGATGGAAAACTACCCCACTATGAGATGTCACCTGGAATGTCCACTAAGGAACCAAGTGTTGAAGATGTAGGGCCCAGCATGTCTGAAATGTGCAAATCAGATTCATACGACACTGAAAATAATCCAGATACTGAAGGTGAAAATGCACCTGCCTTTGAGCATGTTCTTGACAATCTAAGTTCGTTTGATGTGGCTAATGGGCTTGTTTCCATGAAAGTTACAGTCAAGAAGCCGAATGCATTGCATAAACACCACAAGAAGCCCCAGAGGAAAAAAGATCGCACATGGAGGTTTGGAAATGATGATGGTGATGGAATGCCAGTTGTAAGAGGCTTCCAAAAGCCTGTGAATGCAGGTCCTACTCGGCCTAGCTGACTATATTGGTGTTAGTGGTAATTTATCTGTCAATATTGTTTCTCTGGCGGACTCTTCATGGCTCTGCATATTTAGCTGTTGACTACTGATATAGTTGCAGGGCTTCCTCCCTGTGCCGGGAGGAGGTAACAGGAACAGGAAAAGGAAACAAAGAAGATATTCAAATGGCACTGTTTTGATCGGAAAATGGATGTAACCTATTTGTATCTTTTTTACGTCCAAACTTAGTATTTATGACTAGGTGGGAAAAAAAAAGTACATACGATATTTGCGTTTGCGCTGAAGGTTCTGTTGTATGTTAGGCTGTGCCATCTCATGCAGTCCCCATCTATTACCAACCAGATTTATGGAATCCGTTTCTTGACAAATTGGGAGTCCTTATTTGGTACTATATGTGTCATACAACATTTAATACGAACTGTTGATAATTTATTTTTAGATTACGACCATTAGATATTTTACTTGTCACTCGAGGTAATGACTTCATATTCAATTAAGTTCGGCCGGAATAACACTTATCGAAGAGTCTATATGGTATATATGCTTATATGATAACATTTTATTATTAGTTTATATAATCAGTAACGGTGTAGAGAGAATTGTAATAAAATTATTATTGCGAGATGCTTATTGCAAAAAGGGCGTATTATTAAATATTTCTAGTTATAGTATTAATAAGAAAATACATTATTAACACGTCCTCATGAACTAAAATTTGACCATTAATCATTGTTATAAATAAAGAACATATGTTATCTATGCTATTTTTAAACAGTGTTATTAGAATCGTTCAATTCAGGATTCGAATCATCTGATTCATATCAATTCATGCACAAAAAGAGTTGACTCTTAGAGAGAATCACCATTAACACAGAATCGCAGGAGAATCGGAGGAATCGATAGAGAAATCGCTGGATCGTTCGATTCACTCTAGAAAGTTCAAAAAAAAAGGAAATACAATCCTTCTAAAATTGAGATTGCGTGAAGATATAAAAATTTTCTAAGGTAGAATCGTGAAGAAATAAAAAACTTTCCTGAAGAGTTGAAGAATATATATTCCCGATCTCCCTTGTGCATGCTATTTTGGAAGTTAAAGTGAAGAAATTTGGATTTCTGGAGTTTCTCATGCTTGGGTGTTGAAGAAATAGGCTGAGTGAAGAAGAGAAGAGAAGAGAAGAAATCTAGAGTTGGAAGTGAAGAAATTGGGACTTAAAAGAGGCAGAGAAGGAGATTCTGGAACTTGAATTTTTTTTTCTGGGTTAATAAAAGTGTACTTAATAGTTAATGGCACTGCACATTGTATTTTTCAAAAAAAAAAAAAAAGCTTTGGATGTCACGTGAGTCAATCATCATACAGACCTAGATTTGTAAAGCCCACACTATAAGTGACTATAATAATTGAGCTTTCTTTATCAATAAATAATTGAATAATGTTTATGAATAAAAAATAGCTAAATATTTTTTTTGAATAAAAAATAGCTAAGCATTATTTTTTTGGCTATAAATGTCATAATTCTTTCTAATATGTCATGACATATATTAACTATAAATAGATTTTTTAGTTATAAATTGATTTTAAAAAAGCTTTTAAACTTAATTAGTGTGCAATTCTAAATTTGTTTGTCAACTTATTCTCATTGATTTTTTTTCTCAATTTTTTTAATTTTTTTCTATAGTTTTTATCTACCATAAATTTTTATTACAATTTTATAGTATTATATTCACACTAATTTCTTAATGAGGTTGTTGATAGCCATGCTTATGTCATAGAATCTAGAATTTGATTTATTGTTCATTTTTATATTCTTTAGCATATGGAATATTTATTTTCAGTCTAAATCAGTCAATTATAATTTGTTAATTATTAATTACTAATTTGTTAATTTTTTTTCAAATTATATAGCATATTTGTTTTTCTAAATTGCAGACTTTAAATTATATGGCTTCTAAAAAGGGAAATACAAAGGCTAGTGATCCTACTTGGGAACATTGCTCTCGAATTAATGGAAATAGAATGAATCTAAAGTGTAACTATTGTGGACTTGAAAGATGGGGAGGGATAAATAGAATGAAACATCATTTAGCGGGTGATCATGATAATGTTGCTCATTGTACTCAATGTCTAGAAAAGGTGAGAGAATTATGTATTAAAATTTTAAGACAATTAGAAATACAAAAATCTACAAATGCAAAAGAATGCTTTCAAGAAATGGATGAGGGGCAAGAAGATCAAATTTTAGGTGGAAAAAGAAAAATTATAATGGATGCATTTGTAACTAAAGAAAAGGGTGTCAAACAATAAACTTTGAATGCAATTGTTAAAAATAGAGAATATGTAATCCAAAGCATATGTAGATTTTTATATGGGCATGCATTACCCTTTGTCTTAGTGAAGAGTCCATTGTTTGCTTCTATGGTGGAAAAAATTGGTGAATATGGTAGGGGATTAAAACCTCCTGGTTATCATGAGGCTAGAGTCACATTTTTGAAAAAAGAAGTGGACAATGTGAATTTGATATTAGAAAAATATAAAAAGGAGTGGAGAAAAACTGGATGCACTTTGATGTCTGATGGATGGTCAGATAAAAAGAATAGATCTCTCACTAATTTCTTAGTTAATATTCCAAGTGGTACAATTTTTCTTAAATTAGTGGACACCTCTGATGTGATAAAAGATGCACATAAATTGTTTGAGTGCTTGACTCACTAGTGGAGGAAATTGGAGAGGAAAATGTTGTTCAGGTGGTGACGGATAGTGCTTCAGCTTATGCAGCAGCAGGTGATTTGTTAATGGCAAAGAGAAAAAAAATATTTTGGTCTCTTTGTGCTGCTCATTGCATTGACAATATATTGGAGGATATAGGTGAATTGTCCATCTTCAAGGATACAATTAGTAAGGCTAAGGAAGTTTGTATTTATATTTATAGACATTCTTGGGTTCTTACCTTATTTAGGAAGTATTCCAAGAAAAGAGAGTTAAAAAGAGTCGGGATAACAAGATTTGCTACATCATTTCTCACAATCCAGAGTTTTGAGGAAAACAAGCTTCCTCTTAGAGCTATATTTGCATCGGAAGAATGGGCTAAAAGTCAATATGCTTCTAAAGTAGAAGCAAAAAAAGTGGGGGCAATATTATTATCTGATGATAAATTCTGGAAATCAATCAAATTTTATTTGAAGTGTGTTAATTCACTTGTTAAAGTTTTAAGACTTGTTGATGGCGATGCAAAACTAGCAATGGGTTATATATATGAAGCTATAGATAGAGCAAAGGAACAAATTGCAAAAAATTTTAATCATCAAAAAACAAAGTATTAACGCATTTGGGACATTATTGATTTAAGATGGGATTTACAACTTCACATACCACTTCATGCTGCATGATATTTTCTTAATCCTAAGTAAGTATTTCAATTTGTTTTTCAAATTTATATTGTAAACACCAAAAATATAAAAAAAAATTAACTTTATTTTTATTGTGTTTTTATAGATTTCAATATGATGATTCATTTGATGCGGATATGGAAGTAAAAGTTGGCTTATACAAGACAATAGAAAAAATGTTTCCGAATATTGAATCAAGGATTAAAGTTGATCAACAATTAGAAAAGTTCAAAAGAGGAAAAGGAATGTTTGGCATGAGCATGGCTATTTTGACTAGAGATAAGAAACAACCGGGTATTATTTTAATTTGGTGTTTATTTGTTAGATTATTAAGTTTTGATTTGAATATTCTTGTCTATAAAAAAAATCCATTTGACTCATTTTTTTTTTAAATTTTAGCTTTATGGTGGGAAAGTTATGGGGAAGAATGTAAAGAGCTTCAAAGTATTGTAATAAAGGTTCTAAGTCTCACATGTAGTGCTAAAGGATATGAGAGAAATTGGAGCACATTTGAGCATGTCCATTCCAAAAAAAGGAATCGTATAGAACAACAAAGATTGAATGCTCTTGTGTTTGTGAAATACAATATTCAACTTGAATTAAGGAAAGCAAAAAGAGAGGGAAAAGGTGAGACATATGATCCTATTTGTTTGAGTGATATGGAGTCCGATGATGAATGGGTTACCGAAATCGAAGAGCCTTATCTACCAGTAGACAATTCATGGATGAATGTAAATGAATGTTTTGAAGATGATGGAGGAGTTGGGCCAAGCAATAAAAGAAAACGAGGTATTATTAAAAACAATTTATGAATTTTATTTTTTAAGAATAAATAGGACTATGAAACTTTAAATTAACTTCTCATATATTTATGTTATATGATTCGTATTGTTTAGGGCCAAGGAACTTAAAGCATGATAGACAAGACAAGGGATAACCTATCGAAGATGAGACGATTGAAGATTTAGACATATTTCACGATGGTGAATCAAATGAAGATGAAGGAGAACAAGCGGATTTGGTTATGTTGGAAAACAAAAATAGTGATGAAGATGATGATTCCCTTGAATATGAAGATGATGTCTTTATAGATTAGTTTTATTAGGAGTACAATTTAGATTTCAAATTTTTACTTATTTTTGGAATATGGTTAATTGGGGATGGATGATAGTATTATTATTAACATTGTTATATTTAAAGTTATGAAATATATTTTTTCTAATTAATATTATCAATGTGAACTAAATCTTACGATTCGATTCTCAATTCATAAAATTACAATTTCGATTCTCGATTCGAATCTCGATTTGACAACTATGATTTTAAATATATAAAAAATGACATCTAATATGATCAAGAAATAAAATTTCTAATCTAAGATGAACTAAAAAAGAAATCTGAAATCCTAAACTAAATTTTAGAACAAATGCCCCAAAAGTAAAGTAGTCTATTATTACAAAAATAACAACATTTCAAGATATTTAGCAAATGTGCTTGAAAAAAAAAAGTCCAAACTAAACCTAATGACAAAAAGGAAGAAGCAAGAAATTCTTTCAGCAACTAGGAGCTTAGACCTGCTAGAGATAACTAATATTTTCAGAAGAAAAAAACATAAAATATTGTTTGATCTATAACTCAGTGAATGATAATTATAACATAAAACGGAAGAAGCTCATTTTATAAATATTTTCAATGTCAGAAATATTATATATTCAATCAAATAACATATATTTTTTTATCTTTAAAAATTATCACAATTAAATAAAATTTCAAAATAGGTGATTTATCTAAGGTAAAAAAGTTCGAATCTCTGTAAATCTTGTACAAGTTATCTTATCATTGTTAATGATTTGCCAACCTTCTTGTGCATTGATTCATAACCACTACTAAGTCTCTAATATCATTTATATGAGTTGATAACCAAATAAATTATCTCATCTATCTTGTGCAAAATTGTACACATAGGTCGTATGTTATGTTTAACAATTCATTGTATTCAATTGAATGTTATAAGAGCTGTTGTTGCTACATGGAAGGGATTTGTTGCCACTGCTCTATTTGGTGCTCAGTTTGATTGTTGTTTTATTGTTGCATGCCCAATAGTTGTATGAAAGGAGAGAATCAGGCAGTGAGAGTATCAAATAACTTATTCACAATAATGTTTAGCTAGCAGTACAATTAGAGTTTTACCTTTGTTCTATTATTTTGTTAGTTGAGCTGTAATAGTTAGTTAGTTAGTTAGAGTGATGTACAAGTGGCATCATTAGATTGGTAGATGTTTTATATATAAACTTGGCAGTTACCATTATCTAATTGATTGAGCATTATCATTTTTCATCTTAAGTTATTATTTTCTTTGCACAAGTATAGTACTTTCAGATTTTCTCATGGTATCAGCAAAATCAATCTAAATAGCCAATGTTTACTATTTGTTTCTCTTTCTTTTTCTTGCTTGTGATTAGCTTAATCTTTGCTTTCATTAGCAATTGCTTGGATAATCGAAGTCGTTTTAAGAGTTATTAGCTACTTTCGACCGCGATGGAAAATTTGGCAGACAAGAGAATCAATAACACAACTGATCCTTTTTTGCTACAAAATTCAGATAATCTTAGCTTACTTCTTGTTACAATTTCTAAAGATACAGTGGAGTCCTTTTTGTATATCAATTCAAGTAGGGAATCATAGATTGAGTTAGAACAAAGATTTTGTGAATGTAATGGGCCTTTGTTGTGCCAAATTCAAAGAGAAATAAGCTCTATTATTTAAGAAGGAATGAGTGTGATGGAGTATTTTAGTAAGCTTAAGAAGTTATGGGATGAGCTAAGTTGTCTATTACCTTTACCTACATGTACTTGTGGTGTTGTGAGATTAATGGAGGAAAGAAATGTGGTCAATCAACTGGTTGAATTTTTAATAAAGTTGAATGAAACATATGACCATGCAAGGTGTAATGTCCGATAATTTAGGCCACGGTTGCAGTTGACCGAAATCCGGAGTGGCGAACCGGGATTTAAATTCGGATATGAAAGAAACAAATTAAAATAATAATAAGGTATGAGAAAAATATTTTGGATATTATTAATTGAGAATTTTGAAGTTCGGAATTAAAATTTAGAAAAAAATAAATTTTCGTTGAACGAAATTGGAAATTACAGTGTTTTTGGCATAAATATTTTAAGAAGGCATAAAAATGGAAAATTCTTTATCTAAGAAAATGAATATTCTTTTGATTAAAATAAAGTAAGAGTGATTTAAATTAATGGACCAATGGAAAACAAGATTAACAATTAATCATAACCACCCACCTAATCCAACTATAAAAAGTCAAATTTTCACTTTTTGGTCATTATTCTTCTTCTTCCTCATCTAACCAAAGAAAACTCTCTTTTTTTATTCTTCTTTTGCCGAGAGCTCCCCTTCCCCCATTTATTCTTCTTTTGTTTTCTTGAATCAAGCTAAGATTAGATGGAAAAAAGATGGAATTAAGGCAAGATCATCAAAGAAGTGAAGTTAAGTGAGCAAAACCAAGGAAAAGGATGGAAGAAAGGAAGAGAAAAAGAGAAAGAAAACTTTGGTCATTTTGAAGATCATCAAAGGTAAGTTTAGATTTTCCATCTTCTCACTTTCCTTCTTCTATTTTCTTTGAGTTTGGGGTTAGTTACCATTAAAGCTAGTAATTTAGGGTTATTATTATGTTAATAGTGATTAAGGGTGGATTAGGTGATTAGTGCTTGATTAGTATAAAATTTGTTATTAGGACAAGAAGGTGAATAATCTTTGATTGAGGGCAAAGAGAAAGCTAACTAGGAAGAAGACTAAAGTGAAGAGAAGTCAAATTTTGAGGTATGTACATTTGACAAAAATTCAATATAGAAAAATGTTGATTTTGATTTTGTGATGTTTATGAAATTGTGTATGAAATTCTGGATATTTGATTGAGGGATGAATTGGTGATTAAGTGATGCCATGAATGTGAAAATAAAAACTAGAATATGAGGTTGATGCTTCAAAATGGAAATTGTATGAATTAATTGATGTGTTGGAAAATTCGTCTTATGAACATTGTTTAGTTTTCTGGTCATAACTTGAGTTTTGGAAATGCTTTTTGAGTGATTCTTATTGGGTTAGAAAGTTAAGACATAGGGTTTCAACTTGTATTCATACCATTACACTGAATATTCCTGGAATTAGGTGAAATATAGACTCCAAGTTTGAACTAGAAATTTGTCCAGTAAAATACTAGGCATATTGCAGTGAACGTATCTTAGAAAACAATTCATAACTTTTGCTACAAAATTTGGTTTAATGTGATTCTAATTGGAAATTAATGATAAGACATGTACCTACATTTTTCTAGTTGATAACGTCTAAAAGTGGATGAAAAATACAGAACAATATAAGATAGAAATCTTTCCAGTAATATACTGGGCAGATTGGAATGAACGTTGCCTAGAAGAAAATTCATAAATTTTGCTATAATGTGATTCCAGTTGGAAAATAAAGATAAGACATGTACCTATATTTTGTTAGTTGATTACTTGTCTAAATTTCATCTAAAAATAGATGAAAAATAAAGGAAACAATAAGGCAGAAATACTGTCCAGAATAGGATAGCTTATAAATATGTGTTGATTGTGAAATTTTGTGATAGAAAATATATTAATTGATTTTTCTTATAGTTATAATGATTAAATGAGCAAGTATGAGTTTGTAAAATATTTAACGGGAATTATTGCATTTATATGGAATTTATATTAATGTTACCTACATAATTTATGTAAATAATAATAAAGGTAACAAATATAATTAAACCCTATAACATTTAGTCGAGAACTAGAAATTAGGATAAGTTGGCATGCTAATAAAATGGTAGAAATGTAGGCACTAAGAAATAGTACTGAGTTGAAATTATGTAGGCATTAAAAAATAGTACTGAGTTCGAAATTACGTAGACACTAAAAAATAGTGCTGAGTTCGAAATTATGTAGGCATAAAAAAGGTGCCGAGTTTGAAATTATGTAGGCATCAAAAAGGTGTTGAGTTGTTATTGAAAATGTAGGCGTTAAACGCCCAATTATAAAATAATTATGTATACACCGAGTATACTACCGGATAGTAGAAACTCTATATCTAGTGTTTAGTTTCGGTGTACGATGTCGTGGGCTATCAAATAAATAATAGAAAAAATATAAATTATTAAATTGATAGTTCAAATTGTATATCTTGTATTGTTAAAATTTCAAGCATGCTTAATGAATGAAATGTCATAATTGATTAATTAAATATTTTTGCATGAAGAAAATAGTTTTACTATTAATTGAATATTTGGCATTCTTAGTAAATTAATTGTCGTTTCTAAAATTTTATTTTACAGATATAATTATTAGATAGTTGTCAAACGTACCACTAAACTAGTAGTTTAGTACGTGATAAGGGGAACTCCAATATCAAATTACATCAATCTAGTTTTTTTTGTATGTTTTGGAAATTATATTGTAAAAATTAAATTTTAACAATTTCTTTTGATGTAAATTTGTGGCATGTAATATTTATAAGGAATGAATTTTGTAATTTTATATATCTAGCATTATTTGTAAATATATTTCTAAATATTATCGTTTAATTGAATGAGTTCTTTTAAATTAAATTAATCACATCACTAGTTGCATATTTAAATAAAAAAGAAAAAATATATGGTAATAAATATTCCGCTAATAATAAACTCGAAATGAGCTTAGTAGCACTTCCATATCCTATTAATGATTAGTAGGGTAAGAGAGCGCTATATTTAGTGGTATCAGAGCTCAGACTAATTGATTCTTAATCAGTGGGTGTAAATTAGAAATTGTGTCTCATGCATATGCGTAAAATGCTGCAATTATCTGATTTGGGTCCTTTCTTCTGCTTTATAGGTAGGTATGGATTCGGGATCGGAACAAGATTTCTCAGAAGATGAACTGAGTAATAGTCTCTCAGACTCAGCCAATCTTAGACAACCTCCATCAGTGAGAGATTCTGGGCCGAGTGTAGTAGCTCCATCGAGAATAGAGGGACAAACTAATTTAGGACAGGAGCCTCTTATGGAGTAGATAACAAATTTGTTGCAACGGATAGTACAAGTAGTTCCACAACACAACTAGCTCCACCTCCTCCTCCACCTTAGGCAAACCCTTGGATTGATAAAATATGAGGCCACAGATTTTATGGGAAGGAGAGAGGATGCCCCAGTAGCTTTAGAGTTTTTGATGGAATCGATAGAAAGGGTGTTTGAGGTGTTAGAGGAGTGCTCTAAAGGCAATCACCTTTAGCACTTATTGTACAAATTTATTTGATTAATAAAAGGCTTTTTCATTAATTTGATGTTCATTTGATATATGAATTGATAAGTGATATTAAATCAATTAATGAAGTCCTTGATACATAACATAGCATGAAGGAAATCATGATGAGATCATGATATTGAGATTCTTATCATGTGTAATTATGTTAGTTTTAAAATTATCCCTAGTCATAGGATTAATGAGATGGGATATTATTAATTCAGACAGACTAGCACATATTACACTCATTGATTGGATCAAGTAGTAGATCTCATAATCTATAAACATGAGATGTTTAGAGTTAACATGTGGATGCTTGTTAAGTGTAGCTAAGTATATTGGATGACCAACTATGAAGACTTATGGATACCCTATTTAAGACTCTCTTTTCTCCTTCTTCTTCTTTTCATTTTCTGCCTTCTTCTCTCTCTTCTCTACCAGTCATGCCAGCTATTTCATCTCCTCCATAACCAATCTTGATTTCTAGAGAGAGAAAGGAAGGGAAGAGAAGGGAACGAGCAAGACAAAGTGATCTTCATGGTCCATAACTCCTAAGGAAGCTAGAAAGAACAAGAAAGAGAAAGAAAAATCAAGTTTGGTAGAGAGAGAAAATCTCCAAAGTGGTGATTTAGTGAAGAAAAATGTAAGGTAAGAAGCATTTCTTCTTCTTCTTCTTCTTCTTCTTCTTCTTCATCTTTTCTTAAAGGAAGTTTGAATTTTGAGCTCATCCAAGACTTATGAGGAAAGAGAGTGAAACTAGGGTTTTGAGAGAGGAAAAAAAGAGTTTAGGGTCTTGAGGAAATCAGATGATAATAATGATATATAATGTTGTAGGAGTTCCAAGTGACAAGGAACAAACACTAAGGAGCAAAGGAAAAGAGAAAGCTACCTAGAAGAGTGAAGGAGAAAGATTAAGGTTTGTGCATAACTTAAGCCAATAGGGTATTTTTGTTTGAAATAATGCATGCTGAATATGATTTTTGATAAATGCATTTCAGGAATGATGATGATTATGACATGAAACCATAGGTTTAGACATGTATGAATGAGATCCTTGTGTGACATTGAATTAATGATGCATGTTAGAAAATCTTATATGATCAAGACATTTACATGTATTAGAAAGTAATAAGTTGAGTAAAGAACCTTAGAGATGCATGAAATAGAATTTGGTATGATTTGGATAATGTTAGAATGAATGAAAATTGAATATGCAGATTTCCTGCTGAAAGTCATGGGTGTGAACTTGAGGGTTCACGGTAGTGACTGATTGTATCACGGTTGTGACTTCTGTGTGGAAATGGTACTATTCATTCCAAAAGCGTTCACGGGTTGGAATCACAAACATGAGCTTATTCACGGGCGTGAATGAGTAATCACGACCGTGAATGCTTTTGGGCGATTCATTCTAGTAGCGTTCACGACTTGAGATTACGGGCGTGAACTAATTCATGGGCATGAAATTAGTAATCACTGTCGTGAATGATCTGTATTTGTAATTATGAATGTGGTTATCAAATGAGAAATTCAGGTAAGTAAATGAAAGTAATTGTCTATCCAGCGAAATAAGAATGATATGTATATATATATATATATATATATATATATATATATATATATATATATATATATATTGAAGTGAGAACGTGTTAGGTTGTGATATAGAAAAATGAATTGTCACGGATGAAATATGTGAATTGTCATGGATGATATATGAAATCTGATGCGGATGATAAGCATGAGAATATTGATGTACCTAGTTAAATAAATGAAAAGATGCTATCCAGTATGTATGCGTATGACTATATGTTTACAAAACAAGAAAATTGAGAAGTTGATAAATATAAGAATATTGATGTGTTGAAATTTGAGAATTTTGATTGATGTGAAAATATAAAGAAGCCCATTACTCTACTTGTAGACTAGAATCAGGATAGATGACATGTCATTAAGGGGGCGAACGGTACCGTACTATTCCTCAACCAATGTGGCTTAAGCTCGGGAAGCGCCATTGGTCTGAGATACTCGGTCAATATGGCTTAAGCTCTAGGAGCGCTATTGACTTGAGAAGCTCTGATGAGCACATATAAATGAGGACAAGGTGGCTTAAGCTTGGGAAGCACCCTTGGTCCGGTTATTCATGTATGATGAAATTATACTCAATCAATGCGGCTTAAGCTCTGGGAGCGCCATTGAGTTGAGAAGCTCTTATGAGCCAGATAGTGGACAAGGTAGTTATAGCTTTGGGAGCACCCCTGATCCATAACCTGTATCCAGTCAGTCCAAATTTAGAGTGATATGGGCAAGATAATGAGGATATGTCGAAAAATAAGAAAAGAAAAGAATAAGAAAATGATGATGATATGAGATTGAGATATAATGAAAAAGAGATTAATGGAGTAATTTACCATCAGAGATAAATGAGAATAACATTGTATATGTGAGCATGATATGTATACTTGTATGAAATAGTAACATGTTGATAAAAATAGCATGCAAACATTTTAATGCATAAAATGATACATGTTAATGCTTGTTGCATGATATAGTATATTGCCTTATTTATATGCACCACTAAGCTTAGAGCTTAGCGTGGGAGTTTCCTTCCGGACAGATATAGTAAGGTAGCTGAAGGTGATAGATAAAGCAAGCGGTAATCCTATTCAAGTAAAGCAGCCGAACCTTGAGAAAGTGGGTTACAAGCTTTGAAATTTTGTATTTGGCTTTTATATTAAAGAATGTTAGAGTTTGTAAAACTTACTTTTAAAGTTTGTCAAGCACTAATTTGATGTTTAAAATTTCTATCTTATGTAAATAAATTATACCTGGTTTTTGTATATATCTATATATACATGAATGTTGAGAAAATAAAGGTAAAATAATAATAATAGCGAGTTGAAGAAGTAAAGAAGACAGGCAGCAGCGCTCCCTCATCTGGGCATGTGTTTGGCGGGTGATGGGGTTGCAAGCCGCTACAGTTTTTGGTATCAGAGCCCGGTTTGGGCGGTTCTGGATTTTTAAAAGTGAATTTTGAAAACGTTTATTTCTTGAAATGTACCCACAATAGCATTTTTGGAGTTGCTGCTTTATTGAGTAGGGCCGTTGCCTTTATGTTATATGTAGGATATGGCTTTAGGATCAAGACGAATAGTAGTAGAAGAAGCTGAGAGTAATGAGCCTTCAGAGACAAGAGCTTTGTCACAACCAAGTCATCGTCGAGCTGCGGCACCGAGATCTAGTGCCAACTCACTTCGTGAGCATTCAACTATTAATATGGGTCAGACTGAGCTCATGAGAAATATGATAGATTTGCTACAGAGCGCATCACTATTAGATTCGTCTGGATTATAGTTTGAGAGATTGAGGAAATTAGGGGCTTCTGATTTCTATGGTAAACAAGAAGATGACCCATTAGTGGCAGAATTTTGGTTGGAACGAGTAGAGCGAGTATTTGATCAACTGCACTGCATAGATGAGCAGAAATATGAATATGCAGTATCTCTGCTACAGGAGCATGCATACGATTGATGGCGATTTGAATCACGGAGCACAGAGGCTCCTGACCCTATGACATGGGAATTCTTTCTAGAGAAGTTTAAGGAGTAGTATATTCCTTCTATCTACATAGACGACAAAAGAGAGAGTTTCTGATGCTAAAACAGAGGGATATGTTAGTAACAGAATATGAGAGAGAATTCACTCATCTTTGCAAGTATGCTGGTGGTATTGTGTGTACAGAGGCTGATAAATGTCAATGATTTGAAGATGGGTTGAGAGACATGATCAAGTTACAAGTTTCAGCCCTACGTCTAATGAACTTCCCCAGTTTACTAGCATATGCTGGAACAATTGAAAGAGTCTTGGTGGCACAACAGCCTGTGCAGGTTAATGGGGTTAATAGACCAGCACCACAACCAAGTGGAGTACAGTCTAGTGGCAAGAGAGGCTGATCTTTTGGTGGCCGATTCCAATTTGGAGGTTCCAGCAGACCTCAGTCTTATAGAGGGGGACAACTCGTAAGATCTACTTCATCGGCAGCCAGTGCACCGACATAGGTATTTCGCAGATCTACCACTCTACCCCCGTGTCAGCATTGTGGTCGTTCACATCCAGGAGAGTGTTAGTGGATGACAGGAGCGTGCATAAGATACGGCTCTAAGAACCATCTTAGAAGAGATTGTCCATTGCTACAGTTTGGCAGAGATTCAGGGACTGTTGAGTCAGTACCAGTACAAACTATGGGACAAGGTAGAGGATGAGGCCGAGGGCAAGGAAGAGGAGGCTGTGCAGGGCCAAGCCAGTTCAGATCAGACATAGTAGAGAGACCTAAAGGCAGTAGAGCTGCTCCAGCAAGAGCTTATGCCATGGGAGGCCGAGAGGATCAGGATGCACCTGACATCATAGCGGGTAAATTCCTTCTCTTTGGCTCTTGTATACATGCATTGATAGACCCTGGGTCAACACACTCATACATATGCACACCATCATCGGGTCGAGAGAGTCTAAAACCAGAGACTCTAGAATATGAAATTCATGTGACTAACCCGTTAGGACACAGTGTGTGGGTTAGTAAAGTGTTTAGGGGTTGCCCAGTCGAAATTCAAGGCAGGCAATTTCCAGCAGATCTAATAGAGCTACCATTCTGCGAGTTCGATGTGATCTTGGGAATGGATTGGCTAGCTCGCCATGAGGTGATAATAGATTGTGGAAAGAGGCAGATGAGAATTAAAGTTTCAAAATAAGAAGAGATAGTAGTTATGGGCGAGGATATAGGATATCCAGATAATGTGATATCAGCGTTGAAAGCTCGAAAACTCATCAATAAGGGATGTAAGACTTAACTAGCGTATGTGATTGATACCTGAAAGAAAAGTCCAAAGTTAACTGACATCCCAACAGTTAGTGAGTTTTCTGATGTGTTCCCTAAGGAGTTGCCAGGACTACCACCTGACTGAGAGATAGCATTTGTTATTGAATTAGTACCTGGCACCGCTCCTATATATATTACACCATATAGGATGGCACCCATAGAATTGAAAGAGTTCAAGATATAGTTACAAGAAATGTTAGATAAAGGATTCATACGACCTAATGTATCACCATAGGATGCTCCAGTACTATTTATAAAGAAGAAAGACTGTACTTTACGTCTTTGCATTGACTACAGGCAGCTTAATAGGGTTACTGTTAAGAATAAATACCCACTGCCTATGATTGATGATTTATTTGATCTACTGAAAGGTGCAAGTATATTTTCAAAGATAGATCTTCGATCGGGGTATCATCAACTGAAGATCAAAGTGTCAGATGTATCTAAGACGACATTCAGGACTCGTTATGGTCATTATGAGTTCTTGGTGATGCCATTTGGATTGACGAATGCGCCGACAGTTTTTATGGACTTGATGAACCGAGTGTTCAGGCCATATATTGATCAATTTGTAGTTGTATTCATTGATAACATTGTTGTCTATTCTAGAGATCGAGTAGAGCATGACCAACATCTTAGAAAAGTATTGTAGACCTTGAGGGATAAACAATTGTATGCAAAGCTATCTAAGTGTGAGTTTTGGTTGGAAACAGTTAGTTTTCTGGGTCATGTAATTTCAGCGGAAGGTATTCAAGTTGATCCTAGTAAAATCGAGGTTATTCTTAATTGGAAACCACCTCAAAATGTGATAGAAGTGAGAAGCTTTCTTGGATTAGCCGGATACTATAGGAGATTTGTGAAAGGATTTTCATCTATAGCGAATCCTTGACACGAGTGCTGCGAAAAGAGGTCTGTTTTGAATGGACAGATAAGTGTCAAGCAAGCTTTGATCGACTAAAACACCAATTTTGACTAAAGCACCAGTTTTGACTCAGCCTACTCCAGGAAACGATTATGTTGTGTACAGTGATGCAAGTCACAATAGGCTAGGATGTGTTCTTATGCAAGAGGGAAAATTGATTACATATGCCTCCAGACAACTTAAACCTCACGAACTTAACTACCTGATGCGTGATTTAGAGCTTGCAGTGATAGTTTTTGCTCTTAAGATTTGGAGACATTATTTGTATGGAGAAAGATGCTACATTTATACGGACCACAAGAATCTTAAGTATCTTCCTTCACAGAAAGAGTTGAACCTGAGACAACGAAGATGGTTGGAATTGATTAAAGACTATGATTGTGTGATAGACTACCATCCAGGAAAAGCTAACATGGTTGCAGATGCACTAAGCAGGAAGATTTTAGCTGAGATGCGAGTGGAATCCACATTAATGCATAGAATTAAAGATGTCCAAAAATAAGATGAGAAGTTAGTAAAGATGGTCGAAGCCTTGAAAAAATGGAGAAAAGTCAGAATTTTCTTCAACAAAAGATGGTACTGTGTATTTCAAGAACTGAATTTGTGTGCCAAGTATGAAAGAGTTGAGGTCAGAGATTTTAAAAGAAGCTCATAAAATGGTCTATATTATACATCCAGGTGGGAACAAGATGTACCAAGATTTGAAAGCACAATCTTGGTGGTCGGGTATGAAAAAGGATATCATTGAATATGTTGCTAAATGTCTAATTTGTCAACAAGCGAAAGCTGAGCATCAATTACCCACATGATTACTACAACCGATTCCCATACCAGAATGGAAGTGGGAGAGGATCACGATGAATTTTGTGTCCGGTTTACCGGTAACTCAGAGAAAGCATGATGCAGTGTCGATGATAGTGGATCGATTGACGAAGCCAACACATTTCGTTCCAGTGCGAATGGACTATACTTTGAACAAGCTGGATGAGATTTATGTGAATGATATAGTGAGACTTCATGGAGTACCTGTGTCTATTATTTCTGACAGGGATCCCAGATTTATGTCATAGTTCTGGAAGAGTCTACAACAGGCTTTGGGAACTCGACTAAACTTTAGCACGACATTTCATCCGCAAACGGATAGACAATCAGAGCGAGTAATACAGTTGCTAGAGGATATGATAAGATGTTGTGTACTTGAATTTGAGGGAAGTTGGGATCGACATCTACCTCTTATGGAGTTTGCTTATAACAACAGTCATCAAACGAGTATAGACATGGCTCCTTATGAGGCTTTATATGGAAGAAAGTGTAGGACACTAGTTTGTTGGACTGAGTTGAATGAGAAAAAGTTGATTGGGCCGGAAATAGTTCAAAAAATTGAGGAGAAAGTTAAAGTGATCAAGGAAAGGCTAAAGGCAGCACAAGATCGACAGAAATCATATGCCGATTTAAAGAGGCGAGATATAGAATATGCTGTAGGTGACAAAGTATTTCTTAAAGTTTCGCTGTGGAAAAAGATATTGAGGTTCGGTAGAAAAGGAAAGTTAAGTCCAAGGTTTGTTGGTCCTTATGAAATTCTAGAAAGAATAGGACCAGTGGCTTACCGATTAGCTCTTCCTTTGGAGCTAGACAAAATTCATAATGTGTTGCACGCTTCAATGTTAAAAAGATATCGTTCAGACCCGACCCACGTTATACCGATTGAGGAAATAGAGGTACAGATAGACATGTCTTATGAGGAA
This sequence comes from Triadica sebifera, assembly GCA_023653625.1. NCBI lineage: Eukaryota > Viridiplantae > Streptophyta > Magnoliopsida > Malpighiales > Euphorbiaceae > Triadica > Triadica sebifera. Next base: position 12,222,695 of record CM042908.1, on the reverse strand, counting down.
GAACTAGTGGCTATAATAGCATATGAAGAGAAAGTTCTCCGGAACAAGAGAGTCCCTCTAGTTAAAGTTCGGTGGCGAAACCATACAATTGAAGAAGCCACGTGGGAAAGTGAAAAAGTGATGAAGAAGCAGTATCCCCAATTATTTAACCATGAATGAATAGGCAAATTTTGAGGACAAAATTATTTTAAGGGGGAGAGAATGTAATATCCGCTAATTTAGGCCCCGAGTCGCACGTGTCGCGAAGTTGACGCGTTTGACCGAACGGAGTCTAAATTCGGATTTTTACAAAAATTGATCAAGTAATGGCTAAAGTAAATGATAAATGCCTAATTAAGTGATTATAAAGTTTAAAGAGGTTGATTTACAGTAAATGACTAAATTGCAAAATTTGATAAGTTTTGGGGTCAAATTGCAATTTACCAAAAATTGGAGTATTAATGAGATTAATTGCTAATCAACATATTAATTTTGGGGAAATTTTAATAGGTTTGGCCAACCACTCATTGAGGAAGAATGAGATTAATGGGTTCATTAAGTCTAATGTCAAAAAAAGGTCAAAATGGTGGGTCCCACATGAAGACTTATGGGTACCCTATTTAAGACTCTCACATTCCCACATCACGGCCGTGAATGCTCTGTATTTGTAATTGTGAATGTGGTTATCAAATGAGGAATTCAGGTAAGTAAATAAAAGTCATTGTCCATCCAGTGAAATAAGAATGATATACATATATATATATATATATATATATATATATATATATATATATATATATATATATATATATATATATATATTGATGTGAGAACGTGTTAGGTTGTGATATAGAAAAATTAATTGTCACGGATGAAATATGTGAATTGTCATGGATGATATATGAACTCTGATGCGGATGATAAGCATAAGAATATTGATGTACCTAGTTAAATAAATGAAAAGATGTTATCCAGTATGTATGTGTATGACTATATGTTTACAAAACAAGAAAATTGAGATGTTGATAAATATGAGAATATTGATGTGTTGAAATTTGAGAATTTTGATTGATGTGAAAATATAAAGAAGCCCATTACTCTACCTGCAGACTAGAATCAGGATAGACGACATGTTATTAAGGGGCAAATGGTACCGTACTATTCCTCAACCAATGTGGCTTAAGCTCGGGGAGCGCCATTGGTCTGAGATGCTCTGTCAATGTGGCTTAAGCTCTAGGAGCGCTATTGACTTGAGCAGCTCTGATGAGCACATATAAATGAGGACAAGGTGGCTTAAGCTCGGGAAGTGCCCTTGGTCCAGTTATTCATCTATGATGAAATTATACTCAATCAATGTGGCTTAAGCTTTGGGAGCGCCATTGATTTGAGAAGCTCTTATGAGCCAGATAGTGGACAGGGTAGCTATAGCTCTGGGAGTGCCCCTGATCAATAACCCGTATCCAGTCAGTCCAAATTTAGAGTGATGTGGGCAAGATAATGAGGATATGTCGAAAAATAAGAAAAGAAAATAATAAGAAAATGATGATGATATGAGATTAAGATATAATGAAAAAGAGATTAACATAGTAATTTACCATCAGAGATAAATGAGAATAACATTGTATATGTGAGCATTATATGTATACTTGTATGAAATAGTAACATTTGATAGAAATAGCATGCAAACATTTTAATGCATAAAATGATACATGTTAATGCTTGTTGCATGATATAGTATATTGCCTTATTTATATGCACCACTAAGCTTAGAGCTTAGCGTGGGAGTTTCCTTCCACACAGATATAGTAAGGTAGCTGAAGGTGATAGATAAATCAAGTGGTGATCCTATTCAAGTAAAACAGCCGAACCTTGAGAAAGTGGGTTACAAGCTTTGAAAATTTGTATTTGGCTTTTATATTAAAGAATGTTAGAGTTTGTAAAACTTACTTTTAAAGTTTGTCAAGAATTAATTTGATGTTTAAAATTTCTATCTTATGTAAATAAATTATACCTAGTTTTTGTATATATCTATATATACATGAATGTTGAGAAAATAAAGGTAAAATAATAATAATTGCGAGTTGAAGAAGTAAAGAAGACAGGCAGCAGTGCTCCCTTATCCGGGCATGTGTTGTTTGGATGAGGGGGTTGCAAGCCACTACAATTAAGGTTTATGAAGTTTTAATAATCTAATTTTAAGTTTTAGTAACTCAAGTTAACAAAGAACTAGATCAAGGGAGCGAAGGAAAGGAGAAAGAGAAGTAAAGAGAAAGAAAAGAGAAAAAGATTGGTTTGTGCGTAACCTAAGGCAATAGCCTATTTTATTTTTTTTATTTACATGATTTAATTATTTGGCATGTTTATGATTCTGAATTGATATTATTTTGTGATGAAAATCTTGGGGATGCATGTTTGCTAGACTTAGGATTTAATTTGGTAAAAATTGAATGTGATCATCTTGTATGTTCCTTACTGGAAATTGATGAGCAGTGTTGACTTAAACTGTTGTAACTTAATTTCTGGAATTCGGTTTTGCATGTTGTTTGTTGGGTTTGAACAATAAGACATACGGCTATAACTTTCATTTAGACCATAAAATCTGAATATGACTGTAATTGTCTAGCAAAATTCATAAAATTGGGTTATAGAATCTGTCCAGAAATGCTGGGCAGAATTGTTAGTAATGAGAAGTAAGTACTTAAACTGTTATAAATTGAGTTCTGGAGCTTGGATTTGTGTGTTCTTTGTTCAATTTGAAAGCGAAGACACAGGGCTACAATTTTTATTTAGACCATAATATCTGAATATGTCTGTAATTGTCCAAAAAAATTCATAAATTTTAGACTTAGAATCTGTCCAGAAAATTCTGGGCAGAATTATTAGTGACCAATAAGTGTTAATATTATCATAGTTTTTGATACAAAACTCAGAATTAAGTTATTCAAGTTGAATATTAAATCTAAGATCCATATATAAATGTTGTATGAAGATCATGTAACTGAATTCAGAACGGAACAGGACCAAAATTAAGGTCTAAAACAGAATCTGCCAGTGACAGGGCAGCATGTGAATTGAGGAATGAAATGAGTAAAATGATGAGAACTTTGTTATATTATGTAAATATTATTTTAATTGAGTGATTATGTGATTATTTTGAGATATTACTTGCATAAAAAGTGTGAAATTAATTGCTATGAATTTTAATGAGATTGAATAAGCCCTAGAACACTTAACTAGAACCAACTAAGGATAGTTTGGAATGCCAAATAGGGGGGAGTATGATGAAAATGATTAATTCCATTAATGGTACGATTATCTACGCCGAGTTTGGCAATTTCATCTATGCTGGGTTTGACACTTTTATTTATGTCGGTTATGACATTATTATCTACGCCGAGTTTGGCACGGTTATCTATGCCGAGTTTGGCACGGTTATCTACGCCGGGTTTGACACTTATATGCGTATATCATATTACCCGGGTGGCACTCCTAAGTGCCTGGATGGCAACTCTGTTATCCTATTCAGTGGTTCATAGGTGTCCTGGGTATAAATGAAAACATAAATAAAGAAGTTTTGGGACATAAAAGAATTATTGAAAGTAAAACTAGAATTATGAATTGTGACATGGATAATAAATATGGAATTATGAATTGTGGGATGGATAAAAAGAAGATTTAGTGTTATAGAATAAGATGGTAATAAAATAAATAAGTATGAGACAAACTAATATAATTTGATGTCTATACATGCTAGAATACCATGATATGTATATTTCCATGAGAATATGATTAGGCATGAGTTGATATATGATAATGCATGATTGCATAAAATAGTTTGTTGCCTTATCTATATGCACCACTAAGCCAAGAGCTTAACGTGAGAGTTTTCTAACGCAGATTTAGTAAAGAATAAATAGAAGATAGTAGACAAAGCCAGCTGTGACCTAATCCAGTAAAGCAGCCTGTTGCACACATCGTGGGTTACACAACTTTTGTATATTATCTTATAAATTTTATTTTGTAGTATTTGTAAAATAAACAGTATGTATTGTAAAGAACATGTTACTATATAAAAAGGTAGTTTAACTTTTATGTTATATTTCTTTTATAATGAAAAGTAAATAAATAGTAAATGAAAAAAAATATAGGAATGATTTTCATGTATACAAATTTTAAAAATGATATTTTAACCGATGAAGTCAGTGTAGCACACCCTCATTCGGGCACGAGCTGCTGGGATGAGGGGGTGTTACAGTTTTTGGTATCAGAGGAAGGTTGGTGTTTCTGGATTTTGGTATTAAGGCCTAGTTTGGGCGGTTTTGGGATTTTAAAAGGGAGAAAAGCCTGATTTTTCATTGACAGAGGATGGCACATTGTACTTCAAGAATAGGATTTGTGTGCTTGGTGTAGAAGAGCTAAAGTCCGATATTTTAAAAGAAGCACATGAAACAATATATACCATGCATCCAGGCAGGAACAAGATGTATCAAGATTTGAAAACTCAATATTGGTGGCCAGGGATGAAGAAGGATATCACTAAATATGTTGCTAAATGTCTAACTTGTTAACAAGTGAAAGCAGAACAGTAGTTGCCCACAGGATTGCTGCAACCAATACCGATTCCAGAGTGGAAATGGGAAAGAATCACGATGGATTTTGTGTCCGGTTTACCAATGACTCAGAGAAAGCATGATACAGTGTGGGTGATAGTGGATCAATTGACGAAGTCAGCACACTTCTTAACAGTCAGAATGGACTAGACATTGAACAAGCTAGCTGCAATTTATGTAAGTGAGATAGTGAGATTGCATGGAGTGCCAATGTCCATCATATCTAATAGAGATCCCAGATTGCATGGAGTGCCAATGTCCATCATATCTGGAAGAGTCTACAACAAGCTTTGGGAACTCGACTCAATTTCAACATGGCCTTTCATCCTCAGACGGATGGACAATCGGAGAGAGTTATTCAGTTGCTAAAGGATATGATGAAAAGCTGTCTGCTTGAGTTTGAGGGAAGTTGGGATAGATATTTACCTCTTATGGAATTTGCCTACAACAATAGTTATCAGACAAGCATAAGCATGGCTCCATATGGGGTATTGTATGGAAGAAAATGTAGGACACCAATTTGTTGGACCGAAGTGAGTTAAAAGATGTTGATAGGGCCAGAGTTAGTGCAACAAATAGAAGAAAAGGTTAGAATTATCCAAGAAAGATTGAAAGCAGCTTAAGATCGACAGAAATCATATGCTGACCTTAAGAGGCGAGATATAGAGTATGCTGTGGGAGATAAAGTATTTCCCAAGGTTTCACCTTGGAAGAAAGTATTGAGATTTGGTAAAAAGGGAAATTTAAGTATGAGGTTCATTGGTCCTTATGAGATTTTGGAAAGAATCGGATCAGTGGCATATCGGTTAGCACTTCCACCAGAGTTGGATAAAATCCATAATGTTTTTCATGTGTCAATGCTAAGGAAATATAGGTCTGATCCAACTCATGTTATTCCAACTGAGGAGATAGAAGTGCAGACCGATATGACGTATGAAGAGGAACCGGTGGCTATATTAGCACGTGAAGAAAAAGTTTTACGAAAAAAGAAAGTTCCATTAGTTAAAGTGCTATGGCAGAATCATGCTACTGAAGAAGCCACATGGGAGAATGAAGAAGTCATGAAGAGGCAATATCCTCAGTTGTTCACAGAGTTAACAGGTAAATTTCGAGGACAAAATTTATTTTAAGGGGGAGAGAATGTCATATCCGCTAATTTAAACCTAAGTCACGTGAGTTATTAAATCGACTCGTCGGTTTGACCGAAGTCTAAAAGTGGATTTTTATTGAAAAATAATGAAAATAATGGCAATTAAGTATGAAAAATATCTAATAATGTGTTCAAAAAATTTTAAGATGTTAAATTTCGGTAAAGGACTAAATTGCAAATTTTGAAAAGTTTAGAGGTCAATTTGCAATTTACCTAAAATTTAAGGATTTATTGGGATAATCATAAATTAAATGCATGAATTCAGACATAAAATGAATATGGAGGCCAGCCACACCAAGTGACAACCCTTAATTGGCCATATAACATGCATGAATGAGACATTTAATGTATATAAGCTTAGGTGTCCCATATTTGATTAAGTTTGTCATTTTCTCTTAATTGCCTCTCTTCTTCCTTATCACTTAAACATCTAGAACTTTTATCTTTTCTCAAACCAGCCCATGTTTCTTGAAGCATAACCCACCATATGGCAAAGTTTAATAAGCTAATTAAGATACGTGCATTTAACCTTAATGAAGGTTTTTAGATTGAGCTTAGGTGTCCCCTCATCATAATGACTTTTGTCATTTTGTTCTTGATTGTTTTTTCTTCTTCCTTATTCATTTTCATTGAGGAAAATTCTCAACTTAGGATAGTTTGGCATGCCAAATAGGAGGGGAGTATGATAAAAATGATTAATTCCACTAATGGTATGATTATCTACGCCGGATTTGGCAATGTTATCTATGCCGGGTTTGACATTGTTATTTATGCCGGGTATGAAATTATTATCTACGCTGAGTTTGGCACGGTTATCTATGCCGAGTTTGGCACAATTATCTACGCTGGGTTTGGCACTTATATGCGCACATCATATTGCCTAGGTGGCACTCCTAAGTGCCTGGATGACAACTCTGTTATCCTATTCAGTGGTTCATATGTGTCTTGGGCATAAATGAAAACATAAATAAAGAAGTTATGGAATATAAAAGAATTATTAAAAGTAAAACTGGAATTATGAATTGTGACATGGATAATAAAAATGGAATTATGAATTGTGGCATGGATAAAAAGAAGATTTAGTGTTATACAATAAGATGGTATTAAAATAAATAAGTATGAGATAAACAAATATAATTTGATGTCTATACATGCTAGAATACCATGATATGTATATTTCCATGAGAATATGATTAGGCATGAGTTGATATATGATAATGCATGATTGCATAAAATAGTTTGTTGCCTTATCTATATGCACCACTAAGCCAAGAGCTTAGCGTGGGAATTTTCTAATGCAGATTTAGTAAAGAATAAATAGAAGATAGTAGACAAAGCCAGCGGTGACCTAATCCAGTAAAGCAGCCTGTTGCACACATCGTGGGTTACACAACTTTTGTATATTATCTTATAAATTTTATTTTGTAGTATTTGTAAAATAAACAGGATGTATTGTAAAGAACATGTTACTATATAAAAAGGTAGTTTAACTTTTATGTTATATTTCTTTTATAATGCAAAGTAAATAAATAGTAAATGAAAAAAAATATAGGATTGATTTTCATGTATACAAATTTTAAAAATGATATTTTAACTGATGAAGTCACTGTAGCACACCCTCATTCGGGCACGAGCTGTTGGGATGAGGGGGTGTTACATAATCTATTTAAATATCAATGATAGTCTCGTCATAGCAATGGTGCAAGTATCCTTAGACTTGAAGTACTCAAGGATATCTTGAATATTGATTATGTATTTTGACACTATTCCTTGTTGCCTCAGAGAGGTAGCTCATAGGGTGGTGATTGGATACAACTTGAGGTATTCGAAGGTAATTGGGTAACCAACAAAGGATTCACCACTCTTGATAGAAGGAGTGTATATGCCTGGCCTCTTGTCGTGGTCATTACTCAAGAATCTCTGGCCGGAATGGAAATGTCATAAAGACAGTCTTCAATGACATATCTAATAGAGTAATGAGCCTTAAGGACAAGAACTAACATTACTTGGACTAGACGTGATGTACTCTGTAACATCCTTGACCTTCCCCACATGCATTTCATCGAACATAAGCATCTTGCATACAATTCAATTGAACACGTGCATTTCATACGTATTTTCGTAGGAATAAGTTCATGGCACGCACTAGCTATGGGTCCTAGTATTTGGCAATTATATCGAGTCACACATGTATCCTTATAACCTAAATAAGGATAACAAATTATTAGAAATGAATTGAATAAGATGACTAAATTATAGTAAGAAAAATGATTAGATTAAGATTAGTGAACATTTACATTGGTAATTTAGTTAAATCGGGTCAAATGATTAAGCTGTATCATTGTGTGAATTAGTGGAATTATAAATCTATGTAAATAATAATAATAATATAGACAAAATAAAATGAAAATGACATAAAAGATAAATAGAAGAGAAGAGAAGAGAAAGGAGAAGAGAAAGGAGAAAAGAGATGAGAAAAGAGATGAGAAAAAGATAAAAAGACAAAAACCAAAAGTTAGCTTTATCTTCCCATTTCTGCCTTCTTCTCTAGCCCGACTACTTCTTCCATTTCCTCCATTTTAGACTTCCATTTTTCCTTGTTTCACCTAGGTTTTGAAGCTAATTGATCCCTTTCAAGGTTTTTCTTGGTAAGTAATCAATTCTTATTACTATAGGGTTGATTTGAGTTGCTTAGGTTCAATATTAGGCACTGAATTGCACCCCGATTTTTATGTTAATAGAAATTGATTATGGAAATGTGTAAAAAACAAAGGTTGTTCCTTTATGTCATATATTTTTGGATATGTAAACATATTTGCAATCTGTTATGTATAGGGAGAGATATGCTCTTCATACTGAAACTGGTCAGGGTGTAAACCCTAACCAAGTTAGCTAATGTGTAGTTTGATTTTGAATATGTTAAAGCCCTTCTTTGAAGTATCTCAAAACATACAAGTTGTAGATATATGTGAGTTGTATCGGTCTACCACATTTCAGGTTCATAGGCCTTGTAAATGGTGAGGTATGGTGAATGGAACCATGATTGTTCCAAGGTTTGAACTGCCTACTGAGTGCCTTAGGAAGATACAATAACTTGTTTGGCTAATTTGAGCTTGTTGGAGCTAGTATATGTAAATGATCAAAAGCCAAAAGTTATAGGTATATGTATTAGTTAAAGTTTGGTACTAATTGCAACTTCATTGGTTATGTATAGACTAAGTTATGGCCTTTGGAAACCATACTGGTCCGGAAGTAAATTCTATTCTAGACCAGTGAAATGTTTGGTATAATTAGAAGACCATAGAGACATAATTGGTAACATTTGTAAACATGGAACATGTTACATATGCACCCATATAAGTTTCTATAAAGATGCATTAAAATAGGACTTATAGATTATAAGTTATGATGAACCCAAAGGAGTACCTTTAAACTGCCTAAAGGCAGAAAACAAGGCAGAAAACAGAACACTCTTAGAAATTCCACCAAATATTGTACAATGATCGAATTGGACTGAAATTTGAATATGTTCTATAATTATATGTTAGTTTTAATTAGGAATAAGAATCAAATTAATTGGTCAATTATAGAAAACGTTATAGCCTAAACAGTCCCATAAGGTCACACTGCCTCATAGGAAAAATCTTAGCTATTGACATGAACAATGCATATTAATTTGTTTAAGCCACATTAAGTCTCCCTAATCATGAGTTAATCGATTATGTTTTCATATTAGGCTCACAACATATTGGAGACCCATAAGGAGCGGATAGACAATAAGTTAGGGGTCGGAATCAAAGGAGAACGGTGAGTCTAATTATCGATTGAATTCTTTTGTGCAAATGAATGTTGCTTGCTATGTGATTCATGTGATTGTCATGATTTTTCCTTGATAATGTAATGATGGATAATTTGTGACATTGTGGTACATATAAATGGTATACGTGTAGTATATTTGAGGTATATGTTTGACAAATATGATATATATACATGGTATATGTATAGTATATGCAAGGTATATGCTTGACATATGAGGTATATATGGAATATATGTATGTTGTATATGATAAAGATGCAATGGTTGATGAATGCTTAAATAAAAGTGCATATGCATATGGGCTAAAAAGGCGTTGTGACTAGTTAATCGATATTGTAAAGCAAAAGAAGAGGCCTATGGCCCAACAAATGTGCAAATGAAACAAATGATCAAGCTAGCTAGCAAGTGCAAATGCAAATGTTCACATGGAAAATATTTACATGGAAATCCGGGGCAATGTCTGTTTAACTTGGTCACAACAAAATTAAATAAGCAAAGCATTTGCATACATAAAGAGTAATGATTATATGTTTCAACTTTATTAATACTTATATGATACTGATGAACGGAATGGAATACATGGTATATATTGGAATTTTGATTTATTACTATGAGTTGTTTGGTACTTTAGAGCTCATTGGATGGTTATTTTCACTGAGCCGCAACTCATCAATTTGCATCATTTTTCAGGTAGAGAAAAGTGATAGCTCATTTTGAGTAGCGTATAAAAGACATGGAGCACAGGTCACTGGCCGAGCCTCATCACTCTCTCTCCTTGCATTCCACACAAGCATGAAAATATGTCATATGTGTTTTGTATTTACATGCCTGAATATGTATAGTCATTTTGGAATGATTCTAAAAATGTATAAATGAAATCAACTCGAAAATACTTAGGTGTAAAGTTTATGTTTTGATATATTTGATATATTATATTATGGTGAAAACCTCAGTGTTAACTTTGCAAAGTCAGTGAATAATATTACAGGATATGAGACTTGCAAGTCATTGAATGAAATTATAGGATATGAGACTTGTAAAGTCATTAAATTATATTACATGATATGAAAAGAAAATATACTACTATTGTTAACAGGGTATTCTACCTTTCCAGTATGCTATGTATGATTACTTGATACAGGGATAGGTTATACTCAAATGCATAAGATGTGGTGTTACATACTTAGTTTAGTGGGAGTTGACACATGTCCATACTCTGAACCAAGTGGGGTATAGAATGGTGAAAGGAATAAGTGCACATAAATTGTCTATGGAAAGGTTCGTAGTCAAAACACTGACTTTCCGGTCAATTGGGGGTCATAATGTGTTGCTAGATACCGCTCATGACCTGCTTAAATTAATTGTTAATTTAAGTGGCCAACATAACCGGGAACCTAATCGGTCACATGCATTGAAGATGTGAAGAATGAGTAAAATGGTCTTGGATAGGATCCAAAATATGAGAGAATTATTTCAGGATGGATCGCGATGAGATCGCACGGAAAAATCATTCGGTAGTGTCACGGCCCCGTGCACACTAGGCAGGCTGTTGGCCTGCCTAGCGGGCCAGCTGGGCTACCAAGCAGTAGCCCGTAGCACGCCCAGCGTGCTGCTGCCTTCCCATCCATTGGCCAATGGCTGTTTTTGGCCTTAATTAGGCCAATTACGACCAATTGCTATTCATTTGTTTCCATTTTCTCCATTTTTGGTTTTTCATCTTATTTTTGAATTTAATTCAAATAGAAAAGACCTAAAATGGTAGAAAATAGACATGAAAGTATTTTTTGTGAAAAAAAATATTTTTAAGACAACAAAAAATTCTCTCAAGAACACTTTCAAAGCTAGTACTTTGAATTTGTTCAAACCATTTCTCTTGATAGTTTCTTCTTCATTCTTCATGTGGATTATCATTAGAGACATTCTAGTGTGGATTATTGTGATTTTCTACAACCCAACAAAGTGAAGATTTGAAGAACAAATAAAAATTACAAGGTATAATTTTTAACATTTACATTTATATAAATTAATTTTAATGGTACAAGTATGATCTTTTGTTTTGGGTTTTGAAAAATTTTATTTTTTGTTGCGTTTATGAATATGATTCATTCTTCAAAACCCAACATTGGTATCAGAGCCTCCTTGTATCCATTAAATATAATTTTAATTGAAAGTGCAATGAAATTGCATGTTTTTGATGATTTTGGATCAATAGGTTTTGAAAAATTGAAATTAATTTGTAAAATAAAATTTACATATTTTTCTTTTCTTTATCTGATTCTGAGATGAATAAGAATGATTATTTAGATTTAAAAATGATTTGAATGTGATTCAAATAATTAATTTCTGATTTATTTCAAAAATGCCTAAAATTTCCTTTTTATGAACATGTGTTGTTGTTTGGCTTAATTGATGAGACTGGTTATATTTTTCTTGTAATTTAATTATGAAAAATTTATTTAGATATATTTAGAATATGTTTATGCCTCTGGAAGAGTTCAATAATTAATTAAAATTATTTTAATTAATTTTTCAAACAAACACAAAAACGGGACTGTTTAAGCATACCCGGTGGGGCTGTTTTGTTTGATTTTTTTGTATGTGTTTATTTTATTTTCAGCACCTTGAAATATTTTTATGTGATTAAAAATATTTATTTTGATGTTAGATGCATGCCAAAATTATTTTTCAAGCATTTGAAATTTTAAAAATTCTAGATATCGAATTAGTCATTTTGAGCGTTTAAGTGTGTTGGTTCGTTTGTCTTAGTAATTTTGGCTTGTGCCAAAAATACTTTGATGAACTTGAGTTGACCTAAAGATAATTAGAATGATGATTTGATGTTCTGGAAATTTTTAGAAATTTTGGAAATTAAGTTTGAATTAATTTAAGTTGTGCAATTGTAATTCTAGTATGATTAAAAATTGGTATGTATATTAAAATTAAATTGTTTAATTTTAACATCATAATATTCTGATTTTAAGGAGAATTAATTTTGAATTATTTTTGGAAATGTGGAATTTAATTTAATTTGATTAAATATTAAATTCCACTTTAAAATGACATACAAAATTAAATTAACCGAAAGAACACATATAGGCAATTTCGATTCAAGTGTTGAATCGATTTACAAATTGAAATCCAAAATTGTTATTTTTATTTTATGCATTAGAGAATGCATGTTAGGGGTGTATGAAAGGTATTATGGATGATTATGGACTTAGGCCCAATGTGATTGAGCATGCATGAAATTATTTTGTTTTGTGGTAAATAGGGCTTGCGTGTGCCTACCTCTTTTTCTTTCTTATGTATTTCTCTTCTCATCTTACTCCCCTCAAATGTAAATTGATATTTTCTATAATTTGAAATATGTAATTAGATTACATAGGATTAGGATAGAATGAAGACACAAAGGAGCAAGAAGCAAAAGAGATGGTACCACAAACAAGAAGACTTAGAAATAGGAATTTGATTTCTATTTTGGGTTGTAAATTCATGCATATACCTAGGTAAGACCAAGTTAATTTTTCTTTGGCTCAAGAGATTGACTTTAGTATGTCCATAATCATGCCATATAGTTAATGTAACTATCTTTATATATCAATGTGATGAATGTATGATATATAAAAGCATGAAATAATAACTTGATGAGACTTAACAAAGAAATCCCTCACTAAATAAACAATTAAGTCTTACGCCTTCCATTAATATGTGGAGAACCAGAGTTCTTCTAGAGTTATGGTTGTTGAGTTGCCTCAAGCTCACTCTATAAGAATATGTTCAATCCATTGAAATTATATTTCACGATTAATGGGTTAGACTTAACCGATATTATTAACTTGTTGGATTTGTGCCAAGGTTAATGTGTATAGTAGGTGAAGTTGGGTTTGTATACATGAGATGTACACATATCAAGAATCGATAGCCCAATGTATGTGCACACATCAATAAGTTGATAGCACAAGATTCGATAGTTGCATGAATAATGCAATTGGTATGGATTAGATACCTACCAACCAAACTAAGGATAGCTTGTTGAGTTGCCTCAAGGTTATTCTTAGCTAGTTGGATATCGACCCACTAGGAGAACTTCCATATAAGTTCTCTCGAGTTCAAAGTGAGGGCTATGGATTTTATTAAAGACCTATTAAACATGCATTTTATGTGCATTCTAACATGTTCTATTTTACATCTAGGTTGCTAGAATCATCATCATGGCAAGTGTGAATTTGCGATCGCTAATGGAATCAAATAAGTTGACTGGGCCCAATTTTTTGGATTGGCTAAGGAATCTGAGAATAGTTCTCAAATCAGAAAAGATTGGCTATGTCCTAGATGAGGCACTCCCTAATCCCCCTGCTGCTAATGCTTTTGAAGATGTTCAGAAGGCATATCAAAAGCATATCGATGATAGTGAGATGGGAAGCTGCATTATGCTTGCTACTATGTCAGCTGAGTTGCAAAAGCAGCATGAGGCTATGGATGTTAATTCCATAGTATACCATCTAAGAGAGCTTTTTGATGAGCAAGAACATTCTGAAAGGTTCGAAACTTCAAGGTTGCTCTTTCGTACTAAGATGGTTAAGGGGAAATCTCTAGTGCAATATGCATTGAAGATGAATGACTATATTAAGAGGTTGGCCACCTTGGGATTTGTGATGGACCATGAATTAAGTATTGTCTTAATTCTAACCGGTTTGTCTGATAGTTATTCACATTTTGTGCTTAACTATAGGATGAACCAAATCTCTACCACTATTCTTGAGCTGATTAACTTGCTTAAAACAGCTGAGCCATCTGTCAAGAAGGACAGTAAGGCTGTGATGCTGGTGGACTCTTCAAGTTCTAAAAGGAAGAACCTTAAGAAGAAGAAGAAGTCCATGAAGTCGAAGGGAGGCATGGCCAAGAAGAAGGCCAAGGAGATTGCTCTAAAAGGGACATGCTTCCATTGTGGCAAGGATGGCTATTGGAAGAGAAACTGCAAGGTTTACTTGGAGTCCTTGAAGAAGAAGGCATCTGATGCCCTTGGTATGTTTAAGTACTTAATAGTTTTGTTTTTGTGATTTTAGGAAAGGAAAAAAATGTAGTGTGGAGAAAGAGGCCTCACACATGTAAGGAATGTGTCACATGCATGAGGGAAGATTTTTCCACCTGACAATCATACTTAGAATAAGGTTGATCCATTAAGCATATCAAGCTCTCTTCTTATGAAGCAAAATCTTTCTTCTTTAAGAGATTTGGTGAAAATATCTGCCAATTGATTGTATCGATAAATTCTAATGCAACATCTCCATATTGAACACGATCTCTAAGAAAATGATGTCTTACGTCAATATGCTTACTTCTAAAGTGTTGAATACAATTCTTTGATAGGTTTATGGCATTTGTATTGTCACATTTGATGGGTATATGGTCCAAATTATGAACATAATCCTTAAGTTGTTGTCTCATCCATAGGATTTGAGTGCAACAACATCCTGCTGCCACATATTCTGCTTCAGCGGCAGAAAGGGCAACCGAAACTTGTTTCTTGCTAAACCAAGAGACTAAGCATTCACCATAAGGTGACAAATGCCTGATGTACTATTTCTATCCAAGAGACTGCCGACATAGTCTGCATCTGAGTATCCTTATGATATGAAAGGATGAATTTCTAGGATACCATAAGCCTAGATGCAATGTGCCATGTAAATATTTTAAGATTCTTTTCATATCATTCAAATGTGATTCATTAGGACAAGATTGAAATCTAGCACGTAAGCATACACTATACATTATATCAGGCTTAGAGGCAGTAAGATATAAAAGTGATCCGATCATACCTCTATAGAGCTTTTCATTAATGCTCTTACCCTTTTCATCTTTGTTCAATTTTGTTGATGTGCTCATTGGATTCTTAGCATTTTTGCATCATTCCATTCCAAATTTTTTGATTAAATCTTTGGCGTACTTGGATTGGTTGATGAATATGCCCTCATTTCTTTGTTTTATTTGTAGACCAAGAAAGAACTTAAGCTCACCCATTATGCTCATTTCAAATTTCCTAGTCATACACTTAGCAAATTCTTGGCAAAACAATTCATTAGTAATATGATGTCATCAACATAAATTTGAACAACTAGAACATCATGCTTATGTTTTTTAATAAATAAAGTTGTGTCAACATTTCATTTTGAAAAATTATTTTCTTAAAGGAAAGAACTTAGTCTTTCATACCAAGCTCTTGGAGCTTGTTTCAAACCATACAAGGCTTTTGAAAGTTTAAAAATATGATTAGGCAAGTTATGGCTTTCAAAACCCGGGGGTTGTTTTACATAAACTTCCTCCTCTATAAAACCATTTAAGAAAGCACTTTTGACAACCATTTGAAAGAGTTTAAAATTCATATGACATGCAGATGCTAAAAGAATTCTTATGGCTTATAATCTAGCTATTAGAGCATAGGTCTCATCATAATCTATACCTTCTTCTTGATTATAACCCTTTGCAACTAACCTAGCCTTATTCCTAGTTATTGAGCTAAGCTTATTCATAGTTATTGAACCTTGTTCATCTAGTTTATTTCTAAATACCCATTTACTACCAATGATTTTATGCTTTTTAGGTCTGGGAACTAAGGTCCATACCTTACTTTTCTCAAATTGGTTGAGTTCCTCTTGCATACAATCACCTAATTTTCATCATTAAGAGCCTCAACAATGTATTTAGGCTCAATTTGAGAGACAAAAGCAAGGTTAGAATCTAAGAGTTTGAGATGTGATCTAGTACTTACACCTTTAGTAGGATCACCAACCAATGATTTGTTCCTTATGGTGATCTTTTGTCATTTTCCATTCCTTTGGAATCTCTTATTTGTCTTGCTCTTGAGGTTGAGGTAGAGAGACATCTTGATGTGGGTTTTCTTGATCATTATCATCTTTCTTATAATCAAGATTAAGCTTTTCCATTGTACCTACAATATCATCAAGAACACTACCTTTCACAAGATCAAGCGTACTAGATTCATCAAAAACAACATGCATGGATTCTTCAACAACTAATGACCTTTTATTAAAGACTCTATAAGCTTTGCTAGTTGTTGAGTATCCTAAAAGGATATCCTCATCGGATTTAGAGGCAAATTTTCCAAGGTTTTCCTTAGTATTTAAAATGAAACACTTGCATCCAAATACTCTAAAGTATGATATCATGAGCTTTCTTCCATTCCATAACTCAAAAGAAATTTTGTTTAAGAGTGGTCTTTTGAAAACTCAATTTGAAATATAACATGCAGTACTAGTGGCTTCAGCCCAAAAGTAGGTTGCTAACCCATACTCATTGAGCATTGTTCGAGCCATTTTAATTAAAGTTCGATTTTTCCTTTCAACTACCCCATTTTGTTGAGGTGTCCTAAGAGTTGAAATTTTTTGTGAAATACCATGTTTTAGACAAAAGTTTTCAAAATTTTCATTCTCAAACACTTTACCTTGATCACTTCTTATTTTTGAAATGAAATATCCTTTTTCATTTTGAACTCTCCTAGCAAAGTTTTTAAAGGATTCAAAAGAATCACTCTTTTGAGATAAGAAAATTACCCAAGTGAATCTAGAGTAATCGTCGATGATGAAAAAAGCATAGTATTTACCTCATAAGCTAGGAACTCTAATAGGTCCAAAAAGATCTAAATGCAAAAGTTGTAGAGGCTTTGAGGTACTTACAATATTTTTGGATTTGAAGGAGGACTGGTATTGTTTTCCTCTTTGGCAAAGTTTACATGTCATATTCTTTTCAAATTTGACTTTTGGTAGTCCACTTACTAGCTCTCATTCCCTAATGCTTTGAATTAAATCCATATTTGCATGACCAAGTCTTCTATACCATAGCCAAAATTCATCACTAATAGTCATAAGACACTTAGAGGAAAGGTTAGATATTTTGTGTAAGTCTATTATGTAAGTATTGACATCTCTACTTCTTTTGAATATCTTTTAGCCACTAAAGGAGGTTACAAGACATTCATTTGAGGTAAAGATTACTTGGTTTCCCTTATCACATAATTGACTCACACTTAACAAATTATGTTTCAAACCATCAATAAGTAAAACATGTTCAATGAAAGTAGTATTATTTATACCAATGGAGCCAATGTCAATTACCTTACCCTTAGCATTATTCACAAAGGTTACCTTATCACCATCAATACTTTTAATGTCATTGAATAGTTCTTTGTTTTCGATCATATGCCTTGAGCATCCACTATCCACAAGCCAAGCATTTTCTTTTATAGTGGACTTGAGGCATACCTTTAAAATCACAATTTTGGTGTGGTTTTAAGGTACCCAAATGAACTTGGGTCCTTAGGGGTTAGCACATGAAAGTTCCCAATGAGCCTTTCTTATCCAATAATGTTTATTGATGTGACCAAATTTCATACAATCATTACATTGTTTAGCTCTAAACATGTTTTTCAGTTTTACCATGCTTTTACATCTCATTATCCATTTCGATGGAGTTTGTGAGCAGTGACATGCATATGCATGATTAATAGGTGATTTCCTTGGTGCATGCCTCTTGTACATGAAGGCATGATTGGCCTTATAAGGTCTCCCTCTTAAGCTATGCGACCTTTGACCATTCTTCTTATAAATAAGGGGTTTAGTGTGTGTTGTGCTCTTAGCCCTTGGGCCTATTACTTCTATTGTGGAAGTTTGAGGTGCACTAGACTTAACAAAGGTGGTCTTGTGAGATGAAGATGATGCTCCATTAAATCCTAGACCATGTCTTATTAAAGGTGGTCTTTAGGACACTATGAGAGTATCTAAACTCTCATTGCCTTTATGAAATCTTAAAATAGAATTTCTAAGTTCCTCAACTTCGTTTTTAAAAATATTGTTTTCTTTAAGCAAGGATTTAGTTGAAGGTCTAGAGGAATACTCATCTAATGATTTTTGAAGAGTTTCATTAGAAGTTTTAAGATCAAGATTTTCCTTTTGTAAAACTTCCATTTTGTTTTTCAAATTTAAAATATTATCTTTGTAAGTATTGAATCTACATCTATATTTTTCTAATTCTTGGTTTAATGCCTCTATTAAACTCTGTTCATCATCATCTTCACTATTACTACTATCTTTATTAAATGAGTATGATTAAGAAGGACCTACCTCATCCATGAAGTGATCCTCTAAAGCCATGAAGCATGGGTTGACCTCTTCACCTTCATTGTCATCTTTTTCATATGAAGAGCTTTCATCATCCCATGTGGCTTTGTGACCTATCTTTTTGATATCTTTACTTGAACTTTGGACATTCTGGTTTGATATGTCCTTTCTTCCCACACTCATAACATTTTACCTCCTCTTTATTTCTTTGAGAGTCATTTGAGGAGTGTTTGAGGTTTTTTTGTTTGAAGTTTCGAGAGTTGCCAATTCTCTTTTCAAGTATTCTTTTTAATCTTCTTGAGAGCATGGCAATGTATCATCACTCTTTTCTTCATCATCTTCAACTTGTTCTTGAGATTTTGAAGAAGAGGCTTTGAGTGCTAGAGGCTTTCTTTTCTCTGGCTCGGCTTCAAGTTCTTTATATGTGTTAGAAGTTTGCCAATAAACACATAGATAGGCATGATGCTCATGTCTTCATTGGCTTCTTCTATACCCGTAACTCTTAAACCATAGTCATTGAGAGGAAGGCTTTTCAGAATTTTGTTGTTTACATCTTCCGAGCTTAAGTGCTTTCCTAGCTTTCTCATGCCATTTATGATGGCTAAAAGATAGTTCATCATGTCGATGATAGATTCATTGGATTTCATCTTGAAGAGTTCATATTCTGAAGTGAGAAGTTGAATTTTCTTGGTTTGACTTGCTTGGTTCCTTCATGATAATTCTTCAATGTCTTCCACATACTAGATGCGGTAGGGCAGTGTTGCGTTCTACCACATTCTTTAATGGATAGAGAGCTTACGAGGATTGTCATTGCCTTTTTGTTTTTGAAGTTTGCTCTACATTGAGCCTCTGTCCAATCATCTCTTGAAAAAACTTCTTCTTCACCATCAACTCCTCTCCTGGTTGGTGGTGTCCATTCTTTCCGAACACTATCCCAAACTTCAA
Organism: Triadica sebifera; assembly: GCA_023653625.1. NCBI lineage: Eukaryota > Viridiplantae > Streptophyta > Magnoliopsida > Malpighiales > Euphorbiaceae > Triadica > Triadica sebifera. Next base: position 12,203,060 of record CM042908.1, on the reverse strand, counting down.
TTCCCTCACTATCGAGATATGTCTCCATTTGGAACTTCTAATGAGCGTAGTTTGCTCTATCAAAGTAAGGCTTGAGACTTTGGAATCCTTCACTAGCCATTTCTTGATATTTGCTATCACTTTTTAGGCTTTGTTACTGAACAAGCTCTGATACCAATTGTTGCCTAGACAATTAACCAAAAAACGGGTTGAATTGGTTACGAAATAAAAATTTCTTAACTTTAAGTGCGGAATAAAATTAAATAGAGTAGGGAAGGAAAGATATTACACACAAGATTTATAGAGGTTTGGGTATTAATAAACCCAACTCCTCTCCCCAATCTCAATTAGGTGTTTTACTAATGCACTAAGTGTTACAATGGAGTTTTACAAGCTCATTCCCAACTATGGTGTTTCTCTCAATGGCTAACACCTAACCCAGAAATTCCCTTTCTCTCAATGGCTAACACCTAACCCAGAAATTCCCTTGTATTTTAATGGCTCACACAATAAACCAATTCCATGTGTTTTATGGCTCACACAATAAACCAATTCCTTGCATTTTATGGCTCACACAATAAACCCTTACAAGTGTTTCAATCTTAATCCAATATACCCAAACTCAGTTGAGTAATTATTTACAATGAAAACACTCACCAACCTATAATGCTCAAAAATTATGAGCAATTAGGTTTTTACAAAGAATAAGAGTTTTGCTGAAAATTAGTTAATGCACAAGGCTACAACATGATTAAAGATTCAAAGTAATTGTTGTTCTGTTCTTTAGGATTAATAAAAGACTTGCATTTATACTTTCTCTGCGAATTATAGTCATTTGGGTGCATTTAATGCGAAAATAGCCGTTGAACCAACTCTTAACTTCGTGCCTGACATGTTTCTCTATCCTCATTCACGGACGTGAATGCATGTATCACAGTCGTGAATATTCTTCCTAGTCATGGTCCAAGTGGTCACTTTGGCCTTGAAGCTCTCTGGAAGAATTTGAAGTGTTTAATCTTAGACGTAACTTTATACATTCACGGGCGTGAATATTCTTCCAAGCCGTGGTCCAAGTGGTGACACCGGCTATGAAACTCTTTGGAAGAATTTGACATGTTATCTCATGGGTGTGACTATCTTTCACGGGCATGACTGATTTGATCATTCATGGTTGGTATGATCCTTCATGGCCGTGAAATTTTAATGGTGCAAAGTTGGCGCTAAGCTATATTCATGGGCGTGACTTTGCTATTTCTTCTTATTTTAATCTTCAAAAGTTGTCTTTCATTCTTGCATCATATTTTATTCAAGATATATCTTGTTCAACATACTTAGAACACAAGCATTGTTAAATACATTATTGCTATTTTATTTGTTAGCATCAAAATGATGGAAATACCCCTCAAAGTTCAACATATCCAAAATTGATTGCCTTTAGAGCACTTCTCTAACAACCTCCCACTTGAACTAAAGCCAATCACTTTTGTACTTTATTCCATAGGTGAGTACATGAAAATCATATTTCTTTTCAAAAAGTGTGTTAGCTAAAGGATCAACAATATTTTGATTAGTGGGCACTTTTTCAATCATTACATCATTCCTACCAATGATTTCTCTAATCAAATAATATCTTCTGAGTACATGTTTGGATCTCTAATGAGATCGTGACTTATTTGCTTATGCAATGACTCCATTATTGTCACAATATAATTTTATTAGATCAATAATACTAGAAACCACCCCAAGTTCCATGATGAATTTCTTTATCCAAACTGCTTCCTTTGCTGCTTCAGAAGCTATAATGTACTCTGCTTCGGTTGAGGAATCAACAATCGTTTACTGTTTAGAACTCTTCTAACTGAATTCTCTGCCATTTAGTGTGAATATATATCCTGATTGGAATTTTGAGTCATCCTTGCTAGATTGGAAGCTAGCATTGGTATACCCACTCATAACAAGATCTCCATCTCCATATACCAAGAATATATCCTTAGTCCTTCTCAAATCCTTAAGGATATTCTTGACAGCCACCCCAATGACTTTCACCAGGGTCTGATTGGTATCTGCTCATGACACTCAGAGTAAATGATATATCGAGTCTCGTACATAACATATTGTACATGATTGATCCTATAGTAGAAACATATGGAATCAAATTCATGCGTGCCTCTTGTGTCTATGGACACATAGATTTTGAAAGAGTAATCCTATGGGTCATAGGAATATATCCTCTTTTGGACTGCTCCCTAAACCTCTTTAGCATCTTGTCTATGTATGTAAATTGTGAGAGACCAAGCAATCTGTAACACTCCCTTACCTCACTTCCGTTCAGCAGGGTAAGTGAGTATTACCCGTCTAACTGTTTTGTAAATTTAATGAAATGAAGTAACATTTTTTTTTATGAAAATATTGCAAACACCGAAATAAAAATTATTGCAAGCATAGATATTTAAAGTTTTATTTATTTATAAAATACATTAATTTACATCCAAACTATGTTCTATTACATTGCAATTTATATTTTTAATACACATTATATGAAATAAAACTATAAGTTAATTTACAAAATTTTTAACAAAATATACCAAGAAAAAAAACCTAAATTTTTTTGCTGCTTCCCTTAGGGTACCCTTCTTCTTCTGATAGTTTATTTTCTACGGCTACCATTCTAAACCTGCGCGAGAGGAAACCACCCGCGCTAAGCTACTAGCTTAGTGGTGCTTCAATGATAAAAATTTTACATACATATATATATATATACATATATATATATATATATATATATATATATTTCATATTAATTAGTCATTTAATAAATAAAGCATACAATAAAGAATTATAGAAATTTAATAAATTCTAGCAAATATTCAACATTTAACATCTTGAATTCATGTAACATTCATCAAAATCACATACTTAAATATTAGTATTATTATTATTTTCTTGTTGTAACATTCTTGACTTTCCCCACATGCATTTCATTGAACATAAGCATCTTGCATACAATTCAATTGAACACATGCATTTCATATGTATTTTTGTAGGAACAAGTTTATGACACGCACTAGCTACGTGTCCTAGTATTTGGCACTTGTATCGAGTCGCACTTGTGTAATTATAACCTAAATGAGGATAACAAAGTATTAGAAATGAATTGAATAAGGTGACTAAATTAAAGTAAGCAAAATGATTAGATTAAGATAAGTAAACATTTACATTGTTAATTTAGTTAAATTGGGCCAAATGATTAAGCTGTATTGTTGTGTGAATTAGTGGAATTATAAATATATGTAAATAATAATAATAATATAGACAAAATAAAATGAAAATGACACAAAAGAGAAATAAAAGAGAAGAGATGAGAAAAAGATAAAAAGACAAAAAACAAAAAGTTAGCTTTATCTTCCCATTTCTGCCTTCTTCTCCAGCCCGAATTCTTCTTCAATTTCCTCCATTTCAGACTTCAATTCATCCTTTTTTCACTTAGTTTTCGAAGCTAATTGATCCCTTGCAAGGTTGTTCTTGGTAAGTAATCAATTCTTATTGCTATAGGGTTGATTTGAGTTACTTAGGTTTATTAATAGGCATTGATTTGCAACCCGATTTGGATGGACATAGAAATTGATTCTAGAACAGTTTAAAACACAAACATTGTTCCTTTATGTCTTATATTTATGGATATGTAAACGGGTTTGCATGATTTAGTGTATAGGAAGAGAAATCCTCTCTCTACTGAAACGGGTCAGGTTGTGAACCCTAACAAAGTTAGCTACTGTGTGCTTTGATTTAGAATATGTTAAATCCATTATTTGAAGTATCTCAAAACTTACAAGTTATAGATATATGTGTGTTGTATCTTTATACCACATTTCAGGTTCATAGGTCTTGTAAATGTTGAGTTATCGTGAATAGAACCATGATTGTTCCATGGTTTGAACTGCCTACTGAGTGCCGTGGGCAGATCCAGAAAATTGTTTGGCTAATTTGATCTTGTTAGAGCTAGATTCTGTATATTATCAAAACTGTAACGTTATAGCTATATGTCGTAGCTAAATGTTGGTACTAATTTCAGCTTAATTGGTTATGTATAGACTAAGTAATGGCCTTTGGAAGTCAAACTGGTCCGGAAGTCAATTCTATTCTTGACCAGTAAACTGTTTGTTATATTTTGAAGACCTTAGAGACATACTTGATACAAGTTGTAAACATGAAACACGTTCCATATGGACCCATATAAGTTTCTGAAAAGTTTCATTAAAACAGGAAATATAGATTATATGTTATGATGAACCCAAATGAGTACCCTGAAACTGCCTAAAGGCAGAAAATATAACACACTTAGAAATTCCACAAAATATTGTAAAATGATTAAATTGGTCTGAAATTGTAATATGTTCTATAATTATATGTTATTTTTAATTTGAAATAGGAATCAGATTAATTGGTCAAGTATAAAAAAAGTTATAGGCTAAACAGTCCCATAAGGTCACACTACTTCATAGGAAAAATCTTAACTATTGACATGAATGATGCATATTAATTTGTTTAAGCCACATTAAGTCTCCCAAGCATGAGTTAATCGATTATGTTTTCATATTAGGCTCGCAACATATTGGAGACCCAGAAGGAGTGGATAGACAATAAGTTAGGGGTCGTAATCAAAGGAGAACGGTGAGTCTAATTATCGATTGAATTCTTTAGTGCAAATGAATGTTGCTTGCTATGTGATTCATATGATTGTCATGATTGGTCCTTGATAATGTAATGATGGATAATTTGTGACATTGTGGTACATATAAATGGTATACTTGTGGTATATTTGAAGTATATATTTGACATATGTGATATATATACATGGTATATGTATAGTATATGCAAGGTATATATGTGGCATATGAGGTATATATGTGGTATATGTATATTATATGTGATAAGATACAATGGTTGATGAATGCTTAAATACCAGTGCATATGCATATGGACTGAAAAGGCATTGTGACTAGTTAATCGATATTGTAAAGCAAAAGAAGAGGCCTATGGCCCAACAAATATGCAAATAAAACAAATGATCAAGCTACCTAGCAAATGCAAATGCAAATGTTCACATGGAAAATGTTCACATGGAAACCCGAGGCAATGTCTGTTTAACTTAGTCACAACAAAATGAAATAAGCAAAGCATTTGCATACATAAAGAGTAATGATTATATGTTTCAACTTTATTGATACATATATGATACTGATGGATGGAATGGAATATATGGTATATATTGGATTTGTGATTTATTACTATGAGTTGTTTGGTACTTTAGAGCTCAATGGATGATTATTCTCACTGAGCCGCAACTCATCAATTTGCATCATTTTTCAGGTAAAGAAAAGTGATAGCTCATTTTGAGTAGTGTATAGAAGACATGGAGGACAGGTTATTGGCCGAGCATCATCACTCTCTCTCCTTGCATTCCACACAAGTATGAAAATATGTCATCTGTATTTTGGACTTATATGTTTGAATATGTATTATCACTCTAGATTAGTTTTGAAATGTATAAATGAAAGGAACTCATAATCCTTTGGATGTGAAGTTTATGTTTTAATATATGTGATATATCGTATTGTGGTTTTTAATATTGACTTGAAAAGTCATTGAGTGATATTACAGGATATGAGACTTGCAAAGTCATTGAATGGAATTACAGGATATAAGACTTGTGGTGTCATTAGTTGATTTTACAGGATATGATATGAAAAAAAAAAAATTTACTACCACTGTTATCAGGGTATTTTCTCTTTCCAACATGCAGTATGTGATTATTTGATACAGAAATAGGTTATACTTAAATGCATATTATTTGGTGTTACAGTTTTGGTATCAGAGCAATGATAGGTTCTATGGGAACATGCATATGTATAAGAGCATGATAACATATGCATCCTATGTGTTGAACATTATGTAGTGACATAATTTCATTTATTTTAGGGACATCATAAGACATAATTCACCAAAGAGGGAGAGGCCGGCTGAAATGCATTCTCATGAGGCATCACCTCATTTACATAGAGATCAACCAGCACTAGGAGCTAGAGCTCCAGTACATGCATCACAGTCATCTCATGCAGAAGTACCCCATGAAAACTTAGAACATGAAGTATATGGTCCTGAAATGTAGAAGGAAAGACGTTATGACAAGCTGAGGAAACATGGTGCAACTGATTTCAATGGCACAACAGACACAGCAGAAGCTGAGACATGGCTGAAAAGGACATAGAGGGTACTGAATATGATGAGATGTACCCTGGATGAGAAATTCGATTATGCAGTATCCTTGCTGCAAGGAAATGCTTATGAATGGTGGGAGACAGTCCCTGACAGTGATGCACAACCAGTGGTGTTGACATGGAATGATTTCCTCCTGGAATGTCAGAACAATTACATACCTGAAGCATATAAAAATGTGAAGAGGAAGGAATTCCTAAATTTAAAACAGGGGAACATGTCTGTTGTGGAGTATGAAGTACAGTTTAATAAACTTTTCCACTATGCCACTTTCATGGTCTCTACTGAAAGAGACAAATGCAGGATGTTTGAGGAGGGCCTCAAATATAAGATCAGAAACATAATCATAACTACTGATCTTAATAATTATGCCAGACTCAGAGCTGCTGCAATCAGAGCGGAATGGTTAACGAAAGAAGCTGGGGAGCAATAAATTAAAAGGGCAGCACGTGAGTTCTTCGGTGAGTCTAGCAGAAGGTCAGGAAAAAGAGGCAGATATATGCCTACACAGTCTGGCAACAGAAGTGGGTACTCTAGTTCTAGAGGTTGAGGCATGACTTTCTTTTACCCAGGCAGAGGGCAGAGCCAATATGTTGAACATAGGCCTACATGTAGTCATTGTGGTAGACAGCATACAGGCGAATGTAGAAGACTCACAGGAGAATGTTATTTCTGTGGATCGATGGTGCACATGTATAGAGACTGTCCAAATAGAGCCAAACTAGCAGAGACTAGCAGAGGTAGAGGAGTATCTGAGACTACAATTGAGGCACCGAGGGTCTACCCTACTAGTGGGACACAAGGCAAAGGAAGAGGCAGGGGCATGACTAGTACAATGGGCGGAGGAGTGACCGGATCTGAAGGTCAGAGTTCTAGACCCCCTACTCAGGCCAGGATGTTTGCTATGACTAGACAAGAGGCAGTGGATGCTCCCGAAGTAGTCATTGGTAATATTTATATTTCTGAAATATTAGCATATGCATTGATTGACCCAGGCTCCACTCATTCATTTATATCATTGCATATGGCATCTAAACTACATCAAAAACATGAGCCTTTAGGAATTGACATAAATGTGAGTACACCATTGGGAACAGTGGTAGTTGAGAATAATGTTTGTCGTGATTGCCTGATATGCATTGACAGAGTTGAGTTAATAGCTGATCTGATTTTATTGCCAATATATGAATTTGATGTGATACTGGGAATGGACTGGTTTACTAGACATCATGCAATAGTGAATTGCTTTACTAAGGAAGTAATTTTGGAATCACCAAACCAGCCAAGGGTAGTATTTCTAGGTGAAAGAAAACTTGTGCCTACATGTCTAGTTTCAGCTGTAAAGGCATTTCAAATGATCAAAGGGGGATGTGAAGTATATTTAGCATATGTGACTGATACTAGAACCACTGATAGCTTGCTTGAAAATATACCAGTGGTAAGGGAATTTGCTGCTGTATTCCCAGATGATCTACCTGGTTTACCACCAGATAGAGAGATAGAATTCACTATTGAACTAGTACCAGGAACAACACTAATATCAAGGTCACCCTATAGAATGGCCCCAGCTGAGTTGAAAGAACTGAAGGCCCAATTGCAGGAGTTATTTGACAAAGGGTATATTAGACCTAGTGTATCACCTTGGGGAGCTCTAGTATTATTTGTTAAAAAGAAAGATGGAACAATGAGATTGTGCATCGATTATAGGCAACTGAACAAAATGACAGTGAAGAAAAAATATCCATTGCCTAGAATAGATGATTTGTTTGACCAGTTGCAAGGAGCCAAAATATTATCCAAGATTGATTTGAAATCAGGCTATTACCAGCTGAAGGTAGCAGAAGCGGATGTTCCAAAGACTGCCTTTTGAACCAGGTATGGACATTATGAATTTTTAGTAATGCCATTTGGGTTGACTAATGCTCCAGTGCATTTATGTTATTAATGAATAAGGTGTTTCAACCATATATGGATAGGTTTGTGATAGTATTTATAGATGACATATTGGTGTACTCAAAGAATAGGGGAGAATATGAACAACATTTAAAAGTTGTGTTGCAAACTTTGAGGGAGAAACAATTATATGCCAAATTGAGTAAATGGGAATTCTGGTTAGATCATTTGGTGTTTCTTGGACATTGTGGTGTCATGTAAGGGCATAGAGGTTGACCCAAAGAAAATTGAGGCCATGGTAAATTGGGAAGCTCCTAAAAATATTTCAGAAATGCGTAGTTTTCTGGGTTTAGCCGGATACTATCGCAGATTTGTTGATGGATTCTCCTTAATTTCTAGCCCTTTGACTAAATTGTTAAGAAAGAATGTGCCTTTCAACTGGACTCCAGAATATCAAAGGAGTTTCGATGAACTAATACACAGACTAACCTCAGCACCAGTGTTAACTATCCCTATAGGTACAAGTGGGTTTATAGTATATAGTGATGCTTCTCACTAAGGCTTGGGATGTGTATTAATGCAACATGCTAAGGTGATAGCTTATGCATCTAGGCAACCAAGACCACATGAGATCTCATATCCAGTGCACGATTTAGAATTGGCTGCAGTTGTATTTGCATTGAAGATTTGGAGGCATTATCTGTATGGTGAGACATTCTAGATCTTCACAGACCATAAAAGCTTAGGTTATTTGCTGACACAAAAAGAGTTAAACATGAGGCAAAGACGATGGTTAGAGTTGTTAAAAGATTATGACTGTACAATTGAATACCATCCAGGGAAAGCCAATGTGGTAGCAGATGCATTGAGTAGGAAGGCTAGTAGCAGTGTAGCTCACTTGCAAGTGTCCTCTTTTCCATATTTGATTCAATTACGATCTATGAATGTTGAATTAAATATACATGATGAAGGATCACTGATTGCTACTCTTTAAGTCAGACCTATACTAAAGAATAGGATCAAAGTTGCACAAAGTAAAGATCCTAAATTGTGTGAGAAAATTGAATCAGTAAGGCAGGGAAACAGTAAAGATTTTCAATTGTAGGACGATGTACTGATGTTAAAATCATGCATATGTGTTCCAGACACTGAGAACTTGCATCAGGAAATAATGGAAGAGGCACACAATGCACCATATGCAATGCACCCAGGGATGACAAAGATGTATCACAGTTTAAGGCCTCATTACTGGTGGCCAAGAATGAAGAAAGACATAACAGAATATGTTTCCAAATGCTTAACATGTCAGTAGATTAAATTTGAACATCAGGCACCAGTTGGTAAACTACATCCATTGCCAGTGCCAGAATGGAAATGGAAAAGAATAAAGATGGATTTTGTCTATGCATTGCCAAGAACTCCACGAAAAAATGATGCAGTATGGGTAATTATTGACAGATTAACCAAGTCAACACATTTTCTACCTATCAGATGGGGCTGTACACTTGAGAGTTTGGCCAAATTATATGTGAATGAGATAGTTAGATTGCATGACATTCCAGTGTCCATTGTGTCTGATAGAGATCCACGGTGTACTTCAAATTTTTGGGTGAGTTTACAGAATGCATTGGGAACAAAATTGAACTTTAGCACTGCATTCCACCCACAGACTGATGGACAATCTGAAAGGACTATACAGACATTGGAAGAAATGCTTAGGGCATGTTCTATGGAATTCAGAAGTGATTGGGATGAATATATAACATTGATTGAATTTGCCTACAACAACCAATATCATAGTAGTATCCAGATGGCACCATATGAGGCATTGTATGGGAGAAAGTGCCGAAGCCCTATCATTTGGGATGAAGAAGGAGCACGTGAATTAGAAGGGTCAGTGATAGTGCAAGACATAGTGGATAAGATCAAGGTTGTCAAGAACAAGCTAAAGGCAGCACAGGATAGGCAAAAAAGTTATGCTGATCAGCATAAAAGGGAGATGGAATACGAGTTAGGTGAAAAGGTGTTTCTTCGTGTATCTCCATGGAAAGGGATAATTCGATTTGGCAAGAAGGGTAAATTGAGCCCAAGATACATAGGGCCTTATGAAATTCTTGAGAAGATTGGTCCATTGGCTTATATGTTGGCTTTACCACCCGAGATGACTCAGATACGTAATGTGTTTCATGTGAGCATGCTTAGAAGATACAGGTCAGATCCTACACATGTACTGAAAGATCAAGCCATTGAGATTGCATATGACATGAGTTATGTTGAGGAACCAGTGCAAATCATTGGATACAAGACTAAACAGCTAAGAAATCGAGAAATACCTTTGGTTAAGGTATTATGGCGTAACCATTTACAAGAAGAGGCAACATGGGAAACAGAAGAAAATATGAAAAAGCAATATCCACAAGGTATTAATTTCGAGGGAAAAATTTTTAAAAGGAGGGGAGAATTGTAACATCCTTGACCTTCCCCACATGCATTTCATTGAACATAAGCATCTTTCATACAGTTCAATTGAACACATGCATTTCATATGTATTTTCGTAGGAACAAGTTTATGACACGCACTAACTACGTGTTCTATTATTTGGCACTTTTATCGAGTCGCACTTGTGTAATTATAACCTAAATGAGGATAACAAAGTATTAGAAATGAATTGAATAAGGTGACTAAATTAAAGTAAGCAAAATGATTAGATTAAGATTAGTAAACATTTACATTGTTAATTTAGTTAAATCGGGCTAAATGATTAAGTTGTATTATTGTGTGAATTAGTGGAATTATAAATATATGTAAATAATAACAATAATATAGAAAAAATAAAATGAAAATGACACAAAAGAGAAATAAAAGAGAAGAGATGAGAAAAAGATAAAAAGACAAAAAACAAAAAGTTAGCTTTATCTTCCCATTTCTGTCTTCTTCTCCAGCCTGACTTCTTCTTCAATTTCCTCCATTTCAGACTTCAATTCATCCTTTTTTCACTTAGAGTTTGAAGCTAATTGATCCCTTGCAAGGTTGTTCTTGGTAAGTAATCAATTCTTATTGCTATATGGTTGATTTGAGTTGCTTAGGTTCATTAATAGGCACTGATTTGCAACCCAATTTTGATGCACATAGAAATTGAATCTAGAAAAGTTTAAAACACAAACATTGTTCCTTTATGTCTTATATTTATGGATCTATAAATGGGTTTGCATGATTTAGTGTATAGGAAGAGAAATCCTCTCTCTACTGAAACTAGTCAGGGTGTGAACCCTAACCAAAGAGTAATGATTATATGTTTCAACTTTATTGATACATATATGATACTGATGAATGGAATGGAATATATGGTATATATTGGATTTATGATTTATTACTATGAGTTGTTTGGTATTTTAGAGCTCATTGGATGATTATTCTCACTGAGCCGCAACTCATCAATTTGCATCATTTTTCAGGTAAAGAAAAGTGATAGCTCATTTTGAGTAGTGTATAGAAGACATGGAGCACAGGTCATTGGCCGAGCCTCATTACTCTCTCATTGTAATTCACACAAGCATGAAAACATGTCATCTGTATCTTGGACTTATATGTTTGAATATGTATTATCACTCTAGATTAGTTTTGAAATGTATAAATGGAAGCAACCCGTAATCCTTTGGATGTGAAGTTTATGTTTTAATATATATGATATATCGTATTGTGGTTTTTAATATTGACTTGAAATGTCATTGAGTGATATTACAGGATATAAGATATGATTTTATAGGATATGATATGAAAAACAAAATTTACTACCACTGTTATCAGGGTATTTTCTCTTTCCAACATGGAGTATGTGATTATTTGATACAAAAATAGGTTATACTTAAATGCATATGATGTGGTGTTACACTTGCTACCCATAACACCTATAACTGAACTATCTAATAGGAATAACGGGGTTGCCATTCCCGGCTTTCATAATGTAACACCGAGCGCTTTTATAATAATGTCATTACCGGCTTAATAAATTTGCGCCGAGCGCATTTATAAATTGCCATTACCGGCTTTCACATTTGGCATCGAGTGCCGTAAATCCCCTGATTGGCATGCCAAACTATTGCCTGTTGTAGTTCTAGACTAGGTGTTTTTGGGCTTAACTATTTTTATATTAATTCACTATGTTTCAAAAATGACAATATTATTTAACTATCCTTATTATGCTTATTTATTTTTGTTCTTTATTTCCATTATAAATAATTTGTTAAACATTTATAATTGCCATCAAATTAAATATTTGCATGGATCATTACATATAATTATATCGACACATGCAATAAGCCCAATATTGTATGTTTTTACCTATGGTAGATTTCAGACCTATTTTTGGGCTTCATTTTTAGCCCATTTATAATTCAAATATGGAGTTTTGGCCTCAAATATGGAGTTTTGGCCTTCTAAAATTTTTTAGCTTATTGTCTTAGCTTTTAGAAGCATCAATTCACTACTGCATCATCACAGAATTTTTTGGACAGATTCTAGGTTTAAACTTCATGCATTTTTCTAGGTAAATCTAGACATAATTAGATGTTATAGTCTAAAAAAAATCAAAGTCCTATGTCTTAGCTTTCATGTCCAACAAAGAACATACAAAAAGGAGTTCCATAACTCAAGTTATCATCAAAATGGACAGAGTTGTTCTTGGAATTCTGTACCCGAGCCATCAATTGGCATCAATCCATATTTCAACCACATTTATCATTTGCATTCATTGTAATACTAAAATTTCCAGAATTACAAATATATTCATATGTCTCAATTATTTCACACCATTTGGTCCCATTGCCATATATAATATCAAAAGTCACAACAAATCACATAACATTTCAAAAACACAAACATAACAAACCTTAACATATAATTCCATACATATTAACAACATGCAAAATTTTTATCAATGAAGCACATACCTAATCAGCCTTGGTTCTTCCCTTAAACCTTCTTTTCCTTCCCTTATTAGCTAGCTTTCTCCTTGCCTTTGTCACCCTCTTGAGGGCCTCTCACTTGCTTATTGATTTTTCCTACACAACCATACCATAACTCAATTCCAACATCCAATTTCAATGCTTTTCATGTCTACATAATATTCTAATGCTCCTAATATGTTTTACACCTTAATTGAGCTAAAATGTACTAAGGTTAAACTTCCTTCTTCATATGTCATGGCTACCCAAAAACCATATCCTAGTTCCCAATTTATTTTCTTCAATTCAACACTCAATTCACAATTAATCAATCACCAATTGTGGTATTTCTATGCTAATTTCAATTTCCCCTAATTTCTTTAACTATGGCAGCCCCTCATTCATCCCTTAACATCATTTTTCTTTAGTTTTTAAGTCATAAAACAATTCATTAACATCAAATATCATCAATTCAAAGTCTAATTACAGCTTTCATCAACTAATCACAAACTAAATTTTTTAAGTTCAATCTTCCAACATAACCTATATCTACCAACCCTAATCACATCTATCATCAATATGGATCCCAAATGGAATGAAAAAGGTTAAATTTAAGAAGAATAAACTCACCTTAATGGAGTTATAGGGCTGGTCGAATCTGCCCAAATTCTTCTCCCTTTCTCTTCTTCTTTCCTCCTTCCTTCTTGCTCCTTTGGTACCTTTGTAGTAAGAACTCTTAAATTATGATTTTTTTCTTCATTCAAAACTAATTTATTTCCTCACTTTTTCAAGCTTAATTTACAGCAAAATGGTGGCTTTTGGGATGGAGAAGTGGACGACACTAAGGTGGGAGAAGCAAGAATAGAAATTAGTCTTATGGAAGAATGTAGAAATTCTTCTTCCTTTTCGACTTTTTATACCTTGATTAAGGTGTAGGTCCCACTAATTAAAATTAATCTTAATTCTTATTGGTTCATTAAGTTAATTAATCTTAATTAATATTTAAACTTTGAGAAATTCTATTTTTACCACATCTTCCTCCATATTCACACTTTTTCCCCAAACAATTTCCATAATACCAATTTTGTCCATAGGAAATTTTATTTTTTTTCTAATTCTACCCCAAATCTTTTTAATTCCCAAATAATAATACCATTAATTATTTTCTCTTATTATTAGTCATTGTTTTATGGGTTTAAATTTAGACTCTGGTTGAACCAGTGGACCCCACTACGGTCACGCTTAATCGGGGCCTAAATCACTGAATGTTACACAATCTTTTAGATTTATCTCTAAAGATCCTTATCCCTAAAATATATACTTCTTCTCCCAAGTCTTTCATAAAGAAATTCTTGGATAACCCAATTTTGACTGATTGTAAGGCAGAGCCATCATTTCCCATTAGCAGTATGTTATCTACATACAATAAAAGGAATACCATTCCACTCCTACTAACTTTTTTTTATAAACAATGTTCATTTGGATTTTGTAAGAAATCAAACTGTTTGATTGTCTCATCAAACTGAATATTCCAACTAATTTATGCTTGCTTTAATCCACAAATGGATCTTTGAAGCTTGCATACATTTTTTCCATCTTTGGATATGAAGCCTTGTAGTTGTGTCATGTATGCATCCCTAGTTATATTTCCATTAAAGAAAGCTATCTTCACATCCATTTTCCATATCTCATAATCATAATGAGCAGCAATGGCTAGGAGTATCCTTTTGGATTTAAGCATAGCTACTGGCTAAAAGTTTCATCATAATTAATTTATTGTCTTTGATGATAACCTTTAGCTACAATCTAGCTTTATAGGTAACCACAATACCATCCATGTCAGTTTTCTTTTTGAAAGCCCATTTTCACCCTATAAGCTTTACCCCTTCGAGTGGGTCAATTATTAGAGAAGTGTTATAAAGGAAATCACCTTCAGCACTTATTGTACAAATTTATTTGATTAAAAAAAAAACTTTTTTATTATTTTGATATATGAATTGATAGTGATCTTAAATCAATTACAGAAGTCCTTAATACATAACATAACATGAAGAAAATCATGATTGAGATTCTTATCATGTGTAATTATGTTAGTATCTAAATTATCTCTAGCTAGAGGATTAATGAGGCAAGATATTATTAATCTGAAAAAACTAACACATATTCTACTCCTTGATTGGATCGAGCAGTAGATCTCATCATTTGTAAAAATGAGATATTTAGTGTTAACATGTGGATGCTTGCTAAGTGTAGCTAAATACATTAGATGACCTGTTATAAGACAATCATATGGATAATCTATTCAAATATCAATGATAGTCTCAACATAGCAATGGTGCAAGTATCCTTAGACTTGAGGTATTCAAGGATATCTTGGATATTGATGATGTATTTTGATACTATTCCTTGTTGCCTTAGGGAGGTTCCTTATAGTGTGGTGATTGGATACAAATTGAGGAATTCGAAGTTAATTGGGCAAATAACAAAGGATTCACCACTCTTGATAGAAGGAGTGTATACCCAGGCTTTTTGTCAGGGTCATTACTCGGAAATCTCTGGTCAGAGTGACAATGTCATGAAGATAGTCTTCAATGATATGTCTAACAGAGTAATGAGCCTTAGGGACATGAACTAATATTCATAGTGAGGGCCATGGATTTGCAATAAAATAGTGAGAGCCATAATACAATTTATTAAAGACCTAATAAACATATTTAGAATATATATATATATATATATATTTATTTATATATTATATAATATATATATTTATATATATTTAATATATTTATTTATATATCAAGTTTATGTACATTCTAATACGCTTTATTTTACATTTGGGTTGCTTGAATCCTCATCATGTCGACAAGTGTGAATTTAAGATCACTAATGGAGTCAAATAAGTTGACTAGGCCAAAAGTTTTAAATTCAGTAAGGAATTTGAGAATAGTTCTCAAATCCAAAAAGATTCGCTATGTCCAAGATGACTCCCTCCCGAATCCCCCTGCTACTAATGCTTTTAAAGATGCTCATAAGGTATATCAACAACATCTCGATGATAGTGAGATGACAAGCTGTATTATACTTGTCACTATGTTAGCTGAGTTGCAAAACTAGCATGAGGTTATGAATGCTAATTCCATAGTCTACCATCTAAGAGAGCTTTTTAATGAGCGAGCATGTTTTGAAAGGATCAAAACTTCAAGGTTGCTCTTCTGTGTTAGAGGAATGCTCTAAAAGAAATCACCTTTAGCACTTATTGTACAAATTTATTTGATTAATAAAAGGAATTTTCATTAATTTGATGTTCATTTGATATATGAATTGATAAGTGATCTTAAATCAATTAATGAAGTCCTTGATACATAACATAGCATGAAGGAAATCATGATGAGATCATGATATTGAGATTCTTATCATGTGTAATTATGTTAGTATGAAAATTATCCCTAGTCATAGGATTAATGAGACGAGACATTATTGATCCAGACAGATTAGCACATGTTACACTCCTTGATTGGATCGAGTAGTAGATCTCATAATCTATAAACATGAGATGTTTAGAATTAACATGTGGATGCTTGCTAAGTGTAGCTAAGTACATTGTATGACTAGCTATGAGACAAGCATATGGATAATTTATTCAAATGTCAATGATAATCTCATCACAGCAATGGTGCAAGTATCCTTCGACTTGAGGTACTCAAGGATATCTTGGATATTGATTCTATATTTTAACACTATTCCTTATTGCCTTAGGGAGGTTGCTCATAGGGTGGTGATTGGATATAGCTTGTGGTATTCAATGGTAATTGGGTAACCAACAAAGGATTTACCACTCCTGATAGAAGGAGTGTATACCCATATCCTCTTGTCATGGTCATTACTCGGTCCACCATCTAAGAAAGCTTTTTGATGAGCAAGCATGTTTCGAAAGGATCAAAACTTCAAGGTTGCTCTTTCATGTTAGAGAAGTGCTCTAAAGGCAATCACCTTTAGCACTTATTGTACAAATGTATTTGATTAATAAAAGACTTTTTTCATTAATTTGATGTTCATTTGATATATGAATTAATACTATCTTATATCAATTAATGAAGTCTTTGATACATAACATAGTATGAAGGAAATCATGATGACATCATGATATTGAGAATCTTATCATGTTTAATTATGTTTGTATCAAAATTATCCCTAGTCATAGGATTGATGAGACGAGACATTGTTAATCCAGAAAGACTAACACATGTTACATTCCTTGAGTGGATCGAGTAGTAGATCTTATAATCTGTAAACATGAGATGTTTAGAGTTAACATGTGAATGCTTGCTAAGTGTAGCTAAGTACATTGGATGACCAGCTATCAGACAAGTATATGGATAATCTATTCAAATGTCAATGATAATCTCATCACAACAATGGTGCAAGTATCCTTCGACTTGAGGTACTCAAGGATATCTTGGATATTGATTCTATATTTTGACAATATTCCTTGTTGCCTTAAGGAGGTTGATCATAGGGTGGTGATTGGATACAGCTTGAGGTATTCAACGGTATTGGGTAACCAACAAAGGATTTGCCATTCCTGATAGAAGGAGTGTATATCTATGGCCTCTTGTCGTGGTCATTGCTTAGGAATCTCTGGCCGGTGTTGAAATGTCATAAAGATAGTCTTCAATGACATATCTAATAGAGTAATTAGCCTCAGGTACAAGAACTAATATTACTTGGACTAGACGTGACACAGTCAATTTAGTGGGAGTTGGCACATGTCCATACTCTGAACCAAGTGAGGTATAGAATGGTGAAAGGAATAATTGCACAAAAATTGTATATGTAACACCTCCTCACCCCAGCAGCTCGTGCCCGAATGAGGGTGTGCTACACTGTCTTCATCGATTAAAATATCATTATATAAGTTATATATAAAGCAAAATCACTCGTACATTTTTTTTCATTTACAATATTCACTATTTATTTACTTTGCATTTATAAAAGAAATATAACATAAAAGTTAAACTACCTTTTTATATAGTAACATGTTCTTTACAAAACATACTGTTTATTTTGCAAATACTACAAAATAAAATTTACAAGATAATATACAAAAGTTGTATAACACACGATGTGTGTAACAGGCTGCTTTACTGGATTAGGTCACTGTTGGCTTTGTCTACTATCTTCTATTTATTCTTTACTAAATCTGCATGAGAAAAACTCTCGCGCTAAGCTCTTGGCTTAGTGGTGCATATAGATAAGACAATAAACTATTTTATGCAATCATGCATTATCATATATCAACTCATGCTTAATCATATGCTCATGCAAATCATGGTATTCTAGCATGTATAGACATCAAATTATATTATATTATCTCATACTTATTTATTTTATTACCACCTTATTGTATAACACTTAACCTTCTTTTTATCCATGCCACAATTCATAATTCCATTTTTATTATCCATGTCACAAATCATAATTTCAGTTTTACTTTCAATAATTCTTTTATGTTCCATAACTTCTTTATTTATGTTTTCATTTATGCCCAGGACACCTATGAACCATTGAATAGGATAACGGAGTTGTCATCCAGGCACTTAGGAGTGCCACCCGGACAATATGATGTGCGCATATAAGTGCCAAGCTCGACGTAGATAACCGTGTCAAACTTGGCGTAGATAATAATGCCATACCCGACATAGATAACATTGCCAAAACCAGCATAGATAACATTGCCAAACCCGATGTAGATAATCATACCATTAATTGATTTAATCATTTTCATCATACTCCCCCCCTATTTGGCATGCCAAACTATCCTAAGTTGGTTCTAGTTAGGTGTTCTAAGGCTTAAACAATTTCATTAAAATTCATAACAATTAATTTCATACTTTTCATGCATGTAATATCTCAAAATAATTAGATAATCACTCAATTAAAATAATATTTACATAATATAATAAAGTTCTCATCATTTTACTCATTTCATTCCTCAATTGACATGCTGCGCTGTCACTGGAAGATTCTATTCTCTGTTTTGGACCTTAATTTGGGTCATGTTCTGTTCTGAATTTAGTTACATGATCTTCATACAAATTTTATATATGGGTCTTACCTTTAATATGCAACTTGAAGCACTTAAATCTGAGTGTGGTATCAAACAATATGATAAAATTAACACTAACAGGTCACTGATAATTCAGCCCAGAATTTTCTGGATAGATTCTAAGTCTGAATTTTATGAATTTTTCTGGACAATTACAGACATATTCAGATATATTCTATCTCTATGTCTTAGATTTCAAACCAAACAAAGAATACACAAATCCAAGCTCTAAAACTCAATTTATAACAGTTTAAGTACTTACTGCTGATTACTAACAATTCTGCCCAGAATTTCTAGACAGATTCTATGTCCCAATATTATGAATTGTTCTGGACAATTACAGATATATTCAGGTTTTATGGTCTAAATAAAAGTTATAGCGCTATGTCTTATCTTTCAAACCCAACAAACAACATGCAAAACCAAGTTCCAGAAATTAAGTTATAATAGTTTAAGTGCACACTGCTTATCAATTTCCAGCAAGGAACATACAAGATAATCACATTCAATTTTTACCAAATTAAATCCTAAGTCTAGCAAACATGCATCCCCAAGATTTTCAACACAAAATAATATTAATTCAGAATCATCAACATGCCAAATATTTAAATCATGCAAATAAAAAAAATAAAATAGGCTATTGCCTTAGGTTATGCACAAACCTCTTTTTTCCTCTTCTTTTCTTTCTCTTTACTTCTCTTTCTCTTTTCCTTTGCTCTTTTGAGCTAAATCCTTGTCACTTTGAGTTTCTAAAGTTCATAAATAGACTATTAAAACTTTATAAACCTAATCTCTCTCTTTCTTCTTACTCTTTTAAGCTTTCTTAAGCATGAAAATGGAATTTCCCATGCCTTTCTCTCTCTTTTCTCACTTTCTTTCATTAAAATCAAGCTTTGGTTATGGCTGTCCAAGGCAAAAATGTGGGCTGGTTTGAGAGGCAGAATTTTCCTCAATGAAAATGGATAAAGAAGAAGAAGAAACAATAAAGAACAAGATGACAAAAATCATTATGATGGGGGAACACCTAAGCTTCATCTAGAAACTCTCATTAATATTTAATTCATGCACCTCACTTGGCTAATTGTTGTATGCCATTTGAGGTGTGGTGCTTCAAGAAACATGGGAGACACTTAATGATGGAGGATTCTAGATCAAAAGTGATAATGAAGAAGAAAATACAATTAAGAGAAAGATGATAAACTTAATTAATTATGGGACACCTAAGCTTATATACATTAAATGTCTCATTCATGCATGTATATTGCCTTCTTAAAATTTGCCACTTGGTGTGGCCAACCTCCATATTCATTTTATGTCCGAATTTGTGCATTTAATTTATGATTATCCCAATAAATCCTCCAATTTTTTCGGTAAATTACAAATTGACTCCAAAACTTTTCAAAATTTGCAATTTAGTCTTTTATCGAAATTTAACTTCTGTAAAAATTTGAATACTTTATTAAGTATTTTCCATACTTAATTGCCATTATTTTAATTATTTTTCGATAAAAATCCAATTTTAGACTTCGGTCAAACCGACGAGTCGATTTAACAACTCACGTGACCTTGGTCTAAATTAGCGGATATGACAATATATGAAAAGGTTTGTAGTCAAACCACTGAATTTTCGGTCAATTGGGGGTCACGATGTGTTGCTAGATGCCGCTCATGACTTGCTTAAATTAATTATTAATTTAAGTGGCCAACATAACCGGGAATGTAATGGGTCACACGCATTGACGATATGAATAATGAGTAAAATAGTCTTGGATGGGATCCAAAATATGAGAAATTATTTCGGGATGGATCACGATGACATCGTAGAGAAAAATCATTTGGGAGGGTCACGGGCTAGCGCGGGCTAGATAGGCTGCTAGGCTTCCCAGCACACGAGCTGGTGCTTCCCATTGGAACGGGTGAATTTGGCCTTAATTAGGCCAAATATGGATATTAAGCACATTCACTATTCATTCAATTCCCTTTTCTTCATTTTTGACATTTCATCTTTTATTTGAATTTGATTCAAATAGAAAAGACATCAAATGACAGAAAATAGACATGAAAATATTTTTTTGTGAAAAAAATAATTTTAAGACAATTAAATTCTCTCAAGAACACTTTCAAAGCTAGCACTTTAAATTTGTTCAAACCATTTTTTTGATAGTTTCTTCTTCATTCTTCATATGGATTATCATTAAAGACATCCTAGTGTGATTATTGTGGTTTGTTACAACCCAACAAAGTGAAGATTTGAATAACAAATAGGAAATTACAAGGTATAATTTCTAACCTCTGTATTTATATAAATTAATTTTAATGGCACAAGTATGATCTTTTGTTTCGAGTTTTAAAAAATTTATTTTTTCGCTGCATTTATGAATGTGATTCATTCTTCAAAATCCAACAGTGGTATCAAAGCCCCCTTGTGTCATTCAAAATTAATTTTCAATAGGTTTTGAAAAATTGAAATTAATTTGGAAAATATGTTTTACACATTTTTCTTTCATTAATGTCATCATGGGATGATTATTTTGATTGAAAAATGATTTGACTGTGATTCAAATAATTAATTTTGGATTTATTTCAAAAATGCCTAAACTTGCCTTGTTTATGAATTTATGTTATTTTTTGGCTTAATTGATAGGGCTGGTTATATTTTTTTATAATTTAATTATGAAAATATTATTCAGCCATGTTGATAATGTGTTTATGCCTCTCGAAGTGTCCAATAATTAATTAAAAATATTTTAATTAATTTTCAAACAAACACAAAAACTACATTATTTTAGCATACCCGATGGGGCTGTTTTGTTTGATTTTTTTATATCTGTTTATTTTGTTTCCAACACCTTGAATCTTTTTATGTGATAAAAAATATATTATTTTGAAGTTAGAAGCATGCTAAAATTATTTTGCATGCATTTGAGACTTTAAAAAAATTCTAGATGTCGAATGAGTCATTTTGAGCATCTAAGTGAGTTGGTTCATTTTTCTTAGTCATTTTGGCTTGTTCCAAAAATATTTTGATGAAATTGAGTGGACCTAAAGATGATTAGGATAAAGATTTGAAGTTATAAAATTTTTTAGAATTTTTGGAAATTAATTTGAATTAATTTAAGTTGAATAATTGTAATTCTAGTATGACTAGAAATTAGTATGTATATTAAAAATAAATTGTTTAATTTTAACATCATAATATTCTGATATTAAGGAGAACTAATTTTGAATTAATTCTAGAAATATGAAATTTAATTTAATTTGATTAAATATTAAATTCCACTTGAAAATGACATACAAAATTAAATTAACCGAAAGAACACAAGTAGCCAATTTCGGTTCAAGCGTTGAATCGATTTACAAATTGAAATCCAAAGTTGTCATTTTTTATTTTATGCATTAGAGAATTCATGTTAGGGGTTTATGAAAAGGCATGATGGATGATTATTTACTTAGGCACAATGTGATTGAGCATGCATAAAATTATATTGTTTATGGTAAATAGGGCCTGCGTGTTCCTACCTCTCTTTCTTTCTTATGTATGTCTCTTTTCATCTTACTCCACTCAAATGTAAATTGAGGTTTTCTATACCTTGAAATATGTAATTAGATTACATAGGATTAGAATAGAATGAAGATACAAAGTGTTAGAGAAGTGCTCTAAAGGCAATCACCTTTAGCAATTATTGTACAAATTTATTTGATTAATAAAAGACTTTTTCATTACTTTGATGTTCATTTGATATATGAATTGATAAGTGATCTTAAATCAATTAATGAAGTCCTTGATATATAACATAGCATGAAGGAAATCATGATGAGATCATGATATTGAGATTCTTATCATGTGTAATTATGTTAGTATCAAAATTATCCCTAGTCATAGGATTAATGAGACGAGACATTATTGATCCAGACAAATTAGCACATGTTACACTCCTTGATTGGATCGAGTAGTAGATCTCATAATCTATAAACATGAGATGTTTAGAGTTAACATGTGGATGCGTGCTAAGTCTAGCTAAGTACATTAGATGACCAATTATGAGGCAATCATATGGATAATCTATTCAAATGTCAATGATCAATGATAGTCTCATCATAGTAATGGCGCAAGTATCCTTAGACTTGAGGTACTCAATGATATCTTGAGTATTGATTATGTATTTTGACACTATTTCTTGTTGCCTCAGGGAGGTTGCTCATAGGGTGGTGATTGGATACAACTTGAGGTATTCGAAGGTAATTGGATAACCAACAAAGGATTCCCCACTCTTAATATAAGGAGTGTATACCCATGACCTCTTATCGTGGTCATTACTCGGGAATCTCTGGCCGGAGTGGAAATGTCATAAAGATAGTCTTGAATGACATATCTAATAGAGTATTGAGCCTCAAGGACAAGAACTAACATTACTTTAAATCAATTAATGAAGTCCTTGATACATAACATAGCATGAAGGAAATCATGATGAGATCATGATATTGAGATGCTTATCATATGTAATTATGTTAGTATTAAAATTATCCCTAGTCATAGGATTAATGAGACGGGACATTATTAATCCAGACAGACTAGCACATGTTACACTCCTTGATTGGATTGAGTAGTAGATCTCATAATCTATAAACATGAGATGTTTAGAGTTAACATGTCGATGCTTGCTAAGTGTAGCTAAGTACATTGGATGACCAACTATGAGACAATCATATGGATAATCTATTCAAATGTCTATGATAGTCACATAATAGCAATGGTGCAAGTATCCTTAGACTTGAGGTACTCAAGGATATCTTGAATATTGATTTTGTATTTTGACACTATTCCTTGTTGCCTCAGAGAGGTAGTTTATATTGTGGTGATTGGATATAGCTTGCGGTATTCGAAGGTAATTGGGTAACCAACAAAGGATTCAACACTCGTGATAGAAAGAGTGTATACCCATGGCCTCTTGTCGTGGTCATTACTCAGGAATCTCTGGCCAGAGTGGAAATGTCATAAAGATAGTCTTCAATGACATATCTAATAGAGTAATGAGCCTCAAGGAGTAGAACTAACATTACTTGGACTAGATGTGATGTAGTCAGTCTAGTGCGAGTTGACACATGTCCAAACTCTGAACCAAACGGGGTAAAGAATGGTGAACAAAATAATTGCACATAAACTGTCTATGGAAAGGGTTGTAGTCAAAACACTAACTTTTTGGTCAATTGGGGGTCATGATGTGTTGCTAGATACCGCTCATGACCTGCTTAAATTAATTGTTAATTTAAGTGGCCAACATAACATAGAACCTAATGGGTCACACGCATTGAAGATATGGAGAATGAGTAAAATGGTATTGGATAGGATCCAAAATATGAGAGAATTTTTTTAGGATGGATCGCACAAAAAAATCGTTCGAGAGTGTCACGGGCCCGTGCGGGCTAGGCAAGCAACTGGCCTACCTAGCGGCCCAGCTGGGCTACCCAGCAGCAGCCCGCAGTAGGCCCAGTGTGCTTGCTGCCTCCCATCCATTGGCCAACGACAGTTTTTGGCCTTAATTAGGCCAATTATAGCCAATTACTATTCATTTGTTTCCATTTTCTCCATTTTTGACTTTTCATCTTATTTTTGAATTTGATTCAAATAGAAAAGACATAAAATTGCAGAAAATAGACATGAAAATATTTTTTTTGAAAAAAATATTTTTAAGACATAACAAAAATTCTCTCAAGAACACTTTCAAAGTTAGCACTTTGAATTTGTTCAAACCATTTCTCTTTATAGTTTCTTCTTCATTCTTCGCATGGATTATCATTAGAGACATCTTAGTGTGGATTGTTGCAGTTTGGTACAACCCAACAAAGTGAAGATTTGAAGAACAAATAAAAATTACAAGGTATAATTTTTAACATTTACATTTATATAAATTAGTTTTAATGGTACAAGTACGATATGTTGTTTTGGGTTTTGAAAAGTTTTATTTTTCACTGCGTTTATCAATATGATTCATTCTTCAAAACCCTACAGAAGTAATGTTAGTTCCTATCTAAGGATCATTACTTTATTAGACATGTCATTGATGACTCTGTTCATGACATTTCCAGTCCGGCTAGAGATTCCTGAGTAATGAGACAAGAGGTCATGGGTATACACTCCTTCTATAAGGAGTGGTGAATCCTTTATTGGTTACCCAATTACCTTTGATTCCTTATGCTGCACCCAATCACTACCTTATGAGCACCCTCCCTGAAGCAAAAAGGAAAAGTGTTAAAGTGCATAATCAATTTCAAAGATATCCTTGAGTACCTCAAGTCTAAGGATACTTGCACCATTACTATGATGAGACTATCACTGACATTTGAATAAATTATCCATATGATTTCCTCATCGCAGGTCATCCAATGTACTTAGCTATATTTAGCTAACATTAAGATGTTTACTCTAAAAGTCTCATGTTTACAGATTATGAGATGTACAGCTTAATCTAATCAAGGATTATAACATGTACTAGTCTGTCTGAATTAACAATGTCCCATCTCATTAATCCTATGACTAGGAATAATTTAGATATTAACATAATTACATATGATAAGTGTGGCAGCAGCTGCCCCACACCCGAACCGCAACACGTGCCCAGATGAGGCAGCGCTGCTACCGGTGTTACTTACTTCTTTAAATCGCTATATTTTTTTTAAAACACTCATGTATACATATGGATATAAATACAAACCAGAGTACAATTTATTTACATAAGATAGTAATTTTAACATCAGAGTAATTCTTAACAAACTTTAAAAGTAAGTTTTACAAGTTCTAACATTTCTTTAATATAAAAACCAAATACAAAAATTTCAAAACTTGTAACCCACTTTCTCAAAGTTCGGCTGCTTTACTTGAATGGGATCACCGCTTGCTTTATCTAACGTCTTCAGCTACCTCTCTATATCTGCGTGGAAATTAAACTCCACGCTAAGCTCTAAGCTTAGTGGTGAATATAAATAAGGCAATATACTATATCATGCAACAAGCATTTACAAATATCATTTTATGCATTAAAATGTTTGCATGCCATAACTATCAATATATTCCTATTTCATATAAGTATGAATGTCATGCTCACATAAACCATGTTATTTCAATTTATCTATGATGGTAAATTTACTAAGTTAATCTCTTTATCATTACATCTCAATCTCATATCATCATCATTTTCTTATTCTTTCGTTTTCTTATTTTTCCGACATTTCCTCATTATCTTGCCCACATCACTCTAAATTTTGAATTGACTGGATACGGGTTATGGATCAGGAGCGCTCTCAGAAGCTTATGCCACCCTGTCCACTATCTGGCTCATAAGAGCTTCTCAAATCAATGGCGCTCACACAAGCTTAGGCCATATTGATTGAGTATAATTTCATCATAGATGAATAATCGGATCAAGGGCACTCACACAAGCTTAGGCCACATTGTCCTTATTTATATGTGCTCATCGGAGATTTCTCAAGTCAGTAGCGCTCTCACAAGCTTAAGCCACACTGACCGAGCATCCCAGACCAATGGCGCTCTCACAAGCTTTAGCCACATTGGTTGAGGTATAGTACAGTACCGTTCGCCCCATTAATGACATGTCATCTATCCTGATTCTAGTCTGCAAGTAGATTAATGGGCTCATTTTTATTTTCACATAAATCAAACTTTCAAATTTCAACACATCAATATTCTCATATTTATCAATATCTCAATTTTCTTGTTTTGCAAACATATAGTCATACTCATTCAAACTGGATATCATCTTTTCATTTATTTAGCTAGGTACATCAATATGCTCATGTTTATTATCCGTATCGGTTCACGTATTTTACCCATATCAGATTTCATATATCACCCATGACAATTCATTTTTCTATATCACAACATAACACGTTCTCACCTCAATATAAATATATTTATGCAATCATTCTTATTTCACTGGATAGACAATAACTTTCATTTATTTACCTAAATTCCTCATTTAATAACCACATTCATAATTTCAAATACAGAGCATTCACGACCGTGATTACTAATTTCGCGCCCGTAATCCCAAGCTGTGAATGCTACTGGAATGAATTGCCCAAAAGCATTCAAGGTCGTGATTACTCATTCATGCCCGTGATTCCAACCCGTGAACGCTTTTGGAATGAATAGTACCATTTCCACACAGAAGTCACAACTGTGAAACAATCAGTCACAATCGTGAACCCTCAAGTTCACGCTCGTGACTTTCAGCAGGAAATCTGCATATTCATTTTTCATTCATTCTAACATCATCCAAATCATACCAAAATCTATTTCATGCATTTCTAAGGTTCTTTACTCAACTTCTTACTTTTCAATACATGTAAATGTCTTGATCATACAAGATTCTCTAACATGCATCATTAATTCATGGTCACACAAGGATCTCATTCATACATGTCTAAACCTATGGTTTCATGCCATAATCATCATCATTCTTGAAATGCATTTATCAAAATCATGTTCAGTATGCATTATTTCAAACAAAAATAGGCTATTGCCTTAAGTTATGCACAAACCTTAACCTTTCTCCTTCACTCTTCTAGGTAGCTTTCTCTTTTCCTTTGCTCCTTAGAGCTTGTTCCTTGTCATTTGGAACTCCTACAACATCATAAATCATTATTATTATCTAATTTCCTCAAGACCCTAAACTCTCTTATTCTCTTTCAAAACCCTAGTTTCTCTCTCTTTCCATATAAGTCTTGGATGAGTTCAAAATTCGAACTTCCTTTAAGAAAAGATGACGAAGAAGAAGAGATGCTTCTTACCTTACACTTTTCTTCACTTGATCGCAACTTTGGAGATTTTCTCCCTCTATCCAATTTGATTTTTCTTCCTCTTTCTTGTTCTTTCCAACTTCCTTAAGAGTTCTGGAACATGAAAATCACTTTGTCTTGCTATTTCCCTTCTCTTCCCTTCCTTTCTCTCTCTAAAATCAAGGTGAGCTATGGAGGAAATGATGTGGCTGGCGTGATTGGTAGAGAAAAGAGAGAAGAATGCAGAAATGAAGAGAAGAAGAAGAAGAAAAGAAAGCCTTAAATAGGGTACCTAAAAAGTCTTCATGTGGGACCCACCATTTGACCATCTTCTTCCAATTTTATAATTAATCAATATTAATCCTCTTCTTTAAATATCATGGCCAGCCAAAACTATCAAAATGTGCCCAAAATTAATATGTTGATTAGGAATTAATCTTATTAATCCTCCAATTTTTGGTAATTTGCAATTTGACCCCACAACTTATCAAAATTTGCAATTTAGTCCTTTACCATAAATCAACTTCTTTAAACTCTATAATCGCTTAATTAGGCATTTATCATTTAATTTATCCATTATTTAATCTATTGTTGTAAAAATCCAAATTTAGACTCTGATCGGTCAAACGAGCCAACTTTGCAACACGTGCGACTCAGGACCTAAATTAGCGGATATTACATTCTCTCCCCCTTAAAATAATTTTGTTCTCGAAATTTACCTATTCATTCAGAGTTAAACAACTGGGGATACTACTTCTTCATCACTTCTTCGCTTTCCCACGTGGCTTCTTCAACTGTATGATTATACCACCAAACTTTAACTAGAGGGACTCTTTTGTTTCGGAGGACTTTCTCTTTATATGCTATTATAGCCACTGGTTCTTCCTCATAAGACATGTCTGTCTGTACCTATATTTCTTCAATCGGTATAATATGGGTTGGGTCTGAACGATATCTTCTTAACATTGAAACGTGGAACACGTTATGAATTCTGTCTAGCTCCAGAGGAAGAGCTAATCGGTAAGACACTAGTCCTATTTTTTCCAAAATTTCATAGGGACCAATAAACATGGGGCTTAAGTTTCCCTTTCTACCGAACCTTAATACCTTTTTCCACGGCGAAACTTTAAGAAATACTTTGTCACCTATAGTATATTCTATATCTCGCCTCTTTAAATCGACATATGATTTCTGTCGATCTTGTGCTGCCTTTAGCCTTTCCTTGATCACTTTAACTTTCTCTTCAGTCTGTTGAACTATTTCCGGCCCAATCAACTTTTTCTCATTCAACTCGGTCCAACATACTAGTGTCCTACACTTTCTTCCATATAAAGCTTCATAAGGAGCCATGCCTATGCTCGTTTGATGACTGTTGTTATAGGCAAACTCCATAAGAGGTAGATGTCGATCCCAACTTCCCTCAAATTCAAGCACACAACATCTCATCATATCCTCTAGCAACTGTATAACTCGCTCTGATTGTCCATCCATTTGCGGATGAAATGCCGTGCTAAAATTTAGTCGAGTTCTGAAAGCCTGCTGTAAACTTTTCCAGAACTGCGACGTAAACCTGGGATCTCTATCAGAAATGATAGATATAGGTACTCCATGAAGTCTCACTATCTCATTCACATAAATCTCAGCCAGCTTGTTCAAAGTATAGTCCATTCGCACTGGTAGAACATGTGCTGACTTCGCCAATCGATCCACTATCACCCACATTGCATCATGCTTTCTCTGAGTTACCGGTAAACCGAACACAAAATCCATCGTGATCCTCTCCCACTTCCATTCTGGTATGGGAATCAGTTGTAGTAATCCTGTGGGTAATTGATGCTCAGCTTTCACTTGTTGACATATTAGACATTTAGCAACATATTCAGTGATATCCTTTTTCATCCTCGACCACCAGTATTGTGCTTTCAAATCTTGGTACATCTTGTTCCCACTTGGGTGCATAGTATACACCGTTTCATGAGTTTCTTTTAAAATCTTTGTCCTCAACTCTTTCATACTTGGCACACAAATCCGGTTCTTAAAATACACAGTACCATCTTTTGTTAAGGAAAATTCTGACTTTTCTCCATTTTTCAAGGCCTCGATCATCTTCACTAGCGCCTCATCTTGTTTTTGGACATCTTTAATTCTCTGCATTAATATGGATTCCACTTGCATCTCGGCTAAAATCTTCCTGCTTAGTGCATCTGCAACCACGTTAGCTTTTCCTGGATGGTAGTCTATCACACAATCATAGTCTTTAATCAATTCCAACCATCTTCGTTGCCTCAGGTTCAACTTTTTCTACGAAGGAAGATACTTAAGACTCTTGTGGTCTGTATAAATGTAGCATATTTCTCCATACAAATAATGTCTCCAAATCATAAGAGCAAAAACTATCACTGCAAGCTCTAAATCATGCGTCGGATAGTTAAGTTCATGAGGCTTAAGCTGTCTTGAGGCATATGCAATCACTTTTCCCTCTTGCATAAGAACACATCCTAGCCCATTGTGACTTGCATCACTATACACAACATAGTCTTTTCCTGATGTAGGCTGAGTCAAAACTGGTGCTTCAGTCAACATTGCCTTCAATCGATCAAAGCTTGCTTGACACTTATCTGTCCATTCAAAACGGACCTCTTTTCACAGCAGTTGTGTCAAAGGATTCGCTATAGATGAAAATCCTTTCACAAATCTCCTATAGTATTCGGCTAATCCAAGAAAACTTCTCACTTCTGTCACATTTCGAGGTGGTTTCCAATTAAGAATAGCCTCGATTTTACTAGGATCAACTCGAATACCTTCTGCTGAAATTACATGACCCAGAAAACTAACTGCTTCCAACCAAAACTCATACTTAGATAGCTTTGCATACAATTTTTTCTCCCTCAAGGTCTGCAATACTTTTTTAAGATGTTGGTCATGCTCTACTCGATCTCTAGAATAGACAAGAATGTCATCAATGAATACAACTAAAAATTGATCAATATATGGCCTGAACACTCGGTTCATCAGGTCCATAAAAACTGTCGGCGCATTCGTCAATCCAAATGGCATCACCAAGAACTCATAATGACCATAACGAGTCCTGAATGTCATTTTAGATACATCTGACTCTTTGATCTTCAGTTGATGATAGCCTGATCGAAGATCTATCATTGAAAATATACTTGCGCCTTTCAGCTGATCAATTACATCATCAATCCTAGGAAGTGGGTATTTATTCTTAATAGTAACTCTATTAAGCTGCCTGTAGTCAATGCAAAGACGTAAAGTACCGTCTTTCTTCTTCACAAATAGTACTGCCCAATGGTGATACACTAGGTCGTATAAATCCTTTAACTAATATTTCTTGTAACTGCATCTTTAACTCTTTCAATTCTATGGGTGCCATCCTATATGGTGTAATAGATATAGGGGCGGTGCCAGGTACTAATTCGATAGCAAACTCTATCTCTCGGTCAGGTGGTAGTCCTAGTAACTCCTCAGGAAATACATCAGAAAACTCACTAACAGTTGGGATGTCGGTCAACTTTGGACTTTTCTTTCAGGTGTCTATCACATACTCTAGTAAGTCTCACATCCCTTATTGATGAGTTTTCGAGCTTTCAACACTGATATTACATTATCTGGATATCCTCTATACTCGCCCATCACTACTATCTCTTCTTATTCTGAAATTTTAATTTTCATATGCTTCTTTCCACAATCTATTATCACCCCATGGCAAGCTACCCAATCCATTCCTAAGATCACATCGAACTCGCGAAATGGTAGCTCTATTAGATCTGCTGGAAATTGCTTGCCTTGAATTTTGACTAGGCAACCTCTAAACACTTTACTAACCCGCACACAGTGTCCTAACGGGTTAGTCACACAAATCTCATATTCTAGAGTCTCTGGTTTTAGACCCTATCGACCCGATGGTGGTGTGCATATGTATAAGTGTGTTGACCCAGGGTCTATCAATGCAAGTATACAAGAGCTAAAGAGAAGGAATTTACCTGTTATGATGTCAGGTGCATCCTACTCCTCTCGGCCTCGCATGGCATAAGCTCTTGCTGGAGCAGCTCTACTGCCTTCAGGTCTCTCTACTGTGTCTGATCTGAACTGGCTTGGCCCTGCACGACCTCCTCTTCCTTGCCCTCAGCCTCGTCCTCTGCCTTGTCCCATAGTCTGTATTGGCACTGACTCAACACTCCCTGAACCTCTGCTAAACTATAGCAATGGACAATCTCTTCTAATATGGTTCTTGGAGCCGCATCTTATGCACGCTCCTGTCATCAACCAACACTCTTCTGGATGCGAGCGACCACAATGCTAACATTCTGATAGAGTTGTAGACCTACAGGATGCCTGTGTCGGTGCACTGGCTGCTGATGAAGTAGATCTTACGGGTTGTCCCCGCCTATAAGAATGAAATCTGCTGGAACTCCCAGCCTGGAATCAGCCACCAAAAGATCTGTCTCTCTTGCCACTAGACTGTACTCCACTTGGTTGTGGCACTACTAACCCCACTAACCTGTACTGGCTGTTGTGTCACTACTAACCCCACTAACCTGTACTGGCTGTTGTGTCACCAAGACTCTTTCAACTGTTCTAGCAGATGCTAGTAAATTGGGGAAACTCATCAGACGTTAGGCTGAAACTTGTAACTTGATTGTATCCCTCAATCCATCTTCAAATCATCAACATTTATCAGCCTCTATAGACACAATACCACCAGCATACTTGCAAAGATGAGTGAATTCTCTCTCATATTCTGTTACAGACATATCCCTCTGTTTTAGCATCAGAAACTCCCTCTTTTTTTCATCTGTGTAGATAGGAGGAATATACTGCTCCTTAAACTTCTCTAGAAAGAATTCCCATGTCATAGGGTTAGGAGCCTCGGTACTCTATGATTCAGATTGCCACCAATCATATGCATGCTCTTGTAGCAGAGATACTGCATATTCATATTTCTGTTCATCTATGCAGTGTAGTTGATTAAATACTCGCTCTTCTTGTTCCAACCAAAATTCTGCTACTGAGGGGTCATCTTCACGTTTACCATAGAAATCAGATGCCCCTTATTTCCTCAGTCTCTCAAACTGTAATCCAGACGAATATGATCATGATGCTATCTGTAGCAAATCCATCATATTTCTCATGAGCTCAGTCTGACCCATATTAATAGCTGAATGCTCACGAAGTGAGCTGGCACTAGATGTCGGTGCCGCAGCTTGACGAAGACTTGGTTGCGACGAAGCTCTTGCCTTGGAAGGCTCATTACTCTCAGCTTCTTCTATTACTATTCGTCTTGATCCTGTAGCCATATCCTACCTATAACATAAAGGCAATGGCCCTAATCAATAAAACAGCAACTCCAAAATGCAATTGTGGGTACATTTCAAGAAAAACATTTTCAAAATTCACTTTAAAAATCCAAAACCCCCAACTGGGCTTTAATACAAAAATCCAGAAACACCAACCTGGTGCTTTGATACCAAAAATTGTGGCGGCAGCCGCCCCACACCCGAACCGCAACAAGTGCTCAGATGAGGGAGCGCTGCTACCGGTCTTACTTACTTCTTCAAATCGCTATATATATATATATATATATTTTAAAACACTCATGTATATATATGGATATAAATACAAACCAGAGTACAATTTATTTACATAAGATAGTAATTTTAACATCAGAGTAATTCTTAACAAACTTTATAAGTAAGTTTTACAAGCTCTAACATTTCTTTAATATAAAAACCAAATACAAAAATTTCAAAACTTGTAACCCACTTTCTCAAAGTTCAGCTGCTTTATTTGAACGCGATCACCGTTTGTTTTATCTAACGTCTTCAGCTACCATTCTATATCTGCAAGGAAATTAAACTCCATGCTAAGCTCTAAGCTTAGTGGTGCATATAAATAAGGCAATATACTATATCATGCAACAAGCATTTACAAATATCATTTTGTGCATTAAAATGTTTGCATGCCATAACTATCAACATATTCCTATTTCATATAAGTATGAATGTCATGCTCACATAAACCATGTTATTTCAATTGATCTATGATGGTAAATTTACTCAGTTAATCTCTTTATCATTACATCTCAATCTCATATCATCATCATTTTCTTATTCTTTCCTTTTCTTATTTTTCCGACATTTCCTCATTATCTTGCCCACATCACTCTAAATTTTGGACTGACTAGATACGGGTTATGGATCAGGAGTGCTCTCACAAGCTTATGCCACCCTGTCCACTATCTGGCTCATAAGAGCTTCTCAAATCAATGTCACTCAAACAAGCTTAGGCCACATTGATTGAGTATAATTTCATCATAGATGAATAATTGGATTAAAGGCGCTCACACAAGATTGAGTATAATGCATTTATCAAAATCATGTTCAGCATGCATTATTTCAAACAAAAATAGGCTATTGCCTAAAGTTATGCACAAACCTTAATCTTTCTCCTTCACTCTTCTAGGTAGCTTTCTCTTTTCCTTCGCTCCTTAGAGCTTGTTCCTTGTCATTTGGAACTCCTACAACATCATAAATCATTATTATCATTTGATTTCCTCAAGACCCTAAACTCTTTTATTCTCTTTCAAAACCCTAGTTTCTCTCTCTTTCCCTATAAGTCTTGGATGAGTTCAAAATTCGAACTTCCTTTAAGAAAAGATGATGAAGAAGAAGAGATGCTTCTTACCTTACACTTTTCTTCACCTGATTACAACTTTGGTGATTTTCTCTCTCTACTCAATTTGATTTTTTTTTCCTCTTTCTTGTTCTTTCCAGCTTCCTTAAGAGTTATGGAACATGAAAATCACTTTATCTTGCTCTTTCCCTTTTATTCCCTTCTTTTCTCTCTCTAGAATCAAGGTGAGCTATGGAGGAAATGATGTGGCTGGTGTGACTGGTAGAGAAAAGAGAGAAGAATGCAGAAAATGAAGAGAAGAAGAAGAAGAAAAGAAAGCCTTAAATAGGGTACCCAAAAAGTCTTCATGTGGGACCCACCATTTGGCCATCTTCTTCCAATTTTATATTTAATCAATATTAATCCTCTTCTTTAAATATCATGGCCGGCCAAAACTATCAAAATGTGCCCAAAATTAATATGTTGATTAGCAATCAATCTTATTAATCCTCTAATTTTTTGAAATTTGCAATTTGACCCCAAAACTTATCAAATTTTGCAATTTAGTCCTTTATCGTAAATCAACTTCTTTAAACTCTATAATCGCTTAATTAGTCATTTATCATTTAATTTAGCAATTATTTAATCTATTGTTGTAAAAATCCGAATTTAGACTCCGATCAGTCAAACTCATCAACTTTGCAACACATGCGACTCGGAGCCTAAATTAGCGGATATTACAATAAGAATCTCAATATCATGATCTCATCATTATTTCCTTCATGCTATGTTATGTATCATGGACTTCATTAATTGATTTAAGATCACCATCAATTCATATATCAAATGAATATCAAATTAATGTAAATGCCTTTTTTAATCAAATAAATTTGTACAATGAATGCTAAAGGTGATTGCCTTAAGGTCCCTTTTCTAACACGTATAACATGCATATTGTTGCCCAGATATTTAACCAAAAAGGGGGGTTGAATTGGATATTAAAAAGAGTATGAGTGAAGTGATCTTACCTTATCCGAGACGTGGTCCTTTATAGCCATGAAGCATAGGTTGACCTCTTTGCTTTCTTGAGATTTTGACGTAGAGGCTTTTAGTGCTAGAGGATTTCTTTTTTCTAGCTCTGCTTCAAGCTCTCTATCTCTTTTCAGTGCCATTTCATGTGTGAGAAGTTTGCCAATAAGCACATCAGTATTCATGATGCTCATGTCTTCATTTGCTTCTTCTATACCGACAACTCTTGAACCATAATCTTTGAGAGGAAGACTTCTCAGGATTTTGTTGTTTACATCTTCCAAGCTCAGATGCTTCCCAAGTTTTCTCATTCAATTTATGATAGCTAGAAGATGGTTGGTTATGTCAGTGATTGACTCATTGGATTTCATCTTGAAGAGCTCATATTCTGAAGTAAGAAGTTGAATCTTCTTGGATTTAACTTTCTTAGTTCCTTAATGATAGTTTTCCAATGTTTTCCACATGTTGTAAGCTGTTAGGCAGTGTTGTATCCTACAACATTCTTCAATGGATAATGAGCTTGAGAGAATTGCCATTGCCTTCTTGTTTTTGAAGTTTGCTCTTCTTTGAGGTTCTGTCCAATCATTTCTTGAAAAGATTTCTTCTTCACCATCAACTTCTCTTCAGGTTGGTGGTGTCCATTCTTTTCGAACACTATCCCAGACTTCAATTCCTTCACTATCCAGATATGGCTCCATCCTAAACTTCCAATGAGCATAATTTGCTCCATCAAAGTAAGGCTTGAGACTTTGGAATCCTTCATTGGCCATACTTTATCTTTACTAGAACTGTTTAGGCTTCGATGCTAGACTTTTCTCTGATACCAATTGTTGCCCAGATATTGAACCAAGAAGGGGGGTTGAATTGGATATTAAAAATTTAACTTTTAAGTGCGGAAAGAAAAGTTAAGTTTAGTAGGGATAGAAAAATATGACATAAGGATTTTTATAGAGGTTCGGGTGTTAACAAACACTACTCCTCTCCCCAATCTCAATTAGGAGTTTCACTAACACACTAAGTGTTACAATGGAGTTTTACAAGCTCACTCCCAACTATGCTGTTTCTAACAATGGTTCACAGCTAACCCGGAAATTCCTTGTGTTTTGATGGCTCACACAATAACCAATTCCTTATGTTTTAAAGGCTCAAACAAATAACCTTTACCTTGTGTTTTAAAGGCTCACACATCTAACCTTTCTTTGTGTTTTAGAGGCTCACACAACTAACCCTTACAAGTGTTCTACTCTTAACCCCGAAATACCCAAAACTCACTTGAGTAGATGATTATAGAGAGAAACACTTACAAATCTATATTGCTCAATAAATGATGAGTAAAAAGATTTTCACATAGAATAAATGTTTGTATTGAAAATATAAAATGCACAAAATGGATTACAACAAGATTTTGATTCAAAATATTAGTTATCTCTTGTTCTTTTGTTCTTTCTTGTTCTCCCCTTGTTCTGGATGCATAAATGACTTGCATATATACTTCTATAGCAAATTATAGCTGTTAGAATGCATTCAATATGAAACTAGCCATTGCACCAACCCTTATTATTGTGCCTAACATGTTTCTCTTTCATCTTTCACGGTCATGACTTTGTGTGTCATAGTTGTGACTATTCTTCCAAGCCGTGACTTGAGTGGTGACCTTGGCCGTGAAGCATTCTGGAATGTTTTGAAGTGTTTGATCACGAGCATGAAAGCCTTCTAAGCCGTGGTCCAAATGGTGACTCTGGTCGTGAAGCTCTCTAGAAGAATTTGTCATGTCTTCTCACAGGCGTGACTTTAATTCACGAGCATGACTGAAATATTCATTCACGATTGCTATTATTCTTTATGGCTGTGAAATTTAAATGTTGGATTGTTGGTGATAAGCTTCATCACGGGCGTGACATATAAGATCATGGGCGTGAACATGCTATTTCTTCAATTTTATCTTTTTAAGATTAATCTTCCATTCTCCATTCTTGCTATCATATTCCATACCCTGTTCAATAGACTTAGAAAACAAGTATGTTAAATACATTATTGTTATTTTATTTGTTAGCATCAAAATGATGGAAATACCTCTCAAGGTTCAACAATCTCCCCCTTTTTGATGGTGACAAATAATCTAGCAATATGTGCTTTTGAGAAGTCTCCCCCTCAAAATATGCTTAGGATAAAGAATACTGAAGTGCAAGAATTGTAAAGAATGATGAAGTGTAGCATCAAAATATGCAAGTTATGTGCAAAGTATATCCAATGTATACCAAAATTTTCTTTAAAGCAAGTTAAGTTTATTTTAGGTATATTCAGAGTATATCAAGTGCATATTCATTCATGTAACTTGCATCAAGGTATATGCAAAGTATACATAAGATATATCTAAGGTGTATAAAGCTCATTTGCATAATTCTTAACTTTAAACAAATATATTGCTAGGTTCTCCCCCTTTTGTCATCAACAAAAAGAATATCAAAAAGATAAAATATAATGGAAAACAAAAGCAAATATATTAATTTAAGAAAACCAAATACAAAAGTAATTAAAATTCTGAAAGGAAATTAGAATTTCTTACAATAAACAAGCTAGAAAATATAATATCTAACATAAAATCTAGCCGGACATCCTATCTCTGAGGCGAGCAACTTCCACCTCAAGGCTGTCAATGTGAGACTCCATGAAATCCTTGAGGTTCTCTAATCTCTCATCCATCGAAGCCTACAAATGCTCAAACCGTGGTGCCAAGAGGTCAACCACTTGTTGAGCCAAGTTAAGTGTGGAGGCAGAGGATTGTCCCATTTCTTGCTCAACCTCTGGAGGTGCCACCTCAACTCGAACTCTCTTCCTCTACTAGATTCCTTGGCAGCAAGCTTCGAAGTCATCCGAGTCATTGTCCTCCCAAATGATTTCACCAGTAGTGTTGGTGAAGCGGTAGTAGATATTGTTCTCAAATACTATACAAACAGCCGCTCCCATTTTGATGAAGGACTCTATGTCTAGTCGGTCTCAAGGATGCCTTGGTATGAGGTTGAAGTGATGTTCATCTAGTTCCAAGTATCCGAGCTTCAAGGCGATGTGAGTCACGTACCCACCAATCAGAATGTATCCAGAGGGCTTGGTGGCAATTGACAAAAGATGGTTTGCAAACCATCGAGATAAAGCCACTATGAGGCCTCTTCTGGCTATCTCTAGGAAAAAGAGCTCTGAATTCCTGATTGTGCCATTGCTATCTCCTCTGGCGAAGATGCTATAGGTTAGAAACCTATGCAAGTACTTATGCACTGGGGATCGAAGGTGGGTGCTCTTCATCTTTTTGACGTCCCAGTTGCAATCAAGACCAAAGTGAGTCCATGCCTGAGTAGCATAGAACTCTACTTCACTGTCATTTAGGATGCCATCAGAGGAAAGGTTGAACAAGTCTCCAAACGCTGTGGCAGAGAGGGTGTTCGGATGCTTACAAATTTGGAACTTCACCGTGCCAGTAAGAGATACTTGCAAAGTGCTCAGAAACTCTAAGTTTGGCTCCCTCAGAGTTGGTTAATGGATATTAACGAATTTCTTCATATGACAAGCCATTAGTATTCTGTGGATATTAATGGATATTAATGGATATTAACGAACAAGTATCCAAACTCTGTGGTAGATAGGGTGTTCTTAAGCACTGAGTATCTGGGATGGCAATGCTCCGGAATGATGTTTAGAAGGTAATCCGTGTACCTTCTTGGAGCATGAGACTTCTTCCTTGTACCCTTAGAGGAACTGGTTTCCATTTTGATTGAAAGAATAAACTCTGAAGAGTGAAAATTTTGACAGAAATTTGGAGTTAAAACCTAGGGTGATATGATTTTTGATGATGGAAATGGTTTTTGAAGATATTTATAGATGGAATGAGTTGCTAGGGGGCCGAAATCTTCAAAATGGTATTCAATTGTGATAAAAGAGAGAATATGAGAGAAGTTGGAGAGTTGGAATGAGAGAAATAATGGCAGAAATGTTATATAGCCGACATCTTCACATGCGTGAAAAATTAAGTCACGGACGTGAAGTTTCGTGTTCACAGTTTGCTGAAGAGACGCTCTACGCGTTAAGAGAGGCATGAAACTATTCACGATCATGAAATTTAAAGGTCATAGGCATGAATGATGAACTATCTCGGTGGTGAAAAATGAGTCACAGGCATGAAGTGTTAAACTTCACTACATGTGATCGTGAAACAAAGCGTGACACAAAGCGTGAATGCTTCTGTAAGTTTTTGGTGAAAATGTTCACGGTTGTGAAAAAGCTTCACGGACATGAACAAAGGGTTTTCACAGAGGGGAATGAAAAAGGTTGCAGTCGTGAAACATAGTCTTCACTGCTTTAAGCCGTGAATCATGTCGTGAAGCAAGTCGTGAAAGCTACTGGTTCTTTTGGCGATTTAGTTCACGGTTGTGAATATATGTCACGGGCGTGAATTGCCAAAAATTATCATTAAATAAAATTAAGTCTAAAATAAGACTAAAGCATTTCTAGGGAGATTTTATCCCTTATAACATATATTTCCATCAAATTAGCTACCTTATTTATAGTAAGATGAGACAAAAAACAAGTTTATTAATCAAGGTTTGGCAATTTGGCAATCACAAAGTTAATCCATCAATCATACCAAGCTCTCTTCTTATGAAGTTAAATCTTTCTTCATTTAGAGACTAAGTGAAGATATCTGCCAATTGATTTTCTGTGCTTATAAATTCCAATACAACATCTCTATATTGAACATGATCTCTAATAAAATGGTGTCTAATGTCAATATGCTTACTTCTAGAATGTTGAATGGGATTCTTATATAGATTTTATTGCACTTGTATTGTCACATCTAATAGGTATATGGTTAATACTACGATCATAATCCTTAAGTTGTTGTTTCATCCAAAGGATTTGTGTACAACAACATCCTACTGCTACATACTTTGCTTCAGCGGTAGAAAGAGCAACTGAAACTTGTTTCTTGCTAAACCAAGAAACTAAGCACTCTCCAATAAAGTGACAAGTACCTGAAGTACTTTTTCTATCTAAAAACCTTACAGCATAATCAGCATCTGAATATCCTACAATGTAAAAGGATGAATTTGTAGGATACCATAAACCTAGATGCAATGAGCCATGTAAATATTTTAGAATTCTTTTTACTGCATTTAAATGATACTCTTTTGGACATGATTGAAATCGTGCACATAAGACTACACTATACATTATATCGGGTCTAGAAGCAGTAAGATATAAAAGTGGTCCGATCATACCTCAATAGAGCTTTTCATTAATGCTCTTACCCTTTTCATCCTTGTCCAATTTTGTTGATGTGCTCATTGGAGTCTTGGCATTCTTACATCCTTCCATTCCAAATTTCTTAAGTAAGTCTTTGGCATATTTTGATTGGTTAATGAATATGCCCTCATTACCTTGTTTTATTTGTAGACCAAGAAAATATTTAAGCTCACCCATCATGCTCATTTCGAATTTCCTAGTCATACACTTAGCAAATTCTTGACAAAACAATTCATTAGTAGACCCAAATATGATATCATCAACATAAATTTTAACAATTAGAATATTATGCTTATGCTTTTTAGTGAATAACGTAGTGTCAACATTCCCATTTGCAAAGTTATTTTCTAAAGGAAAAGAACTTAGTCTTTCATACCAAGCTCTTGGGGCTTGTTTCAAACCATATAAAGCTTTTCAAAGTTTAAAAACATGATTAGGAAAATCATAACTTTCAAAACCTGGTGGTTGTTCTACATAAAATTCTTCTTCTATATAACCATTTAAAAAGGCACTTTTTACATCCATTTGAAAGAGTTTGAAATTCATGTGGCATGCATTTGCTAAAAGTATTCTTATGGCTTATAATCTAGCTACAGGAGCACAGGTCTCATCATAATCTATTCCATCTTCCTGATTATACCCTTTTGCCACTAATCTAGCCTTATTCCTAGTTATTGAACCTTGTTCATCTAGTTTTTTTCTGAATACCCATTTGCTACCTATAATTTGATGGTCCATACCTTACATCTCTCAAATTGGTCGAGTTCCTCTTGCATTGCAATCACCCAACTTTCATCATTAAGAGCCTCATAAATATTTTTAGGTCAATTTGAGAAACAAAAGCAAGGTCAAAAACTAAATGTTCGAAATGAGATCTAGTACTTACTCCCCTAGAAGGATCACCAATGATTTGCTCTTTGGGGTGATCTTTTGTCAATCTCCATTTCTTTGGGAGCTCTTGCCTGTTTTCCTCTTGAGCTTGAGGTAGAGAATCATCTTGATGTGAATCTTCTTGATCATTTTCTTCTTTTCTATTTTCAAGATCAAGACTTTCCATGGTACCTACAACATCATCAAGAACACTACCTTTCCCAAGATCAAGTCTACTCGATTCATTAAAAACAACATGCATAGATTCTTCAACAGTTAATGACTTTTTAATTAAATACCCTCTATGCTTTGCTAGTTGTAGATTATCCTAAAAAGATACCCTTATCAGATTTAGAAGCAAAATTTCCAAGGTTGTCATTGGTATTCAATATGAAGCACTTGCATCCAAATACTCTAAAGTATAATAGCAAGGGCTTTCTTCCATTCCATAGCTCAAATGAAGTTTTTTTTATGAGAGGTCTTTTGAAAACTCAATTTGAAATATAACAAGCAGTATTTGTGGCTTCTGCCCAGAAGTAAGTTGGTAAACCATACTCATTGAGCGTTGTTCTAGCCATTTCAATTAAAGTTCAAATTTTCCTATCAACTACCCCATTTTGTTGAGTTGCCCTAGGAGATGAAAAATTATGCGAAATGCCATGTTAAGACAAAAACTTTTAAAGTTTTCATTTTCAAATTCTTTGCCATGGTCACTTCTTATTTTTGAAATGCAATATCCTTTTTCATTTTGAACTCTTTTAGCAAAGTTTTTGAAATTTTCAAAAGCATCACTCTTTTGAGCTAAGAAAATTACCCAAGTAAATCTAGAGTAATCATCTACGATGACAAAGGCATAATGTTTACCTCCTAAGCTTGTAATTCTAGTAGGTCCAAATAAATCTAGATGCAGGAGTTGTAGAGGTTTTGAGGTACTTACTATGTTTTTGGATTTGAAGGATGACTTGTGTTGCTTCCCTCTTTGGCTAGGTTCGCATGTCTTGTCTTTTTCAAATTTGACTTTTGGCAGTCCTTTTACTAGTTCTCCTATGCTGAGGCTTTGAATTAAGTCACAACCAAGCCTTCTATGCCACAACCAAGATTCATCACTAGTAGTCACAATACACTTAGAGGAATGGTTAGATATTTTGTGTAAGTCTATTATGTAGGTGTTGACATCTCTATTTTCTTTAAATATCTCTTGACCATCAATTGAGGTTACAAGATATTTGTTGGAAGTAAAGGTCACTTTGTTTCCTTTATCACATAATTGACTTACACTCAACAAGTTATGTTTCAAGCCATCAACAAGTAAGACATCTTTAATAAAAGTAGTATCATTAATACCAATAGAGCCAATGCCAATTACCTTACCCTTAGCATTATTTCCAAAGGGAACTTTACCTCCATCAATACTTTTGATTTCATTGAAGAGTTCTTTATCTCCTATCATATGCCTTGAGCATCCACTGTCTACTAGCCAAGCATTTTTGTTTATTGTGGACTTGAAGCATACCTATATAATCACAATTCAAGTATGATTTTTAGGTACCCAAATGAGCTTGGGTCTTTAGAGGTTAGCACATGAAGGTTCCCAATAAGCCTTCCTTATCTAGAAATGTTTATTTATGTGACCAATTTTCATACAATAGTTGTTAGAGGAGTACTCTAAAGGCAATCACCTTTAGCACTTATTGTACAAATTTATTTGATTAATAAAAAGATTTTTCAATAATTTGATATTCATTTGATATATGAATTGATAAGTGATCTTAAATCAATTAATGAAGTCCTTGATACATAACATATCATGAAGGAAATCATGATGAGATCATGATATTGAGATTCTTATCATGTGTAATTATGTTAGTATCAAAATTATCCCTAGTCATAGGATTAATGAGATGGGATATTATTAATCTAGATAGACTAGCACATGTTAAACTCCTTGATTGGATCGAGTTGTAGATCTCATAATCTATAAACATGAGATGCTTAGAGTTAACATGTGGATGCTTACTAAGTGTAGCTAAGTACATTGGATGACCAACTATGAGACAATCATATGGATAATCTATTCAAATGTCAATGATAGTCTCATCATAGTAATGGTGCAAATATCCTTAGACTTGAGATACTCAAGGATATCTTTAATATTGATTCTGTATTTTGACATTATTCCTTGTTGCCTCAGAGAGGTAGCTTATAGGGTGGTGATTGGATACAACTTGAGGTATTCGAAGGTAATTGGATAACCAACAAAGGATTCACCACTCTTCATAGAAGGAGTGTATACCCATGGTCTCTTGTCATGGTCATTACTCAGGAATCTCTAGTCGGAGTGGAAATGTCATAAAGAAAGTATTCAATGACATATCTAATAGAGTAATAAGCCTCAAGGACAAGAACTAACATTACATGGACTAGACGTGAGGTAGTGAGTCGAGTAGAAGTTGACACATGTCCATACTCTGAACCAAGTGGGGTATAGAATGGTGAAAGGAATAATTGCACATAAATTGTGTATGGAAAGGTTCATAGTCAAAACACTTACTTTTCGGTCAATTGGGGGTCATGATGTGTTGGTAGATACCGCTTATGACCTGTTTAAATTAATTGTTAATTTAAGTTGCCAATATAATCGGGAACTTAATGGGTCACACGCTTTGAAGATATAGAGAATGAGTAAAATGGTCTTGGATAGGATCAAAAATATAGGAGAATTATTTTAGGATGGATCGCGATGAGATCGCACGGAAAAATTGTTCGG
Source organism: Triadica sebifera (assembly GCA_023653625.1). Classification (NCBI taxonomy): domain Eukaryota; kingdom Viridiplantae; phylum Streptophyta; class Magnoliopsida; order Malpighiales; family Euphorbiaceae; genus Triadica; species Triadica sebifera. The sequence continues at coordinate 12,158,469 of CM042908.1, read as the reverse complement.
GAGTGTCATGGGCCCGCGTGGGCTAGGCAGGCTAGCGGGCTAGCTGGGCTGCCCAGCAGCAGTTCGAAGCAGGCGCAGTGCGCCTGCTGCCTCCCATCCGTTGGCCAACGACAGTTTTTGTAACACCACATCTTATGCATTTGAGTATAACCTATCCCTGTATCAAGTAATCATACATAGCATACTGGAAAGGTTAACTACCCGGTTAACAATGGTAGTAAAAATTTTTTTTCCTGTAATAGACTTTGCAAGTCTCATATCCTATAATTTCATTCAATGACTTGCAACTCTCATATCCTATAATATTATTTAATGACTTTGCAAAGTTAACACTAAGGTTTTAACCATAATATAATATATCACATATATCAAAACATAAAATTTTCACATAAGTATTTTTGAGTTGCTTTCATTTATACATTTTTAGACTCATTCCAAAATGGCTATACATATTCAAGCACGTAAATACAAAACACATATGACATATTTTCATGCTTGTGTGGAATGCAAGGAGAGAGAGTGATGAGGCTCGGCCAGTGACCTGTGCTCCATGTCTTCTATACACTACTCAAAATGAGCTATCACTTTTCGTTACCTAAAAAATGATGCAAATTGACGAGTCGCGGATCAATGAGAATAATCATCCAATGAGCTCTAAAGTATCAAACAACTCATTGTAATAAATCACAAATACAATATATACCATATATTCCATTCCATTCATCGGTATCATATATGTATCAATAAAGTTGAAACATATAATCATTACTCTTTATGTATGCAAATGCTTCGCTTATTTCATTATGTTGTGACCAAGTTAAACAGACATTGGCCTGGGTTTCCATTTGAACATTTGCATTTGCATTTGCTAGCTTGATCATTTGTTTCATTTGCACATTTGTTGGGCCATAGGCCTCTTCTTTTGCTTTACAATATCGATTAACTAGTCACAATGCCTTTTTAGTCCATATGCATATTCACTTGTACTTAATCATTCATTAACCATTGCATCTTATCACATATAATATACATATACCGCATATATGCCTCATATGCCACACAATACCTCGCATATACTATACATATACTCTGTATATATATCACATATATCAAACATATACCTCAAATATGTCACAAGTATAACACTTATGTATACCACAATGTCACAAATTATCCATCATCATATTATCAGGGGCAAATCATGCATTCATATGAATCACATAGCAAGCAATAATCATTTGCACTAAAGAATTCAATCGATAATTAGACTCACCGTTCTCCTTTAATTCCGACCCCTTAATCTAATTCTTGTTCCTAATTCAAAATAACATATAATTATATAACATATTAAAATTTCAAACCCATTGGATCATTTTACAATATTTGGCGGAATTTCTAAAGGTGTTTTATTTTCTGCCATATTTTCTGCATTTAGGCAGTTTCAGGGTACCCACTTTCGTTCATCATCACTTATCATCTATAAGTCCTATTTTAGTGAAACTTTACATAACCTTATATGGGTTAAAATGGAACATTTTTAATGTTTACAAATTTTATCAATTACGTCTCTAAGACCTTCAACTTATAACAAACATTTCACTGGTCCAAAATAGAAGTGGCTTCCAAACTAGTATAAATTACAAAGGCCATAACTTAGTCTATAAATACCATATCAAGCTAAAATTAGTACCAAACTTTATCTAACACATATACCTAGAACTTTAATGTTTTGATAATGTATAGAATCTAGCTCTAACGAGCTCAACCTATCCAAAGAAGTTGTTGGATCTGCCCGAGGCATTCAGTTGGCAGTTCAAGTTATGGAACAGTCATGGTTCCATTCACCATAACTCAAACTTTACAAGACCTATGAATCTGATATTTGGTATAACGATACATAACACATATATCTACAACTTTTATGTTTTGAGATACTTCAAATAATGGCTTTAACATATTGTAAATCAAAGCACACAGTAGCTAACTTGGTTAGGGTTTACACCCTGACCAGTTTCAGTAGAAAGAGGATTTCTCTTACTATAAAACAAATCATGCAAAACTATTTACACAAATCTAAGAGATCACGGAACAACTTTTGTGTTTTAAAATGTTCTAGAATAAATTTCTATGTGCATCAAAATTGGGGTGCAATTCAGTGCCAATTATTGAACCTTAGCAACTCAAATCAATCCTATAGCAATAAGAATTGATTACTTACCAAGAACGAACTTGCAAGGGATCAATTTGGTGAAAAAACTAGGTGAAACAAGGAAGAACTGAAGTCTGAAATGGAGGAAATTGAAGAAGAAGTCAGGCTGGAGAAGAAGGCAGAAATGGGGAAGAAATATGAAAATAAAGCCAACTTGTTTTTTGTCCCTTTCTCTTTTTCTCTTTTTCTCTTCTCTTTTCTCTTCTCATTTCTCATTTCTCTTCTCTTCTATTTCTCTTTTGTTTCATTTTCATTTTATGTTATATTGTTATTATTATTATTTACATATATATGTAATTCCTCTAATTCACACAATAATACAACTTAATTATTTGGCCCGATTTAACTAAATTACCAATGTAAATGTTTACTAATCTTAATGTAGTCATTTTTCTTACTTTAATTTAGTCACCTTATTCAATTCATTTCTAATACTTTGTTATCCTCATTTAGGTTATAATTACACACGTGCGACTCGATACAAGTGCCAAATACTAGGACACGTAGCTAGTGCGTGTCATAAACTTGTTCCTACGAAAATACATATGAAATGCATGTGTTCAATTGAATTGTATGCAAAATGCTTATATTCGATGAAATGCATGTGGGGAAGGTCGAGGATGTTAAAGTTTTTGGCCTTAATTAGGCCAATTATGGCCAATTACTATTCATTTGTTTCCATTTTCTCCATTTTTGACTTTTCATCTTATTTTTGAATTTGATTCAAATAGAAAAGACATCAAATGACAGAAAACAGACATGAAAATATTTTTTTGTGAAAAAAATATTTTTAAGACACAACAAAAATTCTCTCAAGAACACTTTCAAAGCTAGCATTTTGAATTTGTTCAAACCATTTCTCTTGATAGTTTCTTCTTCATTCTTCGCATGGATTATCATTAGAGACATCCTAGTGTTGATCATTGTGGTTTGGTACAACCCAACAAAGTGAAGATTTAAAGAACAAATAAAAATTACAAGGTATAAGTTTTAACATTTACATTTATATAAATTAGTTTTAATGATACAAGTATGATATTTTGTTTTGGGTTTTGAAAAATTTTATTTTTCATTGCGTTTATGAATATGATTCATTCTTCAAAACCCTAGAATAGTTACACTGTTTAGGTCTAAAAATGCTTTTTGGTCTTACAATGTTTTTGAATGTCATATTTCTATTAGACTGAGAGTGAGAGCAATGGCATGCAGAGTCATGATTAATTGGTGCTTTCTAAATGCATGCTTCTTATACATAAAGGCATGATTATCCTTTTGAGGTTTCTTTCTTAGGCTTACCAATCCTTGATTATTCCTTTTATGTATAGAAGGTTTAATGTACTTATTCCTTGGTGCTGTTCCAGTAAGTGTGGAGATGTGAGGTTCACTTGACTTAACAAAAATATTTTTGTGAGAAGATGATGATGTGTCCTTAAATCCTAGACCGTGTCTAATTAAAGGTGGTCTTTGAGACACAATGAGAGTATCTAAGCTCTCTTTGCCTTTGTGAAATTTTGAAATGGAGTTTCTAAGTTCCTTAACTTCATTTTTTAAAGTATTATTAACTTCATTTTTTAAAGTATTATTCTCTTTAAGCAAGGATTTAGTTGAGGGACTTGAAGAATATTCATCTAATGACTTTTGAAGAGATTCATTAGATGATTTAAGCTTAAATTTCTCCTTTTCTAAAATGTCCATTTTGATTTTTAAACTAGAAATGTTATTCTTATAAGTATTAAATTTACTCTTATATTTCTCTAGTTCTAGATTCAATTCTTCTATTAGGCTTTGCTCATAATCATCATCATCACTATTACTATCATTATCACTACTATAATTGTTGAAAGAGTATGAGTGAAGTGATCTTACCTTATCCGAGACGTGATCCTTTATAGCCATGAAGGATAGGTTGACCTCTTCACTTTCATTGTCATTTTTTTCACTTGAAGAGCTTTTGTCATCTCATGTGGCTTTGTGACCTTTCTCCCCATTGTCTCTTTGGTATTTGCTCTTATGCTTCTTGAGCCTTGGACATTCCGGTTTAATATGCCCTTTCTTTCCACATTCATAGCACTTTGCCTCTTCTTTACTTCTTTGTGCCTCATTACAAGTCTGTTTGAGGTTTCTTTGCCTGAATTTTCTAGAGTTGCTCATTTTCTTCTCGATAATTCTTTCAACCGTCTGGAGAGCATAGCAATGTCCTCATTTGCATCATCACTCATTTCTTCATCATCTTCAACTTTTTCTTGAGATTTTGATGTAGAGGCTTTTAATACTAGAGGCTTTCTTTTTTTTGGCTCTGCTTCAAGCTCTCTATCTATTTTCACTGCCATTTCATGTGTGAGAAGTTTGCCAATAAGTACATCAGTATTCATGATACTCATGTCTTCATTTGCTTCTTCTATACCGGCAACACTTGAACAGTAATCTTTGAGAGGAAGACTTCTCACAATTTTGTTATTTACATCTTCCAAGCTCATATGCTTCCCAAGTTTTCTCATTCCATTTATGATAGCTAGAAGATGGTTGGTCATGTCAGTGATTGACTCATTGGATTTCATCTTGAAGAGTTCATATTCTGAAGGAAGAAGTTGAATTTTCTTGGATTTAACTTGCTTAGTTCCTTCATGACAGTTTTCCAATGTTTTCCACATGTTGTAAGCTGTTGGGTAGTGTTGTATCCTACCACATTCTTTAATGGAAAATGAGCTTAACCTTGGCCGTGAAACATTTTGGAAGGTTTTGAAGTGTTTGATCACGGGCGTGACATTTTATCTTCACGGGCGTGACATCCTTCCAAGCCGTGGTCCAAGTGGTGACTCTGGTCGTGAAGCTCTCTGGAAGAATTTGTCATGTCTTCTCATAGGCGTGACTTTAATTCATGGGCGTGACTAAAATGTTCATTCACGGTTGCAATCATTCTTCATGGCCTGAACTTTAAATGTTGGATTGTTGGCGCTAAGCTTTATCACGAGCGTGACATATAAGATCACGGGTGTAAACATGCTATTTCTTCAATTTTATCTTTTTAAGATTAATCTTCCATTCTCCATTCTTACTTTCATATTTCATACCTTGTTCAATAGACTTAGAAAACAAGTATGTTAAATACATTATTGCTATTTTATTTGTTAGCATCAAAATGATGAAAATACCCCTCAAGGTTCAACATATATTTATAATAACCAAATCTTATTTACTGCATTAATACTCATATGTGTCCAAATAATAAGCATTAAAAAAAAAGCAATACTAGTTTGGGCAACATCCTACCCTTATTATGAAATCCATCCTTATTAATAATAAATAAAATTATTTACATGCCCTTATTAAAATATGTTCAAAATATCTATCTCTATCCCATATCTTGATGAATAATAAATGAGATAAATGAACATGCCCAATGTAGGTCAAATCTTAATGGCTTGGTCATCTCTTCGAGTCAAGTCTACTATCCCTTGGCTCTAAACCTGGATGTAGGGAAACCCACATGTTAAGCTTTTGAAAGCATAATGGTATAAATAAGCATTAAATTCCAACATGCATTTACACATTAACATAGCATTCATATTCATAAGCATACTGGAGTGCTTGACCTTATAAACACACACACACACACACACACACACACACATACCCATATCAACAAAATACCTCATTCATTCTGAATTAATTTGATTTCAATACATTCATAGCATACATAGCATAAGTGAATACCTATTATTATAGTCATAATACATTTCATTTATAGAATTTCTATATCATCATAATCATAGTGAATTTCATCATATATTGCAATTATCTAACTTCTTGTTCCGTATATCTAAAAACTGGTGTCCATATTCCTTTTTCTAGGATGTAACTGTGTTTTGATTTCATAATTTTGTTTTAGTTTCTCTATTATGGGTACAATTTACTGTATTTTTTATTACAATAATTCATTGTTTGTTTGCTTGCCCAATACTTTACTGTGTTTTACCAAAACTTTAGAGTTAGACTACCCAGATGTCAGTTGTGAAATAGGAGTGCTTTAACCCAAGTTTAAGCCATTCTGCACTCTAACTGTATCTGTCTATTTCACTACTGCCAAGTTTCTCAAATCAGGAGTGCTCTAACCTAAGCTTAAGTCACCTTGGTAAGTAAATATAATATCTGTATGCATATGAGTACAAAGGCACTCTAACTCGAGCTTAGGCCATCTTTTCCCTAAATAATCAGGAGTGTTTCAACCTGAACTGAAGCCACCCTGATTTAAACTTAATAATATTCTACTATACCATAGCCCTCTGTAATGGCATGCCACCTATCCTAAACTAGTCCTCGAATAGAAAGTGGACATGTATCATATTTTGGTTATCTGTATCATTTATAAGTGATCATGGTTCAACATGTCCATTTCATAACACTTTATAATATAGATCACCCAGTGCATAATCATTGTTCATATTCAAGTATCATATTGTATACCATCTCAATTAATCATGCAAAGTGTGTGTGTACAACAAACTCATGTAATTCCATCATAGAATTCAAATATCAAATTTTTGGATACAGGACATTGAAGGGAGTGAATGGTAGATTTATAGGTGTGAAACCTTCAATGCAACAATTCACGGCTGTGAAACCTTCAATGCAACAATTCACGGGTGTGTAATATATTCACAAGCATGAATTATGGTGCACGGGCATGAAACCTATCTTCATGACCGTGACTTATCAGTCCGTGTCAATATTCCAACACTGTTTATGCCAAAATCATACACAAATTGCATTAGAACTATAACTAATTAATGTTAGCCATTCCTATCAATACTTTCCAATATTCATAAGCATATTTCAACTATATTCAAGGTAATTAAATTATTTAACAACACAATTAGATTTCATACTTCAATTCATCAAACATAACTTCCATACATCTCAATTATCTATAATTATAATAGATAACATATTTAATGTCTCATGAAATTTCCAGCAGCTCTAATAATATTATATAGGCCAATTAACATACCATTTACATCCTTAGGCACACAAACATACCGCTGATCAAATTAAAATGGGTATATGTACAAACCTCGACTATTGGAGCCTTCATTCGATTCTTTTCACGTCTACTACTTCTAAGGGTTATCTCCACTCTCTGTTTTGGTTCCTCACATGATAATAGAGACCTCATTATAATCTATTTCATCATTGAAGCTATTTATTCCATAAACTAATAAAACCTTAAATTTTCATTGGTTTAAAGTCTTTAAACCTTAATCCCCATTAAACCAAATTTACCCAGATCAAAGGAGAAAGGAGAACATTATTTTTTACCTATGTTTCGTGAAAATAGAATGATTCTAGGATTCAAAATTGTGTTCTTATGCTCAATTGTTCTGACTTCAATTATCTTAATGAAATCCTTATTTGTAATTTGTTTTAATCTAGTTGAACGACTTGCAATGTTCGCAAGCTAAGGCCTAAAATTTGTATGTTAAATAAAGATATATTTAGAGTATATGACAAGTATATGTGTGGTTATGGGTGTTAGGAACCTTAATATAATGAATAATAGAAAAAGTGAAGTTTTCAGTGTTCTCGCCCTTGATAGAGTTAATCACAACTGTGAATGTCATGAAATTCAGATTGTGAAGCTGAGGAGCTTTATGGCTATGACACTATGGCTTATACCCGTGACACTAGGGTTCACATTTGTGAAGCCCTGCAGTTTATATATGACAGTTTTACATCTTTAACATAAACTCATGAAAAAATCAACCAAAAACCTAGATGTCATATCCTCAGAAACCCAAAAACCATTCTTCACTAATCCTTTTTTATTTTAGTTAATTAAACATGAATTTCCACACTAAAAAGGGAGTTAAACGAATTGAAAACAAAGATTTTAGTTTATATATTGAAATCAAAAGCAAGGAATCTCATAAAACATTTTGGAAGTGTAAAACTATTATGTAATTGTCCATACAAAGGTAAAGGGTTCATTTTCATTGATTTTTCAATACTTTGGTTTTGTTTTCAATAAGGGGAATGATAATTAAAGGATTTTGTTAAGGTTTGGATTAATTATGGTTTAATTTTGTATAAAGTCATTATAGAACATTGATATAGTCTCATTTTTGTGTTAGGGATCGAAACTCACAGTGGAGAACCCCATCAGAGGTAGAAGATGCGAGAAAGTTACATTTTTGGGCTCCATTATTAAGGTTTGTCCATGTACATTGTAACATCATGTGATTTAGGCCTCGATTGTGCGTGACCATAGTGAGTGTGCTGGTTCAATCGGAGTCTAAGTTTGAACTCATAAAAAATATCTAATAATAAGAGAAAATAATTAAGGGTATTATTATTTGGGAATTAAAAAGATTGGTGCTAGAATTGGAAAAAATAAAATTTTTCTATGGACAAAATCAGTATTATGGCATTTGTTGGGGGAAAAAGTGTGAAAATGAGGAAATTTTTGGCAAATAAGGAATTTCTCAAAGTTTAAAAGTTAATCAAGATTAATTAAGTTAATGAACCAATGGAAATTAGGATTAATTTTAATTAGTGGGACCCACTCCTTATTTTGGGTATAAATGTCAAAAAAGGAAGAAACTCTACATTCATCCACGTAAAATATCTAAACTCTTTTTCTTCTTTTCTCTTCTTGGTTGTTGTCCATCATAGCCTCCAAAAGCATCCATTTTTACTTCAATCCATGCTTGAAAAAGAGAGAAAAAGAATTAGTTTTGAGACATGAAAATTCAGAATTAAGGAGTTCTTGCCATAAAGGGAGCAAAGGAGCAAGAAGGAAGGAAGAAAGAAGACAAGAAAAGGAAGGAACTTTGGGACAGATTCGGTCCACTTTGGAGAACCATTAAAGTGTGTTTATTATTTTTAAATTTAACCTTTTTGCTTCCATTTGAGACCCATAAGGATGATAGATATGATTAAGATTGGTAGATTGATGTTATGTGGCAAGATTGGAACTAGAAATGGAAAGTTGTAACTTGTTGAAGAAAAGTGTAGTTAAACTTTTAATTAATGATAATTGATGTTACTTAATTGTTTTATGACTTAAAAAAAAGAGAAATGTAACTCTAATGGAGTAATGAGGGGCTGCATTGGTTAAGTTAATTTGGGAAAAATTGAAATTAACCTAGGAGCAATACAATTGGTGATAGATGAAGAGTGATTTGAGTGTTGATTTGAAGAAAATAAATTAGGACATATGATAAGGTTTTTGGGCAGACATGATATATCAAGAAGGAAGTTTAACCTTAGTATATTTTGGCTAAATTAAAGTATGAACTATATTAGAAGGCATGAAAAGTTTTGATAATGAATGATATGAATGAAATATGGTATGGTTGTGCAGGAAAACCAATTGAATAAATGAGAGTCCCTCAAGAGGATGACAAAGGCAAGGAGAAAGCAAATTAGAAAAGGGAGGAAAATAAGGAAAAAGGGAAGCACCAAGGCTGATTAGGTATTGTTGAGTTTTGAAGAATGAATCACATTTATAAATGCAGCGGAAAAATAAAATTTTTCAAAACCCAAAACAAAATATCATACTTTTGACTAACTTATATAAATATAGAGGTTAGAAATTATACCTTGTAATTTCTTATTTGTTATTCAAATCTTCACTTTGTTAGGTTGTAGGAAACCAAAACAATCCACACTAGGATGTCTCTAATGATAATCCACATGAAAAATGAAGAAGAAACTATCAAAAGAAATGGTTTGAACAAATTCAAAGTGCTAGCTTTGAAAGTGTTCTTGAGAGAATTTTTGAATAACAAATAAGAAATTACAAAAAAATAGTGATCTTAAATAAGAAATTACAAATTCATATTATGTCTTAAAAAATTACAAATAAGAACTTTCAAAGCTAGCACTTTAAATTTGTTATTCAAAGAAATTACAAATCATATTATGTCTTAAAAATAATTTTTTTACAAAAAAATATTTTCAAATCTATTTTCTGCCATTTGATGCCTTTTCTATTTCAATCAAATTCAAAGAAAAGATTAAAAGTCAAAAATGGAGAAAAGGGAATTGAATGTATAGTGAATATGCTTAATAGCCATAATTAGCCTAATTAAGGAAAAAATCACCCGTTGGCCAACAGGAGGCACCTAGTAGCCCGAGGGGGCCCGTACGGGGCCATGACCCTCCTGAATGATTTTTCTGTGTGATCTCATCGTAATCTATCTTGAAATAATTCTCTCATATTTTGGATCCCATCCAAGACCATTTTACTCATTCTCCATATCTTCAATGCGTGTGACCCATTAGGTTTCTGGTAATGTTGGCCACTTAAATTAACAATTAATTTAAGCAAGTCATGAGCGGTATCCAACAACACATCATGACCTCCAGTTGACTGAAAAGTCAGTGGTTTGACTATGAACCTTTTCATAGATAATTTCCGTGTAATTATTCTTTTCACCATTCTATACCCCACTTGGTTCAGAGTATGGACATGTGTCAACTACCACTAGGCTGACTACATCATGTCTAGTCCAAGTATTGTTAGTTTTTGTCCTTGAGGCTCATGACTTTATTAGATAGGTCATTAAAAACTATCTTTATGACATTTCCACTCCGACCAGAGATTCCCGAGTAATGACAGGAGTGGTGAATCCTTTATTGGTTACCCAAATACCTTCGAATACTTGAGGCTATATCCGATCACCACCTTATGAGCAACCTCATTGAGGCAATAAGGAATAGTGTCAAAATACATAATCAGTATCCAAGATATCCTTGAGTACCTCAAGTCTAAGGATACTTGCACCATTGCTATGATGAGATTATCATTAACATTTGAAGAGATTATCCATATGATTGTGTCATAGCTGGTCATCCAATGTACTTAGCTACACTTAGCAAGCATCCATATGTTAACTCTAAATATCTCATGTTTACAAATTATGAGATATACTACTCGATCCAATCAAGGAGTGTAAGATGTGCTAGTCTATCTGGATTAACAATGTTCTGTCTCATTAATCCTATGACTAGGGATAATTTTGATACTAACATAATTACACATGATAAAAATCTCAATATCATGATCTCATCATGATTTCCTTCATGCTATGTTATGTATCAAGGAATTCATTAATTGATTTAAGATCACTATCAATTCATATATCAAATGAATATCAAATTAATGAAAAAGCCTTTTATTAATCAAATAAATTTGTACAATAAGTGCTAAAGGTGATTGCCTCTAGAGCACTCCTTTGACAGGTATGTGGTTCATTGATAAAAATCTTGCATGTTGTTCACATGTGTGTAATTATGTATTAAGGTTTGATATGAATGTGGTTTCATATGGTATGTGATTGGTTGTTTCTTTTAATATTTTATGTGGTAATGGGGCCAAATGGTGTGAAATCATTAAGATATGTGAATGTAATTTTGATCCGAAAACTTTGACATAAAAATGAATGCATGTGATGGATGTAATTATTAGTTAAGATTGTGCCAGCTAATAACCCTGCAGTAGAAATTTTGGAACAGTATTGACTATTTTGATCATATCTCATGATATGGTAATTATATTGAGATAAAATTGGTTGGAAATAAAAGTGGAGTCATAATTCTAAAACTTTCATTCAGAATACAATTCATATTCTAATTGCAAATGGGCTAAAAATTGGATATAAAATATCGGACCTCTAGGTATCCAGATAATACTAGGTAAAAATAATGGAACGACCTTCAGTAATAGAGCCATAACTTTTAATAGAAAACTTTTCTTTGAGTGATTTTTGTTGAATCTAAAAGTTGAGACATTAAGTTACAAAATATTATCAGACCATTCCTTCAAATTTGAATTATAAAAGGGCTAACAATGAGGCCCAAACATAGGGCCAGAATCTGCCATAGAAAAATATGTGATTTATTGGGCTTTTGCATGTAGTATCATGAATATGTATAGTAATTAATGTGAATTTTGAGTTAAATTGTAATTATAAATGTTTAATAAATTATTTATGTGTGAGGTTCTAATGCAATAACAATGGAAACAAATAATAAAAATAAATAAACATAAATGTGAAAATGTGATACAATTATTATTTTTGAAAATATTGTGAATAAATATAAAAATAGTTAAGCCCTAAGACACCTAATCTATAACTAAAAAAGAGAATAGTTTGACATGCCAATAAGGGAATGTAAGGCACTCGGTGCCAAATATAAAAGCCGATAATGGCAAATTAATAAATGCGCTCGACTCAAAATTATTAAGCCGGTAATGACATTATTATAAAAGTCGGTAATGACATTATTATAATAGTGCTTGGTGCAATATTATAAAAGCTGGTAACGACAACCCTATTATTCCTATTAGTTAGTTCGGTTGTAGGTGTTATGGGTATAAGAAAAATGAAAAATAACAATAATATAAAAATATATCATTTCAATAATGTTATGTTAAATTAAAATTGTTAAATATGAAATGCTTGATGAAATTTATTCATTTTCCGTATGATTCTTTTATTTTATGCATTATTTATGAAATTATTAATTGACATGTAAGAAAATATATGTATGTAAGATTTTTAACCTTGAAGCACCACTAAGCTAGTAGCTTAGCGTGGCTGGTTTCCTTTCGCACAGGTTTTAAAGGATAGCCATAGATAGTAAAATTGTCAGAAGAAAAAGGGTACTTGGACAAAAGCAGCTAAAAGCTATGGACTTATTTTTGTTATATTTTGTCAAAAACTTTGTAAATTAAATTATAGTTTTTATCTCATATAGTGTGTATTAGAGATGTGTACCTTTAATGTAATGGACATAGTTGAATGTAAAATAATATATTTTATAAATAAATAAAACTTTGAATATCGATGTTGGTAATAAGTTTATTTTAGTGTTTGTAATATTAATAAAAAAAAATTATACTTTATTTAGTTAACCTTATAAGACAATTAGTCGGGTAATGTTCACTTACCTTGCTAAACTATAGTGGGATAAGGGGGTGTTATATACATATTTTTATTCGATTATATTATACTTGTGGTATGAATGATGGTTCTAATATGATTATTGACATGAAATAATTGTTTTGGTATTGCTGGTATAATGAGAATTGACTTGTTAATTCTAGAATAGATGAGGAAATTTATTTAATAACCATTAAGCATGAATGGATGTCATTGTGTTGATATGTAAGATATTGATCCTAATGTGATTGATGAAGTAAGATTAAATGCATGTTTATACTTGAATTTGGTTGTTAGAATATTAAAAGTGTTGATAGGAGTGGCTAACATTGGTTAGCCTTAGAACCATTGCAAGATTTTTTGTGAAATTGGTTTAAAACAAAGCTAAAATAGGTTACTATCTAATGTGTCATGCTTGTGAAGTCAAGCTTCACATCCATGAAAGGATTTCATGCTCATGAAGCTAATCTTCACTCTTGTGAAAAGTGTAAATTTCACACCCGTGAACAAATGTTTATGCCCGTGAATGATCATGAGCTAACCATAACCTCATCATGGGTAGACAATCCATGAAATAAGGTTTCACACCCATGAGTATACCATTCACGCCCGTGAATGTCCTATTTCTAGAAATGAATAAATGGATTTTACGGTGAGACTACTTGAGTATGATATAAACACACATTTGCATGTTTAAATGAGATTATATACAATACGCCAACATGACTTGAACAATGAATAAACACTCGGTGCTCTAAATGACAATATAACAAGTATTGATTATGTAAATCTATGTTTGTGATATAAATGATTATTATATTCAGAAAGTAATTAAGAATGCCCATTCTCTATTCAATGACTAGCTAGGATAGGTGGCATACAATTGAGGGAGTTATGGTACCGTAGTATATTATTATATTGTAGTCAGGGTGGCTTAAACTCGGGTAAGAGTGCTCTTGATTATTTAGGGACTAGGTGGCTTAAGCTCGGATAATGGCGCCCTTGTACCTATATGCATGTAGATATTATATTACTTGTCAAGGTGGCTTAAGCTTGGGTAAGAGCACTCCTGATATGAGAAGCTCCATAATGCAATACAGACTGAGATAGTAAGTGAATAGGGTGGCTTAAACTCATATTTCACAATCGCATTCGGGTAGTCCAGGTCTAGAATATTGAGCTAAGAAACCAGTAGTTGGTAATACAACATACAAAAATCATTAAATCAAATTACATGCACATCTTGAAAGAAGAATATGGAAATGAAAATTTAGACATATGGAACCAAATGTTAAATGATATGCAATACATAACAACATGATATAATATGATAGAATGTATTATAACTATGATGATATGAATCACTTATAAAATGTATGTTAGGAATGTTTAGGTATCAATTCAGTATAGATGAGATAATATGTGGATAATTGCATATTTGACAATATGGCTAAGCACATAGAATATGTGATGCTATATTACTATGTGAATGCATGCTAGAATTTAAATTCTTATATGTACCACTAAGCTTTCAGTAGCTTAGTGTGTGGGTTTTTCTGCATGTAGGTTAGAGCCAGTCGACTGTTTTGTGATGTGGAAAAAGCTAGTGCCAGTCAGAGCAGTTAAAGTGACCCATGTTCGGTTTGTATTATCATTTCATTCATTCCATTTATTTTCCACACATTTTGGGATATATACATATAGTTGATTTAGTTGTTAATAAAAGTGTTGAATTATGGATTTTGTAATAAGGGCAGTTGTTGCCCAGGACAAATATGGTTTGATTTTTAATTAATACTCTGATATAGAAAATGGTTTTATGTAGATTGAATTAAATGAATTTTCAACTTAAGAACATGTTAGAAAAAGTTTGCATTCAGACAGGAAGATTTAGTTATGGTCATGTGGCATTTGTCTGTATAGTGGGGTTTACCTTACTGTATTGTGGGTGTTGTAGGGTTGGTTTCGTTTAATCAAAGCTAGGATCAAAGGAATTGGATGCAAATTATTCCTGGGGTTTAGAGAAGCTAGTGGCTAAGGTTTTGGATTGAAAATTCCTAAGTTTCTGTAAAAAGTAAGAAATTGCCCAATTTAAATTGCAGGGCTTCATATGTATGAATACATGTGTCATGGCTGTGAAGATCTTCAGGTTTAGAATATGAATTTCACAACAGTCACGAGTGTGATTACATATGTCACTACATGAACAATAGAAATTTCATTTTTTTTTTCAATTCTTTTTCATTATATTTCAAGTTTTCAAAACCAATGATCACTATATACCTTCCATATACCTTTCATTACAAGTAGATCTAGGCCTCAACTTGCAGGCATTACATCTCTCTCCCTTAAAAAATTTTGTCCTCAAAATTACCTAATGTATTTTCTCTAAATAGTTACAGATACTGGGATTTCATCACTTCTTCAATTTCTTATGTAACCTGTTTCATTGCATGATTTTTCCATAAGATCTTGACAAAAGGTACTCATTTTTCTTGAGTTCCTTGATTTCTTTGGCTAAAATATTACTAGTTATTCCTCATATGTCAAATCTGGTCTCACCTCAATGTTCTCAATTGGAGACATGGAACACATCATGAATCTTGCTAAATTCTAGTGGTAGAGCGAGCCTATAAGCAACTAGTCCCACTTTTGCAAGAATTTTATAAGGCCCAATGAATCTTGGGCTCAACTTGCTTTTCCTCCCAATTTTCAAGACCTTCTTCCATGGAGAAATTTTAAGGTAAAAAATTATTAATGGCATATATTTGTCCTAACCACCTTCAAATTCAATCACTTAACCTCTTATCATGTCTTCTAGAATTTGTGTCTCTCTCTTAGATTAACCGTCTATCTGAGGATGAAAAGCATTACTAAAGGTGAGCATGGTATCCAAAGCTCTTTGCAAACTACCCCAAAATTGAGAAATAAACCTAGGGTCCCTATTTGAAACAATAGAGACTAATACTTTGTGTAGTTGCACTATCTCATTAACATACATCTCTGCTAACCAGTTCAAAGGGAAATCCCTCCTAATAGACAAAAATTGAGTTGACTTCATAAGCCTATCTACAATAACCCATACAACATCATATTTTCGAAGAGTCACTAGCAATCCAATCACGAAATCCATAGTAATTTTCTCCCATTTCCATTTTGGTACTATGATTAGTTATAATAATCCTGATGGTACCTGATGGTCAGCCTTGACTTATTGATTTCAACACATTCATATCTACATAATAAATCATTCATTCTAAATTTATTTGATTTCAACACATTCATAGAATACATCACATAAAGGAATACATGTCATCATAGTCATAATACATTTCATTTATAGAATTTCTATAACATCATAATCATAGTGAATTTCATCATATATTTCATTTATCTAACTTCTTATTTCATATATTGCATTACTAGTATCCATATTGTTTTTTAGGATTTAACTGTATTTTGAATTCAAAATTTTGGTTTACTCTCTATATTACTAGTTTAGGATACCACTGCATACTGAATTACAATTTACTGTATTTTGTATTACAATAATTCATTGTTTGTTTGCTTGCCCAATAGTTTATTGTGTTTTTCCCAATACTCTATACTCAAACTACTCAGATGAGGGTTGTGAAATATGAGCACTCTAACCTGAGCTTAAGCCATCTTACTCACTAACTATATCTGTTTGTATCGCTACTATTGAACTTATCAAATTAGGAGTGCTTTAACCTAAGCTTAAGCCACCTTGATGAGTAAATATAAGATATGCATGCATATGGGTACAAGGGCTCTCTGACCAGATCTTAAGCCATATTTTTGTAAATAATTAGGAGCACTCTGACCCGAGCTTAAGTCGCCCTGATTTAAATATAATAATATTCTACGGTAACATAACGCCCTCAATGGTGTGCGACCTATCTTAAGCTAGTCCTCAAATAGAGAATGGACATATATAATCATATTTTGGTTATCTGCATCATTTATAAGTCATTCATGGTTCAACGTGCCCATGTTATAATACTTTGTAATATAGAGCACCAAGTGCATAATAATTGTTTATAGTTAAATATCATATCATATACCATCTCAATTCTCTTAATAAAATTCTTGTTTCCAAACCATTTTAATCTAGTCTAAAGGGTTGGTTTAATATAATCAAAGCTAGGATTAAAGGAATTGGATGCAAATCATTCATGGGATTCAGAAAAACTGGTTGTTAGGGTTTTAGATTTAAAATTTTTGAGTTTTTGTAAAAAACACGAAACTGCCCAATTTAAAATGCAGGCTTAGGGTCGTGAACACATGTGTCATGGTTATGAAGATCCTCAGTTTCTGAAACTGAATTTCATGATATTCACGACTATGATTATATATGTTACGGACATGAACAATATAAAATTCATTTTTTTTCAATTCTTCTTCATTATATTTCATGTTTCCAAAACCAATTATCACTATATAACTCCCATATACCCTTTATATACCTTTCATTATAAGAAATCCTAGGCCTTAACTTACGGGTGTTACATGAGTTGACAACTCGTGATAAAAGGTTTCATGCCCATGAATTTACCATTCATGCCAAAGAATGTCTTGCATCCAAAATCTGCAATTTGAATTATATGATGGAATTATATGAGTATGATATACTCACACACTTGACATGATTAATTGAAATAGTATACAATAGGATGCATGACTATGAACAATGATTATGAACTTAATGCTCTTATTACAAAGTGTTATATAATGGACATGTTTAATTATGAATGACTTGTAAATGATACAGATACACAAAGTATGACTATATGTGCTCATTCTCTATTTGAGGACTAGCTTAGGATAGGTGGCATGCCATTGTAGGAGTTATGATACTGCATAATAATATTATATTTAAATCAAGATGGCTTAGGCTCAGGTCAGAGCACTCCTAATTATTTAGGAACAAGGTGGCTTAAGCTTATATTAGAGCGACCTTGTATGCATACATATATTATATTTACTCATTAGGGTGGATTAAGCTCGGGTTAGAGCGTTCTGATTTGAGAAGTTCGGTAGTAGCAATGCAGACATATACAGTTAGTGAGCGAGGTAGCTTAATCTCGGGTTAGAGCACTCCTATTTCACAATCCACATCAGAGTAGTTCGAGACTAGAGTATTAGGTAGAAAATAGTAAATTATTGAGAAAAAATAGTGAATTATTGTAATACATAATACAGTTAATTGTAATGCAATACAAAGTGATATCGTAAACCAGTAATATAGAAAGTAAATCAAAATTAAGAAATCAAAATACAGTTGTTGGTGTTGCCCAGACAATGAACCAAGAAGAGGGATTGAATTGGATATTAAATAAAAAAATTTTTAACTTTAAGTGTGGCATAAAATTAAATAGAGTAGGGATGAAGAGATATCACACACGAGATTTATAGAGGTTCGAGTATTAACAAACCCTACACCTCTCCCCAATCTCAATTGGAAGTTTCACTAACACACTAAGTGTTACAATGGAGTTTTACAAGCTCACTCCTAACTATGGCGATTCAATCAATGGCTAACACCTAACCCAGGATGTGTTTTAATGGCTCACACAATAAACCAATTCCTTGGGTTTTATGGCTCACACAATTAACCCTTACAAGTGTTTCACTCTTATCCTAATATACCCTAATTCACTTGAGTAATATATTACAATGAAAACACTCACCAACCTATAATGCTCAGAATTTATAAGCAAATAGGCTTTCACAAAGAATAAAGGTTTTCTTGAAAGTAATTAATGCACAATGACTACAACAAGATTTTTGATTCAAAAGTAATTGTTGTTCTCTTGTTTAGGATTCATAAATGACTTGCAATTATACTTCCTTAGTGAATTATAACTGTTTGGATGCATTTAATGCAAAAATAGTCATTGAACCAACTCTTAATTTCATGCTTGACATGTTTCTCTTTCCTCATTCACGAGCATGAATATATGTGTCACGGTCGTGAATGTTCTTCCAAGCCGTGGCTTAAGTGGTGACTCTAGCCGTGAAGCTCTGTGGAAGAATTTGAAGTTTTTGATTACAGGCATGACTTTATACTTTCACGGGCATGAATATTCTTCTAAACCATGGTCCAAGTGGTGACTCTGGCCGTGAAGCTGTAACACCACATCATATGCATTTAAATATAACCTATTTCTGTATAAAATAATCACATACTGCATGTTGAAAAGAGAAAATGCCCTGATAACAGTGGTAGTAAATTTTTTCTTCATATCATATCCTGTAAAATCAACTAATGCCTTTACAAGTCTTATATCCTGTAATTCTATTGAATAAATTCACAAGTCTCATATCTTGCAATATCACTCAATGACTTTTAAAGTCAACATTAAAAACCACAATACGATATATCACACTTAGTAAAACATAAATTTCCCATCCGAAGGATTACGAGTTGTTTCCATTTATACATTTCAAAACTAATCTAGAGTGATAATACATATTCGAGCATATAAGTCCAAAATACAAATGACATGTTTCATGCTTGTGTAGAATGCAAGGAGAGAGAGTGATGAGGCTCGGCCAATGACTTATGCTCTATGTCTTCTATACACTACTCAAAATGAGCTATCACTTTTCTTTACCTGAAAAATGATGCAAATTGATGAGTTACAGCTTAGTGAGAATAACCATCCAATAAGCTCTAAAGTACCAAATAACTCATAGTAATAAATCACAAATCCAATATATATACCATGTATTCCATTCCATTCATCAGTATCATATAAGTATCAATAATGTTGAAACATATAATCATTACTCTTTATGTATGCAAATGCTTTGCTTATTTCATTTTGTTGTGACTATGTTAAACAGACATTGCTCGGGTTTCCATGTGAACACCATGTGAACATTTGCATTTGCATTTGCTAGCTAGCTTGATCATTTGTTTCATTTCCACATTTGTTGCGCCATAGGCCTCTTCTTTTGCTTTACAATATCGATTAACTAGTCACAATGCCCTTTTAGTCCATATGCATATGCACTTGTATTTAAGCATTCATCAACCATTGTATCTTATCACATACCATATACATATACCATATATATATCTCATATGCCACACATATACCTTGCATATACTATACATATACCATGTAAACATATCACATATGTCAAACATATACTTCAAATATACCACAAGTATACCATTTATATGTATCACAATGTCACAATTATCCATCATTACATTATCAAGGACCAATCATGGCAATCATATGAATCATATAGCAAGCAACATTCATTTGCACTAAAGAATTCAATTGATAATTAGACTCACCATTCTCCTTCGATTCCGACCTTTAACTTATTGTCTATCTGCTCCTTGTGGGTCTCCAATATGTTGCGAGCTTAATATGAAAACATAATCGATTAACTCATGATTAGGGAGACTTAATGTGGCTTAAACAAATTAATATGCATTGTTCATGTCAATAGTTAAGATTTTTCCTATGAGGCAGTGTGACCTTATGGGACTGTTGAGCCTATAACATTTTCTATACTTGACCAATTAATCTGATTCTTATTCCTAATTCCAAATAAGATATAATTATAGAACATAGTACAATTTCAGACCAATTTTATCATTGTACAATATTTTGTGGAATTTCTAAGTGTGTTATGTTTTCTGCCTTTAGGCAGTTTCAGTGTACTCATTTGGGTTCATCATAACTTATAATCTATAAGTCCTATTTTAATGAAACTTTACAAACACTTATATGGTTTCATATGGAACATTTTTCATTTTTACAATGTTTACCAATTATGTCTTTAAGGTCTTCAAATTATATCAATTATGTCTCTAAGATCTTCCAGACCAGTATGAATTCCAAAGGCCATAACTTAGTCTATACATAACCAATTAAGCTGAAATAAGTACAAATATTTATCTAAGACATATACCTATAACCTTTCTATTTTGATTGTTTATAGAAGCTAGCTCTAACAAGCTTACATTATCCAAACAAGTTACTGGACCTGCCCTGGGCACTCAGTAGGCAGTTCAAACCATGGAATAGTTATGGTTCCATTCCCCATAACTCACAATTTACAAGACCTATGAACCTGCAACTTGGCATAAAGATACAAAACACATATATGTACAACTTTTATGTTTTTAGATACTTCAAATAATGACTTTAAAATATTCGAAATCAAAGCACACAGTAGCTGCCTTGGTTAGGGTTAACACCCTGACCAGTTTCAGTCAAGAGAGCATATCTCTTCTTATACATAACAGTTTGCAAACCTGTTTACATATCAAAAAATCTTAGACATAAAGGAACAAATTTTGTTTTTTACACGTTTCCAGAATCAATTTCTATTAATATCAAATGCGGGGTGCAAATCAGTGCCTATTAATGAACCTATGCAACTCAAATCAACCCTATAGCAATAAGAATTGATTACTTATCAAGAACAACCTTGCAAGGGTTCAATTAGCTTCAAAAAATAAGTGAAAAAAGGATGAAATGAAGTCTAAAATGGAGGAAATTGAAGAAGAAGTCGCGCTGGAGAAGAAGGCAGAAATGGGAAGATAAAACTAACTTTTTGTTTTTGTCTTTTTATCTTTTTCTCATCTCTTTTCTCATCTCTTTTCTCCTTTCTCTTCTCTTCTATTTTATTTCCCTTTTGTGTCATTTTCATTTTATTTTGTCTATATTATTATTATTATTTACATATATTTATAATTCCACTAATTCACACAATGACACAACTTAATCATTTGACCCGATTTAACTAAATTAGCAATGTAAATGTTTACTAATCTTAATCTAATCATTTTGCTTACTTTAATTTAGTCACCTTATTCAATTCATTTCTAATACTTTGTTATCCTTATTTAGGTTATAAGGATACACGTGTGACTCGATATAATTGCCAAATACTAGGACACGTAGCTAGTGCATGCCATGAACTTATTTCTAAGACAATATGTGTGAAATGCACGTGTTTAATTGAATTGTATGCAAGATGCTTATGTTCAATGAAATGCATGTGGGGAAGGTCAAGGATGTTACAATTCTCCCCTCCTTTTAAAAATTTCATCCTCGAAATTAATACCTGAAAACAGGTGTGGATATTGCTTTTTCATATTTTCTTTTGTTTCCCATGTTGCCTCTTCTTGTAAATGGTTATGCCATAATACCTTAACCAAAGGTATTTCTCAGTTTCTTAGCTGTTTAGTCTTGTATCCAATGATTTGCACTGGTTCCTCAACATAACTCATGTCCTCTGCAATCTCAATGGCTTGACCTTTAAGTACATGTGTAGGATCTGACCTGTATCTTCTAAGCATGCTCACATGAAACACATTATGTATCTGAGCCATATCAGGTGGTAAAGCCAACCTATAAGCCAATGGACCAATCTTCTCAAGAATTTCATAAGACCCTATGTATCGTGGGCTCAATTTACCCTTCTTGCCAAATCGGATTATCCCTTTCCATGGAGATACACGAAGAAACACCTTTTCACCTAACTCATATTCCATCTCCCTTTTATGCTGATCAGAGTAACTTTTCTGTCTATCTTGGGCTGCCTTTACTTGTTCTCGACAACCTTGATCTTATCCACTGTGTCTTGCACTATCTCTGGCCCTTCTAATGCACGTGCTCCTTCTTCATCCCAAATGATGGGGCTTCGACACTTTCTGCCATACAATGCCTCATATGGTGCCATCTGGATACTGCTATGATACTGGTTGTTGTAAGCAAATTCAATCAATGCAATATATTCATCCCAAGCACCTCTGAATTCCATAGAACATGCTCTGAGCATTTCTTCCAATGTTTGTATAGTCCTCTCTGATTGTCCGTCAGTATTATTTCCTTGCCTTACCACATCAATTTTCTCACATAATTCAGGATCTTTGCTTTGTGCTTTTTTAATTCTCTCCTTTAGCATAGGTCTGACTTGAAGAGTAGCAATCAGTGATCCTCTATCATGCATATTTAATTCAACATTCATGGATCGTAATTGAATCAAATATGGAAAAGAGGATGTTTGTAAATGAGCTACACTGCTACTGGACTTCCTACTTAATGCATCTGCTATAACATTGGCTTTCCCTGGATGATACTCAATTGTACAATCATAATCTTTTAATAGCTCCAACCATCGTCTTTGCATCATGGTTAACTCTTTTTGTGTCAGCAAATAACCCAAACTTTTATGGTCTGTGAAGATTTGGAATGTCTCACCATACAGATAATGCCTCCAAATCTTCAATGCAAATACAACTGCAGCAATTATAAACCGTGCACTAGATATGAGATCTCATGTGGTCTCAGTTGCCTAGATGCATAAGCTATAACCTTACCATGTTGCATTAATACACACCCCAAGCCATGGTGAGAAGCATCACTACATACTGCAAACCCACCTGTACCTATAGGGATAGTTAACACTGGTGCTGAGGTTAGCCTGTGTTTTAGTTCATCGAAACTCCTCTGACATTCTGGAGTCCACTTGAAAGACACATTCTTTCTCAACAATTTAGTCAAAGGGCTAGCAATTAAGGAGAATCCATCAACAAATCTGCGGTAGTATCCGGCTAATCCCAAAAAACTACGCATTTCTGAAATATTTTTAGAAGCTTCCCAATTTACCATGGCCTCAATTTTCTTTGGATCAACCTCTATGCCCTTACACGACACCACATGTCCAAGAAATACTAAATGATCTAACCAGAATTCGCATTTACTCAATTTGGCATATAATTATTTCTCCCTCAAAGTTTGCAACACAAGTTTTAAATGTTGTTCATGTTCCCCCCTGTTCTTTGAGTACACCAATATGTCATCAATAAATACTATCACAATCCTATCCAGATATGGTTGAAACACCTTATTCATTAATGCCATAAATGTAGCTGGAGCATTAGTCAACCCAAATGGTATTAATAAAAATTCATAATGTCCATACCTGGTTCGAAAGACAGTCTTTGGAACATCCGCTTCTGCTACCTTCAGCTGGTAATAGCCTGATTTCAGATCAATCTTGGAGAATATTTGGGCTGCTTGCAACTGCTCAAACAAATCATCTATTCTAGGCAATGGATATTTGTTCTTCCCTGTCATTTTGTTCAGTTGCCTATAATCGATGCACAATCTCATTGTTCAATCTTTCTTTTTAACAAATAACACTGGAGCTCCCCAATGTGATACACTAGGTCTAATATACCCTTTGTCAAATAACTCATGTAATTGGGCCTTCAGTTCTTTCAACTCAACTAGGGCCATTCTACAGGGTGACCTTGAAATTGGTGCTGTTCCTGGTACTAGTTCAATAGTGAATTCTATCTCTCTATCTGGTGGTAAACCAGGTAGATCATCTGGGAATACATCAGCAAATTTCCTTACAACTGGTATATTTTCAAGCAAGCTATCAGTGGTTCTAGTATCAGTCACATATGCCAAATATGCTTCACATCCCCCTTTGACCATTCAAAATGCCTTTACAGTTGAAACTAGACATGTAGGCACAAGTTTTCCTTCACCTAGAAATACTACCCTTGGCTGGTTTGGTTTAGATGCCATATGCAATGATATAAATGAATGAGTGGAGCCTGGGTCAATCAATGCATATGCTAACATATCATAAATGTAAATATTACCGGTAACTACTTTGGGAGCATCCACAACCTCCTGTCTAGTCATAGCAAACACCCTGGCCTGAGTAGGGGGTTTAGAACTCTGACCTTCATATCTGGTCACTCCTCTACCCATCGTACTAGTCCTACCCCTGCCTCTTCCTCTGCCATGTGTCCCACTAGTAGGGTAAACCCTCGGTACCTCAACTGTAGTCTCAGATACTCCTCTACCTCTACTGGTCTCTGCTAGTTTGACTCTCTTTGGACAGTCTCTATACATGTGCTCCATCGATCAACAGAAATAACATGCTCCTGTGAGCCTTCTACATTCGCCTGTATGCTGTCTACCACAATGACTACATGTGGGCCTCTGTTCAACATATTGGCTCTGCCCTCTGCCTGGGTAAGAGAAAGTCATGCCTCGACCTCTAGAACTAGAGTACCCACTTCTGTTGTCAGACTGTGCAAGCATATATCTGTCTCTTTTTCCTGACCTTCTGCTAGAATCACTGAAGAACTCATGTGCTGCCCTTTTAATTTGTTGCTCCCCAGCTTCTTTCATTAACCGTTCAGCTCTGATTGTAGCAGCTCCGAGTCTGGCATAATTATCAAGATCAGTAGTCGTGATTCTATTTCTGATCTCATATTTGAGGCCCTCCTCAAACTTCCTGCATTTGTCTCTTTCAGTAGAGACCATGAAGGTGGCATAATGGGAAAGTTTATTAAACTGTACTTCATACTCCGCAACAGACATATTCTCCTGTTTTAGATTCGGGAATTCCTTCCTCTTCTCATCTTTATATGCTTCAGGCATGTAATTGTTCTGAAATTCCAGGAGGAAATCATTCCATGTCAACACCGGTGGTTGTGCATCACTGTCAGGGACTGTCTCCCACCATTCATAAGCATTTCCTGGCAGCAAGGATACTGCATAATCAAATTTCTCATCCGAGGTACATCTCATCATATTCAGTACCCTCTGTGTCCTTTTCAGCCATGTCTCAGCTTCTGCTGGGTCTGTTGTGCCATTGAAATCAGTTGCACCATGTTTCCTCAGCTTGTCATAACGTATTTCCTTGTACATTTCAGGACCATATACTTCATGTTCTAGGTTTTCATGGGGTACTTCTGCATGAGATGACTGTGATGCATGTACTAGAGCTCTAGCTCCTAGTGCTGGTTGATCTCTATGTAAATGAGGTGATGCCTCATAAGAATTCATTTCGGCCGGCCTCTCCCTCCTTGGTGAATTATGTCTTATGATGTCCCTAAAAAAAATGAAATTATGTCACTACATAATGTTCAACACATATGATGCATATCTTATCATGCTCTTATGCATATGCATGTTCCCATGGAACCTATCCCTGCTCTTTATAAAAAAGTAACACCATATCATATGCATTTAAATATAACCTATTTCTGTATAAAATAATCACATACTGCATGTTGAAAAGAGAAAATGCCCTGATAACAGTGGTAGTAAATTTTTTTTTTCATATCATATCCTGTAAAATCAACTAATGTCTTTACAAGTCTTATATCTTGTAATTCTATTCAATAACTTTACAAGTCTCATATTCTATAATATCACTCAATGACTTTTCAAGTCAACATTAAAAACCACAATACGATATATCACATTTATTAAAACATAAACTTCCCATCCGAAGGATTACGGGTTGTTTCCATTTATACATTTCAAAACTAATCTAGAGTGATAATACATATTCAAGCATAGAAGTACAAAATACAAATGACATGTTTCATGCTTGTGTGGAATGAAAGGAGAGAGAGTGATGAGGCTCGGCCAATGACCTGTGCTCCATGTCTTCTATACACTACTCAAAATGAGCTATCACTTTTCTTTACCTGAAAAATGATGCAAATTGATGAGTTGCGACTCAGTGAGAATAACCATCCAATGAGCTATAAAGTACCAAACAACTCATAGTAATAAATCACAAATCCAATATATATACCATGTATTCCATTCCAATCATCAGTTTCATATAAGTATCAATAAAGTTGACACATATAATCATTACTCTTTATGTATGCAAATGCTTTGCTTATTTCATTTTGTTGTGACTAAGTTAAATAGACATTGCTCCGGGTTTCCATGTGAACACCACATGATCATTTGCATTTGCATTTGCTAGCTAGCTTGATCATTTGTTTCATTTGCACATTTGTTGGGCCATAGGCTTCTTCTTTTGCTTTACAATATCGATTAACTAGTCACAACGCTCTTTTAGTCCATATGCATATGCACTTGTATTTAAGCATTCATCAACCATTGTATCTTATCATATAAAATATACATATACCACATATATACCTCATATGGCACACATATACCTTGCATATACAATACATATACCATGTATATATATCACATATGTCAAACATATACTTCAAATATACCACAAGTATACCATTTATATGTATCACAATATCACAATTATCCATTATTACATTATCAAGGACCAATCATGACAATCATATGAATCACATAGCAAGCAACATTCATTTGCACTAAAGAATTCAATCGATAATTAGACTCACCGTTCTCATTTGATTCTGACCTCTAACTTATTGTTTATCTGCTCCTTGTGGGTCTCCAATATGTTGCGAGCCAAATATGAAAACATAATCGATTAACTCATGATTAGAGAGACTTAATGTGGCTTAAACAAATTAATATGCAGTGTGATCTTAAGATATTTCTATACTTGACCAACTAATCTGATTCTTATTCCTAATTCCAAATAACATATAATTATAGAACATAGTACAATTTTAGACCAATTGTATCATTGTACAATATTGTGTTGAATTTCTAATTGTGTTATGTTTTCTGCCTTTTTTTCTGCCTTTAGGCAGTTTCAGTGTACTCATTTGGGTTCATCATAACTTATAATCTATAAGTCCTATTTTAATGAAACTTTACAGAAACTTATATGGGTTCATATGGTACATTTTTTAGTTTTAAAACTTTTATCAATTATGTCTCTAAGGTCTTTAATGTATAACAAATATTGTACTGGTCCAGAATAGAATTGGCTTCCGGACCAGTATGACTCCCAAAAGCCATAACTTAGTCTATACATAACCAATTAAGCTGAAATGAGTACAAATATTTATCTAAGACATATACCTATAACGATTCTGTTTTGATCATTTACAGAAGCTAGCTCTAACAAGCTGAAATTATCTAAACAAGTTACTGGATCTGCCCAGGGCACTCAGTAGGCAGTTCAAACCATGGAACAGTTATGGTTCCATTCCCCATAACTCACCATTTACAAGCCCTATGAACCTACCATTTGGTATACCGATAGACAACACATATATCTACAACTTTTATGTTTTTGAGATACTTCAAATAATGGCTTTAAAATATTCGAAATCAAAGTACACAGTAGCTAACTTGGTTAGGGTTCACACCCTGACCAGTTTCAGTAAAGAGATCATATCTCTTCTTATACATAACATCTTGCAAACCTGTTTACATATAAACAAATCTAAGCCATAAAGGAACAACGTTTGTGGTTTACATGTTTCCAGAATCAATTGCTATTAATATCAAACTCGGGGTGCAAATCAGTGCCTATTAATGAACCTATGCAACTCAAATCAACCCTATAGCAATAAGAATTGATTACTTACCAAGAACAACCTTCCAAGGGATCAATTAGCTTCAAAAACTAAGTGAAAAAAAGATGAATTGAAGTCTGAAATGGAGGAAATTGAAGAAGAAGTCAGGCTGGAGAAGAAGGCAGAAATGGGAAGATAAAGCTAACTTTTTGTTTTTGTTTTTGTCTTTTTATCTTTTTCTCATCTATTTTCTCATCTCTTTTCTCCTTTATCTTCTCCTTTCTCTTATCTTCTCTTTTATATCTCTTTTTTGTCATTTTCATTTTATTTTGTCTATATTATTATTATTATTTACATATATTTATAATTCCACTAATTCGCACAATGATACAGCTTAATCATTTGACCCGATTTAACTAAATTAGCAATGTAAATGTTTACTAATCTTAATCTAATCATTTTGCTTAATTTAATTTAGTCACATTATTCAATTCATTTCTAATACTTTGTTATCCTTATTTAGGTTATAAGGATACACATGTGACTCGATATAATTGCCAAATACTATGACACGTAGCTAGTGCGTGCCATGAACTTGTTTCTAAGAAAATATGTGTGAAATGCACGTGTTGAATTGAATTGTATGCAAGATGCTTATGTTCAATGAAATGCATGTGGGGAAGGTCAAAGATGTTAAAGAAGCTCTCTGCCAGAATTTGACATGTTATCTGACGAACGTGACTATATTTCACGGGCGTGACTAATTTGATCATTCACGGTTGGTATGATCCTTGATGGTCGTGAACTTTAATTGTTGGAGAGTTGGCGCTAAGCTATATCACGGGCGTGCCATGATCAGTCATAGGCGTGAACATGCTATTTCTTCTTGTTTTGACCTTCAAAGGTTGTCTTTCATTCTTACATCATATTTTATTCAAGATATACCCTGTTCAACAAACTTAGAACACAAGCATTGTTAAATACATTATTGCTATTTTATTTGTTAGCATCAAAATGACGAAAAAACCCCTCAAGGTTCAACATTCTCCACCTTTTTGATGGTGACAAATAATCTAGCAATATGTGCTTTTGAGAACCCTCCCCCTCAAAAGATGCTTAAGACAAAAAAGTAATATAATGCAAAAATTGAGCGACGTATAGCATGGGTCTTTGCTTACTAGTTAGGTATATGTAAGGTATTTACAAAGTATATCAAATTGTTGGCTTGACTAATTAAGCATATGCAAAGTATATTCAAAGTATATCAAATTGTCTGCTTAACTAGTTAAGTATATGCAAAGTAGATTCAAAGTATATCAAATTGTTTGCTAAACTAGTTAAGTATATGCAAAGGATAATCAAAGTATATCAAATTTTTTGCTTAACTTGTTAAGTATACACCACATTTGCATTCATATATTGCTAGGTTCTCCCTCTTTTGTCATCAACAAAAATAAAAAATAAAATGAAAATGATGTAATTATATTAATACCAAATAGAGGAAGTACAAAGTTTAAAATGTGAATTAAAGTCCAATAGTCACAATAATAGAAACTAGTAAAAAAATGAAAAAGCTAGGACTCGAACTAGGCTTTGAGCCTGACAATCCATCTCTAAGGTGTTGCCCAGATATTAAGCCAAGAAGGGCGGTTGAATTTGAGTTTCAAAAAATTAGACTTTAAAGTGCGGAAATAAAACAATTAATTTTAGGAGGGATAGAGAAATTTGACACAAGGAGTTTTATAGAGGTTCGGGTGTTAACAAACCCTACTCCTCTCCCCAATCGCAATTGGGAGTTTCACTAACACACTAACTATTACAATGGAGTTTTACAAGCTCACTCCCAACTATGGTGTTTCTCACAATGGCTCACACCTAACCCAGAAATCCCTTGTGTTTTAATGGCTCACACAATAACCAATTCCTTGTGTTTTACAGGCTCACACAAACAACCTTTATTTTGTGTTTTTACAGGCTCACACAATAACCTTTTGATTTGTGTTTTCAGGATCACACAACTAACCCTTACAAGTGTTATACTCTTAACCTAGAAATACCCAAAGCTCACTTGAGTAAAGATTACAGAGAGAACCACTTACAAATCTTAATTGCTCGATAAATGAAGAGCAAAAGGATTTTTACAGAGAATAGATTTTGTTCTCAAAGTATGAATGTACAAATAGCTTGTAATAAGATTTTGATTCAAAGTAATTGCTATTCTATTGTTATTCTCTTTTTTTGAATGTATAAATGACTTCCATTTATACTCCCATGGCTGATTATAGCTGTTGGGGTGCATTAAATATGAAACTAGCCATTGTACGAACCATATAATCGCGCTTGACATTTTTCTCTTTCATCATTCACGGGCGTGACTATGTTTGTCATGAGCATGACATTTCTTTCCAAGCCGTGACTGAAGTGGTGACCTTGGTCATGAAGCTCTTTGGAATATTTTGACACATTGAGTCATGGCGTGACATACACATTCACGGGTGTGACAAACTTCCCAGCCGTGATTCAAGTGGTGACTTTGGTCGTGAAGCTCTCTGGATGAAAATGCATGAACATTCACGGGTGTGATAATTTAATTCACGGGGGTGACTGAAATGTCCATTTCACGGTTTGTTCTTCCTTCATGGCCATGAACTTCAAATGTTAGTTTTGGTAACGGTTAGCTCTTTCACGGGCGTGACACATAGAGTCACGACAGTGAACATGCTACTTCCTGAATTTTGTCTTTCAAGGATTATTCTTCCAATCTCCATTCTTACTATTTTAATCCATGTCCTATTTAATAGACTTAGAAAACAAGTATGTTAAATACAATATTGCTATTTTATTTGTTATCATCAAAATGACGGAAATACCCCTCAAGGTTTAACAATCTCTCCCTTTTTGATGGTGACAAATAATCTAGCAATATGTGCTTTTGAGAAGTCTCCCCCTCAAAATATACTTAGGATAAAAATTTATAAAGTGCAAGAATTGTAAAGAATGATGTAGCATTGAAATAAACTTAACTAGATTTTAAGTATATCCAAGTTATACGAGTAGTATATCCAATATATACCATATAATTCCTTTTTAAGGCATGAAGTATATGTAAGGTATACTTAAGGTATATCATGGCATAATTATTTTTGCAACTTGCATGAAGGTATATGCAAAGTATACTTAAGCTATATCTAATGTATATAAAGCTCAATTTCTCAATTTTATACTTTGCATATGAATTTTTGAATCAAGGTTTCTAATACCTTTTAATCTATTTCAATGTCAATTCAATTTTAATTTTTTTTTATTCACAATTCATTTACCTTAATATATATTGCTAGTTTGATACCATTTTCCCTATTATATATTTCTAGTTTTCTCCCCCTTTTGTCATCAATCATAAAGAGTAAAAAACATATCAATGAGGTAAACAAAAGAAAATATAGTGAATAAAGGAAAAAGATACAACCATAGTTAAATAAAAGTTCAGAAAGGAAATTGAAAACTTCCTACACAACAACAAATATGAAAGAAATAAACAAGCAAAAGACAAACAAATTTAGGCTACACTCTAGCCTAACTCCCAGCCGGACATCCTATCATAAAGCCTAGAAACTTCAGCCTTAAGGCTGTCCATCTGAGACTCCATGAAGTCTTTGAGGTTCTCCAACCTTTCATCCATCAAAGTATGCTACTGCTCAAAACGTGGTGCTAAGAGGTCAACCACCTGTTGCGCTAAAGTCCATGAGGAAGTCGAGGACTCTCCGATGTCCTGCTTGACTACTGAAGGTGCTTGCTCAACCCTAGCCCTCTTCTTCTGCTGGACTCCTTGGAGGCCTACTTTAAAGTCCTCCGTGTTATTATCTTCCTAGATGATCTCCCCAGCAGTGTCGGTGAAGCAATAGAAAATATCGTACTCGAAAATGATTCTGACAGCCGCTCTCATCGTTATGAAGGACTCGACATCCAAGCGATCTTGAGGATGTCCAGGGATGAGGTTGAAGTGATGCTCATCCAGCTTCAGATACTCAAGCTTCATGACTATGTGGGTGACATATGCACTAGTCAGTATATCTTCTGTAGGCTTGGTGGCAATGGATAGAAGATGGTTTGAAACCATCTAGATAGTGCCACGGTGAGTCCTTTACGAGCCATCTCAAATAGGAAGAGCTCTGACTTCCTGATAGTCCTATTGCTTTCTCCTCTAGTGAATATGCTATAGGTCAGGAACCTATGCAAATACTTGTGCATTGGGGACCTAAGATGTGTGCCCTTTGTCTTCTTGACATCCCAGCTGCAATCTGTGCCAAAATGTGTCCAAGCTCGAGGGGCAGAGAATTCTACCTCATTGTCATTTAGGATGCCATCAGATGGTAGATTAAACAATTTCCCAAATTCAATGGCACTGAGGGTGTTGGGAATGTTGCATAGTTGGAATTTCACCACTCCAGTAGGTGAAACCTGCAGAATGCTGAGAAATTCCAGTGTTGGCTCCCTCAAAGTTGGCTGGTGAATCTCTATGAATTCTTTCAGATGACAGGCTTGGAGTTGCTATGTCATAGCCGTTTCAAGCCCTAAGGTTCAGACTGTTTGCCATTCGAAGGACCTTGATGACAATAGAGGTCACTTCTTCAAAGCGGAGTACTGAGGATGGCATTGCTCCAGAATGCGGTTCATGAGGTAATCTGCATACCTCCTAGGAGCATGGGACTTCTTTCTTTTTCCCTTGGATGAAGCAGTCTCCATTTGATAGATTTGTGATGGATTTGAAAATTTTTGACTAAAAACTTTTTTTATGGAAACCCTAAAAATATATGATTTTTAATGAAGATTTGAACTTTTAGTGGTATTTATAGGAAAAGGTTGAGGCTTGGGGGCCAGAATCTTTAATGTCTCAATGAATGTGTGTAAATGAGAGTGGTTTTGGGAGTTGGAGAGTTGAAATGAGAAATATAACCTGCTGTTCTTTTATATACTCGATACATTCACGGGCGTGAATTGTGTTTTCATAGGTGTGAATGGTCGTGTTCACGGTTTGCTGAAGGAGTGTTCCACCCGTGAATGAAGGTGTGAATAAGTTCACGGGCATGACCTTTGAATATCACAGCCGTGACTGATGAACTGTCACAGGGGTGAACTAATAGTCACGAGCGTGAAAGTTTGAATTTCACTACTTACGCCGATGAAGGAGGCCGTGACTCAAGGCATGAAAGCTTCTGTAAGTTTTGGGGTGTTTAAGGTTCACGGGGGTGAAAATTTGTCACGGCCATGAAAGTCTCTTTTCACGGGAGTGAATGAAGCCGTAAATAAGCTTCACCACTTGAAGTCGTGAACCAGGTTGTGAACCAAGTCGTGAACGACACTGCCTCTTTTGGCCATTTAAGTCATGGACGTGAACATGTGTCACGGGCGTGACTCCCATAAAATTTTCATCAAATAAAATTAAGTCCTAAAATCAAGACTAAATCATTTCAATAAAGATTCTATACCTTAAGACATAAATTTTCATCAAAATTTCTATCTTATATCTTGTGATATGAATTAAAATCATCAATTAAAATTTCATAATTTAGCAATCACAAGGTAAATCCATCAATCATACCAAGTTTTCTTCTAATGAAATTAAATCTTTCTTCATTTATAGACTTAGTGAAAATATATGCTAATTGATTTTCTGTGCTTATAAATTCTAGTGGAACATCTCCATATTGAACATGATCTCTAATAAAATGGTGTCTAATGTCAATATGCTTACTTCTTTAATGTTGTATAGGATTCTTTGAAAGATTTATAGCACTTGTATTGTCACATTTAATAGGTATATGATTCATTTCATGACCATAGTCCTTAAGTTGTTGTTTCATCCAAAGAATTTGGGTACAATAACATCCAGCTGCTACATATTCTGCTTCAGCAGTTGAGAGAGGAACTGAAACTTGTTTCTTGCTAAACCAAGAAACTAAGCATTCTCCAATGAAGTGACAAGTACCTGAAGTACTTTTTCTATCTAAAAGACTACCAGCATAGTCTGCATCTGAATATCCTATAATATAAAAGGATGAATTCCTAGGATACCATAAACCTAGATGCAAAGATCCATGTAAATATCTTAAAATTCTTTTTACCACATTTAAATGAGATTCTTTAGGATATGATTGAAATCGTGCACACAAGCAAACACTATACATTATGTCAGGTCTAGAAGCAGTAAGATATAAAAGTGATCCGATCATACCTCTATAAAGCTTTTCATTAATTCTATACCAATTTTGTTGATGTGCTCATAGGAGACTTGGCATTCTTGCATCCTTCCATACCAAATTTCTTAATTAAATCTTTGGCATATTTGGATTGGTTGATGAATATGCCCTCATTGCTTTGCTTTATTTGTAGACCAAGGAAATACTTAAGCTCTCCCATCATGCTCATTTCAAATTCCCTAGTCATACACTTAGCAAATTCTTGACAAAGCAACTCATTAGTAGAACCAAATATTATATCATCAACATAAATTTGAACAATTAGTATCTCATGCTTATGCTTTTTGATGAATAATGTAGTGTCAACATTTCCCTTTGTAAACCTATTTTCTAATAGAAAAGAACTTAGCCTCTCATACCAAGCTCTTGAAGCCTGTTTTAAACCATACAAAGCTTTTGAAAGTTTAAAAACATGATTTGGAAAATCATAGCTTTCAAAACCTGGTGGTAGTTCTACATACACTTCTTCATCTATAAAACCATTTAGAAATGCACTTTTCACATCCATTTGGAAAAGTTTGAAATTCATGTGACATGCATATGCTAAGAGTATTCTTATGACTTCTAATCTGGCTACAGGTGCATAAGTTTCATCATAATCTATACCTTCTTCCTGATTATATCCTTTTGCAACTAATCTTGCCTTATTCCTAGTTATTAAACCTTGTTCATCTAGTTTGTTTCTAAATACCCATTTACTACCTATGATTTGATGATTCTTGGGTCTAGGTACTAGGGTCCATACCTTACTTCTCTCAAATCGGTTGAGTTCCTCTTGCATGGCAATTACCCAACTTTCATCATTAAGTGCCTCATCAATATTTTTAGGCTCAATTTGTGAAATTAAAGCAATGTTAGTGACTAAATGTTTGAAATGAGATCTAGTGCTTACTCCCCTTGAGAGATCACCAATTATTTGCTCTTTTGGATGATCTTTCGTCATTCTCCATTCTTTTGGAAGTTCTTGTTCATTTTCTTTATGATTTTGAGATAGAGAATCATTTTGATGTATATCTTCTTGATCATTTTCTTCTTTCTTATTTCCAAGATCAAGTCTTTCCATATTACCTACAACATCATCAAGAACACTACCTTTCACAAGATCAAGTCTACTAGATTCATTAAAAACAACATGCATAGGTTCTTCAACCGTTAGTGATCTTTTATTAAATACTCTATATGCTTTGCTGGTTGTAGAATATCCTAAAAAGATACCTTCATCGGATTTAGAGGCAAATTTTCCAATATTGTCCTTGGTGTTCAATATAAAACACTTGCATCCAAATACTCTAAAGTATGATATCAAGGGCTTTCTTCCATTCCATAGCTCAAATGAGGTTTTGTTTAAACAAGGTCTTTTGAAAACTCGATTTGAAATATAACATGCAGTGTTTGTGGCTTCTGCCCAAAAATAAGTTGGTAATTCATATTCATTGAGCATTGTTCTAGCCATTTCAATTAAAGTCCGATTTTTCCTTTCAACTACCCCATTTTGTTGAGGTATCCTAGGAGATGAAAAATTATGTGAAATGCCTTGTTTAAGACAAAAGCTTTCAAAGTTTTCATTTTCAAATTCTTTCCCATGATCACTTCTTATTTTTGAAAAACAGTACCCTTTTTCATTTTGAACTCTTTTAGCAAAGTTTTTGAAATTTTCAAAAGCATCACTCTTTTGAGCTAAGAAAATTACCCAAGTAAATCTAGAGTAATCATCTACTATGACAAATGCATAATGTTTTCGTCCTAAGCTAGCAATTCTAGTAGGTCCAAATAAGTCTAAATGCAGGAGTTGAAGAGGTTTTGAAGTACTTACTATGTTTTTGTCTTTGAATGATGACTTGTGTTGCTTTCCTCTTTGGCAAGGTTCATATGTCTTGCCTTTTCCATATTTAACTCTTGGCAGTCCTTTTACTAGTTCTCATGTGCTGAGACTTTGTATTAAGTCCATGTTAGCATGAGCAAACCTTCTATGCCACAGCCAAGATTCATCACTAGTAGTCACAAGACACTTAGAGGAATGGTTAGATAATTCATGTAAGTTTATTATGTATGTATTTATATCTCTATTTCCTTTAAATATCTCTTGACCATCGATAGAGATCAGAAGACATTCATTTAAAGTAAATATTACTTTATTTCCTTTATCACATAATTGACTTACACTTAACAAGTTATGTTTCAAGCCATCAACAAGTAAAACATCTTTAATAAAAGTAGTACCATTAACACCAATAGAACCAATACCAATTACCTTAACCTTTACATTGTTTCCAAAGGTAACTTTACCTCCATCAATACTTTTGATTTCATTGAAAAGTTCTTTCTCTCCTGTCATATGCCTTGAGCATCCACTGTCTACTAGCCAAGCATTTTTGTTTATTGTGGACTTGAGGCATACCTATAGAATCACAATTCAAGTATGATTTTTAGGTACCCAAGTGAGTTTTGGTCCTTGGAGGTTAGCACATGAAGGTTCCCAATGAACCTTCCTTATCCAGCAATATTTATTTATGTGACCCATTTTCATACAATAATTACATTGTTTTGGTCTTACAATATTTTTGAATACCATTTTTCCATCAAATTTATTTTGAGAATGATGACATGCACAGTTATGATTAATTTAACATTTTCTAGATGCATGCTTCCTATATATAAAGGCATGATTATTCTTTTTATGTATAGAAGGTTTAACATACTTATTTCTTGGTGCTGTTCTAACAGGTGTGGAAATGTGATGTTCTTTAGACTTAACAAATAAGGTTTTATGAGAAGATGATGATGTGTCCTTAAATATTAGACCATGTTTAATTAAGGGTGATCTTTGAGACACAATGAGAGTATCTAAGCTCTCTTTACCTTTGTGAAATTTAGAAATGGAATTTATAAGTTCCTCAACTTCATTTTTCAAAGTATTATTTTCTTTTAGCAAGGAAGCTATTGAGGGTCTTGATGAGTATTCATCTAATGACTTTTGGAGAGATTCATTAGATGATTTAAGCTTTATGTTTTCCTTTTCTAAACCATCTATCTTATTTTTTAAATTAGAGATATTATTTCTCTAGGTAATAAATTTAGTTCTATATTTCTCTAATTCTAGATTTAATTCTTCTATTAGGCTTTGCTCATCATCAACATCATTATCACTATCATCATCATTAACACTACTATCATCATTATTCAAAGAGTATGAGTGTAGTGATCTTACCTTATTTGAGACATGATCTTCAATATCCATGAAGCATAGGTTGACCTCTTCACTTTTATCATCACTCATTTCTTCATCATCTTCACTTTCTTCTTGAGATTTTGAAGTAGAGGCTTTGAGTGCTAAGGGCTTTCTTTTTTCTGGCTCTGCTTCAATCTCTCTATCTCTCTTCACTGCCATCTCATGTGTGAGAAGTTTGTCAATCAGCACATCAGTATTCATGATGCTCATATCTTCATTAGCTTCTTCTATGCCATCAACTCTTGAGACATAGTCTTTAAGAGGAAGACTTGTCAGGATTTTGTTGTTTACATCCTCCAAACTCAGATGTTTCCCAAGTATCCTCATTCCATTTATAATGGCTAGAAGACAGTTGGTCATGTCAGTGATTGACTCATTGGATTTCATCTTGAAGAGCTCATATTCTGAGGTTAGAAGTTGAATCTTCTTGGATTTGACTTGCTTAGTTCCTTCATGATAATTCTCCAATGTCTTCCACATGTTGTATGATGTTGGGCAGTATTGTATTCTCCCACATTCTTCAATAGATAATGAGCTTGATAGGATTGTCATTGCCTTCTTATTTTTGAAAATTTCTCTTCTTTGAGGCTCTGTCCAATCATCTCTTGATAGGATTTCTTCTTCACCATCAGCTCCTCTTCTGGTTGGTGGTGTCTATTCTTTTCGTACACTATCCCAGACTTCCATTCCTTCATTATCCAAGTATGTCTTCATCCGAAACTTCTAATGGGCATAATTGGCTCCATCAAAGTAAGGTTTGAGACTTTGGAATCCTTCACTTTCCATATCTTAATCTTTACTAGCACTTTTTAAGCTTCGATGCTAGACAAAGCTCTGATACCAATTGTTGCCCAGATATTAAGCCAAGAAAGGGGGTTGAATTGGAGTTTCAAAAAATTAGACTTTAAAGTGCAAAAATAAAACAATTAATTTTAGGAGGGAGAGAGAAATTTGACACAAGGATTTTTATAGAGGTTCGGGTGTTAACAAACCCTACTCCCCTCCCCAATCGCAATTGGGAGTTTCACTAACACACTAAGTGTTACAATGGAGTTTTACAAGCTCACTCCAAACTATGGTGTTTCTCACAATGGCTCAGACCTAACCCAGAAATCCCTTGTGTTTTAATGGATCACACAATAACCAATTTCTTGTGTTTTACAGGCTCACACAAACAACCTTTACTTTGTTTGTCACGGGCATGACTATGTTTGTCACGGGCATGACATTTCTTCCCAAGTCGTGACTGAAGTGGTGACCTTGGTCGTGAAGCTCTTTTGAATGTTTTGACACATTGAGTCATGGGCGTGACATACACATTCACGGGCGTGACAAACTTCCTAGCTGTGATTCAAGTGGTGACTTTGGTCATGAAGCTCTATGGATGAAAATGCATGAACATTCACTGGTGTGGTAATTTAATTCACGGGGGTGACTGAAATGTCCACTTCACGGTTTGTTCTTCCTTTATGGCCATGAACTTCAAATCTTAGTTTTGGAAATGGCTAGCTCTTTCACGGGCGTGACACATAGAGTCACGACAGTGAACATGCTACTTCCTGAATTTTGTCTTTCAAGGATTATTCTTCCAATCTCCATTCTTGCTATTTTAATCCATGTCCTGTTTAATAGACTTAGAAAACAAGTATGTTAAATACAATATTGCTATTTTATTTGTTATCATCAAAATGACAGAAATACCCCTCAAGGTTTAACATAAGGTATGCTACTTCTGCCTTGAGACTATGTATGTGAGATTCCATGAAATCTTTGAGGTTTTCCAACCTCTCATTGATGGAAGCCTATAATAGGTCAAAGCGAGGTGCTATAAGATCAGCCACCTACTGTGCCATGTTACGTGTAGAGGCCGAGGATTGACCAACCTCTTGCTTAACCTTTGGGGTTGCTGTCTTGACTCGGAATCATTTTCTTTGTTGGATTCCTTAGAGGCTAGCTTTGAATTCATCCGAATCCTGGTCTTCACAATCAATTTGACCAGCTGGAGTGGTGAAGCGGTAATAGATATTATTCTCATAGATTATTGGAACAGCTGCTCCCATATTTATAAAAGACTTAACATCTAGCCGGTCTCAAGGATGTGCTAGAATGAGGTTGAAATTGTGCTCATCGAGCTTTTGATACCCGAGCTCAATTGCAAGGCGAGTCATGATATCTCCCGATGGCTTTGTTGCAATTGAGAGAAGATGATTTGCAAACCATCGAGACAAGGCCACCGTTAGACCTCTTTGGGCCATCTCTTGGAGAAATAAGTTCGGATTTACGGATTGCACCATTGCTATCACCTCTTGCAAAGATACTATAGGTCAAAAACCTATGTAAATATTTATGCATGGGAGATCGAAGATGGATGCTTTTCTTCTTCTTCATGTCCCAGTGACAATCTAATCCAAAATGAGTCCATGCAAGATTGGCATAGAATTCCACCCCAAAATGAGGATACCATTCGAGGGAAGTTTGAAGATTGCACCCAACTCTGTTGTTGTGAGAGTGTTCAGATGCTTGCAAAGTTGGAATTTGATTGTTCCGGTGGGAGAGACATGCAAGGTGCTAAGGAACTCGAGAGTTAGTTCCCATAGCATTGGCTGATGGATATCTACAAGCTCCTTGAGATGACAAGCTTGTAGTTGTTCTGTCATGCTTGTCTCAAGACTAAGGGTCCTAATAGCATTCCACTAGAAGGAATGTGATGAAAGCAATGACCTTTTCTGTAGCACCCCCTCACCCAAACCGCACGTGGCCGGATGTTGGGGCACTACTGCCTGTCTTCTTTACTTTATTAAATTGCTATTTTCTTTTATGTTTGCTACAGAGCTAGACATTTTTTTATTTTAATAAATAATGTACATTTTATTTAAATAAAATAGTATTTATAAATACCAATTTACTATTTAACAAACTTTGGAATCTAATTTACAACTTATAAGTATATATAATGCGGAAAGCAAAATACAAGAGTTCAAAAGTACGTGACCCACTATTTCGAGATCGTACTTTAATTTGAATAGGATCACCACTTGCTTTATCTACCACCTTTAGCTACCTTTCTATTTCTGCGTGGAAGGAATCTCCCACACTAAGCTCTAAGCTTAATGGTGCATATAAATAAGGCAATATACTATATCATGCAACAAGCATTAACATGTATCATTTTATGCATTAATATCTTTGCATGCTATTCCTATGAACATGTTCCTATTTCATAGAAGTATAAATATCATTCTCACATATACAATATTATTTTTCACTTATCTTTGATGGTAAGTTACTCTGTTAATCTCTTTATTATTATACCTCAATCTCATATCATCCTCTTTTCTTTTCGACTTAGCTTCATTATCTTGCCCACATCACTCTAAATTTGGACTGACTGGATATGGGTTATGGATCAGGAGCGCTCGCAGAATTATAGCCACCCTGTCCACTATCTGGCTCAATAGAGCTTCTCAATTCAATGGCGCTTCCAGAGCTTAAGCCACATTGATTGAGTATTATTTCATCATAGATGAATAACTAGACCAAGGGCACTCACCGAGCTTAAGACACCTTGTCCTCAACTTATATGTGCTCATCAAAGCTTCTCAAGTCAATGGTTCTCTCAGAGCTTAAGCCACATTGACAGGGCATCTTAGATCAATGTCGCTATCTGAGCTCAAGCCACATTGATTGAGGACTATCTCATATAGTAAGGTACCGTTCGCCCCCTTAATGACATGTCATTTATCCTATTTCTCGTCCGCAGGTAGAGTAATGGGCATCTTCGTATTTTCACGTTAATCATATATCTTTATTTAATTTTTAATTTACATCCATTTCATCATACTCATATTATACATAACATCATCGTCATTCTTAAATTTTGACACACCAATATTCTCATGTATCAACATCTCAATTTTCTTGTTTTGAAACATATCATCATGCTCATACATACTAGATAACATCTTTTCATTTGTTTAACTAGATACATCAATAGATAATCATGTTCATAATTTATTTGAAAACAGAGTATTCACAGCTGTGACTACTAATTCATGGCCATGAATTAGTTCACACCCGTAATCCAAAGCTGTGAATGGTACTGGAATGAATCGTGCCAAAAGTATTCACGGTCGTGAATACTTATTCATGCCCATGACTGAGTTCACATCCGTGATTCCCAACTGTGAACACTTCTGGAATGAATAGTACCATTTCCACACCAAAGTCACAATCGTGATACAAATCAGTCACAATCGTGAACTATCAGGTTCACGCCCGTGACCCGATAGTCACGCCAGTGACTTTTTGCAGAAAATTTGCATATTCGCTTTTGATTCAAAATACCCCAAATCATATCAAAACACAACTCATGCATTTCTAGAGTCCTTTATTCAACATATCATGACCTCATACATATAAATGCCTTAATCATAATTAATTCATTCAACAAATCAGAAAAAGAAAATCTCATTATTTATCTCTAACATATGATTTCATGCCATAATCATTATTAATCCATTGAAATCATCAATTGACATACTAAACATGCAGTATTTCAAACAAAGATCGTCTATTGCCTTAAATTATGCACAAACCTTAATCTTTCTCCTTCACTCTTCTAGGTAGCTTTCTCTTTTCCTTTTCTCCTGTGGGTTTGTTCCTTGTCAGTTATAACTCCTACAACATCATAGATCATTGTTATCATCTTAATTTTTCAAGGCCCTAAACTCTCTAATTCTCTCTCAAAACCCTAATTTCTCTCTTTTTCCATATGAGACTTGGATGAGCTTAAAATTCAAACTTCTTTAAGAAAAGAAAAACAAGAAGAAGAATCACTTCTTACCTTTCTCTTTTCTTCACTTGATCACAACTTTGGAGATTTTCTCTCTCCACCAAACTTGACTTTTCTTCCTCTTTCTTACTCTTCCCAGCTTCCTTAGGAGTTATAGACCATGAAAATCACTTACTCTTGATCTTTTCGCCCTCTTCTCTTCCTTTCTCTCTTTAAAATTCTGGTTTGGCTATGGAGGAAATAAGGCTGGCATAGCTGGATAGAAAAGAGAGAAAGAAGAGAGCAGAAAATAAGGAGATGAAGAAAAGAAGAAGAAAGGAAAGCACAAAAAGTCCTCATGTGGGACCGACAATCTTTAACAATTTATTGACATTAGGCTTAATCACATTTAATTATTGTTCTTCCTCATGCGATGGCCAGCTAAACCAATTTAAAATGTCCCATCTCTTATGTTAATTAGCAAATAATTTCATTGATCCTCCAAATTTTTGGTTAATTGCAATTTGACCCTAAAACTTATCAAAATTTGCAATTTAGTCATTTACCGTAAATCAACTTCTTTTAACTTTATAATCACTTAATTATGCATATATCATTTAATTTAGTCATTACTTGATTAATTTCGATAAAAAATTTGAATTTAAACTCCAATCTATCAAATGTGTCAATTTCGCGACATGTGCGACTCGGTGTCTAAATTAGCGGATATTACTTTTTGTTAAGTACGGCATATCTCGGATGACAATGCTCCAGAATGATGTTGAAAAGGTAGTCCATGTAGCATCTCAAAGCATGGGATTTCTTCCTTGTGCCTTTTGATGAGCCGAGTTCCATTGATGATTTCATAATGGATTTTTGGAGAGTGAGTTTCTGACCAGGGATTTTGAGAACAAACTTGAGATGTTATGATTTTTAAAGAAAATGAGTTTTGAAGGATTTTATAGATGGAAAATGATATGAGGGGGCCAAAATCTGTGAGAAATATTGAGTGAGGGTGATAAATGAGAGAATTTGTAGAGTTTGAAATGAGAGAAAACAACAGAAATATGTTTTGAAGTCGACATAGTCAAGGCTGTGAATAGAAATCATGGGCATGAAATGTTGTGGTCACAGTTTGTTGAAGAAGAACTCTAGCCATCATGAAGGATATGAATCAATTCACAGTCATGACATTAAATAGTCATGGGGGCTACTTGTGAATTTTCACGGTGGTGACAAAATGAGTCACCGTCGTGAAGTTCAATCTTCACTGCTTGTGACCGTGAGGCAACGCGTGAAACAAAGCGTGAATAGTTCTGTAATTATTTGGTGTTAAAGTTCACGGTCGTGAACAAAGAGTTTCACGGGAGTGAAAGAAAAGAGTTATGGGCATGAAACAAAGTCTTCACTACCTTCAACCGTGAAGTATGTTGTGGAACAAGGCGTGAAAGCTACTAGAGCTTTTGATGATTATGATCACGATCGTGAATATATGTCAAGGGCGTGAATTACCTTAAATCTTCAATAAATAAAACTAAGTTCAAATAAGACTAAAGGATTTCTAAGATGCTTCTATCCCATGTATTTCCATCATGTTAACCACTTCATACCTTAAAAGATTAGATAATAAAAAACAACATATGAAGGAAATTAACATTCAAGGTTTGACAAATTTGACAATCATACTTAGGATAAGGTTAATCCATCAAGCATATCAAGCTCTCTTCTTATGAAGTTAAATCTTTCTTCATTAAGAGACTTGGTGAAAATATCTGTCAATTGATTATTTGTATTGATA
This sequence comes from Triadica sebifera, assembly GCA_023653625.1. Lineage (NCBI taxonomy): Eukaryota > Viridiplantae > Streptophyta > Magnoliopsida > Malpighiales > Euphorbiaceae > Triadica > Triadica sebifera. The sequence continues at coordinate 12,114,012 of CM042908.1, read as the reverse complement.
AATTCTAATACAATATCTCCATATTGAACATGATCTCTAAGAAAAAGATGTGTCTTATGTCAATATGCTTACTTTTAGAGTGTTGAATGGGATCCTTAGATAGGGTTAGGGAACTTGTATTGTCACATCTCATAGGTATATGGTCCAAGCTATGACCATAATCCTTAAGTTGTTGTTTCATCGATAGGATTTGAGTACGACAACATCCTGCTGCCACATACTCCGCTTCAATGGTAGAAAGAGCAAATGAAACTTGTTTCTTCCTAAACCAAGAAACTAAGCATTCACCAATAAAGTGACAAGTGTCTGAAGTACTCTTTCTATCCAAGAGACTTCCAGCATAATCAGCATATGAATATCCTATGATATGAAAGGATGAATTTCTAGGATACCATAAGCCTAGATGCAATGTGCCATGTAAATATTTTAAGATTCTTTTCATATCATTCAAATGTGATTCTTTAGGACACGATTGAAATCGAGCACATAAGAATACACTATACATTATATCGGGCCTAGAGGCAGAAAGATATAAGAGTGATCCGATCATACCTCTATAGGGCTTTTCATTAATGCTCTTACGTTTTTCATCTTTGTCCAATTTTGGTTATGTGCTCATTGGAGTCTTGGCATTTTTGCATCCTTCGATTCCAAATTTCTTGATTAAGTTGATAAATATGCCCTAATTGTTTTTTTTTTATTTGTAGACCAATGAAGAACTTAAGCTCACCCATCATGCTCATTTCAAATTCTCCAATCATACACTTAGGAAATTCTTGGCAAAACAATTCATTAGTAGACCCAAATATGATGTCATCAACATAAATTTGAACAATTAGAATATCATGCTTATGCTTTTTAATAAACAAAGTAGTTTCAACATTTCCGTTTGAAAAATTATTTTCTAAAAGAAAAGAAGTTAGTCTTTCATACCAAGCTCTTGGAGCTTGTTTCAAACCATACATAGCTATTAAAAGTTTAAACACATGATCAGGCAAATTATGGCTTTAAAAATCCGGTGGTTGTTCTACATAAATTTCTTCTTCTATAAAACCATCTAAGAAAGCACTTTTGACATCCATTTGAAAGAGTTTAAAATTCATATGACATGCACATGCTAAAAGAATTCTCATGGCTTCTAATCTAGCTACCGGCGCATAGGTCTCATCATAATCTATTCTTTCTTCTTGATTATATCCCTTTGAAACTAACCTAGCCTTATTCCTAGTTATTGAACCTTGTTCATCTAGTTTATTTCTAAATACCCATTTACTTCCAATGAGTTGATGCTCATTGGGTGTAGGAACTAAGCTGCATACCTTACTTCTCTCAAATACGTTGAGTTCCGCTTGCATAACAATAACCCAACTTTCATCATTAAGAGCCTCGTCAATATTTTTAGGCTCAATTTGAGAGACAAAAGCAAGATTAGAATCTAAAGGTTTGAGATAAGCTCTCATACTTACTTCCTTAGTAGGATCACCAATAATTTGTTCACTGGGGTAATCTTTAGTCATTTTCCATTCCTTTGGGAGCTCTTGTGTTAGAGAAGTGCTCTAAAGGCAATCACCTTTATCACTTATTGTACAAATTTATTTGTTTAATAAATGGCTTTTTCATTAATTTGATGTTCATTTGATATATGATTTGATAAGTGATCTTAAATCAATTAATGAAGTCCTTGATACATAACGTAGCATGAAGGAAATCATGATGAGAACATGATATTAAGATTCTTATCATGTGTAATTATGTTAGTATCAACATTATCCCTAGTCATAGGATCAAAATTACACTCCTTGATTGGATCGAGTAATAGATCTCATAATCTGTAAGCATGAGATATTTAGAGTTAACATGTGGATGCTTGCTAAGTGTGGCTAAGTACATTGGATGACCAGTTATGAGACAATCATATGGATAATCTATTCAAATGTCAGTAATAGTCTCATCATAGCAATGGTGCAAGTATCCTTAGACTTGAGGTACTCAAGAATATCTCGAATATTGATTCTGTATTTTGACACTATTCCTTGTTGCCTTAAGGAGGTTGCTCATAGGGTGGTGATTGGATACAGTGTGAGGTATTCGATAGTAATTGGCTAACCAACAAAGGATTCACCACTCTTGATAGAAGGAGTGTATACCCATGGCCTCTTATCGTTGTCATTACTCAGGAATCTCTGGCCGAAGTGGAAATGTCATAAAGATAGTCTTAAATGACATATCTAATAGAGTAATGAGCCTCAAGGATAATAACTAATATTACTTGGACTAGATGTGACGTAGTCAGTCTAATGGGAGTTAACACAAGTCCATACTTTGAACCAAGTGGGGTATAGAATGCTGAAATGAATAATTGCACGGAAATTGTCTATGGAAAGGTTCGTAGTCAAACCACTGACTTTCCGGTCAATTGGGGGTCATGATGTGTTGTTAGATATTGCTCATGACTTGCTTAAATTAATTGTTGATTTAAGTGGCCAACATAACTAGAAACCTAATGGGGCACACGCATTGAAGATATGGAGAATGAGTAAAATGGTCTTTGATAGGATCGAAAATATGAGAGAATTATTTCATGATGGATCACGATGAGATTGCACAGAAAAATTGCTCGGAAGGGTCATATACTCACGCCGACCCGAGCGGGCTAGGTAGGCCAACGGGCCAGTTGGGACACAACAAAAAATATACATGAAAATATTTTTTTTGTGAAAAATATATTTTTAGGACACAATAAAATTCTCTCAAGAACACTTTGAATTTGTTCAAACCATTTCTCTTGATAGTTTCTTCTTCACTCTTCGTGTGGATTATCATTATAGACATCCTAGTGTGGATTTTTGTGGTTTGCTACAACCCAACAAAGTGAAGGTTTGAACAACAAATAAAAATTACAAGGTATAATTTTTAACATTTATATTTATATAAATTTGTTTTAATGGTACAAGTATGATCTTTTGTTTTTGGTTTTGACAATATTATGAATATGATTCATTCTTCAAAACCCAATATGGCCAACATAACTGGGAACCTACTGGGTCACGCGCATTGAAGATATAGAGAATGAGTAAAATGGTCTTGGATAGGATCCAAAATATGAGAGAATTATTTCGGGATTGATCGCTATGAGATCGCACAAAAAAATTGTTCGGGAGGGTCACGGTCTCGTACGGGCTAGGCAGGCTACTGGCCATCCTAGCGAGCTAACTGAGGTGCCTAGCAGTAGCATGCAGCAAGCCCAGCGCGCTGCTGCCTCCCACCCGTTGGCCAACGGGAGATTTTGGCCTTAATTAGGCCAATTATGACCAATTACTTTTCATTCATTTGCCTTTTCTCCATTTTTTGACGTTTCATATTTTCTTTGAACTTGATTCAAATAGAAAAGACATCAAATGGCAGAAAATAGACATGAAAATATTTTTTTGTGAAAAAAATATTTTTAAGGCAACAAAATTCTCTCAAGAGCACTTTCAAAGCTAACACTTTGAATTTATTCAAACCATTTCTCTTGATAGTTTCTTCTTCATTCTTTGCGTGAATTATGATTAGAGACATTCTAGTGTGGATTGTTGTAGTTTGCTACAACCCATCCATGTGAATATTTGAAGAAGAAATAAGAAATTACAAGGTATAATTTCTAATCTTTATATTAACATAAATTAGTTTTAATGGCGCAAGTATGATGTTTTATGTCGGGTTTTGAAAATTATATTTTTCTGCTACATTTATGAATATGATTCTTTCTTCAAAGCCCAACATCTTGCTTGTCTTCCCCTTGAGCTTGAGGTAGAGAGTCATGTTGATGTGAGTTTTCTTGATCATTATCACCTTTTTCATTTTCACGATCAAGCTTTTCCGTTGTATCTACAATATCATCAAGAACACTACCTTTCATAAGATCAAGCTTACTAGATTGATCAAAAGCAACATGCATAGATTCTTTAACAACTAATGAATTTTTATTAAAGACTCTATAAGCTTTGCTAGAGGTGGAGTATTGTAAAAAGAAACCCTTATCAAATTTAGAGGCAAATTTTCCAAGGTTGTCCTTGGTATTTAATATGAAACATTTGCATCCAAATACTCTAAAGTATGATATCATGGGCTTTCTTCCATTCCATAACTCAAAATAAGTTTTGTTTAATAGTGGTCTTTTGAAAACTCGATTTAAAATATAACATGTAGTATTGGTGGCTTTGGCCCAAAAGTAGGTTGGTAACCCACACTTATTGAGCATTGTTCGAGCCATTTCAATTAAAGTTCAATTAAAAATTTTGTGAAATACCATGTTCTAGACAAACATTTTCAAAGTTTTGAATTTCAAATTCTTTGCCATGATCACTTCTTATTTTTGAAATACAATATCCTTTTTCGTTTTGAACTCTCTTAGCAAAGTTTTTAAAAGATTCAAAAGCGTCACTCTTTTCAGCTAAGAAAATTATCCAAGTGAATCTAGAGTTATCATCAATGATATCAAAAGCATATTGTTTACCTCCTAGGCTTGCAACTCTAGTAGGTCCAAAAAGATCTAGATGCAAAAGTTGTAGAGGTTTCGAGGTACTTACAATATTTTTGGATTTGAAGGAGGACTTGTGTTGTTTTCCTCTTTGGCAAGGTTCACCTGTCTTGTCTTTTTGAAATTTGACTTTTGGTAGTCCCATTACTAGCTCTCCTTTGCTGAGGCTTCGAATTAAATCCATGCTTGCATGACCAAGCCTTCTATGCCACTTCCAAGATTCATCACTAGTAGTCATAAGACACTTAGAGGAAAGGTTAGATATTTTGTGTAAGTCTATTATGTAGGTATTGACATCTCTACTTCCTTTAAATATCTCTTGGCCATTAAAAAAGGTTACAAGACATTCGTTAGAGGTAAAGATTACTTGGTTTCCCTTATCACAGAATTGACTTACACTTAACAAGTTATGTTTCAAACCATCAACAAGTAAAACATCTTTAATGATAGTAGTATTATTAATACCAATAAAGCCAATGCCAATTACCTTACCCCTAGCATTATTTCCAAAGGTTACTTTACATTGATCAATCAATACTTTTAATGACATTAAATAGTTCTTTGTTTCCGGTCATATGCCTTGAGCATCCACTATCCATTAGCCAAGCATTTTCTTTAATTGTGGACTTGAGGCATACATATAAAATCACAATTCAAGTATTGTTTTTAGGTACCCAAATGAGCTTGGGTTCTTGGGGGATAGCACATGAAGGTTTCCAATAAGCCTTCCTTATCCTGCAATGTTTATTGATATGACCAAATTTCATACAATATTTACATTGTTTGACTCAAAATATGTTTTTCAGTTTTACCATGCTTTTAGCTATCATTTTCCTATTAGGTAGAGTTTGTGAGTAGTGACATGCACATGCATGATGCCTTGGTGCTTTCCTTGGTGCATGCCTCTTATATATAAAAGCATGATTGGCCTTTTGAGGTTCCTTTTTAGCCTTACCGACCCTTGACCATTCCTTTTATATATAAAGGATTTAGTGTTTATTGGGCACTTAGCCCTTGGGGCTATTACTTCTAATGTGGAGATCACTTGACTTAATAAAAGTGGTCTTTTGAGATGAAGATGATGTTCCCTTAAATCCTAGACCATGTCTTATTAAAGGTGGTCTTTGAGACACTATGAGAGTATCTAAACTCTCCTTGCCTTTATGAAATCTTGAAATGGAGTTTCTAAGTTCCTCAACTTCATATTTCAAAACATTGGTCTCTTTAAGGAAGGATTTAGTTGAGGGTTTAGAGGAGTACTCATCTAATGATTTTTGAAGAGATTCATTAGAACATTTAAGATCAAGATTTTCCTTTTCTAAAACTTCCATTTTGTTTTTCAAACTTGAAATGTTATTTTTATAAGTATTGAATTTACATCTATATTTTAGGTTCAATACTTCTATTAGACTATGCTTATCATCATCTTCCCTATCACTATTATTATCACTACTATCATTATTGAATGAATATAATTAATTGATCCTACCTTATCCGTTATGTGATCCTTTATAGCCATGAATCATAGGTTGACCTCTTCACTTTCATTATCATATTTTTCACTTGAAGAGCTTTCATCATCCTATATGTCTTTGTCCCACTATCTTTTTAATATTTGTTCTTGTGTTTCTTGAGCCTTGGACATTTTGGTTTGATATGTCCCTTCTTCCCACACTCATAACATTTTACCTCCTCTTTATTCCTTTGAGAGTCATTTGAGGAGTGTTTGAGATTTCTTTGCTTGTAGTTTTGAGAGTTGCCAATTCTCTTTTCAATTATTCTTTTTAGTCATCTTGAGAGCATTGCAATGTCCTCATTTGCATCATCACTCTTTTCTTCATCATCTTCAACTTCTTATTGAGATTTTAAAGTAGAGCCTCTTAGTGCTAAAGGCTTTCTTTTTTTTGGCTCGGTTTCAAGTTCTCTATCTCTCTTTACTGCCATTTCATGCATTAGAAGTCTGCCAATAAGCACATCGATATTCATAATGCTCATGTCTTCGTTGGCTTTCACAGCTTTCACGGGTTATTTCAACGATGAAAGTTGAGAGAATGATGAGGAAATGATGTGAAGCCTATCTGACTCATGTTGTTGACACTAGAAAAGGAAGTTCAAATCTTAAGGATATCCCTATAGTGAATAAATTTCCAAATGTTTTTCCTGAAGATATACTGGGATTACCACCTAACAGAGAGGTTGAGTTCTCTATAAAGCTCATCATAGGCATAACACCCATATCAGTAGTGTAACGTCACACCTTATGCATTTCAGTAAAACCTATTCCTATGTGAAATAATCACATATGGCATACTAACAAGACATAAGATCCTGTTAACAGTGATAGTAAATTTTTTTCCATGTCTTGTAATATCATTCAATGACTTTTCAAGTCAACATTAAGGTTTTCACTACAATATAATATATCATATCTATTAGAACTTAAACTTTACATCTGAAGGATTACGGGTTGCTTCCATTTATACATTTTTATACATTTCAAAACTAATCTAGAGTGACAATACATATTCCAACATATAAGTCCAAAATACAGACGACATGTTTTCATGCTTGTGTTGAATGCAAGGAGAGAGAGTGATGAGGCTCAGTCAATGACCTATACTCCATGTCTTCTATACGCTACTCAAAATGAGCTATCACTTTACCTTAAAAATGATGCAAATTGATGAGTTACGGCTCAGTGAGAATAATCATCAAATGAGCTCTAAAGTACCAAACAACTTATAGTAATAAATCATAAATCCAACACCATGTATTCCATTCCATTCATTAGTATCATATAAATATCAATAAAGTTGAAACACATAATCATTACTCTTTACGTATGCAATGTTATGCTTATTTCATTTTGTTGTAACCAAGTTAAACAGTCATTGCCCCAGGTATCCATGTGAACATTTGCATTTGCTAGCTAGCTTGATCATTTGTTTCATTTGCACCTTTGTTGGGCCATAGGCCTCTTCTTTTGCTTTGCAATATTGATTAACTAGTCATAACACCTTTTAAGTCCATATGCATATGCACTTGTACTTAAGCATTAATTAACCATTGTATCTTAGCATATATACCATACATATACCACATATATACCTTATATGTCACACATATACATTGCAAATACTATATATGTACCATGTATACATATCACATATGTCAAACATATATCTCAAATATACCACAAGTATACCACTTATATGTACCACAAATGTCATAAATTATGCATCATCATATTATCAATGACAAATCATAACAATCATATGAATCATATAGCAAGCAACATCCATATGCACCAAAGAATTCAACTGATAATTAGACTCACCTTTTTCCCTTTGATTTTGACCCCTAACTTATTGTCTATCAACTCCTTGTGGGTCTCCAATATGTTGTGAGCCTTATTGAAAATATAATCGATTAACTCATGATTAGGGAGACTTAATGTGGCTTAAACAAATTAATATACATTGTTCATATCAATAGTTAAGATTTTCCCTATGAGGCAGTGCGACCTTATGGGACTGTTTAGGGTATAAATTTTTCTATACTTGAGAAATTATTCTGATTCTTATTCCTAATTGAAAATAACATATAATTATATAACATATTAAAATTTCAGACCAATTGAATCATTGTACAATATTTGGTGGAATTGCTAAATATATTATGTTTTTTGCCCTTAGACCAACTTTGATTCATAATAACTTATAATATAAAAGTCATATTTCAATGAAACTTTACAGACACTTATATGGGTTCAAATGAAAATTTTTCATGTTTATAACTTTTATAAATATGTCTCTAAGGTCTTAAAATTGTAAGAAATATTTTACTGGTCCAGAATAGTATTGGCTTCCGAAACAGTATGAATTGTGAAGCCTCTATCTCACTTAATACATAACATATTAAGGTGATATTTATACCAATATTTAGATAAGATATAAATCTATAAATTTATGTTTTGATGAGTTATATAATCAATCTCTAAGGAGCTCCAAAGTGGCAAATATTTTGCTGGATCTGCCCAGGGCACTAAGCAGACAGTTCAAACTATGGAATAGTCCTGGTTCCATTCACCATAACGCAAAATATACAACCAATATGAACCTACAATTTGGTATACAGATACATAACACATATATCTACAAATTTTATTTTTTGAGATACTTCAAATAATGACTTTATCATATTCAAAACCAAAGAACACAGTAGCTAACTTAGCTAGGGTTCACACCCTAACCAGTTTCACTAGAGAGAGGATTTGTCTTACTATACACCAAATCTTGGAAAACGGTTTACATATATATAAATATAAGACATAAAGAAACAACTTTCATGTTTTAAAATTTTTCTCAATCAGTTTCTACATGTATCCAAATCAGGGTAAAATTCAGTGCCTATTAATGAACCTTAGCAACTCAAATCAACCCTATAGCAATAAAAATTGATTACTTACCAAGAACGAACTTGCAAGGGATCAATTTGCTATAAAACCTAAGTGAAATAAGGAAGAATTAAAGGCTAGAATGGGGAAAGATGAAGAAGAAAATGAGGCTGGAGTAAGGAGGTAGAAATGGGAGGAAGAAGGTAAAATCAACTTTTTCTTTTTGTCCTTTTATCTTTTGGTTTCTTCTTCTCTTTTCTCTTCTCTTTTATTTTTATTTTGTTTCATTTTCATTTTATTTTATCTATATTATTATTATTATTATTATTATTCACACACACACACACATATATATATATATATATATATAATTCCACTAATCCACACAATAATACAACTTACTCATTTGGCCCAATTTAACTAAATTAACAATGTAAAATGTTTACTAATCTTAATATAGTCATTTTGCTTACTTTAATTTAGTCACCTTATTCAATTTATTTATAATACTTTGTTGTCGTTATTTAGGTTATAAGTACACTCGTGCGACTCGATACAATTGCCAAATACTTAGACATGTAGCTAGTGCGTATCATAAACTTGTTCCTATGAAAATACATACAAAATGCACGTGTTCAATTGAATTATATGTAAGATGCATATATTCAAATGAAATGCATATTGATATGCATGTGGGGAAGGTCGAGGATGTTACAGTAGTGCCATGGAGAATGGCACCATGTGAATTGAAAGAGCTTAAGGCTCAATTGCAGGATTTATTAGATAAGGGGTACATCAGGTTGAGTGTATCTCAGTGAAATTCACCCGTATTATTTGTAAAAAAGAAAGATGATTCTATGAGACTATGCATAGATTATAAAGAGTAAAATAAGGTAACAATCGAAAATAAAGTTGTAGGATTGATGACCTGTTCGATCAATTGAAGGGTGCCGATGTATTTTTAGAGATTGATTTGAGATCAAGATATCACCAGTTGAGAGTTAGGGCAGAAGATATAGCTAAGACAATGTTTAGAACTCGATATGAGCATTATCAATTTGTGGTTATGCCTTTTGGGTTGACCAATGCTCCAACAGTCTTTATGGACTTGATGAACATCGTATTCTAACTTTACCTAGACTAGTATGTTATGGTCTTTATTGATGATATTTTGGTGCATTCTAAGAAATTTGAGGACTATGATCAACACTTGAGAATAGTGTTGTCGACACTTAGGGAGCAGAAGTTGTATGCCAAGTTCTCAAAATGTGAATTTTGGCTTAATGAGGTACCTTTTCAGGGACACATTATATCAATTGATGGTAAAAGGGTTTATCTGAGTAAGGTAGAGGCTGTTATGAGTTGGAAGCCTCCTAGCAATGTGGCTTAAGTTAGAAGTTTTCTTAGATTAGATGGTTATTACAAGAGGTTTGTTAATGGCTTTTCAGTGATTGTTTCTCTTTTAACCAGACTACTAAAGAAAGATGTGAAGTTTGAGTGGACAGTTGAATGGCAAACTAGTTTGGATAGTCTAAAGAAGATGTTAATGAAGGATCGAGTTATGACACAACCAGTTCCTGATAAAGAGTATGTCCTCTATAATGATGCTTCTTACAATGGACTGGGATGTGTATTGTTGCTAGAGGGTAAAGTAGTAACATATGTATCCAGGTAGCTGAAAATACATGAAAAACATTATCCCACACATGACTTAGAGTTGGTAGCCATTGTCCTTCCATTGAAGATATGGAGTCACTATCTTTATGTGGAGAAATATTTTATCTACATAGACCATAAGAGGTTGAAGTACCCTTTTACATAGATGGATCTTAACTTGAGATAGAGGCGGTGGTTAGAACTGATAGAAGTTTATAACTTTATTACCAATTACCACCTAGGCAAGGCCAATGTAGTGGCTGATGCTTTGAGTAGGAAGATGACGGTAGAGTTGCATATCCAACCTACACTTAACCTAGAGATCATAGATGCACAGAGGCAAGATGGTAAGTTGGTTGAGACAACTGAGTTGGTCTCTAAGGGGGAAAGACCTGATTATGTAGTTGAGATAGATGGTGGGTTATACTATCAGGGCCATTTATGCATGCCTAGTGTTGATGAGCTGAGACAGAGGATAAGCTAGGTATACGATGCACCCATGAAGTACTAAGATGCATCATGACCTAAAGAGTAAGTATTAGTGGACAGACATGAAGAGAGATATCACAAAGTATGCAACTAGATGCATAACTTGTTAGTAAGTTAAGGCCGAAGATCAAGTACCATTAGGATGACTTCATCCTATCATAGTACCAGAATGGAAATGGGAGCAGATTACTGTGGACTTCGTGATTGGGTTGTTAGTGACTCATCGAAAATATGATGTTGTATGGGTTATTGTAGATATGCTTACAAAGTTAACTCACTTTTTGCCTACCTGGAGGGATTACCTTTTGAATAAGCTAGCAGAGATGTATGTTAATGAAATATAATGACTTTATGGAGTTCCAGTCTCCATTATTTTAGAAAGGACCCTAGGTTTATTTCTTAGTTTTCGGGTAGTTTACAGAGAGCTTTAGGTACCGAACTCTGCTTCAGTATAGTTTTTTCATCCTCAGATAGACAGAAAATCTGAAAAGGTGTTACACACATAGGTAGATTACTCTACCTAAACCTCATCTGGCTTGATATCAGTCATAGAGTTCAACAACTAAGTCAATATGTGAATAATCATTGTTAGTCAAACTGGGATGCAACCATGTACATACTTTGGTATCTCAAAAGTCATATCTCCTTTATACTTTATTATCTTACAGATAACTCATTGAAACTCATAGCATAATGTGATGCTTGATGGTCCTCTTGCATTACAACTCTAAAATCTTTTATAGGTTACTGTATTTTATTAGGTGATGCATTGATCTATTGGAAAACAAAGAAACCAACTATAGTGTCTAGATCTTCATGTGAGGTAGAATATCAAAGTTTGGCTTGAACTTTATATGAACTACAATGGCTTAGTTATTTTCTAGCAGATTTGCAAGTGTCTATTCATCAACCAATACCTCTCTAGTGTGATAATCAACTTGCCCTCCATCTTACATAAAACCCACTATTCCATGAAAGGACCAAACATGTGGACGTTGACTATCATATAATAAGAAACTGTTGGGTTTTGAAGAATGAATCACATTACTAAATGAAACAGAAAAATAAAAATTTCAAAACCTGAAACAAAAGATCATACTTGTGCCATTAAAACTAACTTATATAAATATAGAGGTTAGAAATTATACCTTATAATTTCTTATTTGTTATTCAAAGCATCCTTTTGTGGGGTTGTAGCAAACCACAAAAATCCACACTAGGATGTCTCTAATGATAATCCACATGAAGAATGAAGAAGAAACTATCAAAAGAAATGGTTTGAACAAATTTAAAGTGCTAGCTTAGAAAGTGTTCTTTAGAGAATTTTATTATCTTAAAAATATTTTTTTCATAAAAAAATATTTTCATGTCCATTTTCTGCCATTTGATGTATTTTCTATTTGAATGAAATTCAAACAAAAGATCAAAAATCAAAAGCAGAGAAAAGGGAATTGAATGAATAGTGAATGTGTTTAATGGCCATAATTGGCCTAATTAAGGCCAAATTCACCCATTGGCCAACGGGAATCACCAGCACGCGCATTGCGCCTGCTGGAGCTACCGCTTTGCAGGCTAGCAACTTGTCTAGCCTGGGCGGGCCGGTGACCCTCCTGAATGATTTTTTGTGCAATCTCATCGTGATCCATCCCAAAATAGTTCTATCATATTTTGGATCCCATCTAAGACCATTTTATTCATTCTCCATATCTTCGATGCGTGTGACCCATCAGGTTTCCGGTTATGTATACAACTTAAATTAATAATTAATTTAAGCAAGTCATAAGCGGTATCTAGCAACACATCATGATCCCCAATTGATCGAAAATTCAGTGGTTTAACTATGAACTTCTAGATAGATAATTTCCATGCAATTATTTCTTTAACCATTCTTTACCCCACTTAGTTCAGAGTATGGACATGTGTCAACTCCCACTAGACTGACTGCATCATGTCTAGTCCAAGTAATGTTAGTTCTTATTTCTGAGGCTCATTACTCTATTAGAAATGTCTTTGAAGACTATCTGTATGACATTTCCACTCCGACCAGAGATTCCCGGGTAATGACCATGACAAAAGGCCGTGGGTATACACTCCTTCTTTCAAGAGTGGTGAATCCTTTATTGGTTACCCAATTACCTTCGAATACCTCAAGCTGTCACCAATCACCATCCTATAAGCAATTTCCCTGAGGCAATAAGGAATAGTGTTAAAAGACAAAATAAGTATCCAAGATATCCTTGAGTATCCCAAGTCCAAGGATACTTGCACTATTGCTATGATGAGATTATCCTTAACATTTAAATATATTATCCACATGATTGTCTCATAGCTGGTCATCAAATGTACTTAGCTACACTTAGCAAGCATCCACATGTTAACTCTAAATGTCTCATGTTTATAGATAATGAGATCTACTAGTCGATCCAATCAAGGAGTGTAACATGTGTTTGTCTGTTCGAATTAACAATTTCCCATCTCACTAATCCTATGACTAGGGATAATTTTGATTCTAACAAAATTACACATGATAAGAATCTCAATATCACGATCTCATCATGATTTCCTTCATGCTATGTTATGTATCAAGGACTTCATTAATTGATTTCAGATCACATTCAATTCAAGTGTCAAATGAACATCAAATTAATAAAAAAGCCTTTTGTTAATAAAATAAATTTGTACATTAAGTGTATTAGGTCTTACATGGAACTTCCCACTATTTTATTGTGAATCCATAGCCCTCACTATGAACTCGAAAGAACTTATATGGAAGTTCTCCTAGTGGGTCGATATCCAACTAGCTAAGAATAACCTTGAGGCAACTCAACAAGTTATCCTTAGTTTGGTTGTTAGGTATCTAATAAATACCAATTCCATTATTCATGCAACTATCGAATCTTATGCTATCAACTTATTGATGTGTTCACATACATTGGGCTATCAACTCTTGATATGCGTACATCTCATGTATACAAACCCAACTTCGCCTCCAATATTCATTAACCTTGGTGGAAATCCAAAAACTTAACAATATCTATTAACTCAACAATATCTATTAACTTAACAATAGAAATCAAATTCCTATTTCTAAGTCTTCTTGTTCATGGTATCACCTCCTTTGCTTTTTGCTTCTTTGTATCTTCATTCTATCCTAATCCTATGTAATCTAATTACACATTTCAAAGTATAGAAAACATCAATTTACATTTGAGGGGAGTAAGATTAGAAGACAAATACATAAGAAAGAAAGAGAGGTAGGGACACAGATGCCCTATTTAACATAAAAAAAACCAAATTTTATGCATGCTCAATCACATTGGGTTTAAGTCCATAATCATCCATCATGTCTTTTCATACACCCCTAATATGCATTCTCTAATGCATAAAATAAAAAATGACAATTTTGGATTTCAATTTGTAAATCGATTCAACGCTTGAACCAAAATTTCATACTTGTATTTTTTTCGGTTAATTTAATTTTCTATGCCATTTTAAAGTGGAATTTAATATTTAATCAAATAAAATAAAATTTCATATTTTCATAATTAATTTTCCTTAAAATCAGAATATTATGATGTTAAAATTAAACAATTTAATTTTAATATACTTACCAATTTCTAGTGACACTAGAATTACAATTGCTCAATTTCAATTAATTCAAAATTAATTTCCAAAAATTCTAAAATTTCTAGAAATTCAAATCATCATTTGAATCATCTTTATGTTAGATTAAGTTTATCAAAATATTTTTGGCACATGCCAAAATTACTAAGACAAATGAACCAACACGCTTAAACGCATTCATTTGATAAAAATAACATGTTTTTAATCATACAAAAAATATTTCAAGGTGCTAGAAATAAAATAAACACATAAAAAAAATCAAACAAAACAACCACAGCGGGTGTACTAAAACAGTCTCCTTTTAGTGTTTAATTGAACAATTAATTGAAATAATTTTTAATTAATTATTGGGCACTTACATAGGCATAAAAACTTTTTAAGTATGTCTAAATAATTTTTTCATAATCAAATTAAAAAAAAATATAACCAGACCCATCAATTAAGCCAAACAACAACACATGTTCATAAATAAGACAATTTTAGGTATTTTTGAAATAAATCCGAAATTAATTATTTGAATCACATTCAAATCATTTTTCAATCAAAATAATCATCTTTAATCATATCATGATCATATTACAAAAAGAAAAATGTGTAAAACATATTTTACAAATTAATTTCATTTTTCAAAATCTATTGATCCAAAATCATCAAAACCTTGCAATCCCATTGCACTGTCAATTAAAATTCATTTTAATTAACACAAGGGGGCTATGATACCACTGTTGGGTTTTGAAGAATGAATCACATTCATAAATATAATATAAAAATAAAATTTTGAAAAGCCAAAACAAAAGATTATACTTGTGCCATTAAAACTAATTTACATAAATATAAAGGTTAGAAATTATACCTTGTAATTTCTTATTTGTTGTTCAAATCTTCACTTTGTTGGGTTGTAGCAAACCACAACAATCCTCATTAGGATGTCTCTAATGATAATCTGTATGAAGAATGAGGAAGAAACTATCAAAAGAATTGGTTTGAACAAATTCAAAGTGATAGCTTTGAAACTATTCTTGAGAAGAATTTTATTGTGTCTTAAAAATATTTTTTTTCTCAAAAAATATTTTTATGTCTATTTTCTACCATTTAATGTCCTTTCTATTTGAAACAAATTCAAAGAAAAGATAAAAAGTGAAAAATGACGAAAAGGGAATTGAATGAATAGTGAATGTTTTTAATGGCCAAAATTGGCCTAATTAAAGCCAAATTCACCCGTTGGCCAATGGGAGGCATCAGTGCATGTTGGGCCTACTGCGGGCTGCTGCTGGGTAGCCGAACTTGCCCGCCTAGGCTATATGGGCCCGTGACCCTTCCAAATGATTTTTTCGTGCAATCCATCTTGAAATAATTCTCTCATATTTTGGATCTCATCCAAGACTATTTTACTCATTCTCCATATCTTTAATGCGTATGACCCATTAGGTTCCTAGTTATGTTGGTCATCTAAATTAACAATTAATTTAAGCAAGTCATGAGCGGTATCTAGCAAGTCATAGACAATTAACAATTAATTTAAGCAAGTCATAGACAATTTTCATGCAATTATTCCTTTCACTATTCTATCCCCACTTGATTCAAAGTATGGACATGTGTCAACTCCCACTTGATTGACTATATTATGTCTAGTCCAAGTAATGTTAATTCTTGTCTCTAAGGCTCATTACTCTATTAGATATGTCATTGAAGACTATCTTTATGATATTTGCACTCCGGCCAGAGATTCCCGAGTAATGACCACGAGAAGAGGTCATGAGTATACACTCCTTCTATCAAGAGTGGTGAATCCTTTGTTGGTTACCCAATAACCTTTGAATTCCTCAAGTTGTATCCAATCACCACCCTATGAGCAACCTCCCTAAGGCAATAAGGAACAATGTCAAAATACAGAATTAGTATCCAAGATATCCTTGAGTACCTCAAGTCTAAGGATACTTGCACCATTGCTATGATGAGATTATCATTGACATTTGAATAGATTATCCATATGATTGTCTCATAGCTGGTCATCCAATGTACTTAGCTACACATAGCAAGCATCCATATGTTAACTCTAAACATCTCATGTTTACAGATTATGAGATCTATTACTTAATCTAATCAATGTGTGTAACGTGTGCTTGTCTGTCCGGATTAACAATGTCCCATCTCATTAATTCTATGATTAGGGATAATTTTGATACTAACATAATTACACATGATAACAATCTCAATATCACGATCTCATCATGATTTCCTTCATGCTATGTTATGTATCAAGTATTTCATTAATTGATTTAAGATCACTATCAATTCATATATCAAATGAACATCAAATTAATAAAAAAACCTTTTATTAATCAATTAAATTTGTACAATAAGTGCTAAAGGTGATTTTTTTAGAGAACTCCTCTAACAGAAACAACTATAAAGAAGGTTTTGTGTTATCATAGTATGTCTCCTCTCATGACCTATAATGCCCACTAATTAGAGTTTAATTAGAATAAGTATGTGGTATAAATAGGAAAAACCTGATAGATAATAGGGATTAAAATATATGGAATAGTTGATTAAATTAGAAATTAAAATAAATTAAATTGATAGACATGATAAATTTGATTAAATTAGACCACATAATTAAATTGTACTATTGGTAAAAATTAAAGGGACTAGATATAAGTAAATATGTGAAAATAAATAAATAATAAAAAAAGTGGAAAAAAATTTAGAAAAAAAAGGTGAATAGTAAAATAGTGGACATTGCAGAAAAAAGAAGAAGATGAAAACAGGAGAAGGGAGGGGGAGGGGAAAGTCATTATGACTTTGCTGCATTTCCTTCTAACTTCTATACTCTCCTTCTTATCATCATCATCCAATTCCTTCCTCCCAAATAACAGGCTCAAATTCTTCATCATCTCCTTCATGATTTGCAAGAACTTCACTCCAAGTAAATATATTCTTGGTAATTAATCTCTTTTCCATAGTTATTGTGTTATTGGAGCTTTTAGGGTTGTGTTTCTGCAATATATTTTACTCTATTTTTTATTAACCTATGAACCGAATTTGGAGAAGTGTCAAACATAAACTTTGTTCATATATTTTATAAGTTTTTCAAATTTCATGAAATTATTTTGGCTATATAAAGAGATAAATTTATTTGAGTGAGACTGGTTCAGGGACACATGTCAACATAGTAACCTACTATTTTTGCTTAAATTGATGATCTTAATGGCTGAATCTGAGGTTTTGTAAAACATAAAAGTTGTATATCTATGTGTTATTTAGGTCGCTGCCAAATTTCGTTTAAATATCGCTTTTGTAGGTTGAGTTATAGTGAATTCAACTATGGCTAATCCTTGATTGAGCTGTTTCCATGTACATGTGCCGCTCCAGTAAATTCGTGTTCCTTTTTTAGCTTCTTAAAGGTTGAATTGGCCAAAGTTCAAAACATGAAGGTTTTATTTCTATGTCATATCTAAGTTCCAATAAAAGTCTCACCCTAAAATGTCATGTATTTGGTGAGTTATGAGCTGAACCATTGAACTGGTCGGATTGATACTCTATGCTGAACTAGTTATATATTATCTAGCATTTGAGGACCTTAGAAACATAATCTGGAAAACTAGTAAGCATGAAAAATTTTAAAAAATTTAGTGATAAACAAAGCTAGGTGTTGAATGATATGACTTTTTAAATATGGTACTCTGAAACTTTCTAAGGGGCAGCAAACAGAGCACTAAATATTATGTAATGATTCAAACATTCTGAAATTTTAGTATGTTTTAGTCTTACCTGTTAAATTTAATTAGGAGCAAGATTCCTATAAATTGAATAAGTGTAGAAAAAGTTATTGATCCAACAGTCCTAAGAAGTCATGTTCCAGCTTAAAAAAAATTGTATTAATTATTTATATTTTCGAATTACGATCTCAATAAGAAGAAGAACAAAAAAAATGAACAAGCTCTGAGTTTATATTTTAGAAAAGAAAAATACTATCGAGATTTGTACATATATGTATTCTGGTTTGCCCCTTATGCATGATTGTGTGTCTGACATAAATTGTATGTCACAGTGATAAAATTATATATTATGACATGTTTTAAAATTATAGAAATGTTATTAACTATGAAATTAACATTATACTATTATTTGATCAAATATCATGCCATTACATGGTTTCAAATAAATTGTGAGTATATTATTATGTAAATATGAAATGAGTATTGGTTATAGAAACAAGTAATTAATGGTTTTTAATTGCCCATTTCTCTACATGAAGACTGACATAGGATAGGTGGTGCACCATTAGGGGGAAGTTTTGGTACTAATATTGATATGATTTAAGGACAGGGTGGCTATAGCTCCGAGAACGCCCCTGATCCTAATTACATATAGATAAATGATTATACTAGGTCAAGGTGGCTAAAGCTCTGCGAGCGCCCTTAACTTGAGATTATAGTGAGTAGGGTGGCTTAAGCTCCGTGAGCGCCCGTATTTCACAACCTGTATCCAGATTGTCCAGGAATGAGATTTTGGGCTAATAAATCATAGAATGAAATATGAAAAATTATTAATTGATGTAAGTAACAAAGTATAAAATGCTTACTTGAGGTGGTGCAAATTTAATTATTGAATAAAGTTATTATGCTATCCTTTTATGTTATCTATTTATTTATTTTATATGACAAAAATGTAATAATATTTAATGTGCCATGATTTTATTTGAGAGATGAATTTGTGTGACTGCCTGGGGAAAACTTTAATGTTTATATGTACCACTAAGCTAGAGATAGCTTAGTGTGGGTTCTTCTCATACAGGAATTGGAAATGTAGCTAGTAGATAGTGAAGTTGATCAAGAATGTTGAACCTTGAAGGGTATTTCCATCATTTTGATGCTAACAAATAAAATAGCAATAATGTATTTAACAATGCTAGTGTTCTAAGTTTGTGGAATAGGGTATGGAATTTGATGCAAGAATGAAAGACAATCTTTGAAGGTCAAAATAAGAAAAAATAGCAAGTTCACGCCCGTGACTAATTATGTCATGCCCATGATATAGCTTAGTGCCAACTCTCCAACATTTAAAGTTCACAGCCATGAAGGATCATTCCAACTGTGAATGATCAAATCAGTCATGCCCGTGAAAAATAGTTACGCCCGTGAGATAACATATCAAATTCTTCTAGAGAGCTTCACGGCTAGAGACACCACTTGGACCACGACTTGGAAGGATATTATTGCCCAGATATTAGACCAAGAAGGGGGGTTGAATTGGAGTTTCAAAAAATTAAACTTTAAGGTGCGGAAATAAAATTGTTTATTTTAGAAGGGATAGAGAAAATCAGACACAAAGATTTATAGAGGTTCGGGTATTAACAAACTAAGTGTTAATACACTAAGTGTTACAATGTAGTTTTACAAGCTCACTCCCAACTATGGTGTTTCTCACAATGGCTCACACCTAACCCAGAAATCCCTTGTGTTTTAATGGCTCACACAATAACCAATTCCTTTGTGTTTTACAGGCTCACACAAATAACCTACACTTTGTGTTTTACAGCCTCACACAAACAACCTACACTTTGTGTTTTACAGGCTCACACAAACAACCTACACTTTGTGTTTTATAGGCTCACACAAACAACCTTTTAATTTGTGTTTTGGAGGTTCACACAACTAACCCTTACAAGTATTATTCTCTTAACCTAGAACTACCCAATGCTTACTTGATTAAAGATTACAGAGATAACTACTTATAAATCTTTATTGCTCAAATATGAGGAGCAATAAGATTTTTATAAAGAATGAATTTGTTCTCAAAGTATAAAAGTACAAGATAGCTTGTGATTTGAAGTATATGCTAATCTTTTGTTTTTCTTGTCATTCTCTTGTTTCTTAATGCATAAATGACTTCCATTTATACTCTCATGGCTGAATATAGCCGTTGGGGTGCATTAAATAAGAAACTAGCAGTTATACCAACCAAAAAATCGCGCCTGACATTTTTCTCTTTCATTGTTCACGGGCGTGAATATGCTTGTCACGGGGGTGACAGTTCTTCCCAAGCCGTGACTGAAGTGGTGACCTTGGTCGTGAAGCTCTCTGGTATGTTTTGACATATAGAGTCACGGGCGTGACTTTAATCAGTCACGGGCGTGACACTCTTCCCAGCCATGAACCAAGTGGTGACTCTGGTCGTGAAGCTCTCTGGATGAAATTGAATGTAGCTTTCACGGGGGTGACACATTCATTCACGGGGGTGAACATCTTCCCAGCCGTGGCCCAAGTGGTGACTCTGGTCGTCAAGCTCTCTGGAATGAAATTTGCATGAAGCTTCACGGGGGTGACTGAAATGCTTACTTCACGGTTTAGTTTTCCTTCATGGTCGTGAACTTCAAATGTTGGTTTCTTGGTAACGGTTAGTTGGCTTCACGGGAGTGATTCCTAGAGTCATGGCAGTGAACATGCTACTTCTTGCTTTTTAATTCTCAAGGATTATTCTTCCAATTCTCCATTCTTGCTATTTTAATTCATGTCCTGTATAATATAATTACAAAAACAAGTATGTTAAATACAATATTGCTATATTATTTATTATTATCAAAATGACAGAAATACCCCTCAATGTTAACAGATATTCACGCCCGTGAAAGTATAAAGTCACGCACGTGATCAAACACTTCAAATTCTTCCAGAATGCTTCACGGTCACAGTCACCACCTGAGCCACGGCTTGGAAGAACATTTATGACCGTGACACACATATTCACAATCGTGAATGAGGAAAGAGAAACATGTCAGGTGGGAAATTCAGAGTTGGTTCAACAGCTATTTTCACATTAAATGCATCCAAACGACTATAATTCGCTGAGGAAGTATAATTGCAAGTCATTTATGAATCCTAAACAAGAGAACAACAATTACTGTGGAATCAAAATCTTGTTGTAGGCATTATGCATTAATTACTTTCAACAAAACTTTTATTCTCTGTAAAAATCTATTTGCTCATAAATTATGAGCATTATAGGTTGGTGAGTGTTTTCAATGTAATCTTTTACTTAAGTGAGTTTGGGTATATTGGGTTAAGAGTGAAGCACTTGTAAGGGTTATTTGTGTGAGCCATAAAACACAAGAAATTGGTTTATTGTGTGAGCCATTAAAACACAACGAAATTTCTGGATTAGGTGTTAGCCATTGATAGAAACATCGTAGTTGGGAGTGAGCTTGTAAAACTCCATTGTAACACTTAGTGTGTTAGTGAAACTCCCAATTGAGATTGGGGAGAGGAGTAGGGTTTATTAATACCCAAACCTCTATAAATTACTTATGTGATTTCTCTTCATCCCTACTCTATTTAATTTTATTCTGCACTTAAAGTTAAGAATTTTTTATCCAATTCAACCCCCCTTCTTGGTTCATTAACTGGACAACAATTGGTATCAGAGTTTAGTCTAGTATCAAAGCTTAAAAAGCACTAGCACAGATCAAGAAATGGCCAATGAAGGATTCCAAGTCTCAAGCCTTACTTTGATGGAGCAAACTACACTCATTGGAAGTTCCGGATGGAGACATATCTCTATAGTGAGGGAATAGATGTCTAGGATAATGTTCAGAAAGAATGGACACCATTAGCCAAAAAAGGATTTGATGGTGAAGAAGAAATACTTTCAAGAGATGATTGAATAGAGCCTCAATGTAGAGCAAATTTTAAAAACAAAAAGGCAAAGACAATTCTCCCAAGCTCACTATCCATTGAAGAATGTGGCAGAATACAACACTGCCCAACCGCGTATAGTATGTGGAAAAAATTGGAAAATTATCATGAAAGAACAAAGCAAGTTAAATCCAAGAAGATTCAACTTCTCACTTTAGAGTACGAACTCTTCAAGATGAAATCCAATGAGTCAATCACTGATATGACAAACCATCTTCTAGCCATCATAAACAGTATCAGAAAGCTTGGGAAACATTTGAGCTTGGGAAGATGTAAACAACAAATTCTGAAAAGCCTTCCTTTTAAAGATTATGGTGTTAGAAGAGTGCTCTAAAGGAAATCACCTTTAGCACTTATTGTACAAATTTATTTGATTAATAAAAGGCTTTTTCAATAATTTGGTGTTCATTTGATATATGAATTGATAAGTGATCTTAAATCAATTAATGAAGTCCTTGATACATAACATAGCATGAAGGAAATCATGATGAGATCATGATATTGAGATTCTTATCATGTGTAGTTATGTTAGTATCAAAATTATCCCAAGTCATAGGATTAATGAGATGGGACATTATTAATCCAGATAGACTAGCACATGTTACACTCTTTGATTGGATCGAGTAGTAGATCTCATAGTCTATAAACATGAGATGTTTAGAGTTAACATGTGGATGCTTGCTAAGTGTAGCTAGGTACATTGGATGACCAACTATGAGACAATCATATGGATAATCTATTAAAATGTCAATGATAGACTCATCATAGAAATGGTGCTAGTATCCTAGACTTGACGTACTCAAGGATATCTTGAATATTGATTCTGTATTTTGACACTATTCCTTGTTGCCTCAGAGATGTAGCTCATAGGATAGTGCTTGGATACAACTTGAGGTATTCGAAGGTAATTGGGTAACCAACAAAGGATTCACCACTCTTGATAGAAGGAGTGTATACCCATGGCCTCTTGTCGTGGTCATTACTCAGGAATCTCTGGACGGAGTGGAAATGTTATAAAGATAGTCTTCAATGATATATCTAATAGAGTAATGAGCCTCAAGGACAAGAACTAACATTACTTGGACTATACATGATGTAATCAGTCTAGTGGGAGTTGACACATGTCCATACTCTAAACCAAGTGGGGTATAGAATGGTGAAAGGAATAATTGCACAGAAATTGTCTATGGAACGGTTCGTAGTCAAACCATGGACTTTCCAGTCAATTGGGGGTCATGATGTGTTGCTAGATACCACTCATGACCTACTTAAATTAATTGTTAATTTAAGTGGCCAACATAACTGGGAACCCAATGGGTCACACGCATTGAAGATATGGAGAATGAGTAAAATGGTCTTGGATAGGATCCAAAATA
Source organism: Triadica sebifera (assembly GCA_023653625.1). NCBI lineage: Eukaryota > Viridiplantae > Streptophyta > Magnoliopsida > Malpighiales > Euphorbiaceae > Triadica > Triadica sebifera. The sequence goes on along the minus strand of CM042908.1, from coordinate 12,090,252 downwards.
TTAGAGAATTATTTCAGGATGGATCGCGATGAGATCGCACGAAAAAATCGTTCAGGAATGTCACAGAGGCAGGCTGCTAGCCCGCCATGCGGGCCAATTGGGTTGCCCAGCAGCAGCCCGTAGCAAGCCCAGCGCGCCTGCTGCCTCTCACCCGTTGGCCAACGACAGTTTTTGGCCTTAATTAGGCCAATTATGGCTAATTACTATTCATTTGTTTCCATTTTCTCCATTTTTGACTTTTCATCTCATTTTTAAATTTGATTCAAATAGAAAAGACATCAAATGGCAAAAAATAGACATGAAAATATTTATTTGTGAAAAAAATATTTTTTAAGACAACAAAAATTCTCTCAAGAACACTTTCAAAGCTAGCACTTAGAATTTGTTCAAACCATTTCTTTTGTTAGTTCCTTCTTCATTCTTCAAGTTGATTACCATTAGAGATATCCTACTGGATTGTTGTGGTTTGCTACAACCCAACAAAGTGAAGATTTGAAGAACAAATAAAAATTATAAGGTATAATTTTTAACATTTACATTTATATAAATTAGTTTTAATGGTACAAGTATGATCTTTCATTTTGGGTTTTGAAAAGTTTTATTTTTCACTACATTTATGAATATGATTCATTCTTCAAAACCCTACATATGGTTCAAGAATTGCTAGTATAGAAGCAGCCAATGAAGATATCTTCACGACCATGACTCATTTTGTCACCACCGTGAAAATTCACAAGTAACCCCGTGACTATTAAATGTCATGACCGTGAATCATTTCATATCCTTCATCACGGATAGAACACCTCTTTAACAAACTGTGACAACGACATTTCACGGCCATGATTTATTATTCACGACTGTGACTATGTCGGCTATAAAACAGTTTTCTGCATTTTTCTCTCATTTGAAACTCTACAAATTCTTGTATTTAACACCCTCATTCAATACTTCTTACAGATTTTGACCCCTTCATATCCTTTTCCATCTATACAAACCTTCAAAACTCTTTTCTTTCTTCAAAAATAAAAATACCATAAGGTTATCCCCAAAATCTTTGTCAGAAACTCATTCTTCAAAAACCCATTCTCAAATCATCAATGGAACCTGACTCATTAAAAGGCATAAGGAAGAAATCCCATGCTCTGAGACACTTCACGGACTACCTTCTCAACATCATTTCGGAGCATTGTCATCCGAGATATGTCGTTCTTAAAAAAGGCACTTGCTTTCATCACGCTCCTTCGAATGGAATGCTATCAGGACCTCAGTCTTTAGACAAGCATGACAGAGCAACTTCAAGCTTGCCATCTCAAAGAATTTATGGATATTCATCAGCCAACGCTAAGGGAACCCACTCTCGAGTTCCTTAGCACTTTAAAATTCTCTCCCACTGAAACAATCAAATTCCAACTTTGCAAGCATCTGAACACTCTTACAGCAGTAGAGTTTGGTGCAATCTTCAAACTTTAAAATTCTATGCCAATCCAGCATGGACTCATTTCAGATTGGATTGTAGCTGGGATGTGAAGAAGACTAAAAGCACCCATCTTTGGTCTCCTGTACATAAATATTTACATAAGTTTCAGACTTATAGTATCTTTGCGAGAGGTAACAGAAATGGTGCAATCTGTAAATCCGAGCTTTTCCTCCTGGAGATGGCATGAAGAGGTCTAATAGTGGCCCTATCTTGATGGTTTGCAAATCATCTTCTCTCAATTGCAACAAAGCCATTAGGAGATATCTTGATTGGTGGGTATGTGACTCACCTTGCAATTGAGCTCGGGTATCTAAAGCTCGATGAGCATAATTTCGACCTCATTCCAGCACATTCTCGAGACCGGTTGGATTTTGAGTCTTTTATAAAAATGGGAGTAGCGGTTCAAATAATTCATGAGAATAAAATCTATTACTGTTTCACCACTCCAACTGGTGAAATTGTTTGGGAAGACCAAGATTCAAATGAATTCAAAGATGGTCTCCAAGGAATCCAACAAAGAAAATGAGTCCAAGTTGAGACAACAACCCTAGAGGTTGAGCAAGAAGGGTCAATCCTCGGCCTCTACACCTAACTTGGAATAACAGGTACTAATCCTTTAGCACCTCGCTTTGACCTATTGCAGGTTTCCATCGATGAGAGATTGGAAAACCTCAAAGATTTCATGGAGCCTCACATGGATAGCCTCGAGGCGGAAGAAGCACGCCTTAGAGATGGATTGTCCAGTTCCAAGCCTAGTTAGAGCTGTAGTTTTTCTTTCATTTTGTTTACTAGTTTCTAGTATTGTGAGTGTAGGATTTTAATTTACTTTTCCAAACTTCGTACTTCCTCTTTTTACATCATTTTTGCTTTATGGTTTATTTTTATTGATAACGAAAGGGGGAGAACCTAGCAATATATGAATGCAAATATGTTGATATACTTTGAATATACTTTGCATATACTTAACTAATTAAAAGTAAACAATTTCATACACTTTGAATATACTTTGTATATACCTAACTAGCAAGTAAAGATCCATGCTATATGTCGCTCAATTCTTGCACTCTATTATTTTTTGTGTTAAGCATCTTTTGAGGGGGAGACTTCTCAAAAACACGTATTGCTAGATTATTTGTCACCATCAAAAAGGGGGACATTGTTAAACCTTGAGTGGTATTTCTATCATTTTGATGCTAACAAATAAAATAGCAATAACGTATTTAACAATGCTTATGTTCTAAGTTTGTTGAACATGGTATGGAATGTGATGCAAGAATGAAAGATAATCTTTGAAGGTCAAAAAAAGAAAAAATAGCATGTTCACACCTGTGACTGATTATGTCACACCCATGATATAGCTTAGCGCCAACTCTCCAACATTTAAAGTTCACGGCCACAAATGATCATACAAACCGTGAATTATCAAATCAGTCATGCTTGTGAAAGATAGTCACGCCTGTGAGATAACATGTCAAATTCTTTTAGAGAGCTTCATGACTAGAGTCACCACTTAGACCACGGCTTGGAAGGATATTCACGCCCGTGATGAAACACTTGAAATTCTTTCAGAATGCTTCACGACTAGAGTCACCACCTGAGCCATGGCTTGGAAGAACATTCACGACTTTGATGCACATATTCACGACCGTGAATGAGGAAAGAGAAACATGTCCGATATGAAATTAAAAGTTGGTTCAATGGCTATTTTCACATTAAATGCATCCAAACAATTGTAATTCGCTGAGGAAGTATAAATGCAAGTCATTTATGAATCCTAAACAAGAGAACAACAATAACTTTCGAATCAAAATCATGTTATAGCCATTGTTCATTAATTACTTTCAACAAAACTTTTATTATCTGTAAAAATCTATTTGCTCATAAATTCTGAGCATTATATGTTTTCATTGTAATCGATTACTCAAGTGAGTTTGGGTATATTGGGTTAAGAGTGAAACACTTGTAAGGGTTATTTGTGTGAGCTATAAAACACAAGGAATTGGTTTATTGTGTGACCCATTAAAACATAAGGGAATTTTTGAGTGAGGTGTTAGCCATTGATAAAAACATCATAGCTGGGAGTAAGCTTGTAAAACTCCATTGTAACATTTAGTATGTTAGTGAAACTTCCAATTGAGATTGGGGAGAGGAGTAGGGTTTGTTAATACCCGAACTTCTATAAATCTCTTGTGTGATTTCTCTTCATCCCTACTCTATTTAATTTTATTCAGCACTTAAAGTTAAGAATTTTTTTATCCAATTCAACCCTCTTCTTGGTTCATTAACTTGGCAATAAAGAATAAATCCAAACCCATATCAGCGGAGACACAAAAGACGCAGTTAGAGGGTTGGTGACCTATTATGCGTTTTTTAGTTTGACTTTGAATATGGTTTGTGGTAAACATGTCTCATATGTTAATATTGTATATGTAAGTAATTATGTAATATAATTGGGTGTCATATGTGTATACAACATAATGATAAATATATATTGTTAATTAGAATGACTTACCTCAACCAATATAAATAAATTGATTAAGTTATTTAAAATGAAAAAGTTTTAATTCGAACAAATTTATTTAGTAAATCTTGTGGCATCCTATTTATATAAATGAGATTATTCCTAATATATAAGTAGGGTGTCACATGACCAATTGACAGATGTGTTCACTAAGTCTTTAAATGCTCCCCAATTTCAATTCTTGACCTCCAAGTTGGGATTGATTGATCATTACCAATCTCCAACTTGAGAAGGGATGTACACAAAAGTGGTATGTTATGTTTTATAAGAGCTGTGGTTGTTACATGGAAGAAATATATTATTGCTACTCTATCTGGTGGATAGTTTGATTGTCGTTGTCTTACCGCTACATGCCCAATGGTTGTTTGAAAAAGGGAGAGAAGTAAGCAGTGAGAGTATCAATTTATTATGTCATCTTAGAGTTGCTTGATGTTAACTTATTCAACAATAGTTTTTAGTTAGTAGTAGTATTAGAGTTTTATCTTTGTTATATTATTTTGTTAGTTGAGCTGTAATAGGTACCTATAATGATGTATAGATGGCATCATTAGATTGGTAGATGTTTTTATATAAACTTGGCAGTCACCATTTTCTAATTAATCTAACATTATCAATTTGCAGCTTAATTTCTTATTTCCTCTACATGGGTAGATTGTTTTCATATTTTCTCAAATAGTATGTGATTATTCTTTATAAAACAAATAGAAATGGTAATCTATTTAGGCTAAACCTTTAAAGGAAACCCATTTGACAAATATCGATATTCTTCAAGCTCTCCATATTGGTCACATTTGTTTTATCATTTATCACTCATTTATCTGCTTTTGTGCTTATATTTTTAATCAAATGTCTTAAACTACATGAGGTTAATAATTTAAATAGCCATTTTTTGATAAAAACTTTTAGGAGTTTCAATTCGTTCTTTCCTCCTCTAACACTTTAAAAATTAGCCATTAATTTGACACAATTCATATTATAATTGTTAGACAGTCAAAAATTTGTTGTTTTATATTTATCTATAGCTATTGAATATGATATATAATACAAAAGTAGTTTTAAAATAGATTAGATTGAATGCCAAGATATAAAATAGATGAATATCATGAAAACATATATCTACTTTATAGACATATGAACATAAACCTCAGAAAAAATAATGTTATAAATGCAGAAAATAGACAACCATCCAAATTGATTTTAATTTCATTTTTTTATTTTAAAGGAAACAAAATTAAGGTGAATAAAGATTGCAAAGGCTCAGTTTTGAAAAGAATAGGCTATTTTATTTTATCCCAATATGGATCAGAATGTGTAAAGAGGTGTTTGAAAATTATGAAAGATTAGTTTATTTAATTCAAAAGTTTTTTAAATGGTTAAAAATATACACAACCATCTGTCTTTGTCCATTTTAACAAATTTGCCCACTTGATGGGTTTTTGTTCCAAGTTGCCCTTTATATTTTGTTTTTGGTTCACTTTGCCCCATGAAAATTTTCTTCATAATATGCCCGTTGTCAAACCCAAGAATACACATGCCGATGTGTTTTTCCAACATATCACGTCATCATATGGTGACCTGGTATGTTATATTTTTGAAATATTCAATAGTAAATTGGTAAAAAAACAAAGTTTAAGGGGCAAGTTGGACCAAAAACCGATCAAGGAGGTAAAATGATAAAAGTGGACAAATTCAAGTGGCTGGATATGCATTTTGCCTTTTTTTTTTAAAGAATATAGAAAGTTCATTGACATATCATATTAAGTATGCTTTAAGAACATAAAACCTATTACACTTTGCATGGTTTGTATTTTGCTCCTTGTTTGCATTTATGAACCTTATATATATTTATGAGTAACATTTTGATATAATGAAATACATGTTCTAAATATTTGAACACATGTATTTGCCATTTTTTACCATTTCAATACCTATGTGCCCACCTGGATAGAATCTCATGATCTTAGTACAAAGGTATTCATATTTTATAAAATAATAAAGCTCTATTCGACATTGCTTTTGAAAAAAGTGATTTTTGAAAAACAAATATTTTTTATATTTTTGAGTTTTGAAAATTGCATTTGGAAAGAAACAGGTAAATAAATATTTTTTCCAAAATAAGGTTTAAGAAAAAAAGTTTATAGAAATTTTAAAAAATCACTTAATTAAATCAAAAAAATTCTAAAGATGTTTTTTTGACACCCAAAAACAATCCCAATCGCCCAATAAGTATCTATGTCATGCCCGTGAATAGGGTCTAGATGTTTTTATAGCTGTGGGGTCACGTCTTCAAAAGTGTTTGGGATTGAGAAGTTAAGGCTTTGGAGAGAGAGATAAAAAAACATGAGAAAATGTATTTGCAAGTGATTCACACTCATGAAGATATGGTCACGGTTGTGAATTGAGGGTTTCATGCCTAGCAGATTTTGAGTCATGGTTTGCTTTATGCTGTGAGTGATGTTTCACACCCATGAAGGATCAATCATGGGTTTGAATCGGGGGATATAAAAGTCAACCACCCTTCATTTTATCCATTTTTGATAGAAACAAATCATAATCCATATCATCTCTAATGGATTGAGACTCTCCTACCTAAACCTTTGTTTAAACTCACCTAAAACAAGTAAAAAACACAAGATCTTGTTAGGAGTTCAAAGTGTAAAGAGGATTAGTAAGGAATATAGCTTGGAGAGGAAGTGGAGTTGTATTGAAGTGTGCATTTCAAGTTCCCAACCCTTATAACTTTTGGATTTGAGCAAGTTGCTATTTTCTCCTCTCAATCTCCATTTGGCAGTGCTTAATTTTATATGTTTGAGTGTAAGTAAGGATAACCTAGGGTTAGGATTAAGAAACCCCTCTTTTGTTAATCATGGTTTAGGATAAGGTGGAATCCTTAAGAAATCTTAGGTTTTATTAATATTTTGGTTGTTATTATATATTAGGGACAATTGTTGGAGAGGAAGCTTCCCCATCAAGAGAGGGAAAGTGTTTGAAAGGAAGAAGAAAGGGTTCTAGAGGCTCATTTTTGAGTGAGGTTTGTACATAACACTATATTAAATGTAATGACTGCATTTATGTGTATTATATGTTAAAATGCGTGGTGGTTGGAGTGAATTAATGCCTTCATTAAAGAAAGGTGAGAATGTAGTTAGATTAATGGGGTATTTATGAGGTTCAAGGTATGCCATAGTTATGGTTGAGAACATTTAATGTCATTTAGATGGTTTTGAGCATGTTAAGTAACTTCTACTGTGCTTGGAAAGGAAAATACATTTAAAGGATGTTTGTTTTACTTTTTATTGCCTAATGGCATAATATTAGTATTAATATTTGCTTGTGCATGAAATTGAAATTATGATAAAAAAAAGGATGAATATGTGTTAGAATGAGTGTTGGTAGTGAGGTTTATATTAATAAACCACAAGAATTGCATATGGAATGGAATTTTGGTGTTTAAGTAAAATTACTAGAAATTTCTAGGTTTCACAAATGTATGGTGATTTTAGGATAGAAACTTTAGGGATTGTGTCACCATAAGGTTCACGATTAGGAATGTCGTGAAAAAGGAGTTCCACAGGCAAGAATGGGTATTCGCAGCCTTGATCCACCTATATGTTAATTTTTGAATTGTATGTTTTATGAGAATAAGGTATGTTTGAGCTATTTGAGAGATTGCATATTAAGATGCTAAATATGTATAATTCATATATGGGGTTATGAAACTTTGTGTTAAATAAGAATTATTATGCCCAATACTCTGACTAAGAATAGAGCTAGGAGAGATGGCATGCCATTGAGGGTTTATGGTACCAAGAGGCCTAGGATTGGCTAATGCAAACATGATGTTGTGAAATTAAGGGTATGGCTCAGGTGAGCACCCTTAGAGATGAAATGGGTTTAATCCCTGTATCTCAGGTAAGTGTCCTAAGAGGCTTCAGAGTGATTCCTAAACTACGCATATCCATTTTCATCATGTCCTGTGTTTGTGGGTAATGATGAAAAAGGGAAAAGTAAAAAGGTAAATGATTATGAGACTTGTTGTTTGATGGAGAAATAATTTTGTTAAATTGTGGCATGTTATGTACGAAGTGATATATATATAGAGATGAAACTTACATGTTCTTGCATTCATATTCGTATGTATATTTAAATGATCATGCATACTCTTGTTATTGTATTTAATATATTGTTATGTACCACTAAACGAGGTGAGCTTAGTGTGTAGGTGTTTTGTCTTTCACTGTAACACCACATCTTATGCATTTAAATATAACCTATTTCTGTATCAAATAATCACATCCTGCATATTGGAAAGAGAAAATACCTTGATAACAGTGGTAGTAAATTTTTTTCCATATCATATCCTGTAAAATCAACTAATGACTTTACAAGTCTTATATCCTGTAATATCACTCAATGACTTTTCAAGTCAACATTAAAAACCACAATACGATATATCACATATATTAAAACATAAACTTTACATCCAAAGGATTATGGGTTGTTTCCATTTATACATTTCAAAACTAATCTAGAGTGCCAATGCATATTCAAACATATAAGTCCAAAATACAGATGACATGTTTTCATGTTCGTGTGGAATGCAAGGAGAGAGAGTGATGAGGCTCAGCCAGTGACCTGTGCTCCATGTCTTTTATACGCTACTCAAAATGATCTATCACTTTTCTTTACCTGAAAAATGATGCAAATTGATGAGTTGCGGCTCAATGAGAATAACCATCCAATGAGCTCTAAAGTACCAAACAACTCATAGTAATAAATCACAATTCCAATATATACCACATATTCCATTCCATTCATCAGTATCATATAAGTATCAATAAAGTTGAAACATATAATCATTACTCTTCATGTATGCAAATGTTTTGCTTATTTCATTTTGTTGTGACTAAGTTAAACAGACATTGCCCCGGGTTTCCATGTGAATATTTTCCATGTGAACATTTGCATTTGCATTTGCTAGCTAGCTTGATCATTTGTTTCATTTGCACATTTGTTGGGCAATAGGCCTCTTCTTTTGCTTTACAATATCGATTAACTAGTCACAACACCCTTTTAGTCCATATGCATATGCACTTGTATTTAATCATTCATCAACCATTGCATCTTTATCATATACAACATACATATATTCCATATATACCTCATATGTCACGCATATACCTTGCATATACTATACATATACCATATAAATATATCACATATGTCAAACATATACTTCAAATATACCACAAGTATACCATTTATATGTATTAAAATGTCACAAATTATCCATCATTACATTATCAAGGACCAATCATGACAATCACATGAATTACATAGCAAGCAACCTTCATTTGCACTAAAGAATTCAATCGATAATTAGACTCACCGTTCTCCTTTGATTCCGACCCCTAACTTATTGTCTATCTGCTCCTTGTGGGTCTCCACTATGTTGCGAGCCTAATATGAAAACATAATCGATTAACTCATGATTAGGGAGACTTAATGTGGCTTAAACAATTTAATATGCATTGTTCATGTCAATAGTTAAAATTTTTCCTATGAGGCAGTGTGACCTTATGGGACTGTTTAACCTATAACTTTTTCTATAATTGAACAATTACTCTGATTCTTGTTCCTCATTAACAATAACACATATATATAGTACATAATCAAATTTCAGACCAATTGTATCATTGTATAATATTTGGTGGAATTTCTAAGAGTATTATGTTTTCTGCCTTGTTTTCTGCCTTTAGGCAGTTTCAGGGTACTCATTTGGGTTAATCATAACTTACACTCTATAAGTCCTATTTTAATGAAACTTTACATAAACTTATATGGATTCATATGAAACATGTTTCATGTTTACAACGTTTACCAATTATGTCTCTAAGGTCTTCTAATTATACCAAACATATTACTGTTCCATAATAGAATTGGCTTCCGGACCAGTATGACTTCCAAAGGCCATAACTTAGTCTATAGATAACAAATTAAGCTAAAATTAGTACCAATATTTAGATAATACATATACCTATAACTTTCATGTTTTGATAATTTACATAATGTAGCTGTAACAAGCTCAAATTATTAAACCAATGTACTAGATCTGCCCAGGGCACTCAGTAGGCGGTTCAAAGCATGGAACAGTTATAGTTCCATTCACCATAACTCACCATTTACAAGACCTATGAACCTGAAATTTGGTATAACGATACAACACACATATATCTACAACGTTTATGTTTTGAGAGACTTCAAATAAGGTCTTTAACATATTCGATATCAAACCACACAGTAGCTAACTTGGTTAGGGTTTACACCCTGACCAGTTTCAGTACGAAGAGCATATCTCTCACTATACATAAAATATTGCAAAATTGTTTACATATACACAAATATAAGATATAAAGGAACAACTTTTGTGTTTTACATATTTCCAGAATCAATTTCTATTAATATCAAAATCGGGGTGCAATTCAGTGCCTAATATTGAACCTAAGCAACTCAAATCAACCCTATAGCAATAAGAATTGATTACTTACCAAGAACAACCTTGAAAGGGATCAATTAGCTTCAAAAACTAGGTGAAAAAAGGAAGAATTTAATTCTGAAATGGAGGAAATTGAAGAAGAAGTCGGGGCTGAAGTGAGGAGGCAGAAATGAGGAAGAAAGATAAAGCCAACCTTTTGTTTTTTTTTTGTCATTTTGTCATTTTCTCTTCTTCTCTTCTCTTTTCTCTTCTCATTTCTCATCTCTCTTCTCTTCTATTTCTCTTTTGTATCATTTTCATTTTATTTTCTCTATATTATTATTATTATTATTTACATATATTTATAATTCCACTAATTCACACAATAATATAGCTTAATCATTTGGCCCGATTTAACTAAATTAACAATGTAAATGTTTACTAATCTTAATCTAATCATTTTTCTTACTTTAATTTAGTCACCTTATTCAATTTATTTCTAATGCTTTGTTATCTTCATTTAGGTTATAATTACACAAGTGCGACTCGATACAAGTGCCAAATACTAGGACACGTAGCTAGTGCGTGTCATAAACTTGTCCCTACGAAAATACGTATGAAATGCACGTGTTCAATTGAATTGTATGCAAGATGCTTATGTTCAATGAAATGCATGTGGGGAAGGTCAAGGATGTTACATTCACACTCGGTTTGGAGCTGTGCATAGGAATTATAGAGAAGAAGCCCAAGAAGTGAAGGGTTTTGAAGACAAATTTCATTCATCAAGACTTTGGAAAATTAAAATTTTCAAAACCTGAAGCAAGGATCTTGGTTGTGCCATTAAAACTAATTCATAAAATTATAAAGATTAGAAATTATACCTTGTAATTTATTGATTTTTTCTTCAAATGTTTACCTTGTTGAGTTGTAGCAAACTATAACAATCCATAATAGGATGTCTCTAATTGTAATCCATATGAAAATATGAGAAGAAACTAAATGAGAAATGATTGAACTTACCTCAAAGTGCTAGCAATGGTGTATGCTCAATTTGAGAGAATATGAAAAATAACTATTATTTTTCCTTTTGAATTTCTTAACTTAAGAGAACAATTTTTAGAATTTTTAACTCTTCAAAAATATTTTTCCCAAAATTTGTCTAGGCACAAAGTGCACAAGATAAGGGGACGGATTTGGGGGGTTTTTTTGCCTTAACTGGCTAATAAAGGCCAAATAAGCCCAGCAGCCTATGCGGGCCCATGCTGGCCCGTGATCCTCCTGAGATAATTCTCTCTTATTTTTGGATCCCATCCAAGACATTTTTACTCATTTTTCACATCTCCAATGCATGTGACCTATTAGGTTTTTAGTTATATTGGCCAGTGAAATTAACAATTAATTTAAGAAAGTTATAAGTGGTATCTAGCAACACATCAACACATCAAAAGTCAGTGTTTTAACTACAAACCTTTCCATAGATAATTTAACACAATTAAACTATTCATTATTCCTTACCCCAGTTGGCTCAGAGTAACGACATGTGCCAACTCCCACTAGACTAACTATGTTACATCTAGCCCAAGTAATGTTAGTTATTGTCTTTCAAGCTCATTACATTGTTAGATATGCATTGACGACTATCTTTAGGATATTTCTGTTTGAGGAGTTCTGTAAAGGCAATCACCTTTAGCACTTATTGTACAAATTTATTTGATTAGTAAAAGGCTTTTTCATTAATTTGATGTTCATTTGATATATGAATTGATAGTGATCTTAAATCAATTAATAAAGTCTTTGATACATAACATAGAAAGAAGGAAATCATGATGAGATCATGATATTGACATTCTTATCATGTGTAATTATGTTAGTATCAAAATTATCCCTAGTCATAGATTAAAGAGATGAGACATTGTTAATCAGGACAGACTAGCACATGTTACACTTATTGATTAGATTGAGTAGTAGATCTCATAATCTATAAACATGAGATGTTTAAAGTTAACATGTGGATGCTTGCTAAGTGTAGCTAAGTACATTGGATGACCAACTATGAGACAATCATATGAATAATCTATTCAAATGTCAATGAGAATCTCATCATATCAATGGTGCAAGTATGCTTAGACTTGAGGTACTCAAGGATATCTTGAATATTGATTCTATATTTTGACACTATTCCTTGTTGCCTTTGGGAGGTTGCTCAGAGCGTGGTGATTGGATATAGCTTGAGGTATTCGAAGGTAATTGGGTAACCAACAAAGGATTCACCACTTCTAATAGAAGGAGTTATACCCATGGCCTCTTGTCATGGTCATTACTCGGGATTCTCTAGTCAGAGTGGAAATGTCATAAATATAGTCTTCAATGACATATCTAATAAAGTAATGAGGCTCAGGGACAAGAACTAACATTACTTAGACTAGACATGACATAGTCAGTCTAATGGGACTTGACACATGTCCATACTCTGAACCAAGTGGGGTATAGAATGGTGAAAGGAATAATTGCACAGAAATTGTCTATAGAAAGGTTCGTAGTCAAACCACTAATTTTTTGGTCAATTGGGGGCATGACGTGTTGCTAGATACTGCTCATGACTTGCTTAAATTAATTATTAATTTAAGTGGCAAACATAACCGGGAACCTAATGGGACACATGCATTGAAGATATAGAGAATGACTAAATGGTCTTCGATGGGATCCAAAATATGAAAGAAGTATTTCAGGATGGATCGTGATGAGATCACACGGAAAAATTACATATGCACTAATATGTAGGGCCTAAGGAACAGTAGGCAGCTCAATAAGGGAGAGTCAGACCTATGCATTGGAAATAGAGCAAGGGTTGCTGCATTAGCTGTAAGAACTTAAGGATTGACCCTCCATAGTGGGCTTATGTTAAATTTGGATAATTGTAATTATGTACCTTTTTTGACTAAAAATATTATTTTTGTTTGAAGTCTAAATAAAGATGGTTTCCATTTAGCTTTTAGTAACAATTGTTGTTCTATTATGTTGAATGGAATTCTTTATGCTAGTGGTACATTATGCAATGGAATATACATATTAGATATGTCAAATCCAATTTTAAACATCAATGATAATAAAAGGCAAAAACAAGATATGTTGAAATCATCTTACTTATGGCATTATCACATTGGTATATATACAGATGATATAAGTGAGAAATGCATGGTTAAGCTACATAAGAGTGGTAGTTTGGGGTCATTAGGCAAGATGTCTAAATTACCCTTAAGGGAAAGGGTAAACATGCTAATGGAATTTTAGACTTAATTCATTCAAATGTATATTGTCCAATGTCTACACACTCTAGAGGTGGTTTCATCTACTTCATTACTTTTATCGATGACTACTCATGATATGGGTACATGTATCTTATGAGATACAAATCTAAAGCTTTTGAAAAGTTCAAAGAATTCAGAAATGAAGTAGGGAAAAAACTTAGCAAAAGTATTAAAACACTTTGATCAGATCTAGGACGTGAATACTTGAGCCAAGAGTTTCTAGATTATCTTAGGATAATAGGATTTTATCTTAAGGATAATAGGATTTTATCTTAAGGGACTCCACCTCACATGCCACAACACAATTGTGTGGCTGAATGGAGAAACTGAACCTTGTTAGACATGGTAAGGTCTATGATGATTTTTGTAGAACTCTGTAAATCCTTTTAGGGTTATGCACTAAAGGCTGCCATTTATATATTAAATCAAGTTCTTTCGAAGTCAGTTGGCGTTGTCCTGCATATGTGAAGCCGATAATGTTAGATAAGCTAGAAGCTAAGTCTGACCGATATCTGTTTGTGAGATATCAAAAAGCATCATATGGATATCAATTTTACCACCATTTAGAACAAAAAGTTTTTTTTTTCAAGACATGCTATCTTTTTAGAGAGAGAATTCCTTTTAAAAGGAGAAAGTGGGAGAAAAATTGAACTTGAGGAAGTTCAAGATGCTCAAATAGATGATGATCAACTGCCTGAACCCGAGCTTATTACTCATAAAGATGATATAACAACTCAACCTTCTGAAGCACAAGAGCTTCATAGGTCAAGTAGGATATGTACTATTCTAGAGAGATATGGATTTCTCATTAGTGAACAGAATGACGTATTGCTCATAGAAAACGATGAGCCTACAACCTATGAAGAAGTTCTGAAAAGTTCAGAATCTGACAAATGACTTCAAACCATGGAGTCAGAAATGGATTCCATGTATGAAAACCAAGTATGGACTTTGGTTGACCCACCCGAGGGGATAAAGCCTATAGGGTGCAAGTGGGTTTTCAAAAAGAAAACTGACATGGATGGTAATGTGATTACCTATATAGCTACATTTGTTGCTAAAGGTTATCGTTAAAGACATGGAATTGACTATGATGAAACTTTTAGCCTAGTAGCTAGACTTTAATCCATAAGGATACTCCTAGCCATTGCTACTCATTATGAATATGAGATATGACTAATGGATGGGGAGATATGTAACACCCCCTCACCCCAGCACCTCATGCCCGGATGAGGGAGTGCTATGCTGACTTAATCATTTAAAATATCTTTCTTAAATTATTTATAAATAAAAACCACTTGTATATATATTTTTTTCTTTATTTACTATTTATTTATTTTGTAGTATAAAAGAAATATAACATGAAAGATAAACTACTTTTTTATATAATAACATGTTCTTTACAAAACAATATTGTTTATTTTACAAATACTACAAAATAAAATTCAAAAAGATAATATACAAAAGTTGAGTGACCCACAGTGGTTGAAATACGCTGCTCTACAGATCAAGTCACCGTTAGCTTTATCTATTATTGTCTACTTATTCTCTGCTATACCTGCACGAGATAAACTCCCACGCCAAGCTCTAGGCTTAGTGGTACATATAAATGAGACAATAAACTATTTTAATCCCACATGCATTGTCATATATCAATTTATGATCAAATCATGCAACCATACATTTCATAATATTCTTGTATGCATAAAATCAATTTATTTTATTGTATCCCATTTTTATTTAACATAATCAAATCATCATTCTTATACATTTTACAATTCAGGATTCCCTTTTTATTTTCAATAATTTATTTATGTCCACAACACTCAATCATCTATTAATGCATGTCACAAATCATACTCAAATATTTTTTTTCATCCAACTTACATTAAATAAACTTTATTCTTTTATATCTTATATTTATTTTAGTTTATCAATCATTATTATGTATAACTTTTCATTGCCCATAACACTAAATGTTTTTTTTTTTATCCATGTCACAATTTATAATTCCATTTTTATTTTCAATAATTCATTTTTGTTGCATAACTTCTTTCTTTATGTTTTCATTTATGCCCAAGACACCTATGAACCACTGACTAGTATAATGGAGTTGTCATCCAGGCACTTAGGAGTGCCACCCGGGCAATATGATGTGCACATATAAATGCCATTATCGGCGTAGATAACCGTGCCAAACTTGGCGTAGATAATAATGTCATACTCGGCGTAGATAACAATGCCAAACCCGGTGTAGATAACAATGCAAAACTGGGTGTATATAATCATACCATTAATGGATTTAATCATTTTCATCATACTCCCCCCTATTTGGCATGCCAAACTATCCTAAGTTGGTTCTAGTTAGGTGTTCTAGGGCTTATACAATTTCATTAAAATTCAAAACAATTATATTCACATTTTTCATACATGTAATGTCTTAAAATAATCACATAATCACTCAATTAAAATAATATTTACATAATATAACAAGGTTCACATCATTTTACTCATTTCATTCCTCAACTCATATGCTGCCCTGTCACTGGCAGATTCGGTTCTCTATTTTGGAACTTAATTTTGGTCATGTTACATTCTGAATTTAGTTACAATGTCTGCTTAACAATTTTAGATATGGACTTCACTTTAATATGCAACTTTAATCACTAAAGTCTGAGTTCTGTAGCAAAAGATATGATAAAATAAACACTGACTGGTCACTAACAATTCTACCCAGAATTTTCTGGATAGATTCTATGTTCGAATTTTATGAATGTTTCTGGACAATTATAGACATATTCAGATTTTCTAGTCTAAATGAAAGTTATAGCCCTATGTCTTAGCTTTCAAACCCAAAAAACAACATCAAAAAAGAGTTCTAGAAATTAATTTATAATAGTTTAAGTGCACATTTCTCATCAATTTCCAGCAAGGAACATACAAACTAATCACATTCAATTTTTACCAAGTTAAATCCTAAGTCTAGCAAACATGCATCTCTAAGATTTTCAACACAAAATACTATTAATTCAGAATCATCAGCATGAGAAATAATTAAATTATGCAAATAAAAAAATAAAATAGACTATTTCCTTAGGTTATGCACAAACCTCTCTTTTTCTCTTTTCTTGCTCTTTACTTCTCTTTCTCCTTTCCTTTGCTCCTTTGATCTAGCTCCTTATTAACCTGAGTTCCTAAAATTTAAAATCAAATTATCAAAACCTCATAAACCCTAATCTCTCTCTTTTTCCTTACTCCATTAAGCTTCCTTGAGCATGAAAATGGAATATTTACATTTAATGTCTAATGCATGTATGTTACTTGGCTTTTTAAAATTTGCCACTTCGTTTGGCTAGCCTCTACATGCATTTTATGTCCGAATTCATGTATTTAGTTGATGATTATCCCAATTAATCCTCTAATTTTTGATAAATTGCAAATTAATCCTTAAACTTTTCAAAATTTGTAATTTAGTCCTTTACCAAAATTTAACATCTTTAGATATTTTAAACACTTCATTAGAAAATCTCCATACTTAATTGCCATTATTTTAATTATTTTTTGATAAAAATCCAAATTTAGACTTCAGTCAAATCGACGAGCCGATTTAACAACTCGCATGACTTAGGTCTAAATTAGTGGATATGACATTCTCTCCCCCTTAAAATAAATTTCATCCTCAAAATTTTATCTGTTCATTCTTTGAACAACTGGGGATATTGCCTCTTCATGACTTCTTTGCTTTCCCATGTGGCTTCTTCAGTAGCATGATTCCACTGTAGCACTTTAACTAATGGAACTTTCTTGTTTTGTAAAAATTTTTCTTCACATGCTAATATAGCCACCGGTTCCTCTTCGTATGTCAAGTCGGTCTGCACTTCTATCTCCTCAGTTGGAATAACATGAGTCGGATCAGAGCTATATCTCCTTAGCATCGAAACATGAAAAAACATTATAGATTTTATCCAACTTTGGTGGAAGTGCTAACCGATATGCTACTGGTCCAATTCTTTCCAAAATCTCCTAAGAACCAATGAACCTCAGACTTAACTTTCCCTTTTTACCAAATCTCGATACTTTTTTCCAAGGAAAAACCTTGAGAATCATTTTATCTCCCATAACATACTCTATATCTCACCTCTTGAGGTTAGCATATGATTTCTGTCGATCTTGAGCTGCTTTCAATCTTTCTTGGATAATTCTAACTTTTATTTTTGTTTGTCGCACTAACTTTGGCCCTATCAACTTCTTTTCACTCAATTCAGTCTAAAAAACAGGTGTCTTGCATTTTCTTCCATACAATACATCATATGGAGCCATGCCTATACTTATCTGATAAATATTGTTATAGGTAAACTCCATAAGAGGTAGATATCTATCCTAAATTCCCTCAAATTCAAGCACAGAACTTCTCATCATAGCCTCTAGCAATTGAATAACTCGCTCCGATTGTCCATCCATCTGCAGATGAAAGGCCGTGCTGAAACTGAGTTGAGTTCCTAAAGCTTGTTGTAGACTTTTCTAGACTTGTGAAGTAAATCTGGGATCTCTATCAGATATGATGGACATTGGCAATCCATGCAACCTCACTATCTCACTTACATAAATTTTGACTAGCTTGTTCATTGAGTAGTTCATTCTGACTGGTAAGAAGTGTGTCGACTTCATCAATTGATCCACTATCACCCATACTACATCATGCTTTGTCTGAGTCACTAGTAACCCAGACAAAAAATCCATCATGATTCTTTCCCTTTTCCATTCTGGAATTGGTAATGGTTGTAACCATCCTGTGGGTAGTTGATGTTTCGCTTTCACTTGCAAACAGGTTAGACACCTACCAACATACTCAGTGATATCCTTCTTCATCCCTGGCCACCATTTTTGAGTTTTTAGGTCCTGATACATCTTGTTCCCGTCTGGATGCATGGTATATATTGTTTCATGTGTTTTGTTTAATATCTCAAACTTTAGCTCTTCTATACTCGACATACAAATCCTATTTTTGAAGTATACTATGCCATCTTGAGTTAATGAAAACTTAGGCTTTTCTCCCTTTTTCACTGCCTCGACTGTTTGTACTAACTTCTCATCTTGCTTCTGAGCATATTTGATCCTATGCATCAAAGTAGATGGTATTCGCATATCAGCTAAAATCCTCCTTCTTAGTGCATCTGCAACCACATTAGCTTTGCCTGGCTGGTAGTCGATCACACAATCATAATCTTTAATCAACTCCAACCATCTTCGTTGTCTCATATTCAACTCTTTCTGTGAGGGAAGGTACTTAAGACTTTTGTGATCTGTATAGATATAACATTTTTTCCCCATATAGATAATATCTCCAGATCTTAAGAGCAAAAACTATCACAACTAAATCCAAATCATGTGTCAGATAATTAAACTGGTGAGGCTTAAGTTGCCTTGAGGCGTAAGCAATCACTTTTCCTTCTTGCATAAGAACATAGCCCAAACCATTATGATTAGCATCACTATACACAATAAAGTCTTTTCCTGGAGTAGGCTGAGTGAAAACTGGTGCTTCAGTCAACATTGCCTTTAGTCGATCAAAGCTTGCTTGACACCTATTTGTCCACTCAAAACGGACCTCTTTCCATAGTAGTCGTGTCAAATGAGTCGCTAAGGATGAAAATCCCTTCATAAACTCCTATAATATCCAGCTAATCCGAGGAAACTCCTCACTTCTGTCACATTTCGTGGTGGTTTCCATTTAAGAATAGCCTCAATTTTACTAGCATCAACCCAAATACCTTCTGTTGAAATTACATGACCCAGAAAACTGACTGCTTCAAGCCAAAACTCACATTTAGACAGTTTTGCATACAACTGCTTCTCCCTTAGTGTTTGCAGCACAATTTTGAGATGTTGATCATGTTCTACTCAGTCTCTAGAGTACACAAGGATGTTATCAATAAACACCACTACAAATTGATCAAGATATGGCCTAAACAATTGGTTCATCAAGTCCATAAATGTTGTCGGAGCATTCATCAATCTGAAAGGCATAACCAGGAACTCAAAATGACCATAACGAGTCTTGAATGTCATCTTAGGTACATCTAACTCTTTTATCTTCTATTGATTACACCCTAATCTAAGATCTATCTTTGAAAATATGGTTACACCCTTCAACTGATCAAATAAGTCATCAATCCTAGGCAATAGGTACTTATTCTTGATAGTCACCTTATTAAGCTACCTGTATTTGATGCAAAGACGAAGAGTGCCATCTTTCTTCTTCACAAATAATACTGGAGCACCCCATGGTGATACACCGGGTCGTATGAAAACCTTATCTCACAACTCTTGCAATTGTACCTTCAATTCTTTCAACTCCGCTGGTGCCATCCTATATAGTGTAATGGAAATAGGAGTGGTGTCGGGTACCAAATTGATAGCAAATTCGATTTCTCTATCCGGCGGTAATCCTGGCAACTCCTCTGGAAATACATCGGGAAACTCACTAACCGTAGGAATATCAACCAACTTTGGACTTGCTTTTTATGTATCCACCACATATGCTAAGTATGCTTCACACCCCTTACTGATGCATTTCTAAGCTTTCAACACTGATATCACATTGTCTGGATATATTCTATTCTCACCCATCACTACTATCTCATCTTTCTCCAGAATTCTCTTGATCATTTGTCTTCTTCCACAATCCACTACCATTCCTGTTAAACCTTGAGGGGTATTTCTGTCATTTTGATGATAACAAATAATATAGCAATATTGTATTTAACATACTTGTTTTTAAGTGTATTATACATGACATGAATTAAAATAGCAAGAATGGAGAATTGGAAGAATAATCCTTGAGAAACAAAAATCAAGTAGCATGTTCACTGTCGTGACTCTAGGAGTCACTCCCGTGAAGGAAGCTAACCGTTACCAAAACCAACATTTGAAGTTCACGGCCATGAAGGAAAAACAAACCTTCAAGTAAGCATTTCAGTCACCCCCATCAAGAAAGGTGTCACCCCCGTGAAGTTTCATGCAATTTCATCCAGAGAGCTTCACGACCAGAGTCATCACTTGGCTCACAGCTGGGAAGAATGTCATGCCTGTGAAGGATTAATGTCACGCCCGTGACCCCATATGTCAATACATTCCAGAGAGCTTTACGACCAGGGTCACCATTTCAGTCACGGCTTGGGAAGAACTGTCACCCCCATGACAAGCATATTCACGCCCATGACCAATGAAAGAGAAAAATGTCAGACGCAATTTTTTGGTTGGTACAACGGCTAGTTTCTTATTTAATGCACCCCAACGGCTATATTCAGCCATGGGAGTATAAATGAAAATCATTTATGCATTAAGGAACAAAAGGATGATAAGAAAAACAAAAGATTAGCATATACTTCAAACCACAAGCTATCTTGTACTTTCATACTTTGAGAACAAATCAATTCTCTGTAAAAATATTTTTGCTCCTTATATTTGAGCAATAAAGATTTATAAGTGGTTCTCTCTGTAATCTTTAGTCAAGTGAGCTTTGGGTAGTTCTGGGTTAAGAGTAGAACACTTGTAAGGGTTAGTTGTGTAAACCTCCAAAACATAAAGTGTAGGTTGTTTGTGTGAGCCTGTAAAATACAAAGTGTAGGTTATTTGTGTGAGCCTGTAAAACACAAAGTATAGGTTGTTTGTGTGAGCCTGTAAAACATAAGGAATTGGTTATTGTGTGAGCCATTATAACACAAGGGATTTCTGGGTTAGGTGTGAGACATTGTGAGAAACACCATAGTTGGGAGTGAGCTTGTAAAACTCCATTGTAACACTTAGTGTGTTAGTGAAATTCCCAATTGCGATTGGGGAGAGGAGTAGGGTTTGTTAACACCCGAACCTCTATAAATCTTTGTGTTTGATTTTCTCTATCCTTCCTAAAATTAACTATTTATTTCTGCACTTTAAAGTTTAGTTTTTGAAACTCCAATTCAACCCCCCTTCTTGGTCTAATATCTGGGCAACAATTGGTATCAGAGCCTTGTCTAGCATCGAAGCCTAAAAAGTGCTAGTAAAGAGTAAGATATGGCCAGTGAAGGATTCTAGAGTCTCAAACCTTACTTTGATGGAGCAAATTATGCCCATTGGAAGTTTAGGATGGAGACATACTTGGATAGTGAAGGAATTGAAGTCTAAGATAGTGTACGAAAAGAATGGACACCACTAACCAGAAGAGGAGCTGATGGTGAAGAGGAAATCCTATCAAGAGATGATTGGACAGAGCCCCAAATAAGAGCAAATTTCAAAAATAGGAAGGCAATGACAATTCTATCAAGCTCATTATCTATTGAAGAATGTGGGAGAATACAACACTGCTCAACAGCATATAGCATGTGGAAGACATTGGAGAACTATCATGAGGGAACTAAGCAAGTCAAATCCAAGAAGATTCAACTTCTAACCTCAGAATATGAGCTCTTCAAGATAAAATCCAATGAGTCAATCACTGACATGACCAACCGTCTTCAATCCATTATAAATAAAATGAGGAAACTTGGGAAGCATATGAGTTTGGAAGATGTAAACAATAAAATCTTGAGAAGTCTTCCTCTTAAAGACTATGATTCAAGAGTTGCTGGCATAGAAGAAGCAAATGAAGATATGAGTATCATGAACACTGATGTGCTGATTGGCAAGCTTCTCACACATGAGATGGCAGTAAAGAGAGATAGAGAGCTTGAAGCAGAGCCAGAGAAAAGAAAATCCTTAGCACTCAAAGCCTCTACTTCAAAATCTCAAAAAGCAAGTGAAGATGATGAAGAGATGAGTAATGATGAAAATGAGGACATCGTTATGCTTTCAAGGAGATTAAAAAGAATCATTGAGAAGAAAATGAGCAATTCTAGAAAATTCAGGCAAAGAAATCTCAAACAAACTTCAAATGATACACAGAAGTAAGGAAGAGGTAAAATGCTATGAATGTGGAAAGAAAGGACATATCAAACCAGAATGTCCAAGGCTCAAGAAGCATAAGAGCAAATACCAAAGAGACAATGGGGAGAAAGGTGACAAAGCCATATGGGATGACGAAAGCACTTCAAGTGAAAAAGATGATAATGAAAGTGATGAATGTGGAAAGAAAGGACATATCAAACCAGAATGTCCAAGGCTCAAGAAGCATAAGAGCAAATACCAAAGAGACAATGGGGAGAAAGGTGACAAAGCCACATGGGATGACGAAAGCACTTCAAGTGAAAAAGATGATAATGAAAGTGAAGAGGTCAACCTATGCTTCATGGCTATTGAGGATCACATCTCGGACAGAGTAAGATCACTACACTCATACTTTTTTAATAATGATAGTAGTGATAATGATAGTAATAGTGATAGCGATGATGATGATGATGAGAAAAGCCTAATAGAAGAATTAAATATAGAATTAGAGAAATATAGAACTAAATTTAGTACCTATAGAAATAATATCTCTAATTTGAAAAATAAGATAGATGGTTTAGAAAAAGAGAACATAAAGCTTAAATCATCTAATGAATCTCTTCAAAAGTCATTAGATGAATACTCATCAAGACCCTCAACAGTTTCACAGTTAAAAGAAAATAATACTTTGAAAAATGAAGTTGAGGAACTTAGAAATTCCATTTCTAAATTTCACAAGGGTAAAGAGAGCTTAGGTACTCTCATTGTGTCTCAAAGACCACCTTTAGTTAGACATGGTCTAGGGTTTAAGGACACATCATCATCTTCTAACAAAACAATATTTGTTAAGTCTAAAGAACATAACATCTCCACACCTATTAAAACTGCACCAAGAAATAAGAATGTTAAACCCTATATATAGAAAACGAATCATGCATTTATATATAGGAAGAATGTATCTAGAAAAATGCAAATTAATCATGATTGTGCATGCCATTGTTCTCAAAATCAGTCTAATCAAATTATGGTATTCAAATACATTGTAAGACCAAAAAGCAAGTTTACACCTAAACAATGTAATTACTGTAT
This sequence comes from Triadica sebifera, assembly GCA_023653625.1. NCBI lineage: Eukaryota > Viridiplantae > Streptophyta > Magnoliopsida > Malpighiales > Euphorbiaceae > Triadica > Triadica sebifera. Next base: position 12,066,478 of record CM042908.1, on the reverse strand, counting down.
GAAAATGGGTCATATAAATAAACATTGCTGGATAAGGAAGGCTTATTGGGAACCTTCATGTGCTAACCCCCAAGGACCCAAACTCATTTGGGTACCTAAATATCATACTTGATTTGTAATTCTATAGGTATGCCTCAAGTCCACAATAAACAAAAATGCATGGCTAGTACACAGTGGATGCTCAAGGCATATGACAGGAGACAAAGAACTCTTCAATGAAATCAAAAGTATTGATGGAGGTAAAGTTACCTTTGGAAACAATGCAAAGGGTAAGGTAATTGGCATTGGTTCTGTTGGTGTTAATGGTACTACTTTTATTAAGGATGTTTTACTTGTTGATGGCTTGAAACATAACTTGTTAAGTGTAAGTCAATTATGTGATAAAAGAAACAAAGTAATCTTCACTTCAAATGAATGTCTTGTAATCTCTATTAATGGTCAATAAATATTTAAAGGAAATAGAGATATCAATACGTACATAATAAACTTACATGAACTATCTAACCATTCCTCTAAGTGTTTTGTGACTACTAGTGATGAATCTTGGCTGTGGCATAGAAGACTTGGTCATGCTAACATGGACTTAATACAAAGTCTCAGCACAGAAGAGCTAGTAAAAGGATTACCAAGAGTTAAATATGAAAAAGGCAAGACATGTGATCCTTGTCAAAGAGGAAAGCAACATAAGTCATCTTTCAAAGCCAAAAACATAGTAAGTACTTCAAAACCTCTTCAACTCCTGCATTTAGACTTATTTGGACCTACTAGGATTGCTAGCTAAGGAGGAAAACATTATGCATTTGTTATCGTAGATGATTACTCTATATTTACTTGGGTAATTTTCTTAGCTCAAAAGAGTGATACTTTTGAAAATTTCAAAAACTTTGCTAAAATAGTTCAAAATGAAAAAGGGTACTGCATTTCAAAAATAAGAAGTGATCATCGGAAAGAATTTGAAAATGAAAACTTGAAAGTTTTTGTCTTGAACATGGCATTTCACATAATTTCTCATCTCCTAGGACACCTCAACAAAATGGGGTAGTTGAAAAGAAAAATCGAACATTAATTGAAATGGTGAGAACAATGCTTAATGAATATGAATTACCAACTTATTTTTGGGCAGAAGCCACAAACACTGCATGTTATATTTCAAATTGAGTTTTCAAAAGACCTCTTATAAACAAAACCTCATTTGAGCTATGGAATGGAAGAAAGCCCTTGGTATCATACTTTAGAGTATTTGGATACAAGTGTTTTATATTGAACACCAAGGACAATCTTGGAAAATTTGCCTCTAAGTTTGATGAAGGTATCTTTTTAGGATACTCTACAACCAGCAAAGCATATAGAGTATTTAATAAAAGATCATTAACAGTGGAAGAATCCATGCATGTTGTTTTTAATGAATCTAGTAGACTTGATCTTGTGAAAGGTAGTGCTCTTGATGATGTTGTAGATAATATGGAAAAACTTGTCATTGAAAATGGAAAAGAAGAAAATGATCAAGAAAATTTACTACCTCAAAATCAAGAACAAATCGAGCAAGAACATCCAAAAGAATGGAGAATGAAGAAAGATCATCCAAAAGAGCAAATAATTGGTGATTTATCAAAGGGAGTAAGTACTAGATCTCATTTCAAGCATTTAGTCACTGACATTGCTTTTATTTCACAAATTGAGCCTAAAAACATTGATGAGGCTCTTAATGATGAAAGTTGGGTAATTACCATGCAAGAGGAACTCAACCAATTTGAGAGATATAAGGTATGGAACCTAGTACCTAGACCCAAGAATCATCCAATCATAGGCAGCAAATGGGTATTTAGAAACAAATTAGATGAACAAGGGTTAATAACCAGGAATAAAGCAAGACTAGTTGCAAAAGGATATAATCAGGAAGAAGGTATAGATTATGATGAAACATATGCACCTGTAGCTAGATTAGAAGCTATAAGAATACTCTTAGCATATGCATGTCACATGAATTACAAACTTTTTCAAATGGATGTGAAAAGTGCATTTCTAAATGGTTATATAGATGAAGAAGTGTATGTATAACAACCACCACGTTTTGAAAGCTATGATTTGCCAAATCATGTTTTTAAACTTTCAAAAGCTTTGTATGGTTTAAAAGAAGCTCCAAGAGCTTGGTATGAGAGACTAAGTTCTTTTTTATTAGAAAATAGCTTCATAAAGGGAAATGTTGATACTACACTGTTCATCAAAAAGCATAAGCATGATATACTAATTGTTCAAATTTATGTTGATGATATAATATTTGGTTCTACTAATGAGCTGCTTTGTCAAGAATTTGCTAAGTGCATGACTAGGGAATTTGAAATGAGCATGATGGGAGAACTTAAGTATTTCCTTGGTCTACAAATCAAATAAAGCAATGAGGGCATATTCATCAACCAATCCAAATATGCCAAAGACTTAATCAAAAAATTTGGTATGGAAGGATGCAAAAATGCCATGACTCCTATAAGCACATCAACAAAATTGGACAAAGATGAAAAGGGTAAGAGCATTAATGAAAAGCTTTATAGAGGTATGATCAGATCACTTTTATATCTCACTGCTTCTAGACCCGATATTATGTATAGTGTTTGCTTATGTGCACGATTTCAATCATGTCCTAAAGAATCTCATCTAAATGCTATAAAAAGGATTTTAAGATATTTACACGGAACATTGCATGTAGGTTTATGGTATCCTAAGAAATCATCTTTTTATATTATAGGATATTCAGATGCAGACTATGTTGGTAGTCTTTTGGATAGAAAAAGTACTTCAGGTTCTTGTCACTTCATTGGAGAATGTTTGGTTTCTTGGTTTAGCAAGAAACAAGTTTCAGTTGCTCTCTCAACTGCTGAAGCTGAATATGTAGCAGTTGGATGTTGTTGTAAACAAATTCTTTGGATGAAGCAACAACTTAAGGACTATGGTCATGAGATGAACCATATACCTGTAAAGTGTGACAACACTAGTGCTATAAATCTTTCAAAGAATCCTATTCAACACTCTAGAAGTAAACATATTGACATTAGACACCACTTTATTAGAGATCATGTTCAATATGGAGATGTTGCATTAGAATTTGTATGCACAGAAAATCAATTAGTAGATATTTTCACTAACTCTCTAAATGAGGAAAGATTTAATTTCATTAGAAGAGAACTAGGTATGATTGATGGATTAACCTTGTGATTGCAAGAATATGAAATTTTAATTGTTGATCTTAAATCATATCACAAGTTATAAGATAGAAATTTTGATGAGAATTCATGCTTTATGAAGTAGAATCTTTGTTGAAATGATTTAGTCTTGTTGCAGAACTTAAATTCAATTTGATGAAAATTATAGGGGAGTCACGCCCGTGACATATATTCACGCCCGTGACTTAAGTGGCCCAAAGAGGTGCTTCACGACATGATTCACGGCTTCAAGTGGTGAAACTTAGTTTCACGGCTTCAAGCGGTGAAACTTAGTTTCACGGCTTGAGTCACGCCCGTGAAAATGGACTTTCACTCCAGTGAACAATTATGCCTCAAAAACTCACAGAAGCTTTCACGACTTTGATTCACAACATGCTTCACGACTTCAAGTGGAGAAACTTAGTTTCAGGGCTTGAGTCACGCCCGTGACAATAGACATTCACGACCGTGACACTGTTTCACTCTCGTGAATAATTACACCCCAAAACTCATAGAAGCTTTCACGCCTTGTGTCACGGCTTGCTTCACGGGCATAGGTAGTGAAATTCAACAATTCACGCCCATGACGTTATATTCACCCTCGTGACCTATGATCAGTCACGCCCGTGCAATTCATCGATCACACCTGTGAATGTATTCACGCTTTCATTCACGGGTGGAACACTACTTGAGCAAACCGTGAACATGACTATTCACGCCCGGGTAACCATGAGTCACGCCCATGAATGTATCGAATATATAAGAAAACAACCGGTTACAACCTTCATTTTAACTCTCCATCTCCCAAAACCACTCTCATTTACTCTTATTTATTGAGATATTGAAGATTCTGACCCCAAAGACTTGAAATTTCACTATATATACCACCAAAAGTTCGAATCTTCAGCAAAAATCATACATTTCTAGGGTTTTTCATCAAATTTTCTGTGAAAACTTTTCTTCAACTCCATCAACAACTAATTTCTTCAAATATGGAGTCTGCTTCATCTAAGGGAAAGAGAAAGAAGTCCCATGCACCTAAAAGGTATTCAGATTACCTCATGAACATCATTCTAGAAAGTTGCCATCCTCGGTATGCAACTTTGAAGAAGAGACCTATTTTATCATCAAGGTCCTTCGAATGGCAGACATTCCGTAGTCTCAGTCTTGAGATGGCTATGACAGATCAACTTCAAGCCTGTCATCTAAAAGAATTTGTTGAAATTCATCAACCGACTCTGCGGGAGCCAACGCTGGAATTTCTCAGCACCTTGCAGGTTTCACCAACTGGAGTGGTGAAATTCCAACTCTGCAATATTCCTAACACCCTCAGCACCATCGCATTTGGAGAATTGTTCAACCTACCATCTGATGGCATTCTAAATGAGACTGAGGTAGAATTCTCTGCCCCTGTAGCTTGGAGTCATTTTGGATATAATTGTAGCTGGGACGTGAAGAAGACAAATAGCACTCATCTCGTAGCCCCAGTACATCCTTGAGATAGGCTGGATGACCATCACTTTAACATCATTCCTGCACATCCTTGAGATAGGCTAGATGTAGAGTCATTCATCAAGATGGGAGTAGCTGTTAGAATCATTTTTCAGAACGATATCTTCTACCGCTTCATTGATACTGCTGGAGAGATTATCTGGGAAGATCATGACATGCAGGATTTTAAAGCAGACCTCCAGGGAGTCCAGCAGAAAAAGAGGGCTCGGATTGAGGAAGCACCTTCAGCAGTCAAGCAGGACATTGGACAGTCCTCAGCTTCCACACCATCTTTAGCGCAGCAGGTGGTCGACCTCTTGGCACCACGTTTCGAGCAGCTGTAGACTTCCATGGATGAGAGGTTGGAGAACCTCAAGGACTTCATTGAGTCTCAGATGGACAGCCTTGAGGCTGAAGTAGCTAGGCTTCGTGATAGGATGTCTGGCTAGGAGATAGGCTAGAGTGCAGCCTAAATTTGATCGTTTTTAGCTTGTTTGTCATTTTTATGTTTTGATTGTGTAGGAAATTTTTAAAATTTCCTTTCTGAATATTTTGACTTAGTTTGTATCCTTTTCCTTTATATATATATTTGTTCCTGTTTACTTCAATCTTCATATCCGTTTTTGATTGATGACAAAAGGGGGAGAAAACTAGCAATATATGATAGGGTAAAATGGTATAGGAATTGGTAAATCAAAAAGTGAATTGACTTTAAATTGGTTTAAAAATCTTGATTCAACATTTCATATGCAAAGTATATAATTGGAAAATTAAGTTTTTATATACCTTAGATATACCCTAAGTATACTTTGCATATACCTTAAAAGCAAGTTACAAATAAAAACATGCCATGATATACCTTAAAGATACCTTACATATACTTTATGTCTTGAAAAGGAGTTATGGTATGTATTGGATATACTTCTCATATACTTTCATATACTTAAAATCTAGTTTAATGCTACATCATTATTTACTATTCTTGCACATTATAATTTTTTATCCTAAGTATATTTTGAGGGGGAGACTTCTCAAAATCACATATTGCTAGATTATTTGTCACCATAAAAAAGGGGGAGATTGTTAAACCTTGAGGGGTATTTTCATCATTTTGATGATAACAAATATTATAGCAATATTGTATTTAACATACTTGTTTTTAAGTGTATTATGCAGGACATGAATTAAAATAGCATAAATGGAGAATTGGAAGAATAATCCTTGAGAAAAAAAATCAAGTAGCATGTTCACTGTCGTGACTCTAGGAGTCACTCCCGTAAAGGAAGCTAACCGTTACCAAAACCAACATTTGAAGTTCATGGCCATGAAGGAAAAACAAACCATGAAGTAAGCATTTCAGTCACCCCCGTGAAGAAAGGTGTCACCCCCGTGAAGTTTCATGCAATTTCATCTAGAGAGCTTCACGACCAGAGTCACCACTTGGCTTACGGCTGGGAAGAGTGTCATGCCAGTGAAGGATTAATGTCACGCTCGTGACCCCATATGTCAATACATTCCAGAGAGCTTCACGACCAAGGTCACCATTTCAGTCACGGCTTGGGAAGAACTGTCACCCCCGTGACAAGCATATTCACGCCCGTGACCAATGAAAGAGAAAAATGTCAGGCGCGATTTTTTGGTTGGTACAACGGCTAGTTTCTTATTTAATGCACCCGAATGGCTATATTCAGCCATGGGAGTATAAATGAAAATCATTTATGCATTAAGGAACAAAAGGATGATAATAAAAACAAAAGATTAGCATATACTTCAAATCACAAGCTATCTTGTAATTTCATACTTTGAGAACAAATCAATTCTCTGTAAAAATCTTTTTGCTCCTTATATTTGAGCAATAAGGATTTATAAGTGGCTATCTCTGTAATCTTCACTCAAGTGAGATTTGGGTAGTTTTGGGTTAAGAGTAGAACACTTGTAAGGGTTAGTTGTGTAAACCTCCAAAACACAAAGTGTAGGTTGTTTGTGTGAGCCTGTAAAACACAAAGTGTAGGTTATTTGTGTGAGCCTGTAAAACACAAAGTATAGGTTGTTTGTGTGAGCCTGTAAAACACAAGGAATTGGTTATTGAGTGAGCCATAAAAACACAACGGATTTCTGGGTTAGGTGTGAGCCATTGTGAGAAACACCATAGTTGGGAGTGAGCTTGTAAAACTCCATTGTAACACTTAGTGCGTTAGTGAAATTCCCAATTGCGATTGGGGAAAGGAGTAGGGTTTGTTAACACCCGAATCTTTATAAATCTTTATGTCTGATTTTCTCTATCCTCCCTAAAATTAACTATTTATTTCCCCACTTTAAAGTTTAATTTTTGAAACTTCAATTCAACCCCCCTTCTTGGTATAATATCTAGGCAATAATTCCATAACGAGCCAACCAATCCACTCCCAAGATCACATCGAACTCATGGAATGGTAACTCTATCAAGTCTGCTAGGAATTTCCTACCTTGAATTTCAATTGGGCAACCCCTAAACACTTTGCTAACCCTCACACTGTGCCCTAACGGGTTAGTCACACAAATCTCAAATTCTAGAGACTGTGGTTCTAAACCCTCTCGACCCGTGGTGGTATGCATATGTATGAATGCGTTGACCCCGGATCTATCAATGCATGTATGTTAGAGCCAAAGAGAAGGAATTTAGCAATTAAGACATCAGGTGCATCCTGCTCCTTTCAGCCTTGCATGGCATATGCCCTAGCTGGGGCAGCTCTACTACCTTATGGCCTTTCAACTATCTCTGATTTGAACTGACTGGGCCCTGATTGGCCTCCTCTACCTTGCCCTCAACCTCAACCTCTACCTTGCTCAGAAGCCTATGTCTATATCAGCTCAATGATCCCTGAACCTCTGTCGTACTGTAACAAGGGACAATCTCTCCTCATATGGTCTTTAAAGCCATATCTAAAATACGCTTCTGTCATCCACCAACACTATCTTGGATGAGAACGACCATAATTTTGACATTCTGGTAGGGGTAGAGATCTATATGGTGTATGTGTTGCTATACTGGCTGCTGAAGAAACATATCTCATAGATTGTCCCCGCCTGAGAGAAGAAGGCCTGCTGGAACCCCCAGCCTGAAATCAGCCAATAAAAGATCTGGCTTTCTTGCCACTTGACCGTACTCTACTCGGTTGTGATATGGGCCTCTTGAACCCTCTATCTTGTGTTGGTTGTTGTGTGGCTAGAACTCTCTCAACTATTCTGGTAGATGCTAGCAAACTAGGAAAACTCATCAGGCGTAGGGCTAAGACTTGTAGCTTGATTGGGTCTCTCAATCCATCTTCAAATTGTCAGCACTTATCTTCCTCAGTGGATACAATGCCTCCAGCATACTTGCAGAGATGTGTGAATTCTCTTTCATATTCTATTACCTACAAGTTTCCTTGTTTCAGCATCAAAACTCTCTTTTCTTGTCATCTATGTAGATAGAAGGAATATACTGCTACTCAAACTTTTCTAGAAAGAACTCCTATGTTATAAGGTTAGGAGCCTCTATGCTCTGTGACTCAGATTTCCACCAGTCATATGCATGCTCATATTTATGCTCGTCTATACAATGCAACTGATCAAAAACTCTCTTTGCCCATTCTAGCCAAAACTCTGCCACTAAGGGGTCATCTTCCCATTTACCGTAGAAATCGGGTGCCCCTAACTTCCTTAGCCTCTTGAATTGTAACCCACTTGAGGCTGGTTGTGATGCTCTTTATAACAGATCTATCATATTCCTCATAAACTCTGCTTGTCTGTGTCGGCAATAGATTGCCCTCTTGATAGGCTAGCACTGGATCTAGATACATTAGCTAGGCAACAACTGGGTAGGCTCATTACTTTTGCCTCATTTGGCCACAATATGTCATGACCCTGAAGCCATACTCTACCTATATTGTTGCCCAAATATTAAACCAAGAAGGGGGGTTGAATTGGAGTTTTAAAAATTAAACTTTAAAGTGCGGAAATAGACAGTTAATTTTAGAAGGGATAGAGAAAATTTGACACACAGAATTATAGAGGTTCGGGTGTTAACAAACCCTACTACTCTCCCCAATCGCAATTGGGAGTTTCACTAACACACTAAGTGTTACAGTGGAGTTTAACAAGCTCACTCCCAACTATGGTGTTTCTCACAATGGCTCACACCTAACCCAGAAATCCCTTGTGTTTTCAATGGCTCACACAATAACCAATTCCTTGTGTTTTACAGGCTCACACAAACAACCAACACTTTGTGTTTTACAGGCTCACACAAACAACCTACACTTTGTGTTTTGGAGGTTTACACAACTAACCCTTACAAGTGTTCCACTCTTAACCCAGAATTACCCAAAGCTCACTTGAGTAAAGTGTACAGAGAGAACCACTTATAAATCTTTATTTCTCAAATATGAGGAGCAAAAAGATTTTTCTAGAGAATTGAGTTGTTCTCAAAGTATGAAAGTACAAGATAGCTTGTGATTTGAAATATATGATAATCTTTTGTTTTTCTTATCATCCTCTTGTTCCTTAATGCATAAATGACTTCCATTTATACTCCCATGGCTGAATATAGCCGTTAGGGTGCATTAAATAAGATACTAGCCGTTGTACCAACCAAAAAATTGCGCCTGACATTTTTCTCTTTCATTGTTCACAGGCGTGACTATGCTTGTCACGGGGGTTACAGTTCTTCCCAAGCCATGACTGAAGTGGTGACCTTGGTCATGAAGCTCTCTGGAATGTTTTTGACATATTGAGTCACGGGCGTGACATACTCAGTCACGGGCGTGACAAGCATTCCAGCCGTGATTCAATTGATGATTCTTGGTGGTGAAGCTCTTTGGATGAAATTGCATGAATATTCACGGGAGTGACACCTTTATTCACGGGGGTGACAATCTTCCCAGCCGTGAGCCAAGTGGTGACTCTGGTCGTGAAGCTCTCCGGATGAAATGGCATGAAGCTTCACGGGAGTGACACCTTTATTCACGGGGGTGACTAAAATGCTTACTTCATTGTTTGTTTTTCCTTCATGGCCGTGAACTTTCAAATGTTGGTTTTAGTAACGGTTAGCTTCCTTCACGGGAGTGACTCCTAGAGTCACGACAGTGAACATGCTACTACTTGATTTTTGTTTCTCAAGGATTATTCTTCCAATTCTCCATTCTTGCTATTTTAATTCATGTCCTGTATAATATACTTGCAAAAACAAGTATGTTAAATACAATATTGTTATATTATTTGTTATCATCAAAATGACAGAAATACCCCTCAAGGTTAACAATCTCCCCCTTTTTGATGGTGACAAATAATCTAGCAATATGTGATTTTGAGAAGTCTCCCCCTCAAAGTATACTTAGGATAAAAAATTAGAATGTGCAAGAATAGTAAATAATGATGTAGCATTAAACTAGATTTTAAGTATATGCAAGTTATATGAGAAGTATATCCAATACATACCATAATTCCTTTTCAAGACATAAAGTATATGTAAGGTATATTTAAGGTATATCATGGCATGTTTTTATTTGTAACTTGCTTTAAGGTATATGCAAAGTATACTTAGGGTATATCTAAGGTATATAAAAACTTAATTTTCCAATTTTATACTTTGCATATGAAATTTTCACTTTCAATTCACAATTCTTATATTGCTAGTTTGATACCATTCTCCCTTATCATATATTACCTATCATATATTGCTAGTTTTCTCCCCCTTTTGTCATCAATCAAAAAAGGATATGAAGATTGAAGTAAACAACAAGAAAATATATATATCATAAAGGAAAGGATACAAACTAAGAAAGGAAATTTAAGATGTCCTACATAAGCAAACATAAAAAAAATGACAAACAAGCTAAAAATGATCAAATTTAGGCTACACTCTAGCCTATTTCCTAGCCAGACATCATATCACGAAGCCTAGCTACTTCAGCCTCAAAGTTGTCCATCCGAGACTCCATGAAGTCCTTGAGGTTCTCCAACCTCTCATCCATGGAAGTCTGCAGCTGCTCGAAACGTGGTGCCAAGAGGACAACCACCTGCTGTGCTAAGGATGGTGTGGAAGCTGAAGACTGTCCAATGTCCTGCTCGACTGCTGGAGGTGCTTCCTCAATCCGAGCCCTCTTTTTCTGCTGGACTCCCTGGAAGCCTGCTTTAAAATCATTCGTGTCATTATCTTCCCAGATAATCTCTCCAGCAGTATCAGTGAAGCAGTAGAAGATATCATTCTGAAAAATGATTATGACAGCTGCTCCCATCTTGATGAATGACTCGACATCCAGCCTATCTCGAGGATGTGCAGGAATGATGTTGAAGTGATGGTCATCCAGCTTCAAATAATTGAGCTTCACTGCAATATGGGTGACATATGCCCCAATCAAAATATCTCCTATGGGCTTGGTGGCAATAGAGAGAAGATGGTTTGCAAACCATCTGGAAAGTGCCACTTTAGCTCCCCTGCGAGCCATCTCAAGGAGGAAGAGTTTTGACTTTCTGATTGTTCCATTACTTTCTCCCCGAGCAAAAATACTATAGGTTAGGAACCTATGCAAATACCTGTGTACTGGGGCCACGAGATGAGTGCTCTTTGTCTTCTTGACATCCCAGCTGCAACCGGTGCCGAAATGTGTCCAGGCTGGAGGAGCAAAGAATTCTACCTCAGTCTCATTTAGAATGCCAGCAGATGGTAGGTTGAACAATTCTCCAAATGTGATGGCGCTGAGGGTGTTAGGATTATTGCAGAGTTGGAATTTCACCACTCCAGTTGGTGAAACCTGTAAGGTGCTGAGAAATTCCAGCGTTGGCTCCCTCAGAGTCGGCTGATGAATTTCAACAAATTCTTTAAGATGGCAGGCTTGAAGTTGCTCTGTCATAGCCATCTCAAGTCCAAGACTACGGACTGCCTGCCATTCGAAGGACCTTGATGATAAAATAGGTCTCTTCTTCAAAGTTGCATACCGAGGATGGCAACTTTCTGGAATGATGTTCATAAGGTAATCTGAATACCTCTTAGGTGTATGAGACTTCTTTCTCTTTCCCTTAGATGAAGCAGACTCCATATTTGAAGAAATTAGTTGTTCATGGAGTTGAAGAAAATTTTTGACATAAACTTTGATGAAAAACCCTAGAAATGTATGATTTTTGCTGAAGATTCGAACTTTTGGTGGTATTTATAGTGAAATTTCAAGTCTTTGGGGTCAGAATCTTCAATGTCTCAATGAATGAGAGTAAATGAGAGTAAATGAGAGCGGTTTTGAAAGATGGAGAGTTGAAATGATGATTGTAACCGGCTGTTTTCTTATATATTTGATACATTCCCGGGCGTGACTTATGGTTTCACGGGCGTGAATGATCGTGTTCACGGTTTGCTGAAGTAGTGTTCCACCCGTGAATGAAGGCGTGAATAAGTTCACGGGTGTGATCGATGAATATCACGAGTGTGAATGATCATAAGTTCCGGGGGTGAATATAACGTCACGGGCGTGAACTGTTGAATTTCACTACTTATGCCCGTGAAGCAAGCCGTAACACAAGGCGTGAAAGCTTCTGTGAGTTTTGGGGTGTAATTATTCACGGGAGTGAAACATTGTCACGGTCGTGAATGTCCAATTTCACGGGCGTGACTCAAGTGGTGAAACTAAGTTTCACCACTTGAAGCCGTGAATCATGTCGTGAACCAAAGTCGTGAACGACACTGCCTCTTTGGGTCACTTAAGTCACAGGCGTGAATATATGTCACGGGCGTGAATCCCCTATAACTTTCATCAAATTGAAATTAAATTCTACAACAAGACTTAATCATTTCAACAAAGATTCTACTTCATAAAACATGAATTCTCATCAAAATTTCTATCTTATAACTTGTGATATGATTCAAGATCAACAATTAAAATTTCATTTTCTTGCAATCACAAGGTTAATCCATCAATCATACCTAGTTCTCTTCTAATGAAATTAAATCTTTCCTCATTTAGAGACTTCGTGAAAATATCTGCTAATTGATTTTCTGTGCATATAAATTCTAATTCAACATCTCCATATTGAACATGATCTCTAATAAAGTGGTGTCTAATGTCAATATGTTTACTTCTAGAGTGTTGAATAGGATTCTTTGAAAGATTTATAGCACTAGTGTTGTCACATTTTATAGGTATATGGTTCATCTCATGACCATAGTCCTTAAGTTGTTGTTTCATCCAAAGAATTTCTGTATAACAACATCCAATTGCTACATATTCAGCTTCAGCAGTTGAGAGAGCAACTGAAACTTGTTTCTTGCTAAACCAAGAAACCAAACATTCTCCAATGAAGTGACAAGTACCTGAATTACTTTTTCTATCCAAAAGACTACCAACATAGTCTGCATCTGAATATCCTATAATATAAAAAGATGAATTCCTAGGATATCATAAAGCTAGATGCAGTGTTCCATGTAAATATCTTAAAATCCTTTTTACAGCATTTAGATGAGATTCTTTAGGACATGATTGAAATCGTGCACATAAGCAAACACTATACATAATATCGGGTCTAGAAGCAGTGAGATATAAAAGTGATCCGATCATACCTCGATAAAGCTTTTCATTAATGCTCTTACCCTTTTCATCTTTGTCCAGTTTTGTTGATGTGCTTATAGGAGTCTTGGCATTTTTGCATCCTTCCATACCAAATTTTTTGATTAAGTCTTTGGCATATTTGGATTGGTTGATGAATATGCCCTCATTGATTTGTTTGATTTGTAGACCAAGGAAATACTTAAGTTCTCCCATCATGCTCATTTCAATTTCCCTAGTCATGCACTTAGCAAATTCTTGACAAAGCAACTCATTAATAAAACCAAATATTATATCATCAACATAAATTTGAACAATCAGTATATCATGCTTATGCTTTTTGATAAATATTGTAGTGTCAACATTTCCCTTTGTGAAGCTATTTTCTAATAAAAAAGAACTTAGTCTCTCATACCAAGCTCTTGGATCCTGTTTTAAACCATACAAAGCTTTTGAAAGTTTAAGCAAATCATAACTTTCAAAACATGATGGTTGTTCTACATACACTTCTTCATCTATATAACCATTTGGAAATGCATTTTTCACATCCATTTGAAAAAGTTTGAAATTCATGTGACATGCATATGCTAAGAGTATTCTTATAGCTTCTAATCTAGCTACAGGTGCATATGTTTCATCATAATCTATACCTTCTTCCTGATTATATCCTTTTGCAACTAGTCTTGCTTTATTTCTGGTTATTAACCCTTGTTCATCTAATTTATTTCTAAATACCCATTTGCTGCCTATGATTGGATGATTCTTGGGTCTAGGTATTAGGTTCCATACCTTATTTCTCTCAAATTGGTTGAGTTCCTCTTGCATGGCAATTATCCAACTTTCATCATTAAGAGCCTCATCAATGTTTTTTGGCTCAATTTGTGAAATAAAAGCAATGTCAGTGACTAAATGCTTGAAATGAGATCTAGTACTTACTCCCCTTGATAGATCACCAATTATTTGCTTTTTTGGATGATCTTTCGTCATTCTCCATTCTTTTGGAAGTTCTTGCTCCATTTGTTCTTGATTTTGAGGTAGTAAATTTTCTTGATCGTTTTCTTCTTTTCCATTTTCAATGACAAGTTTTTCCATATTACCTATAACATCATCAAGAGCACTACCTTTCACAAGATCAAGTCTACTAGATTCATTAAAAACAACATGCATAGATTCTTCAACCGTTAACGATCTTTTATTAAATACTCTATGTGCTTTGCTGGTTGTAGAGTATCCTAAAAAGATACCTTCATCAGACTTAGAGGCAAATTTTCCAAGATTGCCCTTGGTGTTCAATATAAAACACTTGCATCCAAATACTCTAAAGTATGATACCAAGGGCTTTCTTCCATTCCATAGCTCAAATGAGGTTTTGTTTAGAAGAGGTCTTTTGAAAACTCGATTTGAAATATAACATGCAGTGTTTGTGGCTTCTGCCCAAAAATAAGTTGGTAATTCATATTCATTAAGCATTGTTCTAGCCATTTCAATTAATGTTCGATTTTTTCTTTCAACTACCCCATTTTGTTGAGGTGTCCTAGGAGATGAGAACTTATGTGAAATGCCATGTTCAAGACAAAAGCTTTCAAAGTTTTCATTTTGAAATGCAGTACCCTTTTTCATTTTGAACACTTTTAGCAAAGTTTTTGAAATTTTCAAAAGCATCACTCTTTTGAGCTAAGAAAATTACCCAAGTAAATCTAGAGTAATCATCTACGATAACAAATGCATAATGTTTTCCTCCTAAGCTAGACAGTTCTTCCCAAGCCGTGACTGAAGTGGTGACCTTGGTCGTGAAGCTCTATGGAATGTTTTTGACATATTGAGTCACGGTCGTGACATACTCAGTCACGGGCATGACAAGCTTCCCAGCCGTGATTCAAGTGGTGACTCTTGGTGGTGAAGCTCTCTGGATGAAATTGCATGAATATTTATGGGAGTGACACCTTTATTCATGGGGGTAACAATCTTCCCAGCCATGAGCCAAGTGGTGACTCTGGTCGTGAAGCTCGCTGGATGAAATTGCATGAAGCTTCACGGGAGTGACACCTTTCTTGACGGGGGTGACTGAAATGCTTACTTCACGGTTTGTTTTTCCTTCATGGCCGTGAACTTCAAATGTTGGTTTTGGTAACGGTTTGCTTTCTTCACGGGAGTGACTCCTAGAGTCACGGCAGTGAACATGCTACTACTTGATTTTTGTTTCTCAAGGATTATTCTTCCAGTTCTCCATTCTTGCTATTTTAATTCATGTCCTGTATAATATACTTACAAAAACAAGTATGTTAAATACAATATTGCTATATTATTTGTTATCATCAAAATGATAGAAAATACCCCTCAAGGTTAACATATATCATAAAATAACAGCCCTAATCACTAAGCAACAACTTTAAAACTTAATTGTGGGTACACATATGTCATAATTATTTGTGAAAACCATTTTAAAATCCCAAAACCGCCCAAATCGGACCTTAATACCAAAATCTAGAAACACCAACCTGGTGCTCTAATACCAAAATCTGTAACACCCCCTCACCTCAGTAGCTCGTGCCCTGATGAGAGAGTGTTATGTTGACTTCATCATTTAAAATATCTTTCTTAAATTATTTATAAATGAAAACCCTTTATATATTTTTTTCTTTATTTGCTATTTATTTATTTTGTATTACAAAAGAAATATAACATGAAAGATAAACTATATTTTTATATAATAACATGTTCTTTACAAAAACATACTATTTATTTTACAAATACTACAAAATAAAATTCAAAAGATAATATACAAAATTTGTGTGACCAACGGTAGTTGACATACGTTGCTCTACGGATCAGGCCACCATTAGCTTTATCGACTATTGTGTACTTATTCTTTGTTATACCTGCGCGAGAGAAACTCTCACGCTAAGCTCTAGGGTTAGTGGTGCATATAAATAAGGCAAAAAACTATTTTAATGACACATGCATTGTCATCTATCAATTTATGATCAAATCATGCAACCATACATTTCATAATATTCTAGTATTCGTAACATGAATTTATTTTATTGTATCTCATTTTTGTTTACCATAATCAAATCATCATTCTTATTCATTTTACAATTCATGATTCCCTTTTTATTTTCAATAATTTATTTATGTCCACAACACTCAATCATCTATTAATGCATGTCCCAAATCATACTTAAATATTTTTTTTCATCCAACTTACATTTCATAAATTTTATTCTTTTATATCTTATATTTATTTTACTTTATCAACTCATTATTATCCATAGCTTTTCATTGCCCATAACACTAAATCTTCCTTTTATCTGTGTCATAATTCATAATTCCATTTTTATTTTTAATAATTCATTTATGTTACATAACTTCTTTATTTGTGTTTTCATTCATGCCCAACACACCTATGAACCACTGACTAGGATAACGGAGTTGCCATCCAAGCACTTAGTGCTAGAGCAGTGCTTTAAAGGCAATCACCTTTAGAACTTCTTATACAAATTTATTTGATTAATAAAAGACTTTTTCATTAATTTGATGTTCATTTGATATATGAATTGGTAAGTGATCTTAAATCAATTAATGAAGTCCTTGATGCATAACATAGCATGAAGGAAATCATGATGAGATCATGATATTGAGATTCTTATCATGTGTAATTATGTTAGTATCAAAATTATCCCTAGTCATAGGATTAATGAGATGAGACATTATTAATCCAGATAGACTAGCACATGTTACACTCCTTGATTGGATCGAGTAGTAGATCTCATAATCTATAAATATGAGATGTTTAGATTTAACATGTGGATGCTTGCTAAGTGTAGCTAAGTACATTGGATGACCAACTATGAGACAATCATATGGATAATCTATTCAAATGTCAATGATAGTCGCATCATAGAAATGGTGCAAGTATCCTTAGACTTGAGGTACTCAAGGATATCTTGAATATTGATTTTGTATTTTGAAACTATTCCTTGTTGCCTCAGAGAGGTAGCTCATAGGGTGGTGATTGGATACAACTTGAGGTATTCGAAGGTAATTGGGTAACCAACAAAGGATTCACCACTCTTGATAGAAGGAGTGTAAACCCATGGCCTCTTGTCATGGTCATTACTCGAAAATCTCTGGCCGGAGTGGAAATGTCATAAAGATAGTCTTCAATGACATATCTAATAAAGTAACAAGCCTCAAGGAAAAGAACTAATATTACTTAGACTAGACGTGATGTAGCCAGTCTAGTGGGAGTTGACACATGTCCATACTCTGAACCAAGTGGGGTATAGAATGGTGAAAGAAATAATTGCACATAAATTGTCTATGGAAAGGTTCGTAGTCAAACCACTGACTTTTCGGTCAATTGGGGGTCATGATGTGTTGCTAGATACCGCTCATGACCTGCTTAAATTAATTGTTAATTTAAGTGGCCAACATAATCGGGAACCTAATGGGTCACACGCATTGAAGATATGGAGAATGAGTAAAATGGTCTTGGATAGGATCCAAAATATGAGAGAATTATTTTAGGATGGATCGTGATGAGATCGCACGAAAAAAATCGTTTAGGAGTGTCACGGGCCCATACTAGCCCAATGCGCCTGCAGCTTCCCATCCATTGGCCAACGACTGTTTTTGGCCATAATTAGGCCAATTCTGGCCAATTACTATTCATTAGTTACCATTTTCTCTATTTTTAAATTTTCATCTTATTTTGGAATTTAATTCAAATAGAAAAGACATCAAATGACAGAAAATAGACATGAAAATATTTTTTGTGAAAAAAATATTTTTAAGACAACAAAAATTCTCTCAAGAACACTTTCAAAGCTAGCACTTTGAATTTGTTCAAACCATTTTCTCTTGATAGTTTCTTCTTCATTCTTCGCGTGGATTATCATTAGAGACATCCTAGTATGGATTTTTGTGGTTTCCTACAACCCAACAAAGTGAAGATTTGTAGAACAAATAAAAATTACAAGGTATAATTTTTAACATGTACATTTATATAAATTAGTTTTAATGGTACAAGTATGATCTTTTGTTTTGGGTATTGAAATATTTTATTTTTCACTGGGTTTATGAATAGGATTCATTCTTCAAAACACTACATTTGTATCAGAGCCTCCTTGTATCCATTAAAATTAATTTTAATTGAAAGTGCAATGGGATTGCATATTTTTGATGATTTTGGATCAATAGGTTTTGAAAAATTGAAATTAATTTGTAAAATATAATTTACACATTTTGCTTTCTTTAATCTGATCATGGGATGATTAAGAATGATTATTTTGATTGAAAACTGATTTGAATATGATTCAAATAATTAATATCGGATTTATTTCAAAAATACCTAAAATTGCCTTATTTATGAACATGTGTTATTGTTTGGCTTAATTGATGGGGCTGATTGTATTTTTCTTGTAATTTAATTATAAAAAAATTATTTAGATATATTGAGAATATATTTATGCCTCTGGAAGTATCCAATAATTAATTAAAAATTATTTTAATTAATTTTTCAAATAAACACAAAAACGGGACTGTTTTAGCTTACACAGTGGGGCTATTTTGTTTGATTTTTTTTGTATGTGTTTATTTTATTTTCATCACCTTAAAATAATTTTTATGTGATTAAAAATATGTTATTTTGATGTTAGATGCATGCCAAAATTATTTTTCAAGCATTTAAAATTTTAAAAATTATAGATATCGAATTAGTCATTTTGAGCGTCTAAGTGTGTTGGTTCGTTAGTCTTATTAATTTTGGTTTGTGCCAAAAATATTTTGATCAACTTGAGCTGACCTAAAGATTATTAGAATGGTGATTTGATGTTCTGGAAATTTTTATAATTTTTAGAAATTAATTTTGAATTAATTTAAGTTGTGCAATTGTAATTTTAGTATGACTAGAAATTGGTATGTATATTAAAATTAAATTGTTTAATTTTAACATCATAATATTCTGATTTTAAGGAGAATTAATTTTGAATTATTTCTAGAAATATGGAATTTAATTTAATTCGATTAAATATTAAATTCAACTTTAAAATGACATACAAAATTAAATTAACTGAAAGAACACATATAGGCAATTTCGATTCAAGTGTTGAATCGATTTACAAATTGAAATCCAAAATTGTCATTTTTATTTTGTGCATTAGAGAATGCATGTTAGGGGTGTATGAAAAGGCATGATGGATGATTATGGACTTAGGCCCAATGTGATTGAGCATGCATGGAATTATTTTGTTTTATGGTAAATAGGACCTGCGTGTCCCTACCTCTTTTTCTTTCTTATGTATTTCTTTTCTCATCTTACTCCCCTCAAATGTAAATTGAGGTTTTCTATAATTTGAAATATGTAATTAGATTACATAAGATTATGATAGAATGAAGATACAAAGAAGCAAAAAGCAAAGGAGATGGTACCATAAACAAGAAGACTTAGAAATATGAATTTGATTTCTATTTTGGGTTGTAAATTCATGCATATACCTAGGTAAGACCTACTCAATCTCTCTTTGGCTCAAGAGATTGACTTTAGTATGTCCATAATCATGCCATATAGT